>WOVY01009374.1:0-2400000 GCA_013436015.1 Rhipicephalus annulatus
AAGTTTTCAGTTGAAAACTTCTATGAAGATGTGGAGTCGGCAATGAGTAAGGTAAAAAAACACGGTATACTATAGTGATGGGTGACTTTATTGCAAAGGTAGGGAAGAAGCAGGCTGGAGACCAGGCAGTAGGAGATTATGGCATCGGCACTAGAAACGCCAGAGGAGAGTTACTAGTAGAATTCGCTGAACGCAATAGTTTACGGATTTTGAATACCTTCTACCGAAAACGAGAAAACCGCAAGTGGACATGGAGGAGCCCTAATGGCGAAAATAAGAACGAAATAGGCTTTATAATGAGTGCACACCCAGGCATCGTGCAGGATGTGGAAGTGGTTGGCAAGGTACGATGTAGTGACCATAGAATGGTACGGTCTCGAATTCGCCTAGATTTGAGGAAGGGACGACAGAAACTGATACGCAACAAGCCAATCAATGAGCTAGCACTGAGAGGGAAAGTACAGGAATTCAGAGTCTCACTTCAGAACAGGTACTCGGCTCTTAGTGAGAAAACGAACCTTAGCATCGATACAATGAATGATAATCTGACGAGTATCATTACGGAGTGTGCAGTGGAAGTTGGAGGCAGGGTAGTTAGACAGGACACTGGCAAGCTTTCCTGGGAAACGAAGAATCTCATTAGGAAGCGTCAAATCATGAAGGTCTCAAGTATAACAGACAAAATAGAACTGGCAGAGCTTTCGAAGTTGACATTTTGACATTTTGACATTTTGACATTTTGACTAATAGGCGTAAGTAAGGTATCCGATGTAAGAAGGTACAACATAGAGAGAATTGAGCACGCTCTGAAAAACGGAGGAAGCGTCAAAGCAGTGAAGAGGAAACTTGGGATAGGCAAAAATTGGATGTATGCACTAAGGGACAAAGAAGGCAAAATAACTACCAATATGGATAGAATAGTTAAAATAGCGAAGGAGTTTTACAGAGATCTGTACAGTAGCCGGGACAGCCACGGCTTTAATACTATAAGAACTAGCAGTAACCCAGATGACACCCCACCAGTAATGATAGAAGAAGTCAGAAATGCTTTGGAGAGCATGTGAAGAGGCAAAGGTGCTGGTGAGGATCTGGTAACATCAGATCTGCTGAAAGATGGAGGACAGATTGTGTTAGAAAAACTAGCCACCCCATTCATACTATCAATCAGGTAATAGAGAAATGCTCAGAATATAACCAACTACTATACATAGCCTTCATAGATTACGAGAAGGCGTTTGATTCAGTAGAAATATCAGCCGTCATGCGGACCCTGTGGAATCAGGGCGTAGATGAATTATATATAAACATTCTGGAAGAAATCTACAGGGGATCAACTGCTACTATAGTGCTTCATAGAGAAAGCAACAGAATACCAATCAAGAAGGGTGTAAGACAGGGGGACACAATCTCCCCAATGCTATTTACCGCGTGCTTACAGGAGGTTTTCAGAAGCCTAGAATGGGAACAGTTATGGATAAGTTAATGGAGAATACCTTAGCAACCTGCGCTTCGCCAATGACATTGCATTGCTGAGTAACTGAGGGGACGAATTGCAACTCATGATTACGGAGTTAGCAAGGAGAGCAGAAAGGTGGGTCTTAAAATTAATCTGCAGAAAACGAAAGTAATGTACAACAACCTCGGAAAAGAGCAGCGCTTCGAGATAGGTAATAGTGCACTTTAACTTGTACAATACTATGTCTACTTAGGGCAGGTAATAACCGCAGAGCCGAACCACGAGATTGAAGTAACTAGAAGAATAAGAATGGGGTGGAGCACATTTTGCAAGCACTCTCAAATTATTACAGGTAGAGTGCCACTATCCCTCAAGAGGAAGGTATATAACAGCTGTATCTTGTCGGTACTTAGCTATGGAGCAGAAACCTGGAGACTTACTAAGAGGGTTTAGCTGAAATTGAGGACGACGCAGCGAGTAATGGAAAGAAAAATGGTAGGTGTAACCTTAAGAGACAAGAAGAGAGCAGAGTGGATTAGGGGACAAACGGGGGTTAAGGATATCATAGTTGAAATAAAGAAGAGGAAATAGACATGGGCCGGGCATGTAGCGCGTAGACAGGCTAACCGCTGGTCATTGAGGGTAACTAACTGGATTACCAGAGAAGGGAAGCGGGTTAGTGGGAGACAGAAGGTTAGGTGGGCAGATGAGATTAAGACGTTTGCGGGTATAAATTGGCAGCAGGAAGCACAAGACTGGGTTAACTGGCGGAACATGGGAGAGGCCTTTGTCCTGCAGTGGACGTAGGCTTATGATGATGTTGACCGACACGGTTGAAAGGCGATCTTGCAAGCGGCGGACGACATTATCACTAAACGAAGACACCAGGAGAGCGCGGCGCTCTGCAATGCTGATTTCATTTCCCTCGAAATAAGCTTCCAGGCGTATCCGGTACGTGCTCCAGCTGCTCACCGTGTCGTCGAACCCCGGGGAACGTGATGACATCGTCCGCCCGATGCGTGCCGCTGCCCATCGCGCTAGCAGGGGGTGTTTCAGCTGAATCCCATCCTTGCAGCTGTACCACACTGAGTAAGCGCCAGAACAAAAATCCTTTATTCAAGATAATGTTGCTCTTTTTATGCTGTACGTCCTTGCGCGCGCATGCACATACGTTAGTGCCGAGTCCGCACTTTAGACGCCGCGATAGGGCAATTAGTACCACCGCAGTTGAGATTCCTGAAGTTACTGTTGGTTCCAGGACACTTTGGATTTAGAATAAATGAACTGGCTTATTCCTTAGCATGAACCACGCTTGATGGCCCAATTTCATTCTTACTGCCAGAAGTTGAGTATATTACAGCAATAAGATATAAAAAATCAGCAATCTGCACTGATATGATAGAAAAAGTAACTATATGGACAGAATATAACCAACTCAAGTTTCCATGGCGACCCCATTGGAGTTTTAATTACTAAATTTCGATGTCGTGCCCTCCCCCACCCCTAAACCTTTACCTACACAGGGCTGGTCAGACGATATCACCCATCTGTGCATTCTGAGGAGAAATGGAATTAATTGAACACTATTTCTTGTATTGTCGCCGATACGCTATGCTTAGAAAAAGACTTTTCGTTATTCCTTTTCTGAAAACAGGCGTTACATTGACGGTGGAAACTGCTCTAAACTTTGGTGCCTCAGTTTTGGGACATTGCCGCAGGGATGCTTTCAATGCCATTTGCGATTATATTCAGACACCCAAACGTATCCAATTGTTATCTTCAATCAAATAATTATTATTTGGTATCTTAAAAATTCTAAATGGTGACGTGAAGTAAACGCAGTTGTGTGGTAATCACAACACCTGAACTCTCAAAATTTCTCTTAATTGACTTTTCCATTTTTTGTTTACTCTTTTTTCATGTGGTTTTCCTTACATTAGTCATATTATAATAAAAATTCATTTTTACACATAGTTATAATGCTCACAGAAAAAGTGCACTACGCTTTCTTGGCCAATCCTCCCGGGTGTAGGTGTGAGCCACGAGTCGAGGGAAACCAACAAGCAGCTGATCCGCGTCTTCGAGCCAGCGCGGGAGAAGAAGATGCCAGCAAGAACGACAGAATCTGTGAACGTCCATACCAGAGCAGGGATAAATAAAACATGTAGGAAGTGAAACGCCGCACGTCTGCCTACTAGTGGTGGCCGGACTTCGAGCGGCAGTGTGCGCCTACTCGTCCTACGGTTCTCTTAAGATCGCGTTGGCTCTGATGTAGGCCTTAGTCAAAATTGCGTTGTTACCCGCACTGACTACTGTGAAACAGGATAACTTAGTGCTAAGTATAACACGCACTTTTGTTGCGAATCTGGGAGTGCTGTACGCAATGTATCTTCGCTGCTGGTATCCACCACAGTGACGGAGAAGCTAAGGTGTTGCATTGCACTACCAAATTTGAAAACATGGGTTCAACTCCTAGCTGGCCTAGAGGGCCACATTGTCATGCAGGTAGACAGCAGTGCCACCAATATACAGATCTCGCAATTGTCAACCTTTAGTATAACGACTTCTATGAATAATGGGCTCGCAAAATATAAGCAAATATAGCTGCTCAAGCCAACTTCAGTGACTGTTCAAGTGTTAGTGTGAAAATTACTGACAACTGTAAACCTCGTGAACGCAAGTGCCTTTTAACGGATTTTTCCTACTCTTAAATACTGAACCTGGATTTTGGAGCGCATTAACGGGGTTCCAGATGGTCGGAAGTATCTCATCCGCAGTTATCTGCCCCATATTGTGTGCTTTGTAATTATATCGTGACTATTTTATGGGAGACTCCTGAATTTGATCGAAGTAAGCGATGATGCATGTGTAATTGCAGTTCTACAAGCTATGCTGTGCCAGGGCCCAGGAACGCTAAGCGGGGACCACAGACAAGGATAAAGCTGCTTTCCTGGCACTCCTGAAGAATAATTGCCTTGATGTTCTGGCAAGGAGTTACATCGAATTGGTGAGAGAAACGGGGTTTGGCGAGGCTGGTGTGCATTTTACTATTATCACACGCCAGTTTTCTCGCCCGCCATGTAATTGTAAGCTTAAAGGGGTGGTGCCACCAAATTTGTGGCATGGGTGTTCTTTGCTGTAAGCGTTTTCTTCAGCTCCAGGAAGCAAGATGCACTCACCCAGATTCGGGTCTTTTGGCTAAATAATTTAATATTGCTCTACTTATGTGGACCATTTTCGGTTTCGTGGTGCCGAAGCGGGCAGTGACGTCGATGCATAGGTGGCTCTCGCACACATGTGCCACACCAAGCGCCAGCTAAGCAAACGCGCTGACAGTCGCCATGGCTGGCGGTCGAGGCAGTGGCAAAGCAGCGAGAAGGAAACAAAGCGTTTATATTTACAACGTATATTCAGAATGTGGACGAGGAAGCCGCTCGATGCGCCGGCCTTTTATGAGCGCCGAGATGCAGGATGAGACAGTTGGACACGCGCAGCGTCTCTGAACGACGCGTCAAGTGTATTTTCGAAAGCACTCAGAGACGGACGCACACAGTGTCTCTGCAAGGGACACCAGCACACTCGTAACTGCAGGCATGCTAGTTCTCTCCTTGTTCACGAAATGCGTTTTGGAGATGGCGGAGGTATATGATGTGACGTCATGACAACCACCGCTGATTATCCTATTCTGAAACGTCAGTATTGCTGCGCGAGCGATTTGCCGAGATCACAAGAGTGAGCATTCAGCTACTTTTTTAGAAGGGAATATAAAAAATATATATATTCTACGTGTTTGTTGTGTCCGAGAGAGAGAGAGAGAGAGAGAGAGAAACAACATTATTTAAATGAAAAGAAATTCACAGAGGAATGGCGGTCAGGCCGTGCCTGACCTCGGACGAGGGAGTGGTAAAGAGATCAGGCGGGTGTGGATCCTCGCTGCAGTCCCATAGGTGTTCTCTGGTCCCATAGTATATGAGAGGGAGGCGACGGAGCCACATTTTGAGCAATGCGGACTGAACAGATCGGGGTAAATGTGTGGGTATACCCGTGGGCAGTCACTATCTAAGAAACAGAAAGTCTGCGTCAACAAAAGCTATGGCTTAAAAAACAGCTCATTTGCAATCACAAGGGAAGGGTCCACCGCTACTATCACTTTGAATTTCCCGCACAATGACTCCTTCTTGTTAATGAACGCGTGCTGCCATCTCGTGGGGATGCATCTCGCCTGCAGCGACTTGAAAGATTGGCGCGACCGACAAACTCCGACAGACACAAGTTACAACATATGCAGCTAAAGCATCTTAGGCGGAACAAAATAGGCACTGTGCTCGCTGCACTGCAGACGTTGGTCATCAATAATTTTGATCTGGTGCTTCAGGGTCGACCAGCTGCATTCGTGATCCAGCTCTCGACGTGATCAGACGCGCCATGGCCCGCTCCTCGCGCGACTAGCACGCTTTGTTTGCATGTGTCGTTTGTGAGGATTTTGCTTCGCCTTTTCGTGCGGTGACTCAGTGCGCCTTCGGACCGCAGGTTTTCGGTGAGGTTTTCTGTCCTTTTCTAGCGTTTTTCGTCAGTATAGGCTAGTCTTTACCTCAAGATTTTTCTGGTTGGGCTAGCTTAATTGTAACGGACGTGGCTGCCTCGTGGTTACCGTGATGGTGGCCCACGTCAGGCCACGGGTCTTTTTTAGACGCGTGCCTCAGGGTGTCGGCAGTGCTGACATATGCAAGGAACTAGAGCAGTGCTTCACGCTCAGTGAGCTGAAGAATGTACATAATTTTGGCTTAGGGAAGTCTGAGGTGACCTTCGGGACAGACGAGGCATGTCGGCGATTTCTCGATGACCCAATCCTCGTCTTGCGAAGATAGGATTTGAGTACCGCGCTGTTCGGCCGGCTAGGCGGGTATGCGTTCTTGGCGACCCAGCAGATGCCAATGACTATGCCATCCAAATGGAGCAAATATGGAATGTTTTGGATGTAACGCACGAACATGTGCCTGGCTTTAAGTCGTGTGCTTAGAGATTGCGGCGGCTGTCCCGAACCTCGTTCAGGTTAGGGACATTAATTGTGATTCAATGGGGTACGAGGGCGTTGTACGCATTTGTCGGCGGCACCTCCGGCCCTGACACACCACGTGGTCAAGCCCCGCCGCGGTGGTTTAGTGGCTAAGGTACTCGGCTGCTGACTCGCAGGTCACGGAATCGAATGCCGGCTGCGGCGGCTGCATTTGCGATGGAGGCGAAAATGCTGTAGGCCCGTGTGCTCACATTTGGGTGCACGTCAAAGAACCTCAGGTGGTCAAAATTTCCAGAGCCACCCACTACGGCGTCTCTCATAATCATATGGTGGTTTTGTGACGTTAAACTCCACATATCAATCAACACCACGTGGTCAAGTGCACTGCTCCTCCGTGTGTGCTTAGGTGACCAGTAAAAGAGTGAGGAATTGTGGGATGCACCGTCTGCTACCGGCTTCTGGTTCAAGAAGAGTAGACGACGGTGAACCGCTTCACCGCAAGCCTCAGATTATTTGCGATTCGGTCGCGTGGTCGCCCGTTTATCTTCCTCCTGATAAACCATGGTCGGTTGTTCAGTCGTTGGCTGCTCAACCTCAAGCGTGAAAGGCGAACCCACGAATCGATTGCCATGAAACGAAGAAAAATGAGGTGGGCCGCGGCTGTGAAGAGAGCCACAGCGACAGGTAACCTTTGAGTACCGAACGTTGAATCCAGAGTGTGTGAAAACAATTTTATCACAGATACGTTTGTATTCCACACTAAAAAAAGCTTACGCATGATTTTGCTGCGAATATTATATTGAGAAATAAATCAACTGTCGCTCAGGCACGCCTTGCAAAGATATTATGGGGATGCCCGGGTGAAATTTACCTGCAATACGAGATCAGAGCCGGCCATTGCACGCACATATATGACAACAAAGGCAAAAGCTTCACTCAAGAGTATGTTTACACGAAGTGCTGGACGAATGCATTTGTGTTTATCTTGGTCAAACTGTGTGTCAGGACGGTACACAAAGGAAGAAGTGCGTTAAACAAGCGCAAGGTTTAGACTATTCGGCACAGTCTGTCTGACTGTATTGTTTATGAGCCGCCATGCCGTGCAGCTTGAGCAAGGTTAGCGTTTACATAAGCATCTGGATTCGAGTAAGAAATGCATCTTATAGCGCGCAGAAGGCGAGAAAAAAAAAAAAGATACCTCAATGCGCTCAATAAGTGCTGCGCTTCATGCCGATCGACCGACAATGTCGGCCGAAGCAGCGATCCCGAAATGAACTCTTAGCACACTGCTACAGTCATCCCCATCCCCTGATATCTTTAAAATAGTGATCTGTTATCTGCAGTAACGTATCATACAATGAAAACTATTTTCTTTATCAACTGATCTGCTATCCAAACTGACAGTACCCCTGAGCAGCATAAAAGCATTGCAGATCATTTTAGTGCGATAAAACAGTTTCCTCACCGTTCATGGCTTTCGTAGCTTGTCATTATCACAGTCACGATTATCAAAAAGAAAAAAAAAAGCTTCTAAACCACTGACATCGCACAGAAAGGTGTTTTTTTCAACGAAGTGGTACAAAATGCGCGCATGCCGCTGCTAACCCGCGTGGTGTATCGAACCGGAAACCATTGTATCCCACAGTTCTCTGCGATTGCCCATATTACCATATTACCGGTGCGCGCGAAAATGTACTGCGGCTGAGACCATAACCCCTCAACGTGCAAGGCGCAGACGCATTCGTCGGCTTCCCTCCCTGTAACTGCTTCTTCCCAGAGCTAGGCAGGTGAGCAGTGTTGCTGTCGACCACTGAGAGTTCTACCCTGCCAGAGGATGAGCGAACGGGTTCCAGGAGGGGACGAGTGAGAGGCGAAATCAGCTGAAAGTTCTCTCCCCCCCCTCACTGGTGCCACCGAGCAGCCGCCAGCCTCGCCTGCGACGCGCCTCCTGCTAAGCACGACGACGGGAACCCTATGGATTTGGCCCCTGGTGCTTCGAGGGAAGAAGCGACGTGTCCCCCGATCACGGGGATTTTCCGGGTCCGGTGAGAGGCTGGTAGTGGTTCCAGCGGCTCGGAGGACAGCCTCCCGGATGTGAAGCAACGTATTCGGATGGAATATTCTCCATCTACCTGCAAGGACAGTACTGAGAGTCTGTTGAACAAGTTCTCCTTGCCCTAACTGTGGTCCAGGCAGCTGTGAGTACTCACTACTGTCTGATGTATGGTACCCGTCAACGAATGAGGATTCCTTCTCTGAAGGGGGCTCTGATTTGTAGGTGATATTTTAAGTAGCTTTCCAGCAGCTGGTACTGTCAAGTTGGTTGGTACCTCAACAGCTTGGCGCAACCCACTCAGAGGGACAGGCCATGCATCGGATGGTGCCTTGCTTTTTAAACTAATTCACTTTTTGAAGGAAAGAGTTGAATTCATTAGGTATTACAGGTTTAAAGTTGTAGGGTTTTAAAAAAGAAAAAAAACTTCATAAAGAATGACACATTAAGCACACACACAAAGTTTTAGCAGTTTCCTTGTGTTTCCATTTCCTTCTTTCGCTTCCTGTCTTTTCTAGTTTCTGGGTTTTCTTCTATGTTTCATCATGGCTTCTCTTACCCTTACTCTAGCTATTTTTAATTGTCGTGGGATTACTAGAGCGTCGAAACAGGCTGAGGTTTTTCACTTAGCTCGATTGCATAAGATAGACGTTTTCGTTTTGCAGGAAACTTTTGGGTCTGGATTGAGACATATTAAGAACTTCGACAGAATGCTTGGTACCAAATCTTGTTGTAATTACGGCAGCGCACATTTCCAGGGAGTCGCTGTCATTTTAATGCCATGATTCAGACTCTGTGCAATGCTATGCAAGGAATTCAGATGGCCACGTTCTGTCGCTAGAACCTGACTGGTATTAGGATTGTAAACGTGTATGCTCTAGCACAGCATTAGCAATGAAAAGGTTTCTTTAACTTTTTAGCTTCTTATATATTTTACATTGCAACTTTACAATATACAATTTGATATTTGCTAAACCTAGCTTTATTTATTTTTTATTGCATGTGTAGAGAGGAAGAAGAATATGTGCCGCAGTGGGTCACGCCTTTAGGAAGAGGAGCCGAGTGCGAGCTGTTGCCCCGAGCGTTGTGTATCCTGCGTCCGTTCCTGCCGCCCGGTTCCCGCATCAATAGACCTGCTGTGCAAGCACTACTTGTGCCAATAAACCCCGTTCCAGAGTGGTGGAGGTGCGGGGTAACTCAACCTGGAACTCCGCAACCGGAAACTACCTGCCATCCCAGACATGGCTGAAGAAACCATCCAGCAAGGTACGACCCAGCCTCCGATGGTCATCGTTCCCACTGCGCTACGCGTATGCGATCCACCTTTTTTCGACGGTACTGATGAGCAAGACGTCGAAGATTGGCTGTCGACATTTGAAAAGGTAGGCGCAAGCAACAAGTGGGACGACCCTTCGAAGCTGCAATATGTACCCTTCTACCTGAAAGAGGTGGCTAGTCTCTGGTTTAACAACCACCAGTCGGAATTTGCCACTCGGGGTGCCTTTAAGCTACGCATTGCCGATGTGTTCGGTCGCCCTGAGGTACGCAAGCTCCGTGCCGAACAGCGCCTACGGGGACGTGCACAGCTTCAAGGAGAAGGCTTCACAAGCTACATCGAGGATGTGCTCGACTTGTGCAAGCGCCTTGACCCTTCAATGATTGAGGCAGACAAGATCAAACATATTTTGAAGGGGATAGACGACGACGCCTTCCAGATGCTGCTGGCCAAGGGCCCACGTACCGTGTCCGAACTCGCCACTCTTTGCCAGAGCTTCGAGGAGTTGCGCAAACAACGAGTCATGACACGGCGTCCAGCGGCTACCGATGAAACTCTCGCGGCATTGAGCCTGGGTGGAGACCACAGCGCAATAATGTCCGAAATCAAACGATATGTGCGCGAGGAGGTGGCCCGACAACTTTCGTGCCTGTCGTATCTACCGGCAACGGAACCCTCTTCTGAGCGTCTCGCGCCCGCCATCAGGCAGGTAATACAGGCGCAGGTCTCTGAGGCATTGCCGTCCGTCTCTCAGACAGCACCCGTCACCGCGCCATTGACTTATGCTGCTGTTGCTGCTACTTCACCACGACCTCCGCTTGGGCCGACTCCCCAGCCTGTACGAGTATCAACGGCGCCATTTCCAGCAACACAACAGCGCTATAACGGAAACCCTTGGCGCACAGTTGACAATCGCCCGATCTGTTACGCATGCGGATATCCAGGTCACGTGGCGCGCTTCTGTCGCCGGCGCTTCGCAACGGGTCCGGCTGCACCTCCGAGGTACCCTGACTACTCTTTACCGGCCCCGTACAACGCGCAACGAGAACTGCCACGTCAATGCGACCGACAATCAGTGGGACGCGACCCGTCACCAACCGAACTAGACCACCGCCCTGCTGCCGACTACCGATCATTCGGTACCCGTCGCTCATCCTCACCACGCCGCTACCGTTCTCCGTCCCCTCTGCGTCGCCGACCGAACCCTGTAGAGACGGAAAACTGACTGCCGCAGCTCCGGAGGTACGAGCGGCGAAATCGGCGCATTGTACAAGTCCTCGCCCGTCCCCCACAAACGTTCTGGAAGTGTTTGTTGAAGGTATACGAACTCTTGCGCTTGTTGATACGGGTGCCGCCGTATCTGTGATGAGTCAGAAACTCTGCCGTTCGATACGAAAAGTAACGACGTCGCCTTCCGACGTTTTGCTGAATACCGCGAGCGCGCAACCACTTCGACCAGTCGGAGCATGTACGGCGAGAGTAAACATTCAAGACGTCCTGTACCACATCGAGTTTCTCGTGTTGACCACTTGTGCCCACGACATGATACTTGGATGGGATTTTTTGTCACGCCACCACGCCGTAATTGACTGCGCTCGCGCGCAGGTGGAATTATCTGTGTTTTCAGATGCGCCATCTACCGACAATGAGTGCACTCACCTGGGCAAGCTTCTTGTTGCTTCCGACGTTGATGTTCCTCCTCTTAGTGCCATCGTTGTCCCCGTCAATCGCACTGAATTATCCGGCTCTACCGTTGTGTTCTCGCCATCTGACGTTTTCAGTCGCCGCCACGGTACGTCTCTGCCATACGCCGTTCTGCCACCTCACCAGGATACTTCCGGAATTGTCGTTTGCAATCCTAGCTCATGCCCTCTCACCTTAAGAGCTCACGAAACACTGGGCTATGTTCATTCTGTTGATGACAACGTTATTGTGCCTATTGAGTCCCACGACCCTGGCCAGCAACTTCAACTGAACGCCGTTACTCCTCTTTTCACGCCGGATGACTACTCCTCGGATATCTTCAATCGTTCCATCGACAGCAAGCTTCCTCCGGATCAACGGGACCAGCTAATGACCCTTATCCATGAATTCCGAGATTCATTTGACCTTCCTCAAAAGGCACTGAGTCAAACTAACACCGTCGCTCACACAATCTACACTGGAACGCACCCTCCTTTGCGGCAACGCCCCTACCGCGTATCACCCAAGGAACGAAGTGTAATTGCAGAACAGGTGGATGATATGCTTCAGCGCGGCGTCATCAAACCATCTTCTAGCCCCTGGTCTTCACCTGTGGTGCTAGTGAAGAAAAAAGACGGTTCGATTAGATTTTGTGTCGACTACCGGCGACTGAACAAAATTACCCGGAAAGATGTATACCCTCTTCCCCGCATCTACGACGCTATCGATTGCCTACAAGGTGCCGAATTCTTTTCTTCGCTGGACTTACGTTCAGGTTACTGGCAGGTTCCGATGGCAGAGTGTGACCGTCTCAAAACAGCATTCATTACGCCGGATGGCCTATACGAATTTATGGTTATGCCATTCGGTCTGTGCAATGCACCTGCAACGTTTGAGCGAATGATGGACAGCATTTTACGCGGCCTTAAATGGCAGATATGCTTATGTTACCTCGATGATGTTATTGTATTTTCTCCTGATTTCCCTACCCACGTCGACCGTCTGCACACCATTCTTCAGTGTCTTACCAAGGCAAACCTCCAGCTTAACCTAAAGAAGTGCCGCTTTGGGGCTCGCCAACTTACGATACTTGGTCACGTTGTGACAAAGGATGGAATTTCCCCCGACCCAGACAAACTTCGAGCCGTAGCAGACTTTCCGAAGCCGACTTCACTCAAAGAACTTAGGAGCTTCATCGGCTTGTGCTCGTATTTTCGTCGTTTCGTCCACAACTTTGCAACAATAATAGCCCCACTTACACAACTACTGAACGGTCCAGCTAATCTTTCTAACTGGACCCCGGCATGTGACGAAGCTTTCCTTACACTGCGCCGCCTACTTACGTCCCCACCGATTTTACGCCATTACGACCCAAGTGCCCCCACTGAAGTGCACACAGATGCCAGTGGCGTTGGTCTGGGAGCAGTACTCGCGCAACGAAAGCCAGGTATTCCAGAGTACGTCGTCGCATACGCAAGCCGCGCACTCACGAAAGCGGAGATGAACTACTCCGTAACTGAAAAAGAATGCCTCGCAATCGTTTGGGCGTTAAGCAAGTTTCGTCCTTACTTGTACGGACAGATTTTCGACGTTGTGACCGATCACCATGCACTTTGTTGGTTGGCGTCGCTAAAAGATCCTTCAGGTCGCCTTGGACGTTGGGCTCTTCGACTACAAGAATTCGACATTCGTGTCGTCTACCGCTCAGGACGAAAACACTATGATGCGGACGCCCTCTCACGATCACCAGTGAGATCCACCGCAGACCTGCATTCGGACACCAACTTCTCCATCGCTCCCATTTCCGTCAAAAGCATGTCGTCTGAACAGCGGAAAGACCCATGGATAACATTTCTCCTTAACATTCTTTCCGACTCTTCAACGTCTGCGTACCCACGCGCTCTTCGCCGCCAAGCCACACATTTCGCGATACGGGACGCGCAACTATACCGCAGAAACTACCACGCGGATGGTCGTAAATGGCTCTTGGTTATACCACGCCACATGCGATCTGATGTCTGTGCGTATTTTCATGCCGACCCACAACATGCTCACGCGGGTGTGTTAAAAACATATCAGCGGATCTGCCAGCGTTACTACTGGCGTGGTATGTACACTTTTGTACGAAAATACATTCGGTCTTGTTCATTATGCCAACAACGAAAGACAGCTGCCCATTCACCCGGATTATTACAGCCTCTACCGTGTCCGGCGCACCCTTTCGACCGCGTTGGTATCGATATATATGGTCCCCTTAATTACACTGCCACTGGAAATCGATGGATCATTGTCGCCGTCGACCATCTGACGAGGTATGCTGAAACAGCTCCACTACCTACGGCTGGTGCACGTGACGCATCCAATTTCATTTTGCGACGCTTCGTACTGCGTCACGGGGCACCACGTGAACTGCTAAGTGATCGAGGGCGTGTCTTTTTATCCGAAGTTGTACAACAACTCCTTCAGGCATGCCGCACGGTGCACCGCACCCCTACAGCCTACCACCCGCAGACCAACGGTATAACTGAGCGCTTCAACCGAACGCTAGGAGACATGCTCGCCATGTATGTCAATTCCGACCAATCAAACTGGGATGTCATTCTCCCATTTGTGACATATGCGTACAACACCGCGACGCAGTCAACCACAGGCTTCTCGCCTTTCTTTCTTCTATATGGGCGTGAGCCATGCTCCACCCTTGACACCATTTTGCCGTATCGTCCCGACGTCTCAGAGTTCAGCCCTCTTTCTGAAATTTTGCTCCACGCTGAAGAGTGTCGTCAGTTGGCCCGATCATTCACCTCGGACAAGCAAGCATTCGAAAAAGACCGCCACGACCGCGACCAGCAAGTCGAGACTTTTGCCGTGGGCTCGCTTGTCTGGCTTCGACTGCCCTTCCACTCCCCAGGTCTGTCCGCTAAGTTTGCCCCCAAGTTTCACGGTCCTTATCGCGTCGTCGAACGTGGATCTCCTGTCACATACGTGATCGAGCCGGTCACGCCATCTACAGACAGGCGACGCCTTGGTCGTGAGACTGTCCACGTGAGTCGTCTCAAGCCATATCACGACCCACTCCTAATATCATCACCTTGACTTGCCAGGGTGGCTCGTCTTCGTCGCCGGGGTATTGTAGAGAGGAAGAAAAATATGTGCCGCAGTGGGTCACGCCTTTAGGAAGAGGAGCCGAGCGCGAGCTGTTGCCCCGAGCGTTGTGTATCCTGCGTCCGTTCCTGCCGCCCGGTTCCCGCATCAATAGACCTGCTGTGCAAGCACTACTTGTGCCAATAAACCCCGTTCCACATGCAATACAAGCAGATTTGTATTGTGATCTATATTTTTCTTTGTGCAATAAATGGTCAGACGTTTCGAGAGCCCTGTTTCAAGATTTTTCACTTGGAAAGAAAGATTAGGCTATCGCAGAGGGCCTTGGAAATACTATAGGACCTTTAAGCTCCAAATATCCTTGAATTTTCTCCATAAAAACCTGTACGAATCCTGATCACACTTAGTACATCTATGTATGTGTTCATGCTTTGCTGCACAGCTTAAGAAATAAAGTGCCTCTGCACACAAGTTGAGACGTGTGTGTATTGTGTGTGATGCGTGCTTATCACATAACTGATGCTCTACCTCTGATATAAGGGAATGCAGGGCAGCAATATCGCTTGTGAAGACTAGACAGGGCAAGTAGCTGGGTTGTGAAGCTTGCCTCCTCACATTCATCAGCCTGATTGATTGATATGGGGGGCTTAACTTCCCAAAACTACCATATGATTATGAGAGACGCCGTAGTGGAGGGCTTCGGAAATTTCGACCACCTGGGGGGTTCTTTAACGGGCATCCAAGTCTGATCACACAGGCCTACAGTATTTTCGCTTCCATCAAAAATGCCGCCGCCGCAGCCGGGATTCGATCCCGGGATCTGCGGGTCAGCAGGGGAATTCCTCATCAGCCTGAATATGCCCCTTGAAGGACGAAGGCCTCTCTCATGTTTTGCCAGTCAACTTCTTTCTGCGCTTGCTTCTGCCAGTTTATACCCGCAAGCACCTAACAAGGCTATTTAGTTAATCATTAATGAGGGAAAAGACAGTATTGGGCAAGTGACAGTGATAGATCGACATACAAAGCACTGAATGTCTCCAATTCTGTCAGCTTTTTCTTGCACTCCTTGTTCTGGTCTCTGTAAAGGCATGCATTTAATAGACTTGGTCACGGATGAGTTTGGTCTTAATACGTTCTTCTGGTCGGAAGCTAGTACAAAAATAAATACTGCAGTTACTGGCCAGGAGGGCTTCTTTGGTGCTATAGAGTACAGCTCAAAGTTCCTCCATCAATGGTCGGCATTTTATAGTCTGGCTCCGTCGCGCTGGTCTAGTAGCTAAGGTACTCGGCTGCTGACCCGCAAATCGTGGGTTCGAATCCCAGCTACGGCGGCTGCATTTCCGATGGAGGCGGAAATCTTGTACGCCCGTATACTAAGATTTGGGTGCACGTAAAAGAACCCCAGGTGGTCAAAATTTCCGGAGCCCTCCACTACGGCGTCTCTCATAATCATATGGTGGTTTTGTGACGTTAAACCCCACATATCAAATCATCATTCTATAGTCTGTCGTGAGTAAGAGAACTAACACATTGAATAGAATATCTGACTGGCGAAGCGTTGTGAAATGGTGAGAATAGCAAGTGCTGCACGAGGCTACAATGTGCAATAGTATTTTCACTCTCACCGTCAAAGCCGTTTACTCTGTCGAGGCCAAGGCTAACTGCTGCCCTTGTTGAAGGGACTCGTGAAATCAAAATGTGCTTCCCTGCTTCGTTCCTACCTTGATGCTTTTTCGTTTTGTCTTCAGTCATCTTTTGCACTTAGCTGCCATCAAAGCTCGAGTTTGCAGCGTTGTCTGCAAACTGTAAATTGCTAAGATATTCTCTGTTAATCTTTCTTCCCATTTTTTTCCACTCTAGTCTCAAATACTTTAAATACAAAAGACATGTAATGAACAGATGACTGCATCTCCTCGTATGCAACTTGGCTGCTTTTCTGGAGTAACACCGTGATACAATGGGTCGTCCTACGTCACTTTAGCCATGAATTTAAAAATGAAGGCATGTTGGAAGCGTGGCAGCCTTGAAATTTTGTAGGTGTTCTTACTATACGTTCATGCCCCTATGAAGTCGTGCTCAACGAGTTGCCACATAGTGACACTCTTTCTAAGGATCCAAAGCTTCATTGGAACAGGCAGACATGATTGCAATGGTTTATGAAATACCATTAACCCAAAGTGTTCCAGAAAAAAAATTTAATGCTTACAGCGCGCTTATGATTACGCTTTCCGCAGCACTTGCATGGCTTTCCGTCTTCGTTTTTCTTCTGGCCTCGCGGCACCCAGCGTTGCTCCTTCATTGCCGACACTGTTACCGGGGGCGTTTCTCGATTGACGTTCTCCGCATCTAACTCTGCCCTTTCTGCCGCCAACGCAAGTGCCTCTGCTTCTTGTAATGTCAACTCAGGTTTCGCGAGCAGCTGCTTTTGCGAATTTCTTGAACGTACCCCGCACACGATACGGTCCCTTAACATCCTATCCAGCATGGACGAGAAGTTGCAGTTATGCGCTAGGCGCCGTATTTCCACAATGAATGCGTGAACAGACTCTCCTTCCTGCTGGTTTCGGGGGAAAAACTTGAAGCTTTCTGAAATTTCGTTTGGTCGTGGGTCATAATACTTGCTTAGAACTTTCACTACCGCATCGTAGCCGAGTGCGTTTGGCTTCTGCGGTGCCACTCTACCGCATAGCACATCAATCGTTCGTGACCCAAGTGCGGCTACCAACAGGGCTCTTTTCCTGGCATCATCAGTGACTTCATTTGCTTCAAAATAAGCCTCAACCTTCACGAGGTACGCTTGCTACTTATCTGTGTCGTCGTTGAATTCCGGGAGGCGGTGATTCATGGCTGTCGATGTGGTGGCTGCTTGCCCACCTTCAGGAAGCAGCTGGGCCTCGTTCTTTGTTGAAATCCTCGTCGCCACTGTTATAACCGGCCCCCGCGGCTGAGCCGCGCCCCGAAATGCACGAACAGAGTGGTCAGGGCAAAAAGCGAACGTTTATTGTCCGGCTTGGGTTTTTATAAGAACGAAAGGTAAGGGAAGGGGAAGAGGGAGATAAGATAGAAGGCGCGCGCAGCGTAGACTGGCAGCGCTTGTTTAGCGGTGGCGAACAGTTCGTGGCAAGCGCTGTGCTTTGTTCATTGGTGCCACTTTGCGTGGGCTACGAGTTGCAACTCCTAATGAGCAAGGATGTGCCTCGTTACCCGAACACATCATGGAGCTGTGTATTTAACATGATAAATAACCGATATAGTTGGAATATTGATTAGCATCAAAAGACAATGCCATATCACTTCACTTTCTCTGATCTTGTGCTTTTCGCAGAAAGTAGTCTTGTAGGTGCCTTTGGTATAACCAGTCCAGTGTTTGCCAGAGTTGTGCGCTGTGTTAAAATATTTTCAGTTACTCTAACCAACTGGTCCAGCTTTCTGTCCTTCTACAGTGTTTTCCTCTTGCTCTGACATTAAATTTTAAATATTAATAGATCTACCTCCCACATGCATACGTCAATTAACTCACGGCCCTCAGTCCCCAGCAGCAGCGAAGCAACTGACCACGGCGGTGATCAGATCTGTAATGCGGCAGAGGGTGCTAAGAATCTCAGGATCCGGAAAGGCCGCCATGGGAACTTGAACTTGGCAACGTGTAAAGCTAGAACCTTATCTAGTGAGGCAAGTCTAGCTGTACTATTCGAGGAGCTAGAGAGTGTTAAAGGGGATATAATAGGGCTCAGTGAGGTTAGGAAGACAGATGGGGCCTATACAGCCTCATCTGTCCTCCTCTACAGAATGGGCACGTGCTTTGCTATCGGGGCTTGGCTGAAAGAACAGAACTGCGAGTGGAGTTCCTCATTCACAGAAACATAGTTGGTAATATAGAGGAATACTATAGCATTAATGAAAGGGTGGGAGGTATCGTAATTAAACTCAATAAGAGATACTAGATGAAGGTGGTACAGGCTTGCGCGCCCACATCCAGCCATGATGACGCTTCAGTTGAACGCTTCTATGCAGATGTGGAATCGGCAATGAGTAAGGTAAAAACAAAGTATACTATGCTGATGGGAGACTTTAATGCAAAGGTAGGGAAGAAGCAGGCTGGAGACCAGGCAGTAGGAGATTATGGCATCGGTACTAGAAATGCCAGGGGAGAGCTACTAGTAGAATTCGCAGAACGCAATAATTTACGAATTTTGAATACCTTCTACCGAAAACGAGGAAACCGTAAGTGGACATGGAGGAGCTTTAATGGCGAAAACAACAACGAAATAGACTTTATAATGAGTGCACACCCAGACATCGTGCAGGATGTGAAGGTGGTTGGCAAAGTACGATGCAGTAATCATAGAATGGTATGGTCTTGAATTCGCATAGACTTGAAGAAGGAACGACAGAAACTGATGCGCAAGAAGCCAACCAATGAGCCAGCACTGAGAGTGAAAGTATAGGAACTCAGAGTCTTGCTTCAGAACAGGTACACTGCTCTTATTGAGGACACCAACCTTAGCGTAGATACAATGAATGATAATCTGGCGAGTATAATTGCATAAGGTGAAGTGGAAGTTGGAGGCACGGTAGTTAGACAGGACACTGGCAAGCTTTCCCAGGAAACAAAGAATATCATTAAGAAGCGTCAAATCATGAAGGTCTCAAGTACAACAGACAAAATAGAACTGGCAGAGCTTTTGAAGTTGATTAATAAGCATAAGATATCCGATGTAAGAAGGTATAACATGGAGAGAATTGAACACGCTCTGAAAAATGGAGGAAACGTGAAAGCAGTGAAGAGGAAACTTGGGATAGGCAAAAACCAAAATATGCACTAAGGCTCAAAGAAGGCAAAATAACTACCAATACGAATAGGATAGCTAAAATAGCGGAGTTTTACAGAGATCTGTACAGTAGCCAGGACAACCACGACCTTATTACTATAAGAACTAGCAGCAACCAAGATGACAACCCCCCCCCCCCCCCCAGTAATGACAGATGTCAGAAAAGCCTTGGAGAGCATGCAAAGAGACAAAGCTGCTGGTGAGGATCAGGTAACATCAGATCTGCTGAAAGATTGAGAACAGATTGTGTTAGAAAAACTAGCCACCCTGTTTACGAGGTGTCTCCTGACGGGAAGAGTACCAGAGTCTTGGAAGACGGCTAACATCATTTTAATACACAAGAAAGGAGATGACAAGGACTTGAAGAATTACAGGCCGATTAGCTTGCTCTCCATAGTATACAAGCTATTTACAAAGGTAATTGCTAACAGAGTAAAGAAAACATTAGAATTCAATCAACCAAAGGAACAAGCAGAATTTCGAACAGGCTACTCAACAATCGACCACATTCATACTATCAATCGGGTAATAGAGAAATGCTCAGAATATAACCAACCACTATACATAGCCTTCATAGATTACGAGAAGGCGTTTGATTCCGTAGAAATATCAGCAGTCACGCAGACACTGCGGAATCGAGGCGTCGACGAAGCACATGTAAACATCCTGAAATAAATCTACGGGGATCAACTTCTACCATAGTGCTTCATAAAGAAAGCAACAGAATACCAATCAAGAAGGGTGCAAGGCAGGGGGACACAATCTCCCCAATGCTATTTACCGCATGCTTACAGGAGGTTTTCAGAAGCTTAGAGTAGGAACAGTTAGGGATAAGAGTTAATGGAGAGTACCTTAGTAACCTGCGCTTCGCTGATAACATTGCATTGCTGAGTAACTCAGGAGATGAATTACAAGTCATGATTACGCAGTTAAACAAGGATAGCAGAAAAGTAGGTCTTAAAATTAATCTGTAATGTACAACAACCTCGGAAGAAAGCAGTGCTTCGAGATAGGCAGTAGTGCACTTCAAAATGTAAAAGACTGTCTATTTAGGGCAGGTAATAACCGCGGAGCCAATCCACGAGATTGAAGTAACTAGAAGAATAAGAATAGGGTGGAGCACATTTGGCAAGCACTCTCAAATTATGACAGGTAGATTGCCAATATCCCTCAAGAGGAAGGCATACAACAGCTGCATCTTGCCGGTACCTAGCTACGGAGCAGAAATCTGGAGACTTACAAAGAGGGTTCAGCTTAAATGGAGGACGACTCAGCGAGCAATAGACAGAAAAATGGTAGGTGTAACCTTAAAAGACAAGAAGAGAGCAGAGTGGATTAGAGAACAAACGGGGGTTAAGGATAACATAGTTGAAATCAAGAAGAGGAAATGGACATGGGCCGGGCAAGTAGTGCGTAGATAGGATAACCGCTGGATTCCCAGAGAAGGCAAACAGGTTAGGGGGAGACAGAAGGTTAGGTGGGCAAATGAGATTAAGAAGATTGTGGGCAAATTGGCAGCAGCAAGCAGAGGACCGAGTTGACTGGTGAAACATGGGAGAGGCCTTTGTCGTGCAGTGGACATAGTCAGGCTGATGATAATGATGATGACCTAGAAAAGCCATACCACTGGAATATTAGGGGTAGTTGCGCTTGCAACCAGTATTATTGACTTACTATGGTTCTGAGTCATTATTTTCAATCTTCAATGGATTGTTAACATGTCAAAACTGTAGGCCAACCCATCAACTCTAAATCTAGCATCCACTAGCTACATGAGTTCAGTTTTTATTTTTGTCAAAAAAGGGAAAAAAAATCCATGAAACATTTATTATGTGTATACCTATACAGTGCTCCGTACAAAATTTCCACTCTGCAAAGGTTCCCTGAAAGTCGGCTGCCGTAGCTTGTCACAGATTGAAAGCCTATAAAAATCAAACGATAATAATTGAAACTGGCCTTTCTGGCTTCTCTTGATTCTATCAAGGCGTATGCAGTCCTGATGTGAACCAGGTGATCTTCCTGTTCACAGGGCCTTGCCAGGGTAAATTATACCATGTTCCCACCATTTAACAAACAGTCGGTTGGTGTAAGTCACCTGACTTACGGAGATTTTTTCAGCATTAGAATGACTTACAAGGGATGCATTTATGCCTGTTTGAAGACCTTTAATGTTTATTGACTGATTCAGTAGTCGCTTAACAGACAGTCTAGTTACTTTACTCTTCAGACAAACTCCTCCACTTCCTGCACTTCTTATTTCAGCAACACTGCTTTTGCTTCCAGCAACTACACTACAGTGTACAGTGATCAAGTCCTGTAAAAATGACACTTTCGACCTGTCAATATGACTTCTACAAGTGAATATGCTCGCCACTACAGTTCCACTTAGTGTTTCACGTGTAGAACTTAAGACTACTCCTAATCTGAAATAAGTTTAACTGACACTTCAACCGCCTGATTGGGCTCAAATAGATTCAGTGCACGTGGGACACCATTCTCGATGTGTCCACATTGTGGACTGTCTACTTCGGCCTCCACTGATTGACTGGAGTTCAGCAAGCAGTACATACCCTGTTTCCGGTCTTTTTAATTGCAACGTTTCACTGCAACAAATGCTGCCACCAGAGATCTGCTTTTGAACACACTTCTTGGAGGCCGTGCAATAACTCTAATCGTGTTAGCTCTTGAATTAGGTTTAACAAAGTTGCCCTCGTCATGCATCTTGAAGTTCACTATGCATTTCCTGCGTTCGTTCTCCAAACACCTCGAAACTTTCATTCACAAGTTCAGACTTGGCAAGTTAAGAGTCATGTTACCGTACATTTCAGCCATTTAATTCAATTCTATTGTGCGGAGAATGTGCTGGTGGTTTCGGTGCATTGATGTAGTGAAGAGTGCCATGATATCAGGGCTTGCTCCTTTTTCAAGTAACGAAATGTGCTACACCTAAGCAGACATGTACAATAGTTGGACAAATTGAAAATAGCTCCCTTGGAGACTGCGATATGCTTACGGGACAAAAACTCCACTACGAAGCCGCTTTTCTGCTATTGATAGTGTGTAAGTTGCAAAGATATTGTGTAATTTGCAAGAGCTTTCAAAGCCTTTCAAATGTTACTGTTCTTGGCCTGAATAAACATCTGACTTCGTCTTTGGTGTCCTCCTCGAACATGTTGCTATGTCACCTTGCCAAATGATTCTAACAGTCAATAAAGCAAAAGAAAGCATAAGGGATATTATATGCTCTCAATTGTAGTTTAATACAGTCAGTGGACAAAACAAAAGTCAGAGGACAAAAAAAAATCGCCCATTTTATTAGCGAGATCTGAGCCAGCAACCTTCACGTTATGCCTGTGGTGCTTTCCATTGCAAGCTGGGATGATGGGCACATCCCTGCCCACCATGTTTAATATCTTTGTATCTTTAACACTGGCGAGCCCCTTTACAAGAGACACTGATATAAGAGACAAATGGGTATAAAAAACACCAGTGTACTTAAAGTAAAATACGGGTCGATAAGAAAACCCAGACGAGGTACACTGCTTTTAAAAGACATCTCATATAAAAGACAAGAATTGCTGTCTGGAGCATGTCTCTTGTAAAGTTGTTTGACTGTATCTAGGAGTATTAGCCAGCACCCCCTGTAGCGAAGGTGGCGAGTGAGAAACTTTTCCCCAGAGTGTGGCACATGACCTTTGCACAATACTGCTACTGAACAATAAACCCCCATATGCCAGCTTAACATATGAACTCTGCCTGTTGAGGCCCTCGCTATGACCAAAGGAACATTTTTCAGAGGCTCATCTTTTTGTTAGGTGCTATTAAATAAATCAGTTAGCTGAAGGAAAACATAGGGGTTATATTCTTTGACTATAACGTAGTAATTTTGGTGTAAATTAAAAATAAATGAAAAAATCAGGCTTTTGCAGAGAAATTAAAATCTGCAACCTTTGAATATTGTATACAATGTTCTGCCAGTTGTAGAATAAAAAAAATTGTTCTATTGTCTATTACTAGGCAAAGCTATAATTCAGAATTTTCAAATATTTTGTCCTCTCATGAACTATCATTGCTGTGCGTAACCTGTTTATCTGAAAGACATCGTGAAATCTTCGTGTTCATACAGCTTTTCGACCTTTGATCCCATTCAGTGGATGCTATGTCCAAACCCGCATTGCCTTTCACGTCTGGCATGTGCCTCTTGGATGGGCAAGGCAACCCTCTGGATACCTGTGTCCTGCGGCCATGGTGTGTCTGCACCCACAAGGACCCGCTTCCTAGTTTCTGCCTTTTGCTTGCCGAACCCACTTGCCTTCCACGTCCGGCCTCTGTCTCATGGTTGACCAAGGCAATCCTCTAGATACCTTGGTCCTGCAGTCATGGTGTCGCTGCACCCACAAGCATTCACCTCCTGTTTCCTGTCTCTTGCTTACCAAAACTGTATTGCCTACCACTTCTGGCCTGTACCTCTTGGATGGGCAAGCAATATTCTGAATACCCATGTCCTGTGGCCATGGTGTTTCTCCATGCACAAGGATTTGCCTCCTGGTTCCTGCTTCTAGCTTGCCTTCTGGAGAATGCATCGTAGTACAAGGAAACCCATTGCTGTGACCTGCCCTTCAATCTTCACTCCATGTAAGGATTCTCTTAGGCGTTGCTGCTCATCATCACTCCACTGTGACCACCAGTGGATGAAGAGTGGTCTACAGACTGCATCTCGTGTTGCTTCCACAAGACATGCCAGTAATCTCTGGATCCACCTTTGGCTCCCAGCTGCCCTTGAACTGCTGTTCAACGCATCTGCCTCAGTAATCTGCTACCTGTTATTGTAAAAAGCTGCTTGAAAGATAGTCCCAAGGTGTACGGGACCTATTGTGCTTCGAAATGATATGCTGTCCAGTAGCCATACAGTGAGTCTAGTGTTTTTAACGATTATCTCAAATACAATTGACCCATTATGTGGATTTTATTGCATAAGCTTAACATTTGGTACAATGTTTCACCATCATGCTCACATTTCCCGACCATAAGTGACTGCAGTGCAATAGATAGACCTATGCACATGTTTTAAGCCATAATAGTCATCAGTTCATATTGTGCACTGCAGTGGCATATTGATGCTGGTTTGCATCAAACTGCATGAAAAGCTGGGCAACTTGGTACAAATTCATCTATCTGCACAGAAAGAAGGCTCCATTTTATGTGTACATGTGCATTTGGCACTTCTAGGGCAAGACTTTTTCATTTCAGCCATACATGGCTGAACTTTGTGCTCCTTTAGTTCGGTCTGGAGGTTATTGTGCGGACCCTTTTACTACATCATTTGTTCAATTAGCTGGGTCAACTGAAGCATCGCCAATCATTTGTGTGAGCTTTAGTCTTAACTTCTTTGGAATTCGTTTGTTTCGAGCGTCCTAGTTGGATGACACCCGCAGCATTGGTATATGGTTAAATGTTAACAATTAGCGTGCTTATGGTCCGTGACTTCATTCAGGTACCCGTTACATCTTTCCCTCATGTTTCTGTTAGTATATATGCTTTCTAATGTCTATATATACTTTCTAACTTCAACACATTTTACTTGTAATACTTACCTTTTCTACTTAGTCTGTTCTTACTATATTTCTCTATATGACTGTAGAAAAAACGTGCAGGGGCCTGGGGATAATAAGTACAGTGTGGAAGAAAACCAGGGTTCCTTTCTTTTAGCTTGACGGTTTTTGGGTCCTGAAGTTGTAAAATATTGATAGGTTGCACATTGTAAAATTATGCATGCCTGCCTAAAAAACTGAAGTACAGCAGCCATTCATCTTGGTGACTAGTGAAATAGTCCTGTTCATGCTCTCGGCAATCTTCGGCAATATGTGAGCTCGCCGGCCATTTATCTGCTACCAGCCTGGAGTAAGATTGTGGTTATAAAAGGGAATAGAAAAGAAAAGTGAGTGCTGTGTTGGGGGCTGGCTGGTCCCAACGAAGCAAAAGTAGAAGAAGACGGCCGACGGAGACGTACGCGGCCGGCGGGGACACCGACTAGCCCGAACACACATAACTGTCTGCATCTGGTGCGACACCTCAACAGTAGCTCACAGGGGATGGGGGTAAGGAGGGATTAAAAGGGTAGGATTAAAGGTATATATATATATATATATATATGATTCAAAAAAGAAATTCTGTGGGTCCGGTGTAAATATAGTTAAGAATAAAGGAGCACACTTACGAAAATTTGATAATTGTTTACTCTACGTTTCGGCCATGGCACGGCCTTCGTCAAATTTTCGTAAGTGTGCTCCTTTATTCTTAACTATATATATATATATATATATATATATATATATATATATATATATATATATATATATATATATATATATATATATATATATATATATATATATATATATATATATATATAAAGAAATACCCAGGGACAGCGAGCGACGACGAAAGGAAAGAGAAGATAGGAAAGATGAAACATGGTCACAGAAGTCCGAGGACGGGGCAACACTGGCGAGAGCTCTTGTCGGCAACAGGAGATGGCGTAGGGTTAATCCAGTCTGCCAGAGCTACGCTGTCGTCGTCGTAGGGGACCGGCGGCAGGAGGTGGCGTAGGACCAACCCAGTCGGCCAGAGCTGCGCTGTCGTCGGAGATCGCGAGGGCACAAGCTATCGGGACGGAATCCAGCAAGCGAGTCTGGAGTGCATACACATTGGTACAGACTTGTGTGTATTGTTACGCCTGGGAGTCCACACCGAACGTCAATGCCTCTGCAAAGGCAATCTGTGTCAAGACCAGTGATCGAGCCCGCCTGACGCGATGAACTCAACGACGTCATCAAGCGGCGGCACCGGTCTGTCTTACGCAACGCACAGCGAGCTCCCTCAGCCCACGAGCCCGATGAAGCAATCGGCGCCTTCCAGTCTGGTGAGCCTTACGCAATGCGTGGCAACATAACTTGACCTTGGGTGCAATCAAGCGCAGCGGCTCCGGATTTGATGATCGTGATGCAGCCCAGTGTTGGGTCCCCATTGGAGGGTTCTGACATTACGGCCAGCGACGCTTCTGCTTGGACGCTGGTGATGCAAAATATCCACCCGGTGCCTATAAAAAAAGCCAAGTGGCGCGTCGCCAGCAGTTGATCTATGCGTCAGAGAGAAGCCGACGTATGCGTGAGAGAAGACATCTCGGCTCTTCGAGTCCCTAAGCTGTCGGCCCCAGTGCCAAATATGTAACGCCTCTATTTATATGCTGTACATAAACCTTGCGGTTAACTCACCGTCGTCTCGTCCGCTCGTCCACCAGCTCTGTGCAGAAGCAGTCGCGAGCTGAGTAACGCACATTACCAAACGGCTGGTGACCTTGGCGGTGGAGTTCGGAGCAGTGGCGCCTTCGGGACCATGTTGGCGTCGCGTCTTCGTAACAGTATACTCATCGGTACAGAAATGAGGAAATGATGCTGTCTCCTGGAGTTGTATCATTCAGTCTAGCAAAAGGCAGAGAATAATTTGAACCCATTATTAGTGTGACATAATGCAATCAAGATGTTTGGAAATTCTTTTTTTGTTAAATTACCTTTTATTTGCTGCTGTACATTGTTCCTTTCTAGTATTGTTAAAGATATATTAATTTTAGGCCTCTCTACCTTTTACTGACTGTCATTACATGGTTTGTACGGTTGAGAGTATGCATCAGTACGAAAATATTTTGTCCATTCGAATCCATAGTGCTACCATATATCGTCGTTGCCCAGTGATGTATGAATTCCCACAGAGAACCATATTTGTGTCCCGACTACACTTAAAGCTGCCCAAAGCAATTTCTGAAATGCCGCCTGCTGTTGGGATGGTTCGCATTGTTTCTGCTCCAAAAATGAATAAGGGTTGCAAAAATTTGTTCAAATGAAACGCACATTCTGTCATTTTTCCTAATTAGTGCTCTCTGGTATTCAACTCGTAGAGCACTTCTCTGAACAAATGGGCTTGCCATGTTAATTAAGGTGGCACACAGTGTGGCCCTTTATAAATGTCATTCATAAAATAGTATGTTAGGAACGATACTTTGCCAAGATTCAAGGATACTACATGAATAAAATTGACATTCAAGCAAAAGTTCAGAAAAAAGAGGCTTCAAGAGATAAATATTCAGCATAGAAAGTTGATGGGGACGTTTTGACAAGCAAACTAGTCTTCATGGCAAGATAGCTGCAGCCTAAGTGCAACATTTTGCTTGTCCTATGCAGACCCTTATGTAAAAGGGCCAATTCCTTTGCCTACTAGGTTCAAGTTCCAACTATGAAATGTCAGATATGGATGTTCACTGGGAAAGTCTACAACGAACATTATTTTTCGATCTCACTACCTTGAATATACAAACTCTCTAGGGTCACAGTAGGCATTGCACAATACTGCATGGTGTGCCACAATGGTCACTTGTAAACCGCTAACAGAGCATCTGCCTTTTGAGACTTGGGGAACCTGAGTGTTCCCTTTTGAAGGCAATGTTTGATGTCTTATAGCTCTTTAACACCTGGTTGGATCATTACTGAACTGAGCAACTTTCTTTGAGAGTAAAGTGGATAGGGGTTCTGGTATTCTGAAAGGTTCGAAAAAGTTCATTAAGGTAAGTTAATGGTGTATACAGCAGGTGACAAACAAATAAAATGTTAAGAGTAATGTTTTCTGGGCTCGTACGTCCCAGAATCGCCCAAATACATTGAGATTATCGGGGAGCTTTTGCAAAGGTAAGTTTGTCCACCCATCGTTGCTGGCCGCCACCAATAGCACGTATCGCCACAGGAATAGCAGTTGCTCCCATACTACAGCCTGCTCCCTTCGATAATTTCACTCTGAGCGTTTACAAACCAACAAAACACAGTAGGCTTCGGCTATAACAAAAAAGATAGATATATACTTGCTATCGGCTATATATAGCCCCATATAAAAGACCAGCAAGTTCTGAGTTGTTGTACGGCACCGTAGTGCAATCAATATATGACATGTACGTTCGTCTCGGCGCAATTATTGTATACAATAATAAGCATACTGTCTTTAAATAAACGAACCTCCTTGCGCCTTGTTTGCTGGTGTTCCCGGCATTGTGAGTCCAACTAAGTGTGTGTTCGAAACCACAAACATCCGCTTATAAAAAGGAAATTGTCCTGTTGGGTTGGATTCACCACCAACGCACGTTAAAAACAAAAAAAGCTTAGGCCCTTATCAGCCTCTATAATTCCAAACTTTTGTTACACCTTCCGCTGATGGAGTAAACTACATACTTTATTAGTTCGGCTTCTTGGTACGATAGGTACTGGTTGCGCGAAATGTACTTTCAACTTTCCCGCCATTACTCCCACAACGTTTGTTCCGAACTTAAGTGTCCCCTGAGAAGTGAGAAGTCGGCTTCCCCGCAACGCATGGTCAAAACCGGCGAAAAAAGTCGAGGCCCTTATCACCCCTGATAAGCCTCAAATTTTGTCTGACGTCATGCCTAGTCACGTGGGTGCCCTTCACGGCAATGTGACGTCAGATAAAAGTTGGGCTTAATCAGGGAGGATAAGGCCCTAAACGTTTTCGCTAGTTCTGATCATGCATTGCGGGGAAGCCATCGCCTCAGGGGACACTTTAGCTTGAAACAAATGTACAGTACACCGGCGTGACAAATTGTTACGTCAATCAAAAGTTGAACCTTATCAAGGCTGATAAGAGCTTAAACTTTTTTCGCTAGTTTTGACCGTGCATTGCAGAGAAGCCAATTGCTGAGGGGACACTTTAGCTATGAACAAACGTACCGTACGCCTACGTATCAAGTTGTGACGTCAGACAAAAGTTGAGCCTTATCAGGACTGATAATGGCCTAAACTTTTTTCTTTAGTTTTGACCATGCATTGTGGGAAAGTCATCTCCTCAGGGGAAACTTTAGCTTGGAACAAACGTACAGTAAGCGTGATGAAACACGTGATGTCAGAGAAAAGTTCGGCCTTATTAGGACTGATAAGGGCCTTAACTTTTTTCGCTAGTTTTGACCATGCATTGCGGGGAAGCGATCTACTCAGGAGACACTTTAGCTCAGAACAAATGTACAGTACGCCGAGGAAACACGTTGTGATGTCAGACAAAAGTTCGGCCTTATCAGGACTGATAAGGGCTTAAACTTTTCGCTAGTTTTGACCATGCATTGCGGGTAAGCCATCTACTCATGGGACGTTTTAGGTCGGAACAAACGTGCACTACGCCCACGAGACAAGTTGTGACGTCAAACAAATGTTGAGCCTTATCAGGACTGATAATGGCCTAAACTTTTTTCGCTAGTTTTGACCATGCATTGCGGTAAAGCCATATCCTCAGGGGACACTTTAGCTCTGAACAAACGTACAGTATGCCGACGAAACACATTGTGACGTCAGACAAAAGTTCCGCTTTATCAGGACTGACAAGGGCCTAATCTTTTTTCGTTAGTTTTGACCATGTATTGCAGAGAAGCCATCTCCTCAGGAGACACTTTAGATCAGAACAAATGTACAGTACGCCGATGAAACACGTTGTGACTTCAGACAAAAGTTGAGCCTTATCAGGGCTGATAAGGGCCCAAACTTTCTTCGCTAGTTTTGGCCATGCATTGCGGGAAAGTCATCTCCTCAGGGGACACTTTAGCTCCGAACAATTGTACAGTACGCCGTTGAAACACTTTGTGACATCAGACAAAAGTTGAGCCTTATCAAGACTGATAAGGACCTGAACTTTTTTCGCTAGTTTTGCCCATGCATTGCAGAAAAGCCATCTCCCCAGGGGAAACTTTATCTTGGAACAAACGTACAGTAAGACGATGAAACACGCGATGTCAGACAAAAGTTCGGCCTTATCAGGACTGATAAGGACCTAAACTTTTTTCGGTAGTTTTGACCATGCATTGCAGGAAAGCCATCTTTTTAGGGGCACTTTAGCTTGGAACATCTGTACAGTATGCCCACGAGACAAGTTGTGACGTCAGACAAATGTTGAGCCTTATCAGGACTGATAAGGGCCTAAACTTTTTTCGCTAGTTTTGACCATGCATTGCGGTAAAGCCATCTCCCCAGGGGACACTTTAGCTCGGAACAAACGTACAGTGCGCTGATGAAACACGTTGTGACGTCAGACAAAAGTTCGGCCTTATCAGGACTGATAAGGGCCTAAACTTTTTTCGCTAGTTTTGACCATGCATAGCGGTAAAGCCATCTCCTCAAGGGACACTTTACCTCGGAACAAACGTACAGTATGCCGATGAAACACGTTGTGACGTCAGACAAATGTTCGGTCTTATCAGGACTGATAAGGGCCTAAACTTTTTCGCTAGTTCTGACCATGCATCGCGGCAAAGCCATCTCCTCAGGGGACACTTTAGCTCGGAACAAACGTACAGTACGCCGATGAAACACGTTGCGACGTCAGACAAAAGTTAGGCCTCATCAGGACTGATAAGGACCTAAATTTTTTCGCTAGTTTTGACCATGCATTGCAGGAAAGCCATCTCCCCAGGGGACACTTTAGCTCGGAACAAACGTACAGTGCGCCGATGAAACACGTTGTGACGTCAGACAAAAGTTCGGCCTTATCAAGACTGATAAGGGCCTAAACTTTTTTCGCTAGTTTTGACCATGCATAGCGGTAAAGCCATCGCCTCAAGGGACACTTTACCTCGGAACAAACGTACAGTACGCCGATGAAACACGTTGTGACGTTAGACAAATGTTCGGTCTTATCAGGACTGATAAGGGCCTAAACTTTTTTCGCTAGTTCTGACCATGCATTGCGGGGTAGCCAACTTCTCAGGGGACACTTTAGTTCGAAACAAACTTACAGTACGTGCACGTGGCAACGCGTGCCACCAGACGAAAGTTGAGTCTTTTGTGGGGTCATAAGGGACTTTTTTTGCTACTTTCGACCATGTATTGCGGAGAAGCCAACTTCACAGGGGACACTTTAGCTCGGAACAAACGTACACAAAGCCCACATGACAATTGGTGACGTCAGCTTTTTCAGACGCGATACGGGCCTCATCTCCTTCAAGTTGTTTCGAACATTCTATGCGGGGTAGCCAACTTATCAAGGAACGCCAGGCTTGGAGGCTATACGTATAGTTTATTTCCGCGGCCGACCATCAGTGCAGGTGAATCTACTATGGTGGTATATAATGTACGGTTTATTAAAAGACTGCTTATTATCGAATAGATTAATTACGTCACGGTCAGTGAAGGTTCAAATAGGTACGAGCGGGCTTCGTGGGGGCACTCGAGTGAGTTGGTGGCGTGGGACCCCCGGACATGAGGTTCTATGTCAGTGTAGTGTGTCCTCTATTTTTGTAAAACAAACATTTTTGTTTACGCAATAAAAGAGGCCCGTCACAATTTTATGACTTATAACACCCACCTGCTAAGTTGTTCTCATTACTTTCTGCATTTCCACAAATGATGTGATGGCACATGCGCTTGAGCTTTGGTAGTAAGATCCCTGGATGATTTCCTTGTGTCCCAGGGATCCCTTCCCTCTCCATTTGAATCACTAACCTATGCACTGAATACTATAATGCACATTCGGCTACTAGCACAGAACATGATGCTGTGTTTAGAGCTTGGTCTGCTAACTCCTGCGATTCATGATGAAAAATAAAGAACATACCTCAGCGTTTTAGCTGCCTTACCCACATCGCCTTATGGCTTCCTATTTTGTTAATTCTAGCGGCCCCGTGATTAGAAGCAGCGCCATTTCGGTTTTACCCTGAACACTTTACCGACTTGGCTACTGCCAAAGACTTGATAACACACATTAAAAGTTGGTCTGTACATTAAGAAGCCCATCATTCAATAATAAATGCTGAATTTCTGTGTCCGAGTCTCTGGGCACATTTTTTGGGTTTTTGAAGAGAGAGGTATATATGTATAACTCTCGGGAATCTGCACTTCTATGACTTCTTTTGAAATTTCGCAGTGTTGAAGTGTATTTATTTGCAATTTTTAAAGAAGTAAGGTCTTTGCAGAACTGCAATCTCCAATTTCTTGAAATTCGCTAGCAGGCTCACAAGATTGATTTGCTGACTACTTCTCTCCAAGAAAATAAAGGTATTTTTACGGACGATATTCTTTTCTTTTCCTCGGAAACTGATGTCAAGAGTACAACCTGCTCAGCCCAATCAAGTAAACACTTGCACAAAGGTTTGCAAGATGTATTTTTTATTTGGCACACTGCTGTAGAATAAGTGCTGGAAAGGCCATGGACCTTACACGACTTCACGCAGCATCTTATACTGCCGACAATGACCGCTATTACTTCGAGCCACGACGTCAAAGCAAGTACTTCTAATGTCAACAAGAGCTTCTGGCACTCTTGAATCGCTCGAGAAATAACCCTTCTTAATGCAGATACACACAATTCCGTTTCTTCAAATAACTTAAGCAATGATAGGAATCACAGGACAGTAGCAAACGTCTGTCCTGGCTCATACAGGAAACATTTTTTTATTGAAATTCCGAGGCAAAAGTTGACGTCAATCGCTCACGTACTTGAAGTTTAAGGTGGTTACAGGAATGTTTCAATGGGAAAACTATTCAAGGTGTGATAAGTGACTGCACACTGCGATGAATGAAGATGACTGAATGCTGCTTCAGCCTAGCTTCAAATTTCCGTTCATTTTGCGAGGTGCTTTTGCTTCCAGAAATGCATCTCGTATGATACCGGCGATATTTAAATTGACTTGTCATGCGTTGCATGCCAGATATGAATTTTTCAGGATGGCAGGAAGAAAATAGAGTTTGTGCGACCAATGTTCTGTTGCACTGTGTACAAAACTGTCAGTAATTTCGTGAAGCTTTGCTTGTAGCAGCGGGTTACTTACAAAACTGCGAAAATAGCTCTCCCACGCCTTATTTACAAAACATCAACAACAAAAAGAGCCTTAGCCTGGGTTCAGTTGCGGTGTTCTCTAAGACGAATAAAAAAATACACAACACAAAACAAGAGCATTTAAAAAGAGCAAATGTCTAGATTCACGCTGTACTTACAGCAAATATTTAAAAGAAATGTGCAGAGCCGTTGATTCAACCCGGTTTTATAGCAAAAAGCACCACTCAGTCTCTTGCTTTCTTCTTTAAATTCAATGAGTCGAGATACGTGCATGCCCTAGCTCCGATCACGGGCTGTGGGCAAAAATGGCTGCACCGATTTCGCTCTCACCAGTGACTCAATCGCACTTCTCCCTTGACTCTTGCGATGATTAGGATTCATAGAACTTGCGTCTCTTTCTTCTATGCCTGCTTTCCTCGGAGACACTGAAAAGTCCGCTGTCGGACGGGTCCGTAGACTGGGGAACACACACAGTTCGTCCCTCGCAAGTGTCAGCCCCATTAGTTTAATACGCGATCACTTCTTAAATGTCCTATGCGACAGGAATTCCTAACCAGGCCACGAAAAAAAAAGCACTGCCCACTTGCACATGCACGTGCCAATTACACACACCACTTCGGTTATCAGTACGAGCTGACGTTGTATCGCTGTGGATGATGCGGCTGCTGCGATCTAGGATACGAAGGTGTCGTCATCATGGCGTCTAGATGAATCCTGCTCACCACTTTCTCACCGTCCGACACCGCCATCACCACGGGGTTGCTCTCGACGGGGCCGTGCAACAAGCTCTAAAGCATCGGCGACGTGTCCCCGCAGTCCTCGCTGTCAGTAACCATGCCCGAGTCCGAGGAGAAATTTGTCTGGCCGTCCGCCTCTCAGCCAGGGTCGCCTCATACAGCATCTTGCGCGAGTAGGGAAGCCCGTTGAAGCCAACGATGTGGTGCTTGCGACAGCTAGAGCCATAACGCCACTGCTGGTCCGTGCCACAGCATGGCATCTCCGGCGAGGACGAGGCATAGTCCCTGGTGAAACCCTGCATGACGTACGCCAGGGGTGTGGCTTGGTACTTTCCCGGCAGTGGAGCGACGAGTAGAATTCATTGGTCATAGACGTAGCTGGATGAAGAGTGCTGGCTCATGTCGGGCAGGTCTCCATAGAAGGTTTGGAACAGAGAGGCGCTGGCGACGGGGGTACGTCGTACAGCCGATCGACTGAGAAGGCATATCACTGTTGATGGATTCGTAGATGTGGTCCCCAAGCGCACTGTATAGACACTCGACAAATCCGAGTAGTGCCCTGATCTCCGGCTGTGAGTCCAAGTTCGGTGATGGGGTCCGTTCTCGCTTGGCTCCTCCTCAGGTGGCTTGGGGTACGCTGGGGGTTATTGGGGTGCGACGGCTGCTGATCGGGGCTGTTGATGCCGCTTATGTTGTTGCCGGTGAGCTTCGGTGCAGCGTGCCGTCAGACACTTGGCTCAGGGCATTGATGTTGTTCTGCCCTTGCTCCAGTATGCATCGGGAGAAACGAGTAGCAAGCTGCTGTTGTTGCCGACTGTCCATAGATTGGTGACCTGGTACATAAAAGAAAGCATTTGTTCATGAGCGTGTGCGAAGCGAAATTAGCTCGAAAACTGCGTGCGCTCTAGCAGGCCTTACTCTGCACCTATTTTTATCATTACCGCAGCATTTTACCTACCCAGTTATGCGCTATTTTCCAAGCTAATTCGTTCATATTAAAATTGTTATTATGCTGTAAAAACAAGTCAGCTTGAGGTACCTAAAGAAACATTTGTTTTCTATTTGTGTCTTATTTCTGTACCTCACAGTGATTTTGCGAAGTATACTAAACGTTTCAAGTTATATTTCTACATTTTGTTTGTACACCTATGGACACACAAACAAAGGTGCTTGCATATCTGGGCCAAGTCAGGTGTAGGTAAGTGTGCTGGCATGGTTGGAGCGAAAATATGGTCACGGTGTGGAATTTGCAATGCTTGACATGTTCTTTTGCATTAAATTATGAATCAACTCATCTAACAACTCTTTTTTATTTCTATACAAATAAACCCAAATGCAAAGAAAGTGCTTCATTGCCTACTTGTGCTCACTGTACATTTTAACGTCGACTTAAAAACGACAAAAAAAAAAACGCTCGGTGAAACTTTGCGGCCCATTTCCTTTGGTGGTTTCACCTGACGTTGTAGCATAGCCTCATTGGGTGTCGTTTGGGTATGCTGAAGGGCACAGCTTCAACTCCCGGCCACGGCTGCGGTAATTCAATGGGGGGAGGGGGATGCGATGCACACCCATGTGCTTATGTTTGGATTCACGGCAAAAAACTTCAGTGGCTCGAAATTCACCCGCAGACCCCCACCATGGCGTGCCTGATAATCATATGGTGGTAGCGGCACGTATAACTCCAGCAATTGTATATGGTCGTGCTTTCACGCATGGACCATACAGTGGTATCACGTTTCCTGGAATGTTGAAAAATTAACTGTGATGTTTTTATGCGCCTCGTTGAATTGATGAGTGCTATTGGTGCCGTGCAAAACTAAAAAAAAAACGCCAGGCCTGCGCGGTAAGCGCAGCACAGTCACAGCGAAAACTAGAAGAGCGGCCTTTCAGAGCCCTTCCAATGCAGCAGCACCAGAAAAACATATAAACTAAATACGACGTGAATTTAAGGCCGCTAACGATATGCAGGTTTACCACTGTAGCTACCCATGCCTTAAACTTAGTTTAATGTAGTCTTTTAGTAAATTTTAAAAAAGCAGCGTCGTGGGCGGCCTTCAGGCTACCGGTTGTGGCGTTCAGGCAGTGCCTAGCCGCAACGTTCTCCGCCCAAGTCTCCAGCCGACATTGCAGGTCCGGCCTATATTGCTGGACGAAGCAGCCTCCCAATGCTGTGTACTTCTGAGGTGCCAAGAGGCAGGAGCAAGTGTACCGGACAGGAGTAAAATATGTGTTGGTAGTCGGCGATGGAGCTGCCACATAAGCGGCAGGCCGGCTAGTACGTTCCTGGGTCGAAGAGGGGGGACGTGCGGGAGTAAGGAAGGTGCGGGCCTGAAGTTGGCGCCACAGGTGTTGGTGTTGGGAAAGGGATCGGTGTGGTGGGGCAACGTTTGGGTGGGGGAAGGTGAGGCGGGAGAAGCTGTAGTGCAATGTGATGTCGTGGTACGTGAGAAGTGCGTCACGCGTATTTATTCCAGGCGAAAGCAGGCTTGCTCGGTCGGTCGATTAGTGAGAAAGAACCCACATATCCCACAAAGACCGATTTACATGCTACACAGAATACACACAACAGTACAGAGAGACAAGGCGTGTATTCTCCTCACCTCACCCGAGTCTAGACAAGCTACAAGCGTCTGACTACCGACAGCAACAAATTCTTAGCCAAACCCTGAGCACCTCCACAGGAGTTATCCCTACCTATACCCGGCCAATAAAAGAAAACTATGTAACACAGAAAAAAACTTCTAATGAACATACACTGTGGGAATGTTCAAGCTTATTAAAAGTTCTCCTGAGGCCATCCGGGAGCGGTGGCGGCTAGCGCAGCTCAGCTCGGAGGTTCAAGGCCAAAAATGGTCTATTCAGCAGGCCAGGGATGCTATATGGAGACAAGGTCTCCTGGTACCTACCTGCGCGGTTTATTCCGGACCACAAACATGCTGAATCTTGTAATAAAGATTACTCACCCACTCAAACCCAGGTACGATAACAGTTATAACGATGTACTCGTTATAACAACCATATCCGGTGCACTTACGATTATTCTATGGTGCTTACAAAAACTACGTCCACCTATAGCTGACGTTTTACATCGAAAGCTGTCACACGCCACGTCGTAGTGCTCCGCCGCCGGTGTATGTAACTTGTATCACACACACACAAAAAAACTCGGCAAATAAAAAACATCATTAAGGCTGATTCGAACGGGGCCGGTTGCGTGCGAGCCCAGTATTCTAGCACTGAGCCACGCTGGTGCTTGGAACTAGTTTCCAAACTGGCCTTACGCAGGCTGTTTGACGGGAAAGCAATCGCGTTAATATGAGTAATAAAGCATTTTAGATCATCATAGGAACAACCAGGTGGCACACAATGCGATTTGCGTAACGAGTGGATCGTCCAATGCTCGAACCTGTTAGAAAACTTGTTACTTGTATCACCTACTAACTGTGGCACATACGCTTGCTTGCTTGTTCCTTTCTTTTGTGGCTCTCACCCACTAAGGGGGATTGGCCAAGAAGCCGGTGGTTAATGCAAGTCAATACCTTTAGATTTTCTAGACTAGGGGAATATGATTACTGTGTTTTGACTGTGAAATTAATTTGGCGCAATGTAAAAAAAGAAAAAAAGGGGGGGGAGAGAAATAATAGAATTTGTTGAATATCTGAGGTGGAATCGTTATATGAAATTCTCCTGAGAGTTGAATCATTGCAGTGTATCAGCTAAATAATAAGTGGTAGTGTGGCTGGTAAAATTTGAGAGCTGATCACAGACTCAGCAAGATAATCTTCTTGTGTTATATATGGATTCGCAGAGAGCCCCGCAGATGTTCCTGTCGCTGTGTCCCAATGAAGTGGCCCCAAAAGACAAAATATTGGGAGTATTAAGTGATATTCCTAGTTTCTTGAATAATATTTCGAAGCAGTTTTTTCTTTGATTTTTGAATCGGTGACATGTGATAAGAAAATGGTCGATATGTTCAGGTTCGTTACAGCTTGAGCACAGAGGGGATGGCAACGGACCAGACCTGTTTAAGTAGAAATTAAGAGGTGGTACACGGCAACGTAATTTTGTTATCAAGACTTCCAATTTACGCGTGGGACACCATTTATTATTCCACGTAAAGTGCAGCTGCGAGAAATCTGGATTTGGTATCATGATTTTTGATGAGTCTTCAAGAAGGAAAAGTTTTCTAAACCTCGCTGCTGTTACATAAACTGTAGGAGGCATGATTGGCACAATCAGAAGATCAAGAGATGTTCGCGCAAGTGTGTCAGCCATCTCGTTTATAAATATACTACCATGGCCTGGCACCCATATCATTCGCACTAGACGAATGTTTGCTGGGATTATTGTATTTAAAAGTTTCTAGTACTGCTGATGTCGACGACGATGATAAAAATGAACACACGGAATACGAGTCAGACACTACCACAGCTGTCGAATGAGCCGCAGGCAGTTTACGAATAGCTAGTATAACGGCCATTAATTCCGCTTCAAATATTGGTGTATAATCTGGGAGGCGTAATGAAAATGACCAGAATAATGAGAGAGAAAAAATACCCACACCTGCCTTCTCGCCACTCATAGATGCATCCGTTGCAATTACTATATTAGTACTTAATTGAGACAGGTGTTGTTCTAATAAACCAATCAAATAGTTAGAGGGCAAGTGTTTAGCGTTCATGGGGAAGATATCGTCAAATTTTATTTGCACTTGGCCGATTGGCTTGACAGATGGTGTGATCTCGAATATATTAACATTTAAAGCATCTAGAAGTGTTTGAACAAATAACACTTGGGGTTTATATACACGGGACCAATGCTCATTGAAAAAGACACCAGGCTCGGCAAAGAATACAAATTGTCGCCTTCTTAAAGTGGATTCAGAAAATTTGAAATAGGTTTTTACTGTTAAAATGCGAAATCTGCAAGCAAGGGAGGGTATCCGAGCTTCTTGATACAAAACATTGTTAGCTGTGAATTTCGGCACACCTAAACAACTACGTAGAGCTTCCCGCTCTAAGAGAATCAGGGGGTTTATTTTGTATGCTGGTCCACCAGAAAATAGTACACATCCGAATTCAAGAATCGGACGAACGTACATGCGATAAATCATGATCAGCGTATCTCTGCGAAGACCGGAACGGAGGCGGCCAAGCCTACGTATCATTCCAACAGCGCGTGTAGCTTTAATTTTAATATATTCAATGTGGTCACGCCAGCTCAGTTTTTGATCATACAGTACACCCAGATATTTAATACAGTTAACCTGGGGAATTATTTCTTGATGGTACTGAAGAGAAATAGTAACTAGTGCGTCCAATGGAAAAACTATTATAGCACTTTTAGTTACGTTCAGGTTCATATGAATTTTCTGAAACCATGTTTCCAATGTTGCCAAATAACACTGTAAAGTCGAATGTAGCAAATAAATATAGCTGTCAGATGCAAAGAACGCGATATCATCTGCATATACACATACTTGTACCTCATCACTCAGTGGTATTGAACTTAACAAAATGTTAAATAGCACAGGCGATAGAACAGAGCCTTGAGGAGCACCTCTCGTTTGGCTATACTTCGGCGTGAAAACACCTTTTTGGAAGCAATAAAATTTTCTGTCTTTTAAAAATTCATATATCCAATTTGTTATGTACTGCGGGAACATAAGCTCTTTTAGGACATTGATAAGAATAAGGTGTTCAACACTGTCATATGTTTTGGCTAAATCAAGGGTTACTAGAGCCGCATATTGTCGTCTGTGCCGAGCAAGCTTTATACGAGCCTCTAAATCAACATGCGCCCACCATATAGAGTAACCTGGTCTAAATCCAATCTGGCACGCACTGAGTATCGCATTATTCGTTATGAACTTCGTAACTCTAATGTAAAGTATTCTTTCTATTAACTTGACTACGTGTGATGTTAAAGCGATTGGCCTAGTGTTATCTATCTGCATTCCTAGTCTCTGTTTTTTAAGAAGCGGTATTATTTTTGCAAGTCTCCAGTCAGGAGGTATCCAACTATTTTCAAGTGAATAGTTGACAACGTTAAGGAGGTCTTCAGGAGAGATGTCGAATATTATTTTTAACATTTCTGAAGTGGCGCCATCTGGTCCAGGACCTGCGTTTGGCAGAATACGAACGACGTGCGCAAGTTCATCCATACTTACTTCAATAAAATCATTTCCGAATGACGGTTTTGCACACTTTATTTTGATTTGTGATGTAAATCTCTTCTCCAATCCTAATGCAACTTCAGTTAATGTATCTTCCAACTCAGTTGGAGAAAAAATAACTGAGTCAATATTTACGTGTGCTGTAATAGCTTTACGATTACGGAGAAATCTGAATAGAGCTTTCTTGTTGCCGCTCTTAGATAGATAGCTGTACCGTTTTTCTTCATAATCGTCTTTCGTTAATGAAACTGTTCTCTTAAAGGTAGCTTTAGCAAATAATTTCTCCAATTAGTCGGACATTGGTTGACAAGGAGTTTTTTCCATGCAGCGTTGCGGCGTCTATAATCTCTGGCGCAATCCACATTCCACCAGGCAGATATGAATTTTCCCTTTGTTGAAGATATAGTGAACTGTGATTTTTTGATTGTACACTTTAGGGTGGAACAAAGGCTCATAGCTTTCATATTTGCTTCCATATTGGGCAAGGAAGACAGCGTTGACTGTAAGTTCTTTTAGGGGCGAAGCTCCTTAGGGCGTGGGCTGTGCGTCCCCTGTAGCCTGTATGTAGCCACCTCTAGTTTTGTTCTTGCAGTGTTCACTAGATGGCGGTACCGTCCCCTGTATGTAGCCACCTCTAGTTTAGTTCTTGCAGTGTTCACTAGATGGCGGTACCGTCTCCTGTATGTTGCCACCTCTCGTTTAGTTCTTGTAGTGTTTACTACATGGTGGTACTTGTAGCTGATGATGAAAAGATGCAAGATGTCATAAACTAGAAAGGGGTACTTGTAGTTGATGAAAGACGCGAGATCTTATAAAATAGGAATGATGTCACATATGGCGCGTGTCATTGGTTGAAGGCAATCGTTCGATTTAGTGCGGCGACGTACGCTAGGTGGAGCGATGTAATAAAATCGAGTGGGCAAAATGTACAGAGGATTCATGGTTTACCAGGTTTACCTCCGGAGCTTCGCCCACTCATCATGATTCACTTCGTGGATATGGCGGAATTTTTTAAAATTTAGAGTAGTTTACAAAACTTTGCACCTAGCGATCTACCGTCACTAAAGGAATGCTGACTTCAAATACCAGGGGGCAGTGATCACTACTTGTAGATCACTACTACTGAGATCGTTTTCGGGCTGTCAAGGTGGATGGACGTGTTTTTCGAGCGCTCCGGATCGACTGCGCAGATAAGTGTTTTTGCATGTTTTGAGCTCGTCTTTATAATTATAAGGCAGCGGTTGAAATCTGCGTAGCACTTATTTTATGGTACGGCTGTTTCGGGGGCCAGACACCAGGTATTTATCAGTTAGTGCGGGTGTGTGTGTGTGAAATTTTTTTTGTTCTTGTTTTTTTTTCTTTTGCCACCCCGTGGGGGAGGTGCGCGTACATTGAACACGCAAATTTTTGTAGTAGAGCATAGACTTTCTTTTTTTTCGAAGTGCAGGGCTCGAGTTTAGTAATTATCGAGTATAGGGACAATTGGTGTGAGAAAGGCATGGTTAAAAAGACTGTAAAGTGTTCAGGATGTGGAGTGGGTTTGAAAGTGGACCCAAGCGTAGAAGCGGATGGAGAAGAGGCTGACGCGAAGTGTAGGCAATGTGAGGTCGAGGAAAAAATGGAGAAAATGATTGTTGCCCAGAGTGAACTGCTGGTGAGAATCGCCGAGCTCGAGACTGCTTTGGCGACAGAGCAAGAGAAAACGAGGGCAATGGGAGAAAGACTGAAGTCCACCGAGGAAGCGCTAGCGAAGCTGAACAAAGAAGCGACCTACCGAGAGAACAGTAGGGAACCGGCAACCAGAACGGTGGAGAAGGAAAAGCGAGCAAGTTTGGAAAAAGCAGGCTTAGCCGGTTCAACTGTCGCAAGGCCCAGCTTCAGCGAGGTAGTGGTGGGGCAGGGAGGGAATAAAGCAGCCGGCGTCAAAAGTGCAAGTAGCCCCCAGGTGCAGAACGATCCAGCTGAAAAGTCACAGCATGTAATAATTGCCGGGGACTCGAATTTAAATTGATGCACAGAAGCCATCAAAGAGAGGGTAAGAGGTGACAAGAGGGTTGCAGTAGGGGCGTTCCCAGGACGCAAGCTGGAAGCAGTCATGAGGCAAGCGAGCGCAAAGCTCAAAACGACAGCTGATAGACGAAACCTCATGATAATTTCAGGCGGTTTAAACGATGTCCTCAATGAAGATGCAGCAGGACTAGCAGCCACACTGGCGAAAGGCGTCGATGACATGCGCGCCACTTCTCCTAAGGTACAGGTAGTGATATGCACGATACCGGAGGTACCGGTGCGTGATAGCAACCTGCGAAGAGCGGTTGTCAACGCAAACCAAGAGATATGGCGGATGAGTCGAGAGAAAGGCTTTGAGGTGGTGGAAATAAACAGAGAGGTGCATAGGTGGGGGGGTTTTCAACGAGACAAAATTCACTTCGATCGGCGGCTAGGTCATGAGGTGGGTTGGCGACTTGCAGGACGCGCAGTAGCTTTTTTGGGGGGCAAGCGAGCCCTTCGGGGTGCAGGATAGCTAGTAACGAGGAAAACAACCAGGGAAACTCTTCGACAGGTTGTATGGACAGATACGATTCCAAAGTGGCACCAATATCTAAAAAAGGTAGAGTCCGGGGCATAAATAGACGTAGCCACGAGCGCCGAGCCAATTCAGACATAGGGTATATTAACATGCAGGGTGGTAGGAACAAGCTGAAGTGGGAAGAGATAGAAGAACAGCTAAGGGAAGAGAGGCCGATGGTATACGGTTTTGTAGAAACACATCTGAGGGACATGGAACAACCTCCGAACAATCCGGACTACGCGTGGGAATATTGTAATAGAACAGAAGGCAGCAGAAAGGGGGGTGGTATTGGGGCATTCATTCATAAAAGTACAGACTGGCAAAGGGTCAAGCAGGAGTGCAAGGAACATTTATGGCTAAAAGGGAAAGTGGCAGGTCAAATGACACTCCTTGGTTTCGTGTACTTGTGGACGGGAGCAAAGGCCAGAGAGGAAAACCAGGCAATGGTAGAGTGTATATCAAATGACATTCAGGAGTTAGGAAGAGAGTGCGAGATAATAATACTAGGAGACATGAATGCGCACATAGAAGATATAGATGGGTATACCGATCCGACAGGCAAAATGATCATGGATATGTGTGAAAGGCTTGATTTGATCATTTGCAACAGTACCGAGAAGTGCGAAGGGCAAATAACATGGGAGGTAGGAAGGCTTCAGTCGACGATAGATTATGCACTGATGTCACATAGGATGTATGATAAGCTCAGGGGAATGCACATAGATGAAGGTGGCTCCAGAAGTCTGGGTAGCGATCACAAACGTATCAAGCTAAGTTTTGGAAGAGCAGTGAAAGTGGGAAGGAGACAAGATGAGCAACTACAGGAAAATTTTTATTCAGAAAGGCAAATTGAAATAGCCACTAAACAAATTGAGAAAGTAATCATGGAGGATAATAAGACAGTGTGGACATACACGAATCTAATTAGACTCTTTGAGCTAGAGCTTGCTAAAACGCGTGAGAAGTCACCCCGGAAAAGAAGACACAAACCCAAAAGTTGGTGGGATGAGGAAGTTAAGAGAGCCATAGCAAAACGTCAGGAAGCCTCTAGAGAACACAGACATGCTAAGTAGCGGGGTGAACCGACAGATGATGTTGAGAGAAAATGGGCAACCTTTCTAAGCTGTAGAAGGGATGCATCCCTTCTGATCAATGAAAAGATTAGAAGGAAGGGAGCTCAGTGGCTGGCAGAAGTACATAAAAAAGATAGAAAGGCAGCTGCGAAATTTTGAAACCATCTAAACTCCCTAAAAAATGAGACGAGCCTAGAGCAGAGTTTTATAACTACAGCCCAAGGTGCTAGGCTAGAAGGGGACGAAGCCATTGAATATATGAGAACAAGGGTGACAGAAAAATTTCAACAAAGTACTTTATGCACCACAATAGACAAGGACGAATCAAGTGGTGCAATGGCTCCATTTTCACAACAAGAGTGGGAAAGGGCTGAGAAAAGGGTCCCTAGTAGTACATCAACAGGCCCAGATGGCATTCCAATTAGGCTGATGAAGACATTAGGTCCGAAGTCTAAGCAGGCTTTGAGAGAGGCAGTGAGCACAATAATAATCGATGGTGAAGTTCCCGATGGATGGAAACTTAGCAGGATGAGCATGATCTATAAAGGAAAGGGGGACAAAGCTGACATAAACAACTACCGTCCTATAACAGTGACATCAGTGGTCTACAGGCTGGCGATGCAGGTTATAAAGGAAAGACTGCAGGCGTGGATAGATGATGAGGGGGTGCTGGGGGAACTGCAGAATGGGTTTCGGAAACACAGGAGGTTGGAAGACAATCTGTTCTCACTGACGCAGTGCATTGAAATAGCAGAAAAGGAACACAGGCCTCTGTGGCTAGCATTTTTGGATATCAAGGGAGCGTATGATAGCGTGGTTCAAGAGGAATTGTGGGGAATACTGGACACACTAGGCGTGGAACATGTAGTCACTAATCTTTTAAAGGGTATCTATAAAAGTAACAAGGTAGTTATAAAGTGGGAAAAACAGGTATCCAAGCCTGCAGAGGTAAAATGGGGCCTTAGGCAGGGGTGCCCCCTGTCACCCTTATTATTCATGATGTACCTACAAGGATTAGAGGCAAAATTAGAGGGAAGTGGACTGGGCTTCAACCTCTCTTTAGTCAAACAAGGAAAACTTATTGATCAGGCACTACCAGCATTAATGTACGCAGATGATATAGTGCTAATGGCCAACAACAAGGAAGATTTGCAGAGATTGATGGACATCTGCGGTGATGAGGGAGATAGGTTAGATTTTAGATTCAGTAAGGAAAAATCAGCAGGCATGATTTTCAATGACAACGAAGGTAGTGAGCTTAAAATACAGGAGGTCACGCTAGAGATAACAGATAAATACAAATATCTGGGCGTATGGATAAGCATTGGGACCGAGTATCTGAGGGAACACGAAATATACGTGACGACTAAAGGTAACAGGAATGCAGCAGTCATGAAAAATAGGGCACTGTGGAATTACAATAGGTATGATGTTGTGAGAGGAATATGGAAAGGGGTCATGGTTCCTGGGCTGACGTTCGGCAATGCGGTCTTGTGCATGAGATCAGAAGTTCAAGCAAGATTAGACATTAAGCAACGTGGAATAGGTAGGCTTGCTTTAGGAGCTCACGGGAATACACCAAATCAGGGAGTACAAGGTGATATGGGATGGACATCATTTGAGGGCCGAGAAGCTAGCAGCAAGATAAAATTTGAGAAACGATTGAGAGAAATGGGGGAAGAGCGTTGGGCTAGGAAGGTTTTCAGCTACTTGTAGATGAAGAATGTCGATACAAAATGGAGGAAGCGAACCAGGAAGTTGACTGGTAAATACTTAGAAAACAGCAGGTGGCCAAACCAAAAAGAACTATCGGTTAAGAAGAAAGTGAAGGAAACTGAGACTGACATGTGGAGAATGGGGATGATTAAGAAGTCCGCACTAGAGACCTATCGAACCTTTAAGCAGGAACTTGCCAAGGAAAGGATCTATGATAATACCCGGGGTAGTTCTCTACTGTTTGAGGCCCGGACGGGAGTACTGCGAACCAAGACGTATCGGGCCAAATACGAAGGGGTAGACACAGTATGCAGTGCGTGTGGAGAGGAAGAAGAAACTGCCGAACACTTGATAATGTTCTGTAAAGGGCTTCACCCTATAGTTCAGGATGATGGCGCTGCGTTTTTCAAAGCACTGGGGTTTAGGGACCGGGAGGGCAAAATAGACTTTAAGCGGGTAGACTTAACTAGAAGGAGGTTATCTGATTGGTGGCTAAAGTCAAGGCACGAGTGAAAATTAAACTCTTCACTGCAAAGTACGAATCCTCAAACTCACTTTTTAAGGAAAAAAAATAAATATAGTTTTTGGTTCATTAGGTATTACGGCTTGGTGGCGCTGGCCACAGCCCAATCTAAAGGGTACAGCCATATCTATCCATCCATCCATCCAGCGGTATCAAGAACAGTCCAAGACGATATTGTCACACTTGAGCTAGCAAATGTCAAATCTAAGACGGATCTCGAATTACATCGAATGAATGTCGGAACTCTGGAGTTCCAACAAATAAGGTTATTCCGATTAGTCCAGTCCCACAACCGTTTTCCTGATGAATCAGTGCGGAATCCCCATGAAACGTGATGGGAATTGAAGTCTCCCGCAAATAGTATACTGTTTCTGCAAAAACTCACAGTCACGCCAAGGGCTCTTTCATCTTGTATTCCAGCCGGAAAGTAGTTGTTGACTATAGATAGTGGCGCGCATCCGGGAAAGTGAATTTCCAGAACCAATACTTCATAATCGTGTGATAATTGTTGGTAAACTAAGTGTGCTTTATGACAAATTTTGGATGAAAGAAAAACATTAATCCTCCACCACGTGAGTCTCGGTCCAGTCGAAAGCACTGATAGTTTTTTAGATAGAAGTTTTGATTAGCAGACAGCCAAGTTTCTTGTAAATTTATGACGTGTGGAGATTGTTGAGGAATTAGGTATAATAAGTCTGTAGTTGCAGAGAGAATTAAGGCAGTTCACTGAAGTACTCTAAGGCACCCTATGATGATAAGCAAGCAGTGGCAACTGCTTGATCTAAGATACTATCTTTTAAGAAGTCCGCTTTAGTCCTAGGTTCTTTCACACTCTTTTTTGTTTTTGGATGAGAAGAATTATTAAGTTTGCTAGTGGGTGATTTGGGGCGTTTCAAAAGGCGAACATCCATATCTACATCCCGATTACTTATTGAATCTGAATAAGATTCTGCTCAGTTGTGTTAGATCTGGAAGGCATTGCCTCATTATCGATAGAGACATCTGACTGATGTTCGGCGGGTTTATTAATTGAGGCACTAGGAGGTTGGATACGCTTAGTTATTCGATCAGATGCGCCCGACATCTGTGAATCTACAATATTATTGAGTGAGTCGGACAGATTGTGTAAAAAGTTTTCTAATACTTTTTCTACGGCCTTTTCTACCATAGCAGAAATGGACTGAGAAAGTGATGCATCCATAGAAAGAGGTGGACGAGCTGCTATGCCGGCATAACCCTGATTCCTGGTTTGAATTTCTGCAATTGCTTCTCTACGAGAGCATCGTCTCCTTTCAATGATTTCAATCACCTGAAGTTCCTTTGATCTTGCAGGGCAGTTAGGATCGTCTGCAGCGTGATTTGCCTAGCACAAACAGTATGTCTTATTATTGACGCTCAGCAGTACTATGACCAGCCCCGTATATGGCCCCGCATATGCGGCATCGAGTTTCCGATCGACAACCTTTAGTACTGTGCCCAAAGCGCCAACATTTAGTACATTGCAGTGGACGGGGAGCCAAAGCTTTATTTATTTATTTATTTATTTATTTCACAATACTGCAGGCCAATGTGCTGGCCCAAGCAGGAGTGGATACATCAAAACGTAATCGTAGAAAACAACAGACAACAATACAAAAGAAACAAAAGGTTTAAGAAAGAAGGTGACGCTCAAGGTCACCAAGAAACTTATTAGAATGAAAGATGTCACACGGCAAACAATTCCAGTCATCGATAGTTCTAGGAAAAAAACTATATTTAAAAGCATTTGATCGGGCAAAAATTGGGGTTAGAGCATGTTCATGACCATGACGAGTACGTCGTACTGAGAGCGGTTTAACACAGTCAGGGAGATCAATTTTTACAATACCACACAAACAATTGTAAAGAAAGGAAAGACGACTGAACTTTCTCCAAGCTTCTAAAGTAGAAATGCCGTTTAATTGCATTAAGGTGGTCGGGGAATCAAACCTACGATATTTGCCAAAAATAAACCTTACAGCCTTTCTGTTAATACGTTCCAGATTCATGATATCTTTCTTGGTATGCGGATCCCAGATAATAGAAGCATACTCAAGCTTAGAACGAAAACAGGCATTATAGGCTAGAATTTTAGTACGCGAGGGTGCAGATGCTAGTTTTCTTTTTAGAAACCATAGCTTACGTAACGCAGAAGTAGTAATGTCAGTTATGTGGGTCGACCAAGTTAATTTGCTTGAGAGTGTGACGCCCAAGTACTTATATTTGTCTACATTATTTATGTTAGTGCCTCTTAGAGTATAGTGGAATTGACTAGGACTTAGCTTCCTGGTGATGCTTATAGATAAGCGGCCATGCCTCGATCTCCGAAGGGTGATCTGTTCCAGCGAATGTGGCAATTACAGTTTCAGTGGGAACTTTCTGTTGGTTTTTCTGTTTGGTACAGCGGTAAACAGAAATAACACCTGCTGGGGAAAAATGTCCAAGACTTCTGCGGGGCTTAGACTTGCGTCTACCCCCCGAACCAATCCTTTGCAGCAAGCTAGATGAGGTGGGATAAAAGAGCTCACCAAATGTGATGCAAAAGTAGTGCACTTCAGAAGGTCTTGGATGCAAGCCTTCTCTGGTGAGCAGCATAGTATCCCCCCGCGTCCAAACTGACGAACCTCTGTTATCAGTAGAGAGTGGAGAGTGATCGCACGAAGTTCTGTTTGGATTGTCTTGGGATTTTTCATGCTAATGAACCCACCGGTGGTCGGCACCAAAGCGACAGGAACGCTACGGGTTCCATTGAGGAGAAACAACTCCAGGGGAAGATCTTGAGGGGGAACAGAGGCTGACCAGAGGGCAGGCCTCTGGCCCGGAGAAGAAACAGACATGAAATAAGAAGAAGTTACACTTATCAATGCACTAAAACAGTTGCGGAACAAGAGGTAGATCTAATAAAGTAAAAGTAACCGCCGGTCACCTTTTCGGCGGATATCGACTTCAGCAGTGATTAAGCTGTGTGTGATGTGAAGTGTTATTCTCGCATCGAGCTCACGGACATTAAGGACCACCTTGTTGGCGGCACAAGCTTCGCCACAAGGGACAAGCTTAAAGCCTACAAATCGATGGATGCCCACAACTATGTGACTAGCAGATGGGTCCAACAGCACCGAGTTCGAGACCTAGAAGACGGCCGCCACGTCGTCGTCGGAAACGTGACTGGTTCCCCTTGCTCAGTGCTCGGACGAATTATTTTTGTCACCGCAGTGGTGTCGCTTCACGAATTCTTTGCTTGTAAGGGCTTCACTGTTAGCAAGAGAATGCGAGGTGATACAGTTGGCATAGTTCGTTCATGGTTGAGTCCAAGCCGCTTGCTATCAAAAATGCTAATTGCTGCAGGGTCCAAGGACGCGCGTCGGGCCATTGCGCACCTAGAGATCACATACTGTCTCGATTGTAACTGATCAACGCTAATGTGATATCACCGTTTATGTACTTAGCTGACCATTCTCTTGAACAGTCAGCGACGCAGTGCGCTCTCGTCAAAGCATAGGTAGACGAGAACACACGGCGCAATGCCCGCACTGCGTCGCTGACTGCTTACTAACACACCGAAATCAGTAACACGCTGCACCTATCCGAATGATGCCGCTGATAAGCAGCGATCTCGGACGTAGTGCGCGCGCTCGTCTCTTGATGCGTAAACAACCTCTATGATGTTGCATAGGTTCTGAACAGTTACCGGAAATGAAATGTTCAACGCACACGCAGTGTAGTGTGGGGCTGAGCCATCCAAACCTTTTCAATTGTTCACAATCACATTAGGTAGAGGAAAAAAGCCATCATACACATTCTTGTTACCTGGCTTCTTACTCGAGTGGTTGTAGCAACCAAATACGGCACAGTCCACTATTATGACCACAGAAATCTCGCATGGTGGTGGCGGTAGTGGTTAGAAAAGGAAGAAAGCACCTAATTTCTGCAGCCCGGTCGGGAGCACGGCGCAGTGCCTAGGAATCTCGCACGGACGCCCGCGAGTGTACATTCTGCGACTGCTTGCCGGCGGCGGCCGGGAGAGAGACCACAAAGATGGATACGCTGCCTCTTCAACGGTGGCGCCATCTCGTGGGCCACGCCCCTGTGCAACCCTCCTATAGTCATTCTCAATTGACTCAACATTGGTTTGTTCAGAATTAACTTAGCGCCGATTTATTTAGTCATGCTTAATTCAAAATAACATAGCGTAGTCAGACCAGATTATCGTGTTCTTGGACCAGATTAGCGTGTTTCGACGTGTTCTCAACTGATGTTACCTAATCCTACTTGATATGTAGCTATCAGTACAGGTTGGTATCGACTAGCGTTAAATTGACTTGTCCAAACTCAATTAGGCGGCGATATACTGACTTAACTGGGTTTTTCTAAGCACCCGCTAGTTTGATCCTGGGGCTTGACTGATATCAATGAGCATCAATCAGTATTGACTTGTATCGATTACTTTTGATTGTTCTGACCACCCCCATTTAGCATGAGCTATTATTGAATTGTCTTGACTTAGCTTATCTACCTTTATCGGCAAAGTAGCCGAAGCATCTATTAACTTCGCACGGCTTAACGCAAAGCTCAACATCCTCTTTGTAAAAGCAGCTTCACGCGGCGATTATGCCAACCAGCCGCAGCGAGACAAGCAAGGATTTCATAACAGCATGCTCACTGCCACGGGTAACAAAATGCTTGACCACGTGCACGCTCGACAGTTAACAACTAACCTCGCATATCTTGGTGCTGTCGGTCGGATGCCAATGGTCGCGTTTCACTTGTGCTTCCCTTTTTTTTTCTGCGCTCGTCCTTACGAGGTAAGCTAAGTATCCGCTAGCTTTTCGCGTGTGAACTAGTGCATAGCAGTACACAGCAGCCAGTTATAGCGGCCAAATAACAAATACGTAAAGAACAAAGTGTCTACAGCATCGTTCCCGCGCTAGCCTCTGCGCGCCAACCAAAACTTTTGAACCAATACGGCCGCCAGGCGGCGCGGAGTCATTCAAAAGGTATATTAACATGCAGGGTGGTAGGAACAGGCTGAAGTGGGAAGAGATAGAAGAACAGCTAAGGGAGGAGAGGCCGATGGTATACGGTTTTGTAGAAACACATCTCTGGGACATGGAACAACCACCGAACAATCCGGACTACGCGTGGGAATATTGTAATAGAACAGAAGGCAGCAGAAAGGGGGGGTGGTATTGGGGCATTCATTCATAAAAGAACAGACTGGCAAAGGGTGAAGCAGGAGTGCAAGGTACATTTATGGATAAAAGGAAAAGTGGCAGGTCAAATTACACTCCTGGTTTCGTGTACTTGTGGACGGGAGCATAGCCAGAGAGGAAAACCAAGTAATTGTAGAGTGTATATCAAAGGACATTCTGGAGTTAGGAAGAGAGTGCGAGATAATTATACTAGGAGATATGAATGGGCACATAGAAGATATAGATGGGTATACCGACCCGACAGGCAAAATGATCATGGATATGTGTGAAAGGCTTGATTTGATCATTTGCAACAGTACCGAGAAGTGTGAAGGGCAAATAACATGGGAGGTAGGAAGGCTGCAGTCGACGATAGATTATGCACTGATGTCACATAGGATGTATGATAAGCTCAGGGGAATGCACATAGATGAAGGTGGCTCCAGAAGTCTGGGTAGTGATCACAAACGTATCAAGCTAAGTTTTGGAAGAGCAGTGAAAGTGGGAAGGAGACAAGATGAGCGACTACAGGAAAATTTTTATCCAGAAAGACAAATTGAAATAGCCACTAAACAAATTGAGAAAGTAATCACGGAGGATAATGAAACAGTGTAGACATACACGAATCTAATTAGACTGTTTGAGCTAGAGCTTGCTAAGACGCGTGACAAGTCACCCCGGAAAAGAAGACACAAACCCAAAAGTTGGTGGGATGAGGAAGTTAAGAGAGCCCAAGCAAAACGTCAGGAAGCCTCTAGGGAACACAGACATGCTAAGCAGCGAGGTGAACCGACAGATGATGTTGAAAGAAAATGGGAAACCTTTCTAAGCTGCAGAAGGGATGCATCCCTTCTGATCAATGAAAAGATTAGATGAAAGGGAGCTCAGTGGCTGGCAGAAGTACATAAAAAAGATAGAAAAGCAGCTGCGAAATTTTGGAACCATCGAAACTCCCTAAGAAATGAGACGTGCCTAGAGCAGAGATTTATAACTACAGCCCAAGGTGCTAGGCTAGAAGGGGACGAAGCTATTGATTATATAAGAACAAGGGTGACAGAAAAATTTCAACACAGAAGTGCTTTATGCACCACAATAGACAAGGATGAATCAAGTGGTGCAATGGCTCCATTTTCTCAACGAGAGTGGGAAAGGGCTGAGAAAAGGGTTCCTAGTAGTGCATCAACAGGACCAGATGGCATTCCAATTAGGCTGATAAAGACATTAGGTCCGAAGTCTAAGCAGGCTTTGAGAGAGGCAGTGAGCACAATAATAATCGATGGTGAAGTTCCCGATGGATGGAAACTTAGCAGGATGAGCATGATCTATAAAGGAAAGGGGGACAAAGCTGACATAAACAACTACCGTCCTATAACAGTGACATCAGTGGTCTACAGGCTGGCGATGCAGATTATAAAGGAAAGACTGCAGGCATGGGTAGAGGATGAGGGGGTGCTGGGGGAACTGCAGAATGGATTTCGGAAACACAGGAGATTGGAAGACAACCTGTTCACACTGACACAGTGCATCGAAATAGCAGAAAAGGAACACAGGCCCCTGTGGCTAGCATTTTTGGATATCAAGGGAGCGTACGATAGCGTGGTTCAAGAGGAATTATGGGGAATAGTGGACACACTAGGCGTGGGATATGTAGTCACTAATGTTTTAAAGGATATCTATAAAGGTAACAAGGTAGTTATAAAGTGGGAAAAACAGGTATCCAAGCCTGCAGAGGTAAAACGGGGGCTTAGGCAGGGGTGTCCCCTGTCACCCTTATTATTCATGATGTACCTGCAAGGATTAGAGGCCAAATTAGAGGGAAGTGGACTCGGCTTCAACCTTTCTTTCATCAAACAAGGAAAACTCATTGAACAGGCACTACCAGCATTGACGTACGCAGATGATATAGTGCTAATGGCCAACAACAAGGAAGATTTGCATAGACTGATGGACATATGTGGTAATGAGGGAGATAGGTTAGATTTCAGATTAAGTAAAGAAAAATCAGCAGTCATGATTTTTAATGACAATGAAGGCAGTGAGCTTAGAATACAGGAGGTCACGCTAGAGATAACAGATAAATACAAATATCTGGGCGTATAGATAAGCAATGGGACCGAGTACCTAAGGGAACACGAAATATACGTGACGACTAAAGGTAATAGGAATGCAGCAGTGATGAAAAATAGGGCACTGTGGAATTACAATAGGTATGATGTGAGAGGAATATGGAAAGGGGTCATGGTTCCTGGGCTGACGTTCGGCAATGCGGTCTTGTGCATGAAAACAGAAGTTAAAGCAAGATTAGAAATTAACCAACGTGGAATAGGTAGGCTTGCTTTAGGAGTTCACGGGAATACACCAAAACAGGGAGTACAAGGTGATATTGGATGGACATCATTTGAGGGCAGGGAAGCTAGCAGCAAGATAAAATTTTAGAAGCGATTGAGAGAAATGGGGGGAGGAGCGTTCGGCTAGGAAGGTTTTCAGCTACTTGTACGTGAAGAATGCCGATACAAAATAGTGGAAGCGAACCAGGAAATCGACTGGTAAATACTTAGAAAACAGCAGGTGGCCAAACCAAAAAGAACTATCGGTTAAGAAGAAAGTGAAGTAAAGGGAGACTGACATGTAGAGAATTGGCATGATTAAGAAGTCCTCACTAGAAATTTATCGAACTTTTAAGCGGGAAATCGCCAAGGAAAGAATCTATGATAATACTCAGGGTCGTTCTCGACTGTTTGAGGCCAGGACGGGAGTATAGCGAACCAAGACATATCGGACCAAATACGAAGGGGTAGACACAGTATGCAGTGCCTGTGGAGAGGAAGAAGAAACTGCCGAACACTTGATAATGTTCAGTAAAGGGCTTCACCCTATAGTTCAGGATGATGGCGCAGAGTTTTTCAAAGCACTGGGGTTTAGGGACAGGGAGGGCAAAATAGACTTTAAGCGGGTAGAATTAACTAGAAGAAGGTTATCTGATTGGTGGCTAAATTCAAGGCACGAGTGAAAATTAAACCCTTCACTGCAAAGTACGAATCCTCAACCTCACTATTTAAATGAAAAAAAAAAGATAAATCTAATGATTAGTTCACTAAGTAATACGGCTAGGTGGCGTTAGCCGCCACCCGATCTAAAGTGTACAGCCACATCCGTCCGTCCGTCCGTCCGTCCGTCCGTCCGTCCGTCCGTCCGTCCGTCCGTCCGTCCGTCCGTCCGTCCGTCCGTCCGTCCGTCCGTCCGTCCGTCCGTCCGTCCGTCCGTCCGTCCGTCCATCCATCCATCCATCCATCCTCCATCCATCCATCCATCCATCCATCCATCCATCCATCCATCCATCCATCCATCCATCCATCCATCCATCCATCCATCCATCCATCCATCCATCCATCCATCCATCCATCCATCCATCCATCCATCCATCCATCCATCCATCCATCCATCCATCCATCCATCCATCCATCCATCCATCCATCCATCCATCCATCCATCCATCCATCCATCCATCCATCCATCCATCCATCCATCCATCCATCCATCCATCCATCCATCCATCCATCCATCCATCCATCCATCCATCCATCCATCCATCCATCCATCCATCCATCCATCCATCCATCCATCCATCCATCCATCCATCCATCCATCCATCCATCCATCCATCCATCCATCCATCCATCCATCCGGTGGCTCCCCCCTGGAAGCGGAGGCGCGTGCTCATCGGGCCCCCCCACGCGACCATAAGTAGCCGTGTTCACCATAACAGGGCACGGCACTGTACAGTCGACCACAAAAGTTTGCGGACCCCGAAAGCGTGGGCTAAACTGCCTGTCCACGCTACCTAGTGGTGCGCCATCTACCATCGATCGCAGTTCTGGGCGGAAAATGGGTAGTCTTATTCACTGGCTTTTCACTTTTCTACTTCCGCGTAGCGCATTGATAGTTCGCGATTTACACGCGAAGCCATTACCTGCAGTATGACCATCACACTGATCGAAACTATCACGGTGTGCCTCAAATGGCCTTCCGTTAACTAGGTGTCATTTTGTGATAAAAATTGTCACAGATAACAGTTATGCGCATAGACTGCTTTCCAGGCACAAGCTCGTAGACGCAGATGCCCAAAGTGCGTCGCGTTGAAAAGCGAAAGATGAAAAATATTTTACCAAGTCAGAAAATATACAGGCCACCAATTAGGGGAGGGAGGCTTTCAGGGCGCTGCGGTGTTGTCGACCACCGCTGACGTAGCAGAAGTGTCGCTAAGAGCCTTTCGGCCATGCGCTCGCGTGGTCCGTAAACGTTTGTGGTCGACTGCACATATATGCTGCTATATGTTGTAGATTCCACTCACATGCTAGTTCTTGTACCGGTAGATGCAGTTGTCAGGCTTGAGCACGAACCAGCACCAGCATTTGCTGCGGCCCCCGCTGCTGAGACGCTGCAGGTCCACATGATGGGAGGGTGCCCTTGACCTTGGGCGTGAGAACCTGGCACATCAGCGTCGCGACGATCTTTAAAGCACCATAGAAGCAGAAGAGTCAAAATCTGGGCCACTTGGTTCCCGATACTTGAAGGAAGCCAGCAAAAGCGCGGGACACGAAGAAGAGGTGGACACAAACACCACTGTAACTAACAACTGCAACTTCATTGAAGAAAAGCATTTATCCAAGAAACGACGCATGTGCAGCGCGTCAGTATCACCTACAACGTCACCTGATGAAAGATAATGTGCACTATCGTATTTTCTACCATCGTAGCAACACTAAATTCCTTGCAAAGTGACGGTGTGCTTCATTTATCTCCGCTTTTCCTGCTGTTGTACGCCTCGACAATTTCACGTTCTTCTTTGCCTTTTCATCTTCCCAGATAAGGGACATCACTTAAACGCGGTTGGCAGCCGCATTCACGACAGCACCGTGCACGATAATCTCATCATTGAAATTCAAAGAAGCGCAATGCCCACCACGCGGCCTAGTATTAATACGTCGGCCGGTTTGGCCGATGTATACGTTATCGTAGGTCAACGCAATGTTGTGCACAATACGCGTGGCAAATTTAGTGAAACAACACTCGTGTTTCGTGTTGCACACCGGATTGCTAGTCTTTCCACAAGCCACACGTGAGCAGAGGCTAGCAAGTGGGCAGGGAGCTGAAAGAACAAAATATTTACGCCCTGTCACCGAGCAACGTTTTTGATATTATGTGAAAATGTACGTAAGGTAGGATCTAAAATTCTCCCGAATGCGTTGTGCTGGTATAACAGTGCTAGCTCGTTTCCTTTTAATCTATTGAATTACAGGTAGTGCATCCGCGTATAGCTGACCCTTAGGGTAACCAGCAGCTTTCAGCCTCTCGAACTGGTTGTCTGAGCTGGTCTTCACAAGGTAAGCGTGATTTTTTTTCTCAGCACCTTTCAAAGAAACAATGTAAGATAACGCTCCTTTTAACGATACTTCAGCGTGCAGACCCAAACATCCAAAATGTTTTTTTTTGTTTACAGACACAAAACACCAACAAAGATGGTCATTACCACGAAATGTTAATTGAGGCTCCAAAAATCTAATAAAACGACTGCATGGAAGTTCATGAGCAAACTTGAGGGTATCAGAATCAATCGCTTAATCAGATTTTTAAAGCGTCAGTTGAAGAAACCTCACAGTTGCTAGCCGAACACTACCACGGCGTTTTATTTGCCCCTAATAAGGCACACCTGCAGGTGTGAGAACTATACGCTGTCGGAGCCCTAATAAGCATGGATCTTCCGATGTGTGGAGAATACAGGCTGTATGCACAGTCGCACGAGGCTATGACAAGCTACCGATACTTGAAGACGGAGAAAACTAATGTAGCACTAGTGAACTGAGCAGTCAGAGCAAGAAATGTGCACGGAGGTGATCAGTGCCATCTGTTGCATAAACCATCATACAACGAAAGCAACTACTGCGTTTCTGTGGAAGCATTTACAGTGAAAACAGTGTAGGATGCACACCACCACTAGCATATGCGTCATACATAGTGTGGAAAATAACTGACAGAAATGAGTGCAATGGAAGACGTCGATATTTTTTTTTGTATTTTATACTGGTACTGATCATGTGGGCAAAAGTAACAAAGTTCAGTGGCGACTCAGTAATGAGTGAGAAATAAACTCGTTGGCCTTACATATGATGACCATAACTTACCTTGACAGCCGGAAGTAGGCAGTGCTAGCATATGGTGGCCAACTCCAGCGAAAATGTGCTAGCAGTTGGTCAACAAGCAGCAGTGCTGGTGTGATGAGGGTAAATACTGCAGGCCAGTCGAGGACAATCGCTTGGCTTTCGAAAAGTTAAAGGCTTATAATGCAAACGACCAAACACTGCCTGAAGGGCAGGCCTTTAACATTCGCGTTACAAATAGTGTTGTGTCAGTTCACGCGTAAAACACAATAAAAAGACTTCATCATCTCCTAAAATAACAGAGCTCGGCTAGTTGGTACGTATTCATTCTAAAAAGGCATTTCTGGTGTCCCGATTCGCTTCTTGTGTACGTGTTCGCACGCTCAGTTTTCTTGTAACAATGAAACATTTCGTCTTTATTATGTTTTGTGCACTTTTGTTGGTTTCTAGATCAACAACAGATACTGGCGCAGCCCTGGTCTTCACAAAGAATGCCAGGTCAAATGCAAAAGTACGACACAGTCTGCGTAGGGAAGTCGGACATCCAGCAAGTAAGACGTTCTGTCTGAGTAACAACAACCGCGTTCACTTACACGGTTACCTGATATCCCAGACGTCACCGCGGTGCCGGTGGCGTTGAGAGTGATGCCCAGGTTCTGAGATAATTTACGATTCGGAGGGGCACACCGCAAAGCACGTGACCCGCTCTGTGGCAACGCGTGCCCCGAGGCACTCCCAGAATGGCGTCTGTTTAAATCAGGGGTGCGCAGGAATAAAGTATGAGGAGGTATTCTCATCTTTCTTGTGGCCCATCACACAACTCCGACTGAAATGTTGGACAAATCGAAAGCCTATGCACATAAGACATACTCTTCCTTCGTCCCGTTTATGTGTGCTGTAGCCATATCGACTATGCAATACAAACTAGCCCTCCAAGCCATCCTCGGTAACTGAATCGATCGTGCTTCAACCGTACGTTGACCGTAGGGGCCGGCGATTGCGTGGAAGTATTTTAGCCATGAGCGTTACGCAATGCCTAATCTTCACAAGTTGATTTTAGCCGGAGCTAGTGTTGGGAGTGGCGCAACCATGTTCCAATGTAATTGGTAGATATAGTTATACTTAATTTCCTCATAGCCGTACCATGATTCGCTCTTGTCAGGACGGCCCACAAAGACTGTGACGCAACAACTGTGTTGTTGGAAGCGGGACTCCAATAAAGAAAATACACTCCCGCTTCAGAGCTCGGCAAATGACTACGGGTGAATCATTTAATATAAAGTGCCAATCTACGAGAAGTTAGCAACTTGGGAATGAGTTTTTTGAACCTGCATTTTTTTTAAAAAGCTTTCTCGCTTACAAAGCGTAGAGTAAGAGCAGCGTATACGGGTGGTGTTTTTGGTGTAGTGAAACTAATTTTCCCAAGGCGAAAAAAAAAAGAATTTTCTCTTCAGCGTCCCTCTAAGCTTTTAAGAGAGAGAGAGAGAGAGAGAGATAAATAGAGAGTAAAGGCAGGGAGGTTAACCAAGCTTGGCTCGGTTGGCTACCCTACACTTGGGGTGGGAGAAAAGGAGAATAATAGAACGGAAAGAGATAGAAAAGAAGAGGAATAAGAAAGAGAAGCTTGAATAGTCAGCTCGGGACTACACAGCACGGTCTCGCACAGTTCTTTCACAAGCGGTCGTGAAGTCTGGTGGTCCTTAAAAAGTACAAGAGGGCTTTCGTGGCTTTGCGCGTATGGGAAGTCGTCGGCCAAGGTCCCAGGATCTTCTCTTCTGTAAGCGGCCGTGAATCCAGCTGACAGAGCTTGGCTTCCATAATACGTCGTTCGGTCTGGTATGCTGGGCAATGACATAGAATGTGCTCAAGCGTTTCCTCGCAGGCGCAGATGTTGCATGCCGAAGTGCTCGCCATTCCAAGAAGACGACAGTACGAATTCGTAAATGCCACGCACAACCTCATGCGACACAGTAAAGTTTCAGCGCGTCGTGGGAGCCCGGATGGCAAACGAAGTTGCAAGTTTGGGTCGATCGAATACAGGTGCGTGTTGGAGAAACCCTGCGTATTCCATTGTAAGAGAGATATACGGCGAGCAAGTGATTGTAGTAGCCTTGCAGCGTCCGAAAGCGTCACAGAAAAACTTATGTCGTGGCATCATTATGAAATGTCCCGTTCAGTTTATCATTGTCATTCAGCCGCATCACCAGAACTCATAAAGCATTGAAATACTTTGAAATCACTAACGAGAAAATGAAACTCATTTCTCTACCCCTTCCTTTTAGGTACGGTTGGCAGGCTGAATTCCGCGAAAAATTTTTCAGAATCTACACTAAAAGTTTTGAGTTTCGAGACATAAACAGATTATTTTTATTTAGTTCCAGCTGAACTCGGCCCCTGGCGGCAGTTTCACGAACTATGTCCGCATCTTATGCCGACAATAAACACAACATAAATGACAAACGAAATTCAGCATCAGCTTTTGCAGCCTTAACACAAAGTACACACACAGACCTTTAACATGAAGTAATACTCAGTTTTAGTAACAGCACATCATATCTCGAGCACTGTTTTCAAAATCACGTTAATTACTCAGATATCATCAACGATGAAAAATTATGAGTACTGCAGGTGCACTGCGTCGGCGGCTGCAATGCAACGACAAGCCCAGTGACGTACAGCGAAGGCTTTCTCGGCTTAATAGAAACAAATCTCGAAAGTCGTGCACTCGCAGTACAGTCTGTTTTCCAGCTATTCGACGCGCCGCGGTGTGACTCGAACGTGCGGTAATACTGCGTAGGCATTCGGTAATAAGTGCCTGCGATATCAGGCGCCGTGCTGCGAGTGAAATATCTGGCACGCTGTACAAGAAAGAGTACACCTAAACCTTCAACGCCGTGCGGAGCCAGCACACGAGCGTGCGAGTCAGGTTGAAAGGATGGCAAGCCCACGAATGTTCCGATTACAGTCGTCGTCTCGTCATCACCAAAAAAATCTTGACGCGCACGGTCAACTGGCTATAAACACTGCACGTCAACAAAAGCCGACTTCACAAAGAGAACCTCCGAGGCAACTCGCGCTACGTCAAGCCATGCCACTGCACTAGAAGTGAATTCCATGGCACGAGTTGTCCGCGCAGAAGACGTCGCGGCCTTCAGTTGCGTATCTGTCCATTCTCCCCTTGTCCTTTCTTGTGTTTCGTGAAGCCATTCTTCGGAGGCTCGAAGTCCATCGTCGTGAAGCTTGAAACCTGTAAGTAGGCGTCCCCGTAAAAGTCCCTGATGTCTCCCACCACAGACGCGACTGCGATCGAAAAGAGTGCCGACACGAAGAGCAAGCCGGCCGACGTGCCCAAGTAGGAGTGCCGCAGCTGGGCCAGGTCGTAGAGCATGTTGTTGCTTATACGAGTCGATCTCTAAGCAAGACTGAAATGAATTATACGGTGACAGAGCAAGAATGTTTAGCGGCTGTATTCGCCATTCAGAAGTTTCGATGTTACCTCTATGGTCGTCCATTCACGATTGTGAAAGACCATCATTCATTATGTTGGCTTGTTACCCTCTGAGACCCTTCTGGCCGCCTTGCTCAATGGGCTTTACGCCTTCAAGAATTCGACTTCAGCATTTCGTACAGAAGTGGACGACGTCATTTGGACGCTGATTGCCTTTCTCGCCTACCTATGACCACGACGGAGGACAGTGCAGATACCCTTGACATCTGTTTTGCTGCGGTCTCTCACACGTTTCCTGACGCCAATATCTTCAAACGAGAAATATTGAATGATTTATCTTTAGACCCTTTGTTCGTTGATGCTCGGAATTTCAAAGGCAGTGGTCGCTTTCGCATTCTTGATGAACTGTTGTGCAAAACGAATTACTCAGCAACCGGCGCACGTTATTTACTGGTTGATTGATTGATATGTGGGGTTTAACGTCCCAAAACCACTGGTTGTACCTCAAAGTCTTCGATGCGACGTTCACCGTACTATGCACGATGATCCAACGTCAGGACACCTTGGGTTCATTCGCTCCCTGCATCGAGTGCCACAGCGTTTTGACTGGCCCCGAATGCGAGATTTCACGAAACAATACGTCTCGAGCTGCGAGAATTGAAAGCGCCACAAACGACCTACCAGTGCACCGCACGGCCTTCTTCATCCCGTAGAACCGCCTACTACGCCTTTCGAGCAAGTGGGCATCGACCTATTGGGCCCGTTTCCGCTATCTTCGAACAATAACCGCTGGATAATAGTGTGCGTCGACCACCTTACCAGATACGCCGAAACCGCTACGATACCATCTTCCACAGCTGATAACGTCGCTGCCTTTTTGTTACGCTTCATTGTTCTTCGCCATGGTCCACCTCAAGTAATCATCAGTGACTGTGGTCGCCAATTCATCGCGGACGCTGTGGAAGAATTGCTTCGCCTCTGCACTTCACAGTTCAGACATTCGACACCTTACCATCCCCAGACGAATGGTCTTGTAGAACGTACCAATCGAACTCTTACTAACATGCTCGCAATGTACGTCGCGTCCAATAACAAAAACTGGGATAAGATCTTACCATTTATTACTTATGCATACAATACAGCGAAGCACGAGACCACGCACTTCACGCCTTTCTACCTGCTCAACGCTCGATCACCACGCAGCTCCCTTGATACAATCCTCCCATTTAAGCTCCATACCGATGAGTCCGTGGCCGAAACATTGTGCCGGGCTGAAGAAGCCCGCTAAATTGCTCGCTTGCGAACACTGGCATCACAAGATCGCTCCAAGCAACGATACGATCAACGCCATGATGCCATTTCATTACGCAAAGGTAAATTCGTGTGGTTGTGGACCCCCCAACGAAAATCTGGTTTATGTCAGAAGTTTTTACCGCAGCACACAGGCCCCTACGTCATTGTAGATCGCTTGACTGACTTGACGTACGTTGTGGCACGCTAGACGACACCTTCTCGTCGGTCAAATCGAACGCAGTTGGTGCACGTGGTTCGCCTCAAGAAGTTTCATCCCTCCAGTGACATAAACTCGCCCCGCGAGCTTCGTATGTGAACCGGGGATTGCTACGGTATGAGCCGGGCTGTAGTATCTGCCGGGCAGGTAGAAGAGGAAGACGACGTTGTTTGGTGCGGCATGAGGACTCCATCTTTACCGCGACTGCCGAACTTCATCCTCACCCTGTAAATAAATCCACCTATCCTTTAATTCAACCGTAACAATATCTAGAAATGCCGCTCACGGAGGTCTGTGTTCTCTTTCCGCTATTTCAATACAAACTATCAACGAGAAGAGATTGCCCTCTAACTTCCTCTGTTTAGGGAACCCATTTTTGTAGTTCTCCCTGCACCCTTTCATTCTCCACCCATGTCTGTAGTCTTTCCTTTACTATCTGCATCACCAGCATGTGAACTACTGATGTCACTGTCATAGGATGGTAGTTGTTTAAATCGGCTTGTGTTCCCTGGAGGCTTGCTCTCTTAACTTCCTCACCCCACCAGCTCTTGGGTATGCGCCTCCTTTTCCCGGTTGATTTGACTCGGACCTTAGCAAGCTCCAACTCAAACAATTGAATTAGATTTGTGTACATCCACTCTATTTTAGTATCCTCGGTGATTATTTTCTCAATCTCTTTAGTTGCCATTTCTATTTGCCTTTCTGAATAAATAATACTATGAGGATGCTCATAATGCCTCCTTTCTTTTTTCATCTCTCTTCCAAAACTCAGCTTGACACGTTTGTAATCACTGCCTAAGCTTCTGGACCCATATTCATTTATGTTCATCACCCTTAGCCGATCGTACATACTATGCGACATCATTGCGTAATCTATCGTCGACTGCAGCCTTCCCACCTCCCAAGTTCTCTGCTTTTCACATTTCTCGGTGCTGTTGCAAATTATTAAATCACGCTTTTCACGCATATCCATTAGCATTCTGCCTGTTGGGTCGGTATATCCATCCATATCTTCTAGGTGTGCATTCATATCTTCTAATATAATTACCTCGCACTCTTCTCCTAGTTCCTCAATGTCATTTTCTATGCACTGCACAATTTCGTAATTTTTCTATCTGGCTTTTGCTCCTGCCCACAAGTATACAAAACCCAGGAGCGTCACCTGCCCTGCAACTTTCCCTTTTAGTCATAAATGTTCCCTGCACTCCTGCTTGACCCTTTGCCAGTCTGTACTTTCATGAATGAATGCCCCAATACCACCCCCTCTTTCTGCTGCCTTCTGTTCTATTACAATATTCCCATGTGTAGTTTGGATTGTTAGGGGGTTGTGCCATGTCCCCAAGATGTGTTTCTACAAACTCTACAAATCCATATACCATCAGCTTCTCCTCCCTTAGCTGTTCTTCTATCTCTCCCCACTTCACCCTATTCCTGCCACCCTGCATGTTAATATTCCCTACGTCTGAATTGGCTTGGCCCTCGTGGCCATGTCACTTTCTGCCCCGGACTCTACGCGACTTAGGTATTGGAGCCACTTTGAAATCTATCTGCCTATGCCTATACCAGCTGTCAGAGTCCCCCTGGTTGTTTTCTCGTAGCTGGCTATCTTGGAGCCCGAAGGGCCTGTGTGCCCTCTAAAAAAGCTAGTGTGCGTCCTGCAAGTCGCCAACCTACCTCATGACCTAGCTTCCCATCGAAGTGAATTCTGTCTCCTTGAAAGCCACCCCACCTATGCACCTCTCTGTTTATTTCCACAACTTCAAAGCCTTCCTCTTCACTCATCTGCCATATCTTTCTGTTTGCGTTGACAATCGCTCTTTGCAGGTTGCCGTCACGCACCGGTACTCCGGTATCGTGCATATCGCTACCTGTACCTGAAGGGAAATGGCGCGCCTGTCATCGACCTCTTTCACCGGTGTGGTTGCTAGTCCTGCCAAATTTTCATTTAAGACATCGCTTAAACCGCTCGTAATTATCACGAGGTTTCGTCCATCAGCTTTAGTTGCGAGTTTTGCGTGCGCTTGCCTCATGACTACTTCCAGCTTACGTCCCGAGAGCGTCCCTACTGAAATCCTCTTGTCACCTCTACCCTCTCCTTGATTGCTTCTGCGCATCGATTTAAATTTGAGTCCACGGCGATTATCACGTGCTGCGACTTTTCAGCTAGTGTCCCACACCAGGAGGTTACTTGCACCTGTAATGCCGTCTGCTTTGTCCCCCCCCCCCCCCCCTAACTTCGCTGTAGCTGGGTCTTGCGACCATTGAACCTGACGAACCTGTTTGTTTCGAACCCGTCTCCTCTTTCTTCTCCGACCTGGGTGCCGGTGCCCTACCGTGCTCTCCATCGACCGCACTTTTGTTGACCTGGCTAGTGCCTCCTCGGCTGACCTAAGCCTTTCTCCAATAGCCATCGTTTTTTTTTTTTGCTCTGTCGCTAACGCAGTCTCGAGGTCGGCGATTCTCACCAGTGCTTCACTCTGAGCAATCATCACTTTTTTTCCTTGACGTCGCATCGCCTACACTTCGTGTCAGTCTCCTCTACATTTGCGTCCGCACTAGCTTCCTTTTTCAAACCCACCCTGTATCCTGAGCATTTTAGACTTTTTAACCATGTCTTTTGGACAACAATTGTCCCTTTGAATTGTCCCACTCAATAATTACACAAGACGGCGTACGACGAACCCTATCCTAAGCGAAAAAAGCTACGAAAATTTGCGGCGGACGACGAAACCTGTCGTAAGCAAAAAAAACACAAAAATTTGCGTGTTCGGTGTACGTGCACCTCCACCACGGGGTGGCAGGAGAAAACACACACACACACAAACAGGTAAATATTTGGTGACTGTCCCTCGAAAAGGCCGTAAAATGTAATAAGTACTACAAAGGATTGCACTGATGCCTTATTATAAAAGCAAGCTCGAAACATGCAAAAGCACTCATCTGCGCAGTCGATCGGGAGCCCTCGAAAACACGTCCATCCACCGTGCCAGTCCAAACTGAGCTGACGATGATGATTAAAGGCCTCCCCTTTGAATTGGGGTGACGGCATGCGCCATCTAGCCTACCTTAATAGTTCGAGTTTAAATTTTGTCCCTCAACTCGGATGTCTTTTTAATTTTGCCCAGCCGCTACTCTTGGCTGGGATGTTATTTTATCGACTTCTCTGCTTTTCCTTCACCAATACTCCAGCCGCTGCTTAGTAATACCTACAGCTGACCAGTTAATGCTTCCATCGACCGCGAAGCCCAGCGCCTCAGGAAGTGTGACCTTCCCCCCATTTCTATCCGGCTGAATCTTTTGGCATTCCATGACTATGTGGTCGATTGTTTATTTATGCCACATCCAACACATACAGGCAACGCCATCTAGTGAGCGATTCTTAAAACAAGAAGTGGCCACTGCTGCAACGGACACGACCCACACCCTAAAACCCACAACCCATAAACGTACATAATACCCCATGGTGCTTATCGTTTTTGGGCCAGTGTTTTTGTTTTCTACAAACGCAGAGGAACACAGTAACAGACTAAATAAAAAGGGGCAAGCATTACCTGCAATACATGTCAAAACCGACTTCCATCATAGTGGTTTTTTTTTGTTTGTCATGATTATGGCCCAGCCCCACATACCCTAGTCGTATTGCGCTCTTTTTGTCATAATCATGCCCTTACATGTTGACCGGCACGGCGAAGCTAGATCAAAGCATGCACAACGCACTGCCGAGTTGACCTCTTTCAACGGGTCAGGAAAACGTACCTTGCTGTATATGACTTTGCTATTTGCCTTCTACATGGTTAAGGTGCGGGCTGTGGATTTGTTTTTCCTACCTCGCAATGAAGAATGTATTTTAAGTGTACTCTAAATGCCCGAAAATGCAGCTCTTTTCAGAAATGACGGACTGCAATGCAAGTGATCAACTTAAACTAATCTTTTCACACCACGGAATTCCACTCAATGTATGCACGGATGGTGTCAAGAATTTTGCTCCTGCGCCAGAGAGTGCGATTTCAGACACATTTAAATTCCAGGGTTTCCTTGTTCAAACAGTCTAGCAGAGAAAGAAGTGCAAGTAATTAGGTGGCTGTCTGATCAAGAAAACATTGTTTTTCAAAGAAAATTTATTTATTGGTCTTCTAAATTACAGGATGCACCACCGGAACATGGGAGAGCATCATGTGAGCTGCTCATGGACTGGAAGCTGAAGGGAAGGCTGCCCGATTTTGCTGAATGCCAGGCTCCCGAGGTCAAGAAACACACACAAGCAAGCCGATCAAAGCATTCACTTCCACCATTGAACAAAAACGATCCAGTAAGAATTTTAGAAAGAGCTGGACAACGAAAGCGTGGGTCGCAAAACCACTTGCACCTATCAAGTCCGCACGGAAGATGGAGGCTGCTGTTGTTGAAATCGCCAACACTTGCTAAAACAGAAATTTTCCAAATGTCGTACAACGTATGACTGGGAAGATATGCCGGAAAACGTGCATCCATGTTGGGCGAGCCACGAAGTGGATGGCGACAGGACAGTGGCCACTCTGGATCATTACCAAGACGAAAGCAGGACAGTGGCCACTCTGGATCATTACCAAGACGAAAGCCAGCTGCTCTGTCATTCTTATTACCTGCCCCAGGCGTCGGGGACTTCTTCGGAACACCCCATGTCAATAGGACTTTTAGTCTCACCAGTTGAGGATGACCAGCCACCCGTCTGGTGTTTGCCATAGTGCAAGGTCAAGAAAGGGTCCCTTTCATCTCGCCTACAAAATAGACCTTCGGCAAGTTCCTTATTTTAACACTTTTAGATGCAAAGCAGCTTACGGCGGAATTCAATCTGGTGGTGTGTGGCGTGGCCAGCCTTACTGCACATGCGCAACAGTAGGCCCAAGCGCTGCCAAATCGTGCTAGCACGTTCCGGCCTGTGTAAGGGGGCCGAGTAAGATGCTGCGGCTTCTCCCCCTTACACTCTCAGCAATCACATGATGGCATCATTGAACGAGATTCTGCAGACGCCCGATGAACCTACGTGCTCCCCGCTGGCATGGCTATGAATCCGTGTGGCGTACTCCAACGAGAGTATGGGACGAATAACAGCAACAGAAACTACCGCGAATTCATAGTGTGCTCCACTTGCAAGGTGGCGTTGACATTGGGCAAGGCATACATGTTAAAACAAAACTTTATATCCAACCTTGTGTGTTTTGCATACTACTCATGGTTTCCCTTTTTTTTCAGTGTTCCTTCACAGAAACGGGTGTATCCGAGTTGTGTAGCTGATCTAGCAGCCATGACGCCGGCACGACTATAAAAGAGAAAAATGCTACAATAAAACCAGTGTTATTCTGGGCTTCTCGTGTCTACCTGGCGACGCACTCTAGTCTAGTGCTGAAGTGGAACGTGTGTCCCGTCAGGTCAATATTATTAAGTCCAAGCTTCAAAAAAATAAATAAGAAAACCTATGGCCAATGCTGTTCTGACTGCGCCCAGGACAAAAACGGCATAAGGAGTGCTGCCGTTACTATGTATTCCATAAGTCAGTCCAGGTATGAATAGGCCCAAAGTCCGCCTATACTGACTTGCCCCATCTGGAAGGTCCAAGCAGTGTGGACCTTAGCACAGTCTGTGCAATCTCAGACAGACTAGATGAGCAAGATGTAGCTGATGACAGTAGTGAACTTCGTTTAGATATACACATGTGCAGTGTCACTTTTCATGAAAACAAACAGGCGAGCGCGTGGCCTGTGTTCTTCCACGGCTGCCTACAGCACCATCAACCAACAGATAAAAAAAGGGCACCGCTTCTGGCGGCATCGTCTATTGCGAGACCAAAGCGGGAGCGCAATTTAGCAGAGCTTTTCCAATGGCCATGACTCGTTTTATTTTGTTTGGTATTAGATGACACCAAAAGTAAACACGCATTCTTTATCTGTCGATTAATGGTGCTGCAGGCAGCCACAGCAGAGTGTGGGCCATGCGATCGCATAGTCCCTTTCATAAAAAAGGACACTGTACACCTGTAGGTCCAAGAGACTGGCATCTGTACGTCACGTCACAAAAATGTAACAGCTGACAATTTTTCCTTGAAACCAGTGGAAGCATGGTATTCTAGTCAATCTAACTTTGTAATGAAAATAAAGTTTTATTGCCGTTTTTTGCAAAATTGATTATCTAGGTTTTTTTTTACTCCATATCTAGCTTGTTTTGAGGCTGTGTCCAGAGGGAAATTTATGAGTTGGCAACACTGGCCAGCAAGGCATAGCCGACTTTTGTTAATTCAAACTCAAAGGGCCCTCTGAATTTCGTTTTAATTATTAAAGAGTTTGGATTATCAGTTTTCAGATATATGAATGTGGATGAGGTGACACCACACATTATGATAAATCATTGATTTTATGTTTTAGATATCTTAAGGGGGGACATGGTGTGTGGAGATATTTTCTGTATTTGTGAACCAAGCATGATGAAAATATACATGCTTATGTAGTTTCTCCTGCCGATTTCAAATATGCAAAAATTTTTATTGTAGGTCCATTAATTTAAAAGATACACGATGCTGCCACTCTATTGTTTTCGAAGACAACAGAAAAGAAAGTGCTTATCAAAAAGTAAATATTATTGCATAGCTAGACAGTGCAATTAGCAATAAGTGCAATGCTGCAAGCAGATTTTAAATTAAAAAAAAAACTAGTGATTCTGTAGATGAAAGTTGAAAAGTTGTCATGGCTATCACATACAAAGAAATTTAATACCTTCTAAATTTATATGGGCAGAAAATGGAAATTCTGCTCTCAGCACTTTGTAATACACAGATTGGGCTTTACATTATTGAAGATATTTTTTCTCTAGCTGTTCTATATTGCAAGATATCAACCCGACAAACTAGTAAAGTCGCCAAAAAGCATATTTTCAGACAACTGAGAAAAAGAAATAAAACTCATGCATTTACATAACTGCACTTGAAAATGCTCAGTATGCACCGGGCATGTAGTCCTTTTGACTACGAGTCCCTGTGTGGGGCTTTTTCAGGGACTGGTGCATGTTCTCAGTTGCTTGTCGCTTCTTGACTGATGCTGCTGTGCGTCGTCGATCTTTTTCAGCCATGCAGCTGCGGCTTTGCCAGCTGGGGTTTAGGCTCAGCTCTTTCGTAATGTCTTTTGATGCCTTTTTATTGCCTGCATTGAACTTGAGCACTGCTTCTGCTACAGCTGCCTCCACCGTGAATAGCGAAGCATGTCGGTCCTTTGGTGCCAGCGCCCAGATCATTGAATCCAAGCATTCGTTGTTATTTTGGGTTTTCCCTCGCTGGCATCGCTGCAACAGCTTTCTGTCTGACAAGCGCTCATAAATGGGAAGTAAGGCTAGGCAGACATGTGGAGGCAGCTTTCGACGATGTTTGGGAATGGGCTCCCCCTTGGCCTTCGCCGCATTTTGTTTGCACCAGGAATTTGGACCAGGCGGGCACAGAGTGTAGTTTGCCACATTATCATTGGACGTGATGTGATAATAAGTGGCCATCACTGCTGTGTGCACAGCGTCAACATCACCACTGTGTGTCTCCAGAGCCCACCCATAATAATTGGTGAGCTTGGAGATCAGTTCTCCAGTCAAGCGGCCCTTTCCCCCAAGACTCACAAGGCCAGGGCCTTTGTGTTTTGTAATCAAGTTGCGCAAAGTAGTGCCTGTATGCTCTTAGACATGATTATAGCAGTCCTCTTTTTCCACTGGGATATACCCATAAACCTCACCTTCTTGTAGCGCAAGGTAACTGTGACTGTCCCCGTTGCAAAGCACCGCGATGTAGCGCAGGTTTTGCCGCTCAAGTGACCTCCTAAAGAGGATGAGGGCAGCCTCAACCTCCATTTCCCCAGCCTTCTTGTCACTGTTTTTCTGACACTAGTAATGTTCCTTCCACGCTGCATAAGAAGGATCACCTTCATTTGGGCCCGAATCGCATCCAGCATGAAAGTTACTCAAAACAACGAAGTCAAGCACCAGCCCGCTGAACAATTCTATGACGGTGCCGAATGACCGCGAGTCATCCATGAGCCACCATGTGGCCTATATTAAGTTCGGCGTAAAGTTTGCAAACCGACCGCGCGCAGTCGCTCGTCAAATTGGGTGCAGCACGATCGGCTGCGGGTGCCAACTTCGTCTTCGTGTAGTGTTGCCACGTTTTTGTGTGAAGACCCCGACGGCTGATGCCCATCAACGAGAATACATCATTCAGAGCGGTCTGTCTGTTCCCGTTGCCTGCATAGCATGCGTGGCGAAAACGTTCACAGCAAAAGGTTTCATGCGTTCATCGCTACGTACGCGCAGCGAGCTCCGCAACGATGCAGTCTCCCCACAGTTCGAACACACAAAACGCAACTTCTTGGCGAGTCCGAATTTCCGGTCCTCGCGGACAATCTGCAGTTCTTTGTTGCATGCCTTGCACTTTGCAAATGCCAACGAAGCGCTGTTGACTGTGTCCAAATCTATATTTGTGAACCTGGTTCCATCAGGCGGTCGAGCTGCTTCGTCGGCACCGTCAACCACGAATGCGCATTTCCGCTCCATCTCTGCAGCGGACGACAACTCTGATAATTTATCTTCGGCTTTAGCTCGCTCTTCTTCCAAGTCAGATGGCTGCCGATAGATAGTATCTAGAAGCACGCGACGGCTGCTCGAAGGCTCTGCGGCCGACGGACTTTGCACAGGCTCTGTGACAACTGATGTGGTAGCTAATTGATTGATATGTGGGGTTTAACGTCCCCAAACCACTGTATGATTATGAGAGACGTCGTAGTGGAGGGCTCCGGAAATTTCGACCACCTGGGGTTCTTTAACGTGCACCGAAATCTGAGCACACGGACCTACAACATTTCCGCCTCCATCGGAAATGCAGCCGCCGCAGCCGGGATTCGAACCCGCGCCCTGTGGGTCAGCAGCCGAGTAACTTAGCCACTAGACTACCGCGGCGGGGCTGATGCGGTAGCTATTCTTTCCGTGGTAGCGTCGACGACTTCGCCATGGGACGTGGAAAGTGTAGCGTCTCGGGGGTTTGGCTGCACACAGAGCACTTCTTGAAATACGCTACTAGCGTCCTTTGCGCCTTTTTCGCACCAAACTTGTACCGCGTGCGGAATTTGCGCTCAGGATTTGACATCGTGAAACTTCTCCGGACACTGAGGCGAAATGACGCGCATGGACGCGGGCCTCAACACCCGGAGCAGACGAAGCCAGGAGCCTCCACTAATAGGGAGGCCAGCTCAAGTCTCGTTCGCGAAGTAGCGAATAGGAAGACGCTCCGATACTTCTTTTTGACGCTCATTTTACAAGCTGCCAATGATTGAATTGGACCCATTTTGGCGGGAATTTGAAGGCGAAAGACTGCTCTCTCAAATGAGACCAAGCGGGCCGCGCTGGCTCACATGAAAGGGCAGGGGCACGTCACGAAAAATGTCCGATTTCAACGTCGATTTTGGCTCAGATTTAGCTAGAAAGTGTCGTATAAAGGGTCTTAGCGGCTAAAATAATGATATTATAGGGATGAAATTCACAATATAAGTGCACTAGTAGCTGTAGATTTTAAAGACGCAATACGCGATTTTTCGTCGCAACCCGTGTCCCCCCTTGAGCATTTTTAAACCCTAACGGCACGCAATGAACACAAAGCAGAGATGTAAGATACACAAGCTTATTGGCCATTCACTACTGATAAAACTTTTAAAGAAATCGTTAATAGCCAATCGCCCCTTTGCTATTTGTACCTTTAGCAGAAAGCTCTATACTAGTTAAGAAGCACCACGGTTCACCATGCGCGTGCTTTGCTTCAAACATTTGTTTACTAGCAAAGCCTTTTTCCTTGAAGGCCAGCGGCACTTTGTTTGCATTTTTAGCCTGTTAGGATTATATACGCATGCAAATTTTTAAATAATAGTGGGAAATCAGATATTTTCTGGTATAGAACCGCAAACAGCAGGAATCAACTGTATGATGGAGCTTGAATTAAGGGTCTTTTAAATACATTGAAAGAATAGAGATCCAACCAAAAAATTGAATTTTCTTTGAATAATCGCGAGTATATGAAAGCCACATCTGGCTACAGATATGCCATGCGTTCTGCTTTGATAATTCCACAGGCATTCTGCATTTCGCTCTTTTAATGACAGAAGTATTGTTTAGGTCAAGAGAGTCATCCCGGCAGGCACAAAGAAACCTTCAAAATCTTCTCCACGGCGCGCATTTCTTACATTGTTTGCATGCTTGTTCAGTTAATGCATCACCCAGTTTGACCAATGTATAATTTTCTGCAGTTTCAAATAATTCGGGGCAGTCCCAAAGAACAAAGACTCCTGTGCTTTGTGTCGCAAACCTGCAGCATCTTTGCCTGTGCAGCTTAGACAGCCTTTTTGGTGCTCAGAATACAACTCTGGGTCACCTTTTTAACGCTGTGCGAATGCTTGTGTATACACCTTCAGACAGCTTGGTGCGTATGGCACCACAACATTGTTACAGAATTCTGTTCGGTAAATCTGTTAGAGTTCTGTAAGCAACACTTTTTACTCGTAATGTGCCTAGTTAGATCAGGGGTTACGTGCTCAGCAGGTTCATGTAGTGCAAGTGCCTACATGACATCAGCGGAAGAACTGGTGTTTTTCAGTGAGCTAGAATAATGTCGGGGCCCACTCTATTCCCTCCACACGGTGGATAGAATCTCACAAACCGTCTAGTACTGACAGATGTGTAATGAACAGTGCGCCCCCACCTTAACAAATTAGAGGATCCTAAAGCTTCACCTTCAGGAGTTGAATGCGACATCCTGTTCCTTAATGCATGAAACCTTTTAGAATTTGCTATGTACCCACTACGTGGCCTTAAGAGAATCGGAACAGTAGCAAGTGTGCCTTGTGTAGTGGGGTACCGGCTAATGATAATCGCATATTCTGATGCCCGTTGGCAATGGCAGTGATGGAAGCGACATTTTTCTTTTTGGAGCACACTCTGGAGCAGAAAAAATGGTGCTTTGGAGCAGCCTTAACTGTCTTCGGAGCCGAAACGAATGCTATAGCTAGGGATTGCTATTGGTGTATTCAGAGCAGATGCGTGTTCCTAACGACTCCTCAAATCTAAAACATCACTTAAGCATCTAATAAATATTTATAATTATTGTTACACATGCCATATGCTAGAATGCAGCTAGTATTTAAGCCGTATAGCAGCATTATTGGCATAACAAATGGGGGGGGGGGGGGGGGGGAAGGGTCAAGGGAGTTTGGACTTTTCTTGCATTCAGGCTGGGGAGGACAGCCCTTGCAAGTGCCCCCCTTGAGATTTAGCTGCAGCATGTGATAAAATTGAGTTGACAGTTAAGTGCAGTCAACTTTTTAAAAAGCTTTTTATCCATTCTGTGTAGCTGTGTTAAATGCCCCTGAGCTGTGTGAACTATGGAAATCAGCAAGGAGGTGAATGAAAAGAGACTGAATAGAACTATGAAATTGCTAGATCTCAGACCTGATGCTAGTTTTTTAAATTCTATTTGAAAGCATGATTTAACTCTTGTATAAATAAAACTACAACCGATGTAAAAAATATGAAATGGTCAGCATGACTTGATTTGTGTCACCCCTTGTGATTTTTCTGTATTTACGCCACTGAGTAGCATACTAGGATGATAGTATGCAGCTTGCTTTCAGTTTTGCTTAGGTTCACGGGATTGTTCCCATAATCCAAAACCACTTTAGAGCAGGTTTGGAGCAGTTACTAGCAAATATTGCACTTTAGAGCAGCATGAAGCAGCATTTCTCTTTCAGAGCAGTTTGGAGCGATTGGAACAGCACTTTTATCACGCTTGTACCACGCATCATTACTGCAATATTTCATGTTGCACTGTGAAGCATGTACATACGATGAGTGTGTTTGTGAAACATGAAAGCTACTTTTACTGTATTTCCAAGCAGAGGAAGTTCTTTTCACTGTTTTCATAAACAGAGGCATGGCCGCATGGTAGCACATCCGCTTGCTACGCAAACGACCCGGATTTGATCCCCACTTGGACCCAAACAACCCTAGTTAGTTCCCCACTCTGCTCCAGGATTTTTTTATCATTTATTTATTTTATCTGCATCGCTCTTGATTTTTCGGTCATGTATAAGATGAGCATTTGTCTCTCACAACCGCCGACGCCGGAATTTCTGAGAAACGAGCTCTTTAACGCTATTGCGTTAAAAGTCGTCAACGTCCACTGATGACGTAGTGATTAGAGGTTGAAGACGACACCTCAAATGACCCTTTTTTGGGCAATAGGTGACTGACTCAGTCGCACCTGGGTGGGATAAGGCTGGACTAGTGAGAAGATCTGCAAGACGTAGGAGGTGTGCTAAAGTGCCCTTCCATTTTGAAGTGTTTTTCAGCCTCCACAATGTCTCGTAGGAAAAAAAAAAAGCGGAATATGGTTCAACAGAGAGGGCTGGCCTTTTGCTTTGGTTGACAAAAGGGGCTCCCCGCTCCCTTGTTAGCAAGCACCGAGATCAGGCTACTTGTGGCTTATGTAAACTTGGGCAACACCGTGAAAGAAAGGGTAAGCGCTACTTTCAAGCAAGTCTTAATGCAAGGCAACACCATGGTGTGGTACCCTTAAGGAACACAGCAACAGCTCAAGAAACTATAATGCATGTAAAGGACATGTATAAGCTTAAAGCAGGAAATTATGTTATATTAACACAGTACAGCCCCTCATTGCATATAGTGCAGATTCTAAGAGCTCTTTGCTAGGTGGCGATATTGACACAGAGCCCTTTCAGTCACGGCAGTCTAGACAATCAGCCTGGAATTTACGTCAGTCTTGACACAACACCATAGTGCTATAAAAAATGGTAGTGTGGTGCCTGATGACCATCAGCAACTCTGCGCACCTCATCGTGACGTGTCCTTGGACGGTCGGCCACCGGCTCGGCCTGCATAAACTCAGCCAAAAAAAGTAAAATAGAAGATTTTCCTAATCCGCAAGTGCGCTTCTCTACAATGCATATTTGCCTACTAATGTCGACACCGCCGGGGTATCAAGCGGAAACGAGGTCCCAGTTGCAAGCACTGGGACTTGTATATTCTCCCTGTCTACATCAAAACAGCAGAGTCGCTATTTTCCATGTCATAGTACAAACTGTGCCCAAATAGACTGCTTTTAGTAGTAAGAGGCTGGCTGCCAATAGTATGACCAACTGCATAACAGAAAAGCTAGCTTTATGAAAAAGGTCCATTCTGTGCTACACCACTTTTGAACAATCCGCAATATTGCTGTTATGTTTTATTCATTTTTCCAGCTCCCTAACTAGTGAGTGTCAACATTAACATAGCAGATGTAACCACTTTTGCACTTGCTTGCCTGTGTGAGCTCTTTAGTGCACGTAGGACACCACTGCCACACTCATACCGGCTCTTGTCATACAAACTTGTTAGTATACAAGGTCATTGAAGCGGCTGGGATATCTAGCCCCCACACAGTTCTTTATTGTGGTCAGAGTGAGACAGTTGGGTCAGAAAACATTAACAAGGTATCACTTAAGAAAATGCAAAAACAAAATACAATAAAATAAAAGGAACCACAACCGAGTACAACAAGAGCGTACAAACATATGTCCTTATAAAAGGCTGTATTCAAATAATCAATCACACTAGTAATAATAGAGATAGCACCGAGATTCCTGATGTCATAAATATCTTGCAACAAATCACCAAGCTTTTTGAAAGCACTGAAATGAAAGTTGTGGAGTTAGCTGCCCAGTAAGCTACTGGCAAAAGGAACAAAAACAAAGAAAACAAACAAAAACTTCTAGAGCTAAAGGTGGCCACGGACACTCTGTCAATGTTGAAACTTTTGAAGTAGCAGATAGAAACAGCTGTGGAAAAAAAGGGTTATGCATAGGTACAAAGAAAAGGATGCATTCGAGCAAGTAGTAAACGAAAGCAATAACAAAAGTGCTGCAACCAAACACTACAGTGGCCTACAAACTGTTCTATCGATGAGATCTAAAAGATAACTACACTCAAGTTTGATCCAAGCTTTTACAGATGCTGTTCTGCCTTGTGGACAGTGGAGCGTAGACTGGCCCGCCATGCTTTGCCCACTCAGCATCAAAATCGTGCTCCAAGATCTCGGCTCCTCGTTTCCGGGCCAGGCCGGTCTCTTCAAGCTTGAGTTCACACATTTGCATATCATCACGTCCTGGATGGACACAATTACAAAGAAAAAAAATTAAGCAAGGCGACACTAATGTGCAGTAAAACCTTATCAATTTGAACTCTGCTATTCCAATTATTCCTAAAGATTTCTGGGGTCACAGTATTTTGCAATGTAATTATGAAAGGATAATTTGAAGTGGGGACCAGCACTAATCGGTTTAATTCGAAAACTATAGGTGCAGTGTGCTAATTCAAGATTCCAATTTCGCTGAAAATGCCTGGGAACGACGGCCGTCAAAAGTCACAAGGCAATGCAAGCATACTAGTGACAGGCAATGCAAGCATACTAGTGGCAGATGAAGCATTCCAGCCAGGAGTGCACCTGCAGAAAGGAAGATATGCTTCACTGCAACACAGCAGTACACGCGAGCAGCATTATTACGCTTGGAAAATAAATTTCTTCTTCAGTAAAAATAATAAACGTCAGTTTGAGGGAACTGTCGATGCATGCAAACCTCCAATAGGTGGTTACTACGGCAATTTACGAACTTGCCCTGCTGGCCGAATTTTTGCCTGCATCGCTCACTTCGAGAACTCGCAAGCCTTCAATGATGTTTGACATTGTGAATTCCGTCACACTGGCCCTCATCAAGGTCTACCAGAAAAATTGGGCAAACGGAAGCATCATGAAGCGCTGACGCAGCAGAGACATGCTGCCTGCGTTTCAGTGTTGCAGTGAAGCACACCTTTTTCGCAGGCCACATTTCCCCTGACCATACTGTTTTTTGCACTGGCAGCAGCAAGACCTGGTGTGACCTGTGTTTGCGGCAAAATTGGGACCAGGTATTGCTGGGCACATAAACCCTGGAGCCGTAAACTCGACAGCCACTTCTAATTCTCTGATTACTTTATAAATAATTTAAAGTTCTTTGCATCTCACTTTTTGTATGTTCTGTTAATTTAAAAACCCACTTAATTTGAAGATTCTTTATAGTCCTAGGGACACTAAATCATTAAGGTGTCACTGTAGCTGGGCCAGTCTATATAGGAAATCACTGAAGAGCAGTGAGCGATATTTAGTTGTTTTTGAAACTTGATTGTAAATGCCTTGCACCGTTACAACATTTGGCTCACATGTTCACATTAGCCCCATCTACCAATGGGGGCGTTTTCTCCCGTTGTTGGAAAAGTGTTGTGGGGCCCCTTTGAAATCGCCCTGCAATGTTTTTTTGTCCCCCTTTTGCAGTGCTGAATACTGAGATGTATGCAATATTAATTATCAGAATTGATGCATGGTAATGAAAGTTGGCAGCGGCGGCGGCTCACGGACGCAGGCTAACAGCGCTCGTCTGTTTTTCAGTTGGCGATCGACATTTCGACGTTCCAAGGGAGGACTTGTCGTGCTGCCTTGGATTCGGGCTCGACTGCAATTACCGGCTGGCGTGCACTGACAGTCTGACGAAGTCCTTTGGCGCAACACGGCCCATTTCTGGAAGTGAAAGCATAGTCCTTCCCACGCACGGACGTCAGTGCTGCTCCCGCCATCTGTGAACAGCGGACGCAGCTCCCAAATCTTATCTTCGGTGGTTGGTGGGCGTGGAGCTGCTCATTTTGGCAGCGGCGGCGGCTCACGGACGCAGGCTAACAGCGCTCGTCTATTTTTCAGGTTGGTGTGCACCTTTTGTTGCCTACCGTCCAGTGCCGATGCTGCCGCTGCCATAGGTGATTGTGTGGTGTCTTTTGTGAAGTGTTGCATTGTTTTGGGGTAACTTGCTACAGAGCTGTAGCTCGGCTCTCTTAGCTATATGGCAGGCGCACCTACTGGCCGCATTAATGACGTAGCGAAGGCGCTTTCTGAGAAGGCTCCTACTAGTATCAAAGAGGTCGTCAAAGTCATAAGTGATGTGGCCACTAAGCTTGATGCCTTCGCAGTTCATATCATAGCTCAGGTTGGTAAGATTGAAGACAAGCTCAGAAATTAAAAGTCGAGGTCGGAAAAATGCGTGAATCTGTCGAATTCATGAATATGGCCTTTGAAGAGTTTAAGAAAGATGTTGCGAACTTTCGAAGGGAACTAACAGAGGTGAGGACTCAAAACAAAGATATTGTGAAACAAAACCAAGAGATGGCTAGACAACTGACTGACACCAAAAAGGAGATTATTGAACTTAAGCAGCACGGAAGGAATATGAACGTGGAAATCATAGGGCTTCCACGTACCGCAGATGACAATCTAAAGGAGACAGTGGGAAAAATGGCCACCTGTCTGGGAATCGAGATGTCCGATGGATACATTGATGTCGCACATCATGTCCTAACCAGAGATAAAGATAAACCAAATGCTGTGGTAAGATTTGCAACCAGGACATCCCGAGACAAATTTCTGACTGCAGCTAGGAAGAAGAGGCTAAATACGAGTCACCTTTCTTTAGAGCATAATGATCCCATCTATGTCAATGAGCATCTCTGCCTAGAAAATAAGATTCTGTTCAGGAAAGCTCGACAGGTGAAAGCAGAAAAAAGTGGAAGTTTGCATGGGTATTTCAGGGCCGGATTCTAATGAGAAAAGCTGAGAACTCGGCGGTTGAACATATTTAATCTGAAGGTGACCTAGCCAAGATTTCGTAGGTGCTCGTGTTCAGTCAAGTTCTGTATTTATAAATATGCTTAATCCTTCATATATGAAAAAACAGAAATGTAATAAGTTCTCGGTTTTCCACTGCAATGTTCGAAGTTTACGCAGGAATTTAAACAATCTGGTCACCTATATAGCACGGTTAGACTTTGGTTTCGATATTATTGCTTTGAGTGAAACATGGTTGAAGGCTGATGAAACATTGAGTATGCAGGGATTCAGGCTACTATCGCAGCCACGCAACTCGCGTGCGCGAGGAGGTGGTGTTGCGTTGTTTATACGGGACAATAATGCGTGCAATGTCTTGCTTGATGCATCTGTTACCAACGCAACTATAGAAACTTTGTTTATCAAAATGGAAAGAGGGCCAGTTATTGGCATTGTATACCGCCCGCCCGGTTCTTCGATCAAAGCGTTCCTGAAGGAATTTGAGTCTGTGCTTTTGAGAGTTTCCTAGATGCACTACAATAATATTGTAGTTGTTGGGGACTTTAATATTGACCTGTCATCCGATACCTCGAATGAGTACACGCTCCTCTTAAAATCCTTTAACTTGTGTAATGTCATAAATGAGCCAACGCGTATCACTAACACGTCATGTACTCTTATTGATCACGCCCTCTGCAATGTTGGCGATGATGTGCATGCTGATGTGCTTCCTGTTCCGATTGCCGATCACTTGCCTATTTTTGTTACCCTTATAAATGAGCCTCTCCATACGAAACCTAGGGGAAAATTAACTATTAACTACAAACATTGACTATAAGTTACTACGAGACAAATTAAGTCAAACTGATTACTGCTCTATGTATGACGAGGATGTAAATATAGAATACAGTAATTTCATATGCTCTCTCAAAAATGCTGTGTCACTAAGCACCACCACAACTAGTAGCAAGTACGCCAAGCCACTCTGCCTTTGGATGACACCTATTATTCTAGAAATATTGAAACAAAAAGACCATTGGTATCACAAGTGGAAGCAGCAGAGAACTAATGCCTACTACTTAAATCAATTCAAATGCTATAGGAATAAGTCAGTCACCATAATGAGGAAACGAAAAAAAGAATACTATGCTAAGCTTATCGAAGAGGCTGGAGGCAACACTAAGCATAATTTGGGAAATAGCGAAATCCGCTGTTGGTCTTGACTTGGATAAACGAGTACTGCCTGACGATATAACTCAAGACACGGTGGATCGCTTTAACAAGTATTTTGCAGACGTCGGGCGTGCTTTGGCTGCTCAGTTTCCTGACACTACAGACCACACGCGTCCCATTAGACCAGTTTCTGATAGTTTTGCCATATTTGAGATATAAATGTCCCATATCATGTAAATAGTAAAAAAACTAGATGCCAATAAAGCGGCTGGGCTTGATGCTATTACAGTTAAATTATTAAAAATAACAGACATTCTGGCAGACCATTTGCTGCACATGTTTCAACACTGGCAGAACTGTGGTATATACCCAAATGAGCTTAAATTGGGCAAAGTCGTCCCTGTATACAAAGATGGAGACCAATCAAGTGCATTAAATTACAGACCAATATCGGTGTTAAGTGTAATTATTACTATTTTTTAAAAAATTCTATCAGTGCAGATAACATCATTTACATCCAAACGTAATATAATTTGCTCAAACCAGCATGGTTTTCGAGCACACAGATCTACATCTACTGCAGTTTTGGTATTAACCCAACAAGTTAACAAAGCCTTGAACAACAATAAGATAGCCGTCGTAGTTTTTTTAGACATAAGAAAAGCTTTCGATTTCGTCAACCACAACATCATGTTAAGTAAGCTTCACGACTACGGTTTTCGGGGCAAAATTCACCAGCTTCTCAAATCATACCTATCCGACCGCCAGCAACGAATAGTGATGAATGGTGTTGAGTCCTCTACTCAATCAATAGTCTCTGGAGTACCACAAGGCTCAGTTATTGGACCTACTATTTTTTCCCTGTACGTTAACGATTTTCCCTCCATCCTACTATATTCAGAAGCTTTATTGTACGCAGATGATACCGCACTAATCTTTGTTGGTGACAGCTTAAGAGGCATCGAAGATAAAATTAACGAAGAGTTACAGAGAGTACAAGTATGGTTTAAATGAAACCACCTAAATATCAACACAGAGAAAACTAAATACATGGTCTTTCACTCTAGAAAAAAGAACTCGACTTTGCAGGTTTCAACTTGGTTTTAGATACGGCACTGCTACAGCCAGTAGCCTCGTTTAAGTACTTAGAGGTCATGTTTGACTTGGACATGAACTGGAAATCGCATATAGAAAAGACATGCTCCAAGCTAGCATATGGGTGTCACACGCTACTAAAAGCCCGTGAATGTTTTGGCGCATCAGTTTTGCGCATCCTATATTTTGCATTCGTGCACAGTCACTTGAGCTACTGTATAGCATCGTGGGGCAGTACATATAAAACTCATTTGAAATGTATTAGCCGCCTGCAAAAGAGGGCAGTCCGGATTATCACATACTCAAACAAGACGGATACTGCAAAACAACTGTTTCAAATGATGCGTGTACTTCCACTGGACTCTGTTCACGTGTCTAGTGTTGCTGATATAGTGCATGGAATAATAAAACGTGATGACCCATTCCCATTAAGCACCTTTACGTTACCCGCGCGCTGTACAAGAGCTGCAGCGAATCACTGTTTTAATTTACCGGTAGCCAGAAATGTCTACGGTCGAAGGCTCATAGAATTTCACGGCGCTCCCATATGGAATGCGATACCGACTGATGTGAAAGAGGCTAGAAATTTTTCATTGGCCATGAAGCATGCACTTCATGCGAACTTTCTAAGTAATACATCTGTATAGTCATTTAGTATTATTATTATTATTATGATTAAAATTATTCTAGTGCTAATATTATTCTGTGTTATAAGTAGCTATGTTCTGCGTTATGTTTCTTTGTATAATTTATTCATGTGTTTTTTGCCGTTTTTTATTTTTAAACATTGTATCCAGTTTGATGTCCTTTGTCGCTGTGTAACCGCTTGCGCAAGTATGTAGGTATGTCACACAATTGGTCCCTCTACTAGCCAGTTAGGCTATGGGACCAAACAAGTGTTTGCGAAGTTTTTTGTTAGATGGATGTGAAAGTTACAATAAAAAAAAAGTTATTCGTCTGAAGACTTCAAAACACAAGCACATAACGAGAATAAAAATGTTTCCTTGCACATTTTGCTCTCCCACTGACGGCCAATTCAAATCACTGCGTGCCTTGTGGGAATTGAGGCTGGCCCGCTGCCTTTGCGCGGGCTTTCCCGCCTTTCTCCAATTCTCATGTCCCGACATGTCTGCCCTCCTTTGCTCTCAGCCGCGCTGGGAAGGGCGGAGTGACGTTTAACTCCCTCACCCGGTAGCGGATGTTGACTGTGGCGCCGCGCGCGGGGACCCCAAGAGGTTTTTTCGCGCGTTGCGTCGGGAGCGGAGAGTACAGTCCGGGACTTCAAACGGTGAGCCACGTATTCTTTTCCGTCCGTCGAGTCCCGTCGCTCGGGGCTCGTCGGACTTCGCCGACGGCGCCTTGCGCCCGCGGCGAACGCTCACCCGCTGTTGCCCCGCTGCGTACTCACGGCCGAAGGGCAGTACGGTGTCCTAGTGCGTGGCCTAGCTACGCCGACCCGTCTCCCTTCAAAGCCAACGCGAGCGCCTTTGCCCTCGCTCGAGCAACCGGGCCTTTGCTCCGGTGTCTCCGTGGATCACCTTTACCGCGGAGACGTGCTCGTGGCACCCTGTGTAGTACTTTGTGCCCGTGGCGTGGATAAGCCTATTTGCTTTCCCGCCGCGCCTTTTGCAACGGGCTGTACTGCGTTTGGTTGCCACAATAAAGTGTTGCGACTTGAGCAATATCGTGTTTCCCGCCACGGCGAAGGTTAACGCGTGCCCTGCGGCTCGCTAAGACCGGACCCACGCTGGTGGCCGTACTCCTTCGGGATACGTGTACACCACAGCCTTTAACAAAGACATACCCGACGAATCACCTTGTAGTAGCCATATTGCAGCATGCGTAACGTTGTCTTGCAATTGTTTTCATGATTTCATATTTTACAGCACAAATCTTCTTGTATTTGAAGAAGCATAGAGAGTTCTTTTATAATTTTCAGTTCACAATAGTGTGGACCGAACGAGTATTGTGTGTGACTGGTCCCGTTACACCAATCAATATGCACGGCCAATGTCGTCACTCTAACGTGGTGAAACGATCACAGAAATAGCCAATGTGTGTTGCTCTAACCTGGAACCAATGTGGTTTTTCCATTGAGATAAAAGTATACGGGTTAGCTACTCATACAACGATATCGGTGCATTCCACATTTTGAGAAGGAGCAATGAAATCTTCAGTGGACTCCCATTAAACGGAAAAGTCGCACGAACAAAACTGTCCAGGCACATTTGGTTGGTCTCCTATATATTTAATGATAAAGACTTTCGGACAATTAGAACATTTTTTTTCGCTTGCGTCGGTTAAATGGAACTATAACGAGCAAAATCCATGAACGGCGGCAGTGGCCACGGCAGTCTAGCAACCATGACACTAATGCCATTAGCCTAGCCTAGCCTAGCCTAGCCAATCACCGCGCACGCCGAGCAGCAATCGACGTCTCGTCGTGAACTTGAGGACAGCCTTGAGGAATCTACAGCTGAAGTTCATAATGAGGACCTGTGCTCAAGTAGTGATGAGATGGTGTGTGATCCCGAGCTCTTTTCAGTGGCTGACAGTGCAGCAAGAGATGCTGTCATCCTGCTACAGCCTACTTTTAAAACGATGGTGGCACAGTGTTCCTGCCCAGCCTTTCAGCAATGCACTCCTACCATGTGAGAAAGTGCTTGAACAAGGCTGAGCAAGTCGTTATCCCCTCATTTTTCCGAGTCAGCAATATTAGCAACATTTCTCTTTTCAATCAACTATAGTAGTAGTAGTAGTAGTAGTATTTTTTATTTACAGTAAGCCAGATACAGAGCTCACTGCAGGGGCAAAGGGCTAAAGGCGAACAGCCTGACAAAGGCCCTTGTCCCTCCGCAGTCCGTGACAGTGCAAAGCTTAAACAATATATGTATACTTCAAAATCTTTTTGTTCAGTCAGCGACAGTTGGTGCTTTTTAAATATAGTCGTATTTCATTCATTTTGTGAGCTTTAAATAAAACTTCTTATAAATGGAACAAATTTTCTTATCCCTACAAGTTCCATTTAAGAGGAGTCCACTGTATGCACTTAATAGGAACTCGACTGATTTGAGCATTGCGGTGTTGCATAGTTATTGCCATAAGCGCCATCACGCACTCGTGGCCTGTAGTGCCAGAACGACATTGTACAGACTGAACTCTTGATTACTCTCAAGGTGAGCCAATGTGTTAAAAAAAAACAAAAATTAAGAGCAAGAAAGAAAGCGCTTAAGTTCATGACATAGTGGGGTCTAAGAAATGCAGTTTGCACTGCATTTGTTGACACTTTTTACATAATGGTGAGCCTGGCAGCTAAATCCTACACCCAATGAAGAATTGATGTGAGGGAAACACATCGTTACTTCTCTTGTGTGGATGTTTTTAGCATTTGTAAAATAGGTGAGCAGATGTTTTCAATAATGCGAGATGCAAAACTCTCCATAAAGCTCGGTGCATCAAAATGCCGACACGCCATTGACCAAAATCACAGGAGTCTGCTGATTACAGTGCCACCTATAGGTGGAAAAACAAGCTAGTAAATGGCATTGTTGTGTGGCTCAATGCACAAACCGCCAAGTAATACCACGAGTGAGCAGTGCACTCATGGCTTACATTGCGTGGATGCAACTATTGGGACCTTTCTTGCAAACCTTCCTTATTCTTGGCAATTGTGGTGCATGCTTCAAAGCGCTCACCAGCGATAAGCAAAACGGGGGGCCGGCCTGGATGCAGCTCCATCTGCCGAGCAATGTACTGGCCGTCAAAGTGAGCAAACCAGAGGCCACTGCTGCTTCCATCTTTGCGGAAGGGAATGCGGAAGTAACGCTGACGATTTTCCTCGCTCAACGTTTGGGGTCCCGGCGAGATGGAGCCTGCAATAGCATTCCATTTCATTCATTTTATTTTACCCCCAGGACCGAAGTATTATAGAGGAAAATGGTTAACTATACATACAAAAGTGAAACAAAACAAAGCAGTAAAAATGGCTAGGTAGTACAAAAATTAATTGCTCAGTTAAGCCCTAGAGTGATGATGTCCGTAATAGCCAAGCGAAACTTTGAGTGGTCCTTGATAGAAACAATAGTGCTGGGAAGGTGGTTACATTCTTGAGATGTCCTGGGAATAAATGATTCATGACAGGTTCTGCTATGGCAGTGCATTATCCCAACCTTATGGACATGATCAATGCGAGAAGAAGTGTAAAAAGGAGATGATAAAAGGTTTTAATGCAGGTAGAAATTGTAGAAATATAAGGTATGAAATAAAGCAAGGCGAAAACACTTACGTGGCGATGAGAGGGGAGGAAGTAGTAAGGAGTTTTTCAAGGAGGTTACACTTGATGTTCGGCTGTAATTGCAATAAATGTAACGAGCAGTGTTATTTTGGATTAGTTCAAGCGATTGAATATGAGTGGTGGAGTGAGGCTCCCAGATGGATGATGCGTAATCCATTTTACTCTTAATGAGTGTTTTATATAAGGTTAATTTTAATGAGAAAGAAACAGAAGAGAAATTTCGCCAGATATATCCTAACATGCGGTTAGTATTGCTTATTAGCTTATCAATGTGTAGAGACCAGGAAAGTGTTGAGGTTACGTAGACGCCAAGGTACATGTAGAATTTTACGGCTTCTAAGGGAATGTTAAGATAATAGTTTGGCGGAGGGACATTGTTACGAGTTACACGCATGACAAGCAAGAAGGCGAAATTTCCAGCGAACACGTCGGTAGCCAAGCGCGCATCTAAAAAATGAGCTGACCAGTGGTTCGCAGGGATGCAAGCAAATTCTCGATAAACAAAGTCAAACTGCTAATGCGACTTGGATAGGCTTTAGTGCAATTTCAGTGTGTCTTCTTGCCTTGGTCTTAATCGCGCTAAAGCCTAATCAAGTATGTACCCACTCGCCCAAGTGGGAGGCCCATTTCAACTACAGCTATGCAATGGGATTATCTACAGTATAATTAGTACTCAAGCAGTCACCATAAAAACAAAAAAAATTTTGATGCAAGGAGACTAGAATGCTGGCCATAAATAGACATTAAATCCCCTGTCATCCTTACACCGACGACAGTGGTGGCATCATCTCACAGGTGTGACCTAATGTACATCAGTGCCCTTATTCTAGCGCAGCGAATTAGTGTTGCACCCTTACTAACGTTGTGCAGGTCTACGGCAGCATGCTTTACTGCACAAGGCCATTTCTCAGCTAACAGTGGTTTTCACCATAACAGACAAATGTGCGCTGCCTGAATAAGATCATAACTGTGTTATGTCATCTGCATAAAAAAAAATGTAGCTTGCCCAGTTACCTCCATGACTTGCAGAGTACCCTGACTGATAGCATGAATATGCAGGTCAGTACATCTCCACATACCAAATGAGGAGACCCAGTACAGTGCTATCCTTTTGTTTATGATGAAGGTTACGATGAAGGTTTGCTGCTAGCTCAGCTGTTTCCCCATGTGACACCAGGTATACACGGGTTATTAATTGCACACAGCAGTTAATCTTATTTGTTATATATATCATGTACAATGGAACTTCAATTATACTGTAATTATACTGTACCTCTCCTGGCCTCGCGACAAATCAGTTTGGTCCCAGCAAAATCCCCATACAAGTAATGTAATAAAAGCCTTGGTTATACAACACAGTTTTCGGTCGATCCTACGTCTTACGACGACTTTCAAATTCTCTCCAAAAGAAAAAAAAAACACCCTTACACGAATCAAACATCAAGCAAAAATTATTGAGTACAAAATATGAACTTGTGTTCCCCTAGGATGACGATTGGAAAAGTAGAAAGTGAGGCAGGGTGTCTTAGTATGGAAAATTTATTGTCCTGGAAGTTCATGTGCTTCAACATACGCCTCAATCACATGCGTATGAACTCAGGGTTGTTACCTAGTCAAGCTCTATCTAACCAGCTGAAAAGTTGATATTTTCCCATTTTTGGTCAGTGGGAACTTTTCCAGGTCAACATACAGCTGATCTCCTGCCCTTGTCACACTCGCAGTCACAGTCTTGCCCACGCATAAGGGTGCAACACAGCTGTTTTTACCGTGCAAAATTACTTTCCCTTGACGTAAACGTTCATTACAACAGTGGGACCCGCTTATTATAAAAGCTCGAAACGATGTCACCGCATCAAGCTTCGTCGGCGGCAGGGCAACAGAAGATGAATGCTCATGCTAAAATGGCGAAATACCTAGGTTGTCCGTGCTGACAATTCGTTATATCAAGAATCTCTCCCATTGTTACTTTGTTACACAAAGGTCACAAGAACATGTGCTTTTATGGAGTAATGGCATGAGAATAGAATTTGGCAACATTTAGAAACTCGTTATATGAAGGTTCTTAGTAAGCGGGGTTAACTGTAGTTCCCAGAGACACAACAAATGTTTAGGACAGGTGCCGAGACTTCTCCAGTACTGCTAAGGCTTGACATTGTTGCGATGTACAAACCACATGCATCACTTGCTTGACAGGCAAAAAAGCAGCACAAATGCAGGAGCCAAGAGTGAAGTCATAAGAAGAGAGACAGACAAAAGGGTGGAGAGTGAGAAGAACGATGGAAGAAGGCATGCTAACGAACATGGCATATTGCTTCTGCAATAAACAGTTTGGTGCATCGATGCTAATCCACAACAGAAAGCAGGTCAAACTGTGGCCTTCAGACTGCACTAGTCCAAAAATTCAAGGGTTCTCAAAGACAGCGTTCCATCCAAGACCATCAAGGGCACTGAAAATGTGCTTTTCAAATTCAAGAACTTTAACCTCCTCGGTACCTGGGTATTCAATTGGGTACCGTTACTTTAAAGGCCCCAGATCATCACAATTTGATATCTGCGTGTGTCGAAATTTGTCTTTGCACAATAAGGATGAGAAGTGGCGCCATGTGTCTAGTCACATTCGCTAAACGAGCAAGCGAAAATGACTGCACGAGCTCTCGGATGCGTCCTCGCGATAAGCGAGAGCTTTTTGTCTTGGTTGTAGCGTGAATGATGTCTGTAGTAGCACATTCTTTCAACTGTGGATGCCTTGTAGATCATAGTGACAGTAATCTTGGTCTGATATTTTTGTTGCACAGAGACTTCAAAAGATCAGGAGTACACAGATGGGTATCATCACATCTTAAGACAACTATTCAATTTTTCGAATTCATAATTTTTCTTTGTTTTTAAGGACAGAGAATCAATTGGTACAGTTTTGCAAAAGCTTTTTTTTATTGGTGCATTCTTGAAACTTAGGGGGTTAAAGGTTTCTATGGGCCTGTATGAACTCCAAGGAGGAAAAAATATTTTACTCCATGCAGCTTACACCCGCTAGGTGATTCCTGCTGCAGCCACACAGCATCAATTTCATTTTCAGAAATGTGGCTGAATACCTACATACTATGATTAGTTTGACAGGAAACCATTTACCTATCATTGCGAAAATAACACAGCAGTTCTCAAAACACCGACGTAATAAACAAAACACTAACTTCTAGCAGCTACATCAGTTTCGTGCCAACACATGTCGTACAAAATACGTTTCATGCCAAGACATGTTGCAGAAGTACATATACACAATGAAGATGACAAATCAGGTCCTCATAGAAAGACATCGACATGCAATGACCGGATAAGGCTGTCTTGTCTATTACTTCTGCAGCAAATATGCAGAACATGGTTGTCTTTAAGCTGGGAAAAGATATGCTAGGATAAACAATAATTAAAGCAACTCGTTTGGGCTCCTACCTCGATTCTGGAGTGAAACAGGAACTCTGATCTGCGGGGCATCAGCCTTCTTGGAATTTTTGCTCTTCCACGCATGGTACACTTTGAGCCTTCTGTGAAACTCTTCACGGCAGGCTGCCAGAAGCTCCAGGTCTGAAAAATGCGACAATGCTTGCTTATTACCAATTAGAATGCATCCTGGGCAAAAAGGATTAAAAATAAGATGATATAAGTAGTGCTATGGCTACAGTTCGTAGACAGTAAACAAACAGTCAATACTTGGAGCAAGGAAGTGTCTGATTAAATACAAATGAAAGTATAGACTACTTACCGTAAGTCGCAGGAGGTACGAATAACTGCAATGTAACCAAAACAAACCTTTTTCCAAGGGCTGCAGTCACGTATGATGTGATCAGCATGCAACCTCGCATGTGCAAGAACCAAAGCATGCAATGTGTGGTGCATACAACCATTTCAATTTCCGAACGTTAAAGAAATTCAGCATGCGAAGATCCGCGTTGCCAACGAAATGAACGCAAAATGGGTTAGGCGGAGGTTAACAAAAGAAAGCACCACTGCGGAAATTCGCCAACTACTTCTCATGGATTATGCATATTACATGGAAACTATATCCGAATTTTGCTTGCAGAAAGGCGCCGATCATTTCATTTCATGGGCGCACACCCGAGTTCAAGACATCACGAAACACCATTCGTGTGTGCCACCCTCGTTCTCATTAACGATCTTTTCCTTGCCATAAAGAGAGACCAAACGGCAACCAACATTGTTTAGGCCTAGCCTGGCATGTTGTCGCAGTAAGTTTGACCAACACATGAAATTTGGGCGCCAAAAAGATCGTACTCAAGCACTGAATCAATAACAGCACGTGTGATGCCAAGTTTGCATTTGTGGCTAAAAACTAAAAAAGTCCGCCAAGCTTATGTAAAGGAATGCACCGTTTTTGGCAGTAATTTCTGGCCTTGCTGCGTGCCGTCACACGACAAAAACAAATGTCCTATTGAAATGACGACCACTAGCCGTACATTTGGAGAAAAATAAAAATAGACTAACACTTGCATGTAACATGCGTGTACCCTCAAAAATAATTTCTGTGGGTAAACCACCTCCAGTACTGCAGCATGCCTGTCATTCATTTGTGCAACAGAGGAATGAGTCACTATTTCCATTCTAACCATAAGCACAGTTTCGCTGGTAATGCAAATACCACGCATATTATGAAGTAAAAGTTTGTCGTTCCCTGTTGAAACATTACATTTTACAGAACAGAGAAGTCAGAATTTTTGATAAAATTTGCCAAGAAGTAAAAGTTTTTTAGCCAAAAACTAGTAAAACGAACATGAGCCTGTGCGTACATGTGATATGCCCGAAATCTGCGAAATCTGTCTGACGTCACGTAAATAACTAGCTGCTATTCAGTAAGAAATTTACACGAATTCTGCCTGGGTGGGACGGTGACCGCTCTGGGCGGAGCTTACATTTATTCTTAGGCTGTAACCGACATAGAATATAAACGCGGACGCTTTACGAAACTTGTCATAGCTGCATGACACACTCGAAAACCAACAAGGCCGACGATATGACTAGGCGTGAGTACAGTGAACTGAAGCAGGGTGCATGACTGACTTCCCGGCTGCAGAAATGAGACGGTGGCAGCGATTTCGTGTAGTTACCACCTTGGTCATCACAACATGCGCGATCGGACGATCAACATCCACATATAGTCAACAACGACAAAGGAGCACAAATGAAACATTGCCTGTGTCTAGCCACTGTAGTTGAAAGTAGCCTTTCTTTTTTTTTTTAGTAACATTTGTGCGTGCCATTATGTCATCAAACCAGTAATCAGTTGATCTAGTAAAGAAGTGGTTGTCATTTAGTAAAGCCATTTCTCTGGTCTGCGAAACCCTAACCCACTTTTTAACTACTTTTTTAAAAATCTGAAATAAAATGAAGTGATGTGGCATGTTTGTTTGATGATTTTGGTAGAAATAAAAGGCTTCTGTCTCACGCTCTAGTTGTGTTAATTTACCTATGCACCCCCTCCTTCCCCTCCACTGCAAGGAGTTCCCCATCACTTCCACCAATCCACAAGAGGTCCCCGACACATCTATGGCTGAGAACCAGTGTAGTAACGAATAAGACATTTATAAATGATAAATGTTACGTATACATAAGTTAGCAGTCATCTCCAGTACCTGGCGTTGAGACTGCTCATTTGTTCCGAAATCGAATGTGAATGTGTTTCGGGAACTCATTCGACAGAAAGTGTCATTTTCATCAAATGGCATTAGTTTCCCCATGTGACAGCAAACAAATGACATTACAAACGAATGACAATTGCTGTAAATGACATCATATTGTAACGATGTTGAAGGACTTGGGGTGTAATAAAACGTACTTATTAAAGGTCGAACCTGTGCCTCCAACTCAAAGGGACTATGGTCGTAGCACGTTACAGCAGAACACCAAAGATGTCTCCTTATACTTCTTCAAGAGGAGTCCCAAGCGCGTGGCGCACATCAGCCGGGGCCAGCTGCGTTCTCGTGCTATCATCATCGTCTCTGCGCAACACTAGACGGCGCGCATGTATGTCCCTGTGCGTGCGGTGATGGACGCGTTGTTTGAATGCAGGCAATATGTCGGAGCGTAATATTTGCTGTGTGACAGGGTAGCCTGCTGACAGAATAGCCTGACAGGGTCTTTTCCTTTTTCTTTTTCTGCCCTCAGCCCTTCGTTCATTCACACCACATCTCCTGCACTTCCTCCACAGCGACGCACCTAGCGCCACTCCTTTAGGAAACGCACTCGTTACCTTGTTTGTTTTCTGACAACCGCATTATAACCGGTCTTATCTTGGGGGACTGCGCAATAAGCGGTATGCGTATACCTCGAGTTCTATGGAAGGATAAAAGGGAGTCGAAAAATATTGCACTGTAACCGGTCCTGCAAGTGTCAAAATGATATGACTGCATTTTCACACACCTAGCATTTTGGCTGCACTTTCCCGAAGAAGTGACCCTGAATCTTATGCAAGTGCACCGCAAGCAGTACATGTCACTCATTTATTCATATTTCCATAAATTATTTTCTTTTTTCTTGACAGTCATAGAATACGCATTTGCTTTCTGCACGCGTTGCCGTAACCTGCCTGCAGTGAAGGAAAGTGGCAGCCTAAAAAATCCCTATGGTTTGACAGCTCCGAGCTTTGTATTTGTTTCCTCCCCTTCATAGCAAGTTGTGCAGCCTCTGCAATGAATTTGGCCTCTTGGCATTTCTCGTTTGATATGGCAACCAATGTTCCACAAGTTCACTGCCACTGCCACAGCAGCTGGTTGCACTGCAGAAGAACATTGCGTGCAGACATGCAATCCTCGAAACAACACAAGTGGGCCTCCAAATGTTGCGACAGATCACTACTGCATTTGGTGTTGCACTTCTTTTTTTGTCTTTCGAAGAAGTGACTGGTACTAGCTATGGTTGATTATTTGTTTGTTAATACTTTAAGTAGACCATCATACCAAAATTTTCAAGTTGAATTAACCGATGCCGCTAGCAAAGTTCCAAGCGCAATCACTATGGCAACCCCAAACTTAAGCGACAATATCTACTGACACCCCCGAGAAACAACACCGTTTGGAATCAGATCTTGAAGCATATGGTTTAGTACACTGCAGATAGGAACTTATTTCAAGGGCTCATGAATCCTACACAGAATTTCGATTTTATCCTGTGAAGAAATTGCGGCACCTTTCTGCGCTGTTAGGTACAAAAGTGTGTGGAAGAAATGCATCCAGTGCGGCACCATTTCACAACAGGTGGTAAGTTATCCTCTTTCTGATGCATTCCAAGCAAGAGGAGCAGCACTTTTTGAGTAAATTTTTAAGCGCACTCTCAAAAGCCCACAGTATATGGCATGACTAACCATGCATTCCGGGGCTTCTACTGCAGTTTCATTGAGATTAGCAAAGTTTCATGGTTCCTTTAATGACCTGTGACATGCAGCATTATGGATCTCAGGGACAACACATGAGACAGCCATTCGAAACAATTTCTCTAATTATGAGCTGTTCCATTTCATGCAAGAGCACACCAAAAATTATTCTTTTTGTGTGAGTAGACAAATGAGTGGTTGGTACATAAATGTGAAAGTAAAGTGCAGCTGAAATAACTGCTTTTAATGATATTCAAGTACAACAAAAATAATTTTGTTATGACTAATGTTTCAATAAAGTAGCACTAAACAAAAAGAGACAAATGGGGCAGCCAACACCAATGGCCTTGATGGTCAACACCACCCATCTTGTCATGGTGTGCATGACAAGATGGTGGTGCACACCTGCAGCCTCCTTTTCCTTGCAAGGTGCGGGGATCGAGGCTAGCCCGCTATGACCTTTTTCGCCTATTTCTGCCGTTTTAATGTCCTAACATGACTCTCCCCCTCTCTGCGGTCCGTCATTGCTGGGAGAGCGGGAGTGACGTTGACCCCTCTCACACGGCCCTGGTTTGTATCGGATGTCTACGGTGGCGTTGGGCTCAAGTCTCCTCAGGTGTTTTGTGCACGCGCCAGGCGGGAGTGAGAGATCCTTTCTGAACATCAAAAGATGAGCATGCCTGTTCTTTCCATCCGTCAGCTTCCTTTGTTCTTGGAGCTCACTCAGACTCGCCAACAATGCCTTGCCTCCACGGCAAACGATTACCTTTCGTAGCCCCTTCCGAACACTAGGCTAAAAAGCAGTGTGGTTCGTTTCCTGCGTGGTCGTATTACGCTAATCTGTACCTCTCGAAGCCAACATGAGCAAAGTTCGCCCTCGCTTGAGCAATCAGGCCTTGTTGTCCCTGATCATGACAGCGCGCAGCTTATTCGTGAAGGCACGTTTCCCTCAGCAGTGTGCCACCGCCTGCCCACGGAGACGTGCTTGCGGCACCCTTCGTGTTGCACTTTTGCTCGTGGCATGGATAAGCCCCCCACCTTTTGCAGCGGCCATTGTACTGCGTTTTTGGTGTTGCCGAAGGCAATAAAGTGTTGCGACTTGTTGAGAGCAGTACTGTTTACTTGCTGCGGTGCGGTCAGCGCCTTGCACGTGTGCAGTGGCGCCAGTCACGTGAGGTGACGGTGAACGCAGCCCAGCTGCACGCTAGTGGCCGTACTGAACCCACACTAGTAGCCGTACTCCTACGAGATACATGTACACTACAAAGGCAGTTGTCCTTTCCAGGAACATAGGGAATCTGAAGGGCCTATTTTTATTTTAAGGGGGCAGAGTGGTCTTTGGGACCACACAGTGACAAAGAAATCCATTTTTTAAAATTGACATATTTGGTTTCTGCAAGTACTTTTCTATCTCTTTGCAAGTTTTCACACACCAGAAAGCGGTATTTTTTTTTTGTAATGCCATTCTAACTGTCCAAATGGACCATATGCGAAATTGCTTTGTGCTTGGGCAACACTGGGCATATTGACAAACTGTTTAGGAATCTTGCCACATCTTGCCACTTGTATGTCATTGCATCTTTCGAAAAGCGGTGGAAGGATACCTACAAGATATAAGCAAACAAACATTCAGTGCGACGTCATGAGATAGGTTTCTCTTAGCTGTTTAAACGATTGTTGTTTACAAACACAGGCACTATCACAAATTCATCTCACAGGGAATAGAGGTCACACTTATATGTGCATTGCAGGACTAATGATGCACTTGCAATGTGACCCCCTCCCCCTCAGTTTTTTTTTCTGTGCACACTCCCGTTTCCTAGCAGCCTTTCCTAGATATGGCCCTTCACAGCAAGCCTTAAGAGGCATTAGTCACTTGTGGACACTCGGGGAAATTTTTTATATCTAAGTAGCTTCAAAGGTTTCTAGGAGCTGCGAGTGTAAGGCAGCCAAAATGCTGAATCCCATACAACTAAGTTATGACTGTCTCCACAGCTGTCTGTTTTATAATGCAACATGAAACATTTTTCAAGTGAGGTGAGTTGCAACACAAAAAAACAGCTGCAACGCAACCGAGCCAAAGAGACTAAAATGCAGAGAATGAATCCTGTCTTATGAATAAATAGGACTGCCGCGCTCTGAACTCATGCAGAACGTTATTCAGTCAAGCCCTAGCTATACTCATGGTGCCAGTTTTCGAAACCTACGGCAGTGCACCCCACTATCTTTTCGGTTTTATTTCGTTGGTAAATGAAAATTAGTTTTATTGCTGCACGGTGACCGTACTTGCAGACACAACGGAGCTTGAACGCGGACAAGCAACCGAGCTGCCTTTCTAGGATGCGTGTACCGCATGTTACTCGAAGTAGCGGAAGCTCTGCACATCTCTGTGCGCAATCACCTTCAAAAATAACATTTCTACGTCGTCTACCTGCATGGTGTAATCTCGTCACAAAAAAGCCCGTCCTAACAGTTCGGTTCTGTCACACTATTTACCCCACCAGCAGTGGCGGACTCTCTATTTGACTGCAGGGAATCCCCGGGGCTCTTCGATTTACCATCTCACACTCACCGTGGATAGTCCGCGGGTAGTCTGAGGCTTTCCTGAAGTCATAACAAAATTTGAATGCCGCACAGCTTCTCAGCGAATTCAATACGGTAAATCGAAAAGCACCACTGTCGTGTAGAGGCACGACGTAGTGAAAACACCTAGCCCCAAAGCTGACAAACCTATAAAAACACAGCCTGTCCGCGTAACACAGAAAAATGGTTAGTCCTGCATTGCTCTCGTGCAGCCCGCGCACCGCAGAGATACATGCATCCTAGACTGTGCCCATAAAGCTTGTGCACGCCATACCCTGTTTTACGTTTAAGTGATCGCTGCAAAATCGTAATTCATGCCACATACCTTGCTCCCATCGCTGTCTGTGACTCCGCGCTGCTTGCACAGCGGCACACAGCAGTGTACTGGCATTTCGCCAGCAAAAAAATCTGACTGCGGCAGTCGAAGCGTTGAAACGCGTACGTTCGCATGTGGGTCGCCCGCGCGTAGTGGTCAAGCCTCGCCAGCATCAAAATGGTGGATATGGTACCTGCTGCGTTCACTAGATGGGCAACCGACCTCGAGGCTTCTTTATAATTTGTTGCCACCTGTGTTAGAAGCTCTGCTACCAATTTATGAGCACCTATAATGGTGCTCAAAAATCGGATTGCAAAACATGCGCACCATGATTTTTCTAAAAAAAGTAAATTTACGACAGTTCTCTTTCGAGGCCTTAATATCTTTGCAGCCAGGGCTGGTGCAACAATAATTCTTTTTGCAATGAAAACCTATGCGTGAGTAGAATGCAAGTATAGGAGCAGAACTTAGAGCACAAGCCTTTTTAATTAATTAGTCATCAAAATTTTAACACAATTCTAACTGATTTTCAAGACGGGTAGTTCATTTTGCTGTAAAATAACCAAGAAAGGCCTAAAAAAAAAAAAAATCTTGCATGCTTTCAGCCTATATTCATTAGTCTATGCTGGCATATATTTAATATCACTTTTATTAAGCACTTTTTTTTCTATGGCGGCCTTAAACAATAGGGAGTAAACTTAAGTTATCTCAGGAACAAAATGAGTTACAGAAAAACAAATTAAATATTGGTAATCAGCAGAAAAAACTGCATAATCCTGTGCAGTTTTATCAAGATCACTGAAGAAATAAACAATAAAATGTCTAAGAGCAGTCTGCTTCCTTAAATGCGGAGCATGTTTAAGTCGCACGATGTCATGTATCGTGTGTCGGCCCTGTCCATACTCCCACTGCGCATGCTCGTGCCTCGCGTATCGTGCTGCATGCTTGCATCTTGTGCTAACTGTGCGCTCTCCCACCTTCCCCTCCTCTCACGCCTTGCCCTTGCAAGGCCAATGCAGGCAGCGTCTGCTAGTAAAAAACGGCTACTCAAGCTGCACAACTGTTCAGTCACCACACCTTATATGTAGGTACAGGATCGCACACCAGCATCCCACCATTTGTAAAAGGCAACGCTTCTCTTTCAATCAATAAACAAGAATAATAAAGACGAAATAACAATTAAGCATTCCTAAACCATACCCAATCACGCAATATTCATGCGATACCCCCCCCCCCCACTCTGCGACCCACTTACTCAAGTTCCTCCCCTGAAAAGATGCGAGCGGCGTTTTTTAAAAGTACAATATTAAAGAGAACCACATAATTCCTTGGTTGCAGGTTTGGTCTCTGCCACCGGGACATTTCAAGCACTATATATTTTGTTCAAAAATAACATATTGCCAATAACATATCCCATAAATGCCGTTTTTTTTTTTCATATGGCTCATAAAGCACAATCGAATCACTGGTGCAAAATGTTGTTGGCACAATCAATTGGTGTTTGCAAGGCTGGAAAACTGGCTCCATACCAGCTACAGTTACTCTTAACTCTTTCTGGCTGGTATTTCAGGCTTCTTTTTTCAAGGTTATCAACAGCAGAGCCACATTTAGTTGTTGCTATAATGCACGATAAGAACATTGTAAGAAACTGTTTGTATAACACAAGAAGACATACAATAACCCAGGCCTGTAACCACGAATTTTTTTTTCAAAGGAAGGACACTTGAATTTTTTGGAAAACACCTAGTTTTATACTACCTTGGTCCTCCACCCAAATTTTAAGCCATCCCCCTACCCTCGTTATGGACCTGCATAACTCACAGTCAAGCGGCTGCTCACTGATATGTCCAATTTGGTGTTAATTCTGGGATTGTTACATGCGGATTCGACAGCAACTGCTTACGTTCAAGTGATTTACAATAGCTTTCAGGTAGTATTGCTGTCACATGCTCAAGCGTGGTAACAAGCAGCAGTTGATGCTTGAGTGAAAATTTTGTACTTACCGCATGAGGTGTTGATGACATCTCTTAGCTCAGAATACTTCCACTTGGACAAGTCAAACTTGCCTTCCGATTTAGCCTTGGCCTGTGACCTGCCCACCAAGGAGAGACGGTTGTTAGACGACACACCGAAGATGTAGACAAAGAAAGGCGCACCTAACTGGCAAGACTGGAGTTCCCACGTCTTCCACCACACTGTTGTTCTCCTGGGCGAGCCGGAGGGCAAGCTCATGGTCCCGCGACTCCTGCTCAATTAGTTGGTTCCTGCGTGACAAGGAAATGGCTCAGTGCTGAAGGTTTCGGATTCGTTAGGACATGTGAACACACCTCACGTGCTCTTCCTTCTGTTCCAGGAGGAGTTTCTCTTGCAATACTTGCTGGATGGAAAAAAAAAAAAGAATCTTAGCCATGCTATTACAACACACTTGCCAATGTCTAGACATTGGTAGCTAGACATAAATACCGTCTCTACGGCTCACCAATACTGTGCCTCGGCCCAGCACTTTACACTGCTAGAAACATGCACAAGTTGAACGTTCTGAACTGATTCGTATGACTAGGCCTCAGGGCACAACCAAACCTTTTCCTTATCTGACATTTTTCTTTACTGTGCTCTTAACACGTGTTATGTAGATAAAAACAGTAAGCAGGGCAAAAGGTCACCGACGTTGGTTTGTGAAGCATGTTAAGTGCACAAAGCCAATAGAAACAAGGTTTGTTTGTGAACTTTAACGTTTGACGAGAGACCTAACCCAATAAATCCAAAACAGGACTTAGCTAAGGAAAGTGCAAGTCTGCAACTGTCGTGTAGTAATTAAAGTGTAAACTGGATTAAAAAAAAAAAACAAAGCCCCTTTTTTTAACGGGGAATCCAAACTCAACTTTTTGACTTACCAGTATGCACAATCTTCGAGTTACACTCACACACCCAGATTATATGCACAGAAATGTCCAAGCAAATGAACAAGAAAGCGCCTTCTATTCTAGCTCAAATACTTTGAAGGTCTTATAAATAAACATTTTGTATGTCTTATGTTTGTGGGGATTGATATGTGAGGTTTAACGTCCCAAAACCACCATATGATTATGAGAGACGCCGTAGTGGAGGGCTCCGGAAATTTGGACCACCTGGGGTTCTTTAACGTGCACCCAAATCTGAGCACACGGGCCTGCAACATTTCCGCCTCCATCGGAAATGCAGCCGCCGCAGCCGGGATTTGAACCCGCGACTTGCGGGTCAGCAGCCGAGTACCTTAGCCACTTGACCACCGCGGCGGGGCTATGTTTGTGGGGATCTGAGGCACGCCTGCGAACATTTCGCGGGCATTCCGCCACACGGCCACACCCTTTTGCTTTCTGCTCTGTCAACACCACGTGGCGATAGATGGCGCCACGTGCGGGCACGGCACGCGGTACGCGCGCGCCGAGGGAGCGCCCTCTTTTCCGTGGACGGTGCCGGGTAAGCACGTGTTTTCCTTCGTCCGCGTCCCCTTTGGGAATCGCGGACGGTAGCCTGCCTGGGGTGCCTTGGGCACCTCGGCAGGCGTGTTTACTTGAGTGCTAGCTTCGGAGCGTACGCTAAGCCCAGAGCGGTGCCTAGTGCTTGAAGTGGTCGTACCACAACGAGCCGCACTTGCCGTAGGCCTACGCGTACGAGGTTTGCCCTAACACTCGCGACCAGGCCCATTGGCCATCGTGAGAGTGTGCAGCATAGCCGCGAGGGACCTTTTTCCCGACCGGCGTGTCAAAGCTCACCATTGCCAGCTGCGACGTGCTCGTGGTTTTCCCCTTATTGTGAACGTCCGCGTGCGGGTGCCTTTGCTACCCGCGTCCCGGGAGCGGACGTTGTACTGTTGTTTGGGGTGCCGCCAGAGGCAATAAGGTGTTGTGTACTTTTGCATTAGAACACTGTCTATTTGCCGCGCCGCGCTATACGCCTTATTAGTTGAGCGCGCGCGGAGCGGTGCATTACACGCGAGTAAACGAAGTAGCGGCCCTGTGGCTCGCTAAGCGTGAAACCGCGGTGATCGTCCGCTGCAGTTAGTAGCGGGGTCACTATATGTTTCAATGAAGAGGATGCTCACGCCTTGTCACTAGGAAATAAAAAAAGGATTCCATCTCCTCTCTGACAGCTGCTATACAATGATGATGATGTTTGATGTTTTATGGCGCAAGGGCCGATTCACGGCCAAAGAGCGCCAGTTCATCTTACTAAAAATATGGACAATGATTGTGATAAGCGGCTGTATAAGGGCCATAAAATTCCTCGCAGTAAGGCGGGTAAAAACATACAAGTAATAAAATCATGACCATGCCGTGAAAGGTGTGTGTGATGTGAACAGATGACAAAAGTTGGTGATAATAAAAGACGATGGTGGATATGTATGGCAATAGCACAAGTGCCTCACTCGTTCAAACCCTTGCGTCCAAGGGCCGTGAGGCATGTGCTTTTTTGTGTAGCCACCGCAGCAAAAACCTCTCTGGAGAGGTCATGCTACGGTATGCCCGGGTATATGACATGAAAGCTGTGAATTTCTTTTAAAAACGCTAACAATGAATTATGACTAAAAAGTGGTTCCCTACCGACAAACATTGCAGGGTGTAAAGGTATATGTTGTCGGTAGAGTATTGGAAAATGTTGTTTTCTAAGAGTTTCTAAATGTTTACACTGAATTAAAATGTGAAGGACGGTTAAGTATTCACCACATCTGTCACACAATGGTGGATTGCCACCAGACAAAAGGTGTGTGTGTGTCGTGTATGTGTGTCCTATCCTGAGTCTTGTTAGTGTTACCTCTGTTAGACGCGATTTTGATACTGGTGGCCAATGGCCAAGGTGTGGCTTGATAACGTGTAGTTTGTTTTGTGTGTGTGTATCCCACTTGCTCTGCCAGTAGTCCCTGAGTTTTCGTTTGAGAGACGGCTTAAGATCAAGGGCCGGGATTGATGTCGGTGTAACGGCGGTGCTTTCGTGGGCGGATGCAGCAAGCTGATCCGCCATCACGTTGCCTTGAATCTCACGGTGCCCTGGCACCCAGCACACAACAACATGTCTGTTGAGTGTGTAGAGGGTGCATAAAATGGAGTAAAGTGAAACAAGGACAGGGTTTTTTTGTTTTTTAAGACTGTGCAGAGCCGTTACCACACTGAGGGAGTCTGTATAAATTACTGCTTTTTGTATTTCTGATTGTTTGATATGTTTAGCTGCCACAAGTATCGCGTAAACTTCCGCTGTGAAGATACTTGTGCCTGGATGTAGAGGGCCAGCATCCGAAAAGGAAGGGCCAACAGCAGCGTAGGACACAGAAGAGTTAGACTTAGAGGCATCTGTAAAAAACTCAGGACGTGTGTATTTGTGTTGAAGTTCCAAGAAGTATGTTCGAATATGGGCAATAGGCGCATGTTTTGTAACTTCGAAAAAAGACACATCGCAATCTATAGTCTGCCACTGCCACGGTGGCGGGTATGCAACAGGAGCCATTAAACTGTGTTCGAGTGACACTCCAGTGTCCTCAGCTAGACCCTTCAGGCGAACTGAGAAGGGCTGCCTCATTGAAGGCCTGTTTTGAAAAAGAATGGAGCTCGATAAGTCATTAATAGTAGAGTATGAGGGGTGCCTCTTGTCTGCTTTCACCTTAAGGAAATATACAAAGGACATGTAGGTTCTTTGCAGATGAAGGGACCACTCATTTGACTCAACGTAAAGGCTTCCTACGGGGCTGGTGCGAAAAGCACCCGTAGAAAGGCGGATGCCCGAATGGTGCACGGGATCCAGCATCTTCAAAGCACTTTGAGTCGCTGACTGATAAACAATGGCCCCATAATCTAAGCGGGTGCGAATAAGGCTTCTATACAGGTTCATGAGGCATTTCCTGTCACTACCCCACGTAGTACGTGACAACACTTTTATAACATTCATGGCTTTTAAACATTTTGTTTTTAAATACTTTATGTGGGGTACGAAGGTCAACTTGTTGTCCAAGATTAAGCCTAAGAATTTATGCTCGGCTTTGACAGACAGTGGTTGCACGTTCAGTTGAATGTCGGGTTCCGAGTGCATGCCTTTCTTTCGAGAGAACAAGACACACGTGCTTTTTTGTGGGTTAAGTCGAAATCCGTTTTCATCTGCCCATTTGGAGACCTTATTTAAACCAAGCTGAACCTGCCGCTCACACATGGCCAAGTTGCATGACTTGAAGCCAAGCTGAACGTCGTCGACATATGTACAGTAGAACATATTGCGAGAGATGGACAAGTGCAAGGAATTCATCTTGATGAGAAAAAGTGTGCAGCTAAGTACACCACCTTGTGGCACGCCTGTTTCCTGAACGAAAGTTTGGGAAAGAACCGTGCCTACTCGGACACGGAATGTCCGGTTTGACAGGTAACTTTCGATTATGTGAAACATTCTTCCGCGTACGCCAAGGTGGGACAGGTCTCTTAGAATTCCGAAACGCCATGTTGTATCATAAGCCTTTTCGATATCGAGGAATACAGAGAGAAAATATTGTTTATGAACGAAAGCGTCTCTGATCTGTGCCTCGATACGAACAAGGTGGTCTGTCGTGGATCTACTCTCTCGAAACCCGCACTGAAATGGGTCGAGCAAATTGTTTGTTTCAAGAAAGTGTACAAGTCGGCCGTTTATGATTTTTTCGAAGACTTTGCACAAGCAGCTTGTAAGTGCAATCGGCCTGTAACTCGAAGCTAAAGATGGGTCCTTGCCTTCTTTCAAAATGGGAATAACAATCGCCTCTTTCCAGGAGGTAGGAATAGTGCCAGAAGACCAAATAGCATTGTACAAACAAAGTAAGGTTTTTCGGGTTTGATTTGGTAGGTTTTTTAACATTTCATACATCACACGGTCTGAACCTGGGGCGGAAGTACTGCAGGAGTTTAGAGATGTTTGGAGCTCAGCTAGACTGAAAGCTTGGTTATATGCCTCGTATCTAGTGGATTTGTGTTCGAGTTTCTGCTTTTCTATTCTTGTTCTGTATTTTTGGAAAGTGTCAGTATAGTGGCACGAGCTGGATACCTGTTCGAAGTGTGCACCGAGGAAGTTTGCCTGATCTTCCAAGGTATCACCCTGAGTGTTTACGAGGGGAAGTGTGTGTACTTGTTTTCCTGCTATCCTACCGACCATGTTCCAGACTTTAGCCTCCTGTGTGTATGAATTAACCCCTGATAAAAACTTCTGCCAGCTTTCTCTTCTGGCCTTCCGACGCGTTCTCCTGCCTTGAGACTTTATTTTCTTGAAGGTTTCAAGATTTTCGGCTGTCGGTGAGTTCCGAAGCAGCCTCCAAGCTCTGTTTTGCTGTTTGCGCGCGTTTCGGCATTCAGAGTTCCACCATGGCACACGTCGTTTTCCAGGTTGTCCATTTGTTTGTGGGATGCATTTTGTAGCAGCATCAATCAAAAACGCTGTGAAGTAGTTCACAGCAACATCAATGTTCGAAGTACAGATGTCATTCCAACCTAGACTAGCGATAGTATAAAACTGTTCCCAGTCGGCTCTGTTTATTAGCCACTTGGAAACACGTGGTGGGCACTCGGTTACTGTTGTTGTGCTCAAGACTACGGGGAAGTGGTCACTTCCGTACAGATTAGTGACGACATTCCACTGGAGTAGAGGGACGAGAGATGGAGATGCTATGCTTAGGTCTATGGAGGAGTAGGTGTTATTGGCGATATTATAATAGGTTGGTTCTTTTCGATTCAGGAGACACGCGCTCGACGAGAGAAGGAACTGTTCGATCAGTCGACCTCGCGCGTCATACCGAGAGTCACCCCATAGCCTACTATGCGCATTAAAGTCTCCAAGGAGAACATAAGGCTCCGGAAGTTCATCAATTAGAGAGTGTAAATCACTTTTCTGCAGCTGATAGCTAGGAGGAATGTAAATAGTGCAGATTGTGATCAGTTTATCAAAAAGAACCGCTCGAACAGCCACTGCCTCAAGGGATGTTTGGAGTTGTAAGTGTGTGCATGCAATTCCTTGATTCACTATGATGGCAACACCTCCGGATGATGTCATGGCATCATCACGGTCCTTTCGAAAAATAACGTATTTGCGAAGGAAATTTGTGTGTTTTGAATTAAGGTGTGTTTCTTGTACACACAGCACTTTTGGTGTGTGTTCGTATAGGAGTTCTTGGATGTCGTCAAGGTTTCTGAGAAGGCCCCTGACGTTCCATTGTATAATTTGAGTGTTCATGGTGAATGTAAAATAATGCTGTGTGTACGAAAAGCGAGTGGCTGTTTAGACGGGGAGTTTGAGTTCACTTAACAGGGCCGTCACCAGGCCCTGTTATTTGCTTTTTTGTTTTCTTGGCGCGCTCCAAGGAGCCACGCCGCTCTTTCGGCACCAAGGGTGCCGACGTATCCATTGCCTCCTCGGAGGCACTGGATGCCCGCACGTGCGGGCTGTTAGTTTGGATTTTGGGCCTCGCCTGGTGAGGGGAGGCCTTGAGACCCGAGGACTCTGGAGTCTCCGGTCTCTGTTTGGGAGTAGGCGGTGTAGCCTGGGCTACAGCCGCCTTGGGGGCAGGTGCCACAGCCGACGGCTCGCTCTGCGCAGGCCGAAGGGGTGGCGAGGGCTGGTGCGGCGTTGCCCCCTGACGCGCCGCATCAGCATATGTTGTGCCGTAAAATGGCGACACTCTTCGTCTTGCTTCTTTGAATGTGATGTTTTCTTTGACTTTAAGAGTGATTATTTCTTTTTCTTTCTTCCAGTTAGGACACGAACGCGAATACGCGGCGTGTTCTCCGTCACAATTCACGCAGTGAGGCGTAGTAACACAGTTATCAGATGGGTGGCCGTGGCTACCACATCTTGCACAAGTTTCCTGACCTCGACAGTTCTGCGAGCCATGACCAAATCGTTGACATTTATAACATCGTCTTGGATTGGGAATGTAGGGACGGACAGAGAGTTTGATGTAGCCTGTGTCTATAGATGAAGGCAGTGTGCTAGATGCAAAAGTGAGTATTATATGTTTGGTAGGTATTTCTTTGTTGTCGCGCCTGATGACGATTCGTTTCACATCCGTGACATTTTGCTCTTTCCACCCTTCAAGCAGTTCCTGTTCAGACATTTCAAGAAGGTCTGCTTCTGAAACAACTCCGCGTGAGGTGTTCATTGATCTATGGGGTGAAACAGATACTGGGATATTACCGAATGCTTTGAGACTGCCAAGTTTTTCATAGTGGTGTTTTTCTGGTAGCTCAAGGAGAAGGTCTCCGCTAGCCATCTTTGTTACCTTGTATCCTGGGCCAAAGAGCTCAGTCAGAGATTTAGCAACGAGAAATGGAGATATGGCTCTGGCTTGTTTTGTTGGCTTTTCGCTGTGCACAACATGGAATTTAGGAAAACATTGTCTGGGTTGGCTGAAAATTGAGATGTCATCGGTGCGTCCCCTCTTAGGTGGAGGACGATCTAGTAGACGGGGAAATGCAGGTGTTCCCATAGTAGTGTACTTTTTTTTCGGCAGCAATGGCGACCACCCACCATGGAGTCCAACCAGGGGACACTGAAGCACTTAATAGCATAAGGCTGCAGACGCCAGCCGTACATTGCCACTATAACCAAATATAACTACTCAAGGTTGAGTAATTACACAAGGTTAACCCTTGCTGCCAGGAAAAATCGGAAGTAAATGGAAGAGAGAAGAAGACAGGATAGATTTAAAGACGAGAAAAGACTAAGATGTAGGAAGAGAGAGATAGGAAAAGGCGACTGCCGATTTCCCCTGGGTGGGTCAGCCCAGGGGTGCCGTCTACGTGAAGCCGGGGCCAAAGGGGTGTGTTGCCTCTGCCGGGTCCAATCACCCAGCATTGGCTCAACCCCCAGGATCCCCTTTTCCCCGGACACGGCAAAGCCACGCACGGCTAGGCGTGGGAGGGAGCCGTAACTCCCTCGTTAGCTCGGGTCCGTGGTGTCGCTACACACCAAACGCCTGCTTTAACAGGCGCCCCTGCGGGGAGCTGCTATACAATGTGCTTTGCAGTGACGCACTGTACTAATTCTGGGCCACTTTAAATTGCTTTACAGAATTACGACTGGCAAGCACAATACAATATCTTTGGCAATAATGCGGCTAAATCTATCCCTTCAAGTAGATGTGTTAGTCTTTATCAAAAGCCAAGCACATTAACACATAAAACTTAGGGTCCCAAATCGAGCAATACTACAATAAATGGTGTCTCCATAACAGCTCGTGATTCGCGCATTTCATAGAGATTCAAAATGAGCGTTGAAGAAGCGAGGCAGCACAGTGAGCCGATACTGGCTGCGGTAAGCACTTGCTCACCAACAAACTGTCATGGCACATAAGTAGTCTTACATAATTGTCTCAGTTTTTGTTTCGCGAAGGCACCCTCAAGTATGGAAACACAGAAAGAACTAACCATGTTGCTGTTAAGTCACACACTTAATCGTTAAACCCAGGGACTCTCTGCCAGGTCTGATTTCTTGTATTTTAACTGCGGCAGCCCATTCAAGCCATCTTGTCATCTCGAGAAAACTTGTGAAACGAGACCAGGTTGCAACAGAAAGTGCTGCGGTAGCTATATACCGCACAGCATTTCGGCATCACAAGTCCATTGCGACCCCGCACAAGCACAACCAGTGAATGTAAGATGGCGAAAATCTCTAATTAGAAGAAAAGGATGGTGCAATGGCAAAAAATCTCTACAAACTGGCAGTACTGACGCTTCGCAAGGCAGTAGATCGCATCAGAAACAGCACAGAATCTCGAAGGCTAAGCGTTGTGCCACTGAGCTGACTGAGCGACGCAGGCGGCCCGGCGGCACGCTCCTTCGATGACGTCACCTTCTCGCGTGTCCCTCCCGTACTCCGCCCCTGCACTCCGCGCGCGCCAGTGGATGGGGGGTTGCCTCAGTCAAAGTTTGCTCACTTATAGTGGCATTGTTTAGTAGAAAATCGCATAAAAATCGTCGTAGGCATGTTGTAAGATGTTGCAGATACCGAATTCGCAATAATCTCGCGATTGCGAAACCGCATCAGTATCCTTTTAATGCATTTCGAAAAGCACCGAGGGAAAATCCTACGATTTCCCTACAGTCGAAAGGCTGTGGGAAAATGCACCAGTGTGAAGAGATGAAAATGCACCAGTGTGGTTTTACTGTATTTGTCATAGTTAAAACCCATACACTCCATAAAAGAACAGGATAGCAAAAGGCAATGATGACACTTTCTTTTTTGCGAGAGAAAATAAACTCAGTGCGGCAGTACATGTTTAACGAAGCCAACAGACATATCTACATGGTGTAAGCTTGTGCAGTGAATAAACATTATTTTGTTGTGCACTTATTATGTTAATTGGTATAAATTTCTCATTTAGCAATTTTCCATCCATGAGTTTTTGATACGGTGATTACGACAGCTTTCTTACCGCCATTCGAGCATCTTCCAGCTGCTTTGCTTTCTCCTCAGCCTTGCGGGCAGCTTCCATCTGGATTTTTCTGAGTACGTAAAGCAAATTATTTTCTCATTAAATGGTATAATTACAGAGATAAGTACACAGCAAAACATTGACACAGACAATACAGCAAGGACAAACAGAAAGGGGCAAGGAGGCATGGCTTGGCGTGCCACACCAGCGCAGTCAATGCTTTATGATCTCCATGTTTGCATTAGAAGGCAATAACTGAGAAATTGACACGACGGCCTTAGTATTGCTTCTTTTTGGCATGAAATAAATGTACTGATAAGTGCCAGTACACATCGAAAGATTAATTACATGTTTTTAATTGCCAACTCTGGTTCCCACCATACTCTGATGTTAGACAATACTACAAGGTTGTTGTCCTGTGCCTGTGTGAGATATTGTGATATTTCCACAATTTCTTTACTCGCGATAAGTGAGCAGCCATCTTGTATGTTTTAGTACCCAATGTCATCGCTAGTTGTTTGGATTGACACTGAAGCAGGCCCACCCAGTTGAAAACAAACAAACAAACAATTGGAACCATTTGAAAATATCAATGAGTCCAAATGGTAATAGCGGTTTCCAACAGGCCAATCGACTCCCAACAGGACCACTTGAAAATGGTTCAAGAAGATGTGCTCAATTCCAGTTGGGCCAGATGGGTTCACTAACTGGACCATTTGGACCAACTGAAGCTGCCCAATGGTATCACTTGAATGAATTAGAAGCATTAACTTAAATTGGAAAATTGAATACTTGATTGAACCATTTGGTTCAATTGGAACTGCCAAATGAAAACACTCGTTTTTAATTAGGCCAGGCAATTTAAAGAAGTTTGTGTGCACAAATTAATCAATGAATATAAGTGATGAAGCACTTCGACTTTGTTTACTTGCAACTTGTATAAGCATTTATATATACATTCCCTTGTGGTACAAAGCACCGTAAGTTGAATGAATTTTAATGGTGTGAGAAAAGATACACATTTTACAGCTGTGATATAAGGTGCCCCTCATGAATGAATTGCAAAAATACCGCTGGGAGAAAGCAAACATTTATTCGACATTTCCCGTATACTTATGCACGAATAACACGACATCTACTGGCTATTATGTCATACCGAGCTGTTGTACAAGTACCTAATGTTTGAAGCATAACGATCAATTACAGATTCGTGCAAGTTCTGGCCAATTTTATGATTAATCTTGAGTGGGCATGGTTCACCACTAAGGTGTCAAGCTTGAGCAAGTTTGCAGACGAATGTGTTAACTGTGCAATTTGAACCAAAATGCATACAGTCAAATGGTCGAATTGGCTATGTACTGACAAAACCATTTGACTCAATTAAAATTCAACCGATTGGTCTAATAGGACTAAACTCAATCGGCCCAACTGGTCATACGCTACTGCCCCATTTAACCCAACTGTTCCAAATGTCCCAATGATGCACTAATTCATAAATGGAACCAATTGAAACCAAGTGGAAATTTTCCAATTGGTTCCAATTATAATTTTTTTTAACTGGGCAGGGTTCTTAGTGATTTCATGATTTTGAGGAAATCCCTAAACTATTATTTTTACTCTCACGCTTAATCTGGAATAGTGGGTAGGGGGGCGTCAGCAGATTTGCACAGCATAACCGAGATATTGATGCAGCCACACTAGTTTACTATGTTTAATTTTGCAGGCCACGGTTGCTGATGTGAAACTTGCAATGATACTGTGTTTACTCTCATAATAGGCACACTTTCCGGAAAATCCGGCTCCAAGTTAGGGGTGCACTTATTAAGCAGGATAAATTTCAGAAACTTATTTCTGTCTGCAGCATAGATCACCGATGATGTAATACGTCAAATCGTGAATAAGCTGTGCGAATATCCACAATACAGCCAAAACAGACTTCATAGGCTGCACTATCACTAAATGTGTTGAAAATGCAGTCTCAAGTGTCCAAGAATTGAGGCAAGTGATGCAGTGTGCCCTCAAATTTCCAAAAAAATTAACATTGAAAGACCCGCATCGCCAAGGAAATGAATGTGAAAAAAAAAAGTTACAGAAACAAAGCTCCACCACAAAAATTTGCCAATTATCACTGAACGACACCAATTGTTCGACTTTACGAGCTGGCACACTATAAGACATTGCAATCGAATCGCGAACCACCAATCAAGTGTTTCAAGTGCTACTCAAGCCTTCCTATTTTTTAAAAATAAAACCACCACAAAGAGTTACGTTGATTCTGTGCCAAACTGCAACTTTCACGACGTGAATCTCACTGAAAAGCAACCAACAGTAATTAGGCCTAGCCAAAGGTTCGGCATGTTGTCGCGGGAAGTTTGTACCAAACAACATGAAGATAAAGCATCGAAAATATTGCATTCCCCAAGAGCAGTGTGTGTGATACAATGTTCAGGTTCACGTCCTGGAAATCAATGGTGACAAAAGTTTGCCGAGCTTGTGCAAACCTGAGAAGTGCCAGCAAAGAAAAAAATCTAACATTAAAAAGCCGAATTATCATCATCATCGGCCTGACTACGCCCACTGCAGGGCAAAGGCCTCTCCCATGATCCGCCAATAAACCTGGTCTTGTGCTTTCCGTTGCCACGTTATACCCGCAAACTTTTTAATCTCATCGTTCCACCAAACTTTCTGTCTCCCCTTCGTGAGTTTGCTTTCTCTAAGAATCCAGTCATTTACCCTTAATGACCACAGATTGTCCTGCCTACGTGCTACGTGCCGGCCCATGTTTATTTCCCCTTCTTGGTTTCAACTATGTTATTCCTAACCCCCGTTTGTTCCCTAATCCACTCTGCTCTCTTCTTGTCCTTTAAGGTTACACCTACCATTTTTCTGTCCATTGCTCGCTGAGTCGTCCTCAATTTAAGCTGAACCCTTTTTGAAAGCCTCCAGGTTTCTGCTCCATAGGTAAGTACTGGCAAGATGCAGCTGCTATATATACCTTCCTCTTGAGGGATAGTGGCAATCTACGAGTCATAATTTGAGAGTGCTTGCCAAATGTGCCCCACCCCATTTTTATTCTTCTAGTTACTTCAGTCTCGTGGTTCGGCTCCGAGGTTATTACCTGTCCTAAGTAGACATAGCCTTTTACAGCTTCAAGTGCACTATTACCTATTTCAAAGCACTGTTTTTTCCCGGGGTTGTCGTACATTACTTTCATTTTCTGCAGATTAATTTTAAGACCTACTTCTATACTTTCCTTGTCCAGTTCAGTCAACATAAGGTGTAATTCGTCCCCTGAGTTTCTCATCAAGGAAATGTCATCAGCAAATCGCAAGTTACTAAGGTACTCTACATTAACTCTTATCCCTAACGCTTCGCAGTCCACGGTCCTGAATACCTCCTGTAAACACGTGAATAGAATTGGAGAGATTGTGTCCTCCTGCTTTACACTCTTCTTCATTGGTATTCTTCCGCTTTCTTTATGGAGAACTATGGTGGATGTGGATCCCTTGTAGATTTATTCCAGTATGTTTATGAGGGCCTGCATTACTGCTGATGTCTCGAGTGAGTCAAATACCTCCTCATAATCGATGAAATCTATATATAGGGGTTGGTTGTATTCAGCGCATTTCTCTATTACCTGATTGATAGTATGAATATGGTCTATTGTGGAGTAGCCGGTACATAATCCTGCTTGTTCCTTTGGCTGATTAAACTCTAATATCTTCTTAATTTTATTAGCTATAATTTTTGTAAACAGTTTGTAGAGAACAAATAGTAAGCTCATCGGCCTCTAATTATTCAAGTCCTTGACGTCTCCTTTCTTATGGATTAAGATGGTGTCAGCGTTCTTCCAAGATTCTGGTACCCTTCCCATTAAAAGACACTATGTAAATAAGGCGGCTAATTTTTCTAACACAATTTCTCTGCCATCTTTCAGGAGGTCCCTTGTTACTTTATCCTCACCAGCGGCTTTGCTTCTTTGCATTTCTTCTAGGGCTTTATTTACTTGCCCTGTCGTTACTGGTAGGATGTCAAATTCTCCTGGACTATTATAGCTTCTCACAATACCATCCTGGTTCTTTTGATTTCTGTTCAGCTCTCTGTAGAACTCCTCGGTCATCTCGTCTATCCTATCCATATTGGTTATGACATTGCCTTACTTGTTTCTCAATGCATACATCCAAATTTTGCCTCGTGGGAGTGCCGACACCCCCCTGTAAAGTTGTCTGCGCCGTGTGGCGCACGTGTCTCGCCCCAAGATCGCATTTCGGGTGACAACCGCTGGGTGATAAATGGTGTTTTGTTCGCGTTGAGTACCACTGTTGGTGTGGTAGCGCCGGCAGTGACCTCTGGCGGAAGGCAGGCCCTGGGTGGCGGGCGAGAGTTAAGCGAGCCTCTTCTGCGCGTGGCGGTTGCCGCGAACGGTTGTCTCTCACGGTGGGTCTGCCATGGGCGGCACCGCGGGCCGCCTGCGGTAGGCCCACGTGGTGAGTGAAGCGTTGGCGACGTCGCCTTCTGTGTGCTCTTATGTTGTGTGTTTGTTGTGTTATTGTGTAACAATGTCCTAGCATATTATTAACGAGTTATGTGTCAATTTGGCGGACGATATTGTCATTTTAAATTAGTTAAATAAATGTATGTGTGTTGTTTTGTATTGTACCGACGGCGTATGCTGTGTCCGTTCACTCCAAGAGCATGGCGCTCGCCACGTCGAGACGCCACAGCCTGTGCACAAGTCTGCCTTCGCAGCTTTTAGTCTTCTGCCGCTTTTTACAGCCTGCTCAATTCTTTCCATGTTATACCTTCTGATGTCAGCTACCCTACACCTATTGATTAACTTCGAAAGCTCCACTAGCTCTATTTTGTCGGTTGCATTTGAGGCGTTCATCGTTTGTTGTCTCTTAGTAAGATTTTTCGTCTCCTGACATAGCTTGCCAGTTTCCCATCTAGTGACTGAACCTCGAATTTCAATTGCACACTCTTTGATGATACTAATAAGATTATCGTTCATTGTGTCAATGCTAACGTCAGTTATCTCTATTCCGAAGCAAAACTCCGAATTCCTGTATTTTTCCTCTCACTGCCAGTTCATTGATTGGCTTCTCACATATCAGTTGCGTATAAAAGCCAAATAGCCTTTATATTTTCAGATGAGGTAGCAAATGCTATAACAACCCTTTTCCAACAGGAAACTAAAAGCACACTTGACGAGGACGCAATCGTTTTCCATGCAGAGCATGCGTGGCGGGCTAGCAGCTGCAAGGTTACTTAACGGTTACTTAGATGCCCAGCCAGGCGCCCTTCCCACTCACTCGGCGAGCCCGCGGAGCACCTGCTGCAGCCTTCTTTTTTTTCCTCATTTGTGCAAATATGGTACAGAATTACTGATCGCAGCCAAGTTCGGGGCGCCCCTATTATGCACTAAAACAAAATTCTATTTCTCGTGACAAAACTGGGGGTGTGCCCATCATGTGAGTAAATACGGTATGCAATTTCTCGGAGAGCTACCTGTGCCGGTTCTCCTCGTCCTCCCGCTGGCGTCGTTCCTCGTCCTCCTTTCGCTGGCGTGCCTGCTCCATTTCCAGCTGCACGCGGCGCATGTGCTCTTCAGCCACCTTCTGCATTTGGATGCGCTGGTTCAGGGCATTCATTAGCTGTGTAGCGGCCATGATCAGCTCATTCTGCTCCTTCTCCATGTCCTCGTTGCGCATTCGCCCTTCCTGCGATTTCGTTTTAAAGGCAAGCATTCCGCAAGTGAGGGATTTCGAAAGAAACATCAACGTTTGTTAACAAATTCAAAGCACACAGCCCTCAACCTATTGCCACAGGCAGTGACAAGCATCTGTGCACCTTGCCACACTTTTGTGGCAAGGTGCACAGTGCAAGTTTCTCGACCAACACCAGCCACTCCCCTAAGCACCACATTACCTATATTGTCACGGTCTTTTCGGGTTGACAAAAAATTTTGTTTCTGTTTTTATAGAAACCTGTGACATGCCTGCGACAGATGGCCTTTTGCGACAGCAAATCCTGCCGCCGTCGCGCTAAAATCGCGTGCGTATGGTTGGTCCTTAAAGTTTCGTATTAGCAGGAAGCGACTGTTGGTTGGAATGTGTAGTTTGGAAGCTTTGCTCTCTGTGGGCTGCAATGTCTCCCGTAGTTTGTGAATCGCTGTGGTGCTCAGATGACTCAAAAAGACTGGATGTTGTGCCCAGGTAGAAAGAAAAACAAAGAACTGTGCATGGCAGTGGGCGAACGGGGAGGGGGAAGGAGCGAACCGGAATTTCACAAGGGCACCAGGCTCAATAGGGCGCAGACGCGCCACGTTCATGTACAAGATCGGACACAAAAAGGCTCGTGGCATCGTGATAGAAAATACCAGTGATGAAAAATACCAGTGGATGAGCTGTCCATTCAGAAGCCATTTGTAGCTATTTCATGCAAAGAAATAACAAGGGAATGGTTAAGGAGAGCACAAAAGATTAGCACTTTCCTTAAACCTTCCCTTGTTATTTCTTTGTGCGAAATAGCTACAACCATGGCTTCTGAATGGACATGAACTGACTAGCCCAACAACGTCTGTTTCTGGATGGGCTGTCACTGTGCTGTGGGCTTCAAGCTGCGAAGACTGTGCTGTGGGGCATCGAACTGCGAAGACCAGAACAACCAGTGCCGCTAAAGCGACGGTAGCAGTATAGCCACCCGGTTCTAAAGGCTGTCAGTGCAAGGAGACTCGAAAAGTAGCCGTCGAGCTCGAAAGACCCGGGCGAGCCTGCCCGGACTTGCGAAACCCTCTAAGAGCAGTTCCTGGTGGACCTACAGCTCTCCCCCTTCGCACCAAGACGGTAGCAGCCTACACCAGTCAGCAGAGTTGACCTGTCATCAAGGAAGTCAATGACGTGTCAGGCCCAACCTAGCTAGGCTAAAGACAACGAAGAAGGCTGGGAGACCAGCAATGGCATACCTGCCAACTTGGCAGCAAAGGAAAGAAATTTGTAAAACCCCTGAGCTGGGAAAGGGGGGGGGGTTACGACCTTTTTTTTACATTTGTAGCTGTGATGGATTTGCCTTCAGCGACAAGCATAATCATGCTTTGCCGCCATAAGTCATATCGTCCAGAGAGTGATAAGCAACAACTTCATTGGGCAACAATTTATTTTTGCAATGATTTTGCTGTTGCAGACTTTGCTCGCTTGAGAAAGTCTTTTGTGTAACTTGGCTCAAAGCAGGTTGCATTCTGGTGCCCTTTCACCATCATCAGGCTCTCTCGGGTTTCTTCACTCACAGATGAGCGAAACTCTGTGCGAGTTTTTTTTATAGTATTGAATATTCATTCGCAATCAGCATTACTGCGCAGAATAAAGAAAATGCCGAGTATAACAACTGGAATTCTGTGAAACCTGAGTGAGCCATCAATACATCGAAAATATCTCAAACGTGCCCATTGCAAGTCACACCTGGGCTCATTCAAAATGTCTGCTGGAACATTATATGCTTGCAAGCTCTTACACTCAAGCTCAATTTCATCAATTGCCTTCTCTCTTGGTTTCCCGCTTTGCTGTAGCAAAAGACCAGGGAATGCAGTGATGAAATGACGTAAAATGCAGAATGAAGCCATCTGTAATGAGTGTAGCTGGGCAATCTCAGCCATACTGGGGTTGATGTCTTATAATGAATACTTGTGACGAATATAATCACAAGATGCTGTTAAGTATAGACATACAGCAGGAAAGAATTGTTCTCTTTCACTTGAGTTCAGTGTCTCAACAAACAGAATGGGTCATGCTGCCAATGACAAGGTCTTCGTCTGCTCTCTGCAAGTGCATAGCAAATTTCAAGTAATAAATCGCATTCTTTCAGGACACTAGGCAGCACAAACCTGGTGGGGAGGTCCTTGAGTATGCGGTTCAAAAGGCCTATCAGTACCTGAATATGTTCTTGAAGAATATAGTTTGTTTTCTCAAAAATGGGCACTATATAGGGATAGACAGCATGCCCTATTTGGCCCAAATGGCAAAAAAAAAAAAAAACAGACAAGGTTGCTTTGTCCGAATTCTGTGGTCTGAAGCTTCATCTTTTTGACTTCAGGTGCAAGATGAACAATTTTTCTTTTCAGTGAAACTACATTGGCATCATTATTGAGGCCTTTAGTAGACTTTGAAGTAGTTCTTCGAAGTTTGTTGAGATGTCTTTGGAATCTGATATGACTCAAAAACAGGCTCTGCTTCTTGCACTTTTTCACCCCCCCCCCTCTCTCTCTCTCTCACACACACACACACACACACACACACACACACACACACACACACACACACACACGCACGCACACACACACACACACACACACACAAAAACAACAACTGAGAAGTGGCTTCTACTGGTCTAGAAGCCTCTTTAAACACTTTCCCAACGAAAGCCAATGGGTCGGCGAATGCTTCAGCATCTTCTTCACCTCGATGTCACGCATTTGCTGGAAATCTTATAGTCGATCTTTCTGTTTTGCACTTTTGCAAGGTAAAAAAAAAATGTCAATCAAAGCTTCATCAACCTCTACAGGAAGTCATGATGTTACTTTTGCACGGCCCAGTTTATCATGTGGCACATTAACTGATACCAATCAAAGTTGGTTGAGCTTCTTTTAACACAGTTGACACACTGTTTTTCTTGCCGACCATAACATTCGCGTAGCCAGAAGACAAGGCCAACAAGTTCTCGACTGACGATTCCCGGGACCTCATCCTGTCCGAAATCAGATGCCCAATCTTTTGACCAGTCACCTAACCTTGAATAGTCCCTGTAAGAAAACTATGCGCTAACGTGAGAAATCAGACAAAAAAGCCATCTTTGCCCTTTGCATCCTTAACTTCCTTGTCTTCTCTCGCAGACCTAGGCTGCGCACGTTTATTCTTTATCGTCATCCTTGTGTCCCAAGGAGTTGCGGGCTACCTGTAGCTTATAAAACTTCTGTACTGGTCGCTGCACAATGTTGCCTTATGGTGTCTTGATTCGACAGGCCTGTATTGCCCCGTCTTGACCGGGAACAACTTTCACCACACGGCGAAGGGGCCACATATACCTTGAAACAAATGGCTGCTCGACAAGAAAGATGCCATCCACATTTAGGTCCTTGCTAATACGCGATCGATACTGATGACGGTCTCGCTGCTGCAGCAGGTACTCCTTTCTCCATCGTATCCACCGATGATTAAGCAGTTGCAGACGATACCTTTTGTCGGAAGTATGATATCCGTCTGGTTTAGTAAGCCATGTCGACCTTGGCTGAACTAGCGATCTAGGACCCTTGCACCTATATCTTTTGTCCAAAAAGTCATTGAAAGATGGTGAAGCTGGTGTATGACGACGCATCAAGTGCGCTCAGCATTGCAGTCAGAGATTCTGGTGGCACTTTTCTGTGGGGTATACCGTAGACATGTCGGCTCTCAAGAACATCTTTAGGTGCCAACTCCATGTGTCTGAGCAAAAGATATTGTGTTATGACAGCGTCGTATCGCTAAAGCTGTCCATTAAAAAAAAAAAAAAAAACCTTTTACCTTGCTTCGGTAGTCGAGCGAGGGGTTTTCCATAGTTATCTTCATTCTGTGGTGGCTCAACTGTACACCTCTCATAGGATTCACCTGTTGTCTGGCGGAATGCATCGAGAGTCTTGAATTGTGCAGAGTCGCTTTGGTCCATAATACCACTTGCCCCAAGTTTCCCAGAAGACTGTAATCTCTGTGATGTCACTTCGTCGTCAGGCTGGGTACTTATATATAGTTCAAAGATGATCAAATTCGCATTGCTTGCGGTGGATAGCGCTTGCTGGGTTGGTCCTTAAAAATTCCATCCAAATAGTGAATTCATAGGGACCAAACCATGGATATCTATACTGTGCAAGAATTTGCCAGTCAATATCTTCCAAAGGTTATCTGACCCGATTAGTAAAGATAGCCCGGATTCTGCATCTGCATCTGACCCTATAAGTAAAGACAGCCCGGATTCTGCATCTGCTCCAAGGAAGCATCGTTCATCAAAATGAATTTTCCTTCAACTTGCAGCTGTCTCACGAATTTGTCGTCGTCAGATGGTACATAAACGTTGCGGCAAATAAACGGCACTGTGATGTCTTGTACAATGCAGACCTGCGAGTTATGCTGGCTAAGAACAGGCGCTTCCACAACCTTCAACTTTTCAGCTCTGGAAGTTGTCGTTCTTCCAAAAACATTCGATGCGATTCTGGTCTCCCGAATTATCTTGAGTTGTAGTTTAGTGGCGAGATCTTCCTTGATAAATGATCGTTGGCTGCCACCGTCCAAGGTACCACTCATGTATCGGCAGTTATCGTCGTGACCTGCCCAAGCACGGAATGTATGAAGGAATACTCTGTTGTCCATCTTCAATAGAATGCACAATGACTCATTATGCCGAGTAAAGCGTTGGCTAACACAAATGCTGTCGTGCTGCCAGATGTTAGTGGACCTTTTTGCCTCTTATAGTTTGGGTCACACATGCTTGAGGCGTGTATGCTTCCAAAGACAACTTCCAAAGACCTCTTACATCGTTTCCCGACATGACGCGAGAAAGATTTCTTAAAGCTGACAAATGGTACTGTTCTATTTTCTTCTGGTCCCCAAACCTTTCCTTCAGAATTTCGACAGTGTGCTCATAGCATGATTCTGAGGTTGCTAGCCTCGCGATAGATACCGACGCTTGTCCCACAAGGCAATTACGTAAGTAGTTAGACTTTGTAGTCGAGGACAATGACTTGTAGCTATGAACCGTCTGCTCAAAACTGTTCTCAAAATCCTGTCCAATTGTGAATATCACAGTTAAAAGTCAGAAGGCTGAGCTTGGGCAGCCGTAAGCCGCAAGAAGGTACTGCCTTAAGTCCTGGTTGTACAGTCATTGGCTGAGCATTAGCTTCCGCCATAGTGGTAGTCTGAGCTGATACTGCTGCTTGCAGCTGGCTTCTAACATGCCCTAAATCAACGATCTCACAGCGTAATTCAGTGAGCATGCCTATCGCCTGGTCGTTGTATGCCGCAGAGCTATATTCTGCCTCAAGATCGTCGTCGGGAATGTGCTCTTCGAGAGTGGCATTGATGCTTGATAGTTCCAAATTACTCGCATTGAGGTTGTCGAGAATACCTGTGAGCTTGGCGATGCTGGCGTCGAGGTCGTTCATCGAAATTCGGGCCTCCTGCAGTAGCTTGGTGTTCTGTGCGTGTCGAGCTGCGCGCTTGGCCTTGAGACGGTCCATGATGCAAGCTTTTCAGCAGTGAGTACGCAGGCGTCCGGTTCCTCCAGTAACAATCAGCGAAGCGCTAGTTGGTCAGTCAATGCTCACCACCAGTGACGCGACGTGGACAAGTAGAAGATCTCTTGAGCAGTGCGTAGAAGAGGGTATGTTCTCCACAGGGTTTTCAGCATCATAAAATGTGAGAAAACTATGCGCTAACGCGAGAAATCAGACAATGAGCCATCTTGAACTTCGCATCTTGAACTTCCTCGTCTTCTCTCGCAGACCTAGGCTGCGCACTTTCATTCTTTTTCTTCAGTCCCGAGGCAAAGAATGCGGCTTGCCACTCTACTAGTCTCTTTTACAAAATAATGAGATAAAGCTGCATATCTCTATTGTTAGAGAACCATCTATAACGATTGAAAACACTTGCCATTTGAGGGCATCCATCAAGGGCATCTCAGCGTTGGCAGCCACTTCCCCAACAATTGCCGTAGTCTTTGTTCACTCACAGATATAGCATTTCGCTTCTTTGCACTTCGAAAACATTTTCCAGAATAGTGGCCCAGCATGATCGTTAACACTCAACAGAATGTTATGTCCGAATAAGAATGCCATGAACAGACACTCTGCGTGAATAAGACCGAAATCTTGGGCAGTGCACACAAAACCCGACAAGCTTACCTGGTTGTCGGCATTCCGCGGGTAACCCTGATGCTTTTTCGTGGCGATGTGCAGCTTAATGTCGGACTTTCCTCCATGAGAAAGGTTCACATCACAAGCACACGTGGTGCAAGAACCGAATTTCCTACCTTTCTTCAACTGCACGAAGCATGGAAATTCCTTCTTATACGATTTCAAAAACACCCGAAGGTACTGTCGCGGCTTCGAGCCTGCCATCGCACTGTGAAGCGCCAGCGCACACAGCAGTCCTATGATGTCCGACCAGAAAGAGTTGGTCGGACGCGGTAGTTGGAGAATACGAAGTCTTCACCACCTGCACGTGCACAAAGCCCACCAAGACAAAATAACCACAACATTTACACTTTGAGAAAACGCCGAGGCGGTATGAATTCGCAGCTACCAAAAGGTACAAGTAAACTGGTAGCGTAACTTCCATAGAAGCCCATGAACCCAATAGTTGACGACTTGCCATTGACGCCATCTACGTGAGGAAGGGACAACTAATAGCAAACAAAATATAAAAATGACGTCACAAACCGAAGCGGTAGCAACGTCGTAGCGGTAGCAACATGGCACGAAACTGAAAATTTTGTAATTGGTGACCTTTTACATGCCGTTATTAATACACAATTTCATTGTGTCTCGCTAATTGCACGTGGAAGAGAAAACAAAAAAAAAAGCCAGAGATTAAGGAAACAAAGTTGTTTTATTAACCAAATGACGTACTTGCAATATGCACAAGAAACTTTGCACAGGCAATTGTGAGACAACTGTTCACGAGCACAGTAGCATAATAGCTGAATGTAGGAACAGCGCAACCTAGAAGTAGAAAAACAAGGACAGAAAAGAGTGCCGCAATCTAGAAGTAGAAAAACAAAGACAGAAAAGGGTGCTCTTTTCTGTCCTTGTTTTTTTGCTTCCGTAGTTGCGCAGTAACTACTTCTAGGCTGCGCTGTTCCTACATTCAGTTAAGTTTTACCAACTTGCCCCAGTTTCCACGCAGCATAATAGCATAACATAGTTCGAAAACTCGCATTGACCAATCATCGAAATTCATTTCGGTGTGACAGCAGCTTTGAAAATATAGCTTTGGCAGCTGTAGAGTACAGCGTCTCATTGCTTAGCGTGTCCTGTTCACCCTCCCCAAAGGCGAGGGCACACCGGCTGTGCACCAGCGAAAGCAGTCTGCGATCATAGGAGTGGCTACCTACACATTCTGTGAGCTAGTTGAGCTCTGAAATGTCACACCAGTATACAGCACATAAAAAATAAGTAAAGTAAACTACTGAAGGTACGCACGAAAGCACCACGATAAAGTGAGCGATGCCTCGTTGACCTGGCAATATGCCGAACCAAAAAAGACGCCTAACTGAACACAAGCAGATTGCCTGGATACACCCCCTTCTCCCCATTTATGACACTCAACAAAAAATTGAGGCAATCAACTATTTAGCCAGGTGTGAGATACACCCAAAGGTGAGGGTATTTGACTCATTACAAAAGGCCCACGGGAGACGACCAGCGGTGTCGTGTCCATAGTACCACCACGGGAAATGAGCATTTGCATGTACCTCCGCCCAGCCTCGCCGCAATGCGGTACTGCCAGCGCTACCTCCCTAACCATGATGATGATGATGATAAACGCATGCGAGCACAATGCCACCTGCCGCTCGATGGTTGTTAACCCTAAATGCGGCCTATCTGCGAGATATGTTTGTGCCACGATGACATTACAGGTGGTGACAGCACCCCAAAGTGTGTGTGTATTTGTATGGTTGAAGGCTGCACTTGTGAAGCTTTCACTGCAAGTAAAGTGTCTTCAAGGGTGCAACCGCTAAAATAGAACTTTCAGCAATTTTCGGAGCAACCAAATGTCACTTTAAGAGAACAAAAATCTAAATTTGGATCATTGTAACCGTCATGGATTCGGGTGATTGCTGGTGATGGGACTGAGACAAGACTTAATGAGGCGTATCTACACGTCGGACGGCTCCGAAGCAAGTTCTTTCGAAGAGCCATCTATCGAAGAATTCGAAGAGAGTGATAGTAACTGCAAATTTGCAGATGGCTGCAGTTTTCCAGCAGTTTTCGAGACTTGTCTATACTTCTCGACAGCTGGTCGCGAGTGTGTGACCGTGGCGCACGCTTAGAAATATTTGACACTGAAGTCTCGTTTCCTATTCGAAAAAGAATCTTGGTGTGGACCGTGTGGAAGTCTGTCACAGTTTTGTGTGTGCTGACGTGGTAGAGGGCTGTACATGCTACGTGGCGATAGTTGCACCCGGCGGCTTCTCATTTTTGGAGTTCTCTTAAACCGAAACTGAAACTGGTTGATAATGAGGGGCCTGTAATTAATGATCTGTCGCATGCTACAGCAAACGATGTGTCATGTTATGACTAACAGGCCCCAAGCAAAAACATTGCAGCAGAAAAACACGAGGCCAAAATTTTTGTCATCATCACCATCATCAGCCCGACTACGTCCACTGCAGGACAAAGGCCTCTCCCATGTACCACCAGTCAACTTGGTCCTGTGCTTGCTGCTGCCACTTTATACCCGCAAACTTAAATCTCATCTGTCCACCTAACTTTGTCTCCCGCTAACCCACTTGCCTTCTCTGAAAATTCGGTCAGTTATCCTGAATGACCAGTGGTTATTCTGTCTGCGTGCCATCGCTTTCCATCGCTTGCAGAGTCGTCCTAGATTCAAGTTGAACCCTCTTTGTAAGCCTCCAGGTTTCTGCTCCTTAGGTAAGTACCGGCAAGATGCAGCTGTTGTATACGTTCCTCTTGAGGGATAGTGGCAATCTACCAGTCATGATTTGAGAGTGCTTGCCGAATGTGCTCGACCCCATTCTTATTCTTCTAGTTACTTTAATTTCATGGTTCGGCTTCGCGGTTATTACCTGCCTTCAGTAGACATAGTCTTTTACAACTTCAAGTGCACTATTACCTATCTTGAAGCACAGGTCTCGTCCGAGGTTGTTATAAATTACTTTCATTTTCTGATTATTAATTTTAAGAATTACCTTTCTGCTCTCCTTGCCTAATTCAGTAATCATAAGTTGCGATTTGCCCCCTGAGTAATGCAATGTCATCAGCGAATCGCAGGTTACTAAGGTACTCACCATTAACTCTTATCCCTAACTCTTCCCATTCTAGGCCTCTGAAAACCTCCTGTAAGCACGTGGTAAATAGCATTGGGGAGATTGTATCCCTCTGCTTTACACCCTTCTTGATTGGTATTCTGTCGCTTTCTTTATGGAGCACTATGATGGCAGTTGATCCTTCGTATATTTCATTCAGGATGTTCATATATTCTATGTTGACGCCCCGATTCTGCAGTGCCTGCATGACTGCTGATATTTCTACTGAATCAAATGCCTTCTCGTAATCAGTAAAGGCTATGTATAGTGGTTGGCTGTATTCTCAGCACTTCTCTATTACCTGTTGATACAGTCGAACCCCACTACAACGAAACTGGCGTGGTGCGGAAAAAATTTCATTCAAGCAAAAATTTGGTTGTATTGAAATAAAAAAAAAATATAGCGGATCTGATCTAGCAAACAAAGGAACGATTATTCTCAAAATTAAGTATCACACAACGTCGACATGGAGGCAAGGTATCGTGGAGCGGCGACTTTTGCATCATTCTAAGCCATTTTTATCATCCATCACTCGCCCCAAGCCATTTTTGTTGATAATGTGGACGAACAGCCGCTCTGATTAGTTACCACACTGGCCAAGTGAGAACATAATGATAAGCATCGGAATCAGAAAAGGCATCATTCCGCGGTTGCACCCAGAAGCTTCATGAAAGAAACCATCAACTTCTGAGCGACTGAGCTTCAGTTTCGGATCATCTCCGGCTCAAAAGCAAGCGAGTGGCAAAACACAGTCAGGGCAGTCTCATTGCCATCGCTATCGTGCAATGTCGGCGCCCAAGCTTGGTGAATTGCGGCAGTTTCTGGTGGTGTCAACGCATGTTTTATACTTCATCGACGCATTTTCAGGCTGCAATTTCAGGCTCAGATACTTATTGCTATGCGTAAACGGAATCTTTGACATTTCGATCACCGAAATGTTAAAGATTCCGTTTACTGCATAGCAATAAGTATCTGAGCCTGGAATTGGATCGTAAAATTTCGTTGAAGCGGGACGATTGAAGAAAAAGTGTTAGTTGTGGTGACAATATTTATGCATTGACTCCTATGAACTGCTGACGGGAATCATGAATTTTTTATTGCAGCGGAAATTTCGTTGAAGGGGCGTTTGTTGTAGTGGAGTTCGACTGTAGTATGAATGTGGTCGATTGTTCAACAGTGTTACGACTCGCACCGCCGCTGACACTGTTGCGTAGTGCGCTGGTGCGTAGGCTGCCAAGGTCACCAGCCGTTTGGTAGCGCGTGTTTCTGAGCTTGTGACTGCTTTCTGCGCAGAGCTGATAGACGAGTGGACAAGACGACGGTGAGTTAAGGCAAGATTTATATACAGCATAGAAATAGATACATATTCGGCACTGGGGCCGACAGCTTAGGAACTCTAAAGGCGAGATGTCTTCTCTCTGACGCATATGTCGGCTGCTTGTTGACGCGCTGCTTGGCTTTTTTTTTATACGCCCCGGGTTATCACTTACATCATTAACGTTCAATCGAAACCGCCACTGGTGACGTCAGCTTCCTCAAATCGGGCTCCACTGCTGGGTGGCGTCATAATCCTCCAATCCGGAGCCGCTGTGCTGGGTTGCACCCAAGGAAGAGTGATGTTGCTGCACATTGCGTAAGACTTGTCAGACTGGATGGCTATGATTGCTTCATCAGGCTGCTATCAAGCCCGCAGGCTGAGGGAGCTCGCCGTGCGTTGCGCAAGACAGACCGGCACCGCCGCTTGATGACGTCATTGAGTTGATGGCGTCAGGCTGGCTCGCTCGCTAGCCTTGACACAGATTGCCTTTGCCGAGGCAAAGACGTTTGGTCTGGACTCTTAGGCGTAAAAGTAGCCTGTTCAAAATTCTGCTTGTTCCTTTTGTTGATTGAACTCTAACATTCTTTTAATTCTGCTAGCAATTACCTTTCCAAATAGCTTGTGTACGACGGAGAGCAAGCTGATCTGTCTGCAGTTCTTTAAGTCCTTGTCATCTCCTTTCTTATGTATTAAGATAATGTTAGCATTCTTCCAAGATTCTGGTACCTTCCCCGTGAGAAGACACTTCATAAACAGGGTGGCTAGTTTTTCTAACACGATCTGTTCTCCATCTTTTAGCCGGTCTGATGTTACCTGATCCTTACCAGCGGCTCAGCCTTTTCGCATTCCCTCCAAGGCTTTTCCGACTTCCATCATTACTGGTGGGATGCCATCTAAGTTACTGCTAGTTCTTATATTAAAATCATGGTTGTCCTGGCTACAGTAGACATCTCTGTAAAACTTCTCTGCTATATTAACTATCCTATCCATATTGGTAGTTATTTTGCCTTCTTTGTCCCTTAGTGCATACATCTAGTTTTTGCCTATCCCAAGTTTCTTCTTCACCGCTTTGACGCTTCGTACGTTCTTTAGAGCTTGCTCAATTCTTTCTGTGTTTTACCTCCTTACATCGGATACCTTACACTTATTAATCAACTTCCAAAGCTCTGCCAATTCTATTTTGACTATTGTATTCGAGGCTTCCATGCTTTGACGTTTCTTAATGATGTTCTTCGTGTCCTGAGACAGCTTGCCAGTGTCCTGTCCAACTACCATACCTCCAACTTCTACTGCACACTCCACTATGATACTCGTCAGATTATCATTCATTGCGTCATCGCCAAGGCTGGTTTCTTCGATAAGAGCAGAGTATCTGTTCTGAAGCGAGACTCTGAATTCCTGTACGTTTCCCCTCAGTGCTAGCTTATTGATTGGCTTCCTGCGAATGAGTTCCTGTCGTTCCTTCTTCAAGTATAGGTGAATTTAAGACATTACCATTCTATGGTCACTGCATCGTACGTTTCCAAGCACTTTTACATCCTGCATAATGCCTGGGTGTACACTCATTATAAAGTCTATTTCGTTCTTATTTTCGCCATTAGGGCTCCTCCATGTCCACTTGCTGTTCCCTTGTTTTCACTTGAAGGCTATTGCCTGGGTGTACACTTAGTTTAATGTCTGTTTCGTTCTTACTTTCACCATTAGGGCTCCTCCATGTCCACTTGCGGTTCCCTCGTTTTCACTAGAAGGTATTCAAGATTTGTAAATTATTTTGTTCTCTGAATTCTACTAATAACTTCCCTCTGGCATTTCTAGCATCGATGCCATAATCTCCTACTGCCTGGTCTCCGGCCTGCTTCTTTCCTACCTTGGCATTGAAGTCACCCATTAGTATAGAACAATGTGTTTTTACTTTACTCATTGTCAATTTCCGTCTTCATTCAAGCTTTCAACTAGCGCGTCATCATGGCTGGATGTAGGCACGTAAGCCTGTACCACCTTCATCTTGTATCTCTTACTGAGTTTAATTACGATACCTACCACCCTTTTATTAATGCTACAGTATTCCTGTGTTACCAGCTATGTTTCTGTGGATAAGAAACCTCATGCCCAATTCTCTTCTGTCAGTCAAGCCATGATAGCAAAGGACGTGCCCATTCTTTAGCACTGTATACGCCTCATCTGTCCTCGTAACCTCACTCAGCCATATTACATCCCATTTAACACCCTCTAGCTTCTGGAATAGTACAGCTAGACTTGCCTCACTAGATAAAATTTGTGGGGGTGTCTGCAAGGTTGTTTTCACCGCGTTGGGCACAGGTCTCGCACAGAAGCCTATACTTCGGGAGTGACAACTATTGAGCGATAGGTGGCTGTATGCGAGCGGTGATCACCTCTATCACCATCGTAATGGTTGTTAGAGCGGTAGCGCCGGCATTGACCCCTGGTGGCAGGCAAGTAAATAAATAAATAAATAAATAAATAAGTCTTGGTGGTGGTGCCCAAGGAATAAGCTAATCTCTAGCGTGGGTCCCCGGTGCGTGGCACCGAGGGTTGAGCGTCGGGGACCCTCGTGGTAAGTCAAGCGTTGGCGACGCTTCCTTGGGTGTCTCATTGTGTTTGTCATGTTTTGGAGTGTATATTAATATTGTGCAAGGATGTCCTAGCTTGTTGATCATGATCGATGTTATAATAATTCGGCTGACGATATCGTCGTCCTAAATTAGTTAAACAAATATGTGTGTTTGGTTTGTATCGATCGCATCTGCTGTGTCCGTTCACTCCAAGAGCGTGTCGCTCGCCTATTGAAGACTTCACACTGGTGCCCAACGTGGGGCTCTTGGAGCATCGGAAGGCAGTTTTCACGGTTCGGTGCAAGCTTTTGTTAGAGCCGGAGTAGAGGAGACCTAGGGGGACTTCTCATTGCTAGCGTTGGTGGTGTGTTTTGTTGAGAGTGAGGAGATCGGTTGTTGTGAAGTCTTTGAACTTGTCGGCAAGTTGAGTTTTGATATTGTTTTGCTCGCAAGTGGTTTTTGTTTTCGTTGTTGGTTGGTTTTCAAGAACGTTGTTGAGTTGGGACGAGAGCTATGCGGTCTGCACCCTTGGGTGAGCAAAGCTTAGAGCAAGTGGATTGTAGGCCAGGCCCAAAGTGAGCAAGTACGGAAGCCTCGTGGGTGGTCCGATTTTCTGTAAATAGCTTCTTCTATCTTTTGGGCTCAGGGAGCTGGGCGTTGTTGCTGTCTCATATTGCGGCTCGACGCCGGGGCGTCGCGACACCGTCCGGGATGGTGGACACCGATCGCTCGGTAAGCTGCTGTGTGTGGTGAGCGATAGGGCCACCTTACAGAATGGATGTCTCCTTGCGGCTGTGTCTTCTGAGCCTAGGCTGGGTGCTGGGTGGATGCCGGTTGTTGTCGAGCGACTCATTAGGCCTAAGACCCTGCGAAGCTACCTGTCGCACGTGGCACAACAACGTAGATTGTGGCTTCGAGGTGTTGCAGTCTGCTTCCCTCCCTTTTATCTTGCAATGCACGAATTAGGAAAAGTGACCTTTGTTTTATTTTTGAGCTGGGCGACTTGGTCGCCGCCGAGTCTGACCATCGTACCACGTAGGCGAAAAGCCCGAAGCTCCCTTCCCTAGGCCCTGCATCATTGTTTCTGTCGAGTGTTTTGGAATGTACGCAGCGGGAGTGATGTAATCCACAGCTGGCTGTCTTCTGCACATCGTCAGCGCCGCTGGCCAGGAATGCGGTCGTAAGGTCGCGCGATGAGCATGCCTGGGACCTGCACAACTGCCTGCAGTCCGGCGCCCTCGTGAGTGCTGGTCGCAACCGAAAGACATGTCGGCGTGAGTGACTGTTCGTCGCGCCAACGGCAACGTTGCTGTTGCGGGAACGGTACTGAGGTGAAGTCGTTGAGCCGGACAGTACAGCAGTGTCGACCGGTGGCGGTGTCTTCATGCACAGACATTATGTAGGGACATGCATTGTCATGTTCTGTCAGAGCTTCTGTAGCGCATTTCTTTTGGCGATATCGTTTGAATTAATGTTGAAGAAATGTAAGGGTGCTGACACCCACTGTAAAGTTATTTGCGCCGCGTTACGCACGCGTACCGCACAGAAGCTATACTTCGGGAGTGACAACTATTGAGCAATAAGTGGCATTGTGTACCCAAGCGGTGATCACCGCTATCATCATCATCATTATGGTTATTAGAGCAGTACCGCCGGCAGTGACCCCTGGCGGCAGGCAAGCCTTGGTGGCGACGCGCCAGAAATAAGCTGGTCTCTTCTGCGCGTAGCGGTTGCCGTGAACGGTTGTCTCTAGCGTGGGTCCCCGGTACGTGGCAACGCGGGTTGCGCGTCGGGGGCCTTCATGGTAAGCGAAGCGTTGGCAATGCCGTCTTGGGTGTGTTATTGTGCTTGTCATAATTTGGAGTGTATGGTAATATTGTGTAAAGATGTCCTAGCGTGTTGATCACGACTGATGTAATATTAATCTGGCTGACGATATCGTCATTCTAAATTAGTTAAATAAATGTGTGTATCTTTGGGTTGTTCCAGCTGTGTCTACTGTGTTTGTTCACTCCAGGAGCGTATTGGCGATTACCACCTCTAGACTCCACAGGTTTATGTTAAATGTTGCCAAGTTCTGTTTCTAATGACGGCCGGTCCGTACCTCGAGATTTTTAGCACTGTCTGCTGTGTTGCAGATCTGATCGCTGCCCTGGTCAGCTGCTTTCCAGCCGCTGGGGACTGTAGGCCTTGTGTTATTGACGTATGCAAGTTGGAGGTAGTGGCCACATACTGCACCAGGGTGGCCAATCCTTCTTGTGTTAGTACGCTTTTAATAAAACAAGTTTGATGTGATGTCAGTGGTGCTCCTCCAGTGCATGACAAGAATAAGCACCCGGTCGTCATTCGCTACATTGACAAGGTATCTCATTCTTTGAAGAATGTGGCTTCTAAGTATGACATACCAGTAACGTTTTCGGCTCTGAAAAAGCTCTCTTTTATTTGTGCTCTAGTGTCATCTGCTAAGAGTCCTGAGTGTGGAAAAGAGCACACGAAAAAATTGCATTTTATGAAATGCTCAACTGGTGTTGTTTAAAGATTCTGTAGAGCTGGGATCAGATGTACATCGGCCAGGCTGGCCGAGGGAATAAATGACCAGCTAGCAAAGCATGCCTTGTCTATAAGGAATGGGACCATATCTCGTTTGCCACATTACTGCATGACTTGCGTATGTGAACCACTGTTAGGCAATGTGTGCCTTTAGTGAAAAAGCAAAGATAAGGTGGCATGGGAATCGGCTGAGGTTATGTACATACAGAAAGCTGGCGACCTTTGTGTCATCATTCCTTCTGTTATTCTTTATCAAAATGGAATAGTCTCTAGAATAGTCTGAAATGTAGAAAAATGGAATGACAGGTTTTGATGAAGCGGTGTTTTCAGAGACAGTTATTTTATTTTTGTGATGAAGTGCACATGCTTGTGGGTTCTTAATCTAAGTTTTCGGAAAAATGGAATTTATTTGTGAGTGTGCGCTTTTCCGTGTATCCCATCTAAGCATTTGCACTATCAATTCAAGTAAAGTTGTTAGTCACGTGGCATGAGGCAGCTGTCACAGCTGAGCATGTTTATAAGGAGCAACAGCCAGAGACACTCGCCTATGTGCTGGAGAGGGAGGGTGAAATCCAAGGGTAGGGCAGAGCATTTGCAGCTCACGTTAAAGGCACAGTATACTTAGGAGGCACTGGTCAGGCTTGGAAGTGCTTGTGCTAGCCTAGCATGCAATTGAGTGCTTACCTTTATGCGCATCATGGTTCCAGTGATCTTGGCTTCCAAGGCTTGGATCTCTGCTTTACTTTGCTGACCATCTTTCTTCAGCTGAGCAGCAAGGTTAGACATTTGCAGCACTTGCTGGCGGAGTGCTCTCAGCTTCATCATGCACCGGTACCTGCACATAGCATGGACCAGCCGTTGCAGCAGCACCTCCACAGAGCCCCAAATGCTCACAACTGCGTGGGCTCTCCTTGTAGCCACCACTGTGTAATTAGTTCAAAGAATTGGCTTCAGTATGACAAGACGGTAATGGTGGTTTCTGGACAGGAATTGACTTTGCCCATTGTGAAGGACCCTATGGGGAATGACACCATAATTTGAGAGGGTATGAAACCAGCCATCCATTTGAGGAACTTTTATTAAACAGCATTCCGAACCCTGCCTAGGAAATGCAAATTCATAAGCACCTTCCGCATCATGACATGAGTGGTATATTTAACTACAGTTAAATATACCACTATATATATATAGGGGCTATAGGGGGCAGCACCGTCACCGTGCTAGTGTGGATAGGCGGCCGGCGGCGCGCATGAATATGCACGCAATGACGTGTTTTCAGAGCGCTGTGAGCAGATTGTCGGCGAATAAAATTCGTTGACTGCTGCCCAGTCATAATAAATATGCCGTTCATTGCTTAGCAGATGTACAAAGCTCACCGAACGCTACTTTTACTTGATAGAAACGCAGTCTGCCATTGAAAGAGATGTCCCCGCTTGACGACTGTTTGCACTTTCGCACTGCAGTGTGTCAGGTTTCTTGCATTTTTACTTTAAATGTTGAGCTTGTGTCCTATCTACTATGCACTGCTGATCATGATTGAATTCATTCTTCATGCATGCTGGTCATGAATACCAAACCCCTCATACCCCCCCCACCCAAAAGGAAGAAATTCGATATTTTTGGGTGATGAATCCAAAAATACAGCGATTACTCATTCTGTCTTTTCGTCTTAATCATTTCTTCATGGAATAAATGTAGGACAGTTAATAAGTTCGTTGAGGAAAGCTACGTGACTTACAGCGCCTAAACGCACTTGTTCTTACTCCTATAACAGTATGAAAAGGTAATAAGTCAGCCCAAAGCTTTTTTATATTGATTATCTGCATCAAAGTGATAGAAAGGTCTGATTAATTGATGGAACAAATTAACCCAAATCTAAGAATAAGGGTGAGGCAATTAGGAAACTCCAACCGAAAATTGTATTACTGTGCTTGAATCAGCACTTGGTCTGGCTTTAATATGTTGGTTTTCTGAATACAATCGTTGGTAGGAGTTTTCTAATTGCCTCATCCCTATTCCACCCAAGCAGACTTCTGCCAAGTGTTCACCTTTGGTAAGAACACTGGTCTGTCTGTATAAATGTATCGCCTAATGCTAAAATTGCGCACGGCAACTCAAGTTTAACCAGCTCCGTGTCATTAAATTGAAGTTCAAAGTGTCAGAATTTACTATACAGAAGTGTCACAGGACTAGGACCGTACAATACAAGATTAACTCAAGCACAATTAAGGCTAGTCACATAACCAACAAGCAAGAACGCCACAATTTTTTACAAGTAGACACCTAACAACAATGCAAAACTTTAGTTTATCCCTGATTCGCTAAAAATCTGCATTCATACAATATTTATTATTCCTCATGTTTGGGGCGACGCCAAGTGCACCTTACGATGGGCTTCAGCTAAAAAGCGGCACCTACACCGACATGATGGCCGAGAGGCTACGACGACGATACACATCACTCTTGCCAAGTACTTGACCTCATCATATTGCGGTACATATACACGCGAGTAAGACCAAATTCTTTTGCAGACAGTGCTAGGCAAACGTACAAGCAGTTACTCTTCTTCTAAAAGAGTGGGACGTACCGCCCTTTGAGCCCGAGCATGACCTACGCGCACGTGCTAGCCTATGTTGATAGACGACGCTAGGTGCGCTTCAGCCAGTAGCCTCCAGGCGGCGACTCCGCTCAATCTCGGGGCGAATAACGAATTCCTCAATATGACAAAGTTTTTCTATTCCCTGCCATTGCTCCGTAGAGGCACATGTATTTGTGATCTTTATGTAACAAATTAACACAGAGAAACAACCTTGATATAACGAACTTTCCCCATGAACAATCTAGGAATTTCGCTCCGCATTTTAGAACGAGCATGCATCTTCTGCAGCTGCCCCCCCCCCCCCCCCTGCCGACAAAGCGCAACCCGGCGGTGGCGTGCATGGCGCATCAGGCGAGAGCGAGCGCTCGTTATTGCACATGGGTGAGCGAGCGCGAGTCGGGCAGGCAGGTCTGCACCCCATGAGCCGGCGCTGCCACCGCTCTCGCAGCCACGGGCGAATGCTCGAATGTGCGAATGCGGGAAAAAAACAAAACAAAACAACACAAACAATGTGCTGCATATGGAGAACGCTTTATCGAATAGTTTACCAAGGTATCCGTGTCATTCGCTCTTCGAAGAGGAGGAAAAGGTGGGGTAGTTGGTAATTGATGATGGTTCAGCGAACTGGGAGCGCAAGGGTAAACACAGACACAAAGCAAAGAGGAGGCACACAGCACGAGCGATCAACTAACAACTCTTGTTAGTTGAGCGCTTGTGCTGTGTGCCTCCTCTTTGCTTTGTGTCTGTGTTTACCCCCGCGTTCACTCTTCGTTTTCGACGGGTGCACGCATGCATAGTTTCACTGTGTGTGCATAGTGTGATTCCGACAACGTTCAGCTTTGCTTTTTTTTTATTGTGATAGCAATTATATGAATAGTCTCAGCTGGTTTTTCTCTGCTGCCGCCGTCATTCACCATATATATATATATATATATATATATAAACTCAATAAAGAAAAAAAAAAGAAACAAGTCACCCGCGCTCAGTGCCCCCCTTGTCACCATGCGCCGACGTGCGCTTATCTCCCACGCGTACTTTGCCCCGTGAACGGGGGAGAAAGAGGGGATAGATGCTTTGTTTTTCTTAGTGATCGACTCCGGAGAGATCTGTTTCAGCGGGTACACGTATGACCGCCACTGCAGCATTAATCATGTCGCCGAGCCAACTTACAATGCTTGCGGTCAAAATTCCTGCCGAACATATCTCACGAAGTGTCAAAGCCTCTACAAACAAACACCGCAACACATTTTCCAGTGTGCAAATATTATTCACAGTAAAAGCGTCCATGAATGATAGTGTGATGCACTGGTTAATTTCTAAATCATGTCAGCGTGAAGCGTCAAAAGAAGAAAAAGTGGGTAAATGGCAAGAGGTAGGGCGGATCACACGACAAATTTAGGGGGGGAGTTTGAACCCCTCCTCTTTGGCTACACCACTGTTTTACAATAAAAGAATTCTTGTTCAGATCAGACAAGAAAGCGCAAGAATGTGCACTTTTATGTCAACAGCACGTTCAGCATGCAGTATTGAGCACAATACACCAACAAGACAGCCTGATAATAGAAATGAGAATGTTTGATGAAGAAACTTACCTGGGCCTGTACTTCCGTTTCACCAGATGCATCTTGATCGTCTTCTGAATCACCACAAGGTTCTCACGTCGAAAGATTATCTTATTCCTGACTGGAATATAAACCCCAACATGCTTTTAGTAATTCAGATTTTCCTCAGGCAAGCAATGCTAATATGTTCTATTATTGTGGCAACAGGAACCTGTATTTTATTTACTGAGTGCCTGAGATGACTAGAATTCTGTCACACAATCTGTGCTAAGTGGTTTAATGTTGACCTCTCAACTAAATGGGGACGAAAAAATGTGCAGTAATAATGTTTTATTAGAACACATAAAAGAGAACTTGTCAAAAGGAAGATTCACAGGTACCTGCTTGGCAGCAGTGCTACAGTTTTATATGCAAGCATCTTTCGAATGCAATACAGTCGAACACATTTATAAGAAATCCGAAAGTGCCGTGCGAAGTGGCTGTATGATGTGCACTTAGTTCCACATGAACTGTGTAGATATACACTGCCTTTATAATTGTAAAACACAGTAGAAACCAGCTGTTAGGCCAATGTTATGTGCTAAAACTTGACAGCCACCAAGAATGCTTGGGTTCAATTCCAGCTCAAACTGCAATACTAAATGGGAAGCATTTCTTAGTGAAACAAAGGCACTGTTAATTTATATGTAGACTGCGAATCTCCTGCGGTGCGTAGCTGCATTACATGAATTGTGGAATGCGGGTATGTGCCACATGGGACTCCGAAAAAGGGTTCCATGACGTGCGTGACAAGTGTGTTATGTTATTTAACTAATGATTGATTGATTGATATGTGGGGTTTAACGTCCCCAAACCACCATATGATTATGAGAGACGCCGTAGTGGAGGGCTCCGGAAATTTAGACCACCTGGGGTTCTTTAACGTGCACCCAAATCTGAGCACACGGGCCTCCTTCATTTCCGCCTCCATCGGAAATGCAGCCGCCGCAGCCGGGATTCGAACCCCCGACCTGCGGGTCAGCAGCTGAGTACCTTAGCCACTAGACCACCACGGCGGGGCTATTTAAGTAATGAAAAATTGATCATGCTCATGATGTACTAATGTCCTAAGATGCTAATTTTCATACAACAGAATTTCGGTCATACAGATCTCATGGGGAAGCGAAAATATTCATACTGTAAGCACAATACTGACAACGTTTGACCTTCATCTTCCTCTATATATAATCATCATGACGAAAAACGTCGTCTTCTTTCGAAGGGTTGATCAGGCGATTTGGCCTAATAAACGCTGCTACTGTATTAAAGAGTGGTGGAGGCTGCTTCGATCCCCAAGTCCTCTCCGACGTCACGTTCTCCTGGAGCTTCGTTCGGGTCGCCGCTTGCTTCCCCCGTCCGCTGTCATGGCTCAAGAACCGCTGCCCGGCACATCCAGCATCCCTGTCCAACAAACCGTTCCTGCGTGGATCGTCAACGCCCGGCAATGCGACCCACCCATCTTCTATGGTCTTTTAGCCATACTTCTATGGTCTTTTAGCCATACCATACTTCCATACTTCTATGGACCATACTTCTATGGTCTTTTAGCCATACCTCGACGACGTCGAGGTATTGCTAAAAGAATACATGACCAGTGTTTATAATCAATGGGATGAGCCTCAAAAACTTCATCACGTCGCCTTCTGTCCGATGTCGCGAAAACGTGGTTTTTAACCACAAGAGCAGCTTCCCGGATTGGCCTACTTTTGCTCAACAAATCCGTAGGATTTTTGGGAAACCGAACATCCACTCAGAAGTGTTGAAACGAAATCTGGATGGGCGTGCCCAACATCCCGGGGAGACGTACACTTCGTACATTGAAGACGTCCTTGCCCTTTTTCGATGCAACTCGGCGATGAAAGAAGCTGATCGTGTTCACCACATCATCAAAGGGATAGGCCATGTCACGTTTAACGCTCTAGCTATTAAAACCCCACCACCGTTGAGGACGTCATCACGACATGTCAGCATCTTGATGAACTCCAAGCCATTCAATTGCACCCAGACTACCCAGACGCCAGTGACAGCCGGCCTTCCTCGGATGCGGATTTGCGCGCACCGATTCGCACTCTGATTTGCGAGGAACTTCAAGCGCAAGGGTTGTCATGTGCACCCGCCCATCGGCCTCACTCTCAATCTGCTGGTCTGCGCGACATCATCAAAGAGGAGCTCTCATCCATGGCTGGCGCTCTCCCATCGAACACTACGGCGTCACCAACACCACCCATGACGTATGCCCAAGTCGCTGCCATGTCACCTGCCTTGGTTCAGCACGCGCATTCTGTTCCTGCACAGTCCAACGTAGCAGCATTTGCACCACACTCGCCTGTCTCAGTGCCAGTACCAGCGCCTGTGACAGCTCCAGCACACTACGCCCCCTGGCGCTCACCTTGCCCAATATGTTACTATTGTGGCATTCGGGGCCATATTTCACGATTTTGCCGCAAGCGCCAACAGCACAAACGCCGTGGCTACGATGTTTACGAAAGGGATTCGGAGCCATCCCCGAACCAGTACCAGCGACGCCCTACGACACGTTCCTTCTCTCCGACTTCTCCACTCGCTGCACCTCGCCCCTGCTATCCCGGACGCCGCCGGTCCCTTTCACCTCTGCGACACTCAACATTTCCTTTGAGACCGGCTGTATCTACTCCTGACCACCACTCGGAAAACTAGCTGGTGCAGTTTTTGGGGGGAAAGCTGCATCGCTCGAACAAACACCAAGACCTCCAGAGGGCCCAGCCAACTTGTTATTAGTGTATGTGGAAGGGGTACCAGTTTAGGCATTGGTGGACACGGGGGCTGCTATTTCTGTTATTCATGCGGATTTGTGTACTCGTCTACGTAAGGTTACCACATCTTATACTGGCACTCTCTTACATAGCGCAAATGACTCGCAGATACGGCCATCAACACGGTGCACCATTAGAGTTTTCATTGATGGGATCCGGCATCATATTTAGTTTGCCGTGCTCGCTTCTTGCACTTTTATGCTAAAATAGAGGTGTTGTACGTGGAGAAAGGTTCAGACGCAGCTTGGCAAAATGTGCTTTATCAAGCAGGTCTGGCTAATGGCGAGCGGCGTGCGCGAGCTACTACTACAGCCACCGATCATCATCGTCTTTTTCATTACCAGCAGAGCGTCCTTTATTCAGATTCATTACAATTACTCCCCGCAAAATAAGGAGCCATCCTGGTGACCTATGGACAAGTAAACACGGGAGCATCGTAGAAGGGCTTAAGTCTTGAGACGTGGACAATTTCCTAGCCTCGACGACGTTGGTCAGAGGATTGTTCCGGTGGCTCGGAGAGGTAATTCACCGGTGACGTTTTTTTGTAGCACACGATATGGGCCGTGATACTTGGGGACCAACTTGGTAGAAAGGCCAGGTGTAGCAGAAGGGACATGCAGCCAGACGAGTGAACCTGGATCGTAGGAAGTAGTGTTATTTGATGCATCATGGTGGTGCTTTTGGCGTCCTTGGTCTTGGGTTGTGAATGCTCTTGCCAGTTGGCGGCATTCTTCAGCGTATGTAGCGGCTTGAGACAAAGTCGTGGACTCTGAGGAGTCAGGTTTGTACGAAAAAATGGTGTCCATAGTGCAAGAAGGTTTGCATCCGTAAAGGAGGAAAAAAGGAGAGAACCCAGTAGTGCTTTCAATGGCGGTATTATAGGCGAACGTGATAAACGGGAGCACTCGGTCCCAATTGGAGTGGTCTGACGAGATATACATAGATAGCATGTCACCAAGGGTGCGGTTGAAGCGCTCTGTCATTCCATTGGTCTCGGGATGATAGGCGCTTGTAGTGTAATGAACAACGTGGAACTCGCACAGCAATGCTGCGATGACGTCCGACAAGATTACGCGACCACGATCGCTCAGTAACTCCTGAGGTGGTCCATGACGTAATACGATGTTGTGAAGAACGAAAGTCACAACGTCTTTTGCTGTAGGCGAGGGAAGGGATGAAGTTTCGGCATACCGCGTGAGATGGTCGACGGCAACTATGATCCAACGGTTATCGTCAGCAGTGTTGGGAAGGGGACCATAGATATCGATGCAGACGCGGTCGAATGGTAGGGGTGGGCATGGTAAGGGTAACAAGGCAACGCTGGCGTGATAAGGGAGAGTTTTTCGTCTCTGGCACGTCGAGCAGGCCCGAACGTATCGTCGTATAAAACGGTACATGCCACGCCAGTAATATCGGAGACGTATGCGAGAATAAGTCTTCAGGAAACCTGCATGGCCACATTGGGGGTTGTCATGAAACGTGGAACAAATTTCGAATCGCAGATGACGTGGAATCACGAGTAGCCACTGACGTCCACCGGGTGCGTAGTTGCGTCGGTACAGCAGGTTGTCGCGAGTGGTGAAGTGCTTGACTTGCCGACGCAACGTGCGAGAAGGGGGGAAGCCGTCCGCCCAGCCAGGATGTCTAGAATCGAAGCAACCCAAGCGTCCTTGCGTTGCTCAGATGGCATGTCGGCGATGGTGACGGCAGTGGCATCAAAAGTTAGACTTTCGCAGCAGTCCGGGTCAGGGGGTAGGGGCGAACGGGATAGGGCGTCTGCGTCTGAATGTTTTCGGCCGGAGCGATAGACCACGCGAATATTATATTCTTGGAGGCGTAACGCCCATCGGGCGAGGCGACCACTTGGATCCTTCAGTGACGACAACCAGAAGAGGGCATGGTGGTCAGTCATGACGTCTAAAGGGCGCCCGTACACGTAAGGTCGAAATTTCTACATCACCCAAATAATGGCGAGGCATTCCTTTTCAGTGACGGAATAGTTGATTTCGGCTTTGCTAAGAGTTCGGCTTGCGTAGGCAACCACGTACTCTTGGAACCCGTCTTTCTGCTGTGCAAGAATAGCGCCTAGCACGACACCACTAGCATCGGTGTGGATTTCTGTGGGTGCCGATGGGCCGTAGTGTCGCAGAATAGGCGGCGACGTGAGGAGGCGGCGCAGTTCATTGAAAGAATCGTCACAGGTGGCAGACCAGGCTGAAAGGTCTCTAGAGCCGGCGAAGAGCTTGGTCAAAGGAGCGATGATCGTTGCGAAATTGCGGACGAAGCGCCGAAAGTAAGAGCAAAGGCATATGAAGCTTCGGAGCTCTTTTATGGTGGTCGGTTTGGGAAACGCTGAAACGGCTGCAAGTTTGGCAGGGTCAGGAAGAATGCTGTCTTTTGAAATTACGTGGCCAAAAATCGTAAGCTTTCGAGCGGCGAAATGGCACTTCTTCAGATTCAGTTGCAGCCCCGCGGCAGAAATACATGCGAGAACTTTCTCGAGGCGGGTTAAATGGGTTGCGAAATCAGTTGAAAAGACGACCATGTCATCTAAATAACAAAGGCAAACGTTCCATTACAGGCCTCGAAGGATAGAGTCCAACTGCGTAGCGCAATATGTTGCGTCATACTCGCTATGCCAACGCCGCAAGCGACCGACTTTCTCCCCGGCCGGTCTTCTACAACCTCTTCCGTGTCCTGACGCTCCCTTCGATGTCATTGGCATTAACCTCTACGGACCGCTACCAGTATCACCTAGCGGCAAGCGCTGGATTGTCACAGCAGTTGACCACTTAACAAGGTATGCCAAAACAGCTGCACTTCCTTCAAGATCAGCACAGGACATTGCCATATTTTTTCTGGAGGCAATCTTTGCAAGACATGGTGCACCACGCATCTTATTGAGCGATCGCGACAAGGCGTTTCTCTCGAATCTACTCGAAAAAGTTCTCCACGCATGTAATACGATTCATAAGGCGTCATCCAGCTACCATCCCCAAACTAACGGCCTCACAGAGCGCTTCCATCGAACTTTGACCGACATGATATCTATGTATACCAACGCCGACAACACCAACTGGGCTACCATCCTGCCATTCTCGACTTTTGCGTACAATACCGCTACGCAGCGCACCACGGGCTATTCCCCATTTTTTCTCGTCTATGGCCGTCAACCAACATCTCCGCTCGACATCTCCTTTTTGTGACGTCCCTGTGAACTCGTCATCGTCATCGAGGGAGCACTTAACCTCTCACCTGGCTGATTGTCGCCGACGCGCCCACCCTCAATACACAGGCAAGCCAACAAGAGCGGAAGACTGGCTACGATGGCGTCCACCGCGTAGTTCACTTCAATACTGGAGACGAAGTACTATTGTGGACCCCAACGCGGATTGCCAGCCTGTGTGATAAGTTTCACTTACGTTTCATTGGCCCCTACGCTATGTCGAGCAGACGTCTCCTGTTAATTATCGAGTAACCCCTGTTGTCAGGCCTTCCGACGGCCGTTTTCGTGGTACGGAGGTTGTTCACGTGTCGCGCTTAAAACCATTTGTGCGCTGTACACCACCACCATAAACAGGGGCCTAATTGGCCGCTTCAGCGCGAGGGGGAAATTAGTGTAAGCATAATATTGACAACGTTTGACCTTCATCTTCTTCATCTGTATATAATCAACATCACGAAAAACGTCTTCGTTTGAAGGGTTGATCAGGCGATTCGGTCTAATAAACGCCGTCGAGACTCCAACGCTGCTACTGTCTTACAATATTAGCAGAACTTTCGTATCACTAAAAAGCTAGCCAGATCCATTTTCAAACTATGGTACAGTTAAACCTGGATATAAAGAAATTGATAAATTTCCCCAAAAGATCATTATAAAGAGAATTTTTTTATATGCAGGTTAGGTATGAAAATTCGAAAAATAAACACACAAATGAAACAAAAGGGGGACTGAAGGCAGAGCTAACCCATAACACTGATTTAGCGATAAAACACTGCATTATTATTGTGATAGCCATTATATGGACACTCTCGGGGGGTTTTCGCCGTCGCCGCCATGTTTAGAACCACGTCTAAATTGATAACATGCTGTCACAAGTCCCGTTAATTCGGGAGGCGATCGCCGGGCTAATTCCAAGGGCCGAAGTATCGGCCCCCCGAACCGCACCACGAAAGCGTGGACAATTTAGAAGTGGTCTTTTTTGGCGCGCCAGCGGACGCCGGCTGTGGCCCCAAAGAACAAGTCAGAGCCGAGAGTTGATCAACAAAACAAAATTATATTCTCAATAATGGCAGATCGAAAACAATACACAAGAATGCACACTCCCCAATAGTTGCATACAATATGTCGCCAATCAAACAACGTACTACACAGTACAATCAGCCACACTCGAAACAACGGACACAGACAACAATACGCACTACAATGCAGTCGCATGCATTGAACAACCAAGACACTTAAAGGCTAAAGAGATAGAAAACCTATTCGGTCCAAAGTTCTTGGAACAAAAGTCTGGATGATACTCTTCCGAGAATCACTCACTCAAAGTCCAGCGTTGTTGTCGTTCCGCTGCCCCCCCCCGAAGTTTCTCTTCCAGGAAACCTCGCCGAAGTTTCTCTTCCAGGAAACCTCGCGTCTTCAATTGGCCACTCTCCAAGCTTCAAACTTCTTCGCCGGAAACAAGTCAGGTTCACACACGCAGCTGTTGCCACGCGTCTTCGCTCGATAGCGGTAAACACACACTCTTGCCTGTAGCTCGAGTCGTCACTCCTCAGGTGGAAATCATCTTCTCTTGATTTGTCTCTACGGACAAAACCTTCGCCGACTCCACGGCGGAATCCCTACGCGCTCTGGCGCTAACTTCCGTCTTCTCCTGATCTCTCATCTCGGCTGCTCGATTAAATACCTTCCGCGCACGATTCCAGAAAGTTATCCTTTCGTCGGCGCGATACGCAGCGAAGGCTGGGGAGAGGGCGAGACGGTTCGAAGGCTGTTCGCGACAGATGACTCCACCCGACATCACCACGCCCCTTTCCATCTAGAAATTTCCAGAGCTTGCTCGGCCGCCGATGTGGGGTGAGGAGGTTCGTCGGCAAACCTACGCTTCCGAGAAGAGAGGCGCGCGCCCGGGGAGTCGTTGGATGTTTGTTTTCTTTTTTTATGGTTGACCTCGCGGCGTCACTCTGGCGCTTCGTCGCGAGAATTCGGCGGCGCGCCCTTTTTGAGCTCTCGTTTTGTGACACATGCCACCACGCAATGTTACTTTCACAAGCGGGTAAAAGCGCACGAACACTGCCGAAGCAGAGATCAAATGAGTCGGCACATCTCATATCGCCTGGAAACTACATAAGATAACATCTGCTGCGTGTTAGAACTGTCATCAAATGCTCAAACAGAAAGTAGACTACCTGTTTTGTACGAGTTCCGCAATATCGGATCCATAAGAGTTGGCTGCCAGCCTTACTTCTTCAACACTACAATTTTTTGCTGTCGCGTTCATAGAATTGCATTCAACGTGCCGTCATGTTGCCAGAACTAATTAGCTGATTGCGAAAGCTACCAGACTGCAAATTCGTGGCGCGGCGCACAACGGAAGCGCATTACGGGTCGACCTCCGAAGATTTGTTGTCCCCCTGGTCATGGAGAGTTTTTATCAGTGCCTAATCTCACATCACTGTGGTGGTGAGAACATGGTTGTTCGAAATATAAGAAAAGTCACAGCTTCGTCGCAAGCGCAAACCAATGAATGTGATAGCAACGACTTGGAATATGACGTTGAGAATGGCAAGAAGATTGGAACGTGCAGCGTGCGGCTATCACACCAATGACGCACGAAAACAACATACACAGGACGAGAACGAACTAACAACATTTAGCGTTCGACACTTCACGCGCTGTTTAAACAAAAACGAGGTATAAAACGTAATCACAGGGGCAGATATGAGTGCACACTAACATGTTCCGCAGTTAATTTTGTTATTGCGCTGTGTTTGAAAGCGCACTCTTTTCGTAAGCGACGCCTGCCCAGCGAGCCAAGAAATCTTTGTGTGTCTGACAAAAAAAAAAGGAGAAAAAAAAAGCGAAGCTGAATGTCATCAGGGGACACACCACGCGCCCAGTGAAATATGAAACCATGAACACGTGCATGGCATCGAAAATGAAGAGCAAATGACACAGATACCATGGAAAACTATTCGGTAAAGCGCCCTTCATATGAAGTGAAGTCCCACATATGTGACGCTAAATAAAATCCTGGCACTGGCAACGCAAAAGTAGTTCGTGTTTTTTTGGGGGGGGGGGGAGGGGGGATACACATTCACGCATGCACCCGTGGCAGCGAGAACAGCAAGAACGCCGGCTCGTGGTACGTAGGCCCGCGTGCAATAACGAGTGCTCGTTCTTGCCTGGCTGTTGCCACTTCACCGATGGCGGGGCGCCCGGGGAAGATGCATGCTCGTACTAAAACGACACAATCCAGGGCCGAATTCCCATATTGCCAGTGGGGAAAATCGGTTATATCAAGGTTGTCTTCCACAGTTACTTTGCCACATAGAGGTCACAAATACATGTGCTTCTATGGAGCAATGGCGGGGAATAGAAAAAAACTTCGTTATATCGAGGTTCGTTATATCGAGGAATTCATTACATAGAGATTCATTATAAGCAAGTTTAACTGTATACGCATTAAACATTTATTGTCATTAAAAAAACATGCATATGTCTTTTTGACACAAATGAACAAATCAATAAGGGACGATGCAGTTGGCTGCGATGAATGCGCGCATGAAAGTCAAAACATTGCTTGAGGCTAACTGAAACTTGAGTGCTGACATGCTCCAGTATCGTCATAAGCGAACAACAGGAACGCCGAAATCTTTAGTGCCTTTTTTAGATTTTATTGTCTTTAACCTAATGCTGCATTAGCTCTGTGTCTTCAAAGTTATGCAGCCGCTATTAATTGAGCTAATAAGGACTCAAAGCTTAAGTTTGCAAAGTGACGATAATGCCGTGCTGTGGCTCAGGCGGCAAGCTCTGTGGAAACTGGGAAGAGGCTGGACAGAGGGCTCAGTCGATTCAGCGTGTTTTACCACAGCGGGAGCACGCGCAGCATGTGTTCTTCAGTCGGTGCGGCTAACTTTGGCGTCGTCTGTCAGCTTGGCTCGCTGAAACAAGGCGCTCGCTGTTTGAAGTTGCCTTGTCACGGTGACAGAAGCGACCCTACAGTACTTCAACCCTACAGTATTCCGGTCGCCTTCAGTTTTCATTGTCTCAATTCTTCGCATGAAATCATTTGTTTCGACTACCTGAATGAGTCGAATCTCATTATTTCAAACACGCTTAATTCGAACTTCCGGTTAATTCGAACTCACGATGAGGTCCCGCCAAGGCTATGTGTATTGCTATGGGCGAAAAGGCCCGGTTATTCAAACGCCCAACCACTTCTGACGGTTAATTCGAACGTACCGCGCTCCGAAAATGCTCTCGGCACGCCGCCCAATCCCGCCTGCGGCAGCTCAATGCTGCCCGTGAAGGAAATGAAAAGGAAAGAAAAGGCTGCGGTGGAATGTTTGCCGTCTCTAAAACGCCGATCTGCGACGCGCCCGTGTCACGCTTCTCCCTTTTCTGTCCCTACCACGTGAAGCCGTCGCTGAGTTGAATGATTGTGTGGTTGAAGGAAAGAAAAACGGCACTATCTTCTGCAGCCCTTGCCCCTTGCGGGAGCACGGCTCTGCGCCTTGAGTGGGGGGGGGGGGGGTTCTCTCAAGCGCCGGTGCCACGCTTTCCCCATTTTCCTTTCCCTGCCACGTAACCCTTCTCCTTTAAACGAGGCGCATGAAGAGAGAAAAAAAAAAAAAGAAAAAAGCTGCCGTGGAGCACTGATTTTCTTTGAAATTCTCTCTGCGTGGAGACGCTGCTCCTTTCTCGTCACGTGCTGGCCATGCTGTGGCTACGTAGCGGAGAGGGGGAGGCTCTGCTACGCAGCAGTCATTATCACTGTCTTTAAAAAGTGTCGGCGCTGGACATTTTCGCGTGCAACTACTCTTGCCAGGAGAATGCTGAAGTCAAAGTAGAAATGATTTGCAAGCTGCGTGCGAAATTGATTGACTCACTGCAAGGCAAACGTGTGCAGATGCGCATCATCGATTACTTCAATTATTAACAGATGTTCTGTGATTTGTGAATAAATGTAAGTCTTCTAAAACTTCCCCCTATTGTGTTAGCTTAAGGCACATGCGCCACTGCATGGAGAGCCCTCCATTTATTTAGCTTTCATTAATTCAAACCCCTTTTAATTTGAAAATTTTCGGGCCCCTCCAAGTTTAAATTATCGAGATTCGACTGTAGTACGTAACATGGCGTGTCCATGCAACGACTGCAGTAATGTTTGCTCACGGTCTCCTCACACTGTGAAAGTCCTGTTATGGTTGCATGTTTAATTAAACAACCTTGTGTTTTGGCTCCTAGAGTTTTTAAGATGTACCTAGCTGTTGTACGATGTTCCCAATTGCATACAACATATCACAGCGTTGCGTTGTTCAATGCTTCCAAGTGAACTGCACACATTGTCAAAGGTTTGCCGCTTGCAAATCATACATCGGAAAGGCTCCATCATTGAGCTCGAATGAAAATCTGGGAACCTTCAACAAACTTTGACATTGATTTGTTGGTTTGTTTAATTTTCGTCGCTTCATTAAGGTGGTATTTATTCAAATCACTGAATATAACTAGCACTTAATACATGAATTACAGTCGAGCACACATATAACGGCGCCAGTTAAAACGAACTTTAGCTTAAATTGAACGATACCCACGTGACTGTAGCTATATACATGACTGTAGAGATATACATCATGGCACAAAATCGCACTTACAACGAACGTCTCTGAGCGCTGCTGACCGGTTACAGAAAATGTAGTGAAAACACTTTCGACCACAGATTGCAGCTGGGACTCTGACATTTATTCTTTGCATTCGTCGGGTTAACACTGCCAATGTCAGCTTTTTGTTAACATTATCTGTGTCAGTTCTTATCGTTCCTGATACCATTACGATTTATGTGAATTTCGCGATGATGCGAATATTAAAGTTGCTTCGGATGGACATCGTAGAAAATACGCTGTGATTTGGTGTATATGAATGGTTTCCCCAGCAACTGCAGATGATATGAACTGCACGCAAGCGGCACAACGCGGCTTGTCTGTGGGAGGAAGACCTGTTCCCAGTTGGCTTCGAAGAGAGTGAATTTGGCAAAACTTACCAGAATTTCCCTCGTTTCACTGCCGTAAAAGTGGCTGGAAAACAATGCCGCAAGGCTGACGCGAAAAAATTTGCGCGAGGCCAATTTCGCCGCCATGCGACAGCGGATCATCTTTCTGCTACGGCTTAGGCTATGTTGGCAAAGCTAGCTCTCAGACCACATAATGTAAACCACGACCTACTGTACTCGTGACCTACCCAGAGAGCCCCTCTCCAGCTCCCATGTCTAGTTCGTACCTTCTGCCGCTAGGGCCATAACCTATGAGCGGCGTGACGCCAGTCAGCACCTGTTTGCTGACGTCACCTCTAGTGTCTGTAGTCATATTTCGGTCGACAGAGCACTCATAGTGCGTAATTATTAAGCACAACTAAAAAAACAAGTCAGAAATGAATACACTCAAACCTCGTTATAACGAAGTTGAAGGGGAGCCACAATTATTTCGCTGTATCCATCATTTCGTTATATTCATTATAACAATTCATGGCAATGTATGCTCAGATGGGCGCACACCTATAAGCATGCAAAGTAGGGAACCGCCTCGCAGCCCGATGTACCACTACGTGACCACGCATGTGACAGAAAATAAACACAGTCGAACCTCATAACTTCGAACATGCTTAATTTGAACTTCCGGTTAATTTGAACTCACGCTGTGGTCCCGTCAAAGCTATGTGTATTCCGATGGGCGAAAACACCCCGTAATTCGAACGCGCAAGCACTTGCGATGGTTAATTCGAACATACTGAGCTCCGAAAATGCTCTCAGCACCATGCCCAATCCCGTGGCGGCACCTCTAAACGCTGCGTGTGAAGAAGAAAAAAAAGAAAAGGAAAGAAAAGAAAAGACTGTGGCGGATTGCTTGCTTTCTCTCAAATGCCGATCTGCGACGCGCTTGCGCCACGCTTCTCCCTTTTTCCATCTCTGCACGTAGAGACCCTTCTCCTTTCAAGGTCGTGTGCGGAGAGAGAGGAAAAAAAAAAAGAAAGCTGTCTCGGAGAGCTCCTCTTTATCGGTGCAGAGGGTAGCAGCAGAGACACAGTCGTTTCCGTTGTATTTAAAAGGCGGAGAGGAAAATCGCGTTGCACCGCGGCGCCGCTTCTCTGTCATGTGACCCGCTGAGTGCTTTCTCAATCCCCTCCGCTGGCTGTGTGAGGAGGACGGCTCTCTCGGCCGCGCGTGGCGTGGCTGTAAAGTTAGCGCGGTAGTTTTGAAAGAGCCACGCCGAACGAGCTTCAAACTTCGCAGAAAACGATATGTTCAACACACTACGGTCGGTTTTTTTATAGACTATTTGATAGACCAATTTAGTTCGTTATGTCCATTTACCGGTCAATTTTACTTCGTTACAACGAGGTTTAAAATGCATGGTTCTCAATGCAGCTTTCAAGGGAAATTTCATTTACTTCGTTATATCCATTATTTCATTATGTCCCATTACATTATATTGAGGTTTGAGTATATACTAAAAGTCATTCAGAAATTTTCTGCAACTACATGGACGCAACACCTCATAGGCTGTCCTACACTATGTAAGTCTACGAGTCCCTTGTTGTCAACCAGAATGGAATATATAATCACCCGCACTGAACAGCTTACTTGACTAGCCGTCTAAGTGAAGAAATAGTCACATATATGCCAGCAGTTCATCGAAGAATGTAGGCATTCTTACTCCAGCACTATCAAAACAACCGTAGAGCGGCAGATGAACAGGTAGCGCCACCAACGGTGAGCGGTTGAATGAGAACGGGGACACGCGCTCCCATAGGAACACTGCCATCTCGGCAGGTCAGGAGTACAGTAAGTAAACAACCGGAAGTACACCCAAGATGGCGGCTAAGGCATTGGTGCAATTGCGAACTACCCGCGCAGCATGACAAAGCTCATGGCCTTAAAAAAAACCGTTCAGCTCTGGCTTGGATTACGATCGCTGTAAACACCGAAAGTAGAAAAAGGTGCAGCAGCAGCAAGTCGGTACGCCCTAACGTGTCTCGCTTAAGGGGGGAGGCTACCCTGGAGACCGAACTTATGTATTTTTTAAGATATCTGGATGAAACTTTCAGGGGTTGTTCACTACAATAAAACTAGCACAACTCCTAAGTTTCACGAAGCTGTGTTTCTTAGTTCCAGAGTTATTGATGTTTAACTGGGTGCTTCACATGGGTGCCTGAGGAAGAGTCGTGAGAAATCCCAGGACATAGTAGAAAGCTGAAATTCATTGTGGTCATTCCTTGATAGCTATCCCAGGGCGCTACAAAGCTCCGTTTCTTTTTTAATTCCCACACCCCCCCCGAAATTTTCACGCAACTTTGAATTTGATGTAACCAGTAATGATCAGATTCATCAAAAATTATTTGTTTATTATAAATTAACAGCACCAATTTTCAAAAAAAGGAGCTTGTTACGCCCTTGCAAGGTCATTCAGGAACAGAATAAAAAAACGGCACACAAATCTGATGAACGGTTTTCGAGTTCTTGCTTTCCTCAGCACCACAACTAGCAAAAAAATCCGTTCTGAGAAAACAGGCCGAGAAAGTTCAAAACACGTGTTTTCTTCAAAAAGCTCCAGCACAGTAGCTAGAAGTGTCCTGGCGCACTCTTTTCTTCTTTTGCCTGGCCTCCATCTTCTCTTGGTGTCTTTTAGAATTCTTTTTTAGGCGTAAAGCGTCTTTTTCACGAGCTCGCTGGATGGCCAGATGACCTGGTTGAAGTCCAATGGAGTCCGATATCACTTGGTTGCTTTGCAGCAGCCGGCATTGTAGCGCAGCACTGCTTCATGCAGTGCTGTTTCTACCGCGATCAAGGATGAGTGTTGTTCCTTCGGCACCAGAGACCACAGAATCAAGTGGAATGATTCTGATGCATTTTGCGTCTTCGCTCCCAGGCAGCGCTGAAGAAGCGACTTTTGTGACAGTTTTTCGTAGATGGGCAGCATAGCTGCAGCGACATAGTCCGGTAGGCTGTGTTTATGTTTTGGCTGTGGCTCACGCTTTGCTTCTGCAGCTCTATGGCGGCACCACGATTGAGCCCCCTCTGGGCAAAGTTCATGGTGAGGGTCCTGGTCAGTCGATGTGACGTGGTGATATGTTGCCATCACTGCACGCTGCATGGCTGTTAGGTCAGTTGAATTGTTTCTCAGGGCCTAACCATAATATCCTGTCAGCTTTTCAATGAGGGCTTTAGTCAGCTTCCCCTTCCCACTCAGTGGCTTATCACTTTTCTGCACAATGTTTCGAAGAGCACTTTCAATCCTTTTCTGAACATGGTTCAGACATTCTTCTTTTACAATTGGCACTAGCCCGTACACATTCTCTTCTGTGAGGGCAGCGAAGGTACGGCTGTCTACGTCGGACACAAGAGTGGTGTATCGCAGGCCATGCATGGATACAGACCGCCCAAAGAGAGTCAAGCCTGCCTCCACTTCCATGCTTCCCGATTTCGCGTCTGTGTTTTTCTGGCAAATGTGGTGCTTCTGCTAGCTTTTGTATGCTGCATCTCCAGGTTTTGGCCCTGTTTGGCATCCAAGGCAGTGGTTTGAAAGAACTACAGCATCCAAGATGAGACCTGTAAAGAAGTCAATTACCGATCCCACTCCGATGTGTGATGTGTGACCCCGCTTATGCCATGTGCCATCGTACACTACGGTGATGTCCTTGCAGAAGCTGGGGTCCATTTCTTTATATGTTTTGATCACTGCTGTGGCAGAATCAGCATAAAACTTCTCCAAAGCGGTGGCCTCTGGCTTCCTGAACGTCTCTTTCAAGTGCTTTTGAAACGTCTTGTGGTGAAGACCTCTGTAAGAGACGTTCATGGCAGCCCAAAAGTCATTAAGAGCTGTTTGCCCCTTGCCTATTTGCTTTAGAGCCATTATGGCGCAGACATTTACATCGAAGGCCTGTGTGTCCTTTTTGCGGGGTGATGTCCATAATTTATCGACGGTGCCACAAGAGGCGCACACGACTTCAAGTTTTGTTGCAAGTCCAAGCTTGGTGCTCTCTCGGACAGTCATAGCACCTTTCAAACATTCTTTGCACACTGTGCGGCTGAGCACGACGTTAAAGATGTTAATTTGAACGAGCGAAAAATGTTTGCCCTCACTTGTCACTGCAGGTGCAAGAGCCGGCTGCATCAGTTGAAATTTCTTCTGCGTCGCCGGTGTAGACTCGAGTTCAGCACGAACGGCGTCACGACGTTTCGCATTCGCATCGATTTCTTCCTTCGTTAGGAAATGCGTCCGCAGATGAAGCGACGGTCCACTCACGCTCGATGGCGGCACCGATTCAGACGAAGTGCTGGGTCCGGCGATATCAGAAGCACTCGGTGTCACACTGGATGGCATCGATTCGGAGCACGTGTCGAGCCCGACGATCTCGGAAACACTCGGTGCATTTGCGGCTCCAGCCACACTCGATGTGTCGGATTCTCGACTGGCGACAGCCGACAACACAGTTCCGTCGCTGCAAGCGTCTACGCAGTCGGCACCCGCAGCAGAATCGCGGAATTTCGATGATCGTACAAGCCGCATAGCGCGCCTCCGCGCACTGGACTTCCGCACTGACTTCGGCTTCGTTGCCGGCATCGCCCGCAACAACAAAGACGAAAGGCACAGAACTAGTGTAAAAAGAAAAAAAAAAAACGAGAGAAAATGATCGAAAAGATAGCACAAGGCGAAGAGCGGCTCGTAAGCAGACGTCTGTCGAGGCGGACGGAGCAGAGAGCAACAACGAAGCGAGCGCGCTGGACGCGCCATTGAGAGGAGCGACCGCCCCCGCTGCTGCACAGCAGCCAGTGGCGGGCACGCTTTCTCCCGCGAGATATGAATGCGCTGCTCTAGCCAATCAGCGCTCCGCATCGCATCGGGGGAAAACGCCAATAACGTCTCAACTGTGCTGCCGACGCCATTTTGCAAGGCGGCGAACGAGAGAGAAAGAATTCACGGTCAAAACAACACCAAGATGGCACGGGACGACCGCATGGTTTGGGAATGGCGCGCGCGCGAAGTTTGGTTTGATTTCGGGATTTGCGCCTGTTTTGGACGCCGCGGCGGCCTCGAAAATAGTATTTTTTTTGCACTTTGCGGCTGAATTAGGTGCTGATAATTACAGAATAGGTAGTTTATGAGACATACAACCCAAAAATGTGGTTTTTCAAAAACCGACTTTTTCGCGATTTTTCGGTTTTCAAGGGCCGCCCCCCTTAAGCGCTGCCGGCTGAATCTGTTGCCGCTGCTGCTGGTGCATCTGCTCGTGTCGTTCTTTTTACGTATTGTGATGTGTGGTGAGCATTTAAAAATGTGGGCCTCTGAGTTGCCAACAGAGAACGATGTGCGCGAGTGCGGGCTGATATAAAGATGACAACGTGAAAGTAAGGTCGAGTGTGAGATCGCACGGTGCAAGGTATCGACGTGCAAGTGGCCCAATAGAAATTCACTACGTAGACTTCAGGGGCCAATAATTTGTCAACACGGCAATCCAGAAAGCCCCAACGGGAAGCCGACGGGTCGACTCGAGGAGTGCCACCGCAGTTGGCAAGAAGGTCTTAGTTTGGTGGGGCGAAAAGCAGGGTGAAGTCGGTTCGCAAGCGTCATGGTCATGGTTTGACCCGAGTGCCTGGCAGAGGTCAAGGGTCGGAGCGGCCTGCTTCACTTCACCCCTAGCTTTGACAGTCTATGGAGCCAGCCAGAAGCTACAGCAGCCACCAGGCCCATTGTCGGGCATGTTGGATACTGTCAGGAGGGAGACTAATGCCACAGTTCGACAGTCGCGGAAGACCCGTGCAACAATTCGCGTTCATAAAAGCCGCCATACAACTGTCAAGAAAACCATGCCATAGAACCCCGTCCCGAATGCGCCACGATGCTATGCCACGGGACCGACACGAAACTCGAGGGGTGAAGAAGACGAGACCGACGAAGTTCGAGACAGCGAGCAAGGGACAATTTTGGCCGACCATTTAGTTTTGAGTTTACGGGCACAAGTTCACTCTAAATAAATAGTTTTTACAGTACCAGGCGTTATATTTATTGGTAACAATATTAAGAAGCCACTCCCCTTCCATGTATGACCTAAGCTTCACATGCTGGTTTTCAAAGAAATTTCTTGCTGCTCTTTTCTGCGTACGCAGAAGAGCACAATAAAGCGGGTGCGTTTCCCAAATTGACAATTGGCACAGACAACCGAGTAGAAAAAAAAAAGGTGCTGCCTATTGATTGTCTGTGTACTTTTTTTTCTTTGTTGTTTTATCCGTCCGGCAGTTACCATGACCATTCCAGCCTTAGCCAGCTGAAAAATACACCTTGGAAGAGGGCAGAGGTTCATCAAAGCAGCTTCCCTCTTGATCGATCTAATGTATGGGGCAGACTTAGCGCCCCCGCTCCCCTCTTAGTGGGGGCAGCTGTCCCCTTCCCCCCTTTTACCAGCACACACTTAAGCAAATGACATGCTGATTTTCAAAAAACTTTGTCGTAGCTGCTTTCTGCGTGCATAGAGAGCACAATAAAGCGAGCATGTTAACCAAATTAACAGTAATTGGTACAGACAGCTCTAAAAAAAAGTGAGTACTCTGTTGCATACTTTTATTTTTTGTTGTTGCTTAACTGGTCTGGCAGTTACTTGTTGACTTGTTGATCCTTCCAGGCTTTGCCAGCAGAAACCTCCATCTTAATTGGGGAGAAAAAGTTGTAAAACTGCAATGCGAGGCAGATGCTATCTTAAGACAACTTAAATTATGTGCGCGTGGCAAAAATATGTCGATCTCCTAGTTTGTGCATCTGTAGAAGGCTACATTAATAGTAAAAATTATTTTCATTTCTTTTTATCCCTGCCATGAAGATAATTCGCGATAATATGTGCGTCTAAAATGAGTGTTTCAGGAAGCAGTTTTGTGGCGGAGATGCAGTATCACTGTCGCCAGCTGCACCCCGTTGTCAACCTCCCCCGTCACTTGCCAGCAACACAAAGTTCCGCGTCCAAGTGCATAGAATCTGGTTTTCTTGCCGCTGCTTAAGAAGGTGCCCGTTCATGACACTAGAAAACCTTTCTAGATACTATAATTGGAGGGGTCTAGAGGTGGTAATCGCCACCACACTCTTGGAGTGAACGGACACAGCAGACGCGGTCGGTACAAACCAAACAACATACATTTATTTAACTAATTTTAGAACGACGATATCGTCCGCCGAACTATAACATAAACCGTGATCAACATGCTAGGACATCCTTACACAATATTAGCCTCGCTCCAAAACATGACAAACACAATAACACACCGAAGGCGGCATCGCCAACGCTTGACTACTGGCGCGAGCCCCCAGCACATGGCGCGCAGTGCCGTGCACAGAGGACACGTCGCGAGAGCAACCTTTCACGCCAAACGCCACCAGCCGAAGAGCCTAGCTTATTTCTCGCTCGCCGCTACCAAGGCTTGTCGCCGCCGGCACTATACTATGATGATAATGATAGTGGTGATCAACGCTCGCGAACACACCACCACCTACCACCTGTAGTTGTAACTTGAAATGTGGCTTTTGGGCGAGACACATGCCCCACACAGCGCAAACAACTTTACAGGGGGTGTCAGCATCTTTACAAATTACCTGTGGCGCATACTCGCACACCAGTGGCACATACCTGCCCGTGGGTATGTGCCCCTATGGCGGAAAGAGTTTGATGAGTACGCGATGAGATTGTGACATTATTCATGTCTTTACCAGTGCGTCATATTTGTCGAACCATGTCGTCCTCCCATACTAATTTTGGTTGATGCCAATTAAAGTAAATTATCACGAGAGGAGGGAGACGTAAGCAGCTAGATAGATGGATAGACACCGAAAGTGCTAGCAGTATGCAAAGAAATGCTTCCCATTTAAAAACAGGGGGCAATAGTGCTCACGTTTGATGACAGCCAGCGCACACCACTGGGCTTTCTTCCACCTTGAAGCCAGGAGCCATTTCTGCACCTTGCACACAAGCTGGGCTAGGTTTTCCGGGTCAGACTTCATAATCTGGTCAAACTCGGCAAATTTACCAGGCCGGAAGAACACCTTGGTCAGGCCAAACTTGAAGTCCTTCTCATTTAGGCCCAGGGCCTTGAACAGGGCCTGGTGGGAAATAACCCAAGCCATGAGCGAGCCTATCCACATACATTCAGCCATCACTGGTTCGAATATTCATTATAATAAGCTCATGCAAAGCACAGCAGGGTACAAAGTGTGATCATGATGATTTAGTCGTATACTATTGCATCAATAGGGTAGGCATGGCAATACTATACTATTGCTACTATGGCGTGAACATTATGTGCGCTTGCCCCGTTTATTAACCAACTATGGTCCGATTCGGCCAAGTCACTGGCAAAATATTAGGCTTGCGTGAATATTAAATTCAACGCAAATAGCGATTCTGGTCAAATAATTTTCAACAAATTTGAATGGTATATATAGTACATATTATAAAAAAAGTGGCATACTTGTCTTGACCAAACTAACCTAAACAATCTTGTTCTTAAATTGGAACGAGACCTGTGCAAAAGCCATTTTTCGTTTCAAAGGAAGTGGAAATTAACATTGAATAGTAGCAGAATTTGACTTTTGGTAGAATGCAAGTGATAGCTTGTAACATATATTGCATTTTAATGTTTGCTATATCAGTATATCAGTCATTGGTGCAAGATAGAGCATCTTGCTGTCAGCACGCTAGCTTTGTCCAACCTCCTGGTTTCCCTCTCCCCAGGAAGGGCTGCTGAGTAACCTGTTCCACGAGCCGAGAAGGGGGAATAGCGCGCGCTAGCCGTGTGGTGAATGGCCTGCTTAAAGAGGCTTCATTGTCTCTGTCTCGAAGGAACTGACTTGTCCTCGCAGCTAGATTGCCGTAAAGGGAAAGGAAGCATGTTGTAGTGACACGTATCTCGAAGGAGTGGCGCCATGGCGCGAACACGATACTGCTCAAAGTCGCAACATTTAATATTATAACAAAGAAGCATAAAATATAAAATACACAGGAACACTTTAAAAAGAAACACTCGCAGCAAACAGGGCGGGGTCAACTTCTTTACGAGAAAAGGCCGTAAAGAAGCTAACCTATACTGAGGCTTAGTAGTAAACTGAGGGCCTTCGGTTGCGGAGAAGTCTGCCGTCCGGCGTGAAATCACAAAGGTGACCACTTCCTCAGATTATACCGGTGCACAGTCCGAATGCAGTCCCCCGCTCCGGGTGTGCCCCGTTGCTTGCACGAAGTGCCGCAGGGCTCAGGTGCGAGCTCGTCAGACGGCGAGACAAAGGGTTTCAGGTCTGTGATATGGGCACGGCTGAGTTTTCCCGTATGGGGATCTTTCAGCAAGAACGCGAGAGGAGTGCAAGCTTTCTCCACTCGGTACGGACCAAGCCACTTAAGAGTGAGCGAGGTTGAGAACCCCTTACGGGCATCTCTAAGAGCGTGGTTACGCTTCAGGACAAGATCACCCACCTCAAAAACTAGGTCGCGATGCTTGCGGTCATATTGGGCCTTCTGCTGAGCTCTGGCCGACTTTGCCTTGCTTTGCAGAAAGCTCGACAAAGCCTGTCCCAAAGTGTCAACGCGTAAGCAGAGCAGTCTGCCGGCGTCTCCTCGTCCTCAAGCTGGCATTGAGTGACGCTGGTCACCGGATTTGCCAACTCCCTTCCAAAATTTAAGAAGGCGGGCGAAACCAGTTGAGCGACTCTCGGATATTCGAATAGCGAACGCGCGCTCACTCAAATGATCTGTCCAGTTCCTTTGACTTTCGGCAAAGTCCGCCAACATCGGTTTGAGCGCACAATTGCCGCGCTCCGTCAAATTGGACTGGGGATGGTGGGGTGAAGTGGTGCAGTGATCAATTCCGAGGGAACGGCACGTGACACCAAACACCCGAGCGGTGAAATACGAAGCATTGTCAGTGATGAGCCTTTCCGGGAAGCCGAACCGGCAAAAAACTTCCTGCAGCTTCTCAAGCACCGCTTGCGCTGTCACCATCCGAAGAGGGAACAATTTCACCCATTTTGAAAAGTGATCAACGATTACCATCAGGTGAAAGAACCCCTGCTTACTTCTGGGAAATGGTCCCATTAGATCGCAGGTGGCCACTTGCCACGGACGCTCACTGACAATCGGTTTCATCAGACCGGGCGGTTTGCCACCCCTGGATTTCACCGTTTGACAGACACGGCAAGAACGGCAATAGCGAAAAATGTCTCGCTTCATGCTGGGCCAGGTCACAACGCAGCTCAGTTTAGCAAAAACTTTCGAGCCACTCAGGTGACTGGCCATGGGTTCGTCGTGAGAGGATCGCAACAGTGCGGCTCTCAGACTTTTAGGCATAACTACTTTAAACGGGTCGATGGACTCGTCGTCAGTGGCTATATACTTCAGCAGGAGCCCGTCATGGTCCAGCAAATATGAATCAGCCGAAGACTCAGCAACACACGCTGGTTCGAACCCCCCTATTCGCGCCCGCTGCAGGGCAAGCAGCGTCACGGCGCTCTGTCTCGTCGAGACAGTCGCTATCGGCACCCACTGCAGGACAAGCAGCGTCACGGCACTCGATCTCTCCGAGACCCCGTCGCACATTTCGTGACAAAACGGGTCACTTTGCCGGGCCTTCAAAAGCTCTTCTCTGCTGAAAGCGATGCCCATTCTCCCAAAATGGGGGAGTCTGCTATCGCCCCCACTCCACTCAGGACCGCAGCAACAACCGCTTGAGTCAGCGTCACGGGTTCGCTCTCAGCCTCGTGGCCTTCGGAAAACTCTCTCGCTCGGCCGCATCGCGGTGCGCCGCTTACCTGGTTAGCAGCCGAGGTTTCGCATGGGAACTCACCCTTCTTGCCGAATGACTGTGAAGCTGCTGTTTCGCCACGACGCTTGCATGGGCTAAGGCACCGCTAGCAACTGTCGCACCTGGATCAAGGTCTTCGGCCGACAATGGGGCATGAGATGGCGCGTCAGCTACCACGTTGGAGCTCCCCTTTTGATACTGCACTGAAAAGTCATAGTGCTGTATCAGGAGAGCCCAGCGCGCCAGCCTGCCGGCAGGCTCAAGGAGCCGCATCAGCCAGCTGAGCGCACTGTGATCTGTTTGCACCACGAATTTCGTCCCATCAAGATAGAGTCAAACTTCCGCAGTGCAAACACGATGGCGAGGCACTCCTTTTCGGTCACGGAATAATTTTTCTCCGTAGAGACCAAGGAGCGGCTGGCAAAGGCCAACGGCTGCAACACGCCATCGTATTCCTGTAGGAGAACAGCTCCTAAACCCAGGTCACTCGCATCAGTTTGTACAACGAACGGTCTGGTCAGGTCAGTGAGCATGAGCTGCGCTGTCTCCGCTACGGAGTTAGACAGTCGGCAAAACGCCTCCTGCTGCTCAAGTCCCCATTGCCACTCAGCAGACTTACCCAAGAGTTTGCTCAAGGGCGCCTGCAGTCGGGCACAGGACGGAATGAAGGAACGGTAAAAGTTGACCATTCCTAAAGAGCGGCGAAGGCCACGTACGTCCTTGGGCACGGGAAAATTGAGAATAGCTCGAAGTTTGTCTTGATCCGGCTCTATGGAGCCTTCGCCCAGCGTAAACCTGAGTAACTGAACACGGGTCTGCGCTAATTCGACCTGAGCGGGATTTTTTATTGTCATCCCGGTGGTCCTCACCCCCTCGAGTACTTCGGCAACATGGGCCAAGTGCTCTTCGAAGGTTCGTGAATAAATCACGATGTCGTCGAGGTAGCACATGCAGTATGACCACTTTGCGTCCCCGAGGACGCGGTCAATGAGTCTTTGAAACATCACAGGAGCATTGCAAAGACCAAAGGGCATACGAGTAAACTCAAAGAACCCTCTGTGGGACGTGAACGCAGTTTTACACTGGTCACGGTTACCCATCCGGACCTGTAGGTAACGTTTAGAGGCGTCAAGCGTGGTAAAGTACCGTGCATCACCCAGGTTACCTACGATAGAGTTTATCGTGGGGAGCGGATAAGCATCCTTACGAGTCACTCCATTCAGGCGGCGATAGTTGACGCAAAGGCGATGACTGCCATCTTTCTTAGGCACCAACACAATTGGAGATGCCCAGGAGCTAGACTAGCGGCGAATAATGCCAGCCGCAAGCATGTCATCTAGCAACCCATCGATAATTAATCTGCCTTTTGGCGAGACTGACGGGCCTGGGGTTACACTTCAAAGGAAGCGCGTCACCAGTTTCGATCACATGGCTCACTACATCGGTGCAGCCAGATTGATCGGTGAAGAGCTCGTCGTACTGACGTAACAGTGTTAACAGACGAGCCTTCTGTGCATCATCCAACTCAGTTGCGCAGGCGACCAAAAAAAGTAGTGCCTCTTTCTGTCGTGTCGGTCGATCCACACAAGGGTTTCGAGCCGATGAGAGCGGAACGCCAGGGTACGAACCCGGAGTTGGCGCACGACACGGTTCGTGCCGCACCTCTCGTTCCCGAAGGGGACTGTAAGAGGGCAAATGCGTTGAGCAGAGGCTTGGCCCTGAGCTCTGCACAAGGCACGTTAACGACACTTCTGTGACAAAGGCAACGGTAAGCGCCGATGGGCTGATGAACGGCTTGAGTTGGCAAAAAGGGCCATCACGATAGCCGCCATTCACAATGTACACAACGATACCCGTTTTAAGGAGAAAGTCCCGACTGAGAATCACTGGAATATTGAGCCCTGGAAGATGAACAAGAAGGCAGCGTCTCATTCGATTTCCCCATTTGACAGTCAACATTGCAACACCTGCCGAATGGGCCACGCCTTTTGCAACAGTGAATGTCGTTCGGCTGTCCCGCAAGCGCACTGAGTGCTTCTGCAAGTGGGACAACACCTGGCCGCCGAACAACGAGGCGCTAGAGCCCGTGCCCAGCAAAGCCAAAAATTCACGGCCGGCAATGGTGACCGGAATGAACGGCGCGTGCGTATCAGCAAGAAAAGTGCTTGCCCTGCACGCAGAAGGAAGAAGCAAGGGTTGGGTCACTCGTGCATTCACGAATGACCTGGAAAACTCGTTTCCCTGCCTCCCAAGAGGCCTCGATCCGTTGCATACCCTTGCTATGTGCCCTCGTTCATGGCAGCGGTAACAGCGCACTCCATCACGGTGTGTTGTCCCACACGGAGCAGCCTCGAGCTGTCGTGATCGGCTCACTACATTATCTCAGGATACGTTTCTGCGAGCCGCACCTCTCACATTACGCTGGGTCGGAAAGCGTCCCTGTGTGGAGGTGTCAGGTGGAGCAGCGCAGGCTGCCCGCATTTCATGCGTAAAGGGGTCAAGAGCGCGATCGCTAAATTCCCACGCATAGCCGGTTACAGCCGCAAATGCGGGGCCGAGAGGCTCTTGCCATTGGGGAAGGGTCATGGCCCCTCTCCAAGCGCAGCATGGCTCAAGGGCATCGCTGGCTGGCGGTGGCGGGCGATAGGCACGCGCGGCGAGAATGTCGCCTTGAATGCACTTCACTTCGGCAACCAACTCCTCGAAGTCACGGAAGCGGCCGCCGCGCAGGCATGACGAAAAAGTTAGATGTGCCTACCTGATCACCCTTTTGACGCGTTCCTCATTCGAGGCTCGGGGCTCAGCGATAGAAATAAGTTTATCCATCACACGTACATATTCCCCCATTTCGCCGCTCAATGTGTGCACGTGCTTCCTCACAGTTTGCACATCTAAAATTCAGGCCTAACTAGCTATACTGCTTTTACTACTCTGAAGAAGCACCCACAGTTTAATATTGCCACGTTCTATTTCCCAAGTTTTTGTTATCGTCCCAAAACACCACACGATTCTCAGCGCGAACCGCGCCTGCAGTTTTCGAGAAGGTTCCGGACTGTAGTAGATCATTTCGACAAGATCACGCTCACTGTGCGAACGGTACAGATTATTCTGGAACCTACGCCAACGCCAGCGATAACGCTAGAACATTCGACGGCAAGAGTATAAATGCCGACGCGCTTCGCCGCTTGTCAGTTGTTGATCGAAGGCCGACGCTCCGTTCGCCGCTATCAGTCCGAGACTGCTATCTGTGCAAGACTACTGCTGTAATTGGACTTTCCGTTTACCGGGCACAGGTTCGCCCAAAAATCCCAACACGAAGTCTCCTGTCTACGGCCACGTCACGACCCCGTGACATCTGACGGCGTTTTGGCGTGGACGGGGAGGAGCGTTGTGGCGCACTGCAGCAGCGTAGCTCATAGTTTCTGGCTTGGGCAGCGGTGTTTGGGGAATTCGAAGTGATTGCCGAACTTCTCGCACAATGTCGGCGATCGAATCCACTTGAGGGTGCGCCGAAGGCAACAGTTTGCGCAGCTCTTCCCGCACGATCGCTCGGATCGTTTCACACAGGTTTTCGGAGTCATTGGTTTGAGCAGCAGCGCATTCTGGAGTCAGGCGATGATTATACTGTCTGGTGCGCATGTCAAGGGTTTTTTCGATGGTGGTCGCCTCGGATACAAATTCTTGGACGGTGTTCGGTGGATTCCTCATTAGTCCCGCGAAGAGCTCCTGTTTGATCCCTCGCATGAGGAAACGAACTTTTTTCTCCTCAGGCATGTCTGGGTCAGCATGACGAAATAGGCGGGTCATCTCCTCTGTGAAAATTCCAACCTTCTCACTTGGTAGCTGAACCCGGGTCTCTAGTAGAGCAGCGGCCCTCTCTTTGCGAGCGACGCTCGCGAACGTTTGCAGAAATGCGCCGCAGAAGACATCCCACGTTCGGAGCGTGGACTCACGATTTTCTAGCCAGGTCCTTGCGGTGTCTTCCAGGTAGAAGTACACACGACGGAGCTTTTCTTCGTTGTCCCAGTGGTTGAGGGCGGCCACACGGTCGTATGTTTCTAGCCAGGTTTCCGGGTCTTCAAACGATGACCCATGAAACGTTGCTGGTTCCCTGGGTTGATGAATGACGATCGCGGGCTGGGACGCTCCGGTTGTCATTGTCGCTACAGTAGAGGTCATGGCCTTGGCCTTCCACGCCTTGTCTTGTAAAAGCCCGTACTCCGGTGGGAGATCTTGCTGTCGGCGGCTTGTTCGCTGCTCTTTGTTGGCGTCGGCGTCTTCACGACGTGGGCTGGGTTCACGGCTTGACGGGAGCGTCCGGTACATGAACGAAGCAGCACTTCCACCAGATGCCACGGGGTCGTGACGTGGCCGAAGACAGGAGACTTCGTGTTGGGATTTAACTGTTTATTTGGGCGAACCTGTGCCCGGTAAACGGAAAGTCCAATTACAGCAGTAGTCTTGCACAGATAGCAGTCTCGGACTGATAGCGGCGAACGGAGCGTCGGCCTTCGATCAACAACTGACAAGCGGCGAAGCGCGTCGGCATTTATACTGTTGCTGTCGAATGTTCTAGCGTTATCGCTGGCGGTGGCGTAGGTTCCAGAACAATCTGTACCGTTCGCACAGTGGGCGTGATCTTATCGAAATGATCTACTACAGTCCGGAACCTTCTCGAAAACTGCAGGCGCGGTTCGCGCTGAGAATCGTGTGGTGTTTTGGGATGATAACAAAAACTTGGGAAATGGAACGTGGCAATATCAATATAATGAAGCAGTACATGCAGAAAAGAAACCCATCTAGTGAACGCCATTGCATCCCTGTAATGGCATTTCAGTCATGCCAATGATGTCTCACATTCCCTTCCCTTCAACACTTGTATGCTCAGCATTCATTGTCATTCATTGACACGGACAAGCCCTACTTTCCTACTCATTTTTAATAAAGAAAAAAGCATATATATAGCAAAAATTGTATTGCGCAAAAGAATATGTTATAAGCACAGTGCATAAATGATGACAGGTGACAAAATAAAAAACTGACGCACAACTTCGCAAGTGAGAGCATTCGCAAAGAAAAGGTAAACTACTTCTTTTTTGAGCACATCAATCTTCAAAAGTAAAATTGTGCTCACTAGAGAAGTGGTTGATGCACTGCTCGTTTGGGGACACACTGTAAGAAGATGAACACTGATAACCGTTGGAGCTCGTGGGGTGCATATGCAAACAAACAGCTGCCCTGGCATCTGACACTGAACAAGGTGACACCTTCTTGACAGGCACCAGCACCGTTTTGTCAGCAATTAGAGTTGCGGATTTAGAACAGCGCTCAGCACACTGTTATGGGCACTTCAGTATTTTGTGACAATCGTGCCGCCTTTCCAGCACGTCATTTTCATGCTTCAAATCATATTCTAGTAAACAGGTCTTTTTTACTCACTCTAATATAACCTTGATAATTTTTCTATATCGATTAAAAATAAGATAGCTCATTTTACTGCAGCTAATCAGAGTGCTCCTGGAAGTGCTGTTCCCAGAAGCAGTTCAGTTTCAAAGCACGACTGTGAACACATTTATGTCTGCCCAGCCATACCTCATTGACCACAAAATCATCATAAATGGTGTTTACCTTGCAAAAAAGCCGGGGGTCCAGGCGAGACAGCTCCGGTGGCAGGTACTGCTTGTACATGTTGTAGAGGTCCAAGAAGGGTGCCCTCGATGGGTAGCCCTGCTGCATCAGCTCAAGCACCGAGGTCATTCCTGAAAGGAACACACAATGATCATGTGAAAGGTGCACATCCCCACACTGCAGGATGTGTGGTCAAGAGACTCTGAATAAAGGTTGTGCCGTCAGTGATAAATGTTCACTACAACTTTTGAATGGCGAATGAGATAATGATGTCCTTCTTCACTGAATACGCTTTTGAGATTCCTTAGAGCATGGCTCTCAAACTCACCTCATTTAGCCGACTGCACTTAGAAAATTTAGTCCCACAAGCATAAGATGGGGGAGCACACGTCAAAGGGGACTTGTTGTCAGGTTTCATCATTATCATTTATTTGACCCTTAAGGGTCCCTTAGGGGCATTACATAATGGGGGAACAAAAAAGAACAAAGAAAATAACAGAGTAGTACTAATACAAGAGCAATAGTTTTGCAGGATCTGATAACAGATACGCAAAAATGTACTAATACAAACTAAAAAAAAAAACATGCGTGCACAAACTTTACACATACAAAAGCACAAAATACAGTGACGGTGGTAGAGTTTTAATGGGCTGCCAAGTTTAGCTGAGCTGTTAGTAGCTGCTTGAATGCGCACGAGTCACGCTCTGAGATGATGGCTTCTGGTAAGTTGTTCCATTTCTAGATGGCGACAGGAAAAAAAATGACTCTTAGAATGTTGAAAAGGATGCTGGAATTAAATAGTCGGCGAGAGTATCGGAAGGGAGCAAGTAAGAGAGAGCCATGCAAGAGAGGAAAAGAATAATATAACTTATGAAATAAATGCCTATCAGCTAGATTCTGCAAGTCTAAAGACTCCTTAATTAAGTGATGCTTGATGAGTGACGGTAATTGGACGTAATAAACCGGGCCACCCTATTCTCTACGGATTTCAACAGATTAATCAGATAGATATGGTGAGCGCTCCAAATAGAGGACGCTTACTCTAGCTTCGTACAAACGAAGGTTACATACAGAATTTTACCAACTGTAGGAGATGATAGGCATCAATTTCTTTGCATATAATCAAAATTTTTTGATGTGTCAGCTACTGAGTGGGTGATGTGATCCGACCATGGGAGAGTGTTGGAAATAAGATGCCAACGTATTGGTAACTGCTGACATATGCCAAGTACGTTGAGTTTAAATTGTAGACATATTCTGAATTCGACTGCTTGCGAGATACACGCATTACTATGCATTTGGAAAAGTTGGTCGACATCACCCAGATTGAACACCAGTTTTCAACTAAGAATAGGTCATCTTGTTTGATTGATTTATGGGGTTTAACGTCCCAAACCCACCATATGATTATGAGAGACGCCGTAGTGGAGGGCTCCGGAAATTTCGACCACCTGGGGTTTTTTTAACGTGCAACCAAATCTGAGCACACGGGCCTACGACATTTTCGTCTGCATCGGAAATGCAGCCACCGCAGGCGGGATTGGAGCCCGCGACCTGCGGGTCAGCAGTCGAGTACCTTAGCCACTAGACCACTGCAGCGGGGCTAGGTCATCTTGTAGAATTTTGTGATCATCAGGGGTGGTTATTTGGTGAGGAAGGACGCAATCGTGCACAAATAATTGCATGAATAATATAATCCCTGATGGTAGATCTTTCACATATATAGAGTAAGGGGCCGAGCGCTAACCCGTGAGGGACACCTGATCTAACAGGAGCAGCAGTGGAGCGAAGACCAGCAATGTCAGTGAGCCGAGATCGATCTTCAAAAAGCTCATTTCGACAATAACTCAAATCTGGGTGCAGATGCTGACAGTTTTCATTCCACAGTGATTCTTCAACTCAGGAATTCTCATGGGGTGCCTCATGAAAACACAAATCCTTGAGACCAGCCCTTTATTTACGAATAAAGCAGTATTAACGGTAATAGATGTTTATTACAGCAAAAGCTGTTATGAGATCACAACTCGGGTCAAGCGCAGTTGCATGTTGTCCACCGCCGCCACCGCTGCCGGTGTCCATAACCACATTGCGCGAAATTAGAAAAAAAACTTTGCACCGATGACACAGTGGGGCTTGAACCCGGGCCCACTAGGTGCCAGCTTAATATTATACCACTGGGTTATGCCAGTACTTGTAACATGTTGTCACACTTGCCTTAGGCAGGTCTGACCTAGCACCAATGGCACAGTGGGTCTCGAACCCAGGTATGCTGGGTGCCGGCCCAGTATTCTACCAGTGAGCTACTTGGGTGCTTGCGACTTGTTGTCAAACTTGCCTTAGGCAGGCTTGATGTCGGAAGAGCCATCGCGTTAATACGACTTATAAAGCGTTTTATAACAGCGAAAGAACAACCAGTCGTCGCACAATGCGATTACCGTATTTACTCGCATAATCCTCGCACTTTTTTTGGCGGAAAACGGGTGCAAAGTTGGGGGGTGCGAGAATTGCGCGCGGAAAACTTTCTACGAAAACCTACAAAGCTAAAAAAAATAAAACGAAGTGGCCGCAAATCAGGATTCTCACACCAGCAATTAACTGCAAGCTTTGAGAAGTACTAATTAAAATTGACCTCAACAAAAAAAGCAGAGGTTCAACACAAGGCAAGATTTATTCGAGACACAAAAAGTGCAATCAAATAGCCGAGAATTAGAATACTATACGCACAGCTTGTGTACGTTGTAGGCGTAGGAGTAGCATTTGTCGCTCAACAGGAGCCCTCAAAAGGTAAGCTTAGCATGTCAGTATTGGGCTGATGGTTATTTAACAGAATCTTCCGCAGTTTCCTTCTGAAGAAATAAACTTTACCATCAACCTCTGTCTTAAGCACACGGCAGGCCCAACGTGTCTTGGTGGCTTTCAGCTGCCGTCTCCAGTAGCGAACACAAAACTCGTCGACTCCAAAGGGCCTACCGGCGGCCCTGTTTTTTTGGTGCGCCATCAATCACTTTCAACCTGAAAGCAGCCGTGTAGCTTCAGTACCGCCCCATAACGTGACAAGATTACCGACACAACATACAAGACACGCCGCAAAGCGCACTACCACTTTGGCTTGGCTTGGATTAGATTGAATCTCCGTGCAATAACAGTATGCCTGATGCTTAAGAGATGGCGCCAGATGGTGTGCGCTGTCATCATAAACTGCTGAAACAAGCAGACGACATTATTGCGGCATTTTTCAGGGGTGCGATAATTACTCGAGGAAAAAATATTGTATTTTTGTTGGGCGATGTGGGGGGTGCGAGAATTATGCGAGTGCGAGGATTACGCGAGTAAATATGGTAGCTTAATGAGTAGGCCTCCCAATGCTCCAACCGATTACAAAAGCTTGTTCTTGTCTCCCCAGTAGCTGTGGCGCATACCCACTTCAGCCATAATTCCTAATCGTAGTCGTCCACTGCATGAACAATTGGCACAAAATTTTTTGCAAGTGTTTAGTGGATACCATTCTTCTCAAAAGAATGACGAGAAATAGCATAGCGAATGTCGGCCTCCTACCCAAAAGTTTATTACTAATGCCCTAGTGGGTACCAAGCAAGTGTGCTTGCAGTAGTTACCCAATGAGTGTTTTGAAAAGGCTCTGAAAGGCCACTCTTCTAGCTTTCGCTGCGACTGTGCTGCGCCTACCGCGCAGGCCTGGAGTTTTTTTTCATGTCAAGCCATTTGAAGCCATAAGCAGCTAGCGATGGGTTTGTGGGCTGTGTGTTGAAGACCCCTGCCCCAGAACAGAAGACTGCAGAACTGTCAAAAAAGAGAAAAAGTATTTTTACTTTGCTGAAGTGGTCAAATGGTTACAGCCACATATGAAATAGCTCTCGTGGCTTGCTAGTACACTTACCACGGTATTCATGAACTGACTTTAAGTTACCGCAGTAAGGCTACTTACGAGATGATGAGAAAAATATAAGAAAAGTACAAGGCGAGTTTCAGAAACCTCCCTTAAGCTGTCATAAGGGCACTATATGAAAGGTATCTTTAACTTGTCAATTATAGGCCCTGGGTGTGATGGTAGGTAAATTTTTGGTACAAAATGATTACTTTGAGCAACAATAAATTAGCTTTACTGCAAGAAACCGACAACAGTATGCACAGAAGCAGCCAAACATAAACAGCAGAAAAGTTTGTTTAAGCACTGACATTTCTCATCCAGCCACTTTTCTGCAACTCCAGTAGAATCAGTGTTAAGTTTTGTTATATCAATGTGATTTATGTTTTTGCTGTGTTTGATGGTGTTACCGTGCTTTCTTCAACGTTCGCAGTTTTCTTTCACTTTTATGAAATTTAACTGGATTTATTTGATAGTTTGAGCAGTTTTACGGCATTTTGAAGAAGTTGCATTTATTAAGGAACGGTGCACTGAAGTGAACTTCACCGACGAAGTGGATACGTCTTGACGGGTGTTGTAAACAAGTACCTACTACGAAGATGACGTTGTGTGCCTTCAGAGAAAACGAAAAACATGGACGCAGCTCGCGATAGAATTCAAGAGCCGACGTAATGTGCATCCGTGCACGGCTGACCAAATAACTAGAAAAGTGTTTGTGCCATTTAGAGAAGTTTTACCAGTATGGGAAAAGCGTTTTTGCAGCCATAGTTGACATCCGCCAGAATGCGTACTTGTTACACGGTCAGCTATGGGACATTGACAAGGCAGTTGCTCCCAAGTCGAAACATGCCAATTCCATAAAAGCGCGATGCGATGAGCAGCTGCATGAGACTGTGCACAACGAACCCGTGACCATGGATATTTTCCTGCAGAAACAGTACACGAGCAGATTCTTCACGGTACTTTTTGTGTAGCGGGGGCGGCACAAAAATTTCGCTTGTCATAGGTCTCGACAAGGTGCCGTCGATCGTTAAGGACTCACCGTGGCAGTGATGTGTATGTGCATGTTGTGCGGTACAATATTCACATAATCAACGGGATAAGCGAAGTGTTCTCCCACCATGTTGTTCAAGAAAGCCTTAAGGTAGTTCATTATCATCATCAGCCTGACTACGTCCACTGCAGGGCAAAGGCCTTTCCCATGTTCTGCTAGTTAACCCGGTCCTGTGCTTGCTGCTGCCAATTTATACCCGCAAACTTCTTAATCTCATCTGCCCACCTAACCTTCTGTCTTATAGGCTACCTTAACCGAGCATTACTTAAGCACGAGTGTAAAGTGAGCCCTTTACAAAGAGGGTTCAGCTTAATTTGAGGACGACGCAGCGAGCAATGGAAAGAAAAATGGTAGGTGTAAGAGTGGATTAGGGAACAAACGGGGGTTAAGGATATCATAGTGTGATGAGTGAAGTGGCCTTGGTGATCGTGAACACAGAATTGTGTTTGAAGTGCGCGCCACAGAGACAGTCGAGAGAAGACGACGCAGGAAAATCAGGGTAGTGGGGTGTGAAGAAGAAGGAGTGGGGCAGACGTGGCTGGAAGGAAGAAGCAAGGTTGAAGAACTAGGGCGTGGGAGCAGTGACCCGTCGGGTTGCGGACTCGAGGTCTCAGCGGGCTCCCACCTGGGGCCACACCAGCCGTCCTTGCAGTTCGGGCCTGGCGTGGGCGAAACGTCGCCAGGACGTTTCCGCCAGGCGAGTCCGGCACCTACGGCAGCGAGCGCCAGCCAGCGTTCGAGACAGGCATGGCAAACGCCATGCGTGCTCCAGGTCAACGACCTTCGCAGTGAGCCGCGTTCTTGGCCGCGGCTGTCATTGGACTCACCAGGCTACCCTAGCGTTGGCCATCCCTTCCCAGCGTTGAGTTTGCCGCCGGGACTTGACCACCGCCTTCCTCTCCGGTGAACTCTTTCTGTTTATGCCCTTGTGACTCTCACACCAGCATACCCAGCATGTTATATTTTTTTCCCTTTATTTATTATTACACCTTCCATGTCTTTTGTAAATACATTTTTTTGTGTGATTGCATAAACGGCCTCGTTACTGCCCGATGACGATTGAGTCATCGCAGGTTTCCGTACAGAAACACGAGCGTCTCGTCTAGAGCTTTGTCTCTCTATACAGCTCGTTACATTGGCGTCCAAGGCGACAGGACGAAGCCGTTTATTGCATTAACAGTTACTGTTCCCTGGTTACATTTTGCTAAAAAAAAAGACAGATCAAAGATGAATTCGGATTTAACGGCACTGGCGTTGCGCATGGGGCTAGAGGGAGCTGAGTTAAAGGCTTGGGTAGAAGAATGGGAGTCTCGAGCTCGAGAAGAGAGGGCTGCAGAACGTGAAGCAAGGAAAGAGAAGATGGAGCAGATGGAGTTAGAACGGCGACTTCAGGAGGAATGCCAGAAGACTATACAGTTGCGTCTTCAACTCGCCCAGGCTGAAGGCGTTAGAGAGTCAGTGGTGGCTGACCAAGGCCGACCAGTTCGAGCATCTCCTACCATTAATCCTCACAATTTCATGCCAGGGTTTAACGAGAACCGGGACGACTTAGACGCATACCTAAAAAGGTTTGAGAATGTTGCTACTGGTCAAGAATGGCCAAAAGACAAGTGGGCCACGGCCCTAAGTTTGTGTTTGAGCGGGGAGGCTCTCAAGGTCTTTGGTCGTCTGTCGCCAGAAGAGGCTCTCGATTATGACAAAACCAAATTGGCGCTACTGCAACGATTTCGTTTCACGGCGGAGGGCTACCGTGAAAAATTCCGACACAGCAAGCCACAAGATGGGGAAACGGGCGTGCAGTAAGCAACGAGGCTAACAAGCTTCTTCGACAGATGGGTTGAGATGTCGAAAACGGAAAAGGAATACTCCTCAGTTTGGAATCTCATAGTAGCGGAGGAATTTATAAACAACTGTCATGATAAGGTGGCGCTATTTTTGCGAGAGAAAAACTGCCGTAAGCTTGAAGAGATGGCGAAAGCGGCCGACAATTTCTTAGAAGCTCAGCGACAGTCAAACTTGCTTGTTTTCCGTGACAAAGGGGAGAACACTCCTGCAGGAAAAGGCGGTAATTCAACTTCAAAGGCTTCCACTCGATGTTTTGTTTGTGACAAGACCGGTCACATAGCTGCAGAATGCCGCTCTCGGACAAGGCAACCATACTGTGGGTATTGTCGTAAAACTGGGCACGACACCCAAGCGTGCACCAAGATACCCAGCACTACCCGGAAAGCCTCATGTATATGGTCGCAAAGGGAGAACATTAACGAAGTCGAGCAGTTGGAGGACGAAAAAAGCGAAGAGAGTATGGCTAGTGCAGTGAATACCGAACAAAAGGTGGCGAAGCATCAGATGCCCGTGTTGCAGGGCATGATATTCGGCAAGACTGCCTCAGTATTACGGGACACAGGAAGTAATACGATGGTTGTGCGACGTTCCCTCGTGCCAGACGGAGAACTTACGGGAACCACGGCAACATTGTTCTTGGCGGATGGAAGTAGAATTAAGGTTCCAGAGGCAAAGGTGGAAATTTTTTCACCATACTTTTCAGGCGTATGCATCGTAAAATGCATGATTTCCCCGTTATATGACATTATCGTGGGAAATGTGCCCGGACCACGTCAGGCTCACGACCCTGATACAACATGGAAAGAGAAGCTTGCTGTACCGAAATTAGAGACGGACAGCGTAGCACGTAAACGATGCAAGGAGGAAAGTCATCACTTGAACCACTCGCTGAGCGGCATCAAGAGCACAAGGTCTAAGCCAGATTCAGCCACACTCAAGGTCGACAGTTTGAAAATGACCAGAAAGGATCTCGAAACTGCGCAAGCAGAAGACAAGACCTTGGATACCTGCAGAAACAAAGTCGGACAAGTATATTATGGAAGGGGTCAACCAATTATTCATTTACCATAGAAAGGGGGATAGTCTACCGCCATTACCGGTTATCCTCTGGCAAAATGATAAAACAGGTGGTAGTTCCCTGCAAATTGCGCAGCCAAGTGCTTGAGATGGCGCACGAAAGTCTGATGTCAGGACATCAAGGTACGAAAAGAACCATTGATCGGATACTAGGCTCGTTCTATTGGCCTGGAGTACAGGAAGAAGCTAAAAGATATGTTCCATCTTGTGATACGTGCCGAAGAACATACCCGAAAAGCAAAGTAGGCAAAGCACCACTTGGCCAAATGCCATTGATTGAGACACCATTCGAGCGAGTGGCAGTTGACATTATCGGACCCTTGAAACCAGTCTGTAACAAGGGTAACCGATACATTCTGACAACGGTTGACTTTGCGACACGTTATCCGGACGCAGTGGCCCTGCCCGCGATTGATTCGGCGACTGTGACAGAGGGCCTGTTGGAAATGTTTTCACGCACTGGATTTCCCCGTGAGATTCTGTGCGATCAGGCATCTTGCTTCACGTCCCAGTTGATGAGAGAAGTCAACGCACTGTTATCCATCAAACATCTAAGTTCGACACCCTACCACCCTATGTGCAACGGGATGGTTGAACGGTTTAATGGCATGCTGAAACAGATGCTGCGAAAACTATGTCAAGAGGATCCGAAATCATGGGATCGGCTGCTCGCGCCACTTCTTTTTGCATACCGAGAGGTACCCCAAACCAGCATGGGATTCTCGCCGTTTGAACTTATCTATGGGAGATACGTTAGAGGCCCTCTCAGTATATTGAAGGAGCTATGGACGGGAGAACACATCAGTGATGAAGTAAAAACAACGTATGGCTACGTCTTGGATCTTCGAGTCTTGAGTAGAGGGTGCAACTAGCCCATGAGAACTTGTCACAAGCGAGGAAAACTCAAAAGCAGTACTATGATCGGGGAAGCAAGAACCGCCTGTTAGAAGTGGGAGATCTTGCTTTGATCTTACTCCCTACCACGGAGAACAAGTTATTGATGCAATGGAAAGGGCCTTTTCGAGTCGTCGGAAAGAAAGATAACTACGACTATTTATTGGACCTGGGACATGGCAACAAACTGTTCCACATAAATATGCTGAAGCGCTATGAAAATCGGCAGCCGAGGACAACCCCTCAAACAGCGTCTTTCGTGGTCACGGAAAAGGACGAGACAGACACGCCATTATCAGTCTGCAAGACTACCCAAAGCGTTGGCGTGGAAGCAATTCCTATAGCCGAGGGACTGGAAGAAGAGAAGCGTGTTGCGCTTGAAAAGATTCTAGCCGCTTATGACGATGTCTTTTCCGACATTCCCGGAAAGACAAACATTTTGAAGTGCTGCCTTCAGTTGACAACATCTGAACCTATTAACACTCCACAGTACCCTTTGCCGATAGCAATGAAGGAAGTCATCGAGAAGGAAGTTCAAGACATGCTGAAGCATGGCGTCATCGAGAGATCGAATTCTCCTTATAATTCACCACTAGTTCTCGTCAAGAAGCCGGATAACACTTATCGTACGTGTGTGGACTTTCGGCGTATCAATGAGATTCTAATCTCCGATGCCGAACCCATACCACGAACGGACATAATGTTCACCGAGGTCGGCACCAAGAGATATTTTTCCAAGTTCGATCTGACGAAAGGCTATTGGCAAGTCCCACTCCATTCGGCTTCAAGACCAGTCACTGCCTTCTCGACGCAGTCAGGACATTACCAATTCATGTATATGCCTTTCGGCATCAAGACGGCTTCCGCAGTGTTCCCGAGATTAATGAGGACTCTTCTTCAGGGTGTGGAAAACGTAGTCCATTACATTGACGACGTTCTCGTAGCTACAGCGACCTGGGAGGAGCACTTGGAGACTTTACAGCACTTGTTGCAGCGAGTCCGTGAAGCAGGACTAACCATCAAGCCTCAGAAATGTGAAATCGCCGTGGAATCCATCATCTTCTTGGGTCATCGGTTGGGAGGCGGAACTATTCAACCAGTAGAAAGTACAGTGGCGAAGATTGCTTATTCAACCAGTAGAAAGTACAGTGGCGAAGATTGCTAACGCAACTCGACCCGAGACCAAGAGGCAGCTGCGATCGTTCCTGGGATTAGCAGGATACTACCGCAATTTAATACCCCGATATGCCGAAAAGGCCCAGCCTTTAACGGAATTAACCAAGAAAAGGGAGAAGAACAAGATCTGCTGGAACCAAGAAAGAGAAGCGGCTTTTGAGACACTGAAGCAAGCCCTCTCATCAGGACCAATAGTACGAGCTCCTGATCCGAAACGCACATTCGTACTGCGTTCGGATGCGTCTGACACCTGTATTGGGGCAGTTCTCATGCAGGACCACAATGGGGTGTTACATCCAGTGTCATACGCTAGCCGACAGCTATTGCCGCGAGAACAGAATTACTCCACCATAGAACGAGAATGTCTGGCACTAGTGTGGGCAATAGAAAAGTTTCACATCTTCGTGTACGGAACGCAGTTTGTTGTGCAAACTCATCACCAACCATTACAATATCTAGCTAAGGCCAAACACCTGAACGGCAGACTACTGAGATGGAGTCTGGCACTACAAGAGTATTCTTTTGTTATTCAGCATATTAGAGGCTCAGATAATTCAGGTGCCGATTTCATGAGTAGGCTGTAACCTAAGCTTTCACGGAAGTGTATTGCAACTGGTTTACAGTTTGTCTACTATTTCTGAACCACGTGGTTTATTCACCAGAAGAAAACAGTAATCGTGCCATGGCTGACTACATGTTTTTTTTTGTTTTTTTTATGTGTGAGATTGTGTGAACATTTATTGTGGACATATATCACCTCTATTCACTGGTGCGGTGCAGTGGTCTTGTGCGGACACGTGGTGATTGCGACTAAGACGTGGCTAGAAAGTTTTTTTTTTTTAGAAAGAAAAAACTTTTTCCGAAGGAGGGGCATGTGTGATGAGTGAAGTGGCCGTGCGTGATCGTGAACATAGAATTGTGTTTGAAGTGCGCGCCACAGAGACATTCGAAGAAGACGACGCAGGAAAATCAGGGTAGTGGGGTGTGAAGAAGAAGGAGTGGGGCAGACGTGGCTGGAAGGAAGAAGCAAGGTTGAAGAACTAGGGCGTGGGAGCAGTGACCCGTCGGGTTGCGGACTCGAGGTCTCAGCGGGCTCCCACCTGGGGCCACACCAGCCGTCCTTGCAGTTCGGGCCTGGCGTGGGCGAAACGTCGCCAGGACGTTTCCGCCAGGCGAGTCCGGCACCTACGGCAGCGAGCGCCAGCCAGCGTTCGAGACAGGCATGGCAAACGCCATGCGTGCTCCAGGTCAACGACCTTCGCAGTGAGCCGCGTTCTTGGCCGCGGCTGTCATTGGACTCACCAGGCTACCCTAGCGTTGGCCATCCCTTCCCAGCGTTGAGTTTGCCGCCGGGACTTGACCACCGCCTTCCTCTCCGGTGAACTCTTTCTGTTTATGCCCTTGTGACTCTCACACCAGCATACCCAGCATGTTATATTTTTTTCCCTTTATTTATTATTACACCTTTCATGTCTTTTGTAAATACATTTTTTTGTGTGATTGCATAAACGGCCTCGTTACTGCCCGATGACGATTGAGTCATCGCAGGTTTCCGCACAGAAACACGAGCGTCTCGTCTAGAGCTTTGTCTCTCTATACAGCTCGTTACACATAGCTGAAATCAAGAAGAAGAAATGGACATGGGCCGGGCATGTAGCGCGTAGACAGGATAACCGCTGGTCATTAACGGTAACTAACTGGATTCCCAGAGAAGGCAAGCGGGTTAGGGGGAGACAGAAGGTTAGGTGGGCAGATGAGATTAAGAAGTTTGCGGGTATAAATTGGCAGCAGCAAGCACAGGACCGGGTTAACTGGCGGAACATGGGAGAGGCCTTTGTCCTGCAGTGGACGTAGGTCAGGCTGATGATGATGATGATGAAAGTCACGCTTGACGTGACATCTCTCGCCCCCCTCCTTTTTGGTAACACGCCTTCCCAAGAAACGGAGCCGGCTCGGCGTGGCACCCTCTTCCTTGCTTGCCACACGCATTCCCGAGAAATGGCGCCCCAGCTTACTCTGTCTCCCCAGCTCCTCCCATGAAACTGCCTGTCCGGTGTCAACAAGGGCCACGGGCAACGAGGACGGAGAGATACAAGGAGCGCCCGGAAAAAGACTAGAGGCCTTTTCTACTAGTAGAGCATGCCGGCTAGACCCCCGCCTTACCGCTTTAGGCCCAACTGCGGGTCATAGTCTTTGCTGTCATTTCTGCATAGTAATCAGTTCTGTAAATAAAGTAGTGTAAGTAAAATATGCAGCAGTTAAGGCGTCTTTCTCCAGAGAAAAGTCACGAAGACGGTGGCGATCATCCTCGTGAAGCAACAGACCCGGCTTTGCTCCACCACTAAGAACCTGGTCCGAACCATATACCGAGTTGAGACGAAAATTTACTATGAGGAAAGTTCTGCAATAAGTACAAGGTAGGTTTATAAAACACGTTAAGAGCGAACTTATGGCTAAGGTTGACTTAAGTAATAAGGATCAGTTTAAGTAAGGTTTGTGAATACAGGGTTAACGTCCATATTGCTAGTCACATGTGCTTTTGTAAAAATGTTCTGCCTCTGCAGGGAACCCTGGCAATCCTAAGTTGCATGCAGCACATCCCCTAATAGGCTGATGCCATCATTGCCAGGGCACTTTTAGCACCTTGGGGTATGTGTGAACGTTTACCATAGTGTTCGTCGTGCCCACTCAGTTCTCCATCGCGCACAGGCGTAACAATGTTGAGCCACCTTTCTTTCTGAAGGCAACATGTTTGCGTAGCACACTCGGGGATCTGCAGCGCCATCTAGCATCTGTGATGTTCCGCCCCAGTGTCGGTGTGTGGAGATCTGCGGTGGTGAATTGTAATGAGTAAGAGGGCGCATGCTGGGCGCTGGAATGCGGCGGTGGAGCGCATATACGCCACATTCACGTGTGGGATTGGCCGGAAAAAGGCTCGTGACATGTGACCCGAGCCGTGATGGAAAATCACACAGAATAAGCTGGCACGGTGTTGTGAAGTTTCGAACTGCGAAGATCAGGAAGGCCAGTGACCAAAGCAGTAGCTGCCTTGTTCTACCGTAAGTCGGTTTAAGAGACCCAGGAAGTGGCTGTTGACCTCTGAGGTCCTAAGAGAGGCTGCCTGGACTTGCCGCATCCTTCAGGAACAGTTCCTAGTGGGCCTACAGATGTTCCTGTTCTGCCCAGAACAATGTGGCACACACCATGTCATCGGAGCGAGTCATCAATGAGGCCAATGACGATTTGGGTTTGACCAAGCGGGCCCAGGATGACGAATAAGACCGGGACACCGTCGATGAAGACGAAACGGTACCACTTCGTCATAGTTCTGAGGGTGGCAGTTGAACAGTAAGAATGTTCTATCATTAAAGGAGCGCATGAGAGTAGCCATCAAGACGCCACCTTGGCTAGAGTATAGTGTACAAGAATATGGGGTAGTGTGTTCAGGCACTCTGATTGATATGTGGGGTTTAACGTCCCAAAACCGCCATATGATTATGAGAGACGCCGTAGTGGAGGGCTCCGGAAATTTCGACCACCTGGGGTTCATTAACGTGCTCCCAAATCTGAGCACACGGGCCTACAACATTTCCGCCTCCATCGAAAATGCAGCCGCCGCAGCCGGGATTTGAACCCGCGACCTGCGGGTCAGGTGTTCAGGTACTCTTTCTCGCCATGCATCGTGTGAAGCGGCGCACGTGTACAAAAAACCGGTTTTCAAGGCGGCACTGCCGTAGCATGGGCTGGCAGGATTGTCAGCTCCGCGCCGCTCTGCCTTCTTTGGTGCTGTTCAGTGACCTGTTGCTTGTGTTCGCGCCCGCTTAATGAAAGTTTTTCTGGCAATGTTTTTGCTGGCCACGTGACAGTGAGGCAATGCAGTCATCGGCGGCAACGACACTGCTTTGCACCTAGGTGCAAAACATGGTAAACTATTGGAAAAAAAGGTGAACAGCCGTCGCTTCTCGCTGCACCCAAAGACGAAGCACGGAGGAATATTTGGGAACAAAATTTACATCGAAAGGATGGGACCTTGGATGGGACATCGAAAGGATGGGACCGAAAGGATGGGACCGTTACTGCGTTGGCGCGTTACTGCCCAACGCTCCAAGCTACTTATCGAAGAAAGCGCCACATTCAAGACCTCCGCAAAAGCGGAAGAACTTGGTGGTCGAATCTACGATCTCCAAGATAACTGCAACACCCTGCATAGACGGTGAGGCTACTTACTCAGGTTCATCGATAGACCTTCCTGCCGACTACAAACACGTGGTGGCGAACACTACAGGGACTGGAGCTTCGCTGGAACGCTTACTGAAGCTTTGTTTGCCTTCCGTTTACATGATCACGATCGCACCGGATCTCGTGTCAAAGAGAGTGGTAATTTGCGTGCTGTCAAGACTTCATTTTTTCGTGAAAGATATCAACCAGTCTCGAGAGGTAAAACGAAAAAAAAAAAAAATCTGCACGCGAAAATCAGTCGGTGTTCATAAAGGTGCCACCTTAATGAAGTGATCGTGAACTGATGGTTCCACAGAATGGCGACGAATTTGATCGGTGTTACTGCTCACTGCAGTATGCGTGCTCGTTAAAAAAGGGTTTCTTCTTACAGTCTGACAGTGGTGCCAAGTGATGTTTCCTTTTGACTGTACAGTGTGTAAAATGGATAGGGTGCAATTAGCAGTGGCTGCAAAAGACGAAGAAGAGGACCGTGGTTCGTGCTCTTGATAGCTCCGATTCGGATCGCTGAGCGCTTGACCTGTGTTCGTTTTTTAATAAGCGCACCGCGGACTTAACGCTCAACACGTAAAATCAAGTGGTGGAGAGTGCTGGTTCTCTTTTTCACCCTGGAACTCCGTAGCCGGACTCTACCTCTGCCGTCCATCATGCCTGACGACGTTGCAGCACAACCGAATGCTGCCACACACCCCGCTCTCCGCTGCCCCGGTATTCCGAGGGAGCGCGACCCAGTCCTATTCAACGGCACTGATGAACAGGACATCGAGGACTGGCTCGCTTTGTTTGAAAAGTAAGTGTCAACAACCGGAGGGACGATAACGACAAACTCGGTCGCGTCCACTTCTACCTGAGGGGTGTAGCGGAGTTTTAGCTGAACAACCACTAGGCTGAAATTACCACCTGGGCCTCTTTCAAAACGACCTTCGCAGACATATTCGGCCGACCGGCAGTGCGCAAGCTCCGCGCAGAGCAGCGTTTGCAATATCGTGCCCAGTTGGCAGGAGAAAGTTTCACGTCTTACATTGAGGACGTCGTAGGCCTCTGCCGGCGCTTCAATCCGGCCATGTCCGAAGCTGACAAAGTCGAGCATATCATGAAGGGCATCGAGGACGATGCGTTCCACATGGTTGTGGCGAAAACTCCTCGAACCGTCACAGACATCATTAAGCACTGCCAGAGCTACGACGAGTTGCGACATCACAGTTTCGACACGACCAGCACATCAGCACTGACCGTTGGCGCGATCTCTCCAGATCCGGGTGTCACAGAACGAGCGCTCAAAATGGGCGCGCCGCCAACTTTTTGCGATAACGCGCCGAAGTGACGCCGCGAGGTCAACGAAAAAAAAAAAGAAAAGAAACATCTAAAGGCTCCACGGGCGCGCGACGCTCTCCCCTCGGAAGCGTGGCTTCGCCGACGAACCTCCTCACCCCACATCGGCGGCCGAGCGAGCACTCGAAATTTCCAGAAGGAAAGGGGCGTGTATGCCGGGTTGAGTCATCTGTCGGGGACGGCCCCCGTACAGTCTCGCACCTTTCCCCAGCCTCCGCTGCGCATCGCGCCGACGAAATGATGAGAACTTTCTGGAATGTCGCGCGGAAGGTATTTAACCGAGCAGCGGAGATGAGAGATCAGGAGAAGACGGAAGTTAGCGCCAGAGCGCGTAGGGATTCCGCCGTGTAGTCGGCGAAGGTTTTGTCCGTAGAGACAAAGCAGGAGAAGAAGATGATTTCCACCTGAGGGGTGACGACTCGAGCTACAGGCAAGAGTGTGTGTTTACCGCTATTGAGCGAAGACGCGTGGCAACAGCTGCGTGTGTGAAGCCGACGTGTTTCCGGCAAAGAAGTTGAAGCTAGAAGAGTGGCCAATTGAAGACGCGAGGTTTCCTGGAAGAGAAACTTCAGGGGGCTGCGGAACGACAACAACGCTGGACTTTGAGTGAGTGATTCTCGGAAGAGTATCATCCAGACTTTTGTTCCAAGAACTTTGGACTGAATAGGTTTTCTATCTCTTTAGTCTTTAAGTGTCTTGGTTGTTCAATGCATGCGACTGCATTGTAGTGTGTATTGTTGTCTGTGTCCGTTGTTTTGAGTGTGGCTGATTGTACTTTGTAGTACGTTGTTTGATTGGTGACATATTGTATGCAACTATTGTGGAGTGGGCATTCTTGTGTATTGTTTTCGATCTGCCATTACTGAGAATATAATTTTGTTTGTTTATCAACTTTCGGCTCTGACTTGTTCTTTGGGCCACAGCCGGCGTCCGCTGGCGCGCCAAAAAGGACCACTTCTAAATTGTCCACGCTTTCGTGGTGCGGTTCGGGGGGCTGATACTTCGGCCCTTGGAATTAGCCCGGCGATCGCCTCCCTAATTAACGGGACATGTGTGACACCGTGTAGTATTGACGCACCAAATACAGCAGTTCATCCGCGAGGAGGTTGCCCGCCAATTGTCTATTGCTCCCTTTCTCCCTAGTAATATTCATGGACTCCCCTCGTCATTGTGACAAACCATTGTGGAGCAAGTATCCGAAGCTCTTCCGCCTACGCACCAGGCACCGCCTGTATCAGCGCCGTTGACCTATGCTGACGTCGCGAGAAGGCATTCACATGCAGTGCCATACAGCACCGGCCTTCCTCAATGCCCTCAAGTCTTCTACACACCACAGGCACCGACAAGCCCGCAAGTTCCGCTTTATCGACGTCCTGACACCCGTCCCAATAATCCTTGGCGCACACTGGACAACCGACCAATATGCTATTACTGTGGTCTACCCGAGCATGTCGAGCGTTTCTGCCGCCGCCGCGTTCTTCGTCCAACTGCCGTTGAAGCCAATTACAGCTAGGACCATACAGAGCCGCAACAGCCAATACCTTCCCACGCTCCTTCAAACACCTCATCGTCGAAGCGCCGCACCTCACACTCGTCTCGATCACCCTCCCCGCGCCGGTGCTCGCTATCGCCAATACTTCGATGCACCGTGCCCGTCCACATAGAAAACTGACCACCGCAGTTCCCGAGGCAAGAACTGTGCCACTGTCGAAATCTACAAGGCCTCGTTCCCAACCTGCAAACGAAATCCCAATCTTCAATGCGGTGTTGCAGTGTCCGCCTTAGTCGATACTGGAGCTGCTGTGCCCGTGTTGAACGAAGCAATGTGCCGCAAGTTGAAAAAGATTACGACTTCGCTTTCTGGTGTTTCTCTTCGTACGGCGACCACACATCACATACAACCTTCCGTCACGTGCACAGCTCGTCTACTCATTCAGAACGTTTTGTATGTGGTTGAATTCGTCGTCTTTCCGCACTGCTCGCATGTCGTTATATTGGGCTGGGACTTTCTTTCCATGCATCATGCTGTTGTCGATTGTGCCCGCCCCGAGCTTGAATTATCAGCAATCTCGAACATCGCTCCTGCCAAGTCATCTTTTTCTCATGTCGTCATCGCCGAGGACACGGACATCCCACCTATGTCGTCTGCTGTTGTGCCAATCTCCTGCGACTATGCTTTCTTTACCACCTTGTTTACGCCGTCAGCGAAATTCACTTCCCGTAAGCATTTTCTTCTCCCATTTGCTCTTATCCGTAAGCATTTTCTTCTCCCATTTGCTCTTGTCACGATCGAAAACTCCTCCGCAACCATTTATGTCACGAACCTGCTTTCGGTCCCAACCACTATGTTCCGCGGAGAATGTATAGGGCAACTTGAGGACATTGATTCAGTCTGCGCTAAAGCACTACCTGGCCGCACAGCAAGCCTCCATGTCGCGAGCGTTAATCTCGATGCCACGGCCAACACATCTACCCTGCCTAAGATGCCTTCCTTCCATCCATTGCTTCGGACCTTCCCAGCGTTCAGCGGATGCAACTCTTGAAGCTTCTCGGCCACTTTCGGATGTCTTTCGATCACAAGCAACCCAGTTTGGGCAGAACAACTTCGATCACTCATCATTTAATCATTTAGACACCGGCAGCCATGCATCCCTGCGCCAAGGTCCATACCGCGCCTCTAAAGCTGAATGTCGGTTTATTGAAGACCAGGTGACTGACATGCTTAGTCTGGGAGTCATACAGCCGTCCCACAGTCCATGGGCATCCCCAGTGGTGTTCGTGAAAAAGAAGGACGGTAGCATCCGCTTATGTGTTGATTATAGGCGCCTTAACAAGATCACGCGCAAAGATGCCTATCCGCTCCCCAGAATTGATGACGCGCTCTACTTTTTGCACGGAGAAGAGTTCTCTTCGCTGGATCTTCGGTCGGGGTACTGGCAGGTACCTATGGATGAAGCCGACCGCCCCAAAACTTCGTTCGTAACTCCTGACGGCTTGAGTTCAACGTGATGCCGTTCAGTCTGCCACATTCAGGCGTCTTATGGACAGCATACTTCAAGGTCTCACAACTGGCATACGTGCCTTTGCTATCTGGATGACGTTGTGGTTTTTCAAAGAACTTTGATACCCGTCTCCAGCACCTCGCAAGTGTCCTGGAATGCCTCACATAGGCTGGGCTACAACTAAATTTGAAGAAATGTCACTTCGCCGCACGGAAGCTCACAATCTTAGGGCACGTTGTCAGCAAGGACGGCGTTCTGCCAGACCCAGACAAGCTCCGCGCCGTCACCGAGTTTCCTAAGCTGTCGACACTCAAAGAACTCCGAAGCTTTATAGGACTATGCTCGTATTTTCGATGATTTATTCGTAATTTCGCATCTATAATGATCCTTTTAACACGTCTACTTGCTGACAGCCAAGGTATCTCGGCATGTTCGTCCACCTGTGACGACGCATTTGCGAAATTACGTCATCTTCAGACATCGCCGCCGATTCTCCATCACTTCAACCCAGACGCCCCTACCGAAATCCACACAGACGCTAGTGGAGTCGGCCTTGGCGCTCTCTTTGCACAGAGAAAGTCTGGCTTCGATGAGTATGTCGTTTCTTACGCGAGTCGCACTCTGACCAGAGCTGAAGAAAATTATTCGGTCACGGAGAATGTCTAGCCATAGTTTGGGCAATCGCTAAATTCAGACCTTACATATATGGTCGGACATTTGATTTCGTGACTGATCATCACTCCCTTTGCTGGTTGTCGTCTCTAAAAGCCCATCTGGTTGCCTAGCCCGTTGGGCATTACGACTCTAAGACTACGACATCCGCGTCGTCTACAGGTCAAGGCGCAGACATTCAGACGCCGACGCTCTCTCTCGATCTCCGCTTTCCCATGACTGTGCAAATGCGCCTATTTCTACCTACAATTTTGCCTCCCTTCACAGGCTGACATGCCACCCGAGCAGCATCAAGACCTTTAGATAGTGCCTTTAATGGAGTTCCTATCGAAGCTATCACCAAGTACCGCCAGTCGCTCGCTGCGGCGCACAGCTCGCCATTTCACCATGCGCGATGGGTTACTTTACCGCCGCAATTACCTCAGTGAAAGTCGCAAGTGGTTGTTGGTGATTCCTCGCCAATTACGCACTGATATTTGCGCCTCGTTCCATGCAGACCCCCAATGCGGCCACGCTGATGTAATAAAGACGTATGCATGCCTCCGGCTGCGGTACTACTAGCGCGGAATGTATTGACTTGTCCGCCAATACGTGCGTTCATGCTCAAAATGTCAATGCCGGAAGAGTTCGCCGTATGCCGTCACTGGACCGCTTCAGCCATTGCCCTGCCCATCCCGACCTTTCGATCGCATCGGAATTGACTTATACGACCCACTTCCATACACACCTGACGGGAATCGCTGGGTGGTTGTCGCTATTGATCATTTGACACGGTATACTGGGACTACCGCGCTGCCAGAGGCTACATCACGTAAAGTCGGCTTCTTCTTCACAAACTTGTTCTTCGCCACGGCGCTCCTCGCGGACGCACGTTCCTCCTCTCAGAAGCTGTACAAGACCTCCTGCTCATGATGTTTGATGTTTTGTGGTGCAAGGGCCATTTCACGGCCAAAGAGCACCAGTTCATTTTACTAAAATATGGACAATGACTGTGACAAGCGGCTGTATAAGGGCCATGAAATTCCTCGCGGTAAGGCGGGTAAAAACATACAAGTAATAAAATCATGACCATGCCGTGAAAGGTGTGTGTGGTGCGAATAGATGACAAAAGTTGGTGATAATAAAAACGATGGTGGACATATATGGCATTAGCACAAGTGCCTCACTCGTTCATACCCTTGCGTACAAGGGCCGTGAGACAAGTGCTTCGTTGTGTAGCCACAGCAGCGAAAACCTCTCTGGAGAGGTCGTGCTACGGAATGCCCGGGTATATAATATGAAAACTATGAATTTCTTTTAAAAACGCTAACAATGATTTATGACTAAAAAGCGGTTCTCTACCGACGAACATTCCAGGGTGTAAAGGTATATGTTGTCAGTAGGGTAATGGAAAGTGTTGTTTTCTTAGCGTTTCTAACTGTTTGCACTGGATTCACATGATAAGAACTGTTAATGCTTCACCACATCTGTCACACAATGGTGGATCGCCATCGGACAAAAGATATGTGCGTGTCGTGTATGTGTGCCCTATCCTGAGCCTCTTTAGTATTACCTCTGTATGACGCGATTTCGATACTGGGGGCCAATGGCCAAGGTGTGGCTTATTAATGTGTAGTTTGTTTTGTGTGTGTCTATCCCACTTGTTCTGCCAGTAGTCCCTGAGCTTTCGTTTGAGAGACGGCTTAAGATCAAGGGCCGGGATTGACATGGTGTAGTGGCAGTGCTTTCATGGACGGATGCAGCAAGCTGATCGGCCATCACGTTGCCTTGGATCTCACCGTGCCCTGGAACCCAGCACACTACAACATGTTATTTGAGTGTGTAGAGTGTGCATAAAATGGAGTAAAGTGAGACGAGGACAGGTTTTTTTTTTGTTTTTTTAAGAGTGTGCAGAGCCATTACCAATCTGAGAGTGTCCGTATAAATTACTGCTTTCTGTAGTTGTTTGATGTGTTTAGCGGCCACAAGTATCGCGTAAGCTTCCGCTGTGAAGATACTTGTGCCTGGATGTAGAGGGCCAGCATCCGCAAAGGATGGGCTGACACCAGCGTAGGACACAGAGGAGTTAGACTTGGAGGCATCTGTAAAGAACTCAGGACGTGTGTATTTGTGTTGAAGTTCCAGGAAGTATGTTCGGATATGGGCAATAGGTGCATGTTTTGTAGCTTCTAGGAAAGACACATCGTAGTCTATAGTCTGCCACTGCCACGATGGCGGGTATGCTACAGGAGCCATTAAACTGTGTTAAAGTGACACCCCAGTTTCCTCAGCTAGACCCTTCAGGCGAACCGAGAAGGGCTGCCTCACCGAAGGCCTGTTTTGAAACAAAATGGAGCTCGACAAATCATTAATAGTAAAGTATGAGGGTTGCGTCTTGTCTGCTTTCACCTTAAGAAAATATACAAAGGAGATGTAAGTTCTCTGCAGATGAAGCGACCATTCATTTGACTCAACGTAAAGGCTTTCTACAGGGCTGGTGTGAAAAGCGCCCGTAGAAAGGCGGATGCCCAAATGGTGCACGGGATCCAGCATCTTCAAAGCACTTTGAGTTGCAGACTGATAAACAACGGCCCGATAATCTAAGCGGGTGTGAATGAGGCTTCTATACATGTTCATGAGGCATTGCCTATCACTACCCCAAGTAGTACGTGACAACACTTTTAAAACATTCATGGCTTTTAAACATTTAGTTTTTAAATACTTGATGTGCGGTACGAAGGTCAACTTGTTGTCCAAGATTAAGCCTAAGAATTTATGCTCGGCTTTGACAGACAGACGTTGCCCGTTCAGTCGAATGTCAGGTTCCGAGTGCATGTACTCTTTCGAGAGAACAAGACACACGTGCTTTTTTGCGGGTTAAGTCGAAATCCGTTTTCATCTGCCCATTTGGAGACCTTGTTTAAACCCAGCTGAACCTGCCGCTCACACATTGCCAAGTTGCATGACTTGAAGCCAAACTGAACGTCGTCAACATATGTACAATAGAACATATTGCGGGGGATGGACAGGTGCAAGGAATTCATTTTGATGATAAAAAGTGTACAACTAAGTACACCACCTTGCGGCACGCGTTTCCTGGACAATCGTTTGGGAGAGAACACTGCCCACACGGACACAGAATGTCCGATTGGACAAGTAACTCTCGATTATGGAAAACATTCTACCACGCACGCCAAGGTGGGACAGGTCTCTTAGAATTCCGAAACGCCATGTTGTATCATAAGCCTTTTCGATATCGAGGAATACAGAGAGAAAATATTGTTTATGAACGAAAGCGTCTCTGATCTGTGCCTCGATACGAACAAGGTGGTCTGTCGTGGATCTACTCTCTCGAAACCCGCACTGAAATGGGTCGAGCAAATTGTTTGTTTCAAGGAAATCTACAAGTCGGCAGTTTATCATTTTTTCGAAGACTTTGCAGAAGCAGCTTGTAAGAGCAATAGGCCTATAACTCGAAGCTAACGAAGGGTCCTTGCCCTCTTTCAAAATGGGAATAACGATAGCCTCTTTCCAGGAGGTAGGGATAGTGCCAGAAAACCAAATAGTATTGTACAAACAAAGTAAGGTTTTTCACGTTTCAGTTGGTAGGTTTTTTAACATTTCATACACCACACGGTCAGAACCTGAGGCAGAAGTACTGCAGGAGTTTAGAGATGTTCGGAGCTCAGCTAGACTGAAAGCTTGGTTAGATGCCTCGTTTCTAGTGCAGTTGTGTTCGAGTTTCTGCTTTTCTATTTTTGTTCAAGTGTCAGTATAGTGGGACGAGCTGGACACCACTTCGAAGGGTGCACCGAGGAACTTTGCCTGATCTTCCAAGGTATCACCCTGAGTGTTTACGAGTGGAAGTGAGTGTACTTGTTTTCCGGCTATTCTACCAACCATGTTCGAGACTTTAGCCTCCTATATGTATGAATTGATCCCCGACAAAAACTTTTGCCAGCTTTCTCTTCTGGCCTGCCGACACGTTTTCCTGCCTTGAGACTTTATTTTCTTGAAGGTGTCAAGATTTTCAGCTGTCGGTGAGTTCCGAAGCAACCTCCATGCTCTGTTTTACTGTTTGCGCGAGTTTCGGCATTCAGAGTTCCAACATGGCACACGCCGTATTCCAGGGTGTCCATTTGTTTGTGGGATGCATTATGTTGCAGCATCAATCAAAAACGCTGTGAAGTAGTTGACAGCAACATCAATGTTCAAGGTACATATGTCACTCCAACCTAAACGAGCGATGGTATAAAACTGTTCGCAGTCGGCTCTGTTTATGAGCCATTTGGGAACACGTGGTGGACACTCAGTTGCTGTAGTTGTGCTCAAAACTACGGGGAAGTGGTCACTTCCGTACAGATTACCGACGACTTTCCACTGGAGTAGAAGCACAAGAGATGGAGATACTATGCTTAGGTCTATGGAGGAGTAGGTGTTACGAGCCAGATTATAATGGGTTGGTTCTTTTCGATTTAGGAGACACGCGCTCGACGAGAGAAGGAACTGTTCAATCAGTCGACCTCGCGCGTCGTAACGAGGGTCACCCCATAGCCTGCTATGCGCATTAAATTCTCCAAGGAGAGCATAAGGCTCCGGAAGTTCATCAATTAAAGAGTGTAAATCACGTTTTTGCAGCTGATAGCTAGGAGGAATGTAAATAGTGCAGAGTGTGATCAGCTTATCAAAAAGAACCGCTCGAACAGCCACTGCCTCAAGGGATGTTTAGAGTTGTAAGTGTGTGCATGCAATCTCCTGATTCACTATAATGGCAACACCTCCGGATGATGTCATGGCATCATCACGGTCCTTTCAGAAAATAACGTATTTACGAAGAAAATTTGTGTGTTTTGAATTAAGGTGTGTTTCTTGTACACACAGCTCTTTTGGTGAGTCTTCGTGTAAAAGTTCTTGGATGTCGTCAAGGTTTCTGAGAAGGCCCCTGACATTCCATTGTATAATTTGAGTGTTCATGGTGAATGTAAAATAGTGCTGTGTGTGCGAAAAGCAAGTGGCTGTTTAGATGGGCAGTTTGAGTTCACGTGACAGGGCCGTCACCAGGCCCTGTTATCTGCTTTTTTGTTTTCTTGTCGCGCTCCAAGGAGCCACGCCGCTCTTTCGGCACCAAGGGTACCGATGTATCCATTGCCTCCTCGGAGGCACTGGATGCCCGCACAAGCGGGCTGTTAGTTCGAATTTTGGGCCTCGCCTGGTGAGGTAAGGCCTTGAGACCCGAGGACTCTGCAGTCTCCGGTCTCTGTTTGGGAGTAGGCGGTGTAGCCTGGGCTACAGCCGCCTTGGGGGCAGGTGCCACAACCGCCAGCTCGCTATGCGCGAATCGAAGGAGTGGCGAGGGCTGGTGCGGCGGTGCCCCCCGACGCGCCGCATCAGCGTATGTAGGTCCATAAAATGGTGCGACTATTCGCCGTGCTTCTTTAAATGATATGTTCTTCTTCACCTTTAATGTAATTATTTCTTTTTCTTTTTTTCCAGTATGTGCAGGAGGGTGAATATGCGGCATGGTTTCCTTCGCAGTTTACACAGTGTGGCGGTTGTTTGCAGTTCTCAGACACGTGGCCTAGGACTTCACATTGTGCACAAGTCTGGCGACCATGACAGGTTTTAGAGCCATGGCCATACCTCTGACATTGGAAGCAACGACGAGGGTTTGGTATATACGGCCTGATAGATGTCTTCGTGTACCCTGTTTGAATAGATTTTGGTAGTTTACTGGATGCAAACGTGAGTATTAAGTGTTTCGTCGGTATTTCCTTATTATCTCTTCTGATGACAATTCTCTGTACATTATTAACATTTTGGCTTTTCCACCCTTCCAAAAGTTCAGTTTCGGTCAGGTCAAGTAAGTCTGCGTCAGATACCACTCCGCGAGTGATGTTCATAGATCTGTGTGGTGTTACGGTGATCGGTACATCACCAAACATTGAGAGGCTGTCTAGCTTTACAAATTGTGCTTTGTCCCGAATTTCGAAGAGGTCTCCGCTAGCCATTTTGGTTACTTTGTATCCAGCCCTGAAAGTTTCAGTAAGACACCTGGCAACTACGAAAGGAGATACGGTCCTGGCTTGCTTTCTGTTTTTTTAACAGTGAATGACGTGGAAGTGGGGAAAAGTTTCTATTAACTGGTTGAAGAAATTTATGTCATCGATGCATACCCGCTTTAGGCCGGCACGATCAGACAGTAGAGGGAATGCTCCATGCATGCCGGTCTTATTTTTGTTCAGCAGCGTTGGCGGCCACCCACCACGGAGCCCAACAAGGGGATGGTGCAAGTTTGCAGGTGCTGAAAGCTTGCAGACGTCAGCCGTACAACACTGCCATAACCCAATGTGCCTAGACCGAGGTAGGCTATTTGCACAGGGTTAACCCTTGCCGCCAGGAAAATTGAAAGTAAACAGAAGAGATAAGTAGACAGGAAAGACTAAAAGAGAGAGATAAAGACGAAGTTGTAGGAGAGAGAGATAGGAAAAAGCGACTGCCAATTTCCCCTGGGTGGGTCAGCCCAGGGGTGCCGTCTATGTGAAGCCAGGGCCAAAGGGGTGTGTTGCCTCTGCCGGGGGGCCTTAAAGGTCCAATCACCCGGCGTCGGCTCAACCCCCAGGATTCCCTTTCCCCCAGACACGGCAAAGCCACGCACGGCTAGGCGTGGGAGGGAGTCGAAACTCCCCCATTAGCTCGGGTCCGTGGTGTCGCTACGCACCAAACACCTACTTACGCAGACGCCCCTGCGGGGTACAAGACCTCCTGCGTGAATGCAATGTTGTTCATCGAATGACCAGTGCGTACCATCCCCAAACCAATGGGATGACTGAACGCTTCTATCGCACATTAGGAGACATGCTGTCTATGTATGTATCTGCTGACCACACCAATTGTGACTGCATACTACCATTTGTCACCTATGCGTACAAGAGCACCACTCAATCCACGACTGCATTTCTCGCTTATTTCTCCTATATGGCCGTGAACCCTCCTCATTTATGGATACCATTCTGTTGTATCGCCCAGATATTTCAGAGTCTGCAACTATCTCAGAAGTCGCCACCTATGCGGAAGAATGCAGGCAGCTAGCACGTTCGTTAACTACACAAGACCAAGCACACCAAAAGGACCGCCATGACGCCAACCTGCATCCCCAGTCATATTCGCCTGAAACATTGGTGTGGCTTCGCGTTGCCTCCTCAGCTCCAGGCCTTTCTTCAAAGCTGCTGGCTAAATACGAAGGCCCCTACCGCATCCTGCATCAAGCATCCCCGGTAAACTATATTGTCGAGCCTGTTGCTATGACCGGAACAGCAAGGAGGTGGCTTGCAAGGGACACTCATCGGCGTAACGGTCAAACGCTGTCCACGTCCTGCAGGAACGCGGGAGGCGTCTGTGTGCGCCGCAGGAAACGCACATCAGCGTCGCTGGGACACACAGCCTGCGTCTGAGAAGATGCACGTGCACAGACGAGGGGTATAAAAAGCGCGTCGCGTGTGCGGTCGGGGCTCTCTTTCCGGACTTCGCTGGCCCGCTCGTCTCGAGTGCGCTCTGGGCCCTTGTGATGGAAAGGCGCGTCAGTACGCTCACGCTGCAATGTACTTCTCTTGCAAATATGTAAATTAAACGCATCTTCTACTTGTTCGTCATACGCGTCGCAAGAGCAGTCCTTCGCCGAATCCTAGGTGGCAGCCTCAACCCCTCCCTGGGCAGCGGCGGGATCGGTTCGTGTTCTTTCCTGGTACCGATGCTGGTGAGTGCTCACTTTCCGTAAAGATTCTGATTGATTGATTTGTGGGGTTTAACGTCCCAAAACCACGATATGATTATGAGAGACGCCGTAGTGGAGGGCTCCGGACATTTTGACCACCTGGGGTTCTTTAACATGCACCCAAATCTGAGCACACGCGCCTACAACATTTCCGCCTCCATCGGAAATGCAGCCGCCGCAGCCGGGATACGAACCCGCGCCCTGCGGGTCAGCAGCCGAGTACCTTAGCCACTAGACCACCGCGGCGGGGCTTCCGTAAAGGTTCTGCCAGGTGTTTTGGATAGATGGTGATGTTTATCCAAAAGGGTAGATTAGTTGCTGCTTTGTGAAGGATTGAGTTTATTAGAGGTACCTTCACGGCAGTTTGAGCATTGGAAGTCTGCATGGGGTGACCATGGGTTTGAACAAATTGAGGAAACCGGATTTAGTGCTGTTGTGCCAGGAGCTGGGGATTGAGGTGGCGACTATACATAGAAAGCCACTTTTAATACAGGCGGTCAAGGATTCTGGCGCGGATGCGGAGGAGCTCGCCGAGTGCTGGGAGCTAATTCAGGAGAGGATGAAAAGTGCACAAGAAGTCGAAGAGCGAGAGCGCCTTATGTTTGAAAGAGAAACTGTCAGGCGTAAAGAAGAAGCGGAAAGCCAAGAAAGGGAGCTTGAGCGCTTGCGGCTCCAGCTTAAGATTGCAGAGGCAAAAGGCGCTAGTGATCTGGGAACAGAAAATGCAGAGATTCAGGCAGGCGCACGAGTGAGCATGAGGGACCTCCTGCAGCCTTACAAAATGAGCGAGACGAACAGTACTACGCGTGTAAAAGAGGGCGCAAAACCTTTGAGCGTAGCAAGTAGTACTAGGCACTTTGCGTCGGCGTCAAACTCTGTTTGCATGCGTCCGAGCCACCGGACAACAAGTAAAAGAACGGCGGGTTCTTCGCAGATGCAATCAAGTGAAAGGCGCCAGTTTCGTTGGGGGCGTGACCACAAGGTTAGTGCAAGTCAACCGGCCCGACAAGGCGACAGAGCTAAGAAATCAAAGAGCCGAAGTACTGTGGCAGGTGGTGCAGAAGCTCCCTTGAGCTGTAAAACTACCGATGACGCAACCCAAGGCCGATTTCCTAACGGTGCAGGAAAAGTCGGTCGCAGACGTCGCCGTAGAGGAGTGAAGGGTACGTGCGCGACAAAGCGAAGGCAAGAAGGAGGAAGCAAGCATCGGGGAGAAAGGAAAGAGGGTAGCTCATCAGCCAGTTCAGCGAAAGGTCCTTTGTGGCGTACAGTAAGACGCCAGCGGCGAAGCGGTAAGCCACAACGAAGGTCCTCGCGACGGAATTCGCGGCAGAGATTAAAAGCTTTCCGCGGACAAGAGTGTCGAAGGGGTTCTTGGAAAAAGGCCACACTAATGAAGCACCGCGCAGGTGCAAGCCCAAAGAAGGCATCCTCACTCTTTTCTACGGATCGCTGGTGTCCCCTCCGAGAACCTGATCAGGGCAGACTGAAATCGCGAATGATGCGTGACCGTTCAGCTGGCAGCACATACGCGTCGTTGCCTCGGGCGTTCTGAAAATCCGCCAGGACCTCGACCACCGCGGGTACGATTGAAGAGAGAGGGACAGCTGTAAGCTGGAGATCGCAGGGTACAGGAATTTTCATAGAAGCATATTTGTTTGCCTATTTTTGGTTTTAAAGTAGTGTTTCTGTGTCATCTCCCAGCTAGTTTGCTTGGATACATTTTTCTTCCCTCTAGATTTTGTTTGTGTGTGCGCGTTTTCATTTCCTTGTTCGAGTTTCTGTGCATGCTACGAGGGATTAGTCTTGTACACGTGAGCGTGTTTCGAGTTCGGCTGGTCACCACCTCAGCGTAGTCTTCTGTTCGGCAATAAACAATGAAAGGAGCTTCGCCCTAACTTGAACCTGGCGAATCTTAGGCGGGCTGAGTGCTCACAGTGTCAGTGTTCTGTTTGTGTGCGCCCTCCCCCACTAAAGTCGGGCAGCTACTGGCCCAGAAAAAAAAACAGCCTCTGAGGACGGCGACCTTCATTTAGCGCCGTGTGACACGGCCCACTATGGTGAAACCAGGCAACGGCGACTGGGACTCTGCGGATGTGGACGGTCCCATGCTGTGACCAAGTGGGCGTTGCGCGCCGAGTGTGGTTGCCATTCCAAGGTGTGTGGGTGTGCAGTGGATCGTGGCGACGCCGAAATGCGCTTGTTGGGCGATCTGCTTTGTGCTGTGCTATACAAAGGTGTGCTGTGCTGTGTGGTGTGCGTTTATGGGTAGTGGTTGACAATCAGTGAAACACCAGAGAAGAAGCACAACGGCCACTTCAGGGAGCAGCGCCACTGCAGCCCTTCCGTGACCTCTTCGGGCGGCGGACGGGCTGTTATGACTGGCACAGCAAGAAGGTGGCTTGCAAGGGACACTCATCGGCGTAACGGTCAAACGCTGTCCACGTCCTGCAGGAACGCAGGAGGCGTCTGTGTGCGCCGCAGGAAACGCACATCAGCGTCGCTGGGACATACAGCCTGCGTCTGAGAAGATGCACGTGCACAGACGAAGGGTATAAAAAGCGCGTCGCGTGTGCGGTCGGGGCTCTCTTTCCGGACTTCGCTGGCCCGCTCGTCTCGAGTGCGCTCTGGGCCCTTGTGATGGAAAGGCGCGTCTGTACGCTCTCGTTGCAATGTACTTCTCTTGCAAATATGTAAATAAAGCGCATTTTCGTGTTCGTGAGATGCGTGGCAAGAGTCGTCCTTCGCCGGATCCTGGGTGGCATCCTCAACCCCTCCCCGGGCATATCACCGTACAGTCATCCACAGACCGCTGCCATTGCGGCCGTGAGACTGTTCACGTCGACCGACTGAAGCCGCACTATGACCCACCAGTCGTACCTGTGCCTTAGGTCGCCAGGATGGCTGCTTTTCCACGGGGGAGTGATTTGTAGAATGAATAGGGTGTAATTAGCAGTGGCTGCAAAAGACGAGGAAGAGGACCATGGTTCGTGCTTGTGATAGCTCCGATTTGGATCGCTGAGCGCTTGACCTGTGTTCGTTTTTTAATAAACGCGTTGAGGACTTAACGCTCAATGCATACTATCAAGTGCAATATCCCGGCCACAGCAGCAATATTTCGGCGGGCGCGTAATCGTTTAAGGACCCAAGATTGTCAAAATTATTCCCAAGTCTTCAGCTATGGCGTGCCTCGCAATCAAATGGCAGTTTTGTCACCTTGGCCACATAATTACAATTGCATGATGCAACTATTGACAAGAACAAAGTCGAAGCTGTCGCAGTGTACATACTATGATTTGGTATAGCAGTAATATAACAATAAACTTCTACGTTTATAGGTGCTCCTTCGATACCTCAATCTTCCTAATTTTTTATTCGTTCACCAACCGAGCTTTAAAAACTGTAGGCAGTTTCCCCAGGGATGACTGCTTCGCCGTCGTTTGTTAATACCTGCACTCGGACCGTGCATTGCAGCTTTGACATTTCGTTTTGTTTTGAATGCAGTACGAACACACCCATTGAGAAAGATTTTCGCGGATGTGTCAGCAATTAAACACAAGACTATCAAGCGCGACGTATGCAAGTGCATGTCACGGGGTAGAACCCTGGCCGTGGCGGCTGCATTTTCGGCGGAGGCGCAAATACTAAAGTGCGTGTACCTAGATTTAGGTGCACGTTAAAACACCCGAGGTGGTAGAATTTCTGGAGCACTCCTCTACGGCGTCTCTCATAATCATATGGTGGTTTTGGGACGTTAAACCCCTGCTATTACTAATATCGAAGCATTGAAGTGCTTAAAGGCAATACGCAAGGTAACAGCCCATGCTAAGGTGGCGCCATCTTGCGGTTGTCGACACCAACTGCGGCAGCCACGGCTCCTCTCTGAACCCACTACCCCATATTCTAGTACACTTTAGCCAAACGTAATCTGCAACAACACACGAGTGATAACGAAGCAGGACGGACGAACGAAGACCTAACCGAAACGTGGGAGGCGAAGCTCGCCCTCGAGGACCTGGAAGAGCAACAACAACTCGTCGCCAGGGCCAAGAGGGCAGTAGAAGCCAGAGGGTTCCTGGACTAAGGAGCCCTCCCACCTCAAGGTGACACCGGGCATTGCTCGGGGCACTGTTTCAAAATAAACGTTTACTTCTTTCTCTATAGCTAGAGACAGATTAGAGCTAAGGATTGAACTTGACTTGGATCGAGGTTAGTTACGGTTTCGTTGTATAGCTGATTATTGTGTACGTTTCTTTTTTTTAGGGGGGAGGGGGGGAATGAATTTTGAGTGTCAAATTATGGTTAATACCATACTGTGTAATATTAAAATGTGTTTGCCGTGTTACCCAAGACTCTCGTCTCGCTCTCTCAACTTCATCCGCAGCAAGCGCTCCCGAGATAAATTGTGACATGAATGCAGCGCATTTGCTCATTACACAAGGTACTGCTGTTCTTCACGATACTTGGTCAAAACACAGCAGCGCTTCAAGAGTGTAAAGGCGCTAGTAAGTACAGGCGAGTCGGCTTATAATGAACCTGAGTGTGGCGTGGCATCTGTCCGCTCTATCCTGAAGTTCGTAGTAAATGAAAAACAGCTTTATGAGAGTTGGGAGAGAAAACATAATTTTTTTTTTTGTATAAAAGTGCGTAACGCATGTGTTTTGAAGAGCCGTTAGCGATAAGGGTGGCCTCGAATTCATTTAAAGCGGCAGCGTGCTCCTCACCGAGGACCCTGGTGTATACAAGCCGCCGAAGGCTACTAATGTAGCTGATCGCTACAAGCAAGCTTTTGGGCACTGGTTCCAAAGCTTCGTCGTCATTATCATCAGATTCCTCCAAACCAATCTTGCAGCACACTTCATTCACAATGCCCTCATCCATGCACGGTTTCGTAGTGTCGGCATCATTGTCGGCCGTAATGAAATCATCGCAGTAGATACCCTGCCCTCCCATGTCGAACTCGACAACACACTGCCACAAATCGCCACCAAAGTGGTCCTTTTAGAAAGCTTCAGGCTTGGCATCGGGTCTGACATAGATGGAGTCGACCTTGTAAAACAGTTTCGTGGAGCTGGCCAACGTTAATATCAATGTAGTACAGTAAAAGCTCGTTAATTCGGATTTCACGGGACCGGAAAAACTGTCCGAATCAACCGAATGCCGAATTAACGAATGAACAGGAAAAACAACATTTAAAATCAAGCTGCAGAAGCATACCTTTATATGGTGAAGTATTATGTAATTGTCGTCTGCGTTTTCGCGCAGATTCCGGCTGACATCACAATTTTTCTTGACTGTTCCAAATGGCCAACAGCACGTAAGCTGTCGGGAGTGTTCAGGCAAGCGTCCTCTGATATTAACAGCGCCTCCGAGACTTCCCATGAGGTGCGATGAGGTCGCGGCTGTATCTCCTCGCATGATTCTTCGTCGGAATCGTGGTCTTCATGGGCGCCCGTGACATCATTAATAATCTCTTGATCGGTCAGGAGACCACTCGTGGCGACACCATGGTCAATTGCGATGTAGTCCTGAAAGGTTACATCTGTGGGAAGGACAGCATCGAAAGTCGGGCAGTCATCGTCGGTGCACTCGGCTGACACCTCCTCGATGCCATTGTCAGCTACTGCTGCATGCTCGGGCCTCACAAAACCGCTGTGCCGAAAACAGTTGGCGATGACTTTCAGCGGAGTGCCACGTGGGCAATGATGTGCACTGCGCCAAGTAAGTCCACTTGATACAACTTTCCAGCTTCTGAGCATAAGATCATTCGCTCTAGCTGGTGCTTGCGGTATTTCGACTTCATGTAGTGAATGATACTCTGGTCCATAGGCTGAAGAGCAGACGTAGTGTTGGGCGGCAAAAAAACTACTTTGATGCTCTTCAGTTCGACTGTACAGTTATGGGCACTGCAGTTGTCAACAACCATAATTATCTTGCGGTCCTTCGACGTGAAGTACCGGTCCAACTGCTGCAGCCAGCCGAGAAAAATGCCGGATGTCATCCATGCCTTCCTGTTCGCTGTGTACTCGACAGGAAGGCTTTTGACATTCTTAAGACAACGTGGCTTAAGCGCCTTCCCGACGACAAGTAGTGGCAAGCGCTCCGTGCCAGTCATATTGGCGGCAAGAAGCACAGTTATCCTTTGTTTGCACTTCTTGCCACCAATGCACGCGTACCCTTCGAAAGTAACCGTCTTGTCGGGCAGAGCTCTGAAAAATAGAGCAGTTTCATCTGCATTGAACACGTCACGTGGTTCATATGCGGCGATGTGTTCTAGCAGCTTCACATTCCTGCACTCGGTGGTCACGCTTTCGTCAACACTGGCCTTTTCGCCGCACACACTCCTGAAGACAAGTTCGTGTCCCTCTCGAAACCTCGCAAACCACCCTTCTGACGCTTTGAACGATTCAATGTTCATCTTTGCAGCGTACTTCTCACCTTGCGCCATGATGAGAGATCTGCTCAAAGGCAGATGCGCGTTGCGACAGTCAGTAATCCACTGGAGCAAAGCTTCTTCGAGCTGGGGATGAGCTGCGGTTCGCAACCGCTTTCTAGAGGCATGAAACTTCTCGCTTTTGAAGGCTTGTCGAATCTGTTGTTCATTTTTCACGTACGTTCCCAACGTGCTCTGCTTCACGATGTACTTGGTCATAACCTGCTGTCGTGATTCGCCGTTCTTCAGTGCTTCCGAAATTTCCACTTTAGTCACCAAGTTCTTCGCGTCGTAGTTCTGCCGCTTTTTCGGCGTTGCCATCACTGTAGCGCACGATGGTGGTGGCATGCAAATACGGTCACAATGAAAGAAAAAGAGAACTCCGCAAGAAGAGATGGTTCCGACAAGATAACACAAGGGAAAAGGGCGTCTGAGGCGCTGAGTGGAGAAGAAAGAAGACGCCGACGTTCGGTGACGCTGCGATCGCCCCCTCTAGTTGATGATGATGGCGATGCCACTCAGGTTTCGGTTTCACTCCAGTTGTGCCAGCGCTGCTTTATCACACTTTTGTGTAGCAGCAGCCATCAGCATTTGTCCGAATCAAGCGGTGCGGAGCTGAATTCCGACGAAATAACGAAGGTTTGGTCCCATAGATTAACATGCACTTTGGCCGGGACCAATAGAGCCGTCTGAATTATCCAAATTAACGGGCGTCAAATTAACGAGCTTTTGACTATACATAAAGTACTCTCAACATCCAAAACGATTTTACATTACTTACTATTTGCATTAATATAGCACAGAAAATTTCAGAAATGAATAGAACACAAACTGAATAGTGAAGAAAACTAATGGAATACGAATACCAATTGAATACTATACGAATAGTTTTCAAATATTAAGGCAACCATTTTCCCAACAGTGCGATAATTTTACTTTGAACAAATAATTTCAAACATTAACAAAGGGATTAACTTTAACCGGGTGTGATTAGTCAACAACAACAATGACGTCTAAGCTGCGACGGTAAGCACAAGTGATTTCGTGCCAACTGTACGCTTAAGGTTAGCCAATCAGCTTATGACCTGTGATGGCCCATAGAGGGCCTCACGACTGGGCCATGTGTGAGGATGACGTGGCGAGAAGCTTCGTGGCTGGGGACGAGCCGAAGCGGCAGCAGATGAATGACAGTGAGACAAAGTGTCGGACGCTGGCGATTCAGGTTCTGGCCAAGGAACGCGACCGTCCACACTACTGCCACCCAACCACCAGCTGGGCCGGGGTTGCTGGCACAAGTACTGCATCTCGGGGCACTTCCTGACCTGTTATTCCCTTCCTTGCCGAGGGCATCGCGAATCTCGGCGAGGTGTTTCCGCGGTCAGCCGTTCGGCACAGGGACGGCTGTGGCCTGGCTAATGGTCACGCTTGCACCGAGCATCGTGTCTCGACGCAAGCTGTTCCCTGAGTGGGCTGGCCATTCCCTGCATGGAGCATCACGTCTTCGATGTGGGTTGACTGCTCCGTAGTCGCACCTATGCCGTTAAGAGTCATCGTCGCCACAGCGTCGCACAACGAGATGCACCCCGCTTCAAATCGCCTGTCGCCACCTCCTACCCTGCACCTCAGCCTTCGTTGTGTTTCCAATTTATTGAGAGGTCTTCAGACTTTTCTTACAAGGCTCATATAAGCCGTTTCCTTATTTAGCTTTGTCTTCGTGTTCATGTAACTTTTGTCTGCCACTGCTTCGTCTCGTACCCAGCCACGAAGCTTCTCGTCACATCATCCTCACACATAGCACAATCGTGGCACGCCACCTCTATGGGCCACCACATGTAATCAGCTGACTGGCTGACCTTATGCTCACAGTTGGCACGAAATCACACGCACTCCCCGCCGCACCTTGGTCGTCGTTTTGCTGACTCATCACACCGGCAAAAATGCGCTAATTACATATACAGGTAAGCTCGTATAAGCAGTGACAAGCTATGAGACATCAGGAGTCACTTAGAATTCAAGGCAGTAAAAGGTCACTGTGCAGTTTTTAAATTAAACTGAGGCATAAAAATTGTGCAATCAGCATCACGAATATCACCGTGAGCATAGCAGATTGAGGGCACTTTTGGTGGGTGACATTTGAGTTTTAAATTGAAGAACCTTCATCTGTAATTATCGTGGAATCGATAGTTTCATAAAAGATTGGTAATCCAATAAATAAACAAGAAAAGTGCTCCCTGGATGTTCCAATGTGATGTTCCTTTGGGTTCTTTCTTTCAGTGCCTATTATTCAAAAAAGTATTAAAAGAAATGTTTGAATACGTACAATTTAATTTGAGTACCAAATCTAACATAATTTGATTTGTTATTAGAAATTTTTGAATATTCACAAACCCCTAGCAATTGGTGTTTTACGTTAAACTTGCGCAACGCTTGCCATGTGCCCCGCACCTGAGCACTTGATCTGCGAGAGAATCTGGCCGCCTTCGAAGCAGTGGTCGACCATGCGCAGGTTGGGCTTGATGCAGCGCACAAAGTGGGTGCCTGTCTGCTGCAGCTTGTGCATGAGAGCCTGTAGCTGACTGCGGAACTTGTTGCCGACGCTGATGAAGCACAGCTTGCCCCCCTTGGACTGCTTCTCATCAAACAGGGCCCGCAGGAAGCTGTTCTGGGTCTCCTGCACCAGGCCCTCCAGGGATGCATGCAGCGCATCGTTGTTCTTCTCCACAAACTTGGCCTACAAGAGATTGGTAGTAGTAATTTAGTAGTAGTAATTTATTTTATTTCTTGAAAGGCAAGAAAAAGGATACAGAAGCAAAAGGCGTTTCATACGCCTGACAAAGGCCTCTGCACCTGTAGTTCGTCACAGATGCACTTTTTTTTTTTTTTTTTTTTGCAGATACAAACAAGCAACAAAAACTCTAACATGTCATGTACCACATGAGCGCTAACAAAAGAAATACAGAAATAAAAAACAAGCAACACATAATACACTTAGCATAATACAGATGCAGGAACAAAAAATGGATGCATCGTATGCCACAATGAACTACTTACTTTCTTAACATTAACATTCTACCTACTCTTTTTACACAATATAGATTAGTGATGATAAGTTATTTCTTTTTTGATCAAAATTTCTTTAACTTGTTTTTTAAATGTCCCTAGACTGACGTCAAACTGCAAGCCATTTTGGAATTCATTTACTATTCGCGTTGATTGGTAATGCAGTGTTTGCTTTCCGTAATTTGTCCTGGTTCTCGGTAAACGCTGCAAGTTTCTTCTTGCAGGATAACGTTGGTCATTTTCTTTTTGTTTATACCACTTATTTTTGTGTACCTCTTGAAGCAGTTTAAAATAATATATTTGGTTTGCCTTTAAGATTTCATGTTTATCAAAGAGCACTGAAGTGCGCAAACGGTCTATTCTACCCTGGTAATTTTCATAACAGCGAAGTATTTTCTTTTGTAGCATTATAAGTTTGTTATAATTTTTCGCTGTTGTGGTACCCCATACTAGTACGCCGTAACAAAGTCTCGAATAGAATAGGGCATTGTACAAATTTTTCTTCAGCCACTGAGGAATGAGGGAACCAATTCTGTACAGGCAGAGATGCAGCAGCAAACTAGGGACACAAAGACAATAGAAAAGGACGGCAAACTGCCCCTGTCAATGAACAAGCGCCTAGGTCGCTGCGGTGGTACACAGAAATATACAAAGCCATGCCGGAACCAGGGCATTAGTTCGAGTGGCCTGCAAGTTATAATCAACCGAGTTTGAATTCATATTAATCATCATCAGCCTGACTACGCCCAATGCCTGGCAAAGACCTCTCCCATGATCGGCCAATCAACACGGTCTCATGCTTTTCGTTGCCACCCTACACCTGAACACTTTTTAATCTCATTGGTCCACCTAACTTTCTGTCTCCCCTTCATGCGTTTGCCTTCTCTGAGAATCCAGTCAGTTACCCTTAATGACCAGCGGTTATCCTGCCTATGTGCTAAGTGCCCGGCCCATGTCCATTTCTTCTTCCTGATTTCAATTATAATATCCTTAGCGCCGGTTTGTTCCCTGATCCACTATGTTCTCTTCTCGACTTTTAAGGCTACACCAATCATTTTCCTTTCCAGTGCTTGCTGCGTCGTCCTCCTAAGAGGAACCCTCTTTGTAAGCCTCCATATTTCTGCTCTGTAGGTAAGTACTGGCATGATGCAGCTGTTATATACTTTCCTCTTGAGGGTTAGTGGCAGATTACCATTCAAGATTTGAGAATGCTTGCCGAATGTGATCTACCCATCCTCATTCTTCGTTATTTTATTCTCATGGTTTGGCTGCGCGGTTACTACCTGTCCCAAGTAGACATACCCTGTTCCTTTACAACTTCCAGCATCCCTCCACCTATCGCAAAGGGCCGTTTTCTGCCGAGACTGTTGCACATTAATTTCGTGCATATTTATTTTAAGACTTACTTTTCTGCTTTCCATGTCCAGTTCTGTAATCATGAGCTGTAATTCGTCTCTTGAGTCACTCATCAAGGGAATGTCATCAGAGAGTCGCAGGTTACTAGGATACTCTCTATTAACTCTTATCTCTAACTCTTTCCAATCCGTGATTCTAATAACCTCCTGTTAAAAAGTCTTAAATAGCATTGCAGAGATCATGTCTCTGTGACTTACACCCCTCTTTATTGGGATTCTGTCACTTTCTTTAAGGAGAACATTGGTGGCTTAGGATCTATTGTAATTTCTTCTAGTATGTTTATGTGGGGTTCTTCGATGCCCTGATTTCGTAGTGCCTGCATTACTGCCGATTTCTCGACCGAGTCAAACGCCTTCTCGTAATCTATGAAGGCTATGTATAGAGATTGGTTGTATTCAGCGCATTTCTCTTTAACCCGATTGACAGTATGGTCTATTGTGGAGTAGCCTGTACAAAATCCTGCTTGGTCCTTTGGTTCATTGAACTCTAATGTAGCCTTGATTCTATTAGCTAGAAAAAGGACAGTAAGTTGTTTGGCTTGTAATTTTTCAAGTTCTTGAAGTCTCCTTTCTTATGGATTAAGATGATGTCGGCCTTCTTCCAAGATTTTGGTAACCTTCCCGTCAAGAGACACTTCATATATAAGGTGGCTAATGTTTCCAACACAATATTTCCGCCATCTTTCAGAAGGTCCATTGTTACCTTATCCTCACCAGCGTATTTGTCTCTCTGCATTTCTTCTAGGGCTTTCCTTACTTCCCCTGTCGTTATTGATGGGATGACGAATTCCTCTGAACTGTTTTTGTTTCTCATATCATTATTGTTTTGGCTTCTGTACAGCTCTCTGTAGAACTCCTATGACATCTCGACTATCCTATCCATATTGGTTATGACGCTGCCTTCCTTGTTCCTTAATGCATACATCCGATTTTTGCCCATGCACAAGTGCGCCTTCACAGCTTTTAGATTTCTGCTACTTTTTACAGCCTGCTCAATTATCTCCCTCCTGTTATTCCTTCCGACATGAGCTACCTTACGCCTATTGATTAACTTCAAAAGCTCCACTAGCTCTATTTTGTCGGTTGCATTTGAGGACTTCATGGTGTCATCTCTTAATAAGATTTTTTGTCTTCTGAGACATTTACAATTTGCTGATAACATTGCCTTGATGAGTACCTTCGGAGCAGAAACCTGGAGGCTTAGAAAGAGGGTTCCACTTGGGAGGACAACACAGCGAGCGATGGAAAGGAAAATGATAGGTGTAACATTATTTATTTATTTTATTTATTTATTCAAGTACCCTAAAGGCCCACTAGGGGCATTACATAGGCGTGGAAACATAAACAGAATACAATTTTTACAGACAAGAAGAGAGCAGAGCGGGCCAGGGCAGAAACTGGGGTTAAAGATATTATAGTTTAAATCAGGATGAAGAAATGGACATGGGCCAGGCACGTAGGCAAGATAATCGCTGGTCATTAAGGGTAACTGACTGGATTCTCAAAGAAGGTGAACGTGCGAAGGGGAGACAGAAAGTTAGGAGGGCCGATGAGATTTAAAAGTTTTTGGGAGTAGTGTGGCAACGAAAAGCACAAGACTGGGTTGATTAGTCGATCATGAGAGAGACCTTTGGCTTGCAGAGGGCGAAGTCACGTACTGTAGTACAATGATAGTGCAGAATACAGTTGTTGATCGTCAAACAATGTAATGATTGGTGAAACACATCAGGTTTTAGAGTTCAATATAGATATAACAAAACTAACAAATTCCCAAATGAATGAGTTATAAACAGGCTTTCGTTATTCAGTTTCAGCATGAAGATTCGCAAAAGCAAGGTGGGAATGAAACAAGAGGTGAATTGAAGGCACTACTCCCCCAAAACATTTATTCAGCGGTAGAATATAATTGTGACAGAATTATATGGACTTTGTAGATGAGTTTTTGCCATCATGTTCCATCAAGTCCACATAGGTAACACCCCCACTCTGCATCTGAAGTTCTACTTGAGGTGTGTACATGCACACAAGCTGCTGAAGCTGAAATCAAACGAGCTGGCCGGCGCATCTCCATGGCTCAGAGGTCGCATGCGATGACATTCCGCTGCCAGTTAGACCTGCCGTTGAATGCTCGAGTAGAGAAAAAACACCCTGCCAATCTTGAACAAGCATGATGAAACGAGGGGGGGGGGGGTAATCACTCAAACCAAAACTGTGACCTTTAATTCTAATGGCACGTGTGCTATTGCTCGCAGTTGCCCTCTATCATGGGAAGCTCGTATGTCCTTCTGGGTGCTGCACTCTAAACACGAAGACATCGTGCAAAAACAGCCTTTCTATCTGGAGAGGCTCTATTTGCTTAGACTAGCATTTTGCAGAGACACACGCTATCGGATTAAAAGGAGCTAGCTGCCAGCCTTACTTTGTATAACATTACAATTTTTTCCTGTCTCGTTCAGGACTTTCCTTGTAAGATGAAATATTTTTTTTTGTTATATTGAACATCATCTAGCAGTAGCTTTGGAGAGTGGCTTCTGCAATGCGCCCTGTCTCATAGAGGGACCAATCATGAAGTACATGGCCTAGCGAACCAGCGGTGGGGTGCAAGATGGCAAGGTACGTGACAAGTCTACTTCCCAAAATCCATCGTTGTCACCTGCAGGATTCAAGTACCGTATCTACACGATTGTAAGTCGACTCGAATGTAGATCGACCCCTGAAAATAGCACGGCATAAAAAAAGAACAAAGGAACACGAGCACATATTATTTAAAAAAAATTATTTTTTGACACATGGCGAAGCCACTGATGTGCAAAGGTGGATTCATGGCAGTACTTGAAATCCGTGCAAAAAAGCTAGCTTTCCGAAAATGTGTGCAGATTATTTGCAAAAAGACTTTGCAACTGAAACTCGTTTTACAGCTAAAGCTGTCATGAGGTCACAACACGGTTCAGGTGTGCGCCATAATTGTCCACTGCTGCCGCCGCCGATGTTCGTGGCCACTATCACTTGAATTAAAAAGAGAAGAAAAACTGTAAATAAACACCAAGAACATAATGGGATTCAAACTTGGGTCTGCTGCGTGCAAGCCCAGTACTCTACCACTAAACCACGACAATGCTTGACACTCCTTCGCAAACTTGTCTTAGGCAGGCTTAATGTTGGGAAATGAATTGCATTAATATGAGTAATAAAGCACTTTAGAACATTAAACAAACAACCAGGAGTTATATAATGCGAATTGCGCAATGAGTGGGTCGTCGAATGCTCCAACCGGTTACAAAAACTTAATCTTGTTCACTTATTAACTGTGGCTCACACCAACTGTGGGGTATTGTGGGGATTACTAAATCTGGCATAATTCTTCATTGTAGTCAACCACAGCACAAAAATTGCACGAAGTTCCTTGCAAATGTCCAGCCCGTACTACGCTTCTCCGAAGAATGACAAAGGATGACATAGTGAATGCCTGCCTACTACTCAATGATTAATGACGTAGTGGGTACCCTGCAAGTTTTCTTGAAGCAGCTACCCAAAGTATATTAAAAAAAAGGCTCTTATAGACCCTTCTAGCTTTCGCTGTGACAGTGCTACACATTCAGCGCAGGCCTGTTTTCGATTCTAGGTCAATCCCCACAACTTCGGATTTCATATTAAGACAAAATGAGTCGACCTACAATCATGCAAATACAGTAGGCCCTCCCCTGGTGCCTTGTTGTTAATGGTGGTTTCTGTGCACTTGAGCGCCGGAAACTATCGTGAAACAGCAACATGGCCACTGTGACTTCGCTGCCTGACCTTTTTGTCTGGTGCAAGTCTTCCTTGCATGGAGACACGTGTCCGAACATGCCAGGACAACGCCCCCCTCTTGTGTCACGCAAGCACACGTCGCTGCGCTTGGCCTATCCTCACTGGCCGTCAGTCACAACCTCCTCTCCTATTTGCCTGCGTCCGCCTGGGCCCCGCTCCCGGCAGCACACGCGTGGAGACAGGGTTTGCACCTATTTGCTACTTTTCTCTGTCGCTGTCAGTATAAACGACCCAATGGCTACCTTTTAGCTAGTTTTTGGTATTATCAATACAGTCAAACACTGATATATTGAACCCACATATATCGAATTTTCGGATATATCAAACTCGTGAGTTATCCTTTTGAAATTCCTCAGTAAAAGTAAAGAAATTTGCACGTTTATATCGAACGGTATTTTTACCCGCCTTCAGATATATCGAACACTGTGCGATGTGGAAGGTGCGCTTCGGAACTCGCCATGCCCCGGGATTTCTGTGGCAGCGTAGCTTCACGTGCGAGTTAGAAGATGCATTGTGGCACTCGCAGCGCCCAGCAACCTCTGCATGGCACCACGCCTCCCCTAAACCCGAAACACTCGAAAAAAAGGCAAGCGCAAGAGGGCACGGACTGCACAATCTTAGATTTGCGAAACTACTTTTTTTATAGTTTTTTCTCTCTCTCTCATGCTTTATCCGCATACCCGTCAACTCGGAGAGCAAGAAAGAAGAAACCGGCGTCCTCCTTCTTTCGCCTTTGCTTTTATTTTTTGTTACTGTTTTTGAGAGTTTTGATCAACCAACCACGCTTTGCGCTTTTTGCTGTTGCCCTCGCAGGTGGCCATCGCCTCGCGATCGCTTTGTGGCTTCCATTGTCACGTTGCCTATGTTCCACCACATGTGCTGCTCTTTTGCGTGAGTGGTGTGAAAAGCCGCCGCGGATTCCTTGAATTGTTGACTTCTTGTGCAGCTATGGCCAGCGTCAAGAAATGCATGACCCTTGACTTTGCGACGAAGTTGAAGACTATTCAGCGTGTTGAGGCGGGCGAAAAATGTTCGACCGTCGCAGACGGCTTTGGGATACCAGAGAGCACTATCAGTACCTCATTGAAAAATGAAGCAGATATCAAGGCAAAGGCCGCAGAGCAGCGAACGTCGGGAGCCTGTCATGTGCGCGCTCCTGCCCACTGGAATGTAAAAAAGGCACTCCATGCCTGGTTTTTTAGAAGTGTGCGCAGGGAACATTCTGGCGGATGGCCCAATGCTGATCGTCAAAGCCAAATGGTTTGCCACTGCACTCAGTGAAACAACTTCGCCGACAACACCGGCGTGTCTTCATCGATTTAAGCAGCGCAACAACATCGTTGGTAAAACCAATTCTGACGAAAGTGAAGCTGTCAGCAGCCAGGACATCTAGCAGTGAATGACGAAGGAACAGCCTGAATTCTCCACGAAGTTTTCTCCTGAGGAGATCTTCAGCACCTAGCGTGACGTGAAGACTGACACAGTGGTCAACTGATTCCGCAAGGCAGGCTTCAAGACAGCAGAGCTTGTGGAAACCAGTGAAGACAGTGACGATGAGCGCATACATGATGCGTTTCGTGAGTTGTCGTCCTTCTTCCCAGCAGCAGTTCTACACGAAGTGTCTGCGAACAATTTTGTAGAAGCGGACTGCAATGTGCAGGCTGTTGCAAGCCACACTGACGAGGACATAGTAGCTGCGATTGCAGAGACGCAGGATACCCAGGTCGACAGCTCATGTGACGAGGAGGATCATCCGGACGAGGCGCTTGCTACACGAGCATACTGCGCCGCTAAGTGGCGGCAGCGTTCGGCGTCATTCGCCATTGTATCGGCCACATGGAGGGAACCGGGCTGTCGCACCTAGAAAGCCTTAAGATTAAGACTAGCGCCTTCAACCCTTCAAAAACGAAGAAGCAGGCCAAGATAAGCAAGTTTTTTCACTCAAATAAATCATTTTGTTGCAGCGTGTGTGTAGAACTAGTTGTAATTCTTGAATGCGCCTATTGTAGGTGATAATCCTCTATAGGTAAGCTCCCTGGGCCTGTATTTTTTTTGTGCTGAATTTTTCATATATCGAACTAATTTGCGGTCCCTTTCAAGTTCGATATATCCATGTTCGACTGTATCTTGTGATGCCACATGCATCTACTGGCGTTTGAGTATATGCGGTGCCAAGATGTGTTTCCATGGTGGCCAAGATGTGTTTCCAGCTCTCAAAACTGAATTTGGTGCTTACATTACACTGGCTGAGGAGATATGGTGCCTTATTTTACAGACCACCAATTGCTGAGCATGGCTTCAAACAGAAAGTGAACAAGAGAAGTGGAAGTGCTCTACATCCAGGACACTCTGCACTCATGGATATTAGAAATAGGGTATCTCACATCATCTGTCAGGATTACGTATGGGCTCCAGAATATTGATTGCATGATTGAGGAAGTACCCACATTTTCTGGTTCAACTTATGCAACCGTTGCACTTTCATGCAGTAGGGCACTCATTTTTATTGGCCGTGGTTAAAGGAAAGTCAAGCGTGAAAACGGTTGATACTTTAATCACAGAATTTATTACCAAGGAGGTTTAAGTGAAGCTTGCTCGAGTGGAGGAAGCGCCCCTCAGGTGAAGCCACAAGCTGCCATCTTGCCATAGGCAGAAATCACGCCGTCCGCAATGCTAACTACTGCGACCACACAGATGTTTTCTGGCGTTTTGGCCTCCAAACCTTGTAATGAATACATACTGCATTGCTTAAGACTACATAAATCAAGCGAAAAGGTGCTCCGAGATAGTCTCAGTTGTAAGTAGCACATTTTGAGCTTGATGAAAACTTCTCTGTACGCTGGAACACATGGTGACCTCTTGCAACCTGTCTTCACATCTCATCGTTATTCTTTTTTTTCTGATAGGTTTCTTAAGGATCCAAATATACAAAGAAAGTTTGACGTGCTATTGAACATTTGTGATGATGGGAACACTGGGAGCCGAAAAATGGCGAGGTCCTTCAGGCCGAATCGTTTCGACTGCACCGACTCGCCGCAAGGCTGGCTGCAATGCTGGCCCGCCTCGTGCGCCTGCCTGTGTGCACTAACGAGGGACCGCACTCGCCTAGCAGTCGCCAGGGCTTTAAGTGCGCCGTGCGCGCTGCCGCTGCTCCATGCTTCGTTGTTGGTGAGGCAACCGCAGAAGATCAAGCCAAAATGACACTATTCTGGGCAAAATTTCTAGGTTGTTCACAGCGAAAATTTGTCATACGAAGGGTGTCTTTTGCTGCCACTTTATTACACAGATTTCGCAAATACATGTCTTTCTGAGTGCGGAAATAGTAAAACTTGGTAGTGTCAAGAAATTGGTTGTACGGAGGTTTATCTGCAGAATAAAAGGTTCCAGCATTGGTGACCGCATTAGTTTTAGAATAAACCGCACTATGCAATCTTACCATTTATTGGGAAGGTTTGCAGACATTTTTGTGTGGCCTGTGACACGAAAAGAAGAGCCACAAAAAAGTGCGCATGGGAATGTATGCAGCTGCGAACATAAAAGAGCAAATACAAAGGTTGCAAACATAAAACAAGGATTTCGGCTTGTAAAACCCAGCACGTGAAACGTGAGTTTGTGAGGCCCTCTGTTACTAGATTTGTTTGCTAGTGAAGTAAAAAAAAGAATGCCACACAGGACAAATGTCCCCATACCGTTTCATAACACACAGCGCCTGCAAAGTGCCTGATGAGAAATCCTTGGTCGTCGGTGATCTCTCGGTGGTCTCGGAGCTTAGACTTTCGGGGCACGGCCAGCCGGAAATGTCGGGGGTGTGTGCTGTGCAGCACCGACGTGAAGTGGGTGTGACTAGAACGAGGAAGCTTGCTCTCCTCGTCCAGCAGGTCGAAGATGCCCGTGCCTTTGCCCTCGAGCAAGTCAATGCAGTCTTGGTTGTCTACGTACTCAATCTTCTTCACAGACAGGCCTTCTCTTTCGTACAAGGCTTGCTCCTGAAATTGTTTTGTTGTGGTGAGAGAGTGAATAGAGTTTAATTGCATGATTCACCTCTTTGAGAATCCTTTCATTGAAGAACTGCTGCAGCTTTTCATTGCAGTAGTTGATGCAAAACTGCTCAAAGCTGTTCACCTGGAAGTACTCTGTAAACAGAAGTGGACCACATGTTAGAACTAAAATGTGGCCCTGTACATGTTTTAAAAAGGCAAGAAAATAATGGGGCCGACTACAGTATATCAATTGCACCAAATGTCACTTGTAGCCCCGGTGAAGACAATGGTAGTGCTCATCTAGCACATCTTCCATCTTTCTCTGCACTCAGCTGGTGGTTTGTATGACTAAGATAAGCAAATTACCTTTGCTTTGAAATTGGTCTGTCTGGCTTAGACAGACCAATTTGACTTTATGCCAGCACTACAGCTAAAATTATATAGCAATATTGTTTCATATTTCTGAAAAATTCATAACTCACATCACCATGGGATGTCACCGCACGCATTTTAGTTTCATAATCCTCAAAACACCCATAACTATTGCTGCTCTACACTGTACTTCTTAGAGCTACTGTCAGCATCTATTTTGACCTGGTCTCATCTCAGCAAAAGAATAAAACTCTGTCGAACTCCTTCTCAAACCAGTCTGTCCTACCAACAGTTGTTTCAACAAGCGCTTCCAGCTGGTTGCAGGTTTACTCATTTCAGGGTACTGATCAATGTGCAAGCTCTGACTATTTTTATTAGGCACGATAGTCTATAATCGTGGGGACAGTGATCAAATGTGGGCACCATGAAACTGCGTTCAAAAGCAAGCCGTCCTTTTTCCCAACCTTCAGTCCCATTCCATGAAAACATCACATAATGCAATGAACTTTGCTGCAGCCATACTCTCACTGTGGGTTAGCTCTTAATGTGACAGCTATGGGAACATAACAGTAGTGCACTTGCCTTGGCGATACAAAAATACTGACAAGGCAAGTCCAAAGCAGATGGCCAGCGCAATTATCACACCTCGTGGCCATAACCATTCACGAAAAATGGCGCCCCATCCTTCGATTGTACAGAGTGGGCAACAGGCACGCTAGTTAGTATTCTAGGCACTATTGTAGCACAACACTTGAATGTCTAATGTCGAGGTTAGATAGCTGGCAACATGCCAATCGCACTGTTCCCGTCCTATACAGCTGTAACACACGAAAGAATCTTCACATAAGAGAACACATGAAAACAGCAACTAAGCTAAGCTCCCACTGCAATGCTCCTTTTCCGAAGATAGTGGCTGGGTCTCTTGAGTGCCTTCTTGGATGAGCTCAGCTTTCTTTGGTTCCGGTCAAGCCTGGTGGAAACCAGAAGCTAACTGGCCTCACACCAACCTCTATGTTGATGGCGACAAAATATTTGTTGGCTACTTTATTAGCTACCTTCGTTTTCTCTTGATTTCAGCCAAATTATCCATATCTGATGACGTCAGGGCAGTTGGCCTTCGAGTATGCAGAGTAAAAGCATGGCAGTCGAATTGTATTGACAGTTTCTATAATTGAACTTAGTATTTCGATTATACAAAAGATTGGCTTAATTGGAAAGAATGTAGAAAAAGAAAGTGCCGAGCGGTTTTCTTCATGTATTCCTTATTTCTACTGATAACTATTTTCCTTCCTATACTTTTTCCTCTTTTTTACTTTTTGCTAGCTTTCTTTTTAAATATTCATAAATGGGTGTATTTAAATATCAACACCGAGGCCCTGGGAGAAGAAGAGGTTTGTTTTGCCTGCATTACGCCACGCGACCACAACAGCCTGGCCCCCCCCAATGTGCCTTGCACGTAATGTCACAACTGTGCATTCTTATTTGGCCATTCAGGCAGGCCTTGTGTAAAAGAAAAAAAAAAACTATTGGAATTGTGGCTGCTACACCGGAAAAACTGTTGCATGGAGACTCATTGTGTGAGCTACCGACTGGTCAATGCAACTTTAAACATCAATTGGAAGTCAAAAGCAATCTAAAGGGCCCCTCATGTAGGCTGCTTTGCCCTAATCTACATTGCAGATCTAACATCAGATGAACTGTTTGCATCGTTTCCTGTCGTAAAGAATGATCTTTCACTTTGGAATGTGAGGTCAACTACAACTTATGCTTCAACCGTAGCAACTATACCTATGAGACATAATAGACAATGAGGCCAAAAAAGGAATGTTATGAGAAGTAAATGTAACAAATTTGAAGAAAGAAAAGCTGCTGGCAAGTGATGCTTCTGTCCACTTTTCTTTCTTGACATTTACATCTAATAAAATTTTTGGCATCATCAGGGGTAAGAAGGCTGAGGCTAAATTGAGAGCAGTTTTTGGAGCAGCAAAATTTCGATTTTGGAGCAGGAGAACCTTGCTTCGGAGCAGTTAGCACATTTAGTATGTCGTCCTAGGAGCTTGAAGGCACAACTTTTTAGCAACATGGGGGCCCCAGTGCATATTTTAATTTGCATATAGTACACATAACACTGAAATAAGTTTTGAAGGAAGTTTTGAACAGATTATCGCCAGGTATAAACTGCACTACCTTTTTACGTACCACGTGACTTATCTAGCTCTTGTAATATTATTTAAAAAAAAGGCTTTGTTGAAAACTAGGTTCCCCGGTAACATTTAAAAAGAAAAACCCATCACACTAAAAAACAATTCAAAAATTTTGATTGCACAAGAATCTTAGGTAACAGTGGTCCTTTACTTAAAGAAAAGCCCAACATGATAGCATCAAGAGCTTTTAATAGACAACATAAGTGCGCTACACCGTCATTTGCGGCAACCTCGTGCAGAACCCCCTTAAAAAGGTCAGCACGGGAGCCAAGAAACCTCGCCGCACCGACTATCACGTAAAGCACGTGTGTATGGCTCTACGTGATAAGCATATGGTACTAATAACGCCTCTCCAAGCGAGCAACCACGTGTTATTATTACAGCACTTGTTGGCCAGTTTTATTTTTTCAATATCATAGGTCATCACCGCCAATGTAGAACTCCCAATAATACATGCAGTTGCGATTGCTGACCGCGCTGCTACTTGTGCAAAGCGCTCGCACCACACAGCGCAGGTAAAAATTAGTGTTCACATTAGGCTCACAATTAGTGTTCAAAAATAAGGTCTTTTAGTGAATTCATTCCACGGCCACTTGGAAAAGGGTTCCCTTCAAGAACAGTCTTACAAGATGCATGAAGGGTGTGCCATGCTTTTTGTTTTAAATATTGTTGCGAGTGACTGTGTTTATTTACAGATGAGGTGAAAAGGCGTTGTGAAATAGCAGCGTACTTCTGAGACAGACCAAGAACGCTTCCACCCAACCACACAGTCCAGGCGCCGCTCCACTACTCTTCTTCTTCCGCGCCCCATAGGCTCGCGCATCTTCGTTTCATTTCCCCCGGCGGCAGACGAAGCTCGCCGAGCGAGTTAAATAGGCCTATGATGGTACTGTTTGAGGAGGGCTACGTGAACAACTTGCGTAGTGCGCGAACGCCGGTTATTGGCTGTGACTTGGGCGACAACGTAATTCACGTCACTGAGACGAGTGACTATCACGAATGGGCCGGAATAGTTTGCTAGAAACTTCCGGTACAATCCTTTTCTACGAACAGGAGTCCACAGCCACACGTAGTCACCAGGAGAAAACTCTACGGGGATATGTTTGGCATCGTAGCGACTCTTGCTGTGTTCTTGCGAAGACAATGTTCGAAGGCGTGCTAGTTGACGTGCTTCTTCAGCGCGACACAACGTCTGAGCGATGGACAGATCTTCCTGATGCAAGAAAGGTAATAGAGTGTCCAGAAAACTCTGTGGATTTCGTGCATAAAGCAGAAAGAAGAGTGAATGTCCAGTCACTTCATGCTTGGCGGTGTTGTACGCGTAAGTAACAAACGGTAAGACGGCGTCCCAGTTCCTGTGGTCAGCATCAACGTACATCGATAACATATTCGTGAGAGTTCGATTTGTTCTCTCAGTGAGACCGTTAGTTTGCGGATGGTAAGGGGTGGAGTGGCGATAAGAGGAGCCACAGAGGCGCAAAAGTTCTTCAACCACATCGGCCATAAATTGTCGTCCACGGTCACTGATGACAACCCGTGGAGCACCGTGGCGCAGTATGACCCGTTGTAACAGAAAAGAAGAAACAGCGGCTGCTGTGGCCGATGTCAGTGCGTCCGTTTCCGTATAACGCGTTAAATAATCCACACACACTATAACATATCGGTGGCCCGATGGGGTCTTAGGAAGGGGTCCGAGCAAGTCAATGCCAACTTTTTCAAAAGGGGATGTCGGTGGAGGGATGGGCTGCAAATAACCCGCCGGGGCAGTGGTGGATGGCTTGTGGCGCTGACATATAGCGCAGCTGGTGACGTACTGTTTTGTGGTCTTCCACATTTTCGGCCAGTAGAACCTCTCACGTAGTCGATGCAGCGTACGTGTGAAACTGAGATGACCGGATGTTATGTCATCGTGCGCAGAACGAAGGACGACCTGGTGCAGGCTTTCCGGCACCACTAGAAGCAACGGGAGGCCATCGGTTGAATAGTTTCTTTTATACAGCAAGCCATTTGAAATTTTAAAGTGCTTGTCGACAGAGTTATGTGCAGCTTCGAGCAAAGGTTTCAGAGTAGGGTCGCGCTGCTGCTCACGTTTGAAGCTGCTGGTATCTGGGAAGTCGGACGAGACAGAAACTAAATAGTCATCAATGTCATTGTCGTCAGCATTGGTGTGTACTGAAGGAAGGCGGGATAAGCAGTCGGCATCTGTGTGACATCGTCCGCTCTTATAGGTAACAGAAAAGCTGTACTCTTGGAGGCGCAACGCCCAACGAGCCAGCCGGCCAGACGGGTCACGAAGTCCCACAAGCCAGCATAGTGAGTGATGATCGGTCACTATTGTGAACTCGCGGCCATGTAGATACGGTCGGAACTTCTGAATGGCAAAGACGACTGCTAAGCACTCGAGCTCGGTGACGGTGTAGTTCGTCTCTGCTCTGGTCAGTGTCCGACTGGCATATGCTACGACGTGCTGGCGACTGTTGCAGAGTTGGACCAGCACAGCACCAACACCTAGCCCACTAGCATCAGTATGAAGTTCAGTCAAAGCATCAGGATCAAAATGCTTTAGGATGGGTCCTGAAGTCAATAAAAACTTCAGCTGTTGAAATGCAGCCTCACATTTATCATCCCACAAGTACGGTGTGTCTTTATGAAGAAGGGACGTCAGTGGGGAGGCAAGTTGTGCGAAGTTCTTAATAAATCGGCGGAAATATGAGCACAGACCCAGAAAACTTCGCTGGTCCTTCACTGTTCGTGGTGGTTCAAAGTTGCGAACCACTGCGGTCTTCTGTGGGTCTGGTCGCACGCCTTCTTTATCCACGAGAAAGCCTAATACGAGGGCTTGACGTTCTCCAAAATGACACTTCTGAGTTTAAAACAAAGCCAGTTTCGCGTAAGCATTCAAACACAAGCGACAAGCGGTGGTTATGCTCTTGAAAAGTCTTGCCGTAGATAATCACGTGAAACGAAGATGCGCGAGCCTATGGGGCGCGGAAGAAGAAGAAGAGTAGTGGAGCGGCGCCTGGACTGTGTGGTTGGGTGGAAGCGTTCTTGGTCTGTCTCAGAAGTACGCTGCTATTTCACAACGCCTTTTCACCTCATCTGTAAATAAACACAGTCACTCGTAACAGTTTGGTGGAAGGTGCCGGGTACATCGATCTAGACGACCCAGCTCTACCGATTTTGCGACGGAGCAGACGCTTGGCAGGCTTGCCACCGCAGCTACCAGACATGGAGGACGCGGGAGCGGGCCATAACAACCTCGTTGCTGATGAGCAACACGCTCACCCACCAGGACAAGATCGCTGCGGCATGCCGGAACGTCAGCCGAGGACCTTTTCGGGGCAACCGGATGACGATGTTGACGACTGGCTCAAGCACTACCAAAGAGTGAGTCGCAGCAACCGCTGGAGCACTGCTAAGCAGCTCGAGAACGTGGTGTTTTTTCTCGTCGGCACCGCGTCTCTTTGGTTCGACAACCATGAGAGCGCATTGACCACATGGGACATTTTCGTGGACGAGCTGAAGAGGTGTTTTGGTGATTCAACAGCGAAGGTCAAGCAGGCAGAGCAAACGCTTCCACCCAACCACACAGTCCAGGCGCCGCTCCACTACTCTTCTTCTTCCGCACCCCATAGGCTCGCGCATCTTCGTTTCAATATCTTCATCTTGCACAAAACGACTGCTAAAGTTGATTTATACTTGAATCTCAACCATTCTGGTGTTTATGCTGTACACACTTAAATTTTTCCCAAAAAGCCTCTTGCATTTTGTTTTCTGCAGACATGGCTAGTTTTTGGCTACTTCTACTCCGCTTAGAGGGCTGGTATGTATTCATGCAAGGAAGCCAAGAAGGTGTTTGTGCTGTCCTCACTCCCTTCTTAGGGTCTGTGCTTGCTTTGCTTGACTCAAGCCGACTACTTTATTGCTAATTGGTCCAAGTTTCTGGCTTTCTTTCGCCTTTTCAGCGCGGCAACCCTCATCAATATTGCTCAAGGAGTGCCAATGCTGATTCACACCAACCAACATGGAGAGTGCTGCTAAATAAGATTTAATATAGACTGCATCAAATACCTCACCACTGCGTCATTGATAGATATGTGGGGTTTAACGTCCCAAAACCACCATATGATTATGAGAGACGTAGTGGAGGGCTCCGGAACTTTCGACCACCTGGCGTTCTTTAACGTGCACCCAAATCTGAGCGCACGGACCTACAACATTTCCGCCTCCATCGAAAATGCAGCCACCGCAGCCGGAATTCGAACCCCCGACCTGCAAGTCAGCAGCCGAGTGCCTTAGCCACTAGACCACCACGGCGGGGCACCACTGAGCCAAATATCTGTGTTTCTATTGCTGCACTAGGTGATACCTGCAAATAATTTTCATGTCTTCACCCTGCAAATAATTTTCATGTATTCACCCTAGTCTCCTGTGCGTCCTTCTGACCAATCTCATTAAAGGCACCTCTCAACTAATCAGTTAAAGGGAGACTTGAGAATGTTCTTTTCGAAGTACTAATGTCAATACCTTTGCTATATTGAATAGCTTATCAAATGCAAAAATGAAGGCCGCAGTTGCACACACTGAGCTTCAACATGCAGGTCAGGTGTTAGTACACTGCAATGATGCTTAGCATTTCAAAGGCTCTTTCTACTTATTTTTGCAACTGTGGTTGAGTACCGTATCTACTGCCATAATTTGCACACTTTTGTTTTTTGTGATTTTGGAGTTCCAAAAAGCAAGGTGCACAAATTATGCGGAGATTTCGTGAACGCATCCGATAGTATTTAGTGCAAACACGACCTGCACAGAAATAAAAAACTACATCTCCCGCTAAAAAGAACTATGTCTAAACGCGAAGCAGAGGGCACTAACGCCTACATTGGCGGCGAGGTTGCGGCTAATGCTCATCGCAGCGTTGTACAGGAGAGAAACTTGAGGAGGCGCAAAGCACACCGTGATGGACCGGTGTTTCCTACTTGAACATGCCAATTGGCCAATTGTTGCTAATGGGCAATGAGAGACAGGAGATTCCAACTGGACACAGAGACTTGCAGTCCACTTTAAGTTAGCTGCGATTTTTTATTCTTCAATAGCACACAGGAGAAATCTGGCACTACCTTGGAGGTCAAGATGCAGTGTTTATATACACGGGGTGGCCAGTGAAAAGTTGTGCAGTCGTTTCTTTTTTTAATCAAGAAGCTCGCTAGCAGAGAAGAGAACATAGGTGCATTTAAAAAATGAATAAAATAAACTGCAGCACTAATAAAGTGTACTTATTTAACAGAGTCACCATGCACTTTGACCTGCCGGATTGGGTCATGCGCACTTTAGTCGGAATCACTAGCTATGAAGTCCTATTAGAAATCATTGTCACGGCCACTGTCACCGCTCTCCCCAAGAGCGTTGCCCTCTGTTCCATCAAGTGCGTTCGTTTGCCCCTTCAATGATGCCGGGAGAAAACAGCTTACATGACATGGAAATATTGATGGACATAAGATTTGGAACATAATCGAAAAGGTCTTCGTCAATGACACAAAACTTGTATAAGCAAGCATGCACTCTTCTGCCTTCACCCGTACTGAATATCACACGTTGAAGAACACTACGCTGAAGTGCTTGGGGGTGGCACGGTTCCAGTTTCCTTTGGCAAGCTTTATAACAACGTTTACTGTAGCCCATAAAAACGAAGCAGTAAAAATGTGACGGTCAGATGGCAAAACCTTAACGTCTATGACGAAACCTTAACTTCTGAAGTTAACCAAGTTTGCATTGCAGCGTGAACGCAGAGAATGAGGACAACAGCTGGCGCGGCCATGGGTGCATCGCATGCCTCCGATGCAGAAAACAGCCCCTGCCATGTTGCAAACGTGCATTTTCTCGGTGGAAAGATGGAGAGATAAAGGAAGGCCAATACTCTAGCAGTTCCAATGGCTCGTACACTGGTCCGGGTGTTTGGGTACGGTATTCTAGGGATCGTAGTTTCGGAGAAGTCTTCAGAAGAAGAAACTTGATACATGCCGCCAGTTTTATGCATTACTGCCCTCACCTGCTTCGCAAGGGGTGCACCCGCCCGAAGCATTCAAAGATCCAATGTGAGGTAGGCAGCAGCAGAGTGAAGTTTGTTTCAGTAACCATCATACTATCATCTCCCGAGTTTTTTGCCCCAAAACCACAATATGATTATGAGAGACGCTGTAGTAGAGGGCTCCAAAAATTTTGATCATCTGGTGTTCTTTCCCGAGCTCTGACATTGCACAGCACACAGGCCTCTACCATCTCGCTTCCATCAAAATGCGACTGACGTGGCAAAGACTGAACCCGCGACCTCCAGGTCAGCAGCCGAGCACGGTTACCGCTGTTCCGTCATAAAGGACGAAGTTTACTTTTATGGACTGTCAAAAACAGGAATGTAAAATTTTTTGTATTACTGACGCTTAGGTGTCTCATAGCACAATCAGTGCTGGCTCAATTTTCGATGCGAGATTTTTTCGCGAGTTCGTGGGTTTGTCAGACTTAATGTCGTGTGCCTGAATGAAGACTCCTGTGCTCCACTGTTGGAGGTAAGAACACTGGAAGAACATATACATGACACAACTAATATTGCTCGATCGGTAGACTGGATCCCTCCCAGCCTTAGTATTTTTAAAAATATATGTGAAAGTACTGTATTTATTCATGTCTTGAACACTTTTTTTTTCTTGAAAAATCAGAGCAAAGTCAGGGGTACAGTTATTACGCAGGGTAAATTTTATGAAAACGTTTTTGAGGGTAGCAAAAAAAATGAGGTAATGCAAAAAAAAAAGTTAGGCCACTTAGCCTTTCGCAATTGATACATGCGTACACTGTTTGGAAACAGCTCCTTTGTTGTACTTTACTCATCTTCAGTGGTTGATGACGCTATCTTTTGAGGGCTGTCCCGGGCTGCCCGTGCATGCCATAAAAGCATTTTGCGACTGTCTTTTCGGGCAATCTTTCAACCGCAACAGTGATATCTGCAGTGATCTCGAGGGGCATCCAAAAGCGTTTGCTACGACTCACTTTGCCAACTTTGCGGCAACATCACACGATGACCGCAATGACGCCGTTAACACTATAGCAAGTAACCAACATTGTAGTAAGCTACGCCCGAAACATCAAAACTAACCGTCCATAACAAGATGAACAACAACACACAACCGGTGTCTCGCTTCTACTTGAGAAGTTCCTTTACCCGCGGATAACAAGCGAAGCAAGAATAAGGGGTGCTACTTGTTGTGGAAAACATCCCAATCTTCTCTGAACGACAAGCGATTTTTTCTAGTTTTCTAGAAACCTGAAGCGCAATAGCAACGAATGAACCTCCGCGACAGCAAATCCTGTCGTGGCTCGAAAATTTCTTGCATGTGGTTGGGTTTTTCGTATTTGCAGTAAGCAACCCCCAGTTGGCGTGGGCATTCTCGTGACCTTTGCTCCACGTGTGCTAATCAGCTGCAATGTCTCTACACTCGCACCATTCGTGAGACCCACTGTGGCGTACAGATAAGACGGGAGACGTGCCGCACACAAATAGAAAAAAAAAAAGCCAGGCCTGAGCGAAAGGCACAGCACAATCACAGCGAAAGCTAGAAGAGCGGCCTTTCAGAGCATTTTCTTAACACTCATTGGGTAACTGCTGCAAACACACTTGCTGGGTACCCACCACGGCATTATTAATAATAACTTCTTGATAGTAGGCCGGCATTCGCTATGCTATCGTTTGTCATTCTTCTGATATGCGTGGTATCCGCTAAACACTTGCAAGGAATTTTGTACCAATTGTTAATGCAGTTGCTGACGATGATGAGTTATACTTGATCAAAAACAAGCTGTTGTAGTGGGTTGAAGCGTTGGATGACCCACTCGTTACACTATTCCCATTGTGTGACAACTGTACGTTCTTTTGCTGTTATAAAATGCTTCATTACCCATATTAGCGCTATTCCTTTCCCAACATCAAGCCTGCCTAAGACAAGTTTGCAAAGCAGTCCCGAGCACCTGCATGGCTCAGTGGTAGAATACTGGGCTGGCACGCAGCGGACCAGGGTTCGAGCCCCGCTGTGTCCCGAGTACTAGATTTTTTTAAGGGCGAAGCTCCTTAAAGGGCCACTCACCAGGTTTGACAATTTTGAGCTGACAAGCGCAATGCGTAGACGAGGCGTTTATGATCACGTCTGCCGAAATTTGCAACGCTACGCGCCGCGGAAATGGGTCAAACTTCAAGATGCAAGCTGCTCCCCCTCCCCTATGCCGGCGCCCACGTAGAGAATGAGGGCTTGACGTGGGCGTAGGAATGGCCCTACGTACACGGCAATGCGGTGACGTTGGTCCTCTACATAGACGACTCTACTCTGAAGTCAACAGTATACCACGTGACATGGCAAAAGTTATTTAACACAACATGCATAGTTTATGTATTTGTTGCTTCAAGAGATGAACACAACATGCGTAGTTTATGTATTTGTTGCTTCAAGAGATGAACTAAATTTGAAAAAAAAATAATGAGATGCAATGAAAAAGTGTGCTCGCCTTTTTTTTTTACATTTTTTCCCGTGAAATGCTACGACATGCGGGGTTAATGTGCCAGCGTTTCGCATGCGTTCGGGTCCCCGCGGTCAGCGCATTGAGCAGACGACCGCCGTGGAATGCTCCTACGCTTTCGCGCACTCATTGTGCTCATCTACTCTACCGCGTGTATGCCAGCGTTTCCAAACAATCCCGCAGAAACAGGCAGAAGACCACAAAATAACGCTGGTCAACAAAGCAACGCCACTCGCGTGCACGGGGGCTGGGCTTGTTCGGGCACGTCATGCGCACGTCACCTTTTGGTCGGATGCCGCAAAAGGGTGGGGAAGAGATTTGGCTCGCGAAGGCTACGCGGAGGAGCAGCAAGGGTTTCGAGCTTGCTTCCTCTCACTCTCGTTTCGTGCAGCTTCAAAAAACCTGTTTTCTCCAGCCGTAATGAACCGATTCGAAAAAGTTTTGTGGCAAAACGTTCCTGATCAGACACCTAACAACTTCCATTGTCTAACTAAAATTCGGTATGGGGCCTGGTGAATGGCCCTTTAAGGCATCACCCGATCGTCCTCTGTAGTAACCACCTCTCTCGGATATGTGCCACAGTGGAGTTTAGTTCTTGGAATGTCGGCTAGATGGTGGCACTTGTATATAATCAATATATAATGAAAAAATGCGAGATAGTGGTACTTGGAGTCTTCACTAGATGAACAAAAGCACAAAAGTACAGATTGACCCACGGTTGGACGGACAAACGTATGCACGAATGGACGGATAAACGCTTCACCCCACTCATCATCATTCAGTCCGTAGATATGCTGTGATTTTTTTTCTTATTTCTGCGATAGTGGTTATGGACACCAGAGGGGCGGCGGACAATTACGGCACCGTGTGTGACCCGAGCTTTGATCTCATAACAGCTTTCACTGTAAAACAATAAATACGGCATACGGCAACAAGTGAAAGGGGGAGGGAGCGAGCCGAGGTGGCCGAGGGGGGTCGGCAAGATAATAAAAAACGAAAGAGATCACACGGAAGCGCGAGGTGTCTGTTAGCATGACTGCAGCGGATGAATGTGTGGAAAGCATTTATTACACGGGGAAAAAAAAATCCAGATTATGATGACTGAGGTTGGGGCCGGCTGCGTTCATTACGCGTGTAAATGCGGTACGCTTTTCACATAAGTAGGCCAAAACCAGAGTTGAATTTTTATGATTTGGTGCAAGATAAACTGGCACAGCATTCAGTTGAACGCACACACAGATGCCCCCCCATTGACTGTGGTGATGCTAGTAGTAGCTTCTGTGCCTGTATGGAGCTGCGGGCGAAGTTTCCTGACCAGGAAAGCAGTGAAGGCTTCTGGCACTGGCGAACTAGCTTGGGTGTCTCGAAGAGAGCATAATATGTGAGTAAATATTTTTTTCAAAGTAAAGCTGGATTGATATTCAGGGTGCAGAAATTATTACACAAGGGTGCAAATTATGTGAGTAAGTAAGGTAAATATAGGCATAAACGAAAAATTAGAGCTCATGAATAAGGCAGGAGCCGTACCAACTCTTTATCAAGGTTGTTCTCTTTAGTGTACATGGTGTAAGATTCGCACTTTCAAGCTGAGGACACTTCTTGGCTCGCTGGCCAGGATGGTTTGACCGCATAAAGTATTAATGGTGCACGCTTGGCCTTGTGACACCAAGAAATATCTATCGATACAACTTTGAAGCAAAAAAAAGTTTTAGGCACTATTGCTTAGCGTTAACGCAAAAGGATACACCGACCAAAAAAAAAACACCAAGTTTCTTTGAACTTTCAAAACCCCATATAGAAGCTTTGTTCAGAATCTTGAGAATCTGAACAGGGCTCTTATTTGAGGCGCCGAAATGTCAAGTGAACTTTGTGTTCTTTTTGGTCAGTGTATCCTTCCACATTTACGCAATACATTTCCCCAGGCAGATGAGTTGCTGTCAAACTTTGATTCTCAGTTGCCATTGCTAGAGAAACTGGTGTGTTCAGTGGCAACGCAGGTGTCAATAGCTACCCGCTGCCTTTGCTAAACTGAAAAGCGTGACAAGTGCATTGACATCAGGTTGATTGCAACTAGCAAGTGTCCTCGTCTAAAAAGGGTGTATCCTACACTGTGTTTTTCATAAAAAAAACCAAGGGTAAGAAATAATAAGTAAAACAAAATGATGATGCCTACCGAATCCAGCAATGTCAAGCACACCAATGTAGTGGGATGATGAGCTGAATGGAATGCTCTGGTTAATGCGCCGCACAATCAAGTCAAACAGCTTAGAGTAGACAGCCTTGGCCAAGGCATCACGTGCATTGTTTGCTTCGTACGCCTTCAGGGGCACCCTAGGGGGACACACACAACACATGCATCACTCAGCGATTGGAACACAGTGCAGCCAGATTGTGTCATCATCAAGAAATCAACGTTTGCCATGCCTCAGAATCTTAACCCAGCCCACAGGCATAAACACAACAGAAACCATTTGCAGTGCAGGAGGGTTACAACAAACATGGCAGCATACAATACTGTCAGACACGTGCATGTAAACTAAGAACATCCTCTGTTTGTCCCATGACTAGCCAAGCAATGCATTGTGTTTTGCATGCAAACCATTTGCAAATAATTAACTCTGATTTGATTAGATTTGTGGGGTTTAACGTCCCAAAACCACCATATGATTATGAGAGACGCCGTATTGGAGGGCTCCGGAAATTTCGACCACCTGGGGTTCTTTAACGTGCACCCAAATCTGAGTACACGGGCCTACAACATTTCCGCCTCCATCGGAAATGCAGCCGCCGCAGCCGGGATTCGAACCCGCGACCTGCGGGATAATTAACTCTGAATTTACAAAAATCTTTTTTATCACTCACTTTACTCACCGAAAAAAAAAAAGACACACCAACTATACCGGTGGCATTGTCAGTACACAAATGGCATCAGATGAGAGAATACATCACACTTATATCTTGCCGTAAATATCCGGCAGAAGGCCCTGATTATTATCGCAAGCAGATTGATTACGATGAATGAACCCTGATTTCACAAATTTTCTTGGGCCCCATCATTGCTATCACGCCAGGGTCGTTGCATTACTGAGATCAAACACTCGTCGTTTCGGCAGGGAGTGGTCAATTGATTCTGTTTTAGCTCGTGATGCCCCTTGCATGTTCCTTGAGGCGGGTACAACATCGTGGCCCCGTCTAGCCGATGTAGGTAACATAACAGTCCTTGCAGTCGACCTTGTATATACCGTATTTACTCGCGTAATGAGCCCACTCGCATAATAAACCCCTCCTATAACTTGGTCCTTGAAAAAAAAAAAAAACTTTTTAAAATTCATTTCATTTTGGTATAATAACCAGTGCCGTTAAGAATCGAAACAACTTTAAATTAAGCCATTATATCTTAAAATAATGACGCAATGAAAGTCAAAACAGCCATGCTAAGCAGTTGCGAGCAGCGCAAGCTCAGACGACGTCAATCAAAATTTAAAAGTCACGATGAGTGGATGGATGGATTGATGTGGCTGTACCCTTTAGATAGGGCAGCGTCTAACGCCATTTAGCCGTAATACTTAGTGAACCAACAACTAAATTTATCTTTTTTTTCCCTTTTAATATTGAAGTTGAGGACTCGTACTTTGCAGTGAAGGGTTTAATTTTCACTCGTGTCTTGACTTTAGCCACCAATCAGATGATCTCCTTCTAGTTAATTCTACCCGCTTTAAGTCTATTTTGCCCTCCCTGTCCCTAAACCCCAGTGCTTTGAAAAACTCTGCGCCATCATCCTGAACTATAAAGTGAAGCCCTTTGCAGAACATTATCAAGCGTTCGGCAGTTTCCTCCTCCACTCCGCATGCACTGCATACCGTGTCTACCCCTTCGTATTTGGCCTGATATGTCTTCGTTCGCAATACTGCCGTCCTGGCCTCAAACAGTACAGAACGACGCCTTTTGCGGCAGAGAGCCATCTGTCGAATACAGGAGAAACCTCTTTGCTTCTGGTGCCACAAAAGCAAAGCGGCAAGAAAAAGCAAAAAAACAAAGCGCATGGCATGAAAAAACCCCACTTGTCCGCTGTCATGGAGGCCATGCAAAGCGCAACCGCACCGACGGCCCGTCGTGCAACCGCGAAGCTTGTGCGCCGCCATCTGATATTGCATTTTTGTTGTCAGGTTTGTCACAGGAACTTAGTTGGGGGGCACCTGCTCTGCAGGGTGCGTTCGGCTGGTACGCTATCTACACGGCTGGTTTTAAACTAGGAAATTGGTTGAGCATACGAACCACCTGGACATGCGTGTTTTTTATGAAAGGAAAGCAAGAAGAGCTTCGGGCTACAGAAACTATCCGCCGCACATTTCGCGGGTCAAGAGATATTTTCACTGTTATAACTCCCGTCACTTTTTTTTCTCCGCGTAGTGAACCCTCCCTCAAAATCGGCATCAACTTTTACAAAAAAGGTGGGTTCATAACGCCAGTAAATACGGTAACTTCGCTTTGTCTGTCTGGGGGGTGTGGTCCTTTGGTTCTGGAAACACCTTTGCCAAGAAAATATTACGAACACACAAATGCCAGAAGGCCCTACGCACTACTTCTGCCACGCTGCGAACATACGAGATGCGCACAAAGGATGTTGCCTTATTTGTCCTAATCTCGTGACACTTTTGCACGTGCGGTCGTGTATTGTCAACAAACTGCAGAGAGTTGCTCTGTTCATTTAAGATACAGGCAACATTTGTTTCTTCACGCTTCCTCAGGACCTGCGTCAACAACAGCGTGTCGCAGCATTACAGAAATGTGCGAACAACCGCATACTTGTGTTCCACACGGTGATGATAGTCAGAACTCAGCATAGTGCCGCAAGATTTGTGGTATACGGCTGTTTCCAATAAACCGCCCACGCTACAATGTACGAGGACATCTAGAAAGACTAAAGTGCCATGATCCTTCATTTCACAAGTTAATTAGATGACTGGATGATTGTTATTCAGCGCCACGTGTATATCTTGTAGATTTTTCTTTTCTACAATGACAAAAGTGTCATCTACATAGCGAAAGTACATTTTATGTAGAAGGGCAAGGTGCACAAAAATGTATGATGCCATTTGTGTATTGATGCCACTCATATAGGTGGTAAAACGTTTATGTTTTGTCTTTACTGTTAAGTAAAGCCAGTGATCAAAGAAAAATGAAGATGAACTCCCCTGGTTTTTGGAACATTCTTAAAAATCTGAATGTCCTCAAATACGACAACTATTGTACAATTGTGTCCTTACAAAGCTTTTTACAGGAAGGCAACACGGTTAAGGTATTCAGATTTTTTCATGGAATTTTCCATAACACCCTCAATAGCCTAAGGGAACAGGGTAAGCCCTATACTTGCCATGTATTTTAGGCAAAGTTTAAGTACTTTTTCTCCATAACCATAACATCTAGAGTAATCATTTTGCTATCAATGTGATCATGAGCCATTTTTTTTCCTTTTACTGAAGCTAATTCAGCACTGAAAATTTTAAGAATCATTTTTTGCAAATTATTTACTTCAGTTAACCAATTATCACTCCATAATACCTATTAGATGTGTTGCAAAAGAGCACTTCTTCACAAAACAATAATTCTGGTTCAACGTATTTCCTTTTACATTATCTAGGTAAATATTGGCCAAAATCTCAGATTCTAGATATTGTGGTTGCTGAGAAAAAAAAACATAAAAACAAAATAAGCCTGTTTTGAGATAATCACACCTAAAGTTGAAGATCAGCATTATTTCAAAAATACAACAAGATAACAACTTGACAGACCCTTTAATTAGAATATAATTTTTTTCTTTTTGTGTTGAAAGCTCTTGTCTGGCGAGCCTCATTTGTCGCCTGCTATGCAGCCGTGTCAGCACAGTACTCTCGATGCAGTTCAAGGGGCCCTGCACTGGGCAGTGCCCGGGCTATATTGCCATCCTTAAAAGAGTACACAGCATCAAAAGTGCACAATTACAGTGTTTCGTGCCTGAGAAAAATGTATTTTTTTCTTTTGGATTGTGCTCCCACACGACAATCCAACAACTGCTTATGGTTTTCAGTTTTCCCATGGAGGCATTTAGCAAGTAATTCTAGATGACCTAGTTCCAGATAATTTGGCTCAGCAGCCTTATTATTATTAACAGATGCTGGAAGGTCTTCTTTATGAACAAATTATTTACCATTAAACTTGGGTTTGCTGAATTTACACCAAGTTTCAGCGTCCATTAGCAAAGACTGCGAGATTGATTAGTGTACTTTGATGCAATGTGGACCGGACAGCTTTTCGCATGTCGACCGAGCTGGCTGTATTTCTTTTATTGGCCCAACGATGTAGTTGAACACCGATATATCGAACCCGCATATATCAAATTTTCGGGTATATCGAACTCATTATCCCCTTGAAATTCTTTTGTAAAAGTATAGAAATTCGCACGTATATATAGAAGGGTGTTTTTACCTGCCTTCGAATATATCAAACGCCGCACGAGCTGGAAGGTGCGCTTTGGCACTCGCAGTGCCCGGCGACTTTTTCATGGCACCCCGCCTCTGCGAAAACCCGAAGCACTCGAAGAAAGGTATGGGAGAGAGGGCTCGGACTGCACAGTCTTGCACAACAGCTTTTTTCTTTTTTTTGTTTCTCTCTCTCATGCTTTCTCCACATACACATTGGCTAATGACGGAGCTGACGTCCTCCTCCTTTCGCCGCTTCTTTTATTTTTGTTGCTGTTTTGCGAATCTTGATCAGCCAACCACAGCTCGCACTATTTGCTGTTTCCCATGCAGGTGGCCATCGCCTCGCGAGCGCTTCGTCACTTCCCTTGTCGCGTTGCGTACGTACCACTGCATGTGCAGTATTCCTCCTTTTCGTGTATATTGTGCAAAGTCGCTGCGAACTCCTTGAATATGTGGAGGTGCTAACACCCCCTCTACAGTTGTTTGCGCCACGTGGCACACCTGTCCCGCACATAGGCTGCATTTAAAGCTCGCAACTACTGAGCAGTAGGCGTCGTTGTGTTCGCAAGTGTTGATCACCATTATCATCATCATAGTTAGATCAGTAGCGCTGGCGATGACCCCCGGCGGCAAGCCTGGGTGGCGGCACGAAAAAATCGGGAGAGTCTCTTTCTCTGGTGGCATTTGGCACGAACAGTTGTCTCTCGCAGTGGGACCCCGGTGCACGGCAACGCAGGCCGTCTGCCAAGGGCCCTTGTGGCGAGTCAAGCCTTCATCGCCTTGTGTATGTTATGTTGTCGAGTATAATGTAATTGCGTGTAAAGTTGTCTAGCGTGTTGATCAGAATTGATGCTATAATAACTTGGCTTATAATATCGTACATCTAAAAGCAGTTAAATACATGTTTATTGTTGTTTGTTGTTCCAACGGTGTCAGCTGTGTCCGTTCACTCGCAACCCCCTTTGAGTTCGATATATCTGTGTTGACTGTAACAGTTTTGGTGCTTGCCAATGATAACACCCCTAAGACGTCCCGGACCAGATAGAGATTTCCCGACTGAAAGCTTGACGCCTTTGCTTTCATTCCTTTACGCAGTTCTGAGCCCATTCTTCTCTAAATGTGCCAAATGCAATCCAGCTTGCAAACTATAACCTCTTCATATCGCTACGATGGTTTAACTGCAAAAAATCCCTTGCTATGCAAGTATAGAGGCATGGCAGGCCGCTGCACAAGTTTTTTGGAAAGAAATTGTAATGTGGGGTTTAACGTCCCAAAACCACCACTTGATCATGAGAAACGCCGTTGTGGAGAGCTCCGGAAATTTTGACCACCTGGGGTTCTTTAACGTGCACCCAAATCTGAGCACACGGGCCTACATTTCTGCCTCCATCGGAAATGCAGCCAAAGCAGCCGGGATTTGATCCCGCGACCTGCGGGTCAACAGCCGAGTACTTTAGCCACTAGACCACCACGGCAGGGCCATTTTAGAAAGAAAAACATCTTATTAGGTCAAAAGCACCACTGATTCTGGCTCAGAAAAGACTGCAGATTTCAAACAACGCAAAAGAAAAAAACTTTTTTCCCCCAATATATTTTCTTACCCTGTCCCCTTAAGGGCTGTGGCGAGTCGAAAAACTCAAGTTCCTTGCCAAAATTATATACCTTTTGTTTTTATTTGCTTTCAGAAGTAGTTTTTCTACTTTCACGACAAAAAGTTGGATTGTAATTGAAGTCAAGTAGAATAAAATGACTTTCAGAAAGCACACAGTGGCTATAAAAAAACAACAAAAAAAGCTCATTGTCTAGAGTTCTCTGGAAATTGTCACCAAGCTGCTTGCATTTTACATGAGCAGTTCACCAAAGCCACATGCTCAAAATAACCACAACTCCCATTATCGAAGAAACCACTTTAAAAAGCACATCTGTGCCGCATCTTTCACTTATACTTTTAAAACGCCTTTTTCTCCCCTTTGGTCAACTTCTTGAGCTTGGACACCACGTATTGGGTAGCAAGCTCAGGATGCAATTTTGCCCACATATTCCTTAACATGTGAAAGGGGCAAGTATCTCCTTTAAAACTTTATATTACCTATATAATTATTAATAACCTAAAGTAAGCAATTAGTATGAGCTGAGCATTATAAGACTTGTTATTACAATTTTTCATGTCCGTAAAAATGTTTTAAGCACTTTCTTGTTAGTTACTTGCATTCTAAAGTTAATGCAGAGCAATATGAGCTATTAATGGCTCAGAGCCATAAAAGTTTAATGGCAAAAAAAGTGACAAAAAACCTATCTTTTACACATTGTCATGGCACAAAACAAAAACTATGCATCTTACTATACTAATAACATATTTGAAATCACCATAAAAGACTATATATAAGCAAAACTTTCATTGCCCTTGGCTACAGATTAAAGACACTTTTTTCGAGTAGCATCCTAAAGGGGTATTAGTACTACTGACACAAAATTTCACAGCTGAGAGAGCCAGCAGGATCGATTCCCATGAACATGTGTATAATATCTGCAAAATATCAACAACGAATGTAACTCGGAAGGTAATTTAAATTACTTTTGAAGCTTGCATGAGCAATTGACATCCTCCCTTGGGGACCCCCTCATGTGACCCCGCTGAAGCAAGTTACGATGGTGAAAAACAGGACGTCGACTAAGAAGGTGTCAAAAATGTAATAAAAGTCGTTTCGGCTTCACTAAGCTGAGATGCCCTAGCTTCCAGCTTAGATCCGCTGAAATAATTGCTTCAGACAACTTGCACGAGTAGATTGCCAGTGTTGCGGTTAAGCAAATTCCTCGTTGTCTGGATAGTCAAAGATTCGTCTGGTCGGGAAGTATACAATGCCATTACTTCACGACCAGACGAGATTTTCTCCGATTGTGGACTTCATTCAAGTACTCTAGGCGTGTGGCTGAAAAACGGTTACATAAACTCACCAATTTATTTAGCTTACCGTGCGAGCGTCTTTGTTCAAAGCTCACCTGAGCTTCAATCTGTCTTGCAAAGCGCAAGGCCCGATTCCGAAGTCTTTGCACTTGCTGGGACCGGTGCACACCGCTTTTGAACACCTGGTAGTATCAAAGGCGATTCTCCATATGTGAACAGACACATCACAACAAACTGGTTCGCCTACAGCCTCGCCGCAGGAATAACACATTGCACCGAGCAAGGTATGCAATTAGTCGTACGCTCCCAGTCAGCCTAAGATGAGCATGCTCAAATTGGGACTGAATTTTTGCTGCACTTGACCCAAAAAAATTGATTTGTGCCGTAGAGCATGTCATTTGTCAGGTACATGACTCCGAGCGAGACGAGGCCCGTACTTGGCGATCAGCATTTTTGCCAAGCTTGCCTTGTCATCCAAACAGCATAACACAATCGGGAATCTTCTCAAGAATCGAGGTATTGTGATAGTACTGCCCGCTGGCAAATAAATGCCACTGTTATTATGAATGCCACTGACTATATCAGCAAGATGTCAGACATTGTCCAAGATAGCACCTATGCCATCCTCAGACGTGACCCCACACTCAAATCGAAACTGCAGAAGCTTCTGGCCAATGTTTTCCAATACGTGCATCCGCAACACAAGGCCCTTTATTTCTCGCTTTTTTTTTCCACGACAACTTTGTCCCCGCATGGACGTTTTCTTGATGTAGTGGTACAGCGGGACTGACAGAGTCTGTCGGTCAGTGTTCATAGGAAAGACACACATAGCGGACATTATCTTCATTTCGCGTTGGTCAACCCTCTAAGCCACAAACAATCTGCGCACTTTTCTTTAATAGAAAGGACCCAAAGAATTTGCAGTCAGCCAGAAGACTCTGACTTAGCATGCCTCCGTCATGAACTCGGCGCCTGAAAGTACCCCAGAAGTTTTATTGCTTCGTTTGACGAATGAGCCCTGCGCTCGACTGAGCCACATGATTCCCCGAGCCAGCGTCGCGCCTCCATTCTGTACGTTCCGAGCATCAGGGCTTGTCCTGTGTGGTACAACGTGCAAGTGGCCCATATTTTGAGCCACAAGCTACGTCACGAGCTTGTCAGTGTCAAGGACAAACTGAAAGAAAAGTTTCCTGGCATTGTTTATAATATTCCTAGTGCTGATTCCAATTTTGTCTACGTGGGTGAAAGTGGAGACTTCGAGCGACGTCTGAAAGAGCACATAAATGACGTGAGAAATAAAAAATTTATTTCCAACATTCCCGCAGAGCATGCAGAAAAAATGCACCACAGCTTCGACTGGGACCATGGCCCAATTATCGCCCGAGAAAAGAACTGGATAAAATGGCACTATCTGGAATCTGACTATAGACAAATTCCACCAGACTTACGTCATGAAAATGCGGTGGCTTTGTCTTGGTAGGCAGAAGACGCTCTGCCTAGAGCAGTTTCTGCTGGGTTTTCAATGGTGCATGTGGTGTTCTCAGTCAAGCAACAAGGAAAAAAAAAACTATGCTGACGAGCTGCGTCGCGGGTGGATGTCAGTCGTGTCTCGCAACTTAGTTTTGTTTGTTGGCGCGCATCGCAGCCCTCAGCGCTTATGGCTTTCATGACGCTTATGGCGTTTCACGTCTGTTTGTGGTGCACAGCGCAGCCCTTGGCACTTCTGGCGGTTACGTGCGGACGTCGCTATAATTTTACCCATAATGTCGACATCGGCCTACCTGTGTTTACAAACATGGAATGGATCTATAAAGACAACCAGAGACATGCTTAACCACAACGCCGGCAATCTACCTATGTAAGATGACTGAAGTGATTATTTTAGCGAATTTAATCTGGAAGCTTCATACTCTCATATTAGTGAACAAGGCTTCCGTGTGGATGAGGGAACGTCTTTTTGTATATTTTTGACACCCTCTTGGTCGACGTCCTGTCTTTTTCTTTCTGCAAAGCCATTACTTCCCGACCAGATGAGATTTCGTCCAAATCTCATCTTCAAGTTATGACGATAGTGATACAGAACAGCCGCTGCAGCCTTGCTGCATGAAAGACTACGATGGTTGCTGGTTGTTAATGAACTGACACCATCTTGTTCTCCGAGCTCAGTGCATCACATATAAATTAATAAATAAGTTACTAGTAACATTCTTGGTTCAGATAGACGACTCTTGTATCTCGATGGAGACGCGCAGCTGTCGCAACACCGGGTAACTCTCCCCCTTGGCTACGTCAAATGCCAGTGCCTCTTCACCGCAACCTCTTCAGCAAAGTCCACAACTTACGTCACCCTCCCGCCCTTGTGGGATCCTGGCACTTTCTCCGCTGACGGTACCATCGACGTTGACTTCTGGTTGCACTGGTACGAGCGCGTCAGTGCTACCCACCGCTGGGATCGCACACTCGTGCTCACTCATGTTCTACCTCGATGGCACTCCGCCGACATGGTTCAAAAACTAATAAAGCCGAAATCAAGAGCTGGGATATCTTCAAAATGAAAATCTCTGATCTTTTTGGCGTTTTATCTGGTCGGCAGCTCGCTGCCTAGAAGACTCTCGCCACTTACGCTCCAATGTCTACTGAATTGTACGTCTCGTACATTCGTGACATTTTGGCGCTTTGTAGAAAGCGCCAACCAGTGCATGCCGGAGGACGAGAAAGTTAATCACGTCCTAAAAGAGATTGCTGACGATGCCTTCAACCTGCTGGTCTTTAATAATGTCATGAGGATCGACACGATCCAGACAGAATGCCGCCGTCTAGAACAAGCCTGTCGTGACACCCACGGCGTCACGCGCCTGCTGAACACGGCGGCTACTTCCTTTTGCGATGACGCCTTCCGCCAAGTCCCCCGATGTGACAACCTCACCCGCATCATCCGTCGCGAGGTCGAGGCAGCCCAACCAGTAGTCACTCCATTCCCTACAACTGATCCTTCACCGACCATGATATCACTAATACAAGCCATCGTTCGTCAAGAATTATAGAACGTCGGCCTACATCCTGTTCAACCAGTCTACTCTGCCAAGCCTTTTTATCGTCGTCCCTCTGCTACTCGCTTTGGTTTCTAACTATTATCGACAACGCAATTAGTCCGAATGGCGTACACTGGACGACAAGCACATATGCTTCAACTGCCGATGCGTTGGCCATATCGCTCACCACTGCCAAAATCGCTGGGCTACGCCGGCACACCATGGGCCTCTCTCCTAGGCCACTTATGTTCACCAGTCATCCGGATTCCCCTATGCCGACCACATTCTCAGATTCCGCCGCACCACTGACGAGACCTTGCAACGCCTGCTGACTATACCCTGCTCGCCATCAATCTCGTTCGCCCCTGCAACGCCGTCCTGCCTTTCCTACTTACTCACAGTGCTTCCAACTGGAAAACTAGGCAGTACAGCGGAGGTGGAGCTGCATTGATGACATCCTCTGCTAGAAATTCGCGTGTAACAATACCGACCACCCAGAATTTTTTGGGAAGTTACTTTAGACAATGTGCGTGCGTTGATCAATACTGGGGCGGTGTCCATCATGAGTGCTGCTCTTCGTTACCAACTAAAGAAAGTTGTCACACCCACCTTGAACCAAGCCGTTCGAGTCGCCGACGGGGGAACTGCCGCTATTATTCGCATGTGCTCTGCCCGTGTGACTATTGCAGATAGAAACACTGCTGTTCTTTTCACCGTCATCAAAAATTGCCCTCATGATCTAATTCTAAGTGTAGATTTTCTAATCGCTCACTCTGCCCTTACAGACTGTTCAGCCGGCTGTCTTAACCCTATGATGACTCCACTTTCCGATCCGACCGACCCACCTCAAAGCCGTCTCTGCTGCATCGATTTCGTACGCCTTCAGCCTAACTGTGTTACGCACATCGACCTCTCCTCTATGTTACCTGTATCTGATGGCGATTACATGGTTGCACCAATTCATGCCGTGATGCTTACACATGGCGTCGCCGTTCCGCACACGATTTCGAGAATCATTGGACACCACACGTCTTCCTCTTGCCAATTTAGCCTTCGCTGCCAAAATTCTTCCCCAAGATATCTGTCTGAACGAAATTACCGTATTTACTCGATTCTACCGCGCCCTCGATTGTAACGCGCACCCGATTTCCACCGCGAAAAAAAAAAAAATTATGACATCGATTGCAACGAGCACCCATTTTTCTCGCTGGCCCGCACGATCACACCACACGAAAAAACGACTCCTTTCGGGAGCGTCTTCTATTTAAATATGAGGTACGGGCGAAGCTTGTGTCCATCTGACGTGTAACAGAGCATTGCCGTCACTGTAGTTTTACCGTGGACCGATGTCAGCACGGGAGCTTGCTCCGCCCCCTTTTTCTCGACGGTTGTGGTGCCAGGCATGTCGAAGTAAAGAGGCGTCTGATCGGCATTCCCAATTTGCCCAAGCAGGTAGCCGTTGTTGCGCCGCAAGTTTAGGACGAACCTCTGAAAACTGTGAAGCTTTTCATCGTACTCCTCCGCAAAACTTTTCGCATATGCATGTTCCCCTTTGAAGGGAAAAGCCTTTCCTCTTCATAAAGTTAGTTAGCCAGCACCTGCTTGCTTTAAACTGGCTCCGCATTAGACCTTTTTCTAAGGCTAATTGCATAGCCCACACTTGGAGCAGTTTTGTCGTCACGGGCCGCTGTGCCGCTCGCTGCTCAAGCCCATACTCGCTGAGCAGCTCTTTAATTTGCAGAAACCGACCCTGCTGTGGTCCACTGAAGCCTTTGCGTGAAGCTCTGCTGTCGACAATCTTCTGCTTTTGTTTCCGCAGGTCCCGCACGCACGTTTCGGGAACTCCGAACAACCGCGATGCAGCCCGATTTTCGTCCGTTTCTGCACACTCGATGACTTTTCTTTTAAAAGCGGCATCGTGGTGCACTCGAGTTTTTGGAGTCGGCCCTTCCACGCCGTCGATTCTAATGCACTACTAGATGACGAACTCCTCAGCACACGTACGAAGTGCCGCACATAGGAAACACATAGGCAGAAATGGCCGACGCGCCATGCCGACGCACGTAGGGGGCGGCCATTTTGGATTTGCCGATAGCAATAGATTGACCGTAATTTTTTTGTTCGTACTCGATTCTAACGCGCATGCGATTTATGAACTCGCTTAACCGGAAAAAATGTGCGCGTTAGATTCGAGTAATTACGGTACTGCCCCACAAGACCATACTGTTGAGCCCTTGAGAGTAGACAATTGCTGCAGCTCAAACCGTGATCCAACTATATCACGTTTATCGGGTGTCGACGTTGAACGCATATGGTGTCATCAGACCTTACTCCTGATCAAGCTTAAGCCCTTCATCACGTTTTGGAGCCCTATCGTGACATTTTTTACTTTGCCAGCACGTCATTGAGCCGAACAAAGTTGTTACTCATCGCATCAATACAGGCGACGCGAGTACAATTCACCAACGTCCATACCCTGTTTCTGCATCCGAGCGTAAAGTTATACAACAGGAAGTCCAAAAGATACTTGAAAAATACATTATCGAGCCCTCTTGCAGCCTCTGGGCTTCTCCTGTCGTCCTCTACTCAAAAAGAAAGATGGAACGTGGTGCTTTTGTGTAGATTATCGGCATCTCAACAAAATTACGAAGAAAGATGTTTAGCAGTTGCCTGGAATTGACGATGCCTTAGACTGCCTTTATGGTGCTACGTATTTTTCCACTATCGACCTTCGATCCGGCTATCGGCAGATCGCTGTCGAGGATATGGACCGCGAGAATACCAAATTTGTCACTCCTGACGGTCTATCATTTCAAGGTGACGCCCTTCGGTCTCTGTAATGTGCCGGCCACATTCGAAAGAGAGAGAGAGAGAAAATACTTTATTCACTGGATCCTGCGTGGGGTAGGTGCTGGCCTCGCAGGGAGCGGTCTACCCTTCTAATGTTCTAGTCTATGCAGTCCTAGAAATACTGGGCCAAGAACTCGAGGGTTGAACCTGACCCGACAGAGGATACTTGGGTTCCCGTGCCCCGTGCTTGCGGGTCACGAGTTCCCGTTCTCCTCTGCCTGGCTAGGACCCCCTCGAGAGCCGCTGGATCGCCCATTTGAAGGAATGATGGACTCATTGCTCTGTGGTCAATGTGCTTATATTATTTAGACGACGTTATTTTTTCGCCCACTCCTATTTTGATCATTTATCAGCGATTCTTGACGTTTTCCATTGAGCTGGACTTTCATTGAACTCTTCTAAATGCCAATTCGCTCGTCGTTAAATAATCATATTTGGCCACTTCATCGATGCTGCAGGGGTCCGCCCGGATCCCGAGAAAATTCGCGCCTTTACGAACTTTCCTGTTCGGAAGCCCACAAAGGACGTTCGCAGTTTTTTAGGGCTGTGCTCTTATTTCCAACACTTTGTTAAGGATTTCGGAACCACTGCACGCCCACTCACAAACCTCCTGAAGAAAGACACCCCATTTTGCTGGGACGCTGATCAAGACTCATCTTTTTCCCAGCCCATGACCCTCCTTACAACACCGCAGATTTTAGCTCATTTTGATCTATCAGCTTCAACCGATGCCATGCCCAGCTAGTGGGCACGACATAAGAGCAGTATTATTGCAACAGCAACGCGCACATGACAGTGTTATAGCCTATGCGAACCGATAAACTGCTATCTAGCGCTTAGCGCAACTACTCAATCATGGAACATAAATGCCCCGCTCTTGTGTGGGCGGTCGCCAAGTTTCGCCCATACTTATCGGGCGTCCATTCCGGGTAGTCACCGACCACCACGCGCTCTGCTGGCTGGCCTCACTCAAGGATCCCACAGGACGCCTCGCTCGTTGGTTCCTACGATTACAAGAATACACGTTCATCATATCGTACAAAATAGGGCGGTCACATCAAGATGCGGATTGTTTATCATTCTACCCTGTGGAAGAGGCTGCCCATACTGACACCTTTCCAGACCTTCCGTCTGTGATGCAGCTACTCAACCTTGGCCATGAACAACGCCGGGATGCTTCCCTGCGAACCATCATTGACAAGCTTGAGTCCATGCCTCACAACGCATCTCTACAAATGTTCCTGGTCAATGATGGGATCCTGTATCGCCGTAACAATGATCCATATGCCTATGACTTACTCCCCGTCATGCCAGCCCATCTTCGTGTGACTGTCCTCAACCAACTTCACGACGCTCCTTTGGCCGGCCGCTTGGGCGTTTCTCGCACATACGACCGTGTACATCATCGTTTCTTTTGGCCTGGTCTTGCCGATTCTGTTCGATGCGATGTCGCGGCTTGCGAGTTCTGCCAGCGCTGCAAAAAGCCATCTTTCCTACCAGTAGGATTCCTTCAGCCGATCAACATTCCCACCGAACCTTTTTTTCGAGTTGGCCTCGACATGCTTGGTCCATTCCTAATCTCCAGCTCGGGCAACAAATAGATTGCAGTCACCACTGGCTATGCGACACGGTATGCTATCACCCGAGCACTTCCGACGAGTTTTGCAACCAATGTGGCGGACTTCCTGGTATACGATATCATTTTAGTGCACGGATCTCCCCGCCAACTCTTCATTGACCGGGGCCAGATCTTCCTCTCAGCTGTCGTTGATAAAATCCTGCGCTCTTGCTCTGTGAAGCAGAAATTTGCCACTTTATACCATCTGCAAAGGAATGTTCTAGCACCTGAACTGGACCATAACCGACATGCTTTCTAAATACGAAGTGGCTGACCATGAGGACTGGGACATTCATTTGCTATATGTGGCGTTCACACATAATTTGTTGCGTGAACACTGCCGGCTATTAGCCATTCTATCTTCTGTACGGCCAAAAACCCACCCTACCCTTTGACACCTTGCTGCCCTCGGTCACTGAACATGCCGGCGAAACAATTGCGCGAGCCGACCACGCAAGCCAACGTACCTGCAGCCGTCTACAGCCCTCACAGGAGCACCAAAGACAGCTCTACGATTATCATCATTGAAACGTACACTTTTCACCAAGTTCCCTTGTCCTTCTCTGGTCCCCCACTCGGCGTGTAGGTCTTTCTCAAAAACTGCTGTCACACTACACTGGACCATACCGCATCATTGGCTAGAAAACTGACGTTACATATGAGATTGTTCGAGCCGATCCAACGTCATCATTGTCAGCTTCGAAAGACATTGCGCACATAGCTCGACTCAAGCCTTATCAGCCTCCTTTTATCACGTGCGAGTAGCCCAAGCACCGAGATGGTGCATCTACCACCGGGGGGGGTTATGATTCAAAACAGCCGCCTCAGCCTTGCTGCATGAACGAGAAAGACGACGGCTGCTGGTTATTGTTGAACTGGTGCCATCATGCTCGCCGACCTCTGTGCATATTATACAGATTAATAAATAAGTTACTCGTAACATTATCATAGCCGCTGTTTTTTTCGGTTGCATTTGCTCCAGCAAACTATTACTCGGTAGCTACTCAGGAGCCCATGGCGGCACGCACGAGTTAGAAGTCCTGTGTTTGATGACATTGATGTCATGTTTCTCATTCGAAAAAACTTCTCGACTCGAACTGTGTGCAAGAGCGTCACAGTTCTGCGTGCTGACATGGTCAAGCGTTGCACTCACTTGGTGATGATATTTACACCCAGTGGCTTGTCCTTTTTGAAACTAAAAATGACACTGGTCGGTAATGATGAGCCTGTAATTAATTATGTCGTGCACTGCCGAAAACAATGTGTTGTTTTATGACTAACAGGCCCCCAGGAACAAACCTGACAAACTAAATAGGCTTAATTTAAGCTTGTGCAAATATTTGCATGCTTCGAATATTCAAACGAATAGGGTATTCGAATTCGCTTCGATTTGAATTTATACTGACAATTTCGCAGTATTCGCAAGGAACGAATAAATGCTTATTAAACTGAATGTACAACCTGTAAAGATGGTTTCACTGCAGTGTAGAAGTGCTGAACCGTGAGAGCACCTATCCAGGAGAAATCCGCTCTGCCACAAAGCCCCCCTTCAAATTTAAAGGGGCCCTGCAACACTTTGAGCATTGTCGGAAAACGCTGCAGATCGGTAGTCGAGGGTACCAAGGAACTTAAAAGTGTGGCAGTTTGGGCTAGTTGGTATGACATGAAGATAGTTATAGCGTTCTGTTCTCGCTCCAGAACTATCGGTACCAAGGACACGCAAGCCGAATATTCCAGCACAGCACGCCGGCATGCGATTCATAATAAATTCTCAAAGTCGGCTAAAATTTGCTCTCTTCTCTGGGCAAATGACTCCAAGCATGTGTGACGTATTTTCTTTCCTCGGGCTATCCCTCCCTGTTTAACTTTCAGCGCTTTCGTCAGGACAAGAAGAAAGAATGCACTTGCAACGTGCGAGATACTGGATGTATTCTAAAAATATGTGCGGCGGTGAATTCATGAGGCAATACATGAGCTTCTTCAGTGAATCCATTCGATGGCTACTTAGAAAGTGCTGCAACACTCCTTTAAAAGAAAATATTATACTTAAATCAATCCATTGTATTAATCTCAAAAGCTAGTTATGACGGCTTATATGCTCCAAGTAAAATAAATTTTAAAATGTTACGTATTTTAAGGGTTATGACTTCCATCCTGTTGAAAGTCAAATCCTGCTACTACACAAAGCTCTTTCGACTTACTTTGAATGAAAAAAAAAAAAAAAAAACAAGGCATTCGCACAGAGGCCCTATCTCAATTTTTAAAAATATTGCGCAGGTCGGTTAGGTCATGATAAATATGCCCATGTTTCTTTATATATAATATATACTATTCGATATTATTTCACCAAAATCACTGTTCGCTTCGAATTCGCTTTGAACCTAATATTTACTATTCGCACAAGCCTAGCAGGCTTGCTTAGTTTTTCATGCTAATTTCAAATATGCAATTTTTTTTTGCGCATCAACTGGTTCATGAGATACACAAAGTTGCTTCACTATTGTTTGCAAAGAAAATAGGAAAAAAAAGTTCAGCAGAAAGTGAATATTATCAGATTAGTAGGCATTACAATATGCAATAAGGGCAACGCTCCAACCAGGGATGATTAAAATTCAATATTTATAGCACGACTACCATTAAGAAAGAACAAAATCAAAGTTTAAATACCTATGAGCAGAAAATGAAAATTTTGCTCTGAGCACTTTGTAATACACAGCTTGAGCTTTATGTTTAGAAAAATAAAATAAAATGACAGCTCTAGCAGGTTTAGTTCGTGAGACGTCACTTTGACAGGTTAAACACAAAACCAAGGGCATTCAACACAAGCGGCAATGTTTTTTTTTATGTCAATTGAAGCAAGAAAAAAAAAAGGGAGAACATGCTCGATACAAAAACCAGAGAAGCGCTGCCGCTATTGCTTTTTGGAAATTGCACAGAGAGCTGGATTGGATGACTCTACATGCTGGGGATGTGTAGGAGTTGTGTCTTATCATCAGGTGTGTCTGCTATTCAAAAGACGCTGACACAAATATTTTAGCCTATATGTTTTTTGTTGCAATGTGTTGCTGAGGGCACGCCTTTTGCTGCTGCGCGTGACACAAAATTACAGGCTCCTCACTACCAGTTCAGTCTCAGCCTTGGCTTGAGAGAGTTTCAAAAACAAGCCACAGAGTGCACCTAGCGAGTGCAATGCTCTGTCACGTCAGCACTGTGAAGCTCTTTCTGCATCAAGAAGTCCTTTCAAGCAGGACAGCAGTCTCGCCTCACCAAACATAAAACTTTCGACACACGAACAGCCACTAAATACTGTATATTGCCGCATATAAGTTATAAGTAGACCTTTTTTTTTTCTTTTTAAAATCTGAGCGCCAAGTTTACGGGGGTAGGCTTATACGCGGATTTTCACATGACAAGGGGGGGAGGGGGGTCAAGACAACAAACGTAAGGCAACCAACTTTCACCCAGGTTATTATAATTATGTGCCCATTTTATATACATATTATAGCAAAAGCGATTACAATAATACATTTTACCCAATTTATAAGTGCGGTACCAAGTACTCTGTGATGGTACAGTGAATCAAAGCGACGAATGCAGCCTGCAGAGATTCTCTTGCATGCACGATTCTCGGAGGTTGGACGAAAAGCTTCGGCTTTGGATCAGTTCACAACCTGCGTTGATTCTGCACAGGCTTAGCAAGCTCAGGCTCACTCATTCTCGTCGCCACAACCACATCGAAATCGCTCCTACTCATCGATGCAGTTACAGTGCCGCGTTCAAGCGAAAAGCCTTCCAACAGAGCTTGAATTCAACGCCAACAAAGGGATAAACTTTTTGCATGCGCTGGATTGCCAAAATCGTTCCGGGGACCAAAGGAAGAAAAATACCTTGCCATCAAGGAAGCTGTTGACAAATGGGTTGGCGAACAGTGGGAGTAAGGCCCAATGTGTCTCAGAGGTTATTCACGTGAAGGCTTGCAGTGGTGCGAATGGATTAGAAAACGCCTACAGGGAATTTAAAATTTCTAAGATATGGGCGACTAATTTCATGAATCGGCACAGGCTGAGCCTCAGGTGGCGCAGGACTATTTGTGAAAAGATATCACAAAAAAAAGAAGCCTTCTTGAACTTCGTCAGTGAACAGAAGGCGGAACACCCCTATTTGCTTGGCTATATCAGCAACACTGATCAGACACCTGTCTGGTTTGATATGCCAAGCAAAGGAACCCAGCCAGCCAAAGATGAGCCGCAAATGCGCCTGATGAAGACTGGCAATGAGCGCAACCGTTTCACAGTAATGTTGTGCTGTACTGCCAAAGGCCGCAAGCTGCCACCTTTTATTGTCTTCAAGCAGAAGACAATGCCCAAGGAGAAATTCCCCCCCTAAAGTCATTGCTTGCGTCAACCAGAAGGGCTTTTTCACGGAGGAGATTGTATTGAAATGGTTTCGCCTCATCTTGCTCTGGCGCCCAGGCGGTCGTCTCGGGTCCAAAAGCATACTTGTGCTGGACTCTTTCCGAGAGCAGATCGCGGAACGTGTGAAGAGAACCATAGCTAACGCGGATGGCCACTTGGCGATAATTCGGGGTAGCTTGACTCCTCTGTTACAGCTGTTCGAAGAGGCACTAAACAAGCCTTTTAAGGACAGGGTGACGGCACTCCACAAAGACTGGATGGACCAGGAGGACAAGCCCCATGTGCCGACAGGGCATGTGAGGCGTGCTTTTTGAGCACTGTGGTTGTCTGACGCTAGGCATGAGCAGCCAGGCAGCATGGTGTGCGATCACAACTGCCGCATAAAGGTCTTAGTTTGCTGGCAACAATTTTTTTTTGTAAATGCAGTCAATTTCTTAAAATAATTTACTTGCAGATCTTTCTCAGATTTCGAGGTCGAAAATTGGAGGAGGGGGGGGGGGGGGTCATCTTATACTCGGAGTCGACTTATACGCGGCAATATACGGTAGTAGTCTGCTGAAGCAAGCACAGTAAAAGAGTAATAGCAACCATTAGCTGCGGCATGGTGACGCGAGGAAAGTAGGGGGGTCACTTTTGAGGGTGTCTACACCTCCAAATAATTTGCACACCTCTAATCTTTTGTCAGCTTTGCTAAAAAAATATTTACTCGCATATTTTGCACTCCCAGCTTGGCCGAGCCAGCTCGCCAGCACGCAAGCGAAAATACAAGCGCAGTCAAATGTCCATTCTTTGGAAGACTTCCCTTCGAACTAGGGTCCCAAGAATACGGTTCGCACAACACTCAAGAACACTCAAACCTACCCGTTAACAGGTTGCCGGAACTGCTGAAGCGTTTGCTTCCCTCTATCTCCCCATCTCTACTGCCGCGAGAATGCACGATCACATCACGGCACGGACAACTTTCTGCAACAGAGACGTGCGAGCTCTAGAGCCTGTCGCGCCAACTGTTCTTGTTCTCTGCGTCCGTGCTGCAACCCACGCTTGGTCAAATCCGAAAGTTTAGGTTACCCCATCTGGCCGACACGTTTTTATGGTTCCCTTGTAATGTGCTACAGTAATTATACATATGGCAAAATCGAAGCTCGCTGTAGTGAATTTTGCGAAGAAAACAGGACCAATGCTGCTTAAGCACTTCAAGGTGACGTACTTCAACGTGTGACGATCGGCGGTACGTGAGAAAGCAGAAGAGCGCGTGCTTGCTAATGCAAGTTTCCTGCCACTGAAGAAGGCCTTTTCAATTATGTGCAAATGTTAAGTTATCCGGTATCGTTGTGTCGTGGGACCTAGTTTCTCACACCATTGTTGCAAAGAGCTTCAAGAAAATTGGGCATTCAAACGCGCTCGCTAACCGAGGATGATGCACTTTGAGAAGGCGGTGGCAGCGGCTGCGACGATGACTCCGAATCGGACTTCGCGATCAACAATTCCCACTAGACTGCGCGTGACAGGATCTGACTGGTTAAAGTGAGTGCTAAATATTCTAAATTAACAAGTACACTTCGTTTGCGCTTCAATTTTTTTTTAATGTATATACTGCACATGCATTAGGACTGTGACACAATATTTCGTGCGCCCTCGCGAAATCCTTGCGCAATTTGTGCACCCCCCGTTTCGGGGCCCTAAAATTGCAAAATGAATGCGGAAATTATGCAAGTAAATACTGTACATCAAATTCATGTAAATACATTCCAAGCTGTATTTGCTGTCGCACATGACATACACATGTTCATGAGAATCGATCCTGCAGGCCGTTAAATGATGGCTTGTCCGCCCAGCTCACATGTACACGGTGCCCTTGAGCCCGCCCTTGCTGGTCTGCATGACGCGACTCAGCAGACTCTGCCGCAGCTCATCCGGGTCGACACCCATCAGTGCGGCTGCGACACGCAGCGACTGCTCCGACTCGCGGGTCACCTGGCTGCCCCCTCGGCTGTCGTCGGGGCTCTCCTCAAAGGTGACGTTGCCCAGGTGCAACACGGCAGCCACTGCTACGTAGATGTTCAGCCGCTCCTCATCAGTGAGGCCTGCACGTGAAGAGAGCCTCAAAGGTGGAGCACTACACTCATACCATAGTTATTTGGTTGAAATCAATTCTAATTGCAGACATTATAATAGATAAGCACATTTGTAATGACAAAACTGAAACAGTCATGTGCAAATGTATTTTTTGTTGTTCAAAGGCAATGGAACCAACTTTGAATAGTTGCAAGATTAGACTTTTGCAGCGATTCCACCGAAATTTGAAGTAATTTTTGGCGGAGCAAAATTTTCATTTTGGAGCACTTTGGAGCAGCAAAATTTTTCATTTGGGGAAATCTGGAGCAGATAACTTCAAATCCTGGAGGAGAAGCAAGTTGCATTAACATTCAAGGACATGGAAAATTATTTTTATGCTCTTGTGAGGGATTGGCCGCTAGGGGGCCACGGTGTGCGGACGCGCGTCGCATCGGCTCCGCAGATTTTCTATGGTTTTCGGCGATTTCTTTCCAGCCATTCAGTTCAGAGTATTCCCAAGTGACTGCGAAAGTCCTGCGGTCTCTCCCGATACCATTTGTGCAGGTGAGCCCGTGTTTCGGTCACTTTTCGAAAATTGCCCATACCGCCACGCTGGCACGACAGTCGAGCCAGTAGACAAGGCACGGTAGGCCTGACAAGTCGTCAGAGCAAGCGGGTGCCCCATCCGCTGCGCCGGCGCCCGAAATGGAATTTGTGCAAGTCGAGGAGGAGGAGATATCGCCGACGGAGTTCGGAAAAGAGCAGGGATGGTGCGAGATCAAACGAAACACCAAGAAGGCGGGTGGAGACGCCGACCCGGCGAAGAACCAGCAAGCAACGCCAGCGTCTACCGAGAAGGCGGCGTTTATACAGAAAGCGACGCAGTACGTGCGGAAGATCACCATGACGAGCCGAATGCCCAACCTGCCGACGGATGACTACAAGATCATCGTGCGACCCCGGGATGGCTTCAACGTATCCCACTACCAGAAGGACCGCGTCCACTGCTGCATACGCAACGCTGCAGGGGTGGGGTGCGAGGTAGCCGAGGAGGACAGCGTCTGTCTCAATGAGCGACAAAGCGTTATTGTGGTAAGCACACCGTAAGAAGATCGCGCTAGACGATATGGAGGCATTTGCAAGCTGCAAATTGGCAACCGCGAGTTCGAAGCGAGTGTCTACAGAGCGGCTCCGGAGAACACGTCCAAAGGCCTTATCAGGGGCGTATCGCTAGACGAAAAGCCAGCAGACGTCGTGAGAAGTCTGGTTAACCACCGCAACCCGAACGTCCTGCATGCCAAGCCCATGGGAAACACGACCAACGTGATAATCCTTTTCGACGGCTACTACGTGCCTCGTTATGTGAACTACGGCGGGATGGTGATAAGGTGCACTCTTTACAAGAAACATATCGACATGTGCTACGAGTGTGGTCGTCTGGGACACAGGGCCGACGTGTGCCCCAACCCGAACGACAAGAAGTGCCGTGGGTGTTGATGCGGCAACCCGCCCGACGATCATTGGTGCGAGCCGGTGTGCCAACTGTGCGGAAAGGGTCACCTCACCGGAGACCGCAAGTGCAAAGCTAGGTACAAGACACCCTACCTAGTCAAGCGCCGACAGTCGGAACGCAGAATTCGCAAGGAAGCTGAGGCCGCCTACAGCAGTAGCAGCACCGTCAACGACGGGGAGGAGGGCTACGGACGACGCCACGCACCAAGACGACGTCGCGGCAACAGTCGATCGACCTCGAGGGAAACCCGCGCGCGGAGCCGCACTCGCTCTTGTATTCGTTCTCGAGCCCGCTCTCGCAGCGTCTCCCGACCCCGTTCAGCGAAGCCTCGCAGCACGTCGACAGCCCGAGCCAACTACACAGCTGCAGTCAAAGGCGGAGGAGAGGTTGATCCCCATAAATTGAGGTGGATAGACGTCGCCTCTGGACGCGCGCCCAGCGCACCGCTAACGCGAACCGAGACTGCCCTAGATAGAGACCCAGATGTAGACAGACGCAGCAGCACTGCTTACAAACGCAACAGCGACCCAGAAAGTCTAGTGCAGAAACGATTGGATCAATTCGAATCAATAATCCAAAAACTACAGCAGGAAAATGCAAGGTTAAGAAACGAAATTGCCACGTTGAAGGGGGAGGCCCCGACCGTTCCCTTTCCTCCTCCTCCTCCAATTAAACCCGTCGCAGCCGACGCGGCTGCTAGTACAGCCGAGAGTGTGGAGGAAGTCATGGAGGCTCAAGACGCGCCCCCGCACCCACCAAACGTAAGGCACTTGACCCGGAACAATTCGACGTCAAATCGCAGAAATGCGAGGAGAAACTCCGCGAACGAGTCGATAGACTAGACGACAAGGTAGACGCGATGATGACCCAACACGCGCAGCAAACCGCGCAACTTAACAACGCGATTGCTCAGCAAACCACACAAACCGAAGAGTTGAGCATTGCAATATCTCAGCTCACAAAAATGGTCGCGACGCTGCAAAGGCGCATAGACAATATCGAAATGCGACTTCCGGGCGCAGTGGGTCGCCCAGTACGAACGACTGGGAAACCGTACTTTAGGCCGTTACCCGACGAAGAGGCGCAGGATCAGCCGGACGGCAAACCATAACACGTACAGTCACCATGGCTCGAAACGAAACCACACAAACACAACGTCCACAACAGCATAACACACGGAACACGTTCACTATCTGGCAGTGGAACTACAGGGGGTACAGGAGGAAACGGGCGCTTCTCGAACAATTCTTACGTAGCCGGCAACGACCGGACGTAATACTATTGCAGAAAACCAATGACCCGGTCAAGGTGGCGGGGGTACAAATCAATAGACGAAGCTGTGACCGCGGGAGCCTCACAGGCCGCTGCAACGCTGGTGCGACGCAACCTCACCGTGGCGCAACGCGAACTTATGAACGTTAGCATACCACATGTACTCATAGAGCTCATCGCGACGAAAGGGCGCGGCACCGGCCTGTTCGTGCTGAACGTGTATAGCAGACCCAAAGCCAGACACCGCTTTAGCACGTTACTGCGGGAGGCGCGCGAGGCAGCTGCCGACGGGCCCTTGTTCATCGCGGGCGACTTCAACGCACCCCACGCGGCGTGGGGGTACGGCTACGAAACGCCAAAAGGTAAGCGCCTTTGGGACAATGCGCAGAATGAGGGCCTCGAGCTCATCACAGACCCTTCCGCGCCTACGCGCAGGGGCAACAGCGTATGAGCAGACAGCTCACCCGACCTCACATTTACCAAGAACGTTGCTAGCGCGCGATGGCACAATACACAGGAGGACCTGGGTAGCGATCACTCAGTGATCGAGATCCAGGTCGACGCTGAACCTCACCACCGCGTTCATCGGGAAGGTACCAAGGGCAAGAACCACCGACTGGTGGAGTGGGACGCGTTTTGCAAAGTCCGGAAAGAGCAGAATCGTGGCAGTGCAGCTATTGAGGATATAGATAGCTGGACTGCGACGCTCAAGGGGGATTTAGAAACGGCGACACGGGAGGTTCCGCCAGAAGCACAGCTCGAAGTGGTAGACAGCCAACTCCTACACATGTGGGAAGCCAAGCGCAGCCTGCAAGACAGGTGGAAGCGTCAACGCCACAATAGAACGCTGCGCAGACGCATAGCACGGCTAAGCAGAGACATGGAAGAGCACGCATTACAGGTATGCAAAACGCAATGGGAAGAGATCTGCAATGGGATGGAGAACCAGCTGGGACGGGCCAAGACGTGGCATCTCCTCCGGCACCTCTTGGATCCGGAGGAGACGAAAACATCGCACGCACATAAGCTTAACAAGTTGCTGCACGACTACAAAGGCACCCACGTGGACTTTCTAGATGACGTGCGAAGCCGTTACTTTCAGTCACATAGCCCCCTCGCACACTCGGCATACGCCTGGGAGGGTGAGGGTAACGCGGAGCTAGACGAGGACTTCAGCGTTGCAGAGGTGAGGGCGGTGCTGCACAGGCTCAACACAAAGTCGGCGCCAGGCCCAGACGGGATAACCAACAAAGCGCTACGTAACTTGGACGATGAGTCGATAGAAGAACTGACGGCTTACATGAACGAGTGCTGGAATGCGGGCGCTATACCGAACTCGTGGAAAACGGCGCGCATAATTATGATCCCCAAACCGGGCAAACGAGTACAGATTGACAACCTTCGACCGATATCCCTGACATCCTGCGTTGGTAAGGTCATGGAACATGTGGTTCTCCCTCGCCTTACCAACTACCTCGAGGACCGAAACATGCTCCCACACACGATGCTGGGGTTCCGTCGTAACCTTTCCACGCAGGACGTTATGCTTCAACTCAAGCACGATATCGTAGACAATCCCACACGATCCACCAAAGCGATACTCAGGCTTGATCTCAAAAAGGCGATCGACAACGTTAGCCATGCTGCGATACTTGAAAGTATACGAGCCTTAAGACTGGGCGAGAGAACGTACCACTACGTACGGGATTTCCTTACGGGCCGCCGGGCCCGATTAGCGATCGGCGGACTAGAATCGCAGGACATATACATGGGTTGTACGGGCACGCCGCAGGGCTCCGTAATCTCGCCCATGCTCTTTAACCTCGTGCTTGTCGGATTACCACGAAAACTCGCTGAGATAAAAGGCCTCCACCATGGCTTGTACGCCGATGATATCACCCTCTGGGTTGCCGAGGGAAATGACGGCCACGTAGAGCAAACGCTGCAGGAAGCCGTCGACGTGGTGCAGGACTACCTTCGCGACACTGGCCTCGAATGTTCCGCCGCTAAATCGGAGCTCCTGCTCTATAGACCTTCGCGCAGGGGCCGTAAACCCAAGAACGCCGATTCCGCATTCCAGTGCGCATATAGAGAAATTAATGTACGCACATCAGACGGCGCTGTCATCCCACAAGTTAACACCATTAGAGTACTGGGCTTGCGCCTGTCCGCCAACGGCCACAACGGCGAAACCGTTCGCAGACTAGAGGGCGCGGTCAATGAAACAATCCGGTTGCTGAAACGAATAACAAATCGGCATAGCGGAATGAAGGAAAGCAATACCATTCGCCTGGTACATGCTTTCGTTATGAACCATATAACGTACGTCGCCTCCTACCTCAAATGGCAGGCGACTGAACGCACCAAACTAGATTGTCTCATCCGCAAGGCGTACAAACGCGCAATCGGATTACCGGCCAATACCAGCACGGAAAAATTTCTCGAGCTGGGGTTGCACAATACTCTAGATGAGATAATCGAAGCACACAACATCGCCCAGTACGAACGTCTGGCGAAGACCAGAACTGGTCGACACATCCTCAAGACACTGGGTATCAACTACCATACGCAGCCCGGCGAAAAGGTCGGGATACCAGACGTATTCGCGAGCGCATCGTCGTTCTGCCGGTGCCTAAGGACATGCACCCGACACATCACATCGGTCGGCGCAACAGGCGCGCCCAAGACCTTGAAAAAAAATTCGGCAATAGCAAAGACACAGTTTACGTGGACACGGCCCGCTACGACTGCCACCGCGGCTTCGCGGTCGCGATCACGGATCATGTAGGAACTTGCGTCATGAGTGCGATGATAGGCACGAAAGAGACGGAGGCGGCCGAAGAAGCTGCCATAGCCCTCGCGATAGCTACCACGGACGCCGAGGTGATAATAGGCGACTCGCAGGCGGCGATACGTAACTACGCCAGCGGCCGGATCTCCCGCGAAGCGGCCCGCATTCTCCAAATTCACGAACGCAACATCTGCCGCAAAAACGACAGTTTTCTCGTATAGACCCCCGCCCACACAGACCCTCCGCTTGCGGGCAACGCGACTGCCCACGCCGCGGCTCGAGGACTTACACGCCGAGTTGCGACGCCTGCCGACAGTCCCGATGTTTCGCACACTTCGACAACGATGCGGGAATGGACGTGGGGGGATCGCATGACCACTTTCAGAGACATCACGCAACACTACAGACTGAACAGATGCAAATATCCACCACCCCACACCAAACTAAACAAGAAACAGCAGGTTGCCTGGAGACAACTACAGACACACACGTACCCGAATCCGGTGATCCTTTGCCTCTGTTACCCAGGCATTTATACGTCCGACGCGTGTAAGGCGTGCGGAGCCAGAGCGACGCTGCAGCACATGCTGTGGAAGTGTACCGGTAATGCGCAGCAGTCCCCTACGAACCAGGTAGACATGGCAGTCTCGAACCGCGAGGCGCGATGGGAGGCGGCTCTGCTCAGCCACGACCTTGCCGATCAACTCTGGGCCGTCCGGCAAGCCCAGGATGCCGCCCGGTTCCAAGGACTCGAGGCCGTCACCTAGGCCGGGGTGCTTGTAGCCCCACCCCGCTCAATGACGCCGGACATGTTCAATAAAGTTTTTACTCACTCACTCACTTGTGAGGAGTTAGAAATATTTAGATTCATTACAAATTTTATAGAGCCAATCATCTTAGCAGCACTCCCTATTTCAGTTGATGATGCAAGAATAATGGCTGAGCATTCTGGAAAAACTTGTTCCGTGATTATTTCCATAGCAAATATACAGAATACTGGTCGAATAAAATTGTACTTCATTAAATAACAATATAAATACACATGTGATTATCAGCAGATAAGGTAGACAACCTCTGTGACGTACAATGCCAGAGACACAGACCCAAGTGCCTTTCCCCAAGATGACTTCAAGAATAAAAATAGGCTATTTTTCTTTCTGACTGATTACACTGCCGGGCGTAATATGACGTCATTCAGCTAGTTTCAGAAAGCCAACCTCCTCCAGCACTAATCTCTGTGCTGAAATTACACAATTTAACAAAATTTTCCTTTTGTAGCAATTATTTATGTGGCTAGGGCGTTCTGTCTATATTTCAAAAACTCCCTACCATGTCCTCTAGAAAGAAGCACAAACAAAAAAATCTCACAGAATACTTTATGCATACGCCTAAGACAACTCGAAGGCAAGATCCATTTTCTTTTAATGTGATAGCAATTATATGGACATTCTCGACTGGCTTTTGCCCTAGCCAGAAGTGTAGCCAGAAATTTTTAAAAATTTGGGGGAAGGGTTTCATCTTGATCTGAGAGGGGGGGGGGGGGCAGGGGGCAGGCAAAGAGTCATTTTGCACTACATTTACCAATCTCCTTTGCACTGAGGGTTGATGCGATAACATCAACCGGTGTGCTAGGCCTCCCATCGATTTTTAGTTACTCAAGCAGAGAGGAACGCGCCGCAAGTGTCCAAGCAAGGGACTGGAAGGATCCAGAGCTAGGAACGCAAGGGGGGGGGGGGGTGTTATGAACTTTGAATTTAAAGGAACCCTGAATTCAAGTAACCATGAAATGAATTCACTAGAAGAGCTTACTGCCTCACGAATTCAACGCCGCGAAAATTTTACGAATCCCTCCAGTGTGAGTAGAATTACAATGATTCGTCCCATGCTGCTATTGTATTCTCTCTTCTCTGAAAGAATGCAAAGCGCTGCAAGCAGAGAGGGATGGCAGGGGCAAAAAAAAATGTCACGTGCGCCTCGTGACTTTGGCTGCTTTCTTCTTTTTCTTTTCTTCGAATGTGCGGCTTTTTCGGTGTGATCGTGCACGCACACGTAGTCAAGTCGCGGCCTTTCACGGCAAACTCTGTAAACAACCGAGCGCACTATGTTCAATTCAGCCAAGGGTTGATAGGTGGGCTTTTCACGAGTGATTTTTGAGCGTCTTCCATGATATGCAGAGAGAAAAGAAAGCCCTGCCTAAAAAGTGTTGCAGGGCCTCTTTAAGGATGTGATCGCTGGCGCACGCGGTATACCTTGTACTCTCAACGCGAACAGACTGTGCAAAAAGTGGTTCGCTTTCTAGGTATGCACTGAGCCTTGGTCGCAAGGCGGCCACACCATCAATGCGCCATTTCGGAGGTCCATTCATACGTGCCATTTGTTCTGTACAGATAGAATCACACTAGTCTAGAGCAGCAGAGTGCGTGCCTGTCGACACTGTTGTTGGCCACGTCTTCTATCTTCCGCTAGCTACAAGCTTCCGTTGATACTTACATTCCAGCAAAAGGGCCTAGCACACAGCACAACCATGTTTGATAGTATTACGCCCTCTCTCTTTGCATACTTCTGAATAAAACAGTGGGTGTGACGGACCAGGCCTTGCGATGTTGCCTCATAAGATATTCCTCTGCATGTTGCAGGTTCTACTGACACAGTTGGCCACTCTTCAGTCGGTCAAGATTTAGCCGGACGGGACTCAACTCGATGCATGCATGGATTTAACAGTACACACGGCACCGCATCGTCAATGCTCTTGGCTTCACGTTATCAACCTGCCATACCACGTGAATTCATCAGACACCTTTATAAGGGCCATGCCACATCGCTTTAGCTTCAGTGCGTGTGGCGGACCAGGCCTCACGATGTTGCCTAATAAGTCGTTCCTCTTCATTATGCAGGTTAGTGTTTACTATAGCTCATTCAAAAGTGACTCCCCCGGCTTCCTGGTTTTGCCATGCCCACACCAGAGTGTTCAAATTTTATGCGACGTTTTTGTGCATGCAAACTTTCGTTGTGCGGGAATATTGAAGTAAACCCTGGGCCGAACACTGTAGCCTTATTGACCAAACTGCTAGAAGGCCAGAATAAGTTGGCCACAGAGATAGCCTCTTTAAGGGAAGAGCAGTCCAACATAAAAAAAAAAAAACGATTTCAGACCTTAACCGAATTTGGAATGCATGCCGCTCGAGTAAATGGCCCAAAGCAGGCAGTCAAATCACTTCAAGCGAAGGCAGCTTTCCTTGAAGATAAGAGCAGGCGCTCAAAATCTCGTTTTGTTTAACATTAAGAATGGCAGCATTAAAACTGAGACAACTCTTCGCGCTAAGATGATTGACAACCTTTTTTGGGATAAGCTAAATGTAAGATGCAGCTCTGTCGCAACAATACACCGCATTGAAAAACCGGGTAAAATGAGGCCAGTAATTGTATCCTTTCAAAAGTACAACGAAAAGCAGGAAGTTCTTATATATGCACAAATGTTTGTGGGGTCTCGAAATGGCGAACGGGCGCCACACCACGCTCTTGGAGTGAACGGACACAGAAGACGCGGTCGGTACAATACAACATACATTTATTCAACTAATTTACAACGACGATATCGTCCGCCGAATGATACATAAATCGTAATTAACACACTAGGACATCGTTACACAATAACATGACAAACACACAACACGACAAACACAATAACATACCGAAGGCGGCGTGTCGCCAACGCTTCACTCAACACGTGGGCCTACCACAGGCGACCCACGGTGCCATCCACGGCAGACCCACCGCGAGAGACAACCGTTCGCGGCAGCCACTATGCGCAGAAGAGACCCGCTCAACTCTCGCCAGCCACCAAGGCCTGCCTTCCGCCAGGGGTCACCACTGGCGCTACCACTCTACCAACACTGGTATTCAATGCGAACACAATGCCACCTATCGCCCGGCAGTCGTCACCCGAAACGCGGCCTCTGGGCGAGACACGTGCGCCATACGGCGCAAACAACCCCACAGGGGGTGTCAGCACCCCCACAAGGTAAAGGGAACAAAAACTTTCATTCAGAATGACTATTCAGTAGATTCTCTAAGAAAACGCAAGCTTTTATGGCAAGGTGCCAAACAAGAAAAACAACAGGGCAAGAAAGTAATTCTTCTGCATGATAAGCTGCGAATAGATAATGAACTATATGTATGGGATGAAGCCACAGATTCCAGGGTAGAACAAATTACCTGACGAAAAGTTCTTTCCAAGGATTGACGGATACCTTCCCGCCCTGAAGAACTCGAAAGAATTTGTTTAACTTTTAATGAATCCAGTGCCCTTGTTTACAGTGAACTGCATGTGCAGTAGTTTAGAACAGATGGCTAGACAACCTACTCGTGTTCAGGGTAGTTTCTCTTCTATATTAGATCTTGTTTTTTTTTTCTGCCTATGCATGACTGACTTTTCTGTGAGAATTGAACCTGGTCTTTCAGCCCACTATATGGTAAAGTGTGTATGCCACTTCTTGACAAAGGAAAGTGCTCCTTCTAAAGCTATCACAGTTAGAAATTACTTTCACGCAGCAGATGAAAGTCTTAGATTTCTTGACATAAACTTGAAGCGATTTTGGTGGGTCTGATGTTTCTGAGCTATGGGAGACATTTAAAATGCTGTGTCTTTAGTGTATAGAAAACTTTGTGCCAAATAAAAATAAAAGGATCTCGAAAAAAATTTTGTGGATCACCTGTAACATTCTGCATAAAAAAAACTAAAGACGACGTAGTGCATCACAGAAAACTATTCGAACAAACCAGACACTCATAAACCAGTCTATTCGATGTGCTAAGCAATTTTATTTTCAACATACTCTACCAAACTTCATATGGGCAACTCCTGATAAATTCTGGTCGCAATTATATCGCAAGGAAGAGGGTACTCTTTAAATAATTCACAATAATACAATCATTACAGATAAAACAAGCATAGCGAAGCATTTCAATGAGTACTTTCAAAGCGTTTTCCAAAAAGATTGCGATAGCGCACGCACTTATGCTATCTCTTCTTATCTTGATACAGACATCATGTCCCTATCTGGCGTTGTATCTATGCTTCTGAATTCAAAGACTAAAGCCTCGCCTGGTCCCAAAAACAATCACAATGCGTTTCAGCGTCGATACGACGCGATGGTTGCTAAATTCTTTGTGATCATCTTCTGCGCCTCCCTGTCTTGTTCTTGTCCCGATAGATTGGAAAACAGGGTGAACTGTCCCAATATCGAGATCTGGAGACAAATTATTGGATACATATTAACGCCCCATATCTATTATTTGTTCTTGTAGGCTTTTCAAGCATGTCATAGCTAACTACATCACTAATTTTCTTAACGAAAACAACATATTAACGCCATTTCAACATGAGTTAAGAAAGCGTTTGTCCAATGTCACTCAACTGGTCACAGTCATACATATTTTTGCACCTATTCCTGATAAATCAGGGCATACTGATGTTATTTTCTTAGACTTTAAGAAGGCTTCTGATTTAGTTCCCCACAATAAATTGATTTTCAAACTTAAAAATATTGGCCTTCCAGGTTTTATTGTAAATTGGGTCTCCGCATACTTGTCAAATCGAACACAATTGGTTTATATAAGTGGTCACTGTTCATCCAAACTTCAGGTTACATCAGGTGTTCTCCAGGAAAGTGTTTTGGGACCCCTGATTTTTTAAATATATTGCTGGGTAACGCCTTGGATCACCGGACAAGTACGGTAGAAGACGCATCCCTGAAGCTTCGCCGAAGTCGCAGACTTGCAGAACTTCTGCCGCTACCAGTCCATATGAACCCTGACGGCAGAATCCAACCAGCTGCGCCTAACACCTATGGATACCACTACAGGGGACCCCGCCCGTTCTCTGGGAAACCAGGAGAGGACGTCGATGAATGGCTCAAGTACTATTGGAGGGTCAGTCTATATAACCACTTGGACATTACCAGCCAGCGTAACTACGTACCAGGAGAACCATGAGGAAAATTTGACTTCATGGCGAACTTCGTGGACGAAATCAAGAAGTGTTTTGGAGATCCGAACACAATAAAGAAGCGTGCTGAGCAGACCCTGAGCAACGTGCTCAAGTCCCTGGGGAGACACGTACGATGTATATTAAAGAATTTCTGAAGCTTTGCAAAAGTGTGGAACCATTAATGACTGATGAGGATAAGGTCAGGCATCTCCTTAAGGGCATTGCGGAGGATATCTATCACTATTTTATAGGAAAGGATGACTTGCAGTCGGCCAACGACAACATCAACATTGCCGAACATTTGAGGCCCTTAAAGCTCGGCGCATTTCGGCAAAGTTTGGTAGACTCCCCAACGTCACAACGGTCGCAAGCATCGACGTGGTCCCTCCACCCAGCGGTCTGGCGTCAATAACACGAGAAATAGTGCACGAAGAGCTTGATCGGCGGGACGCTGCTGCGCCACCGATAGCACATGACCACAGTTCTTATACGCCATGTGGCCCCTGCCTGCGTCCATCAACGCTGCGGGCTTCGTCGACTCAAGGACGCCAGTACAGTCGCGTCGTCATGTCTACATGTCTGATCCGCGAAGCGACTCCGTGCAAAGGTCACCCCCCGATAGGGCAGCATGGTAAGATTATCCCGCTAACCATCTTCAGCAGCGAGTGGGGCGTGAAGCACCTGTGTGCTTTTTATTGAGGCATTCGTGGACATATAGCCCGCTTCTGCTCAGAGCCACGTCGGTCACCTCTGCTGCAGTATCAACGACCCCCGGCATCCTCACGGCGCGCAAGTACTCGAAGGGACTATCACTGGCCACCGAGCGGCTACTACCGAACCGACTTCTAACAGACCTTCCGCAGCGATTCGCTGGCTTCTGTGCGGAGTGTGACACCACCAGCCTTCTCGTGCCAGCATCGGTCACTATCTCCAGGTCGTCAGGTGTCTCACTTCTCCTCCTCCGCCGGGAAACTAGACGCTGCGGCCGATAGAGGTGAGATCGCCGGACATTTTTTACTGCATAGAGATATGCTTCCAAAGTTTTCATGCTACAAAATAGGGTCAGTGTTCCTAAAGATGGTGTCCTCACGTCCGCGTTAGTCGACACCGGAGCAACTGTTTCCGTCATGAGCCGTAATTTTAAGACTCGTCTTGGCAAGAAAGTGATGTTCTCTTGGGGAAGCCAGACAACGTTTTGTGCAGTGATTGGAGAACTGTTGCGCCCAGTGGGAGTTTGTACTGTAACTGTTACTTTCGGCGCTAAATTGTTTAAGGGGGGACATGGGTCCTTGGGATTGTTACTTTCGGCGCTAAATTGTTTAAGGGGGGACACGGGTCCTTGGGATGAAAAAAATCGCAAAAAATCGAGTTTTGGAAAATGGCATTTTCGAAATCTAGAGGTCTTATTACACGACTACACAAAGTTTCTCAGCTCTTGCATTAATATTTTAGCTGTAGCATAACTCTATTTCTACAATACTGGCAGAATTGCAGCCGAAGTTATTGCTAAAAGGCCCTTTTTTCGCAAAACGCAGCGGCCGTTTCACGCGTTGTAGCATGGCTATCTTGGTCTCATTTGAAAGAGCTATTTTTCTTCTTCATTTTTTCGCTAACTTCTATTCTATGCTGCCATTGGCTTTCTCAAAAAAGTGCGCAAAGATGAGTCCCAGCGCAAGCCCTTATTCGTTGCCAAGCGCACATGACTTGAGTTAAGCATACGATTGGCGGAATTCCTTTCTTGTCGTCTGCCCAGCACTCATCCGTGCTGTCGGCCATGCGCCATGTTTTCAGTGTGTGTGACCAACGCCGGCGTGGTCGAAGTGAAGAATGATGGCTCGAAAGAAGTCGCACACAAGAAAAGCATTTGAGGCGAAGAAAGTGCAATGCGCACTTAACATCCGGATGAGGAGTGTAACGTAGCCGAACGTTGAAAGCGTTGTGGCCGCCGCCTCTGCTGATGCCGCCGATACGGACCTAGGCCTAACAAGCCCGTCGTCGTGCGGAGGTGCCGATGGTCGCGTGCGTTGCGATACGAAGTTTCTGCAGCCCGCACAATCGGAAGAGGGCAGAAAAAGAGCTCAAGATAAACTGCTGCAGCTGTCGTCCACCCCTGCGACAAGATATGCTGACCGACAACGCCGATGCCACATGTGAAACGCCTGATGCGAGTGTGTTTACAATTGTAAGCTTAGATTTGGTAAACACTCTGCTTGTGCATGCAAAATGTAAATTATGCGGTGCTGGTGACCTAGAAATCGTCAGAGACGATCGTGAATACGGACTCGCCGTCAAGCTGCATCTGTGTGCACGAACTGCAGAGACGCGACGTGGACTTGAAGCTAGCCACGCGTCCGTGGTGAACGAAAGGCAAACCTGTTCTGTGTGAATGTTCTCGCGGCTCGTGCCATGCAAGCTACAGGAAACCGACAAACAGCTTTTAATGATATATTCTCGCTGATGAACATTAGCCGTCGAGGCCTCCACACAGACGCAGCAAAGCTACCTCAAAGGTAAGCTGGTTCTCGCAGCGGATCGTGCAGCCAGAAATGTGACAAGCGAGTGTGCACACTCGGTTCGTGAACTCTATCAAGATTTGTCCTTCAGCAACTCTGGAAACATCGCGGTGTCGTTCGATGGGTCGTGGATCACTCACGGACATTCCTCGCACATCGGCGTCAGCACCGTGATAGAACTGTTCACGGGGCTGTGTTTGGACTAGGTTGTCCTGAGCAATTTCTGCGCGGGATGCGGAACGGGTCCAAAGGAAGGCGACCCGTCTTTCGAAAACTGGAAGGCCACAAGTGTCAAAAGAACACAAACAAAAAGTCAGGAAAAATAGAAGTGGACGCAGCTCTTACTTTATGGAAGCGGTCCCTCGAGCGGCACGGTTTTCGGTACACTACAGTACTTAGTGATGGAGACAGCCGTACGTATCTCGCACTCCAAGAGGAGTAAGGTTACGGTTATATAGAAGTGGAGAAAGAGGACTGCATGAATCACGTACAAAAACGTATGGGCACGGCACTACGCAACCTCGTCTCAAGAAGCAAAGCCTCTGGCCTTCAGAGCCTTGGCGGAAAAGGTCGGCTCACAGCTGACCTAATTACGCGGCTAAGCTCCTATTACGAATGGGCATTGAAAACGCACAAAGGAGATGTGGATGCCATGCACAAGGCAGTGATGGCAACCTACCATCACATAACGTCTAATGACACTGCACGGAACCATTCCTTCTGCCCAACAGGTCCCAATTCGTGGTGCCGCCAAAATGCCACAGAGGCCTAGGGGTGAGCCAGCACCAAAACACCCTCGCAACCTGCCTCCCCATGTAGGTCAGGCTTTGTTGCCTATATACGGACGCCTGAGCAACGAAAAATTGCTTGGGAGGTGCCTGCGAGGGAAGACTCAGAACGGCAATGAAAGCCTGCACTCGGTCATATGGTCGCTTGCACCAAAGGAGCGCCATGCCTCCCTTTTTACCAGAAAAGCAGCTGTGGCGGAGGCAGTGCTAAGGTTTAATGCAGGAAGTGTGAGAGCAACTGCATCAATACTAAACGAGCTGAGCCTAAGCCCCAACACACTGTGCAGCAATCGTATGGCTTAAAAAGATCAGCAACGCCTGGAAGCTTCAACTCGAAAGCGTGCATCAGCAAAAAATATGCACCGAGCCCTAAAAAAATGCCACACATGCAACAAAGTGCAGACAGACTATGTGCCAGGGGGCTACTGATTATTTACAACTGGTAACTTGTAAATATTTTATGATATTCTGGAATAAATTGAGCTGTTCATGTTTTTCGCGATTTTTTCAGAACAAGCTTTTTACTCAACTCATTTTGCTTGTTTGGAACAGTGATATTTAAATTCCTGGGACAGCTACAGCTTTAATTTTTTTATATGTGATGTTGAATGCCTAAAGCTTGAACTGCTACAAGCAGATTATTTGTTTTCTCTCTCTATATTTTTGTTTGCTTTTGTTCAAGTTCATTAGTGGCTGTGACATAAACATCTAAGCTTTGATGAGCTCCTAAATTGATCATTGTAGTTGGATTTGAAAACTGCTTGCAGCAGTTCAGTCCTTATGTATTCTACTTTGCATTCATGCACTAAATTTAACTTTCTACTTAGTAGATTTTTATCTATTGTCTCACCAATTATTAGTAATTATTATCTAATTATTTTGGTAACTAACTGAGTCACAGAAAAAATAACTGCATTTTTGAAATCAGCACAACAAAATATATATACCTGTGCTCTTAAATTGAATTTGGTTAATAAATAAAGAAAATAGCTCCAAATACCATGTCCCCCCTTAAGGCTTAGTACTGATAATTACTTGGATCATTGTTAATTATGGTATCGCTGTATAGCTGATTATTTTGTACTTGTTTCTTTTTGGTGAGTGAATTTCAAGTGTGAGATTACTGTTTGCATTTTGTTTCATGAGATGAAGTGCATTTGTTTTGCCACGCCCGCGTTTCTTCTATCTCTCTCAAATCCATCCTTCGCAAGCACTCCAGAGATACGTTCGTGACAGTGTTCCAATCGATCACGAAGAGTGACGAGCCAGCATAGAGAGTGATGACTCGTTATAATAGTTAGCTTGCGCCCATACAGGTATGCCTAAAACTGCTGCACAGCGAAAATAATGGCGAGACATTTCTGTTCAGTAACTGTATAGTTTTGTTCGGGTTTGCTTAACGACCTGCTCGCAAAGGCAACGACAAGTTTTTTGTTGATGCGCGATGCGCTGAACAAGAACACCACCAAGCCCTACACCACTCCCATCCATGTGAACCTCTGTTGGCACTAAGGGATTGAAGTGTCTGAGAATAGGCTGCGACGTTAGCAGGAACTTGAGTTGTCAAAAGGAAACAGAACAATCGGGCTTCCACTGGAATTGGGTGTTCTTGCATAGGAGGCTTGTCAAAGGCTAAGCCATGTCAGCAAAGCAAGGAATGAATCTCCTGAAGTAGGCGAATAGCCACAGAGAGCTGGGAAGTTCTTTAATGGACTGAGGTGGCTCAAACGCTTCAACAGCCTCCCTTTTTGCAAGGTTGGGCCAGACGCCGTCTTTGCCCACGAGATGTCCCAACACCAAAGCTTGGCATTCAGCGAAATGACACTTTTTGGAGTTGAGCACAAGACAAGAATGCAGCTAAGGACAGTGTCAAGACGCATGTTGTGCTCATCAAAAGGGCAGCCAAAAATGATAACATCGTAGAGATGGCACATGCACATAGTGAACGCTTGGCACCATGCGCATGGTGTCCAGCGTTCGAAGGTGGCGGGCGCGTTAGACCAGCCGAACGGCATAACTTTAAATTCAAGAAGTCCATCGGTTGTTACGAATGTTGTTTTTCTTTGCTTTCATCTTTGTTTTTTTTTAAACGTGTGTTGGCGAATAAAAATTGACACATACAAACGGCTATTTTTATACAAAAATAATACTAATGCACCTAAGCTAATCATTAGTGTTTCAGTTATTCCAATCACTGCTTAGAACTTTCATTTGCAAGAATGTTTTCTGAAAAAAATGGAAGAGACCATTTTGAAGTGTGCACACACTTTTGGTGAAGTTGTCGAAGAAAAGGGACTAAAAATTATTTTTGAAACAGTGAGTGACCTAATGAGATATATTTTTTGTAAGGTAAAAAAATTTAAAATGCTCTATCAATTGATTGTGAAATCTGAAAATCGAATTTATTGACTAAACAAAGTCTCACTGTATCGCAATAAATTCACGAGCATAAAATGAATTCCGCTTGCGTAGGACGGGGTATATTGAAGATTACTAGAATAAGCCCCTTGATTCTGCAGTGAACATAGGCTGATCATGACAATAATGAATGGCAACAAAAATACACGCAGTTGCTTACTTGTTGAAACTAAAAATTAATTTGTGGCCATAATAAAAAAGAACTACAGAGAAAACTGCTCCTTCGGTTGAAACTCCTTTTGCTAAAAAAAATACTTGAGAGTATGTGTGACAACTCATAACCTACTTGTATTGAGGTGTGAACTTTTGGATTGGCACTCTCTCGAACATGCACACTAACCTTCAGCTTAGCAGCCAGCAAGATGCGCCCAATCCAGCTGTGCACTATCCTCTCCTCTAGCCCTTTCCTGCTCTTTGCCATTGGCTAGCCTTTGCGTGTGCTTTGCAGTCAGGGGGGAAAGACCCCTTTATGCAGTGCCTCATGACGGAAATCATATGAAGTAATTTTTTGTTCAGTTGTGTGCAGATCTGTGGGGCGGCATCTTGCATCCCTCGTGATCACAATGTTGGTGGTCATGCGGGCTCTGTAAGTGATGTGGTGTTTTGAGATAGCGTGATGCTATTCTTGGCACTATGCAGGCAACCAATGAGAAAGCGTTACTGCAACGCTTCTGCATGCGCTGCTGTGTGAAGCGGCGGTGGCATTGCTTCGAGTTAAAAAGAAGCAGCACGAATGAACAAATAAGACAGATGTATGATATTGGAGGGCGAAACACGTCTATCGAATCTATGAGGCAAAGTGCTCGGAAGCATGTGTAACGCAAGCAGCGTTACCCACCATGTAGTGTCACATCAGGACTGCTCCCTGAACTAAGGTGGACCGACGGCTCCCATTGAGATGCGCACATTTGCACTGGCATTCAAAAAATATAGGAGGCATTGGTCACAGCCATAGGACAGCGTAAAAAAGTTAGCTCGCACAGACTCACTCCAGAAGTATATTCTTCTTTGAAAACTCACTCAGACTCAGGAAAAATTATCCTCGACCAGACTCACTCGAACTCAAACTCACCATGCTGGACTCAACCAGATTCAGAATCACGAGCCTGTAAGCAATAAATTAGCCTTTTTAATCTTGGTGTCAATGCTCTATACCACCAATACCACCGTTATGTTGCCACACTGCTTTCTCACGTTTTATGTTAATGGCCCACTGGATGTGTCAATACTGACTTGCACCGTGTTAGAAGCATTCCAGATGTTAGTGTGACTTTAGCCGTGAGCCGAAGACATGTTCATTGGGGAAAACGCAGAGGTAAAACCGACCAGCTGTCAAGCGGGACGAGCGCGAGCAGAAACAACACTCTTTTTTCTTTTCTTTCGCTGGCGCTCCTGCCTGTGCCATATGTCAATGCTACACACATTTAGAAGTACTTGTTGTTGGGCTAGTTGGTTTGTCATACTGAGGGGTAATTCTAGACGCCTAAAGCACCACAAGAAGAAATAATCACAGAGAAAGAGCGCCAACTCGCAACCGATTTATTTGCAGGAGAAACGCAGGAAATATATAGCCGCACACGCATGTGCAAAGCACACTACTTCACTTAGTCGCATGACCACAGACATAAACTGAGAACGTCCAACCGGCATATCTAATCAAGCAACAAAGTGCAAAAATCAAACTCAGACTCGCGCAAGACGACTGACGTGTCACTTATACACGTCACCTTTTTTCTTTATCCAAAACGCTTCCATTATTTCACGGGTCAGAGCATCTGGGCTTTTGGCGAGTTTTTAGACTTGAGCATCATGTTCTCGAAGCGACACGTGTGCTGGGCGTATCATCCACGTTCGCGCAAAGAGCTTTTACCTTTTGATGCAGCTCATTCTAAATTTGTAAAAAGAGCCATTGCAACCATGTGTCTCGAGGGAGCGCTAGTGAAATCTTGCCATCACAGGATGCAGGATAGCTACTTGAATCAGGTTAGGCGGCTGCATTCAGCTGGCTATCCTAACGCTGTCATTGTATCCGTTTCGGAAACCCTCCTTCAAAAGTTCAAGGGAAAACCAAAATGCAGGCTGCCGAGGGATAAACCACCTATGGTTGTTCCATATGTTCATAAGGTAGCGCACAACCTTCAGAACGTGGCGAGCAGGTACAATGTGTCTGTTTTTTCTGCGCCACGAAAGCTGGCTGGCCTATGCCCACGTATTTCTAAAACACCGAGCGCCTCCACCTGCGGAAAAATACGCGCTTCGATGTATGTGGTTTGCGTAGTGGGTGTGGTGTACTTAATCCCACTTAGTTGTGACCGGGTTTACATCGGCCAAACTGGACGGTGTTTGAACGTGAGAATTAGGGAACATGAGCTTTCAATTCGAAATAATTCCGGAGCACATTTGCCTGCGCATTGCCGTTCCTGCTCTTGTGAGGCGAGGTTTTCAAGCGTTTCTGTCCTCGCCAAAAGCCCAGATGATCTGGCCCGTGAAATAATGGAAGCGTTCTGGATAAAGAAAAAAGGTGACTAGTGTATAAGTGACACGTCAGTCGTCTTGCGCAAGTCTGAGTTTGAATTTTGCACTTCGTTGCTTGATTAGATATGCCGGATGAATGTCCTCAGTTTATGTCTGTGGTCATGTGACTAGGCGGAGTAGTGTGCTCTGCACATGCGTGTGCGGCTATACATTTCCTGCGTTTCTCCTGCAAATAAATCAGTTGCGAGTTGACGCTCTTTCTCTGTGATTATTTCTTCCTGCGGTGCTTTAGGCGTCTATAATTACCCCTCACTACACAGATTATTTTACGTTTATCAAATAGGCTTGAATGCACAAACAGCAGAGTTTATTCTTGAAGAAACGCGGTCACCAGCGATCTGGAATGTTCGATGCTGCATGTATAAGTGCCGATGCACCTTGCCGCCAATCAGTTTTTATCGATGACCAATGCTCAGTTCACCGCTCTCAATGCACAGAGACTTTGCGTTTCTTGGGCACCCAAGTAAAAAGTTTCATCTTTCAAGTGCTGCCCGCATCAACGTCAGTCATAACCTTATCAAGTACAAGTTACCAGTGGTTTCAATCCAATAAGGACATGTTAATAAAATATGCAACTCGCCTGAGATATTTTTATCAAGAACTTCTCCCGAAAGATTTTGAAAGGGAAGGTCATGGTGGGGCCCCTCTCTAACTCATGCCTCAGATTAACAAGTATGAGGTAGCGCATTGTTGAGATCTGCGAAAATACTTGAGTACAAACTTAAGCCGATTTAACACTGAAGATGAGTAGACAGGGCCACAGCAATTCAATGTGGAGCTCACTAAGACTAACTCACAAAATATATTTTGCACTTAGGATTCACTCGAACTCATTGAAGCCAAACTCTCCCAAATATTACTCACCCCGACTCAGAATCATGAGCGAGTTTGCTGAGCTGTGGTGCCAGCCACTGACTTACACTGGTGGGCTTAGAATGGGAACAGTGAAAAGACTGCTTCGGGTCACACTGCACTGTAATGTTGTACACGTACCCATAAGCCGCAGCGCTCGATCGAGGTTTGAAAAGTCCTTGGCGTCGTCAATGACTGGGTCTCGCAGTGGTCCCTTGCTTTGGTGTTCCTTAGATCGGGAGTTGTTCTTGAGCAGTTTCTCGGACTCTGATGAGCAAAAGTACTGAGTGCATCCATGGCGCAGGTACTGCATCCAGAAAAAGTTAGGGCACAAATTCAAGGATGACAACATTGTCTTCAACCAGTAATTGAAATAAATAGTCAGATATATTGAACTTTTTCCCTGTTGTCTCGAAAATCACAGGATTCTTTCAATCTGTTATTTTGAACATAGTAGGTTATAATATGTACTCCACCACCCCAGAGCTTATGAGCTTTAGTGATATCAAGTAGGCTTTTCCGCAATATCCTCGAAGGTGTGCATTGCGCTATGTGGCATAACATCACATTCACGCATGATGGCTTTGCTAGCTTGCGCAGGCACTTCAGCTGCGCATGTCGATCATCATGCAAAACAGTATCTCCATGAGAGATGGCTGATTTACAACACTTCAAGCTTACGTCTTATTCCTTTCTTTCTTTTCTTTTCTTTCACTGCCCTGAGAAGCACACCTAGGGTAGCCATCTGTCCGATTTTAAACCGGCCCGATTGAATCTCTAAGATAGCGAACCAGTTGCCAGTCGGCATGTAAGACCGGCTGCAAATGGCAGTTTTTTTTTGTCGTAACGAAGCAATTATTTCTCTTCTGGGGCGTTATACAAGATGTCAGCTCAACTACGCAAACGCAAAGACACACACACACTGCCAGAGTACTGAATCCCTTAAAGCACTGGCATTCATTAAAAAAAATGAGGTACAGTCACATGGCATGGAATTGCCATATTAAGCACATCAGTCACAAACTTTGTAAAGATTTAGGTGTGCGATTCCAGAATATATTACCTATGGAACAAAAAAATGTTAGAATACAATGCCCTTTTTTCATCCCATTTACATTATCGTCATCTGGTCTGGTATACAGGCTCTAAAGCGTCATTAAATGACCTAGTCGTGCTCACCAAAAAATGCCTTGCAATCTATTGAAGGTGTATCCTATAACACACACACACTGCTTCATTATTTTCAAAATATAGAATTTCGCAAACATTGTTTAGCACATTTCCCATATTCAACTTGTTTATGTGCATTTCCAACAGATCTCCCATATTGATGCTGGCCACACTTGCAATACATTCTGCACAGATGAATGAGTTCGTGCAAGGTGAGTTCAAGGACAGTGCTCACATGGAAATCGTCAGGGCTGGTTATTCGAAGCTGCTGCCTGAGCTCATTGGGTGCACCAGCGCAGAGTTGGTAAAAGATGTGGTAGTTCCGTTCACCCTTGCTTTGTCCACAGATGCGAGACTTTTCCAGCAGGTAGTGTGAGATGAAGCCGCCCACTACGCTGCACTGCAATGCATGAAGACAACACTTGAGACATGCTCTCCTTCCTGTCACATGGGGCAACTTGAAGGCACTTTGAGGGAGGTGTGCTACACCGTTAGTGCCACTTGCAGGCTGCCACACGGCAAAGTGCACCTGCCAAACTCACTTCGCTGTGACGAAGTGACTAGCCTCGGTGGCTTGTGAATATATCCCTAATTGAGTTCATCCCATCCTTTCAAAATCATTTTGGAAAGTAGGAATATTGTGATCTATCAAAACATACTCTACTACAAAAAACTACTATTCTCACTCAGGCTGTTTACAGCACAACCGCCAGGTGCATGCCCTGTGCGCACTATGCAATGGCTGTGGCCGTAGTGTTTATGAATTAAGCTTATTAACACGATCCGAAGGCTCAACACGATCCAAAGGCTCAACAGCGTGTCCCCTGCTATGAGGCATTGACAGTATTTTGATGTGTTGAGCAAGCTCCTTGGCCACGACTCGGGAGCTGAGTGACGATGAGCAAGCATTGATGACATGAACAATTTTAGTGTTGTCTTCCCGGTGTCTACATGTGGTACTGCCTGGCTGTGACGCCTGGCTGCCAGGCTAAAGCTTCACTTGCTTTGTTTTGCTTGGTTTGCGCAGCACTTTTGTTGTGCCGCTTCAGGCGATAAGTTGTGCAGTCGCGAGCGCAAATGTGATTATTTGAAGCTGCGGTCATTGCGAGCAAGTTACACGCACGCAGCAGTCATATGTCTTGCTACCCAGCATAGCCCAAGCACGTGTCTCAAACTGCCTTGTGCATGCTTGGTTCAGTTTCAGAATCACTGCTAAGAAGAAGATCGAATCAAAAAATGATTCGTCACGCTGAGAATTACCGCGATTAATATTCCTCAGTGTTTTCATCGTCGCTTGTGGATGCTGATGACGCCGGCGACAACAATGGGCCTAGCGAAGACATGCCTACACACTGCCCGCAAAGCAGACGAAATGTCAACTCAAACTCTCGTTACCATTTCATGTGGCCACGTGACCAGATGGGGCAAGACTTCGAGAGGAGACCGCTTGGCAGCACTTGCATGCTTTGCACCGGTATTGAATTGGGTTCGATAATGGTCACACTAATCGATATTACACATATATTATTTCATCCCTCTGTTGCATTATTAGTACCAGATCGTTACTAAGAGATTGATAAATACTCATTGACGCCACTGCTCTTTTAGTATTGCAAGTGGATGTGGATGGATTGTTCGTGCATGACACTAGTCTGTCAAAAGAAGTCAGAACTGCCATACACTGGTAGTTTAATGCAAATGCACACCACTATGCTTTTGTAGGAGATGCGTACATGCCCCGCTGTCCAGTGTTCATTTCAACAGTGGACCATTGATTGATATGTGGGGTTTAACGTCCCAAAACCACTATATGATTATGAGAGACGCCGTAGTGGAGGGCTCCGGAAATTTAGACCACCTGGGGTTCTTTAACGTGCACCCAAATCTGAGCACACGGGCCTACAACATTTCCGCCTCCATCGGAAATGCAGCCGCCGCAGCCGGGATTCGAACCCGTGCCCTGCGGGTCAGCAGCCGAGTACCTTAGCCACTAGACCACCGCGGCGGGGCAACAGTGGACCATTCTGCGAATAGATATGTATAAGTGCAAACACATCTGGGTTCTTGATACATATGTACATTAACACAAAAAAAAACATGAAAGAAGGACATGCACATATATCATATACAAATGCTCCCAAGGAATGATGTCCCATATGCACATTGCTCATCCAGTCCAAAAGGTGCTTTGCGCACAGATAATTTACCTCTGAATATGTCCGCAATGAGACCCACATTCTTCTTCCAGCTAAGCTACTTGCGTTCATGGAGAAGAGCAATATGATTTAGCCTTGCTTGTCTCATTGCCAAGCCCATTAACTCGTCAAAGGCAGGGGAAAGACCTCTCTTAGTTTGCACAGCCTGACTGGCACAGTTACCACAATTTTAAATGACTTGGCTATTTCAGGATGCAGCCCTCTCATATGCACATGTGAACGTTACCTTCAAGCGTTCTGCCTTGCAATGTCACACAGCATGTTGTAGTGCAGCTTTGCAGTGTGAACTGTAAAACTGAGATACATTTGTGGCATCGGCACTTCCAGTGAGAAACTGCTCTACTGGTGATGTACTGCCAGCGGGATATCGGTCTTCTACGAAGAAGAACACCGGGCCCACTGCATCGTCTTAAGGAGAATGAAACACACAGCCTGCAGATCCATTGACGTGGCTGTGTGCAATTTTTTTTTTTTTTTGAAACTGGGATCAATGGCTCTTGTATCTCAAGCTTACTAGTTTCAGCCAGGCTCTTGGGTCAAAAGTGAGAAAAGCTTTGATGGAGTTGGCTCCCTCTAGCAGTTTAATCATTCTTCTCGCATCGTCAAGCAATAAAGATTGTTTCTGTCCAGCAGAGCGAAATGTTTCTAAATGCAAGTATACTGGTGTCATTAGTTTGATAAATCAAACTTTGAAAGCACCTCCAGTGCCTCCAGTGGGGGAAACAACCTCGGTGGGTGCATCACTCCCACGAAGAAAGTTTAATGAGAACACACACCCCGCTGCCCCCCCCCCCCCCACAGTTGACACCTATGGGGCAACTCATGATTTGACATAACATCAAAACTCATTTTTGAACGCAGACGACATTATTATCGAAAGAAAATCACTTTAAGGTGTGACAATGTGAATATCCCACGTAAATTTCATTAACATGTTTTCCCCAATGGTGAGCAATACTTGAATATAGCTTGCTGAATGATAAGAATACTAATGTAATGTTTATTACACTGCTATCAAAGTGAAGTTAATATTGCAATAACAATGACGTTAAGGTGGCAGTTCTACTGTCACCATCTTGCAAGCAGTTATTCCTTAAGCCATTAGAAGAAGCCACTAAATGACATTTGGAAAAAAGAAAGGAAACTGCGCTCTCCGCCATCATAGCTTGCGTCGGCGAAGAGCCTGTTTCTGCTGTAACTGATCCATTCTTTCTCAGGGGCGCCACTGCTTTCATGGTCTCCTTTTAAACATTTTATGTGAGTGCGACGCTCTCCTCCCTTCCCCCCTGCGTAAAAAAAAAAAAACACGATCCAGAGAGCCGTACTCTCGTGCAACTGCCCAGAAAAGAGGAGTCTCTTTTTGTTCTAGAAACTCATAACTATTTACAATGGAGTGGCTAGGCACTGACCTAGCTGAGCCATGCTGGCAGCAAGGATTGCTGGAAATAATGGTTTGGTTTCTGAACCGTCATCTCTCGCGCTCTAAGAAGAAAAGTATCTGACCATTCGTTCGTGCAGTAACTTTTTGAGAAAATTTGTCAGTGGCCCTGAATACTGGCAGTGTTGGGTCATGGGGAACAGCCCCCACCTTGTGCACGGGCATAGTAATTAGAGATTTCTCTGCAGTCCCGAACCTTGGTTGGGCTGTACATATAGCGCAGGTGTCGTACATAGTCTTCTTGATACTTATGTCGCTACATTCAGAAGCTACCCAGAAAGAGCTCCTTTCCACTACTTCCTGGCAATGATTACACCAGTTTCCTTTTCAGTGCCTAGGAGTGAGCCAAAAAATGTTGATTTTATGTGTATAAACGGCAAAAAGAATTTGCCTTTTCGCTAGCTAATACATTACAAGCCTCATGCATTCGTAAACAGGTGTGTGGGTTGCCACTTTCTTTTTCTTTGAAACATTCAAGAATATGAGTGGGGATTACGGTGACATTGGTCATGTTGTAACGAAAGCGTGGCGAGTAGGCAGAGTTTCCAATGAGGTCAAGCAACGCAACATTCATACTTGGAGGGCACACTCACAGACATACAAACGAATAAACGGCTCAGCTTTAGTGAAAATCATGAGTCAATTCATACAGCCATGAAACAAGTTCCCCTCGCACTGCAGCTAATTCGCAAAACAGATGTGAATTGCGCCTTTTAGGGAGTATTGAATAATAAAATACGTAGGGGTTTTTTTCTTGAGAAACCCAGCCTATCTGTACAAGCCAAAAATCGATACCCGAAAACTAACCCGAAAATCGCTTAGCACAAGTGCATCCCACATGAAACATAAATATGTGCTTCATTTGCTAACACCCCCTAAGCAACTAAATTGTCTTATTCACAAGTGAACACATGAAAGAAGCAATGCAACCCAAAGAACAATGATTACGTGTGACTATACTTTATAGATAAGCGATTGTCACTCAGTGTAATAATGAATATACACATATGTACAAATACTATACCTTCCTTACTATATGGGTTTAATTCAGCACTTCATATCTCTCAATCAATAGTATACTCTACCCAAGTATACCTTACACATATAACTATCATGCAAACAGCAGCCCTTTCCTAGCGTGCTTCAGAAATGATATTTTTAGAAATTAAATTAGGGTGGTGTGAAGATATTAAGATCCTTGAACAATGAATCGAACGATATCATATTCACTTAGATTTATATATTAAAAGTTAGGTATTCCAGATTTAAAAGTACTTGATTCAGTATGAAAAGTTAATATTCGCGCGCTCCTATAAAATAAACAGCACAGTACACATGGTTGGGAAAAGTTAGAGGCCTCACCAAGAGCAAAAAGGGTCCGGCGCGGTCTACACAAGTGCTATAAAAAAATTAGTTGACGTCACAGGCCACCAAAATTTTTGAAATCATGACATCATAACGCGGCATCGCCGCTTGGTCTTAGGTCGGCAGACCCTAAGAAACTGATACCGCGTGAGGGGCAGGAAGCTTTCGGTAAGAAGATACAGTCGACCGAGAAGAAAAAACCTTGGTTGTTTTGGCTTTCAAATCCTCTTAGACAAATTCATAAGAGACTGAGAATTTTATTGGGATAGAAATTTCGCACACCCCCTGTGCACTTGCTGGGCTTTCACGAATGCGAGGGCGCATTTGTCAGAATCCGGTCACGCACATGGTACTGCAGATCTTTTCAGTCCAGTTCAGAACCACAGCACAGTGGTGTGGCAAACGAAGCGACCACACGAAACGGTTGCTTTACGAGTGTTCACGGATTTGAGCACTCATTGCACTAGCATGTATGTAGACCATCGCGAATACTTGCGCACAGCTCTTTTTTTTCCCAGAATTCCAAGTCTTTTTTTTTTTTTAAGTTTAAAGGGGCTCTGGAACACTTTTTCCAGTAACTGTGGAATGAATTCTCTACAAGAACCTATTGCCTCAGGAATTTTGAAAATTTTAAGCATACGTCCAGTATGAATGGAGTTACGAAAATTTGTCACACACTGCAAACACACTCTCTCTTCTCTCGTCCTGAAGAAAGCGCTAAAGCTAAGCAGTGAGGGATGGTAGGGGAAAAAAAAATACGTCACACGCCCCTCGTCACCTTGAGCACTTTTTTTTTCTTCGAATACGCAGCTTTTTCAGCGTGATCGCGAGTGCATGCGTGGACAATTTGCAGTCTCCCGCTAAGATCTCTGTAACAACCAAGCGCGCAATGTTCAATCAGCCAAAGGCTGATCTGATAAATGGCCTTCAACCAGTAATTGTTAAGTGTCTTCAGTCATTTGTCGAGACATGCAAAAGCAATTTTTAGCTGACTGATAATTTATTGTTCATTCCAGGCCGCATGCTGCATTATAATAGTTAGCTTGCGTGTTTTCGACAGCCCCTACAATTGATCGGCAGCGTTTTCTGACCATGCTCAAAAAGTGTTGCAGAACCCCCTTCAAATCCCACCCCCTTTGTGCTTTCACCACCTTCAGTGTCTCGACAGCATGCTAGCTGATTGAGACTCTTGGCTTAGCCAGTGGAAGCTGCAAAAGTGGTCTGGGTATCGCATTTGTCATTTGAGGGGCTGGGCGGGGGTAGGATAGGCGGCTTACACATTTATGACTGCCCCCAGTGAGCACCCGTATCAGAGGGACATGATCGAGCATTGTCTTCGTTTTCTGCGAACGTTTCTAGGTAAGTATGGCGGCTGATGCCGTCGATACTGAGAGAGTAAATGAGCTATGTTGCACACTTTCGTCAGTGAAGGCCGGGTGCCTAAAACATAAGATATAACATGATCTACATGAGCGAACAAATTATTTGCTTAAATTCAGTTTTGCTAGAGATAAATGGTGCACGTCTTGTCTATTTCGCACATTCCAAGCTTTATACCTGCTACCTTTCTGCTAGATCAGTCAAGGCCCACTACAAAAAGAAAATGGCAGTCACATCAATGATTTTTGAAAACACAATAATCATTTACAGCACGTGTTACCGTTATGTGAGTAATTATTACGCTAGCAAATACACCTATCGAGAAGACAACATACTAGAAATCATGTTTCCAAACTTCAGAAGGCATCGGGTCGCATAACATTTGTTTCGCTGCACGCGGCTGGAAACGCTAGAGCCCACGATGCCGGAAACGCTAGAGCCCACGCAGCCATGCACACTTTTCACTGCAGTCTGGGAAATATGGCTCGCTAACTCACAGCTTACAAGATAGTTACTGTGCATATGCGAGAATGACTGCTTTCCACAAAGTTGCTCACAAACTATCTACAAACTTGTCAATGGGCCTTTTTCATGTCTGAACAGCACCTCTATAAAAATCACTTGAATCGAAATCTAGGGTCCGTGGCCTCCGAAGTTATTCGCCACGCTCTGGTAAAAGAATCTTGTGGGCTTAGTATTCTTTGTGATGATTTGCAAATGATGCCTGGTGCCCCTCAGTTCGCACCTGTCACCAGCCTGTGCAACGTTTAGAGAAGCTGTTTGGCCAAGAGTTACTGTATATGCTACCCTTAGATAGCAGAGTTGCGCCAAGGTACGCCATCTTGGGTTCAAATGTCTTGTGGGAAAGCCACTCACCACCCACGTAGGAGCAGTGCTCGCACTTCAAAGCCTTTGCTTTACTTATGTTTCTCTTTCTTCCTATTTTTCATGAAGGTACGAGCAAAAATCGATTGGTTTGGTCATGCCTAGAAACCTTAATTTTAAGTTTACGTTCTTGGTATGTAATAATAAAACGAAGTGCATCGGCTCGTTGAACCAGTGCGATATATATTTATAGTTGGGAACACATTAGCTCCTTTCCGCTGTTTTTCCAACTTACAGACATGAATTTATTTTTGCACTTTTGATCGCGATTGAGCCATTTAGGGATAGAATTTTTTCATCTCGTTGAGCTCATTCGTTACATGTGTGAAGAAGTCAGCTATAGTTTTATTGTCTTCAACTTTATCGAGCTGGACAGCGACCGAAAGTGGCCATGCGACGATCATGTTACACGCCGCTTTTGTATTACGCTTGTATTACCATCGCGGCTTACGACAGATAATGTGAATTGTAGTTCAACAGCCCTGTCGTGTCAATCATTTATTTCACTTAAATGGCCCATAAACCAGCCTGAGGTCGAGATTTAGTTGTGGCGGGGAATTTGTGCATGAGTGTACGACGAACACGGAGCCGTGAGAATTTTTCGATGCGGTGCAGCAATAGCGGAGATAGACGCGTTTGATTATCGAAACAGCGACAATCCCTCTTTTCGTTCTCTCCTGTGCATCCCTCCGCTGGCATCTTCTCCCAAGCCACTTTGCCTTCTCGCCAAGTGCCCCTCCCAATCCCGCGTGGCATATGCGGTCGATGATGCACTGCTTGAAACACCGTCTACATTCAGTCATTGTTGCGACTGCAGCCATCGACTCTGTCAGTAGCGTTGTAGCTGCACGATTGTTGACAAACTGTGGCTGCCGTAATCGTGCTGGTATGAACCCTGTGTTGCGCGCACCGCTTCAAAAGATCGCCAACCCGATGGCCACGTACGGGGACACGCCGTGCCAGTTGCTTTACAGGCTGCAGTAGCTGACTCGTGAGCGGGCGCACGCACGCAACACGATGAACAACAACAAGCAGCGTAAACAGCTGCTTGGAGAATAACCGGAAGTCGCAGGCTCTTGCTCGACCAATCAGAATATTTGGCTTGGAGTGTCAGATCCGGCACAGCACGTCACACACAGTTCCAAACAGCCCCAAAAAAATGAGGGATTCCTTCTTGGAATTTGTGGCGTACCAGCGGCTTGTAGCGCTGCCACATGTAGAATTGTTGATCATGACGGCATTCTGCACACGAAGCGCGTTTATTTGAAATGCTTGAAAAAATATCGGAGGTGGTTCATAAGCCCTTTAAGGTTTGAAAGCAGCATTATATTCATGTGTTAGGTCCAACACTTTACAAATTCGAATAGTTCTAAATTAACTTCTCCCTTTAATTTTAGCGTTTTACCCATCAGATCAATTTGGACATATGCAGCCGGCGAACGCTGACCAGCTCTGCATGAAACATTTTCACTGCATCTGTGGGTAAATTAAGCAAGTCAGCGGACAGAGAAAAAGAAGCCAAGCATTTATTCCTTCCTCACTGAACAATGGCCTTTCTATAGCAACACCCACTGCACTTGCGTTTAATCGCATGGGCTGTTTGTCGTACAATTCAACACAAAATGCACTTGCTACCACATTTCTATCCTTTAACAGGCAACATGGCTACAATACCAAAGAAGCCCGGCTAGAATAACAACAGTCCATGCCAACCACACTTGATTTGCCTGGTATCTGTGAAGCATCGGCATTGTCCGCTTTGTGTTCCCTTCTCTGCAGTGCAATTAAACCACCTATGACTACATGATAGCGCTCAGTGAATAGGGGTGCTGATCTCTTGCAGGCGGAGCGAGCGGCGCCCGGAAAACAGAAGCGCAACTCTGCTACCTAAAGGTAGCATATACAGCAACTCTCGTTTGGCCTTCTGACCCCCCCGCCCCTAAAGTTATGGTGCACATCAAGAAGTCGCCACCCCTTCGCATGCGCAGACTAGTCTCTCGAAAAAGGCCCATTGTTATACTATCATTCAAACGGTGTCACGTGAAATAGTCCAACACAAAATACTAAACACTCGTCCCCTCCCCGCAAAGAGAAAGCAGACTACCAGGTAATGTCCAACGAGTCTCAAGGCAAAGTCAAATTTGTGTACTTCAAAAACGCTTCTTTGGACCCCTGGCTACCAAGGCGAGCAACCACTCTGGTCCTGGAGTCCTCGGCACTATTGCCCAACCTCCTCGTCAGGAATGTGACATGCTTTCTTCCCTTCTTCCTTTCTGTCGTTCCCTCTCTTTCTTTCTTATAGCAGCCCTTCGTGAGTGCATTGAAGATGTAGCGACTTGATTTAGCCACTGGGCTAAACAATGAAATCTGGAGTCTGGAGAAATAACCGATACGTGTTTCGACGGCAGTAATGTTTAGCGGCGTCGCTTTTGACAACATCGAAACTGAGGGGAGACAAATTCATGATATTTTTCACAAATGGCGCCACCACCAAAAAAATATTTGTGAGATTTATTATTTCTTGAAAATCTATTGTTTCAAGCACAGCCTCGTAAAGTTAGTGAGCACTTGTAATTACAAGACATGACATGGTCCTGCTAATGTGCAATACTTGTTGCAAATTAGCCTATAAAGAAAAAATACAAGTAAACTTGTATGAACCTGGCAAGCAGAAAAATGAGGTAAATTCACTGCTGTCCTACAAATTTTCTAGTTAACTTGAGACAATTTTCTCTTCAGAGGAACCCAGAGAAAGGCTTGATGCTTTGAATATTGAAAATTTCAGAGTATCCACTTGCATTGTTTAGTCACTTCGTTGGTAATGCCTGAACATGAGGAGCCATAAATTGCCATATTCGAGTAGTAACAATTCGTGTGAAACATTCATCAGAACGCAAAACTGCTTCGCGCAGACATTAACTATTACATTACCATGCGAAAATGATTATTTTTCATATGTCTCAGGAATATTGCTTTTACAAGTTCGAAAAGTACTCCAGCACGCATTGCAGCATACCAAATTTTGTGCAATGAAATGCTCTTACCAAAAAATATATGTTGTAGAGCATTGAAAACAATTTCGAATGAATAAAAATGTGAAAAGTGTGTATTTTCGGTCGTCAGCTGGTAAACAGTGCAATAAAAACACTATATGTGCAAAGATATTCATAACAAAGAAAATTCCGAATACACATTTAGAAGAAAAATGACCCACAAACAGTATAGAAAATAATGTCATACAGAAAGTTTATATTCACACAGACAAAGGAAATCGGAACCGAGGTGCTGCTTCGTTGCTCGTGCCATGCGGTGAAGCATTGCCTGGTTTTTCGTAAGACACAAGTGAACTCTTACACATTTCTCAGTAAATTTGTTTTTTTGGGATAAGAGCCTCCAGGTTTTCTAATATAGATGGATGCGACGTGATGTGAATAATCCCTCTTTAAATCAGATGTCTAACAAACTTCACTATTTCGTCGAGTGTCATTTCTTTCCATGAGCCAACTCACTCCGCTTAGATTGGCGTTCCTATACATGCATCTAAGCATATTTCTTAGCATTTTGCACATCTTATTAAAAAGAACAATATTGCACGCAGTTCTCAAACATTTTGCGCTGCTTCGTAGTCAGGGCCAAGACATGCTTTGGGAACATTTATGTCGCTCTGGAGCCGGCGCCCGCACACCATGCCCCAGTGAAGCGTGGACCTTGTACGTAACCAGGACAACTATAACATTGTGCGCAAAGGTAAGCAACTGCGCACTTTCTGTGGAGAAGACAACTTGAGGCCGTAAACAACAAAACAAACCCATGAACGGCTGTGGATGTTTCAGGCTGACACAAAAAAATTGTCTACACAAAACTTGAAGCTGAGGTGCTGTCATCCTCGAACTCTAGCTCGTCTTCACTCAATTCAGGTGGGGTTTCGAGACAGTTTTGAGCAGTGCATGTGTTTTGCAGCGCTGGTGCGCACCTTTACGCATGTGACGACTACGCCATAGGGAGGGCAGGCTCAAGTTTGCGCTGAGCCGTTCACCGCCTTAGCTCAAATAGGGCAAAGCTCCGGTCGCTCTGACGAGCCGTGCTTAGTGGGTTTTCCCATTGCGCGCACAGAAAACGTGTTCCTTGAAGCGCTTCTCTCATTTCGTAAGCTATGGGCAGCACTCCTTCATGCTATAGCAAATAGGCATCTGCTGTACATTTCACGATTGGGCCCTGGCTTTCCAAGACAACTGTTGGTAGTGCGAAAGCGGTGGAGCTTGCTAGCTTAATACACCACTGTTAAAATACTGTACTGTGAGTTTTGCAAGTGTTTTATTCAGCTGATGGTTGTAAACTTCTCGTCACCACTCAGTGTAAACAGATTTGTGCTGCGGGTTTGCGCTGAGCATTTATACGTACAGGTCTTGCAAAGAACACCCACCGATAAGTTAGCACGATGAGGTGTTGTGATGCTAGGATCGAAGTCATGAGTTCGATTCCCTCATAAGCCAGATGCATTTCCACGAGAGCGAAACACAGTAATAGTGCGCTCAGACTTTGGTGCAAGAAATGATAGACAGAGCGTGTTGGTGTTGCATATTTCAAGCGTACAGTGGTATGACGGTCAATGTAAACAAACGTGACGCTTGGGGTGTGTGCACCCTCTGTCCGTTGTCGTCGCTCTGTATACACTTCAAATAAATTTAGGTGAACATTAAAAAAAACCCTCAGGTGGCCGAAATCAATCTGGAGTCTCAAACCACAGCGTGCCTCCTAATGATATGATGGTTTTGGCATGTAAAATATCATGTCCTTGCATGCGCATGAGCCGCGGGCTTACTATGTATGTATAGTGTGATATGACGACGACCAAGTGAGCTGTCAAAATAACCTACTTGACATTCGAATCAGTGAATACGCTGCATGATGAGGCGTGGATATTATCCGAAATTAAACACGCACTGCAAGAAACATGCATGGTCGAAATGAACATAACATACTTTTTTCTGCACATCAATATACTTTTTAAAGGAGCAACAAAAAATCGAAGGTGTCACTGAACTTACGATACGATCTTGTTAACATTCGATGAAAACCTCGAAAAGAGCGAAACTCTAATGAAACTGAGCACACCGCAATGAAATAATGCCAGGGACTGAACAAGGCAGATGCACGTTTAGTCTCCTCACACTCACCGCCTAATACATTGAAAGCCGCATGACAAACTTGGCATTCAAGCAATATAAATCCAAACGGTATACACAAATGCACGCGAAAGCCTGGTGGTAGTTTGACGACAACTCCAAAAAGACATGAATGCCGCAGCAAATGTGCGTTTTACTGGTAACACACATATAGAACAAGCCATCACTTCACTTGTAATGGCATAGAAATGCAGCTGTTCACCATCGACATTAACATAGCACTCACTCAGAGACGTGTCTGACTTGCTTGGTGCCACAAAGATTGTCAATGAATCGCTCTCGGTTCTGATAAGGTTCACACCGTGAAAACATTTTTATAATTTTTTTTAAACATTCGGAGCTAGTCACAGATGACGGAGGGCGACCAGAAAACGGTGCATGCAGAGAGCGTGAACGTGCTAAGATAGTGCAGGCAGAAGGCGAGAGTGGGGTATCGAGCAACCAACTTATGCCATAAAGGCGGCGAAACGCAAGCGGCGCAGGGCGCCCTGGCTGAGGTTGGGAGGCCCATAGGAGCGACTAGTGACACTATATGCGACCCTGTGTCTGATATAGCGATACAAGCAAACTAAAGCTGCTGGCAACTGGCTGAGAAGGCCATCTTGACACTTACAACATGCAGCATTCTGTTGGAAATATTTTTTGTAGAATAAATTTTCCCTGACTCCTGGCAATAGTAGTCTATTGAATAACTGGCATAAATTTCTGGCAATTATTACAAACACAATATTATTACATGACAATATTACTAACACCAGAAGCAGTAAGCTGATATGAAACGCTGGTGCTCGCAAGGATGGTAGCCCTGGACATTGCTACCTAAATCAACTTCAGCGGATGAGGCCAGCTTCAAGTGACATAAACCCAATGTGATGACTGTAGCATAGGAGTACATATGTAATGTTTTTAAAATTGGATGGCCAGCACTGCAACTACAATTGACATGTCACGAACATTAGGGTCTGTTTGAAAAATAGTTCCGAGACCTTGCAGGCTCTCTAATAGAATACTTGATTGCCATGCAGTATGCTGGGGTTCAATCACTGCTGAAACACTGACATTTATTCTTTGCATTCATCATGTCAATGCTGCCCAAGTCAGCCTGTTCCTAACGTTCGCACGTGAAAATTACCCATGCTCAGGGGTGTAACAGCCTAAACAGAATTTGGAGCAAATTTAAGAGCAGTAGAATGTTACTTTTGGAGCACTAAAATGCAAATTTGGAGCAGGATGAAAAAAGCCCGCATCTAGAAAAAAAATCTGTATAAACCATTCAAGGTCCCCTAAATCGTGCTGAGTGAATTTGACCACTGCTATTTAAATACAAGTAGTACATTGAACAAAGTAAACTCTAATACAAGAACTTTGCGGGGTTTCTGTGCCACTTAAAAATAATGACATGCATGCTATAGAGATATGGTGAGTATAGTTTCCTAAACCACAAGGTTGCTCACAGCATTTCTCATGTTTAAGATGATCACAACTGATGAGACCATCATGAGCAGCGCACCTGAGGAGAAGAATTGATTTATTAGATAAACTAAACTACTAAATATGTGCTTCCAACATGGTAAGGGTCAACAAAGTGAGCTAACTGAATTTTGGCATTCAATTTTCATTTTGCCAACCTTATTGCTCAGTGTTATTTCGTGAATTCTTCAGTCTCCTTGCAGATTGAGTTATTCTGGGCCTTAACTATGCCAAGTACCACCTCATGTTAGGAGAATACAAACCACTCTTTCAGACAATCATTCATGAAGAGAGAACAATTACCCATACATTTAGCCTATTTTACATCAACATCCAAGTTTATCCATTACTCAAAGTTTATCCATTACTAAATTAAAATAACACCAGGCCTGTATGGAAGGTGCAGCACAGTTGCAGCAAAAGCTAGAGGAGCGGCCAAAGAACCGGCGTGGCTCAGTGGTAGAATATTGGGCTGGTACACAGTGGACCCGGGTTTGAGACCCACTTTGTCGTGAGCGTTTCTTATTTACAGTGTTTTTTTTTTCTTATTTGGTGCGATAGTGGTTAGAAACACCGGCAGCAGAAAACCACGGCGCCGCGCTTGACCCGTGTTGTGATCTCATAACAGCTTTCGCTGTAAAATTAGCCGTGTAACCAAGCCTTGTAACTCTGCCATGGCTCTCCTTATCCAGCGCCTTTCGGTATAATCATCCTCTACGACACCTTTGTGTAAGAACACCGCTCATTCTGGTAGTTTGTGCTTTGCCACAACTGCCGCCGTTGCACATCATTACCGAGTGCCATCAAATAAACACTACGCTTGTGCAAATATTCAAACAAATATTTGAGTATTAAAATTCGATACGATTAGAATTTAAATGATCGGAAATTCTGAAGTATTGGAAATGAAAAATAGGTGTATATCCATGCAAAGATAATTTCAGTGCAGTGGAGGGTTGCTGTACTGTGAAAATAACATTCCAAAGAAAAACCGCACTACTGCAAAGCCCCCATTAAGGTTAAATGAACATATTTCCTTCACATCGATTCACCAATTTTTGTTTAAGTTTGACAGCTTATTACAACTTCTTTCTATTTAACAATCAATCAATCAGTTTGTTTTATTACCATGACATAAAAGGATGATTATAAGGCGTGAAACATACATATGAGGGTCGCCAAGTACAAGGGACTGCAACAGAACTCTAAGCGATCATTCATATAACACAAGAATTAACAGCCGTTTGAGCTGTAAAAACAAAACAAGCTAAGGACAGGAAAATGTGAAAGGCGACTTACAATGGTTGTGTATTCTATTTTTTTTTTTCCTAGTGTCACCATTCCCGAGAAACAACCTTACACCTTTCTCTATGTATTGTGTTGTCAATAACAGCCCCTGTGTGTGAAAGTTTCGTTTCGATCGCTAATGAGTTCGTTTTTTTCTTCTATGTCCCTTGCAATACACAAAGCACAATTAAAAAACAAAAAGGCATAAAACACAAAAATAAGAACAAATACAGTATAAAGCTTCACAAATCTGGTACAAATAAAGAAAAAAGACAGATCAAGTATTTAAAAAATGATCATTTGATAAGCTTTTGAATCAAAAAGAAATTTCACGTTTTAACGATGTAAGCAAATTATTCCACAAGGACATGGCACAGACGCGCGAAGATGATTTACCACAACTAATATGAACCCTAGTAAGCGAAAATTTATTGTTAGCTGTAAACCTGGCAGCGTTACCTTAACTAAGAGCAGGAAGTTTACTCCTTATTTGTTCACTGAAAAACATAAATGAATTAAATTGAAAGAGGTTGTGAACAATTAAGACATTGTACTGAAGAAGATAAATTATCCTACTGTCGAGAGAACAGTTAAAAATAACGTGCTTTAAGCCTTCAATAGAAAATTTTAAAGCTTATCATATTTTATAGGTTCTTACATTCGACCAAAGTCTGCTACTTTTGAAAGTTTTTTCCACTTCCTCTGAACAAAAAAAAAATGGTACTTGCAGAAGACTTTTCATTTTTAAAAAAATTATTGTGTAAATTGATTGGGCCGTGATAAATGTGCTCAATTTTTTTTAGTAATATGCAATACAGGCTATAAAAATTCGATACAAAATTATTCAACCAAGTCACTATTTGCTTTGAATTCATTTTGAATCTAAAATTTATTATTTGCACGATCCTAATAAACACCTTTACAGCAGTAACAGTATTGTTTACTGAGAATACCAGAAAAAGCTAGTAGCTAAAGCCCATTTGCTAACAACATTGTAAAGAGGAGAGTGATCTTTTACCGTTTTTGGCACAAGACTGAAATCTTCCGCATCATGCATCACTATATTCAATTCACAAGTCGAGATGGGTGTAGTCTAACATTCGACAATGCTTTCTCATTAGAGAAAAAAAAAGTCTCATGGGCTGAAGCCCAAATAGCTCCAGAAAAGAAAGATATGCAGTAATTACCTTGCTATTGAAATGGATCTCGATGAATTTCCCAAAACGGCTGCTGTTGTTGTTTCTCATGGTTTTCGCATTTCCAAATGCTTCAAGCACAGGATTTGCTAGGGGGTGAGGAAAAAAAAGAGAACAAATTGCGGATTCAAAATCAATTTTGATAGGCAAGTAAAAAGAGAGCCTATTTTTTTTCGTTTTGTACCCAATTGCATGGCGGAAAAATGCTGACACAGGCTGCTAACTACAGTTTCCCACAGAAATCAGAGGCTGATCAGCCATGTGCCAACTGCCTCAGCCCAGTGATATTAAAGGCACATATAAAGTAATTTGACAAGATAACCTCCTTGGCTCGCAAACATGCATCAAACATCCACAGTAGGCGTGGTGAACAATGCTTTTACAGCAGCTGGTGGTACGACACAGACTAGGCCTTCTTGATTTTATTATGACAGAAATCATATGGACCTGCCATTGCCACCATGTTCAGTATAAAGTCCTAATTGAGCGCGTTGTACATTCTACTGCAGGTAAACGTGCGTGAGGAGAAGCAACGAATGCAGCTGAAAAAGAGATAAAATGAGCCGGGCCATCTCCATTGTTCAGAGAGCGAACGTGATAACATCACCCCACCCAGGGGGCGTGCTGTCGAAGCAAAGAGGAAACGCCTCACCAGTCTTGAACGGGCATGAAGAGACGCAAGCGGAAGGAGGTTCGCACAAGCAGCAAGTTTCAACTTCGATTCTAAGGGTGTGTCATGATCTCTGGCACGCGCGATAACTTGGTAATCATTAGAGGGCGACTCGTATACCCTTCGACGAGCTGAACTGTCAATGTAAAGAGCCTGAGCAGAAAGAGCCTTTCTCCCTGAAGCAACCATAATCTCTTACACCAGTGTTTTATAGAGTTACGAGTGATATTGTTACGTGAATGACAAGTTGCTAGCACCATAGGCTACTGACATATTCATGACAGAAGTCGCAGCTGAACAGTTTGGCGAATACCCGCAAGGCTGAGCGTATGGGCGAGCAAGCGCCAAACACCAACTCCACTATGGCTGCATCTAAGTGTGGCAGTGGCGGGAAACATGAGCAACCCAATGGCAGTGGAAGCAGGCGGGTCTGTCGTCCCAAGTTCGCCATTTCGTTGAATGGCAGGATCTTGGAGGAAAATAAGGCTAATTGAAGAACACATATATAGTCATTTGCCAGTAGTCGGGTCGTGATGCAGAGCAGGTGACAGGCAAGCCGAGGTTAGCGATTTCATGCCGCACGACGACCTGAATAACTGAGACCGTGAAGGGTGATTGGACAGTGGTATGGTATGTTGAAGGTGGTTGGAATAGTGCTAGACTTGTTCCTTCAATTTCCCACCGAACAATACACGTCACATTCTCTTCAAAGAGTCGTGCGGAAGTGATATCAGTACAGATTTATGTCCCCAGAGTGTTTGGTATTAGCTGAGAAAATTGAGGTACAAAGCAGCAGTTTTTGGCCATTTCGAATCTGCAGCATTCATTTATGATTAGGTCAATGGTCAAGGCATTGCTGTATGAGAAAATTGAAGGCATTGTCTGCAATCGCCTTGAGAATGTGACCCATCTTATCCACTTCAGATGATACAGAACAGCTGCCGCAGCGTGGCTGCGTGAAAGAGGAGAAAGACGAGAACGGTTTTGGGTTGTTGCTGGACTGGTGCTATTTTATCCACTCAGCGCTTTGGCTGAGTAAACAAGCTACTCGTAACATAACTGGTGAAGGTGCGGGGTTACATGTGATCCAAAAGAGATGGCTGCCAGCATCACATTATATAACATTACAATTTGTTGCTATTGCAGTCACTGCTTCACCCCTGTAATGAAATTGACTTGCCAGAGATGAATAATAACATTCACAGCCACCCGATACCTAACATTGGTGAAATCAGCAGAAAAAAACCTCAACACCCTAAAAAATCTATTCCAATGACGTGTGACAAAAGTGCAGCACGGGGATAAGAAAAAGTGGTATTACGGCTGATTTTCTCTGACAGAAGCACAAATTCACCAAGTTTTGCACGAGTTTTCCACGCGTATGGATTCAAACAGGACAATTTCAGGCTAAATTACACACCTACTTTTGTTTGCCCCACCTGCAGTTCGGGTCATATTGCTTAATTTCATCTGAAACGCATAGATCAGAGCCAACGCTATTTTCAGAGACCAGTTCTGTAAGGATATGACGTGGTCATCTCAAGTAATCGTGCATATTAGTCTTTATATTAAAAAAAAAAACTGATGTTTCATTTGAATCTGAGTTCTGTACAGTGCTCCCGGGCTCACACATCACAATTGAGTGTTGCCAACTGGTGTCCTTAACATTCATTTTCCCATGTGTGGCTAGACTTTGGGATAACAGCATGGCGTGGAGAACACCTTAGATGAAAAGTGTTTGATTAAAGGTGAGTTCATAAATTGAGCTTGGTGAAAAAGCACACCATGTGGATAGAAAACAATGCTATGAACTTCTCAGCCAAATCATGCAGCCATGCGTGGTAAGTCCCTTCTTTCAGGTTTCAGAGCTGCTCACAATTGCACAGAAAAATGGCAGGAATCAATTGTGTTTCATCGGCAAAGTAATAACATGCCCCGAATGTCCTTGTTCTGATCACTGACAGATGTCAAAACAAAATAAAGTAACATATCTGGCAGACACTTTGACAGACACTTTGCTTACAGCTTTTTAGTCATTCACAATCTTTGAGTTGGTGAACAAGGAGTCCATGTTCCCGCTCAGTACGATTTCCCAGCTTCTATGCTTGCAATCCTCTTGAGGGATAGTGGCAATCTACCTGTCATAATTTGAGAGTGCTTGCTAAATGTGCTCCACCCCATTCTTATTCTTCTACTTACTTCAATCTCGTGGTTCAGCTCCACGGTTATTACGACGAAAAAAGCATACCTGCGAGCATGGGCATGCCGCGACACAACTTTGCCTATGGCTTTATTCACATTGACAATTAAGGCTAGCCCCGCTTGACCAAGTTTGTCAACCAGTTTCCCTTCAAAGGCCATGTAGGCACACCCATAGTCAGCTAAAGATGGGTCCTACTTACAACGCGGGGAATGAGTTGCTAACTCAAACACAGCTAGGTCTGCCTACTGACGTTGTATCCTACACTACTAGCAACCCGTCAAATTACGAGTCGTTTGAGCAAAAGCCAGATCTGAACGTCACCATGCGTCTTCGGCCCGACGATATGCACACGCGCCACTTGAAATGTTTAGACCCCATGAAAAATACTTACTTTACACGAGGTTTAAAACCGATGATACACTTCATTATTTAGCCGAGATTGAGTTTCAGCGTGTTGGCGGTAAGCAAGTCGAACAAGGAAGATCTTGGCAGTACCGAAACTTTCCAAGATATTACCGATTTTTTTCAAATTGACAAAGAATTCGTGGTTCATTCTAACGTGGATACCTTAGTAGCCGACAGCGTGACTCTGCCGTCAAGCGTGGGGCCGTACTTGCGTCACACCAACTAAAACATCAAAGCAAGTTACAACAGCCTCACACGTCACGGGCGTCCAGTAAACCTTGCTCGCACGGAAACCGAGGTGATCGAACACAAGGCAGAGCTCCAAAAAATGGTGGAAGCGCAGCAGCATTCCTTGGTCTCAAGAAGCTCGGTGCCTTTTTTTCCACAATAAAAGCTAAATGAAAGAAAGCTTTTTGTTTAACTTTTTATTACTGGAGAACCGCTGTCGTTGTCGTCGAAAACTAAGCAGGGATATGTTTAAATATATATATATATATACTTTCTCTTAGTGGAGCTACAACGACGACGACATACAAGAAAAAAATATGTAGTAAGCCCCTGCTTTGCATAAGGCTGCAAGCACTCGCAGGTTTTTTTCATAATAACTAAACCACCTTGTCTGCTTTGCATAATAATTCGTCGTCTCGCAAGAGCATTGCATATAGGAGGCTTGAAAGGGCTCGCCTCGCACACACTCTGGCCAATCAGCGTTAAATGATACCATCTTCAACACTCCAAAATAGGCAAAAAGAAAACATTTTGATTGATATGTGGGGTTTAACATCGCAATACCAGCACATAATTATGAGAGACGGCGTAGTGGAGGGCTCCGGAATTTGACCACCTGGTGTTATTTAATGCGCACCCAAATCTGAGCACACAGACCTACAGCATTTTCGCCTCTATCGAAAATGCAGCCGCTGCAGCCGAGATTCGATCCCGCGACCTGTGGGTTAGCAGTCGAGTACCTTAATCACTAGAACTTCGCGGCAGGGCTATAAAGAAAACAGCTTTAAAATAAGCACAAGATGACAACAATCGGCCAACCGCTGCGCGTGGGATTTGCGCGAAAAGTCTGAACAAATTTTGCCTTTTGTGATGCATTTTTTAGCTCCTGTGCCGTCTAGAAAATAAGTATTGAAATAAGTATTTTTCGGGCAAAATTGGCGATAATATTTCGAGGGCAGCTGCCCGAAGGTAGAAACGCGTCTAAAATGTGTTTTTTTTTTTTCTAAGCCTTGCATCCTCCCTCCCTTAAAGAGACACTAAAGGCAAATGACAATTTATGTCAGAGTAAAAGCTCAATATATGAAGTCTAAAATGGCAATAACAGCAGCATTGCCTCACTTACCGAGAAATTCAGTTGAATGTATCACACAACATGCGCCACGAGTGGCACATTTGCGAAATGATCCCGATGACGTGAGAGCAACTTACTGCAATTAATTACTAGTGATCAAACTAGCTGCAATCAAAACAGAGCTCTCCGTGCATTAAGAAGCATAATAAATTGTTTCTTGTAACTTTCTGTTTAATTTATAGGAAAAAAAACTGCCTGGTGTTGCTATGTGGAATGACGCGAGTAGTACAAAAGTTCAGTTTTCGGCTGGTTAGGCTGAATAGGTGCTGCCATCTAGCTGGGCCCATTGGAACCAAGCAAGCAGAACCTGAACCAAGCAAGCAGAACCATGGGCTCAAAGGTTGCCGAAAATTGTTCAATGGCCGTTTTTGCTACTGTGGCTCCCATTACTTTCACTGTGCTGCTACTGGTGTCGATGGCTACATTGTAAACGCGGGCAACGTTATGTTCAGAACAGCGACGTCAAAAAAAAAAAAAACGTTTTCATGCGGGTGATTTGAAGTGGGCTAATGCGATGCGGATCATTAAAACAATTTTATTTCAGAATAAGCACTTCCTGGGCACAAAAGTAGCACATTGGGATTTCTGAACCGCAATTTTAACAATCAACGTCCACTTAATATTTGCCTTTAGTGTCCCTTGATTACAGGAGCAGACTATGAGCAGGTTGGTAATTTAGTTATTGAGATGATTGCTTGAGTTCAAAGTGGCAATATCAGTTTGTACCTTTTTGTATTTTTAGAGGGCCATGTTTTTCTTTCAATAAATATTTGCTGCGTTCTACTTGTCGAGTCTTGACCCAGTTCATCGCCCGGGACCCCCCAAAGCAAGTTCTTAGAACAGCTTCTCAAGAAAAAGGGCTAGAATTCTGCAAAGTAAAGAAAGCTTAATAAAGCAGTGCACAAAAGCCCACTCCTGCACAAAAAAAAAAGAAAAAAAAACATCAGTACTTGCGTTTGTGCCTTCTACACAGGTGGCTTGTGTACTGCTTCCTCGATATCATGGTTCACGAACAAACCCACCAGTATACTTTAAGTAAAATTATTGAATGTGGGAGTGAACTGTTAAGAGTCCTTGAATCAAGTTGCCGTAGGAAAGCAGGATCATTAGACTTTTTGAATGTGAAGCATGTCTAATGCTGTGCTGTCATTCGACTTGCGAAAGTAGTAGTAGGAACGTCCATGTTGAAGTAGTGCCCACAGTTATTTAATTCACAAGATGCATGGTTGCTGTACCAGCAAAGCAGTTGACACACAACATTGCAAAGCAACCAGGCAAGGCTTCAGCTGGGCACATTTAAAAAGGCAAGCTTACCTTCAAGGATTCGCTGTTCGATAGGTCCTGCATGGCTTCCCCACGACTCGCAGAGATAGCGCAAGATGTACTTGGTTGATTCGGTCTTCCCGGCTCCCGACTCTCCGCTTACAATGATGGACTGGCTCTGTTTGAGCACCTTCATGTCTCGAAAGGCCTTGTCCGCTGAAAGCGATCAAGCTGTCACACTTCACCAGCACAGTGTTTCAGGACAAAGAGCAAAAAGAATCTTGGTGAAAAAGCACACACAATGAAAAGGGGATGTTCTGCAGATGTTTCGGAAGCAGCCATAGGTGTTTGGGAGCAGGTTTGGAGCTGCAAGTGTCTTTTTTGGAGTAGGAGATCTGTGTTTGGAACACCTTCATAATGCTGAACATGGCTGAAATGCTGGCACGTCAAGAATTTTTGTTCTTTAACAAACCTTAAATACTCTTCAGTCACACACTGGCCCTGCCCACCAATCTAATCATGGTCAAAAAATTTTAAAAGGAAGTGAGCGATTACATAAACTGTTCCATTTTCACACTAACAGGCTCTCCAGCATATCTCGTAAGTAATACTTAAAGCGGAGTAATCTTAACGGAGTAATCTTAACAACAAACAATAACATGTCAATGCAAAGGTAGCGGAGGGAATCCAAGCAAGAACAGTCACTATCGACATAATCATGAAATGAGATTCGCAAACACATGGGCATGCTGTCAACTATGTGTCACATACCGCAGTAAATGCAAGAACAAAGCCGAGCACATAGGCAGCCTTCCTCGACAGTCAGTGCAGAAGTAAGTGGCAAATGGACCTGTGGGCTCTGTATTTGGATGGGCACAATACTTGACTACAAGTCAAGGGCAGTGCGGCCTATTCTTGTTTTGCACATTTACGACTCTCTTTCCGGCCATGAAGCTCATGCAGGTGACATCGGAATGTGCTATATTGCTCCCGAATGAGGACTGCAATTCATTATCATCCAAACTCCCCCAATAGCAACGGCCACTTTGTATCAAACAGGGTATTGAAGTGCCAATCAATCGAACAATTATTTCAATACGTGCATCGGTGGCTGCTTCCAGGCAGCACTAAATGCTTACGCAGCAGACCAAATATCACGGTGATCATCGTGACAAAGCACTCCACATAACACACAAACAAGGCATTCAGCAGTCAGAGCTGAAACAGAGACCAAGCGAGAAATGTGAGCTTCTAACACCGAGGAGGTGGGAAACGCCAGGGCGAAACCACAAGCAAAATCACCACACATGGGCCAAAAGCCAAAGCTCTATCCTGACCTACAGTCGAAGTCGAAGTTGGGAAAGGAGGACACCAGCGTTCTAAAGGTGGGACCACAAGAAGCAAGCGGCTCGTTGTCCCAAGGGGCAGAAGACCCGAATTCGAAGTCTTTTGTTTAAAGTGCTTATATTTACCAGATAAATGTGTGCGTTTCTTGTGACTGAAATGTATATTTTGATTTTTTATGCTTAACCTGTACAGTGAAGTATTGATGGTTTTAATAAATTTCTTTGTTCATGTTACAAAGTTTTTGTTTGATAATTTTTTTCGTAGTATTGTTAATAAACTTGTAGCAAAGGAGCACCATCAGCCGGTTTTTGCTACATTTGCCTCCGTGGCTCGCTTCACCCTACAGGCTTGACGATTTCGATGGCTGCACGCAAAAGAAGAGGTCTGTTTCGTCAGCGTTATAAATATCACAAGGCTTGTACCCCTCAACTAAAGCAGATAATGTGGACTTTCAATCATTGGTTGCTTCCACATTCCCACTTGCCACTTCTCTGCTTACAGTTTTGTAAGTGATGTCGTGCCACTTGCAGAAACGATCGATCCAGCCATTTAATGACGCAAAATCATCTATGCCCCGCTATTTCCATCGCCTTTTTGCATAAAATGTGTGAGGGAGCACATGTGCCCAGCCTCCCTTTGCCTTTTACTGCCGCGCGACATCCTAGTTGCAGGGACATGACTGTTCCTTTGAGAGTCAATAAAGTCTCTTGCGAAGGAATGGAACACCCCCGTGGCCTGCACTTGCGATCGCCCTTTCCCGGCGCATAGAACGGGTTTCTTCTCCCTCAGCAAGGGAACGTATTCTCGTCAGGGAGCGAGGGAAACCATGGCAGGAAAGAAAACCAGAGTGCTGACAATCCGACGCTCTCTCTGACACCGGCCAAGGGAGAAGGGTGTTGATCTCGCAACCACCTGCGAGCCGAGGACGACAGCGACCAAGGACTAAGCGTCTACCCTTGCTTCTATTGTATCTCCTCGCACCATTTACGCGCTATTGCTAACCTATAGCATTAAGTGCCGTTTTGTTGATCTAGCCTGTTGCCTTAATTGCCTGAACCCGTGTAGCTCTAATGAGACAAGCTACGGATAGCAGACGTTTATCGTGCACAGTTTGCTGCCTGGCTAGCACCGAAATGGTGCGGGCCATACTGAGCGCGAGAGAAAGTTTCCTCTGTCGTTTATCGGCTCACGAACATAAAAAGAAAACTGAGGGGTGGGCCGGTGCATGTATGCGACTTGAAATGCAACGTGCCACGAGAGGAGCACGAGGACTACAGCCAGTCCTCCTCTAAGCCGCACGCGGCAGGTGAGATCGCTCGACACCGAGCGTGGAACTCTCCACAGCAGGCTGCGTTTGATATGTCCGGCGCGAGGTGCAAGTGTTCGCGCGCAATGCATGTACGATTGTTAACCTGTCCTTTTTTCTGTGTCGACTTTCTTCTAGCAGATAGAGAGTCGAAAGACAAAGAGGTGCCGCCAGAACAGCTCGGAGAGGAAACCGCTTCTCTCGAACGATCACCCCCAACAACATTCATGTCATCATCGCGGCCCCACCAACAGAGCAACGCCACTTCTAACCTACCTCATCACCCTCATCATCGGGTTTTTATGCAAGAGGCGCCAGGGTGACCAGCCGCCAGCCCAGCCGGAGAGCAAGCTGCGTCGGAGCTGTCGTCCCAAGGATGAGCCTACCTAGCCGTACCATGGTTGTCCAGATACCCTTGATTATTTTTCACGTTCTGGGCTGGGACAAGGAAACGAGAAAGAAGAAGAGCGCGATCGAGGGACGCGGGGACGCTCAAGTGACAGCAGAGCGCTTCCGAACGCAGTTAAATAAACAAGTATTTTTGCCTTATACCTTAAAGACGGAGTTGAGTCTGATCGCAGTGTCTGGAACGCCATCGTCTAAACATTGGTGCCGAAGAACCGGGAATGAAAACCAGGACCCTACGGATGGCTACCAGTCAACTGCAGCGGCATGAAGCGACTGAAGTCGAAGCGGACGTCGCGGCGAGCACAGAACACGAGGATTATAAACGAGGCAAGTGAGCTCCTCCCTAACGACTCTGCCTCCTATGACCAGCTCAACTCCATATATGAGAGGCTGAAGGCTAATAACGAAGAGCTTAAAAACCTGAACAACGAGATTGAGCCGCATATACCTGACGAGGAGTTCGAGGTTGAGTATAACGCTGTCTAACAATACGAGGACGTTGCTACGCGCATTCTCGCCGAGATTCTCAGCAAGAAAGATCGCATGCTAAGGACATCGACCGGAACTCAAGAAACAGTTGCCCATACAGTCGTAGCACCATCAGACGGAACTGGAGTTAAATTGCCTAAACTGACAATAGCTCCTTTTTTTGGAGACCTATGCAAGTGGACCGAATTTTGGGAACAATTTTACCAAATTGTTCATAGTAACAATCGCATCACTGCCACAGAGAAGTTTCATTACCTGCGACTGTATCTTAAAGGAGACGCTGCATCAGTAATTGCGGGCCTTCCGACGACAGAAAGTTGCTACAGTGACGCCATCAAAATGCTACAGAAGCGATTTGGGGACAAGACGCGCCTGGAGCAAGAATATTTTGCCAAGCTACGGATGTTAAGCACTGTCCGTTCATCGACTGACACCAAAGCGCTACGCAGCTTGTACGACCAAGTTCTCGTGAATATCTGAGGCTTAGAGACTTTGGGTGTGCACAAGTCGTCATTTTCGTCAATGCTCTGCGACATCCTACTGCGTGCTCTTCCACGGGATATAGTTGTGCAGTATCATCGATCATGTGCCGTCCAGTTGGCATATGACTCGAGAGCTGAAGCTACACCCGTGGGACTGGACCGTGTGCTCAACTTCCTGTGTATCGAGCTGGAAAGCCTGGAGAAGAGTGATTTTAAGGATGCCAAAGGACGAGAACATGAAACACTCCCCGTGGCCAGTCAGTCGACGTACTCTCGGCGTGGGAAACCGACGTCATCTGTGCTTCACAGCAACTCGGTACGAGAAAAAAAGGACAACTGCGTATTCTGCTCGTCCAGCCATCACGGACCGGAAGCCTGCACAGCTGACTTGTCACTGATGCAGAAGAAGGAACTGCTTTCCAACGACAAAAGGTGTTTCCGCTGCACCACCAAAGGACATCGGGCACGGGACTGCAAAAAGAGGATTTCCTGCTCCAGATGCCAAGCTCGACACGCTACAAGCATGTGCGATCCCAATAGGTGTTCGCGGAAGTCAGACTATGCTAACAAGAACCACGAAAAAACTACGACAGTCTGCGCATCACTTGGAAGAAGACCCGTCAAGGAAGACTCTACCACTTGCGTTTTTCTTCAGACTTTCAGAGCATGGGCCATCAATGACGACACCTGCCGCTACATACGAGGCGTTTTTGATGGTGGCAGTCAGAGGACTTTCGTACCTGAAGATCTGTCCAAGCACCTCAAGCTGAAAAGCATGGGAGCAACTCGAATAGCCTTCAATACTTTCGCAAATACATCGGACCAAGAGGCTAAGAGGCGTCGCATAGTAGAACTACGACTGCGAAGCCAGTTTTCCGACGCGGAAATAGTCTTAACTGCAATAGAGGTACCAAGCATCTGCCAAGACATCGCAGAGACTGCAATGGACGTAGCCTTCGTTGCGTCTTTCAAGAAGCTGGGAAACGATGTTGCCGATGAGCTCCAACATCCATCTATCATAACTAAGAGTGGCATCAGCGTACTTATCGGGTCCGATCAGATGTGGAAAGTGTTGACCGGCGAAGTTTCACGGTGCGAAGGCAACGAATCATTGATCGCACTGAACTTCAAGCTTGGATGGACCTTCCAGGGAAGCACATCGCACTTGGTGTCCCACCCAACTACCTCATAAATGATGGTGTGCGTGCTAAAAGCCCAAGCTATTGATTCCGACGAGATATTGCGCTCCTTTTGGGAACTTGAAAACATAGGAATTACGGACACGATAAACAAGCCACCTGAAATGAGCAACACCATGAGGCATTTTGAGCAAACGATTAGTTTTATAAACGGAATATATGAAGTGACCCACCCTTGGAAGGATAATTTCGAGCTTGCAAACAACAGGCAAGTAGCCGTTACTCGACTGGACAAGCTTGTGAACCGTCTCAACTCCAGAAAAGGACTGCTCGAAACGTATGACCGTACCATAAGGGAGTACTTGAGGGCAGGACACGCCGAAGTAGTCAGTGACGTACCTGCAGAAGTGACGAAATTATATTACATGCCGCACAAGGAAGTCATGCGTGAACAAGCACTGACGACGAAAATGAGAGTGGTGTTTGACGCTTCGTCACATGCCAGAGGATGCAAGTCCCTTAATGACTGCCTTCAAAAGGGTGACAACTTATACCAAGACCTCGTGCAAATTCTGCTACGCTTCAGAACGCACCCGGTGGCAGTTATAACGGACATAGAAAAGGCCTTCTTTCAAATTGCGATTCGGGAGGACGACAGAGACGCTTTCCGCTTTCTCTGGTTTGCAGAAGGAGATTTATCCAAGGGCAAGCTGCAAGAGTGGAGGATGACACGAGTGCCTTTTGAAGCTACATGTAGACCATTTTTGCTCACAGCTACTATTCACTACCACGTGAAAAGAGCACCGGCTGTCATGGCACAAACAGCGCAAACTCTTGCCGAGTCGTTTTACGTGGATGACTTAGTCACTGGTGCCGACACAGAAGAGGAAGCCGCTAAACTATGCCAAGAAGCGCGCACAATAATGAAATCGGCCGGCATGACATTGCGAAAATGGACAACAAATTCAGCAAATTTGATGCGCACGCTTGAAAATCAAGTGGAATCTACTAGTAATGAGATGGTCGTTCTTCACGAAACGTCAGTCAAGGTCCTGGGTTTGGTTTGGCATCCTGCAAAGGATGAATTCAACTTTTCGGTTGAAAATCTACTCCGGTTTTTGACAGCACAGACAGGTACAAAACGATTTGTCTTGCAGTCAGCATCAAGAATATTTGAACCGTTGGGATTCGTAGGACCATATACTATTGCCATACGAATATTGTTTCAGAAACTGTGGATACGAGGAATTGGCTGGGATGAAGTCCTACCCAATGACCTGCAAAAAGAATGGAATGATTGTGTCATCCAGCTGCCGCAACTGCAAGACGTCGTCGTTCCTCGCTATCTGGGCGGTGGAGCAAGGAAGACCAATGTGCTTCAAGTACATGTTTTCTGCGATGTCAGTCCAGCGGCGTACGGAACAGCGATATACGTCGTATCAAGTCCTGAGGAGCCGATACTGTTGATTGCGAAGTCCCGTGTAGCACCCATTAAGGAGACAATGCTGCCGCGATTGGAGCTGCTGGCTGCCTTAATCGGCTCAAGAATGTTGGCATACGTGAAAAGGGCTTTGAGGAATGTTCAAGTTGACTACACGACGTGGACAGATTCCGCCATTGTGTTGCCATGGATAAAAGGTGACGTAAAAAAGTGGATACAGTTCATAGCCAACAGAGTCAATGAAATTAGGTGCACTACAGATACATCAAAGTGGAGATACTGTCCTGGAACGGACAACCCGGCTGACCTACTCACACGTGGCGCGACGCTTGAAAGACTGCTGTGCAGCTCAAAATGGTGGCATGGTCCCGAGTGGCTAACTAAACCGATGTCTGAATGGCCCCTACAGTTCAGTGAACTAGACATAGTGGAAGCCACCCAAGGTGAAATTACAACAGTCCACATCGCACTAATGACACGCTTCTCAGTTCCGATAATTGATATTCAACGGTACAGCAGGCTTCAGCACCTACTCAGAGTCACTGCGTGGATTCAGATTTACTGACCGATGCATAAAAAGAAGTAATCATACAGGACATCTCGTGGCAACAGAAATCCTGAACGCTGAACAGTATTGGATAAGATGTACACAAGAGCAAGGCTTTCTTGAAGAACTCACCACTTTGACCAACGGCCAACCAGTCGAGTCTACATCTCGAATCGCTGAACTACGCCCTTACATAGACAAAGACGGAATTCTTCGGGTTGGAGGCCGTTTATCCCTCATGCATTCCACACAAGATGTCAAGCACCCAATCATAATGCCGTCAAGCCACCACTTTTCGACACTTTTGGTAAACAGAGCCCATCTTAAAGTCTTACACGGAGGAGTTAGAGATACACTTACGCAGCTTCGGGAACGCTACTGTATTTGTCGAGCTCGCTCTTTGGTAAAAAGAGTGCTGCATGGCTGCAATATATGCAAGCATTTCAGTGCGGGCCCAGGAGCTGCTGAGACTGCTCCGTTAACAAGTCATCGAGTGACACCAACGAACCCGTTCGAAGTTGTAGGAGTCGACTTCGCGGGCCCTCTGTATGCACGCACGGAGAAAGGGGACACGAAGTACTACGTTGCACTTTTTACGTGCGCCGTATCTAGAGCCGTGCATCTCGAGCTTGTCTCGGAAATGACATCCGAGGCTTTCCTGCTGTGCCTACGACGATTTGCAGCTCGGAGAGGATTACCTAGGGTGATCTATTCTGACAACGCTCGAAGCTTTCACAAGACATCGGCAGACATAAAGCGGCTAAACCGAATGTTCTCTGAAGAGGACGTCGCTGGTCACCTCAGCACCAACGGCATTTCGTGGAAGTTTATAGCACCAAATGCTCCTTGGTGGGGTGGATGGTGGGAGCGCCTTGTACGATCAGTGAAGCTTTCGCTGCGAAAAATTATCGGCAAAGCTCGTCTGAACTACGAAGAAATATGGACAGTGCTGGCGGAGGTCGAAGCAGTCGTAAACTCTAGGCCTCTGACTTTCATCGAGACAGATGCAGGAGAACCTTGCACTTTGACGCCAGCCGAACTTCTCCTTTAACGAAGATTGACTTCCATACCGTATGCGACCGCTGACGATGTCAACAGTAATTCCAAACGATCAGACGCCATACGCAGACACAACTACAGGAAGCTGCTGGTTGAAAGTTTTTGGAAGCGTTGGCAAAAAGAACTGTTGATTGAACTGTTGATGAACTGTTGAAAAGACGATGGTTGATTATTTTTCACGTTCTGGGCCAAGACAAGGAAACGAGAAAGAAGAAGAGCGCGATCGAGGGACGCGGGGACGCTCAAGTGACAGCAGAGCGCTTCCGAACGCAGTTAAATAAACAAGTATTTTTGCCTTATACCTTAAAGACGGAGTTGAGTCTGATCGCAGTGTCTGGAACGCCATCGTCTAAATACCCTTATGGCCTCTGCTACCTCGAGGCCATGCTGCGGCACGACGAAGATGACTCTCAAGCCTGCCACACCGGGGAAGCCGCGACCCGTTGCTCCAGCCCAGACTGTGCTGGAGAGGGCGGCCGGGGGCCAGTGCTGAACAACACACGTCACAGACTGGCTACCCCCAATCGCCCCAACGGCCTGAGAGGCGGGGGTCAACGAGGCGCGATCCGGACCAGAGTTTTACCGGCACCAAATCGACGGCGGCAGTAATGGCGACAAAGGCGACAGCAGTGGCAATAACGGCGACGGAGGTGACAGCGGTGGCAATGACTGGCCATGCTGCAAATGGGCACGGCATCAGTGGTGGTGACTATTTTGGATGCAGCGGAGACAAGTGGGGGCACCGGCGGCACCTAAGGCAGAGGGCCAACCACAGGAGGGCACGCATTGGGACCCACCATCCTAGCCTTCCTCGATGATTAATAACGAAATGTTCTCATGTTTCAATCTCGTGTCGTTCGGGGTGGGGGTGCACGTCCACACAGATTCCCTTTTTCTTTTACGGCAGCACGACAGCCTAGTTGCTGGGACATGAATGTCCCTTCGAGAGTCAATAAAGCTTCTTGCGAAGGAATTGAACACTCCCGCAGCTTGCGCTCGCGATCCCCTTTTTTTGGCGCATGGAACGGGTTTCCCCTCCCTCAACTAAAAAACGCATTCTCGTCAGTGCCCCCGGCGGTACAGGCAGTGAAGAAAACCAGCATACCAACATCCGGAGGCTCTCTCTGACACAGGCCTAGGAAGAAGGAGGTCGAACCTGCAACTCCCCTGCGAGCCGAAGACGACAACAACCAGAGTAAGCATCTACCCTTGTTTTCTGTAGTATCTCCTCAAGACATTTACACGTTATTGCTAATGCATAATGACAGGTAAATTGCCACTATTCCTTAAGAGGAAGGTGTACAACAGCTGTATCTTGCCGTTAATTAGCTACGGAGCAGAAACCTGGAGACTTGCAAAGAGGGTTCAACTTAAATTGAGGACGACGCAGCAAGCAATGGAAAAAAAAATGGTAGGTGTAACCTTAAGAGACAAGAAGAGAGCAGAGTGAATTAGGGAACAAACGGGGGTTAAGGATATCATAGTTGAAATCAAGAAGAGGAAATGGACATGGGCTGGGCATGTAGCATGTAGACACGATAACCGCTGGTCATTAAGGGTAACTAACTGGATTCCCAAAGAAGGCAAGCGGGTTAGGCGGAGACAGAAGGTTAGGTGGGCAGATCAGATTAAGAAGTTTGCAGGTATAAATTGGCAGCAGCAAGCACAGGACCGCGTTAACTGGCAGAACATGGGAGAGGCCTCTGTCCTGCAAAGGGTGTAGTCAGGCTGATGATGATGATGATGCTAATGCATAGCAATAAACCTAGCCTATTGCCTTATTTGCCCGAACCCGTGTAGCTGCAATGAGACAAGCTACGGATAGGGGATGTTAATCGTACACGGTATGACTGTGTGCGGCTGAAACATTAGCTAGGCTTCTGCACCAGCCGCACGCTCTCTCTGACACCGGCCAGGAACGAAGGAGGTCGAACCCGAAACGACCTGGTGAGTCGAGGACGTCAACAACAAAGGAGTAAGCATCTACTCTTGTTTCTGTACTATCATCTCGCGATATTTACGTGCTATTGCTAACGCCTAGTGTCGTTTTGTTGACCTAGCCTGTCGCTTTATTCGCCCAAACCCGTGTAGCTGCAATGAGACGAGCTACGGATAGGGAACGTTAATCGTGCACGGTATGAATGTGTGTGGCTGGAACATTAGAGAGGCTTCTGTGTCAGCCGTACATAGTACAGACCCCCTACAATCTTCTCTTTTTCTTTTTCATTCCTGTCTCCTTGTATAGGGTAGCAAACTGGACTTAGTCTCGTTAACCTCCCTACCTTTTTGATATTCTTTCTCTCTCTCTCCGTTGCAAGCACAGTGATCATGGTGATAGTACTTTTCACCAATGGTCATCTAGAGGCGGCCTCTTCAACTCTCCTTCAGCTTATTGCAGCCTGTTGCTTAGCCAAGCTAGGCCAAGACTGTCAAACGTCAAATCAAAATAGCGGTGCCTGAGCAGCATGCTGGGTGGGTTCGGCGGATTAGTTTGCAACGCATCATACAGCAACGTTCTCACAGCTGCGACATAACAACAAAGTTTGCAATACGTAAGATTCCATTGGAGCTATGCCGGGACCGATGAAAGACGTCACCGTAGAGAAAACGCAGAAGTGAGGAACGTAACAAGCGGGGTTACACTACTGGGATGAAGCCGTGATGCTCCAGAATGTGTACACTTGCTTAGAGGACGGTGTCAAGACGTGGTTCCTAAATAAAGATGTTTTGACATCTTGGCCCGATGTTCCAGCGTCGACGTCTCGAAACTTACAGTAGTGAGACTGCCGCGAATGGGTGCAGCGTGCCCTACAATCACGCATCCAGATGTGGAACGAGATCGTTTCTATGTAGGTCGAGGACCTGATACGGTTTGTCAAGCGAGCAAATCCTGCTATCGCAGAAGAAAAAAGTTGCGTGGTGTAGAGGAAAAACTTTTTGTGGTTTAGTGCGTAGTCCTCCCAAGAGTGTAGCTGAGTTCCTTACTGAAGCAGCAAGAATAGAGCAAGTCCTGCACCAACGGTCTGTTTTGTTTCACTATCAAGGGAATCCCACATCAACTTCCCGAATTATTTGCCACCCCTACAAGCAAGAACACCGAATGAATTCGCGAAATAGCCTGCTCTGTTGTCCGTGAAGGAATAGAAAAGATGTACTAGACAAGGCAAACCGATGTCGGTTCCATCACCAGTGTCATCAATGACGAGGTCCAGCAGGTGCTGCATGGCCATCGTTTTCCACCGATGCCGATTGATTCAGAAACGGCTCCTGTGTTTGATTGATTGATTGATTTGTGAGGTTAACGTCCCAAAACCGCCTTATGATTATGAGAGACGCCGTAGTGGAGGGCTCCAGAAATTTCGACCACCTGGGGTTCTTTGACGTGCACCCAAATCTGAGTACACGGGCCTACAACATTTCCGCCTCCGTCGGAAATGCAGCCGCCACAGCCGGGATTTGATCCCGCGACCAGCGGGTCAGCAGCCGAGTACCTTAGCCACTAGACCACCGTGACGGTGCAACCGGCTTTTGTGTCTACTGAGACGATCGCTGCCTTACGTATGCGGAAGCCGTGCGATCTGCCACGCCTCTTTCGAGTCCAGGAGTGCCGACCCAGACAATGCCTTCACTTGCGATTCAGTCAGCGCACGCTGGTTTGAACTTCGATGGTCGCAAAACACCCACGCGCAATTCTGACCTCTGGCGTACATCTGATAGACGACCCCTTTGCTACCATTGCAGTGAGGCTGGTCACATTTACCCCGCATGTCGATAGTGGCAACCACCGTAGCCTATGGAGACTCTGCTGCTGACGTCACTGGGTGCTTTGCGTCCAAGAAAACGAATAACGATGCGAAATTTCTAGACGACATGGACGTTAATTTGACGCTGTCAGACGAGAGGAAGGCTGCACCTCATGACCTTTAAGGGAGTTTGAATCTTGCTTCGTCTCTTCTTCTAAAGTCCGTCAAACACACCTCACGAAGCATCGAATTATTACCAACGATAACGTCCACCCCATATGGCAGCAACATTACCACGTTGCTGCCGAAGAACAGACACAAGTAAAGGAGATGCTGGACGACGTCGTTATTCAACCACCTAGCAGCCCTTGGTCCTCGCCAGTCGTTCCAGTGAAGGAAAAAGATGGAACGCTACAATTCTGTACTGATTACAGGAAGCTAAGTAGCGTCACAAAAGAGAAGTCGACTCGCTACCACGGGTCGATGACTCTCTCGACAGGTCACGACGCGCAATGTATTTTTTGTCCATCGATCTAAAGAGTGCCTATTGGCAGATTCAAGTTTATGAATGAGACTGAAAAAAAAAAACCAGCGTTTGTAACTCTAGACGGACTTTCAGAATTCGGAGTTCTTCCCTTCGGCCTCTGTTCTGCCCCAGCCACTTTTTAAAGAATGATGAATCTCGTTCTCGCTGATTTGAAGTGGCAAAACTGCTTTGTTTACCTGGATGATGTTTGTCATCATTTTCAAGAGCTTCAATTACATTGGAAGAACCTAAGAAAGGTTCTGGAAGCCATTTTCATAGCTGAACTAGCACTAAAACCCCAAAAATGTGATTTCAGCTATGAAGAGCTGAAATTTCTTGGACATGTCATTAATGTGGATGGAGTGCGGACTGATCCAAACAAAACTGCTGCCATCGCCTCTTTTCCTGTTCCATCAGATAAAAGAGCAGTACGGCGTTTTCTCGGCTTGTGCACGTATTACCACCGATTTATCGCCAACATCTCGAAGATAGCTTAACCTCTTACGCCACTCACCCGAGATGACGTGCCCTTTACTTAGACCCCAGAGCAAGAAACAGCGTTCACAGAGCTACGTCAGACTTCGCGGCAGTGATCTAGTGGCTAAGGTACTCGGCTGCATACGAACAAGTCACAGGATCAAATCCCGGCTGCGGCAGCTGCATCTTTGATAAAAGCGAAAATGCTGTAGGTCGGTGTGTTCAGATTTGAGCACACCTTAAAGAACCCCAGGTGGTCAGAATTTCTGGAGACCTCCCTTACGATGTCTCTCATAATCATATGGTGGTTTTGGGATGTTAAACCCCACATATGAATCTAGAGCTACAGCAGGGAATACAAACAGCCCTTGTTCTTGCCCATTTGGATGAGGACGTTGCTACAGAAATTCACACATATCCCAGCAACGTCTGACTTAGCGCTGTACTGGTACAACGACATGTCTGCGTTGAGCATGTAATAGCTTATGCCAGTCGTACCCTTTCTCGAGCAGCGACCAACTATTCTACATCAAAGAAAGAATGCCTTCTTGTAGTGTAGCCGACGACTAAAGGTGTAGCCGGCGACTAAATTCCAGCCTTACCTCTAGAGTCGTCCCTTCAAAGTGGCGACTCGCCACCATTCGTTCTGCTGACTGGCCAATCTCAGAGATCTATCTGGCCGTCTCACTTGGTAGAGTTCGCGGCTGCATTGCAGGAGTTCGACATTACGATTGTGTACACGTCATGGCACAAACACGAGGATGCCAACGTGCTTTCTTGAGTGCCTGTGGGACAAGCTGTCATGAACTCCGAGAATGAAGCTTGATGTCAAGACAGCGAGCAAACTAAGAATTCATCAGAATCAGCCTGACTACATCCCCTGCAGGACAAAGGCCTCTCATGTTCTGCCAGCCAACTCATTCCCGTGCTTGCTGATGCCATTTTATACCCACAAACCTCTTAATCTCATCTGCCCACCTAACTTTTTGTCTCCCCCTAACCCACTTGCCTTCTCTGTGAATCCAGTCTGTTACCCTCAATGACCAGCGGTTACCCTGCCTACACACTACATGCCCGCCTCTCCTCAATTTCCTTTACTTGACTTCAACTTTGATATCCTTAACCCCGGTTTGTTCCCTCATCCACTCTGCTCTCTCTCGTCTTTTAAGGTTACACCTATCATTTTCCATTCCATCGCTCGCTGCGTCATCCTCAATTTAAGCTGAACCCTCTCTGTAAGTCTTCAAGTTTCTGCTCTGTAGGCAAGTACTGGCAAGATGCAGCTGTCATATACCTTCCTCTTGAGGGATGGTGGCAATCTACCTGTCATAATTTGAGAGTGCTTGCCAAATGTGCTCCACCCCATTCTTATTCTTCTAGTTACTTCAATCTCGTGGTTTGGCTCCGCGGTTATTACCTGCCCTAAGTAGACATAGTCTTTTACAACTTTAAGTGCACTATTACCTATCTGGAAGCACTGTTCTTTTTCAAAACTTTTGTTCTGCTCTTCTTGTCTAACTCCATAATCATGAGTTGCAATCCGTCCCCCTAGTGACTCAGCAATGGCATGTCATCGGTGAAGCGCAGATTACTAAGACACTCTTCATTAACTCTTCCCATTCCAGCCCTCTGAAAACCTCCCATAAGTACGTGGTAAATAGAATTGGGGAGATTGTATCCCACTGTTTTACACCATTTTTCATTGGTATGCTGTTGCTTTCTTAACGAAGCACTATGGTAGCAGTTGATCACCTGAAGATTTCTTCCAGGATGTTTATATATGCTTTGTCGACGCCTTGATCCTGGAGTGCCTTGATGACTGCTGATATTTCTACTGAATCAAATTACTTCTCGTAATCAATAAAGGCTATGTACAGTGGTTAGGTGCATTCTCAGCATTTATCTATTACGTGATTGATAGTATAGATGTGGTCGATTGTTGAGTATAGTCAGCCCGAAATCCTGCTTGTTCCTTTGGTTGATTGAACTTTAATGTTGCCTTGATTTTGTTACCAATTACTTTTGTAGATAGCTTGTATACGACAGAACAAGCTGATCGGCCTGTAATTTTCAAGTCCTTGTCATCTCCTTTCTTATGCATAAGATAATGTTAGCATTCTTCAAGGTTTCGGTACTCTTCCTGTCAGGGGACACTTCGTAACAGGGTGGCTAGTTTTTCTAACACAATCTGTCCTCTATCTTTCAGCAGATCTGATGTTACCTGATCCTCACCAGCAGCTTTGCCTCTTTGCATGCTCTCCAAAGCTTTTCCCACTTCTATCATTACTGGTGGGGTGTCATCTGAGTTACTGTTATTTCTTATAGTATTAAGGTCGTGGTTGTCCCGGCTACTGTACAGACCTCTGCAGAACTTCACCGCTATTTAAACTATCCTATCCATATTGTTAGTTATTTCGCCTTCTTTGTCCCTTAGTGCAAACATCCGATTTTTGCCTATCCCAAGTTTCCTCTTCACTGCTTTGACGCTTCCTCCGTTTTTCAGAGCATGTTCAATTCTTTCCGTGTTATACCTTCTTACATCGCATACCTTACACCGATTAATCAACTTCGAAAGCTCTGCCAGTTCTACTTTGTCCGTTTTACTTGAGGTTTCTATGCTTTGACGCTTCTTAATAATGTTCTTCATTTACTGGGACAGTTTTCCAGTGCCCTGTCTAACTCCCTGCCTCCAACTTCCACTGCACACTCCGTAATGATACTCGTCAGATCATCATTCATTGTATCTACGCTAAGGTTGGTTTTCTCATTAAGAGCCAAGTACCTGTTGTAAAGCGAGACTCTGAATTCCTGTACAATCCCTCTCTGTGCTAGCTCATTGATTGGCTTCTAGCGTATGAATTTCTGTCGTTCCTTCTTCAAGTCTAGGTGAATTCACGACTGTACCATTCCCTGGTCATTACAACGTACCTTGCCAAGCACTTCCACATCCTGCACAATGCCTGGTTGTGCACTCAGCATAAAGTCTACTTCACTTTTACTTTCACCATTAGGGCTCCTTCATGTCCACTTACTATCCCCTCATTTTTGACAGAAGATATTCAAGATACGTAAATTATTTTGTTCTGCGAATTCTACTAATAACTTCTCTCTGGCATTTCTAGTACCGATGCCATAATCTCCTACTGCTTGTTCTCCAGCCTGCTTCTTCCCTACCTTGGCATTGAATTCACCAATCAGTATAGTAAACTGTGTTTTTACTTTACTCATTGCAGATTCTACTTCTTTATAAAAGCATAAAAGCTTTCATTTAACGCGTCATCATGAGTGGATGAAGGTGCGTAAGCCTGTACCACCTTCATTTTATATTTCTTATTAAGTTTAATTAGAACACCTACCACCCTTTTATTCATGCTATAGCATTCCATTCCATGTTACCAGCTATAGGTCTGCGAATAAGGAACCCCGCGCCGAGTTCTCTTCTGCCAGCCAAGCCACGATAGCAAAAGACGAGCCCATTCTGTAGCTCTGTAGCGGCCTCATCTGTTTTGCTAACCTCACTGAGCCCTATTACATTGCATTTAACACCCTCTAGCTTCTCAAATAGTAAAGCTAGACTTGCCTCTCTAGATAAGGTTTTAACGTTAAATGTTGTCAAGTTCAGGTTCTAATAGCGGCCTGTACGAACCCAGAAATTCTTGGAACCCTCTGCTGCTTTGCAGATCTGACCGCCACCGTGGTCAGTTGCTTCGCAGCTGCTGGGGACTGGGGGCCGTGAGTTATTTGACGTATGCATGTGGGAGGTAGTGGACAGGTACTGCACCCGGGTGGCCAATCCTTCTCTGATGAGGGAGTGCATTACCGGCTGTGGTCACCGGTGAGGCCGCACCCCAGGCATTTCAATGCAATTCTATCACCACGTGGCTTTTTTTAATCCAGTCAGGAACTGGGTGTCATCAGGATTCAAACCACGAACCTCTTGCACGCGAGGCTGATACTCTAACCACTACGCGAGACCAAGAATCACGCCCAGTTATTGATTCCCTGGAAGGCCGCAGTTCCCAGGTCACTCGGCACATTGCTCATGAGCTTTCCTCCTTTCGTCTGAGAAGAGGCATCCTTTACAAGAAAAAGGCTCGTGGAAGCGACAAAGCTTTTCTACTCGTTGTCCCTACCAATATGCGCAAAGAAATCCTTTTTGCATGCCATGTCGAAACCACGTCAGGACATCTGGGCTTTTTAAGAACTCTCGCCAGAGTGCGCCAACAGTAAAATTGGCCATGACTATGAGCTAGTGTACGTCGCTATTTGAAAAGCTGCCACGAGTGCCGCGGGTCTGCTCCAACCGATCGCATCTCCGCGGACACCGTTGACCTCGTAGGAATGGACCTTCTAGAACCCTTCCTTTTGTCAACCTCCGGTAACAAATGGATAATAGTTACGACAGATTATCAGACTCGTTATGTCGAAAGAAAAGCATTACCCAGCAGCACGGCTTCTGAAGTCACCAAGTTCTTCGTGCACCATACCGTCCTACGGCCCGTCATGCGCGATCATGGACAGAGGGACAACATTTGCAGCACAAATGACGGAGGCAATTTTCAAACTGAGCTGCAGAAGTCATCGAAAAAAGACCGCCACGTTTAACCCGCAATCAAATGGACTGACAGAAAGGCTTAACAAGACCATAGCAGACATGCTATCAATGTATGTGGATGTACAACACAAAAACTTGGACAAGATTCTTCCATACGTTATGTCTGCATACAATATGGCAACGCAAGAAACAATGCGATTTTTGCCTCGTTTATAGACGCAACGTGCGCACCACGCTCGATGCTATGTTTCCGTGCAACAATAGCGATGAACTTGCTCCTGTAGCTGAGCAATACATACAGTATGGCGAAAAACCTCGCCAGCTAGCCCACACAAACACCAGTCACCAACAAGATGCACATGCACGGCATTACAGCTTCCACCATCAAAACATCGCCTACCACCTTCGCGACCGAGTGGGGGTATGGATCCCTGTCCAACGACCAGGCTGACCCAAAAAACATTGTGAACCATACAAGTTTCTCAGACGTGTCACAGACCTTACCTACGAGGTATTCATGAACAGCGCAGTGTCTTCTCGTTGGCAGCTTCAACCCGAAACCGTGCATGTCGTGCGGCTGAAGCCGTACTTCACACAGTAGCCCTTGTGATTCTGCATGTTACAACGGGCAGTGATTTTTCGCTGCTGCTGTTTTTGTTCTGTGTTTCTGTGCCTTTTTTTCCGCTCTTGGCGCAAGTGTCGGTCCAATATTCTTATTTGCACTGCGGTAGGTATTGGAATTTAACCTCCTTGGTCCTCTACATCTGCGTGTGTATACTATGGATTCATTTTTTTTTCTTCACAAGCATCGCGTCGATGCTTTCAAAGGGGGACTAATGCCATATGGTCTGCTCCTGTAAGAACCATGAGTGGGACAAGACGAAGTTGTTCTACCTGAGCTGCTGATTGGCTAGTATACCCAGTGAGCCTAATAAAACGAAGTTTTTGTCATAAGCGTGACACTATGCTCGGTACTCTCCGCACAGAAAAAAGCCAACATGGCGACCTAAGAAAATGACACGACAGGAGGATCACAGCACGGTTGGAGCCAAGATACGTGAACTGTTTCACGCTCCCCGGCAGCACTGGTCCGAAAGTGGGTCAACGGGCTCAACCTCACAGTTGATGGAAGATGTTTGCCGCAAGACACGTGGTTTTTGACGAAACCTTTGGTGAATGACCGGGAAGGGGTAAATGGGACCCAGAACCAAACCAACATTTCCAGGGAATAGTGGGCACTAGATGCAGAGGCATCGTCGTGAGTTTTCTGGCGCCATTGTCTTGGGCGGTAAACAAGCGAGCAAGTTCACGACACTCTTCAGCATAAGCAGCTGCTTCTGAAGCAGGTGCCGCTTCGAAAAAATCAGGTCTGTAGGGCAGAATTGTATCCATGGAGCACAAGGGTTCCCATTCATACAGAAGGAAGAAAGAAAAGAAGGCGGTACTTGTTTGTGGCCCAGAGTTTTAAGCATATGTGACGGAAGAAAGGACCTAATCCAAATTAGTGTGGTCGTCAGATGCGTACATGGCAAGTATATCTCCAAGCGTACAATTAAAATGTTCCGTCATGCCACTGGTTTGAGGATGGTATGCCGAGGATTTCCAAACGACATTCCTTGAACAACGCGTCAATGGTGTTCGAGAGAAGCACATGGCCACGGTCACTCCATAATTCAAGAGGTGCACCGTGTCCCAAAATGAGATGAAGAAACAAGCAAACAACATCTTTCGTAATGGTAGCAGGTAGCGCAGACTTTTCAGCGTAGCGTGCCAGATAATCTACATCAACAATGATCCACTGGTAGCCTCAAAGAGTGTTGGGTAGAGGACCATAAAGGTCAATACCAATGCGGTCAAATGGTCTCACTGGGCAGGGTAAGAATTGCAGAGACAGCCGTGCTGTAAAGAGGTGTCCTGCGGCGTTGGCACATGACACATGATTGAATGTATTGATGAACATGCAGATACATGTCACGCCAGTAATACCTTAGACGAAGGCGGGAGTAACGTGGCCTCATTGGAGTCCATTGTAAAAGGCCGCCAGAGGCAATGGCGTTTCATTAAGATCGAACATTGTCTGTTTTGCCGTGCTAAACGCTTGCTTAGTTAACAAGCGCAAAGCAATGCGCTTCATATGAGCAGGCGATGGTAGATGCCACCATGTGGCCCGCTAAACCTGAACGTGCGGCTTTCTTTTGTTACAGTAAGTTGCAAGGTTACCAAAATGGCAACCCAATGTGAAACTGTTGGCATATCAGATGAGTTTTTGCTCTTTGGAACAGTCTTTTGTTAGCTGGGGTAAAGTAGGCCTAGGGGGGACTTCCATTGCTAGGATTGGCAGTGTGGTTTATTAAGAACAAAATTGATTGCTGTGGCATGTTTGAACTTATTGGCAAGTTGAGTTCTGCTCGCAAGTGTCTGTTTTGTTTTTTACGAACGTTGTTGAGTTGTCAGTACGAGAGCCCTGCGATCCGCATTCTGGGGTGAGCAAGGCTTAGAGAGCATGAATCGTAGGCCAAGCCAGAAGCGAGTAAGTACGAAAGGCTTGTATATGATCAGAGTTTCTGTAAATCATTCATCATCATCAGCCTGACTGTCCACTGCAAGACAAAGGCCTCTCCCATGTTCCGCCAGTCAACTCTGTCCTGTGCTTGCTGGTGCCAATTTATACCCGTAAACTTTTTAATCTCATCTGCCCACCTAACCTTCTCTCTCCCCCTTAACTCCCTTAACTTATCTGGGAATCCAGTTGGTTACCCTTAATGACCAGCGGTTATCCATTCTACGCGCTACATGCGCGCTACATGCCCGGCCCATGTCCATTTTCTCTTCTTGATTTCAACTATGATACCGGCCCATGTCCATTTTCTCTTCTTGATTTCAACTATGATATCCTTAACTCCGGTTTGTTCCCTAATCCACTCTGCTCTTTTCTTGTCTCTTAAAGTTACACCTACCATTTTTCTTTCCATTGCTCGCTGCGTCGTCCTCAATTTAAGCTGAACCTTCTTTGTAAGTCTCCAGGTTTCTGTTCAGTAGCTAAATACCGGCAAGATGCAGCTGTTATATACCTTTTTCTTGAGGGATAGTGGCAATCTACCTGTGATGATTTGAAGGTGCGGTTCTTACCTGTCCTAAGTAGACAGTCTTTTACAACTTCAAGTGCACTATTACCTATCTTATCTATCTCAAATAGCTAGCTGCTCTCTTCCAAGGTTGTTGTACGTTACTTCGGTTTTCTGCAGATTAATATTAAAACTTGCTTTTCTGATCTGATCTCCTTGTCTAACTCCATAATCATGAGTTGCAATTCGTCCCCTGAGTTACTCAGCAATGCAATGTCATCGGGGAAGCGCAGGTTACTAAGGTACTCTCCATTAACTTTTTATCCTTAACTGTTCCCATTCTAGGCTTCTGAAAACCTCCTGTAAGCACGTGGTGAATAGCATTGGGGAGATTGTGTCCCCCTGCCTTACACCCTTCTTGATTGATATTCTGTTGCTTTCTATATGAAGCACTATTGTAGCAGCTGATCCCCAGTAGATTTCTTCCAGGATGTTTATATATGCTTCGTCGACACCATGATTCCGCATGACTGCCGATATGTCTATTGAATCAAACGCCTCCTCGTAATCTATGAAGGCTGTGTATTGTGGTTGGCTATATTCCGAGCATTTCTCTATTACATGATTGATAGTATGAATGTGGTCAATTGTTGAGTAGCCTGTTCGAAAGCCTGCTTGTTCCTTTGGTGGATTGAATTCTAATGTCTTAATTCTGTTAGCAATCACCTTTGTAAATAGCTTGTATGCTACGGAGAGCAGGCTGATCGGCCTGCAATTCTTCAAGTCCTTGTCATCTCCTTTCTTATGTATTAGGATGATGTTAGCATTCTTCCAAAATTCTGGTACTCTTCCCGTCAGGAGACACCTCGTCAGCAGGGTTGCTAGTTTTTCTAACACAATCTGTCCTGCATCTTTCAGCAGATCTGGTGTTACCTGATCCTCACCAGCAGCTTTGACTCTTTGCATGCTCTTCAAAGCTTTTCTGACTTAAATCATTACTGGCGGGGTGTCATCTGGGTTACTGCTAGTTCTTGTATTAAGGTCATGGTTGTACTGGCTACTGTACCGATCTCGGTAAAACTCCTCCGCTAATTCTACTATCCTATCCATATTGGTAGTTGCATTGCCTTCCTTGTCCCTTAGTACATACGTTTGGTTTTCGCCTACCCCAAGTTTTCTCCTCACTGCTTTGACACTTCCTTTGTTCTTCACAGCGTGTTCAATTCTCTCCATGTTACACCTTTTTACATCAGATACCTTAACCTTATTATTCAACTTCGAAAGCTCCACCAACTCAATTTTGTCTGTTATACTTGAGGTTTCTGTGCTTTGACGCTTCTTAATAATATTCTTCGTTTACTGGGACAGCTTGCCTGTGTCCTGTCTAACTACAATACCTCCAACTTCCACTGCACACTCCTTATATTCATCATGATTATTCATCATTGAGTCAACGCTAAGGCTGGTTTCCTCAATAAGAGCCGAGTACCTGTTTTGAAGCGAGACTGAATTTCTGTACTTTCTGTAAATAGCTTCTTCTATCTCTTTGGTTCAGGGAGTCGGGCTTCGTTGCTGTCTTGTCTTGTGGCTCGACCACGAGGCATCGTGACACCGTCCGGGATGGTGGGCGCCGATCACTCGGTAATCTGCTGTGTACGGCGAGTAGTGAGTAGGGCCACCTTACAGAGCTAATGTGTCCTTGCAGTTGCCTTGCCTGCGCCTAGGCTGTGTGCTGAGTAGATGCCGGTTTTCGTCGAGCGACTCATTACAGGCGTAAGGCTCTGTGCAGCCGCCTGTCGCATGCGACACAACTAGGTGGATTGTGGCGTTGAGGTGTTGCACTTTGCTTTTCTCATCTTATCTTGCGTTGAAAAGCGACCTTTGTTGTATTTCTTAGCGGTATTGACCATTGTACGACGTGAACACTGATCCTGAAGCTCCTGTCCCTTTGCCCTACTGCATTGTTCTGTCGAATGCTTTGAGTTCATGCAGCGGTAGTGATGTAAACCGGGGCTGGTTGTCTTTTGCACGTCGTCTGCGCCGCTGGGCAGGAATGCGGTTGTGACATAAGGCGATGAACAAGCCTGGGATCTGTGAAACTGCCTGCAGTCCGGTGCCCTCACAAGTGCTGGTTGCAACCAGAAGACATGTCAGCACGAATGATGGTTCCTCACGTTGACGGCCACGTTGCTATTGCAGGACCTGTACCAAGGTGAAATTTTCTAGCCAAACAGTGCAGTGGTGTTAGCCGGCGGCAGCGCAGTGGTGCATTCTTTAGAGACACGTGTTGTCATCTTTCGTTAGAGCTTGTCTAGCTTATTTTTTCCCCCCGACTTTTTTTTCTTGGATATGGTTTGAACTAAGGTTGAGGGAATGTGGGGGAGTTATTACGCTCTGCAAAGGGGTTTGCGCATTGTGCCGCACGTGTTCCGTGGATAAGCCGCATTCAAAATTGAAAGCTGCTGAGCAGTATGTGTTGCAGCCCTGCACGTGACCTTCACCATCGTCATCATAAGGTCCGTTTGATTTACCTGCACTGCCTTAACTAATTCACGTGTAACTTATAAGGGTACTTGCTTGGGCGGGTCGGTAGCTATTTACTGTCACCTTATTGTGCACTGCTTATAAGACGAACACTTGGGATTAAGGACTAGACTGCTTGCGTCGAGAAATGTAAAGATATGTATGGTACTTCATCATTCACAGGGCATGCGCTGGTAAAAGTCAGAAATTTCCTTGAGCTTCTTTCATTTTATTTACGATTGGCATTAATAATGTGAGAAAACAAGGTGTACACCCAGAAGCAGGGTGTGTGCATTGGTTCCTGTATCACGCAGGTTCTGAGCGATGTGGTGTTAGCACAGTATGACAGAGCACACTCGAAATCATTGGATATGACGCGGGTAAGAAGTGTTCCACTTTGTTGATTTCCTAGTGGTGACGTCGGGGAGTGGTCTGAACGAGGCGGCTTATGTACTGGAATCCTTTCAGGCAGGACCGAATCCCTTGATGCTGACCCACGAGTTGGCGGGAGAAGGAACCATCAGGGTTTTGGACCTGCGACTAAGCTTTCGGGGTTCTCATGTGTGCTGGAAATGCAAGCCGCGAGCCAGTAAACCTTTGCTCCTCTTCTCTTCTAGTCACTGAGAACTTGTGAAAAGAGGGGCAGCAAGCACATGTTTGCAGAAGTGTTGCCATCATTTGGTACAAGCCAACTTGGTCGTCTACAGCAGGCTGGGTATTTAGATTGCATCACTAGGTCAGTGGCTAACTCTCTATTGAAATCAGTCAAGAAGTCGCACAAGGAGCAAGAGCAGCAAAAATCCCAGAATGAAAATGGGATGTTTCACAGGACTGCAGCGATACTGTACTTTCACGACGTCTCCCATCGTCTAAAAAAGATTGGGGGCCGTGCCAGAGTGAAAGTTTTTACAGCACCCCGAAAGTTGTCTCTTTGCAAAATATAAAAGAAAATTGTGAACGAAACAAGTGCGTGCATAACTAAGCACAGAAAGAAATTTGTGGATCACATAAAAGTTGTGTACGCGATTCCACTCACATGTGGAGAGAAATACGTAGGCCGTACGGGCAAGAGCCTAAACGAAAGACTGCGAGAGCACAACAAATCGTACAAATTGGTGCAAAGCCACCCAGGCTTCCATTGTAGAGATTGCAGATGCCAGCCAGATTTCCGTGAAACTAAGGTGATAGCTAGGCATAATAATCAGATAACAGGGGAAATAATTGAGGGATCCGAGATTATCTGCCTGGAAGATAACTGCGTCAGTATGTCTTTTTTGGCACATGATGTAGTATGGCAAATGATGCATCTTAACCCGTAATACAAGATGTGCGATAGGTGCATGTTACCTCGGCATGGCTTGTCATTTCAATGGTACAGCATGACAATTTTTTGAGATTCATTTTTTTAAACCTTTTTTGTAACCATGAAACGCAATTGCATAAAAGCGTCATGTGTCTGTCCAATAAACTCAGTTAAAAGTTTGCACTTGTGTCTGTTTAGTCCTTCACGCCAAGTATTCGTCTTAAGCAGTGCACAATAAGGTGACAATGAATGATTCTCGTGGTGCCGCACTCAACCATTACTTTTGGCAGTGCCAGGTGGCGCCCTCTGAACAGGTCCATTCGTTTAAAACAAGTGTAGGCATCGTGCATGGCCAGTTCAGACAAAACACTGAGTTTGGAGGTAGTACAGCTCGAGTACAAGCGGTGGTGCTGTTACAGTCATGATAGGAGATGAATTATGTGTACCCGTAAACAACATCCTCACAAGGTTGACCCCGATACTGAATAAAGATAGGAACAGTGTTGCTGTTAGGTGACTCCGTCAGCATTTTGATATCCATATGTCCGCCGCTTATGCATCATATGGCGTTTTTAGGCCCCACGCCGCCGCTTTTAGCTCATAAACCAGCTTTGCTGCATTCCTGCTCCTGCCTGGCTGCAGGCAATCATTTCCCCACTGACGCTGTTGATAAAATCCAAGGTTCACTTGACGCAACTATGTATGGTCGACACAGCAGTGTTTAAGCGGTTGGCCAAGGGGTACATACTACGCTATCCACCGAAGTAGCACAAAACCACCAAGCAAGTCTTTCCAGCACTGACTATTGGTCGCCCCATTGACACATTAAGAAAAAATCAATGTACTGACTCATGACTACTTCGCAGTACCTTGAAATTCTGTTGCGTTGCAACCACAATTTGAGCGTAACAACTGTGACAACATCGTCAAGCTCTTAGCAGTTCTATTAAAACTTTTCCCGATGGCTGCACATGTTGTGATGGAGTCCATGGCTTTTTTAGACAAAATTGGACAGCTTGCACACCAACGCCTTCAAACACACGCAGGCACACAACAAAGAAGTGAGAAACATGATGCCGCCAGGCACGCAACAGCTGGTACACAGGCTGCACTTCGACATTCTCAATGTGTAGTTAGTGTCTCACTACGCATGCACTTGCTGAACTGGTGCTGCATGACTGGAACTGGTACAAGCAGTGCAAAGCAAATCGAACAGGCCTATAATGGTTAGCGCGGTGGTGCCAGCAGAGATGCCTGGTGGCGATTTTAGGTGGCTGCAGAGAAAAAACTGGAGAGTCTTTTTGCAACGTGTATTTGACTATTGTCTACTGACAGGGTCCCCCGGGGTGTGGCAACCGCGGGTCGTACCACGTGGGTCCCTAGTGCCAAGTCAAACATCAACGGGGTGCGCTGCCTTCGTGTTACCTTGCTTGCTGTTATATTGATCGAGTGCATTGGAATATTGTATTAAGGTTGTATTAGCGAGTTCATCATTAGTGATGTACAGTCAAACACCGATATATCGAACTCAAAGGTGCTCGTAAATTAGTTCGATATATATGAAAAAATTCAATATAAAGAAATAGAGGCCCCAAAAGCTTACTTGTAGCAGATCATCAACTACAATAGATACATTTAAGAATGAAAATTTATTCCGCACACATGCCGAAACAGAATGATTTATTTGAGTGAAAAAAAAAAAATCACTTATCTTGGCCTGCTTCTTCCTTTTTGAAACAAAAACGCTAGTCTCAATCTTATCAAGGCTGTTCAGGTGCGACTACACGGTTCCCTCCGCGTGGCCGGCACAACGGCAAAAAATGCCGAACGCTGCCGCCATTTCAGCTGTGGAGTACGCGCGTTTAGTCAGAGCCTTGTCCGGACAATCCTCGTCACATGAGCTGTCGACCTGGGCATCCTGGACCTCTGCAACTGCCGCTACTATGTCCTTGTCAGCGAGGCTTGCAACTGCTTGGACATGGCAGCCCACTTCCATGAAGTCGTTCGCAGACACTCTGTATGGAACAGCAGCTGGGAAGCGGTACGACAACTCGTGCAACACGTCATTTATGCGCTCGTCGTCGTCTTCACCGGTTTTCGCAAGTTCTGCTGTCTCGAAGCCTGCCTTGCGGAAGCAGTTGACCACTGTGTCAGTCTTCACGTCTCGCCAGGCATTGAAGATCTCAATGAGAGAAAACTTTGCAGAGATTTCTGGCCACTACTTCGCAATTCACTGCTGGATGTCCTGGCTGCTGCCAGCTTCGCTTTCGCCAGAATTGGTTTTACCAACGATGTTGTTGCGCTGCTTGAATCGATGAAGACACGCCGGTGTCGTCGGCGAAGTTGTTTCACTGAGTGCAGTGGCAAACCATTTGGCTTTGGCGATCAGCATTGGGCCATCCGCCAGAATGTTCTTCGTGCGCACTTTTGAAAACCAGGCATAGAGTGCTTTTACTACATTCCCGTGGGCAGAAGCGTGCCCGTGACAGGCTCCCGACGTTTGCTGCTCTGCCACCTTAGCCTTGATATCTGATTTATTCTTCAACAAAGTACCCAGAGTGCCCCGTGGCATCCCAAAGTCGTCTACGACGGTCGAACATTTTTCGCCCGCCTAAACACACTGAATAGCCTTCAACTTCGTCACAAAGTCAAGGATCTTGCGCTTCTTGACACTGGCCATCCAAAGTCGTCTACGACGGTCAAACATTTTTCGCCCGCCTAAACACACTGAATAGCCTTCAACTTCGTCACAAAGTCAAGGATCTTGCGCTTCTTGACACTGGCCATAGCTACACGAGAAGTCGGAAATTTAAGGAATCCACAGCGGCTTTGTACACCATGCATGCAAAAGAGCAATGCTGCACATGCGGTGGAACGTACGCGGCTCGACAATTGATTGAGTGATTTTTGAAAGGAGAGAAGAAGGCACCTAATTTCTGTCTGCCTCTTGGGCAACACTGAGCAGTGCAAAAAAGCGTTCGCGAGGCAATGGCCACCTGCGAGGGCAACAACAAAAGCTGCGAGCCCAGCTGTGGTTGGCTGATCAAAACTCACGAAACACCAAAGAAAAAAATTTTAAAAAAAGGTGAAAGGAGGAGGACGTCGGCTTCTTCATTCCTGCTCACCAGGCCAACGGGTACGCAAAGAAAGCATGAGAGAGAGAAAGAAAAAGAAAAAAGCCGTTCCGCAAGTTTGAGAATGTGCAGTTTGAGCTCTCTTGCCCTTACCTTTTTTCGAGTGTTCTGGGTTTTGGTGAAAGCGTGGTGCCGCGCGGAGCTCGCCGGGCGCTGTAAGTGCCAAAACCAGCCTTCCAACTCGCGCGTGAAGCCGCGCTGGTGCAGAGATTGTGGGGCGCGGCATTCAATATATCCGAAGGGGGGTAAAAATACCTTTTCATATAGACGTGCAAATTTCTATACTTTTACATAGGAATTTCAAGGGGATAACTTACAAGTTCGATATACCCAATAGTTCGATATAATCGTGTTCGACTGCATTTGATTCTGCCTACTATATTGTCGATGTAGAAGTAGTTCAATAAAGGTTTTTGTTTAATATGGGTCTGACTGCGTCTGCTGTGTCCGTTCGTTCAGAAAGTGGCATGCTCTATTCCGAGACCCCACAATGCAAAAGTAGTTGTGCTTTTTCTCTCACCTCTTGATGAAAGAAAAGTACGTTTTCTCTCATCCATGCCTAGATGTGTGGTACTATATACTTAGCAGTGCTCTACAATATAGTCACGGTGAACTAGAAGTGTAGTGGCAAGTGCTCTTCCGGGGCACCGCAACTGTCGCAGCAGAAAAAGCCAACATACGTGCGACATTTAAAAATAAAATTAAAAAAAAATCCTCTGCTGCGGTGGCCCCATTTTGGGAGATTCGAGATAGCATTCATACAACTGGGAGATCAGGTCTAAATTCGGAAGAGTTGGCAGGTATGTATGTGGGACTTGGGTTGGAGCAGATTGATGTGTGGGGTTTAACGTCGCAAAACCATCATATGATTATGAGAGGCGCCATAGTGGAGGGCTCCAGAAATTCCGACCACCTGAAGTTCTTTAACATGCACCCAAATCTGAGAACACAGGCCTACATAATTTTTGCCTCTATCGAAAATGCAGCCGCCGCAGCCAGGATTCGATCCTGCAACTTACGGGTAAGCAGCAGAGTACCTTAGCCACTAGACAATCGTGGTGGGGTCTGCCGTAGCTCTGTCAATGCTGTATCTTGCTCTGGGGTCCAAGTAAAAGGCATGTCATCTCAGGTGAGCCGCGCAAGAGGTTCAGCTATCTTCGAGAAGTTGGCGATAAAACGGTGATAATACATGCACAAGCCGAGGAAGCGCGTCAACATCCTCGTGTTTGTGCCTAGACCTGTACACAATCGTAATGTCCAACTCTTGCAATGCAGGCGCGAACTCTACCAAGCGAGATGGCCAGATGGATCTCGAAGATTGGCCATTCAGCAGAACGAGTGGTGGTGAGACACCACTTTGAAGGGATGACTCTAGAGGTAAGGGTGGACTTTAGTCGTCGCATACATGACTGCGAGGCATTCTTTCTCTGATGTAAAATAGTTGATCGCTCGAGAAAGGGTACGACTGGTGTAAGCTGTTACATGCACAACGCCGCCATGTCGTGGTACAAGGAGAGCGCTAAGTTTGACGTTGCTAAGATCTGTGTAAATTTCTGTTGCAACGTCCTCATCCAAATGGCCAAGAACAGGGGCTGTCGAACATTCTCTGCCGTAGCTCTTGATTGATATGTGGAGTTCAACGTCCCAAAACCACCATATGATTACGAGAGACACCGTTGTAGAGGTGTTTGGAAATTTCGACCACCTGGGGTTTTTCGACATGCACCCAAATCTGAGCACACGGGCCTACAGCATTTTCGCCTCCATTGAAAATGCGGCCGCCGCAGCCAGGATTCGATTCCACGACCTGCAGGTCTGTAGCCGAGTACCTTAGCCACAAGACCACCACGGCGGGGCTTGAGTTAGAGTAGAACTTAACGTTAATCATAACTAGTGCCATTTTTGTTTTCTAACCTGATTTTTTTTCTATGCCTGTTTTGTGTTTTGGTTTGTATTTGCAAAATTTGTTGATTCGTTGCCATTTTTGCATGATAAAGTGCGTTTACTGCGCCACTTCTGTCTCCTGACTTCCTCATTGCCATCCGAAATGCGTGACTGCCAGATTTCACAGCAACTCACCAATGGCAAACACATGAGGAGGAAGCACACCAAGAGATTTTCCTTGATATTTCCCAATTGTTTCTGATGAGTACAAGTGGGGCATCTCAAAGTACGGGTTCACAGCTATGAGGATGTTGGCCACATATGTCTGCAAAGCGAGAAAGAAAATTAAAAACAGGCTGTATAACAATGTGAGCATTCTCTGTTGCTAATTAGACACATCCAACATGCACAAAGGTGGCAATGAACGAACAGATTAAATGTGGTAGAAGGAGTAAATATTTACATAGATCTTGTCCTTGCTGTAACGAACTTTGATGTTGTTGAAGAGGGTCGCTTCATTCAAATAGATCAGGGCACCTGCATAAAAAGAAATTTGTAATTATTGTAGGAATACGACCTAAAATTTAATATACAGTGGTGCCACCGAGGAATTATTTGGCGCGAATATGAGAGCAGCACAATATTCATTTCTGGGTACTTTGGAGCAGATAATTTTGCATTCTGGATTACACTGTTGAAGCAAGTTGCATATTACACCAAGACACCCAAATAATTAGTGCTGTTGTGGAATTCCTATATAGAGCCACAAATCTTTTGGTACCTTGTAGGTGCAATGAAAAAATTCTCTTTGAAACACTTGCTGTTATCTCATTTATTAGTGCAAAAGTAAGAGCATCATGCAGTCTTCCACCATTTCATTTACATAAGATAGATCAATATATTTTATGAAAAAATTCAAGAATGGGCAAAATTTCAAGCCCTTGCCACAAATCTGTAGTCTTGATGCTCTTATAATATTGTACTTCATGGCCAACCGCAAAATACGATCCTAACTGTATTCCCCCGCAATCAGATGAAAAAAAATCTCTTTATAACTGCATGCGCGAGACTCAAAACAAGGAGAACAGTACCTCCAACAACTTTGAGGGCTGGAACCTATTTAGGCTGCATACTTTTTGAAATTGCACATTATTTCACTCGCCTAACACTCGTACACACGAACGCATATTGTCACGGGTTGCGAGACGAACGAAGGGAGCATACTGGATCTTCAGATGAAACTTTATTTAGCCAAACTTGGGCCAAATAAAAGAAAAATAAGATTACAGCAAGACACTTGCAATGATAGCGGTGACAGAGCATGGGCCAACAGTCAACTGACAAGCTGCGAAGCGCGTCAACATGTATACATGAGTCGTCAAATATTCCAGCCTTATGACTGGTCGTTGCACAAGCTCTGGAATAATAATCTCGTGTGTTTGCGCATTGCGAGCAATCTTAACAGAGTTATCTACAATAATCGCGAACCTTCTCGAACATGAGGTGCAATTTGCGCTGAGCGTTCCTAACAGGTTTTGTGGGTGAAAACTGAATGAAACAACTGTGAAAAATAAATGCGCATGACATTGCCCCCTTCTGAAAAATAATCAGCCCAATGCTTAAAACAAAACACAAGGGAAAAATTCACACACAGTCAAAATAACAAAACAAGAAAGTACCGTACAGGCAAATGCAAGCAATAAAGCACAATAATGAAGAAATAACAAACAACAACATCCTTAGGTTCATTAACAAGCATGAAATGGCTTGAGGCGCACGAAATACAGGACTTCAGGTCGCACACGTTGCTGTTGAAAGTTCGTGATGCCACCGGGGACAACCTCGTAGTCAAGTGTGCTGAGACATAGTGGAACTCAGTACGGTCAGAAGTACCATCGCAGAAATTTTTCACTGAGGCCGCATCGGCGTATCGGCGTCCGTTTGCAAACACGGCCTTCGGGCTGGTATTCCACGAAGCTTAGTCAACGATTGTAACGGTGGCGGTCGGTCGTCTGCCTAGTCTTGATGAGCAGGTGGGCAAGTTGACGAGCTTCTTCAGCGCGCTGAAGGAATATGGTGACATTAAGGTTTTCCTTGTCAGCGACGTTAGGAAACATAGCGTCAGGCGTCATGGCTGGGCTCCTTTCATGACCAACTTGTACAGCTTGATCTGCATTGTTTCTTGGACGAACGTGTTGTACGGGAAGGTGACGTACAGGGTGATGGCATCTTGGGTCTAGTGTTTGACGTCGACATACATGACCCGCATGTCGGCGATGGTCGTGTTTAGCCGCTCGGTGAGGCCATTAGCCTCTACGTGGTATGCTGTCCTCCATTGGCGACTTGTCTTGCTCTGTGCCAAAATCGCCCGAGTTAGGTAAGAATTCAATGCCTTCCGACTGTCTGTGATGAGGACCTCTGGGGCACCATGATGCTAGACGATGTTCTCAGGGAAAAACTTTGCTACCTCTGAGGCACTGCTCTAGGGCAGGGCCATTGCCTCTGCGTAGTGCGTGAGGTAGTTAGTAGCTACGACAATCCATTAGTTCTCATAATTCGACGTAGGAAACAGCCCCAGTAAGTCCATGCCTATTTGCTGGAATAGCCAGCGAGGTGGCTCGAGAAGCCTGGCTGTCCTAGTCAGCAGTGTCTTTAGTCGCTGACAGTCTCGGCAGATTCTGGCGTAACGAGTAACACTGGTGGCAAGTTGTGACCAGTAGTAAATTTCCTGTATTCTTGTGAGCATGCGACAGGCAGTCGGCGTCACATTGAATTCTTCAAGTCTGAGGCTCCCCCTGCGAGGCGATTAAAAGGGTCTTTCAGGTTAGATTGCCAACACAAGGCGTGGTGGTCGCACACAACTTTGAAAGGTTTGCCGAAGATGTAGGGTAGAAGCTTCGATATAGTCCAGATTATGGCAAGACACTCCTTTTCTGTTTTGGAGTAGTTGGCTTCTGCCTTAGATAGCGACCGGCCCGTATAACTGATGAGCCTTCAAGCCCATCAATCTTCTGCACTAGGATGGCTACGAGCCCTCCACTGCTTGCGCTGATGTGGATTTTCTTGACGTATTCATCGCAGTGCGCAAGTATCGGCGACATCTGCAGGCACCGTTTTACTTCTTAAAATGCTTTTTCTGCGGAGTTTCCTGCTTGAATAAATTTTTATGAGGTTTAGTTTCACGAGATGGATGCTACGTAACCTGTTGCATCGCACAATAGCATGTCTGTAGAACTCGACGTCAGTCATTGAAAAGATTGGTGAGTGGCTTGGCAATACGGGCGAAGTTTTTTACGAACCACTTGTAATAGGTGCACAGGCCAAGAAATCAACGCATGGCCTTCTTTTCAATGGCCGGTGGGAAGGTGGCGATGAAAGCTGTTTTCCATGGGCGAACTCCGGATTTGCTGATGACGTGGCTCAGGAAAAAGAGCTTCTCGTACGTGAAGCGGCACTTTTCTGGTTTTAGGGCGGGTCCAGAGCTCCTGATTGCTTGAAGGACAGCTTCAAGGCGCCGGAGGTCAAAATTGGAGGGATACACGACATCGTCCAAATACACGAGAAAAGTTTGCCACTTCAATCCAGCCTCTATCCAGTACTGTATCCATAACGCATCGAAAAGTCCCAAGTGCCGAGCAATGACCGAAGGGCATGATCTTGGACTCGAAGAGGCCATCTGGTACAAACGCCGTTTTCTCTCTGCCTCTCTCGTCGACTTCAATTTGCCAATAGCCAGTCTTGAAGTCCATTGACGTAAAATACGGCGTGTTGTGTAGTCGACCCAGGGGGTCTATCCGTGGAAGAGAATAAACATCTTTTTTGTGACCTTGTTCAGGTGGTACTAATTGACACAGAAACCTAGGGTTCCATCCTTTTTCTTTGCTAACACCACAGGTGACGCTCACGGCCTCATGTTCTCGCGTCGAAACTGTACGAGCTCTGGCGTAGCGATCTGGCACTTCCCTCTGTTATAATGTGATGTTTCGCTACTGGGGTCTACCGAATTTTGGGCGACAGTGAAAAACAGTTTTTGTATTGCAGGAGCAGGGCCTTGAGCTGTTCTTGCATATGCTTTGGAAGGCTCCGACTGACGTCGAAAGCTGCATGAGGAACTTAGTTTCTCGAAGTAGGTTCTGTAGAATCGGCGAGGGTGAAAACTTAGGTGGCTTCCATAATTTCGTTGATGCAGGCGACCGTTGTACCTTTGTTGAGGTGGCTGTATTCATGGCTAAAGATTGTCACCATTACCTTCGCTTTACCATGACTCAGCTTGGTGATGCCTCTTGCAACACAATTCTGGCGGCTAAGGAACAAGTGCTTATTGTCCTTGATGACACCTTCAAAGTCTGTGGGTGTTTCGGTGCCGATGGAAACGATGAAGCATGAGCAAGACAGAATGGTGACTTAATCTTGCAGCGCAATGCATGATTCCTTGGCAGCGCCGTATTGACTTAGGAAGTCCATCCCAAGTATCACACCCCTGAAGCAATGTTGTAAGAAAACAAAGCTCGCAGGATAAGTCTGGTTATTGATGGGGATTATTGCTGTGCAGACTCCAGTTGGTGTTAATAAGTGATCTCCAGCGGTCCGAGTTTTTGTGGCCTTGCCATGCAGTCGTCACTCTCATCAACTTCGTTGGAAAAGGCCCACTGATGACGAAATAGTCAGCTCCAGTATCGACGAGAGCAGTGACGTGTGTGAGGGTGCTATTACCTCCTGTAAAGTCGTTTGTGCCTTGTGGTGCACACGTGTCCCGCGGATAAGCAGTGTTTAGAGATAACAGCAATTGAGCTGCAGGTAGCGTTGCGCTCGTGAGCATTTGTCACTATTATCATTATCATGGTTAGCGCAATAGTAAAGCTTGACGGTGATGCTGGCTAGCAGCACAGAGCGGTGCTCTTTCGCGCGCGGTGGCTGGCGCGAACGGTAGTCTCCCGCGATGGGTCCATAGGTGAACGGCCCCGCGGGTTGTTTACCGTGGCGAGTCGAGCATTAGCAGTGCTGCCTTCGCGCTAGCTTGTGTTTGTTTTTATGTGTGAAAGAGTGTAATGGAAGATTGTACAATTAGCATGTTGTTTAAAATTGATGTATTCATGCGGTTGACGACATCGTCATTGTAAAGGCTGTTAAATGTCTTGTTTTGTTTGGACAAAAAAATCAGCTAAACAAGCTTTAACAAAAGATGACACACATAACCCTAATAATGTCCCTGCGCCACAACCTTGCCGCCGGTCGACACTGCTGCACTGTCGGGCTAAATGATTCCACATTAGTACCGATCCCGCAACAGTACCGTGGGTGTCAGCACGAGGAACCATCACTCGCGCCGACACATCTGGTTGCGACCAGAACTTGCGAGGGCGCCAGACTGCAAGCAGTAGCGCAGGTCTCAGGCATGTCCACCACCTGATCTCAAAAGGGCGACTCAGTCTAACCTTTCAAGCCAGCTTTCTGGGACCTTGAGTGGCGAACCGCGGAAAGTTGGACTTCTTGGGTTGTCGGAGCAGGATTGGTACTGTCATTGTCACTGTGGTCGACATCAAAGTCTTGGTCTTTCAAGTCTTGCCGGGTAGAAGCTTGTACTGCACTGGTACAGCTTGTTGCCTGCGGCTAACTCGCTGCTTGTGGCTGGTGTCAATGTTTCCTCCGCGACCTAAGCTGGGTTCACGGTTTGATGGGGGCGTCTGCCACATGAAAGAAGCAGCCCCTCCACCAGATGTTACGGGGTCGTGTCGTGGATGAAAGGAGCAGACTCGATGTTCAAATCAAACTTTTTATTTGGCCGAACATGTGACCACATAAAAGGAAAGTCAGATTACAGCAAGACACTGACACTGATAGCGGCGAACAGAGTGTCTGCCGTCAGTCAACTGACAAGCGGTGCAGCGCGTTGGCATTTATGCATGTGCCGTCGAATATTCCAGCCTTATCACTGGTCGTAGCGCAAGCTCTGGAATAACCTCAAGTATTTGCGCCTTGCAAGCAATCTTAACAGAACGATCTACAATAATCATGAACCTTCTAGAACAATGATGGGCAGTTAGTGCTGAGCATTCATAAGAGGCTTTGTGGGCGAAAACCGAATGGAACAAGAGTGAAAAATAAAACGTGCGTGGCAATATTTATACACACTACTTGAATATTTTGAAATAATTGTTAGAAAGGCAAAACCACCTGTTTAAAGCATGAAGCCGAAAGAAATAGGGACCAACTGCCCTATTTCATCCCTTACTTACACATTCATGAGCACATGATATTATGATTGGCGACATGCATAATGCGGTAATCATATAAAGGGAAACAGTGGTTCACATACAATTGTCGTCAACATCCTTGTCTGGGTCCTCTTCAGCAGCATGTACGCTTCTATATGGAGCTGTAATAAGCTGCAAATAAATAAATACCAGCCTCTGATTTGCAATCTAAATATGTCTTATCCACTTTTCATTTATAGTTATTTCAACTATGGGCTGCACAAAGGTCATGGCTTGATAGGACTACATGAACACCAATCAAGGAATTGTCAATGTGAGTTTCTTTACATCAACGGACCTGAAACTGGTTTCTGCACAGGTTGTTTTAGGCCCCAAAGAGCAGTCAAGGTTCCTTTCTTACCGACACCCAGTTATGTGGACTTGGACAAGAAAAGTGCATTTGTGATTCAATGAGGCTCCTGCCTGCATAAAGTGTCAAGTGACATTTAAAACTCACCATCATTAATCACAAGATGAAATTCGTGTGGTTTAAGCGCAGACCTGTGGTGGCAGCCAGCCGAATGTAAGTCTCATGCGTGCGAGCACAATTCATATGCATATACCCATGCAGAAATAAAGTTAGAAAGCTAAGACACAGAAGATATTGACATTGCTTTTTTGAATCGCATTTTATGGAGAGCATTATTTGTCTCAAATCTCGTCAGTTTCTACAAATGCTCTTGGGCTTGGCTTTCACACAACTAGACGAAAAACTAGGAGAATACTTAAGCTTTGCCTTCAAGTGTACAATGCGATTTCGTAATTGGGCTCTAGCAAACAGTAACAGTTGTGGAGGAGAAGCATTGCATCTTCTCTCAGTCTAACTTGTAAGGTAAGTTTCGTGCACATCCATATCTCCTGCAGTGAAGCAGGGAAAAGGCATTAATAAAACCGCCTAGTCTGTACGGAACGCACAGGACAGTCACAGTGAATGCTGGAAGAGCCGCCTTTCAGAACCTTTTTTTAAACTCTCTTTGGGTAATTACTACAAGCCCGCTCCAGGGTACCCATACGCCAAAAATTTTCCAGGTTTTTCATGATGATTAAAAGCAAATTCCACAACCGCCACGTCTGCTTGGAAAAAAACTGTGCACTGGAAACACACCCTCAAGTGGTAAAACAAAATCAGGCCATTCACATAAAATAAACAAACATACTTACCAGACGTGATTATGATGTTCAGAGTGTGTATGGTGAATGTGAAGAAATATGTGTATCTAGTCAAAATAAAACACCTGAGCCAGGCAGTGAGCAACTCAGCTGTTTGATGTTTGGAAGAACCAGGAAGCAAACACACAAGTTAAAAGTAACCGCAGATAAAAGTTTGAAAGAGCCTGCGATAGTCCGAAATCACAATCAAAGCCGGTGGGAAATGTAGAAGTGGTGTCATCTCACGGCATCATTGTAAAATGAGGACACAGGAGCCTGACCAGTTCTGCCACTAGAGTATAATCTAGTTTTCAACGATGGCTGCAGCCCACGCCGCTTAGCACGTGGATTGGATTGAATTGGCTATATTTTTACTAACTCAAAGAATGCGGATTAGACTATCTGATTCGACGTGGATTACTGTATTTACTATTGATTTGGGTCCCTGCCTAATTTGCGATCCTCTAAAATATGCTTCTCAGCAAAAAAAAAAGGAATAACTACTACTTGCATATTCTGTGTACTTTGTCTTGAAAACAAGGAGCGACAACAATGCAAGAACAGAGCCGTACTGCAATATTTTTCCTTTCTTTCTCACTTTCTCCGACAAGCACATGCATGTTTGTATTTTATGTCTCTGGGCTCTGACACTTGCAGTGCAACACTGCAATAAAAGCTAGGGACAGCGTTTAAAGTGCTGATGTTTGAATATGTGGAAGCAAGAAGGAATCTGTCAAGGTGGTACAGCTTCCTTGATTCCACAGATGAATCACGGATGTCGGCATTTTACCTTGATTCACATACTCTTCTGTGGATATGACGCTTAAAAATAATTGCAGATTTATTTACACAATCTCCCGAAACTGAAATTAGAAATTTCGCTGAATTTACCCAAGTGCTTCCCTTGAAACACGAGCTACCAGCAATAAGTGTAGAGGTGACAACGTTTGCTGCTGCATTACCAATAATATTAATAAAAGGCATGAGTAGCCCGGCAAGCTTCTTCTGATGATAGTTCTAGCCTAGCAGAGTTGAAATCGTGGCCTAGACAAACATCCATAAATTTAAAGACGTGAGTAATGTTGTGGTACGAAAGTCAGATATGCCGTGTGATATGTAGAAGTGACAGACATCAAAATAGCGCGTGTACAAACATGGAAGCTAAGGAATGCTTTAGCCAATGTGAAGGACAAGTTGCCGAGCAGAAATTTCCTTGGTCTTGTTTATGCCATAAGATGCCACAATTGTGACAACCAGTAAATCGGTAAGACTGGTAATTTCAAGAAAAGAGTTAAACAAACAAACATGATGTCACGAAACAACGCAGTGCCTCGACTGCCTTCGCTGAAAACGTGAAATCTACAGACCACCAAATAAACTTGTTAAACGAGTGTGTTCTGGACAAAAAAAAAAACGCATTTTCCCACAAAGAGGGTGGGGGTGGGAGGGGGCTCGAGTAAATGTGTCGCGAAGTGGTTGGGGTACAGTGTGAATGTTGCATAATTGGGTAAGGTTTAGGAATGCTTAATTATTACTTCATTGTGACTATTGTGACATTGTGGCTATTGGCGGTGCAGCTGCAGGTGTTCTTAGAGAGGTTAATCACTGGATGGCTTCATATTATTTGAACACGCAACCACAAGCTGAACCTTTGATACTAGAACCGCGTTTCGCTGTTCCAATGTCACTACTTGAATACTCCCTTAACGTTCAATTATCGGCTACCGAATGTAACGGTTTTAGCGGCGTATAGTTACTCGTATTAGACACGCACCAAGTGCACAATAACCATGTTTCCAACAGCATACATGTGAACAGTTTTTACAAAAACACTTCATTTTCAAGCATGGCAGGTGTTCATGCACTACAACACTCACAGCCTTGCTATTTGCCCCCCCCCCCCCTTTTTTTCATCTCAAGTTCAGTTCATGCCTTTCAAAAAAAAAAAGGAAGTGGGACTGAGTGAGGCAATGACATCGTACCGAGAGAATTCGACAGGTCTACAAAGCTCCCCAGAGATACCGCTTCTGCTTGGGCTGGGAGATTTCTTGGTGCATTTACTTTAGAAACAAGCAATATGCATTACCCAAAAAAAAAGGTAACCACATAAGTTACTCGCTAAGCTAACAGTAAAAATCGCATTACCACCCTACGTTGCCTACAAAATAGGCAACGGGGGTACCATTACCAAAGTAAAAATCACTTATGTCTTCTTCTATCATACTCCAAGATCAGAAGTGTGAATCAGTGCACCCTCGCTGCGGGAGCCAGAATAACATTTTAATAAACCTCGTATTTATGTATATTCGACATGTCATAAAGCATTCATTAAACATGGTTCCAGTACCATAATTAATCTAGTTAAGCTAAATGTCGACCCATGAGTTCGTCTCACAGGCACGAACAAATGTGGATTGTACCTTCCCCTAGAACTGTTTATGACAAATAATCATTGTCCTACAGGCTACCTTACCTGCTAACCATCTTAAACTCTGAAGATTTTGATTCTTCATCTAATCAAAATCGTTACACCAAACACTTTGCCCAGCTCATTTATTTTTCTGAATAGTACATCTCCCGGAATTTCGGTCATTCCTTCTAATTGATTTTTGCTTTTCATGTTCATGCCATGTCATGACTATACATATGTATTTCTTCGCTCTGTTTCAATAAATTTTGTATTACGTACTTGATGTCATGTTATACTTGTAAAGATTATTTTGTATTCTACATGTATGAATGTCTGTCGTGTATTGATGTTTTGCCAACTTGTGACCGGGTCGATACCTCGTCAATTACTCGGGCTTTTACTCCCGTGACCTCTTATTCAAAGAAAAGAAATGATGGCTCTGACAAAACAAACTAGCTAGTTTAGGTGAATTACTAATGTAACTAGGAAACATTGCACAAGATGCCAGACATAAAACAGTGGCTTAATGTGCACCGGAGAGTTGGATGTGATGGCGTATAACGTTGTGGCACATGTTAAATCCATTTCTCGTTCCAGAAAGCAGAAATAATATTTCACCATCAACTCTCTCTGCAAAAAAATCATCACTGATCTCAACAAATTTACAGTAATTCTGACAGCTTGCACCTGATAGTGCATCATGAGCGCACGCATGCAACGCGTGCGCTCATTATGCTCATTGATTGATATGTGGGGTTTCACGTCCCAAAACCACTGCAGATAAAACTGATGTCGTGTAATAATATCATTATGAGACAGGCCGTAGAGACGGGCTCCGGAAATTTCAACCAGCTGGAGATCTTTAACGTGCACCCAAATCTGAGCACACGGGCATACAACATTTTCACCTTCATCAGTGGGATTCGATGCCGCAACCTGCGGGTCCGCAGCCGAGTACCTTTGCCACTAGACCACCATGGCAGGGCAGCCGTTGCACGGATAAAAAAAAAATGCCTAAATTATTTAGCTAATGGAAAAAAGATATTTGCAGTGTAAATAATTTTCGCCCCTTCAACCTACACAGAACCTGTGAAAATTGCCACTGTTCATGCAAAGGTGTTCAAGGTGAGCCTTGCTTTCCCAGGTATCAAACAAATGCTCAGTGACCTGTATTATCAGCAGAAGCAAATTTCGTTTTGGAAACGGAACTGATAAACAGCACTATCGTGTTGCAGGAAGGACTCGCTGACAACTACAACTAGCAGAATTTGAGCAACAGCTCCATTTCTACATTACCGAAGTAACGTGCTACACCAATGTTATTTATAACGAGTTACTGCCAACACTAAATACGACGGGCATTCTTTCACTTGTCACGATTGTTACGAAGTACCAGACTTCTTGCAGCATAGCTTGCCACATGATATACAGGGCGACCATCCGCTGGCTCAGGCAGGGTACGATTCGTGAGCGACAACACTGCTAGTGCATCAGATGGAAGTCTTTCGAAGTCTTCCTGGTCTTATTCCGTCTTAAGCAGCATTGTTTCTACAGACAGAAGAGATTCTTCCACTAAGTCAGCCACCCTTGGGACTGTTTAAGAGGCCGAGTTGAGGCATCAAGTTTGCTGCCAGGCGCAATGCAGCGACTCTAGGTCTTCTTTTTTGTCATTGACATCTTCAGGCACTTCAGAAAAACCCAGCACAAGCATTGATTGACAAAGTAGTTGTAAAGCAGCTACCAACCGTGAAGAATAAAAAATGCGGCACACCTGAGGAAAGCCTTGGAAAGTGCGCCGCTCTCTACCCGCGCCGCTGCCATTAGCGCCTAGAGTGGCATTGGCGCTCCGAACGACCTTCTCCAGCAAGTGAAAAGGGTCGCGCTCAACACACCTCTTCATCCTAGCCACGCTACCAAAGGGGTGTGTTGCCTCTGCAAGGGGGCCTTAAATTTCTAATCACCCGGCATCGGATCGTCCTCCAGGATCCTCTATTCCTTGTACACTGCTCTTCACACCTACCCATTCTAGCCATCTACTAAAGGGGTGTGTTGCCTCGGCCATGGGGCCTTAAAGATCTAATCAACCAGCATCGGCTTGACCCCCAGGATCTCCTTTTCCCCGGACACGACTCATCACACCTTCCCATTCTAGCCCCCTACCAAAGGGGTGTGTTGCCTCTGTCATGGGGCCTTAAAGATCTAATCAACCAGCATCGGCTTGACCCCCAGGATCCCTTTTTCCACGGACACTGCTCATCACACCTTCCCATTCTAGCCACCCTACCAAAGGGGTGTGTTGCCTCTGCCATGGGGCCTTAAAGATATAATCAACCAGCATCGGCTTGACCCCCAAGATCCCCTTTTCCCCGGTTTCCCGGGCACGGCTCATCACATTTCTCCATTCTAGGCACCTTACCAAAGGGGTGTGTTGCCTCTAACAGGAGGCATTAAAGATCTAATCAAACAGCATCGGCTTGAGCCCCAGGATCCCCTTTTCCTCGTACATGGCTTATCACACCTCCACATTCTAGCCACCCTACCAAAGGGGTGTGTTGCCTCCGCCAGTGGGCCTCAAAGGGCCACTCACCAGGTTTGACAATTTTGGGCTGACAAGCGTAATGCGTAGACGAGGCGTTCATGATCACGTCTGACAAAATTTTCAACGCTACGCGCCGCGGAAATGGGTCAATTTTCAAGATGAAAGCTGCTTGCCCTTCCCTCTACCGGCACTCTCGTAGAGAATGAGGGCATGACGTGGGCGTTGGAATGGCCCTACGTACACAGCACTGCGGTCACGTTGGTCCTTGTGAAGTTAGTGGTGAGGTTCGTCGCGCCGCAGAGCGTGTGACGCGTTGCGGATGGAGGAGACGGTATCTGACGTTAACAAACCACACTACAATTGTATTTGACAGCATACACACACGAAATACATAAAGCGGCAGCGTACACTGCTAGTCAATTGTCTCACGTGGCGGTGCTGGGGACCAGGAGGCTGTGGGGCTGGCAGAGTCCCTGTGATGACGTAATCGTCGTCGGGTAGATGTCCGGTGTGGAAACGACGTAGCAGCAGCAGGGGTTAAGGGCCGAGTGAACGAACCGTCGCTCGGTAGCCGGTAGCCAGATAGGGCTCGTCCGCGCCAGGCCAGGACCTTGCGACGCTCGTCTCGACGGCGGTGGACAATCTGGAACCTCGCGCGTAGGTGCGGGTTCTCCGAGAGCAGCAGGCCGCGTCCCAGGTCTTGCCAGGCGAGGACCGTGAGGCGCTCGCTGTCCCGAAGACAGGCGCCCTGTGTATGCGAACCTCGCGCGTAGATGCGGGTTCTCCAACAACCTGCCGCCCGTTCTGCCGGCGTTCCGAAAAAAAAAAAAAAAAAAAACTGTCTCGCCTGCGCGCGCCCTTCTTAATCTTCTCTGCAGCCCGAGCTCCTTCGTTTTTCTCGCCTTCCAGCGATCGGCCACTCCGTCGTCTGCTCTCGCTTTCCCTGCTTCGTCACAATTACCCCCCACTTAAGAAGGTTCTTCCCTGTGAAGAACTTGCAGCTGCCACTGGATCCCTTGGGACACCGTAGTACACGCGCACTCGGAGCACTGCACTACACTACCGAGCCCCGCACACTCGGCACACATAAGAGACACGAAAGTTGTCACCAGTGTTCAGGGCCCCGCACACCCGACACTCTCAAAGGTACTCGCAAGACGAGATGAAAGTTGGTCCGCCACGGTAAGTAATGTGCACCGAAAAAAAAAAAAAAAAAAAAATTTCATGAATTATACCTGACACTGCGAAATCCTCAAGCCGTGTAGCGATGATGTTCATGCGCTTGGCAACCGGCTCATATAGTCTGCTCCTACATTCTCACTGCCTTTTATATATTCAACGCTGAAGTCGTACTCCATGAGTATGAGGCTCCAATGTAGAACACGGCTGTTGATGTGTTTGGCGGAGTTGATGTAAACGAGAGGCTTGTGGTCGCTTTGTAGTATGAACGTTCGCCCGAACAAGTAAATATGAAATTTCTGGATGGCCCACGTGAGTGCCAGGGCTTCGCGCTCGATTGTCGAATAGGCAGTTTCTCGTGGTTGCAGTCGTCGTGCTCAGTATCATCAGCCAGACACGCGACTGACGCTTCTTTTGTTGGCTGTGGTACCGATGGTCGTTCTTGATATTTTTTGAGGAGGTTGACGTGAAACAGAGATGTTCGCGTTCCTAAATCAATAACGTAATCCACGTCATTCTTCCTCTCTAGAACTGTGAAAGGCCCTTTCCATGTTAGAATCAGTTTGTTGTTGTCCGACGGGAGTAGCAGCAGCACCTTGTCTCCAACAGCTAAACGCCGTGGTCTAGTCTTCATGTCATAGTGCTTCTTCTGCACAAGTTTGGCTTTCTGCAGCTCCTCCTTGGCTAGACGACAAGTGTTTTCAAGACGTCTCCGCAGGTCAACTACATAGCCGTACGAGGTCTTCGTCTCATCATCTAGATGATTACCAGTCCACATTTCTTTCAATATTGACATGGGTCCTCTGACGTAACGGCCATACAGTAAGTCAAACGGGGCGAAGCCCAAACTTGACTGCGGAACTTCTCTATAGGCGAAAAGTAAAGGCGCTAAGTACCGGTCCCAACTTTTCGGGCACTCTTGACACATTCGTCTTATCATTCGTTTAAGTGTGCCATTGAACCTCTCGACAAGACCATTTGCCATGGGATGATATGGTGTCGTCGGCAACTGTGTGAAGGATAGAAGCCTGCTGAATTCGCGCATTAGGTGGGACGTAAAAGACGTGCCTCGGTCGCTGATGATTTCCTGAGGTACCCCCACTCGCGAGAACATCTCCAACAGTGCTTCAGCGATCCTTTCTGTTTCAATACTTGGCAGCGCCACCGCATCAGGATACCGCGTTGCCATGTCCACCATTGTCAAGACGTATCTATTCCCTTTTTCTGACTTGGGAGATAATGGTCCCACAATGTCAATGGCCACTCTCTTAAACGGTGTATCAATGACGGGGGTTTTACCCAACGGTACTCGCCCAACTAAGTGTTTTGGGAAAGTTCTCTGGCACGTGTCGCACGATTTCACAAATCGTGTGATGTCAGAAAGTACCCCGGGCCAATAGAACTCCTCGAGGATACGGTCTGTTGTGCGTTTTATACCCTGATGGCCCGCAAGAATTCCTTCATGAGCCATTTGCATTACACAATGGCGGAGGGCTGTAGGTACAACAAGTTGTTCAGTTTCTCTCTTCGATCTGAGCTTGTACCTCCTGTATAGAATTTCTTCTTTTGTAAAGAAAAGAATCTCGGCAAACCTGGTCTGGATGGGTTTATCGACGGCCTCAAAGCATTTCTGTAAGCTAGCGTCATCCCTCTGACTTTTCTGCAAGTCACGTGCACTCATATCCAGGGGACTTATTGTTGGTACCGGCAGGCGACGAGAACTCTGTCCGACTGTCGCGGCGACTTCGTTTTCCTTTGATTGCCTCGCAACCGAAGTGAATGCATCTGTAGTATAAGATCCAGTCAGCGATCCGTCGTCCGCTCCCACCCTAGATGATATTTTCATCGGACTAGCTGGACGTAGGTGTCTTTTCCAATCTTGATCAGGATCGGAGGCGTCACGGACCCCTTGGACGTTTCCCAGAACGACGTCATACAGTGGGTCATCCATGCAGATCGCGCGAGTCTTGCCTGAGAAAAAGGGTGAAATAATTCGCACGTCTGCCTCCGGCAGTTTCAGTACCCTTCGATCAAGAAGACACACAGAGGAAACTTTCCCCGTCAGATTGCTGACTGGTACAAGGGACCTTCTCACAATAACCGAGTCGCATCCTGTATCCCGTAAGACCGTAACGGGCTGGTTTTCAAGGACGCCTTCGGCCGTAGGCATAGACTTGTCCTCCCACTTGATTCTCGTACGTTTCGAGCAATCAGTACCTTGCCGGGAAGCCTGTGTCTCCTGGTTTGATGCTTTCGGACCTTCTGCTTGCTCTTTCAGGCAAGAGGCTTTACCGCTTTCCTTGTTAGGGCAGTCCTCTTTGCTATGCCCACTACGTCTACATTTTCCGCAGAAGGCTGGTTTTGTCCTTGGCCCTTTAGTATTTGCCCAGCAATCTGAGGCCTTATGACCGCGCTTTCCACAAAGCAAACAATGTGGTTTGTCCTTTTCCTCTTTTCGTAGTGCGGCCTGCGCTCGATCTGGTGGCTTTTTATGGTCCTTGTCGTCCTTACCTTTACCAAGGTTGACGAAACCCTGCGCCTCCATATAATGATCAGTAGCTTCTACCAGCTTTTCAATTCCTCGGCAATCCCTTTCCCGCAGGAAGATTGCCAACTTCTCGTGGCACTGCGTGATGAATTGCTCTGAAACAATAACGTCTCGCAGAGCTTCGTACGTCCGTTCGGTCTTGGCCATCTCTTGCCAATGGTCGAAATAACCTAGTAATCGCCCAGCGAACTGTCGACCCGTTTCGCAGTCCTCAGGCTTCGCCGACCGAAACTTAGTGCGGTAGCCCTCCTCTGTAAACCGGAAGCGCTGCAACAACGTTTTCTTTAACGTTGCGTAATCCATGGCATGGTCAGGTGCCATTCTGCCAACAACACTTAGCGCTTCACCGGTCAAACAAAGGCTCAGTGAAAGGGCCCACTTGTCTTGCGGCCAATCCTGGCTCCTGGCGACGCGTTCAAAGCGCTGGATGTACGCGTCCAGCTCGTCGCGAACTTCGTTGAAGGGCGGTATGAGTTTGTGCGGACTTTCGTAGCTTTGAGGAGAACCCATGTGCGGACCCTCTACTGATTGACCTGTAGTCACGCTACCCGTTGTCGCATCTAACTCTCGGAGCTTCAACCTTAGTTCGAGAACCTCCTTTTCTGCTTGTAGCCTCGCCAGTGCCTCGGCATCAGCTTCTTTTGCTGCATTGCGTTCGGCTAAACGTACTTCCCGCGCTTCTCGTTCACGTACGCGCTCTTCATCGATCCACTGCTTTAGCCCTGGACCGCTCAACCCCAGTTCCTTTCCAATTGCTGTGAGCTTGTCCGTCTCCATCGTCAACCGTCAGACCCGCATAAGCGACGCGCTGCTCTTTTATAGGATAAGAGCAGTCCTGTCTCGCGGACGCCAGATGTGAAGTTAGTGGTGAGGTTCGTCGCGCCGCAGAGCGTGTGACGCGTTGCGGATGGAGGAGACGGTATCTGACGTTAACAAACCACACTACAATTGTATTTGACAGCATACACACACGAAATACATAAAGCGGCAGCGTACACTGCTAGTCAATTGTCTCACGTGGCGGTGCTGGGGACCAGGAGGCTGTGGGGCTGGCAGAGTCCCTGTGATGACGTAATCGTCGTCGGGTAGATGTCCGGTGTGGAAACGACGTAGCAGCAGCAGGGGTTAAGGGCCGAGTGAACGAACCGTCGCTCGGTAGCCGGTAGCCAGATAGGGCTCGTCCGCGCCAGGCCAGGACCTTGCGACGCTCGTCTCGACGGCGGTGGACAATCTGGAACCTCGCGCGTAGGTGCGGGTTCTCCGAGAGCAGCAGGCCGCGTCCCAGGTCTTGCCAGGCGAGGACCGTGAGGCGCTCGCTGTCCCGAAGACAGGCGCCCTGTGTATGCGAACCTCGCGCGTAGATGCGGGTTCTCCAACAACCTGCCGCCCGTTCTGCCGGCGTTCCGAAAAAAAAAAAAAAAAAAACTGTCTCGCCTGCGCGCGCCCTTCTTAATCTTCTCTGCAGCCCGAGCTCCTTCGTTTTTCTCGCCTTCCAGCGATCGGCCACTCCGTCGTCTGCTCTCGCTTTCCCTGCTTCGTCACAGTCCTCTACGTAGGGGACTCTGCTCTGACGTTGTCAACAGTATACCACGTGACATGGCAACAATTATTTAACACAACATAGTAGTTTATGTATTTGTTAGTTGAAGCGATGAATAAAACTTGAAATAAATAATGAGACACAATAAAAAAGTTGTGTGCAGTTTTCTTACTTTTTTCCCCATGAAATGCTATGAGATGCGGGGCTAGTATGCCAGCGTTTCACGTGCGTTTGGGTTCCCGCGGTCAGCGCATTGAGCAGACGACCGCCGTGAAACACTCCTACGCGTTCGCGCACTCATTGTGCTCATCTACTCTACCGCGTCTAAGCCAGCGTTTCGAAACAATCCCGCAGAAACAAGCAGAAGACCTCAAAATAACGCTAATCAACAAAGCAACGCCGCTCGCGCGCATGGGGGCTGGGCTTGTTCGAGCACGTCATGCCGTCACCTCTTAGTTGGATGCCGGAGAGGGTAGGGAAAAGGTTTGGCTTGCTAAGGCTACGCGGAGGAACGGCAAGGGTTTCGAGCTCGTCTCCTCTCACCCTCGTTTCGCGCCGCTTCAAAAAACCTGTTTTCTCCTCTTGTAATGAACCGATTCGAAAAATTTTTGTGCCAAAACGTTTCTCATCGAACACCCAACAAATTCCACTGTCTAACTAAAATTCGGTATGGGGCCTAGTGAGTGGCCCTTTAAAGATCTAATCACCCGGCATCGGCTTGACCCCCAGGATCCCCTTTTCCTCGGACACTGCTCAGCCATGCACAGCTACGCGTGAGTGGAAGTCTAAACCCTTCTCCCTCCCCCGTTAGCTTGGGTTTGCTGTGTCGCTGCGCACCAAACGCCCTTGCCCAGACGCCCTTGCGGATGTTCGAACTTCAAATAACTTCTAATAGTATATGTCACATTTCACAAAGAAAAAACTAGAATATTTGTCATGAACCAGCTATGTCCTTTCTTTTAAGTTCGAATGAGGCATGTGTCATTCTTTTTGGTTCAAACGAAACGGGAGCAACTCTGAATAGTAGCAGGATCTGCCTTTCAGTGGAATACGAGTGATGTAAAAATATATAACCTTAAAAGACAAGAAGAGAGCAGAGTGGACAGGGAAGAAACCAAGGTCAAGTGTATCGTAGTTGAAATCAAGAAGAGGAAATGGACATGGGCAGGGCATATAGCACGTATACAAAATAACCGCTGATCATTAAAGGTAACTAACTGGATTTCCAGAGAAAGCAAGCAGGTTAGGGGGAGACAGGGAGTTAGGTGGCCAGATAACTTTAAGAAGTTTGCATTAAGAAATATGCATCCAAGCATATTTGTGCTTTTACATAGCTCTCCGATAATTTGAGCAGTAAAAAAAAAAACGATTAGCAGATCTAGCAAAGTGCCGCAGCACTACAGAGTGCAGTTCCAAGGTTCACTCCTGGCTGCCTCTGCGCACAAAACTGCACTCTCTGAGCTGCCACCAGCAAGTGGTCCCATCCCCAAAAAAAAGGAGTACCTGCAGATATGAGCCCTAACCTTCCTAATGCATCAGATAAAATTACACCAACGCACGCTGGCAATAACACGACCTGAGCACAGAGCTAAACTCAACGGCGGATCACCGCTGATATTCTGGGGTGGTTTGACGAACTCTCCTTGCCAGCACTGAAATCAGAAGTGCCGATGTTGTCTCCAGAGCCTGTGGTGATATCATTTGAAAATTCCAGCCCAGATGAACAAGAATCTTCCTAAATCCGCCATTTTCATGAAGCAGTCACACGCGACTTCGACGCCATCACTGTAACTACGCATGCTCACTCGTGCACATAGAAAGGTGCTCCGACATCCCCACACGGTGGAAAAAAAGAACACAAAAGCGAAACTGATAAAATATTCTTCTTTTAGATGTTAGCCACAAAATTTTTTGGAATCAATGAAGTTGTCACATGCTGCCGTGCCAATGCAGTGACGAGGATGAAGTCCATGCAGGTATGAGGAGGCATGTTCGGTCCGTGCAATAAAATGGTTTTTGTCATTTGATTTAGCAGCACCCTTCTACTTCTCAGCTACAGTGGTGGGATTCGTCAAATGAGGAGAAAGCTCCGTTCACAGATGCCGCCGTGCCACTTCAGCGTTCTCAAAGCTCACAGCACGCGCACTCCAGTCAACGGGTGATGGCTCCTGCAGCGCGTCTGCTGTGCTCCCACTCTGTGTCCTCATCACTGCGTCGCCGCTGAAGACTGTCAACACTCATTCTCGAATGACGTCGTGTGAGACAACTTTTTACACGCATCTCTGGCACAGCGGTTCGTGCCCTACTGGCAAGTGGCACGGCACTGAAACACACACGTTGAGTGCCGCGTCGTTCTGGTTCAGACCGCCAATTTTTTCTGGTCCCCGCGACCCCACTTGCCTGCAAGCACAAAGAAACCACCTGAAATTGGACCTCTCCCATTGCACAACATGGTGAAACAGGTGACAACTACCTTCCTACCTCTAGACAGCGCTCGCACGTTTCACCCAGAACGTGTACCCAATCTCTGCGCCACTGCCAGGCCCGACCTGCCGAGGAAAATTAAGCACCCCGTCCCCTACTTGACCAGGGCTGTCAAATGAACACATTTTTGACTACGACTCCGTCTTCACGGCAGGGGGCACTGTCGTGTGCTACCATACCTATGCAGTGTGGAGAACGAAGTCCACACACAAACCGTGAAATAAAACAGTTGGTTTTTATCATTCTCTGTAGCAGCATCCTCCTTTCTCTACTTTCCACTACGAGGTATAAGCACCGTGATGCAGGAACTTCACAAAGAGGCTTCTTTTCATATGTTTTCTTGGTTTGATTAGGTTTGCAAATGCTAAATTACAAACACAAAGGAAACCATAGTGCTTGTACAGCACCCCCCCCCCTCCACAACAGTATATCTAAAACCAGTACAGCGACTCTTCATCCTCATTAGTTTTCAGGCAACTGACATATAATCCTAGAAAATGCAAGGCAACAAATGTGTGAAATTACTGCCAAGTCTTTCTATGCTTCTACTGTCGAGTGTTTCTGGCTTCAACGTGCCCTGGTTTCGGGAATATGAGGGAAGCTCCAAATGCAGGTAAATGGCATAGTCAAGATAGAAATGAAACAACCTCGTTAGCAGCTGAGAGCCATTAAGCAAGGCTGCGGTGAGTGGGTAAAAGCAGAGATCCTTCAGTCTACTAGAGAGTGTTCCCCAAAAACCCTTGTGTCAGTAACTGCATGCTCACTCACCCTGTGCGAGTAGCACACGCAGAGCGGCAACGCCCTCCCAGCAAAGTAGAGTGGGCAATACACATACCAACACAGCGAGGAGCAAAAACAGATTTGAAATAAAATCTAGGTGAATTTGAGACGCTGCAACCTACAAAATCAAGCACAATATGCGGGTTTTGCACATGGGCATGAATTTATGAATGCATAAATGAACACCAGTGACAGCGAAAGGGTCAAGCAAGAGACCTGCTACATGTGGATATCTAGCGTGCAAAAGTTTTTAATCAAATGGAGCATATTCAAAAATATTTTCAAAGAGTTTTCAAATAATCAGCAACAACAAAAAATGCTCATGGGAATAGCGAGGGGTAACCTTTCTTGTTGTCATAATTGGACTACCCAAACAAATGGATGTATTTACAGCACTATCGACTACATCTTAAAGCAAGTGTGTCAGCCATCCAATATAAGATTCATTGTGTAACTCATGAAAATTGTATAATATTTAATTATCAGTTTCATTTAAAAGCTCTTGATAAAGTACTTTAATACTGTAGGCACTCCAATATGTCAGTCTGCAGTTACAAATTATTCCGGAATGCTCAGTTGCTGCTCAGTTTAAATAAATGTAGTATTTTTTGTCAGTGAAATTAAATGTCATTGAAATGATCCATGGATAAACATTGTGAATATTAGTTTCAAAAAAAGCTATGCGATTCTTCAGGAGTTTCAAGATTGTCACCTCACCAGTCTAGGGCTGCTTTGAAAAATTGTTGCCTAACTATTCGAAAACTACAAGGGTAGCATACGATTCAGTGTCATCATTGATGCGTACACGATTCAGTTTCAAAGTTTGCTATTTTTACACACCCCTGGTATCAAGGCCACCAGAAAAAAAAAAGAAATGCTTATGCACACTTTTTCGAGACACATATTAATAAACATCTTGCTTGAATTGGGTACTGCATTCCCATACTTGATGCTCACCTGAGTGCCACAATTAAGAAGGACTGTGACTGTTTCGCCACCGATGTCAACAATTCGCCCAAGCTTGAAGCCTTCCTGCTCATCAGGGGCCCATACCAAGCCACAGTCCACCGCCAACATTGTGCCTGCACATGAAAAGTTTTCATCATAGGCACTCGTGAGAGCGTTACCGAGAGACACAAGTTGCTAGTGTTTGTCACTGCAGCTTGAAAGATGAAGCAGAGGTTATGACATGCTCTTGCTTATTCTCTGGGGTTTTAGGGCTTTTCTTGAAAGCGGTGGTGCCTAAATGTTGATTTCGTATAGGTATACAAATCCTGTTTCAAGGAGTACCAATCTGAAATTTCGCGCTAAGATTGATTCCTGTGAACTTGCACGATAATATCTGGGGGTTTAAGTCTTAAAACCAGGATGTGATTATGAGATGCCATAGTGGAGGGCTCCAGAAATTTCGACCATCTGGTGTTCTAACGTGCATGAACATGCATACATCGTTTACCAAATAACAACAGTGAATATAGCTTGGAAGGTAACTTACACTAATTTTGAAATTTTGTCTGTGATCCTGCACTGTACAACCCATCTCACGACATTCACATCATCTTAGGAGACTTGAAGCTTCCGAGAGGTCTGCACTGTGGCTGATCTCTAAGCTGGTGCAGCTAGTATGATGACGCCATTGCACTTATGTTGCATTAATGAGCAGGCTACTATTCAGCAGCTGTTCACGAATCCATGCCTGCAGAGAACAAGTGAAGTGGAAGCCCCAAGAAGGTGGTTGCCACCCTACGATGACAATAATGATGACACAGGCAGGGCAAAACAGCGGGGCAGTTCTGTGTTCCGTTTCAAACGCTAGAGTAGCACCCAATGGGTCTTACTCTTCTGCCAGTGGGCACTTCAAAAAAGGCCAGTAACTCCTGAACAGGTGCTACCCATCTGTGCATCTCGAAATGACAACGTATTCAACCACTGCATTGCCAAACGGCTTCCTGATATGGCCCCACTCGACTGGAAAGTGTTTGCCAGGGACACCCAGGCGCCAGATACAATGAAAAAATCATGAAATTTCATCCTGTCTTTAAAGACAGTGGATTCAGCAGTCTCCATCAAAGGGCATGGTGGCACCAGAGAAACCATTTAACCTCTAACTCGTCTTCAGTTTCGTCAAAAATTTGGCTCCTATACACAGTATAGATAAAGAATGAATCATTTCATATTAGTGGTGCCTCACCAAAACGCGACTCATTTTCCATTCACTTCTCTATGTACCATGCAAAGCCTAGCAACTCACAAGAGGCCACTTTTCTTTTCCTTCTTTGTTAGGATGAGGATCACTTGAACCACAAGAATGAGTACAAAGAATATGTATCTAATATTTATGAAAATCTGTTGTCCTGTGGCCAGTCGTATATTGGTCAAACCAATCACTGCTTCAGTGGCGACACTTTTTAGTTACACCTCATTGACATTATCAAGCAAAAAAAATCGAGTGTAATATTATCGGTGTGATTATTCTTTCTATTATTATTATTATTGTCATTCCACACCGACTGTTGTCCCAGCCGAGACGCTCACCAAACATCAATGTTTATAAAAAAAATCCGAGAAAATTACACACATATGGCATTGCTTTCAAAGTATTTTCCCAAAATATTTTGAGCCATTTAAACTTCACGAAAAGGTAGAAAACTAGGTATGAAATAAAATTGCTGTAAGTTCACCGTATTGCCCATTTTCCCCATATTTTATTTGTTGTTTTCCAAGTATTGTGCTTTTATTGTAGAACAGTTTCTAATACTATTTTAGTTTCTAATAATAGTTTCCGATACTTTTTTGGCTGCTCGGCCAGTAGGTAAATGTTTGTAAAGTGTAACGTTTTTTGGTGTGTTTTTTTGTGAAAAGCAGTTATTAAAGGCAGAAGTGATTTTGTAAAACTTCTAGTAATATGTACAACCTTTCTTCTAAATTTCTTTTTGCCTGTGTGCGGTGCGGAAGTTCTAAATATAAAATCTCCAACTTCAAAAAAATAATACATTGGCTCATGTTGAGACGTCTATACAACCCTAAGGTGGTTCAAGAAAAAGTAAATGAAAAAGTGGATATGATTGAGAAGCATAACTTTGCGTGCAAAAAGACTAATTGAAGTCTTTTTGTTTTAGTCGAGAAAATATTTTTTGAAGTTGAGGCCCATTACTGCGTTGTATTGCTTTTTTTTTTATTTAATACTGTAAGGATTTCTCAGGCTCATACAGGGTGGGCGAGCAAATATACATAGTCGCGTACAAACCAGGCAATATCGCACATAGTGGAAGAAACAGAATTACAAGATGATGGTGAAAAAAAAAAACTTGAACGATGAAAGCAATTGTACAAAATCATGGACAGGTCACAAAACATCGAAGTATCAGCAGGGGGTACAATGATCAGCGTGTTCGGAAGCGCTCACAAACATCAAAAAACAAAAGTTGATTTTAGTCTTCATAAAACAGGCTTTTTACATTCCGAACAAATGAATCTGCAGAGGAAAGATTTTAACGCATTCACGTGGCAATTTGTTCCACTCTTCTACTGCTGACGGGAAGAATGAATATTTAAAAGTGTCGCAGTGTGACATGAATGGTCGGATGCACTTATTGTGGTTGGTACGAAAGGAGTGATGGTTAGGCGGCTTTATATAGTTGTCTTTATCTATGTTTAAACTGTTGTGATACAAAAGAAAAATAAACTTTAAGGAAGAAACACGGCGACGGGCTGCAAGGGTCGGCAAGCATGCCCGCCTGCGCAGCTCAGTGACACTGTCATGCCTCGAATACTTAGAATAGATAAAGCGAAGGGCCTTGCGTTGGACGATTTCTAATTTGTTGGAAAGATATTTTTGGGGGGGGGGGGTTCCAAACAATGCTGGCGTACTCGAGGATCGGCCTTATGAGAGATTTATATGCTGTCAGTTTTACATTAGAAGGCGCCAATGCAAGTTTTCGACGCAGGAACCCTAGCTGGCGATAGGCTTTTGTGTATGTGCTGCTTATATGTGCATCCCACTTTAGTTTACTTGTAAAGGTAACGCCCAAGTATTTAACAGCGTCATTTCTTGCAATGTCTGTGTCGACCAAATTGTAACTAAAATGCTGGATTGTTTTTCTGCGAGTTATGCTAAGGCAAGCTGTTTTTGACACGTTAATTTCCATTCCCCACTCAAGGCACCAACATGCCATATTAGCTAACGTGGTATTAAGTCTAAGCTGGTCATCAGTTGTGCGGATAGTGGTGTAGATCACGCAGTCGTCAGCGAATAATCTCATTTTAACGTTAGGCTCAAGGCACATATAGATATCATTAACATATATTAGGAAAAAGATCGGTCCTAAAACGGAACCTTGTGGTACTCCGGAAAAAACTTCCAATGAATCAGAGGCTGTGTTGTTTACGGTTACATACTGGCTTCGATTTGATAGATACATTTTTATCCATGCTATTATGTTACTGTTAATACCAATAGACAGAAGTTTGTCAATCAATTTACTGTGAGGCACCTTATCAAAAGCTTTGGCAAAGTCTATAAATATGGAGTCTGTTTGCAATTGTGAGTTAATAGTAGTTACGAAGTCATGCGTTATTTCCAAGAGTTGAGTAACAGTAGACAGGTTTTTATGGAATCAGTGTTGGTTTGGGTGCAATAAGTTGTTATCTTCTAAATAAGTAATTATTGCCTTGTTGATTACATGTTCCAATAATTTACAGCAGCAGCTAGTTAGAGAGATAGGCCTGAATGTTTGTATGGACAGCTTGCTCCCGCCTTTATGAATTGGAATTACCTTTGCACACAGCCAGTCTGCAGGTAAAGAAGCTGTTAGCAGGGATGCTTTAAAAATTGCGTCAAGGAAGGGACATAGTTGTTCTGCGTAGCGTCGAAGGAATACATTTGAAATATTGTCAGGACCCACTGATTTCTTAACATCGATCTGCAACAGCAGGTTCAGAATACCTTCCGTAGTGACAACGACATCGGGCATTAAAAAAGGATGCACCGGAGCAACAGGGCTGCTTGGTGCGCATGCACGTGTAAATACCGATTGAAAATACCTTTTGAAAGCATTGGAAACGGCCTGCGCGTCCTTTACGATAGTACCCTCAATTTCTACTTCAGTTGTTGGGTTTTCAGGCCGTGCCAAGAAACGCCAAATTTTTGCGGCTGATCCGTCATGAAGTGAGATAACGTATGTGAAAAAAAAGTTTGTCTTGCATTTCTAATTTCCGCCTTAAGCTGAGATGCAAGTTCTTTTAAGATGATTGGATTCCTCTTTTTCTTACGCATTCTCTGTACCCTTCTCATAGCTATGAGTAGCAGTGAAGACAGCACATAGCGTAAGCATTACGCTATGTGCTACTGTGCTACTAGGTATGCTATGAGTAGCAGTGAAGACAGCGAAATTTACTCGATATTGATGAACATAATTATTGAGAATATTTTTCTAATCAGGTGATATATGTAACCACCTATGATGGTCTATGAATGGAAATAACACTTGTCGGCAAAGTATATATTGAGATACACACCACAAGGACTGTTATGTCAAGCCCGTATAAGCCATTTGCTCCTGGGCATTTCATTGCATGGGCTCATTATAGCTCCTTGTATAGGTCATGTTTATTGAGTTCGTCATCTTATGTTGTGTAGACGCGAACTTTCTTCGTTGAGGAGTAAAATGTTAATCCTGCTTCTAACGTGGAGCTCGATATCAGTTTGAAGTGATGATACCGATGCATTTGCTTGACACAAATCGCTCGCTTAAACCTAGAGGAGATTTGCCCTTGTTTCGTCAACGGCACTTTTCGGCACCCAAATGGTTCTGATAACTTTTTATATCATCCCGCGCCCATGTGAAAAGTTGATGCAGTGAAAATATTTGCTGGTCATGGGGTCTTTGGAGGCTAAATTTTGCTGCCAAACACTTCAGAGTCCCACCGACACCCTCACAAGCACTCTTGCCATAAGATGTGGCAAAAGAAGTTTCACGTAGCAAAAATAAAAAAAATATGATTAGCAGTGACAGAGGTTAATGAAGTTCTTCTTGTTCATATTATGAAGCCTGAAAAGTAGTGAATAGTTTTGATAGATGTAACAACTTCTTTAGCACCTCTAGTACCACAGCTTGAAAAGCATAAACACAGGCCATGTCATGCTTTAAAGGAGCACTGATATCAAATTTACTCATGCCAAGATTTTTGCCTCAGCGAGTAGCTATAAACCCCGTAGCAGCGATTCGCGACCTAAAATGCAACTGAGGGATGAACAACTATCACTTTTATTGATTTATATTACTGGTATCCAGCACTATTCAGAACGGACGGCAATCCCGCCATTTTTAGCGCTGGGAGCACCAGCAGTGGTGCTACCTCGCAGTCACCTCCAGATCACGCCACAGCTGAGCACTTCTCCACAGAAAAGAGTGCTGTCAGGCTCAGCTGCTCCGCAAACATTTCGTCTGCTAGGCAGACACATTCAGTCATGCCTTGTCACCTGCACTGCTGTCGTCGCCGTACAAAGTGTCGACTCAGGTTCAATACGATGGTCTGGAGCTTGGAATCGCCGCGATTCGCAACTAGGTGAATTATTTTTGCTTCGATCGACCTTTTGCAGAACAGTGATACCAAAATGGACGCCGTTCCAAGCAGCACATCGGAGGTGCCCGAGGATGCACGCTTCAGCCATGTTCGCTCGTGTGTCTCATTTAGCTACATAGGTGCGTTTTGTCGTGCAAAGCATTAAGGTATACGCAGGGAGGTCAATGCATTATAGCTATCGCAAATAAGCCTCAATGGAGAAACGGAATACATTTCCTGCTTGCCAGGTTCTTTTCTTCGCCTCCAGATGGCCCCACCTATCCAGCCTCTCGCGGTTAACACGGTATAACTACTTCTACGTGGACGCAAAGTCTACAGATTAACTAAAATTCAATGATACCTGCGTGTTACTTGTTAGCGATGATACCTGACTATACGCTGTTCCCCATTTGATAGCTTGTAGTCGTGTTGATGTGTAACATACGTGATAGGAAAAGACACCCTCATTGCAATTTTTCCGTGCTTTGAACTAGACGACTGCAACTCACCTGCAACCCACAATGATTCCCCGATATGCTGACCAACAAACACCTGTTTAATCATGCTCTTTTCTTTTGCTGTACGCTAAAGATGGTTTTTATCTTGATAATTTCACGAAATCATTCACACCGGTGCGACGAAGATCAGACGCGATGAGCGAGTGCGTTTCTGCACTTCGGCGCCACGATAAGAACACTCGGATCGTATACGCCATCGCTACTAGGGCATCGTCACTCAGGATGATATTTTAGGAATGTATCACACCGAACACGTAGCACTAGTGTTGATGTCGCAGGGCAGTCTATTTTCCGTTTTTTCTCCTTAGCGTTTCTACGCCGTTTGACATCGAATTAATATAACTTCCACGCGACGGATGCCATCCAAATTTGGCCAAAAAGACCTATGCATACCAAGCGATCGAATTATGAGCACATCTCGATCTTGAAATTTGATGTCAATGCTCTTTAATGCATCCGAGATCACACAAGAGCACATGACCGAAATTTGTCGGAAGGTGTTGCTTGTTTGTCAATGATACACGGCCACAGGATGCAGTGATGTTTGTTTGCAGTGATACTGCTGGGACGCATCCTGCACCTAAAAACGAATTTTCTGCGAAGCCCATGAGAACGATTGGTTCAGTGTCACGCAGTTTTTCTTTCAGTTCTCGAAGGTACTGTGCTTGTTGCTTAGATACAAAGTGGCGATGTTTCATTTTACAAAACATGTCCAAATATCTTTCATGAAATTTATCTTCAGGCAAGACGAGCGTCTCGAGACGGAAGCGCGAGCCACTTACCTACAGCTGTACCTTGAAGCCCACACTGTTATCTGCCTCCTGAAGAAAGTTCTTTAACCTTTCTTCAATGTAGACCATGTCCGGGCAATCCACATATATGCTCAGCATGCACTCCTCATTGATTAAAGAACGCAGTTTTCGCCAGCAGCTCTTCTTGTGTATTCTCGATTCCCGAGGCGCGCAGCATCTACTTTTGATGAGTTACACAAACACAAACTGTGTGCGTACCGGGGCCACCTGCTAAAACAAAATGCAAGGAACGCAGGCCTACAAATGTTGAGAAGTCGCAGGTCATTTGGGAGTTTGGCTTCCATGCTTCATGTAGCTCCTTAAGACTCATTAATATTAAGCACTTTTGATGTCCTCTCAACACATCTTCATTCCAGGCAGGCAGTGCGAAACGCTCTCATCTTCAAAATCTGTTTGACAGAAGCCTTTAAGTATTCTATATTTGGCTGACCTTTCTCATCTGGCATACTGAGTATTCCACGTTCTGTCCTCAGTTTTATGGCCTGACCTGTGTTTCACTCGGAAGCATGAAAACCTTGATAATCCTACTGCGTGGCCACATTATGGGTGCCAATTTCAGTATTTGTATTGTTTTTACATGATTTTTATCCACCACAAACTTACACCTCAATTCATCCATTAAGGACACAAAGTCACGAAGGCTATACTCTTCAGTGACCATCCATGGCCTCATTTCGCAAGCCATTCAAGCCAAGGTGCACACAAATGTTTTTGCCAAGTTCTTCTCAATTTTTTTTAACCTTTTTCTTTACATATGATATTCCTTGCTTCTGTCTTGGCTTTAGGTATTAGGTGTTTAGGCACTGCTCAATAACTGCAAACCGAACAGATGTGGGGTGATCGGCAATTGTGATGCGCACTGTGCACATTCCTGTGATGGCACGACTTCTTCCGTCAGCAACACGAATAATGTCAGGAGCAGCCCGTGTGAGCACTTTCTTCAGGCAGTGACAAAGTCAAGCACTCATTACAGAAATATGAGCCCCAATGTCAACAAGTGCAGAAACAGTCAGGCTGTCAACGTCGATCAAATTTCATCGTGTTGACAGTTAGAAGAGGATTTGAGCGCGGAATCGAGGATACAGCTTCACCTCGAAGAGCTGCATCTCTTAATTTCCCTGATGAGGATTGCGAGGCAAGGTCAAATGTCATCACAGAGAAGACTGGGATGACGGATGATGTCCTGGCAGTGAACGGGACTGGCGACCTTGAGGCAACAGTGAGAGGCGGTGCGGCATAGTATAAGCATCGAAGGTTTACGGCTTGAAGTGTGGGGGCTGGTAGTAATTGCCGGCGTTTGGCTCAGGAGGCTGGAGACGGCGGTAGCGGTCGGTGCTGCAAGCAGTGCTATACTGCTTTCTGGACGAAGACGGAAGCTGCGACAATACCGGGCGGCGTAAGCTATACGGCGGCAGATAAAGTAGATCGGCCAATCATCCACAGTACACCATTCGGCTGGATTGCGAGAGCGTACATAGAACCAGTCCTGGGGTGGGAACCTGGGGCGAGGCGGCGACCTTGAGTAGAAGTCAGTTGGCCGAGACGGAGCAATGGCGCAGACAGCGAAGCCCAAATTGCAGTGTTCTTCCCGCACAATTGACTGGACCAAGAAAACCTGAGGCATGTGCGAATCGACGTGGCCGTTCATGGGAAGAGCAGGAGTAATTGCTTCAATTTCCTGACGGACAGTTCGTGTAATTTCAAACGCTGGTGGAAGACTGCAGACGAGGTCAGACAATCTCGCAGGAGGACATCGCAGCAGTGTTCGGCAGTCGAGTGAATGATCTTGCAATAGGCCTGCTTTTGGGCAGTTCAAAACACCAACAATATTCAATCATTTCGTTGGCTGTCGCACAATTACGGCACGTTAGGTAGAACATGTCATCCTCTGTCCCCTTGAGTACCTGGACAATAATGTCATACTCTGACATGTCGTTAACTTTACAGCATAATCCAGCATGTCCTGAATATACGAGGTATACGGCTTCATAGACACCTGAGCACGGATAGACAACTCCTCCCTAGCGGCCGCCTTTCGACCCCTGAACTTCCCAAAGAGGTCAGAAAGCTTCTGCTTGAAAGTTCCAACTTTTTATCTCTTCTTTATGATTCTCGTGCCACACCTTGGCCGTACCTTTCAGGTAGAACAACGCGTCAGCCAGCATGACAGTCTGGCCATATCGGTTGAGCGCACTGGTATGTTCATAGTCTGCTACCCTATCTTCGACGTGAACTTGGTACTGCAGAACATTTCCTGGGGTTTAGGTGCATCAGCACGTATGTGAATGGTGTTGTGGCAAGTGCAGGCATTGCCGTGGATGGTGCAGGTGTTGCCATGGTCGATAGAGAAGTGGTCGCAGGATCAGTCCCATGGTCCATCAAAACTACTGCAAAGCTCTGTTGTATAGCGCTTGTTTACCAATTTATCATGGAGATACATGGAAGACAGGATAGAGTATATTGACAGTATATACAAGTATCTGTATTGCCCAAAGGCTGCCTGCGCTTGTTTGCTGCCTGTAAGTACATACCCACTCTGGAGGATTGGCCATGAAAGCTTGTAATAGCCAAAATGTGATACTGATTGTGAGCCTATTATTAAAAGAACAAATAAAAAACAAAATAGCAAATCATCTTTTTGAAATAAAATAAGAAGATAGCTAATACTATATCAGAAGATTGAAATTTTGAGCAGACCAGACAGTTGCGTCTACCTCACGCAATCAAGCGCGGCAAGTCAGCTTCTTATTCGTCAATTCTGCGATGGCGGGCGAATGCCCACTGCCTTGGTTACAATATCGTGTCAGAAACCCCTTACCTTGGGTTATACCTCTGCACAAGTCTGGCAACAGGAAGCTAACTTAAAACTATAGCCCAATATCACTGACGAGCACTAGCTGCAAGCTCCAAGAACATGTTGTAGCCAAGTCAATTTACCTGTCGATTCATAGTGCCGCCACATTTTTTCCCAATCAAGATGGATTCAGACAGCACCTTTCCACAACAACACAGCTCATTGAAACAATAACATTGCTACGACGTTAAACAACATATAGATGCGATCTGTCTTGATCTGTTGATAGCACTCGACAGAAGGCGACACACAAAATTGATGTCAAAACTGAAACAAAGTAAAATAGACAATTGCACACTTTTCAGCGGCAGAATGCAATAGGAAACACACTAAATAAAAGGCAGTGAACGTAACAAATGTGTCTTGCAGGAGTCTCTGTTAGGTCTTAGTCAATTAAACCACCTCAGTTAGTTATAAAAAAACAAACAAAATGCAATGCAATCTTTTTTGGGGTGGGTCCTCCCCAACAATACCTATAACAATATCATTGTATGAGCAGTCAATTGTTTCCAGTTATCTGTATGAAAAAGATGTTCAAGAATATGGCAGATTGGTGTGTTTGACCAATAGCTCTTTACCACCCCCCTTTGTCAGAGAAACATTTGAATCTGAAAGCTCAAGAACAGAAGAACTGCTTTCAAACGACAATTTTGCAATCATGAAGACATTTGGCTTAAAAGCTAATACAAGAACGAGGATATGATGTTGCTTGTTACTTACAGATAGCATATTGATGCGCATTCTAGACATGCCAACATTGGCTAGTGTGAAGTAAGGGTGCCCATCCTGCTTTTAGCATGCATCTGATGACATGCTTGCAGCACTGCATTCTCTTGGGCATTTTTGTTTTTTCTATCTGCCTTTCCCACCTGGTCACCCATCATTCATAACGCATCCTGAAGAACAACTTTTTTGAATGACAGCACGGGGGTGTGCCCACCTATTATTCTTCACTAGAAAGGTTCTTGATGCAATGAAGTGGCGCAACTGTTTCAGACCTAGTCATACCTGTGTGCTAACTGACAACATAGAAAATTGAGAGTACCTGGCCGGAGAAAAATAAGCAACTGAAGATATAGCAATAACGAAAGCAGCACATAACAAATCAGTAGGCAAATCGTGATAAATCTTGTCGGTGATTTCATATGAACGAGACAGGGATAGAAGCTACCAGAGACAGGTAAGAAACATCGCAAATGATTCAGGTGTTATTCCCAAATGGGCACTGCACCGTGCTCCCGACATGGCTGCAGAAATTAGGTGCCTTTCTTCTAACCACTACCGCCACCTCCTATTCCCAAAATGCAAGTGAAAAGTAATATACATTTAATAAGCAACATTTTAAGCTTCCTCGTTTCAATAAACATGGCTCATCCGCCAAAGAAAGCACGGTGTCTTTTCGTCCAAAACTGACGCTTCGCGAACAACGTGAACGACGACAGCCATCGAGCCCTCCTCCTCCGGGGAAACGCAACCTTGCTCCCGATTCACAGCGAACGCCTCGGCTGCCACTTCGTTCACGGGAACTTGTACAGTGGCGGTACAAAGCCGCTGCGCGTGCATGCCAAACATGCCGCTACATTCTAGGAATTCCAGCTCGTTGGCCGCACTGCGCAAAGTTAACATTTTCCAGCCTGCACTTCGCTTGAACCGAACAGATATCGCGCGACCGCCCCCGTGCACCCAACTGTTGCCTCGTTTCATTGATTGCGTCAACTAACTTCTAGCAGTCATTGGAACGAGTGACAATTATTATTGTGGACGACGCGATTTGTAGCAGTTACAACGCGTGAGCACGCTTTTTGCTTTCTCGTTTTGCCTTCCTTAGGGCGAGCGTAAGGACAACGGGGCAGGCGTTAACCGAAGCGAAGCTGCACCTGCAATGACCACGCAAGGAAAACCTCCTGACCGCGTGTTTTCACTCATTTACTCACCCCGGCGCCAATTGCAGGCGCAGCACCAGATGCTGATGGAATCGCGTGGCCACAGAACACCTACCACTGGCTTCTTCCTAAAACTTGGCCCCACGGACAACTACGGGAACCAAGAACATGACCTACTACACTCCTGACCTGCCCAGAGAGCACCTCTTCCAGCGCCCACGTTCTAGTTCATACCTTCTGCCGCTAGGGCCGTAACCTACGAGCGGCGTGGCGCTAGTCAGCACCTGCTCGCTGACGTCATCTTCACTCTTTGTGGTCAAATTTTGACCAACAAAGCACTCGTAGTGCGTATTTATGATCCAAAATTTAGAATTATTCAGAAATAATAATACTAAAAGACATTCAGAATTTTTTTGCAATAAAATGCACGCGACCACGCATAGGCTGCCCTACATCGTGTAAATCTACGGGTTCCCACGTTTGTCAACCAGTGTGCTATAAATACTCAAGCGCTCTGAACACCTTGCTTAACCAGCAATGTATGGGAAGAAATAGTCACATATATGCCGCCAGTTCACTGCAGAATGCAGGCATTCTTATACCAGCGCCTACAAAACAACCGTAAAGAAACAGACGAACAGGTTATAGGTAGCGCCACCTACGGCGAGCGATTGAACGAGAGCGGGGACACGCGCTCCCATAGGAACCCCGCTATCTGAACAGGTCAGGAGTGTAGTAGGTCATGACCAAGAACACCTACCTCTAGAGCCGCCTGCGCTCGTTCCGCCAGTTGCCGTTGGCGTCGCTTGTACGCAACAAGTCGCAACAACGCCTCCTCTAGAAGATGCCTGCCGCATGAGAAGAAAAGCGGCTGCCACACCCTTTCTCTCCTTTATCTTAGAATGTCCTCGGTCGTTAGCGTCACCTGTGGCGGACGGTGCGACAACGGGACACTTTCCATAGCCTCCAAAATAGCGGTGTACAGCTGCAGGTCTCAAACAATTCTCGACTGACGCGCCCCTATGGGCCGCAGATGAAAAACGCTTAGCTGGTACCGCCCGTCGCCGTAATAATAGACTCTCAGTCGCGAGCGCCACCGCGCGGCGCTTGCTCAAAACTGAAGGCAGGCCAACTCCGCTGGGAGCGCGAGCCATTCCCCAGGCATTGTTTAGAGGAGGCGTTGGTCGCAACAAGCCGTAGAATTAACTAGGAGGAGGTTATCTGATTGGTGGCTAAAGTCAAGGGACGAGTGAAATTTAAACCCTTAAGTGCAAAGTACGAATCCTGAACCTCACTATTTAAAGGAAAAAAAATAAATTTAGCTTTTGGTTGATTAGGTATTACGGCTTGGTGGCACTAGCCACCGCCTAATCTAAAGGGTACAGCCATATCTATCCACCCAGTCATCCATCGTGTCAACGCCTTCTTGATTTCTTGTGCCTGCCGGATGAGCGCGAAACGCCGGTCATAAGTGACGGCGCTGCCTACGTAGGAGTAAAAGTCTTTGTACTTAGCCTTTAAGATGGGCAATTTTAGTATTTCCTACTAATTTCAGAGGATGCCTTGTATTAAAAAAAGTTGCTTGTTGAATGACGGCGTCACTTACGTAGGGTTAATTATAATTACGTATAAGCCTTTTGAAAACTTTTTTACATTAATTTGTTGCATGTAAGCTTTAAAAACGTTAAAACCTATTTGAGAACACCCCTACTTGAGTGGCGCCTCCACCTTAGTTCCGACGACCGCCGCTTTCTAAGTGACCGCCGATAATCCGGCAGTGTGTATGGGTAGGGTACGAAGCTAGGTCGAAGAGACGTCCGAAATGTAAAAGCAAAAGTATGTAGGAGAGTGCAACTGAATACTTACGAATTTCAGGAAAGCTACTCACACCGCCGTCACAGGGTGACATTCGATCATGATCGGGCGTGAGTTCGAATCGAAATGAGAATTTTTTTCACTTAAAAAGGAAATGCGAAATAAACTTGAAATTTAAATATCTCTATCATGATTGGCTCCTTTGCGCGAGCTGCAGAAGGGAAAGCCAATCACTGTACAGAAATTTGATCCCGATCGTGCACAGTTTGACAACGATATTGACACCCGTATATGCCAGTGGCTGTGACAACGAAGCAGCGCGAGTGTCCTTGGCCGAGGGCAGAAACTAAGAAGACGTCGCAGTCTTTGTCCTGTGATCGATAAAGCGTATTTGTTCGAGGTGCTTTGTGTGCTAATCGGGTCATGTCCTCGGCGAACGTAGCAACGCTCTCATTTCGTTTTTGAAATCGAACTCCCAAAAGGCGTTGCGCATTTTCCTTTCTGCCGAGACTGGTAAAGGTGTCAACCAGCTGGTTGCGGAAATCGTCCTACGTAGCCAAGCTTATTTCCCTGAAGATGTACCACGTCTGGGCGTTGTCTTTTAGGGAGAAGTACACATTCGCGAGCTTGTCTTCTGCGGTGGCCCACTGTTTGTACCCCAGGACAAAGACTCCGACGTCTTCGTCTCTGCCCTCGGCCAAGGACACTCACGCTGCTTCGTTGTCACCGCCACTGGCACACACGGATATCAATATCAAAGTTTAAAATGGGGTGCAGCTGCTGCAGCCTCATAACGAGCTAGGACGACGTAACACTAAAGAAAGCACTGTTGAAAGCAGCACCGTAGGAAAATGTTTACGGGACAGCTACGGCACAAAAGGCTAACTTTCTCAAGCGGACGCTAACCACAAAAATAGAAACGAGAATAATTTTAAAATGAACCTTGTGTAACGAGGGTAGTGGGCATGGAGCTCGAGGATAGAAAGAGAAGAAGACTTGCTGTGATCGCAGGCTTGCGTTCAGTTAGCCCTTGCGCTAAATAAAGCTCTCCTTCGCCGAGTTCGCCTGCTTGTTCAACAACCCGTTTCAAGTGGTGGAAGTGCTGGGCACATCTGGTCCTCACCCTGGAACTTCGCAGCCGCACACTCCAACGACCTCCTACAATGACTGATCCGGGGCCATCTCATGCTGCTACTCCAGATCTCGCACCTGTGCCTGTCTTCTGCGCTGGCGCTCTCCGGCAGCGCGACCCCCCCATATTTGGTGGCACAGAGGACCAAGATGTGGACAACTGGATTGCCGAGTATGAACTGGTGAGCGCCGTCAATAAGTGGAACGCAGCCGATAAGCTCACAAATGTGAGTTTTTACCTGACCGACGTGGCAAAACTATGGTACAGAAATCATCAAAGTGATTTCAGTACCTGGTCGGAATTGGCGAAAACCCTCGCGGAAGTCTTTGGCCGTCCTGCTGTCCGCCGCCTTCGTGCTGAACAGCGCTTGCGGGGCAGAGTACAGAGAGCAGATGAAACTTTCACGAGCTATATCGAAGATGTGCTATTTCTCTGCAAGCTCGTCGATTCGACTCTGGACGAGGCAGGAAAGATCAAGAACATCATGAAAGGAATCGACGACGCTGCATTCCAAATGCTGGCTGCGAAGAGTCCCCAGACGGTCGCCGAGGTGATTCAGCTCTGCCAAAGCTATGATGAGCTGCGTAGGCAGCGCGCTTCTACACGTTGCGCTGCTCAGGACACCGCGGACATCTCATCCCTCGACTATCGCCATGACACCGCCGACCACTCTGCGTTGATGCCAGTCATAAAGCAATTCATACGCGAAGAGGTCGCCCGGCAGCTATCTATAATCACAAGAACTACCGAGCCGATTGCACCCTTGTCGCCTTCGCTTCGCCAGGTCATTCGATCGCAAGTTGCCGAAGCATTGCCGCCAGCTGAGGCTCCCCCAACTGTTACCGCACCACTAACGTATGCAGCCGCAGTTGCTCAACCACGTGCGCCAGCGTCTCTGGCCATCTACGAAGCTACTCGCCACGTTTATTCGTCGACCCCACCTTCCCGCTCGCTGACCGTCCCGTCTCCGGCTGTATATGAAACAGGTCAAAACGTTTATATGACGCCGCCGCCTGCACGACCATTTACGGTACCTTATTCAGCGAACAGTGCCCCTATCGTCAGCCAATGGCGCACTCCAGATAATCGGCCGATATGTTTTTCATGTGGCATCCCAGGCCACGCAGCTCGTCACTGCCGTCGTCGCAGCTTCCCTTCTCACGACATTGCAGGGGCCTCACATTACATGCCCACCATGCCCACTCAGCCGCGATATCCCGTTCCTGCCAATCCACCTCTAGACGTACGTCCCGGTCGCCGACCATCCGGCGCAAGCCGTTCACCTTCTCCTCGTCGTCGATCTATTTCTCCGATGTTACGTCGCAACAGCCCACCGCGATGGGAAAACTGACGGGCGCAGTTCCGGAGGCAAGAACTGCGTTGGCAGCGAAAATTTCAAGGCCTAACTGCTGTCCCCCGAACGAAATCGAACTCTATATTGATGGCATTAAGGTGCACGGACTTGTTGACACTGGAGCTGCCGTATCTGTAATTAGCGAGAAACTGTGCCGAAACTTGAAGAAAGTGACCATACAACTTACCGACCTATCTTTGCTGACAGCTACGTCCCATCATATTCAGCCTTCAGCTTTTTGCACCGCACGAGTCGTCATTCAAGGTGCGATGTACGTCGTCACATTTGTATTTTTATTCCGTTCTTCGCGTGACGTTATCCTTGGGTGGGACTTTCTTTCGTCAAATTCTGCTTTGGTCGACTGTGCTCGTTCTGAACTCGCGTTGTCTGTGCCGTGCTATGACCCCGACGATGGTGCTTCGTGTAGAGTGTTTGCTGCTTCTGACGTTAACATTGCGCCTTTCTCAGCTGTTGTTGTCTCGGTGTCGTGTGCCTCCCCTCCGAAATCGCCTGTGTTGTTTATGCCATCGGTCCCATCTGCGTGCCGTCGAAATATCATGCTTCCGTTTGCCGTCGTCATTTTTCGCAATGGTCACGCTGCCATTTATGTGTGCAATCCGTCGCACAGCCCGTCATCCCTACTACGTGGAGAATGCCTGGGAAGCTACGAACTTTACGAGTGCATTCTTCCGGCTACTATACTCGATTCTGCGGTTTCGCTCCCAATTGGCGCTGTCACTCCTACCAACGCGCCTAATGATGCTCTGGACGTATTCTCGGATGCCATCGACTCTGAGCTCGCACCAAGTCAGCGCGAAGAGATTATAAATCTTCTTCTCCGCTTTCGTTCTTCATTCAATCGTGACCAGTCAGGCTTAAGCCGAACCTCTGCGGTCGTTCACCGTATTGACACCGGTCAACAAGCCCCGCTAAGGCAGCGTCCGTACCGTGTGTCATCTGCTGAACGCCGTGTCATCGACGAACAAGTGGACGACATGTTGAAACGTGGCATCATCGAGCCCTCCAACAGTCCCTGGGCTTCACCGGTTGTTCTCGTCAGGAAAAAAGACGGATCCATCCGGTTCTGCGTTGACTACCGCCGACTCAACAAGATAACGCGCAAAGACGTATACCCTCTGTCGCGCATCGATGATGCTTTGGACTGCCTACAAGGAGCAGAGTTCTTTTCTTCGTTAGATTTACGCTCTGGCTACTGGCAGGTGCCGATGGCAGAGGGTGACCGCCCGAAGACAGCCTTTGTAACACCGGATGGACTATATGAATTCACCGTTATGCCCTTTGACCTCTGCAATGCACCTGCCACTTTCGAAAGGATGATGGATACCGTCTTGCGAGGTCTGAAATGGAAAACGTGCCTCTGTTATTTGGATGACATTGTGGTATTTTCAAGCGACTTTGCGACCCACCTCAGCCGCCTCGAGCAAGTTCTTACGTGCCTTTCCACGGCGAGACTCCAACTTAACTTGAAGAAATGCCACTTCGGCGCTCGCAAGCTTGTAATTCTCGGCCACGTGGTTTCTAAGGACGGCATTCTCCCGGACCCTACGAAACTTAATGCAGTCGCGGCGTTCCCAAAGCCAACCACCAGCACAATGAACTGTGCCTGTTTCTGGCCACTTTTTTACCTAGTTATCTAGAACGCTCCGTCGAAACTAACTGGTCCATTTTAAAAAATAAAATCGGTGAGCTAATAACCAAATATGTCCCCCTTCGGACTGTTTACGCTAACAATAAATCACCATGGTATAGTACATATTTGAATCGATTATCCAATAAGAAAAAACGTTTATTCCGCACAGCTAAACTTCACTCAACACCGTCTCATTGGCTAACATACAAAAACGCTGCAAGCTCATATATCATAGCACTAAAATCAGCCAAAGTCTCCTTCCTTAAATCCACGCTTCCAAACTTAATACAGGCTAACCCAAAACGCTTTTGGGAGATTATCCGGGGAAATGCTCATAAAAATGGTATATCACTGCTGACAAGTTCTGGGGGCCCTGTACCGGAGCATATGTGTTCTACTCTGCTCAATGAAACTTTCGCTTCGTCATTCTCATCACCTAACCTTCCCGGTCCGATGCCTGAGATCCATCCTACTCAATACCACTCTATGCATCCCATAATCTTCAACTCCACTGGTATCAAAAGCATCATTCAGAAACTAAAATCTAAAGCATCATGCGGGGTAGACGAAATCAATGCAATCTTTTTAAAAAACACTGCCGAATATTGCTCAATCATACTAGAACATATTTACTCGCAATCTTACAACTCGGGTACCTTACCGTTTGACTGGAAAACTGGCAGAGTCATCCCTATTTACAAATCAGGACCATCCCATGACCCACAAAATTATAGACCGATTTCTCTTACATCAGTGCCTTGCAAAGTTATGGAGCATATAATTTACACACATCTGGTTAATTTTCTCGAACACAACAACTTCTTCACGGCTTCGCAGCATGGATTTCGCAAAAACTTTTCCTGTGACACTCAGCTCATAGCCTTCACTCATTTTCTTCACTCTAATCTAGATGGCGGTTTTTTAACAGATTGTATATTTCTCGACTTCTCTAAAGCATTCGACAAAGTGAACCATGCACTGCTACTTCATAAACTAAGCGTTCTAAACATCGACACAGCTGTAATTAATTGGATTCGCGCCTTTCTAACATCACGTGTTCAGTTTGTAGCCGCTAACGACGTTAACTCCTCATTGATTCCTGTTGATTCTGGTGTCCCGCAAGGGTCTGTGCTTGGTCCCTTACTATTCCTAATCTATATTAATGATTTGCCTACTAATGTCTCTTCGAAAATATGCCTGTTTGCAGATGACTGCGTCTTGTATAGAAAGGTGACGGATGCCGCAGACATTTCACTAATTCAGGAAGATCTTAATAACATAACTAAATGGTGTCAATTATGGCGTATGGAATTAAACGTTAGAAAATGCAAAAGTATGAGGATTTCCCGTGCTGAAGTGACTTCCCCTACTTACACACTTAATAACATCCCACTAGAATGCGTAACATCGTACAAATACTTGGGTGTCCATATTACCAATAACCTTTCATGGAAAACTCATATTGATTACATAGCCACCAAGGCCACTAGCACATTAGGATATTTTCGCCGGAAGTTTCCTCAAGCGCCATCTTCATTAAAACTACTACTGTACACAACTTTCATTCGTCCGAAGCTTGAGTATGCATCGTCAGTATGGGACACCGGATATCAGAACCACATAAAATTACTAGAAAAAATACAAAATCGCTCAGTCCGTTTCATTTTAAACAATTACCAAAGAACTGCGAGTGTTACTAACATGAAAGACATTCTACACCTTCCATTGCTATCACATCGCCGAAAACTATCTCGACTCTATCTTTTCCATAAAATCTACTACCACAATTCATATTTACATTCTATGCTTCTTCAGCCACCGCCGTACATTTCATCCCGCATCGACCATCGCCAAAAGGTAAACATTCCACACAGCAACACCGTCGGCTTTTCACATTCATTTCTCCCCACAACGACCAGAGACTGGAACAATCTGCCTGCATCACTCACAAGCATAACCAACACCAATAATTTCAAAATCGCACTTCGAAGTTTCATTTCGAGTTAACATCGTTCAGTGTTTGTTTCATACCTTTAATTTTTTTTTTCTTTTTTTTTTTTTATATTTCCCTTTTGTTGCTATGCTTCTCGTATTCTAGTTTTGCGAGTGGCTACTTTTTGTACATTATTTTTTTTTTTTCATTATATCTCTTTTGGCAGTGCATCCAATGATAAAATCTTGTAATTCTTCCAGGACAGTCCAGTGTTTTGATTGCTGTGTTATTCATTTTGGTTCATTGGCCTTTGTTCTTGTAACTGATATTTGTTTAAAGTGTCATCGTGATAATTCATTTCTGTATTTTTAAAACTATAACCAAGTTATTATTACGTGTTAACTTTCTTTGCCCCTCCCCTCTTCAATGTACGTTTGTACCCTGAGGGTATTTGAAATAAATAAATAAAAAGAGCTTCGAAGCTTCATCGGCCTATGTTCTTACTTCCGGCGCTACGTCCGCAATTTCGCCTCCATTATCGCCCCCTTGACCAATCTTCTTACCAGAAGTTCTGACTTGTCAGCGTGGTCGCAGGCGTGTGATGATGCATTTCAGGAACTCCGACGGCTCCTCACCACGCTTCCCATACTCCGACATTTCGATCCGTCTGCTCCAACGGAGCTTCATACGGACGCTAGTGGTGTCGGGCTAGGGGCCATTCTGGCCCAACGCAAGGAGGGCTTTGACGAGTACGTCGTTGCCTATGCCAGCCGCACCCTCAGTAAGGCCGAGAAGAATTACAGTGTAACTGAAAAGGAGTGCCTCGCCATTATTTGGGCAATCGGAAAATTTCGGCCTTATTTATATGGACGTCCGTTTGATATTGTAACAGACCACCATGCGCTTTGCTGGTTATCTTCACTAAAAGATCCTAATGGTCGGCTCGCTCGTTGGGCATTGCGGTTACAGGAGTTCGATATCCGTGTTATCTACCGTTCTGGCCGGAAGCATTCCGACGCCGATGCCCTGTCACGTTCGCCATTGGCTTCAGAGCCTGTCGGCTCGCCTATCTTCACTAGTGCTGCCTTGGCCATCAGCATCTCGGACATGCCTTCCGAGCAACGCAAAGATGCTTGGATTTCATCTCTTTTGGACTTTCTCTCAAACCGGACGCCCGCTCCAGTTTCCAGGACGCTTCGCCGTCAAGCAGGACACTTCGCTATTCGGGATAACCTGCTTTACCGCCGAAACTACAGCTCGATCGGCCGTAAGTGGTTGCTCGTGATCCCCCGACATCTGCGCTCTGACATTTGTGCCACGTTCCACGATGATCCGCAATGTGGCCACGCTGGTGTGTTAAAAACATACACCCGCTTGCAGCTGCGGTACTACTGGCACGGTATGTACCATTTCGTTCGCCGTTACGTAAGGTCTTGCCTTACGTGCCAGCGACGCAAAATGCCCACTCAGCATGCCACAGGTCCCTTGCAGCCGTTGCCATGTCCAGCACGAGCTTTCGATCGTGTCGGAATCGACCTTTACGGTCCGCTTCCCTATACTTCGAGTAGCAACCGCTGGGTCATTGTCGCTATCGACCACCTAACGCGGTACGCTGAAACAGCTGCGTTACCTTCTGCTACCGCAAAAGACGTTGCGTGTTTTATACTGCAAAACCTGGTTTTAAGGCATGGAGCACCTCGGGAGTTACTAAGCGACCGTGGCCGCGCTTTTCTCTCCGATGCCATCAAAGCGTTGTTGAGCGAGTGTCGCATCATACACCGCACTACCACAGCCTATCACCCGCAAACTAATGGGATGACAGAGCGTTTTAATCGTACACTTGGGGATATGCTGACCAAGTACGCTTCATCCGACCAGTCCAATTGGGATAGCATACTCCCTTTTGTGACATATGCTTACAACACTGCAACGCAAAGCACCACTGGATTTTCGCCTTTCTTCCTTCTTTATGGACGCGAGCCATCATCAACAATGGATACCATTCTTCCTTATCGACCGGACCCTTCAGAGATGACTACCGTTTCTCGAGCAGCAGCACACGCTGAAGAATGTCGGAAGCTTGCTCGTGCGTTCACGTCACATGACCAGACGCACCAAAAACATCGCCACGACGCGTCAACCACGCATATGAGCTTTTCTCCGAACTCACTGGTGTGGCTATGGATTCCTTCTACTACTCCAGGACTCTCCCACAAGCTTTCGTCCAGGTACCATGGCCCTTATCGAGTTGTGCGCCAAACATCCCCTGTCAACTACCTTGTCGAGCCGCTGGATGCATCTCCAGACAAGCGCCGTCGGGGAAAAGAAATCGTACACATCTCTCGGCTCAAGCCATACCATGACCCTTCTGTCTACACCTGTCCTTAGGTCGCCAGGATGGCTCCCTCGTCGGTCGGGGGTGATTGTAACGAGGGTAGTGGGCATGGAGCTCGAGGATAGAAAGAGAACAAGACTTGCTGTGATCGCAGGCTTGCGTTCAGTTAGCCCTTGCGCTAAATAAATCTCACCTTCGCCGAGTTCGCCTGCTTGTTCAACAACCCGTTTCACTTGAAATGGTCAGGGGGTAAGATTATTATATACTCGCTCAATGTATATAGGGAAATTAAATAGAGAACAGGTCCTGTACGGGCTTTTCTAACCAGCGCTATCTATTGGGTTGACTGCTGATCGCCTCGGAGGCGCAGCAGAGCAGCTCCATGGAGAACTTGTTCTAGTTCGCCTTATCCATACCAGATGGCGCTAGGAGTACCGAAGCCATGCGAGTCGCAAATTGATAGCAGCCACTTCGGTTCGCTCTGACACGAGGCCGTCTTTATATCGAACGTCTCTCTTTTTTTGTGAACTATCCGCAATCTAAAAGTTTTGGTTAACCCTGTGAGCCTATACGACGTGCGTGTGGCCATGTAAAAGCGATGGGGAAGAAGTGTTTCGCTCCACGCTGCAACACAGGGTACAAGCCCTGTACCGAGAAACTATCGCTGTTTTCTGCGCCGAGAGATGAAGAACTCCTTCGGGTGTGGAGGAATGCCATTCCACGCAAGGATAGCATCCTACAGTCAACAAACCACCTCTGCGAACGGCACTTCGAGCCTCATTTGGTGAGAAAAACCCGGGAAGCGGTCTACAACGGCCATGTTTTGTGTCGAGCACCCCGGAAAGCGTCCCTCTCCAAAGATGCAATGCCCAGTATTTTTCTGGACTGCCCAAGTTATCTCTCGAAAGAGAAAAAAACAACGCAAGAGGCCAGCCGAGAGACTTGACGTCAACGAGACTTTCAAGAAGCACCGAAAGCAAAGCCAGGAACTTGGTGGCTCGCTTTCTCAATGCTTTCTTGCGGATCCCCCCGAAAGTGGTGCTACTGCTTCGGACATGCTCTTGCATGATTGTACCTCGGCACCCTTCGCTGTGCTGTCAACTTTTGATGAACTGTTACTATGTTAGATTGATGAACTGTTACTATGTACAAACCCTGTAACATAGCTTACTATGTTACAGGGTTTGAGTGCCGGAAGTTGCTGAACAGCACAACGTGCGAAACGTGCTAACTTGGCCTTGCGAGACCTGTTGCTCACTCGCAGATGCCTGAAGCAGCCCTCGTAAACTGTAAGACCCTTGGAAAGCCCATTCATCCCACAACTAACATATTTGTGTTACTTCGCGCTGCAGAAGTAGAGTTTCAAAGAAATTGCACGCAAAGTAATGCTTACGAGCTCACCATTGATCACATATTAGATAACAACTGGCTCTCATTTTCTTGCATCACCCACAGAGATAAAGTAATTGCTAAAATCTTGCATTATTATGTGGGCCTTCAGATGAGGCAGTATTGTTAGCAGAGAAAAAAAAGGAAAACAAGACACACAAGCTCAGAAAACTGTCAAAACTTGTGACTGCACAAGCACCCTAAACAAAGTATTTGGCTTGGTGTTTGAATGTGTGTGATTTTCTGAACGTTTTCTGCTGGGTACATTTTCCTGTAAAACTGCAATAAACATGTATATGTGCGAACAAGCTTATTAGGCATGAATAACTGTAAAAACATGCTTAAAAAAGTAACAACGCAAAACTGAAGTAGATATCTGATTTATGTGTGTGCCCGAGTTCAGCGGAATTCAAATTTCCTTCGTATGCTGAAATCACCGTGACCGTGGTGGATAGCACTGGTGCACCGCAACATTTAATTGCCCCTATTTCTGTTTAAATTACTCGCAGAGGTGGTTGCGTCTTCGCGAAGAATTGTTCAAGCTACAGTCGCTGTCGGGTCCCAAATAGCGTGCATGCGCTTCGGCCTTAAAATTCACATACCAACTTGAAACGTCCCAAAGAACCTCAGTTCTTTTGAAACAGTATTTTCGATTGAAGCGACCCTGAATTCATGCCACCAAAATCCAAGCACGCACTGTATACGGAACAGTGTGAGGCGCGTTTCATGCCCGTGGCAACTGAAGGCCCGCAGTACATGGATAGATGGATGGATGGATGGATATGGCTGTACCCTTTAGATCGGGCGGTGGCTAGCGCCACCAAGCCGTAATACTTAATGAACCAAAAACTATTTTTTTTCCTTTAAAAAGTGAGTTTGAGGATTGGTACTTTGCAGTGAAGGGTTTAATTTTCACTCGTGCCTTAACTTTAGCCACCAATCAGATAACCTCCTTCTAGTTAAGTCTACCCGCTTAAAGTCTATTTTGCCCTCCCGGTCCCTAAACCCCAGTGCTTTGAAAAACTCTGCGCCATCATCTTGAACTATAGGGCGAAGCCCTTTACAGAACATTATCAAGTGTTCGGCAGTTTCTTCTTTCTCTCCACACGCACTGCATACTGTGTCTACCCCTTCGTATTTGGCCCGATATGTCTTCGTTCGCAGTACTCCCGTCCTGGCCTCAAACAGTAGAGAACTACCCCGAGTATTATCATAGATCCTTTCCTTGGCAATTTCCTGCTTAAAAGTTCAATAGATCTCTAGTGCGGACTTCTTAATCATGTCCTATCTCCACATGTAAGTCTTCGTTTTCTTCACTTTCTTCTTAACCGATAATTCTTTTTTGTTTGGCCACCTGCTGTTTTCTAAGTATTTAGCAGTCAATTTCCTGGTTCGCTTCTTCCATTTTGTATAGACATTCTTCATGTACAAGTAGCTGAAAACCTTCCTAGCCCAACGCTCCTCCCCCATTTCTCTCAATCGCTTCTCAAATTTTATCTTGCTGCTAGCTTCCCTGCCTTCAAATGACGTCCATCCCATATCACCTTGTACTCCCTGATTTGATGTATTCCCGTGAGCTCCTAAAGCAAGCCTACCTATTCCACGTTGCTTAATTTCTAATCTTGCTTGAACTTCTGATCTCATGCACAAGACCGCATTGCCGAACGTCAGCCCAGGAACCATGACCCCTTTCCATATTCCTCTACAACATCATACCTATCGTAATTCCACAGTGCCCTATTTTTCATCACTGCTAAATTCCTGTTACCTTTAGTTGTCACGTATATTTCGTGTTCCCTCAGTTACTCGGTCCCATTGCTTATCAATACGCCCAGATATTTGTGTTTATCTGTGACCTCCTGTATTCTAAGCTCACTACCTTCGTTGTCATTGAAAATCATGACTGCTGATTTTTCCCTACTGAATCTAAAATCAAACCTATCTCCCTCATTACCGCAGATGTCCATCAATCTCTGCAAATCTTCCTTGTTGTTGGCCATTAGCACTATATGATCTGCGTACATTAATGCTGGTAGTGCCTGATCAATGAGTTTTCCTTGTTTGTCTAAAGAGAGGTTGAAGCCCAGTCCACTTCCCTCTAATTTGGCCTCTAATCCTTGTAGGTACATCATGAATAATGAGGGTGACAGGGGACACCCCTGCCTAAGCCCCCGTTTTACCTCTACAGGCTTGGATACCTGTTTTTCCCACCCACTTTATAGCTACCTTGTTACCTTTATAGATATCCTTTAAAAGATTAGTGACTACATGTTCCACGCCTAGTGTGTCCAGTATTCCCCACAATTCCTCTTGAACCACGCTATCGTATGCTCCCTTGATATCCAAAAATGCTAGCCACAGGGGCCTGTGTTCCTTTTCTGCTATTTCGATGCACTGCGTCAGTGAGAACAGATTGTCTTCCAACCTCCTGTGTTTCCGAAACCCATTCTACAGTTCTCCCAGCACCCCCTCATCCTCTATCCATGCCTGCAGTCTTTCCTTTATAATCTGCATCGCCAGCCTGTAGACCACTGATGTCACTGTTATAGGACGGTAGTTGTTTATGTCAGCTTTGTCCCCCTTTCCTTTATAGATCATGCTCATCCTGCTATGTTTCCATCCATTGGGAACTTCACCATCGATTATTATTTTGCTCACTGCCTCTCTCAAAGCCTGCTTAGACTTCGGACCTAATGTCTTTATCAGCATAATTGGAATGCCATCTGGGCCTGTTGATGTACTACTTAGGAACCCTTTTCTCAGCCCTTTCCCGCTCTGGTTGTGAAAATGGAGCCATTGCGCCACTTGATTCGTCCTTGTCTATTGTGGTGCATAAAGTACTTCTTTGTTGAAATTTTTCTGTCACCCGTGTTCTTATATATTCGATAGCTTCGTCCCCTTCTAGCCTACCACCTTGGGCTGTAGTTATAAAACTCTGCTCTAGGCTCGTCTCATTTCTTAGGGAGTTTAGATGGTTCCAAAATTTCGCAGCTACCTTTCTATCTTTTTTATGTACTTCTGCCAGCCACTGAGCTCCCTTTCTTCTAATCTTTTTATTGATCAGAAGGGATGTGTCTCTTCTACAGCTTAGAAAGGCTTCCCATTTTCTTTCCACATCATCTGTCGGTTCACCCCGCTGCTTAGCATGTCTGTGTTCCCTAGAGGCTTCCTGACGTTTTGCTATGGCTCTCTTAACTTCCTCATCCCACCAACTTTTGGGTTTGTGTCTTCTTTTCTGGGGTGACTTGTCCACGCGTCTTAGCAAGCTCTAGCTCAAAGAGTCTAATTAGATTTGTATATGTCCACACTGTCTTATTATCCTCTGTGATTACTTTCTCAATTTGTTCAGTGGCTATTTCAATTTGCCTTTCTGGATAAAAATTTTCCGGTAGTTGTTCATCTTGTCTCCTTCCAACTTTCACTGCTCTTCCAAAACTTAGCTTGATACGCTTGTGATCACTACCCAGATTTCTGGAGCCACCTTCATCTATGTGCATTCTCCTGAGCTTATCATACATCCTATGTGACATCAGTGCATAATCTATCGTCGACTGCAGCCTTCCTACCTCCCTTGTTATTTGCCCTTCACACTTCTCGGTACTCTTCCAAATGATCAAATCAAGCCTTTTACACATATTCATGATCATTTTGCCTGTCGAGTCGGTATACCCATCTATATCTTCTATGTGCGCATTCATGTCTCCTAGTATAATTATCTCGCACTCTCTTCCTGACTCCTGAATGTTCTTTGATATACACTCTACCAGTGCCTGGTTTTCCTCTCTGGCCTTTGCTCCTGTCCACAAGTACACGAAACCAAGGAGTGTCATTTGACCTGCCACTTTCCCTTTTAGCCATAAATGTTCCTTGCACTCCTGCTTGACCCTTTGCCAGTCTGTACGTTTATGAATGAATGCCTCAATACCACCCCCCTTTTTGCTGCCTTCTGTTCTATTACAATATCCCGATACGTAGTCCGGATTGTTACAAGGCTGTTCCATGTCCATAAGATGTGTTTCTACAAAACCGTATACCATCGGCCTCTCCTCCCTCAGCTGTTCTTCTATCTCTTCCCACTTCAGCCTGTTCCTGCCACCCTGCATGTTAATATACCCTATGTCTGAATTGGCTCGGCACTCGTGGCTACGTCTATTTCTGCCCCGGACTCTACCTATCTTAGGTACTGGTGGCACTTTGGAATCGTACATGTCCATACCACCTGTCAAAGAGTCTCCCTGGTTGTTTTCCTCGTTACTAGCTATCCTGCACCCCAAAGGACCCGCGTGCCCCCAAAAAAGCTACTCCGCGTCCTGCAAGTCGCCAACCCACCTCATGACCTAGCCGCCGATGGAAGTGAATTCTGTCTCGTAGAAAAGCACCCCACCTATGCACCTATCTGTTTATTTCCACCACCTCAAAGGCTTTCTCTCGACTTATCCACCATATCTCTTGGTTTGCGTTGACAACCGCTCTTTGAAGGTTGCCGTCACGCACCGGTACCTCCGGTATCGTGCATATCACTACCTGTACCTGAGGAGAAGTGGAGCGCATGTCATCGACCCCTTTCGCCAGTGTGGTCGCTAGTCCTGCCATATCTTCATTTAAGACGTCGTTAAAACCGCCTGAAATTAACACGAGGTTTCGTCTATCAGCTTTAGTTTTGAGTTTTGCGCTCGCTTGCCTCATGACTGCCTCCAGCTTGCGTCCTGGGAACGTCCCTACTGCAACCCTCTTGTCACCTTTTACCCTCTCTTTGATTGCTTCTGCGCATCGATTTAAATTCAAATCCCCGGCGATCATCACATGCTGTGACTTTTCAGCTGGAGCGTTCTGCACCTGAGGTCACTTGCACCTGTGACGCCAGCTGCTTTGTCCCCTCCCAGCCCCACCACTACATCCCTGAAGCTGGGTCTTGCGACAATTGAACCGGCTGAACCTGTTTTTTCCAAACTTGTTTGCTCTTTTTTCACCACCATTCTGGTGTCCGGTGCCCTACTGTTCTCTCCGTCGGCCGTTCTTTTGTTCACCTTGGCTAGTGCTTCCTCGGCGTTCTTCAGCCTTTCTCCCATTGCCGTCGTTTTTTCTTGCTCTGTCACCAATGCAGTCTCCAGCTCGGTGATTCTCATCAGCAGTTCTCCATTTTTTTCTCGACTTCACATTGCCTACACTTCGCGTTAGCCTTCTCTCCTTTTGCTTCTGCACTTCGGTCCATTTTCAAACTCACCCCGCATTCTGAACACTTTACAGCCTTTTTAACCATGTCTTTATGACACCAATTATCCTTATGACTTGTCTCACTCGGTAATTACGAAACACGAGCCCTGCCCTACGAAAAAAGAAAGTCTAAGCTCTACTACAAAAATTTGCGTGTTCAATGTACGTGCACCTCCCCCTTGGGGTGACAAAAAAACACAAAGAAACAAACACAGACACACACGCGCGCACAAACTAGTAAATACCTGGTGACTGACCCCCAGAAAAGCCGTACAATGTAACAAGTCCTACAAATATTTTAACTGCTGCCTTATTAATTATAAAGGCAAGCTCAAAACATGCAAAACCACTTATCTGCGCAGTCTATCGGGAGCGCTCAAAAAACACGTCCATCCACCGTGCCAGTCCGAACGCACAGCCCATGCTACAGCAACGCCACCTTGCGGAGTCATTCTTTTGTCCACGTGCGCTGCTTCACGCGATGCATGGCGAGAGAGGGCACCTGAACTCACTACCCCAAATTCTAGTACACTATACCGTAGACGACTAAACAGACAGCTAAATGGACGGTGGCCATTTGAAGTCCCGTTTCAATTTTCACGTAGCCAGGCTAACTAGACAGCTCCGTGAAGAAGTATACTGGTTAGCAACGTTACTAGATTCATTGCTGGTTAGTGTGCTGAGTGCGGGCTAGGAGACCATAGAGCTTGTAGGAGATGGCCCCGCAGCTGATGACTGCCGGCGGCGTCCGCATGATGCGCTGCTGTGCGAGTAGGCGCATTTGCGTTCAATCCTTGCGCTCCGCAAGCGCTGCGAAGCTTTCAGGAGGCCGGGCCGCACGAGGCCATCTTTTTATTTTTTGTATTTTCGGAGTGTTCTTCACAAAATGCTTTATTGTATAAGAAGTACTCGATTGCTTTCACAGTATTGGCACTTTTGGTATGCATTTGGTATGCATTTGGCATACCAAATGAAGATCATTTCGTGACATACATTTCGCCATCCGCTACCGCCCACAAAAAAAAAAAAGCAGATCCCCCGTAACTTGGGAATCAATGCTGTGCAAAGCGTGCGGATGGAAGGTGACTTTGTTGTAATTTTTACTAAGCGAAACATTACGAAGGCGCGCTAAATGTATGCAAGAAATAGATAGACAACAATGGAACAAGAATTGGCGTTTCACGAACTTTAGGCTCTTCTTGCAAAGTATTTCGCAGACCTGGCGTGGCCATGGGGTTAAATACTTCACTTACACGCAGAATGTTTGGCTTCAATTCTTCTGCTGGGACACAGACGTTTATTATTTGCATTCGTAGGGTCAACGTTGCCAATGTTAGCTTTTTCTTCATGCTCACGCGTTAAAAAAGGAGGTGTGGCGAGAAGGGTTTGATGGCGTACGTGACGGAATTGTGACATTATTCATGTCAGGACCAGCAAGTAGTATTCATCAAACCATCTCACCCATCCCACGCTAATTTTGGTTTACCCTGATCGTGAGAGCACGCAGACGTAGAGATAGATAGATAGATAGATAGATAGATAGATAGATAGATAGATAGATAGATAGATAGATAGATAGATAGATAGAGGGATAGATAGATAGATGCAAAAAGTGGCTGCAGTACGCAAAGAAATTAATTTTAAAGACAATCGACAGTATAACCACCCGAGCTCTTTAAAAAAATATGCTCGGTTATTTAGAGCAATAGTTATCACAAAAGGCCAAACAATCTTTAACTCTTAGCCTGCATTCCACTCGGATTTGAGTGAAAACAAAGAATGATAACATGCCAATGAACAATCTGACACTCGCCGCATATGATACTCCATACGTTGTTGCAAAAGAAGTCCGAAGTTGAAATGGAGAAAAAGTGTGTGACTGAAATTTTAAGCGGTATTTTCAGCTTTTAAGATCAAGATTGATATTTTAAATTATGCCTAAACAACGATCTTGGTCCCGACACCATTCACCCTAATCAGAAAAGATAGTTCGATGCAGTCACTCTAAAATGCTTTTCGCCCATGACAGCCTTCTACGCAGTCTTTGGTCTGCTCTCTTGATCCTACTTTTCCATTCAGGAAACCATGCTGGATCTGTTGATGTGTGGAACAAGACATCTTTCAAGGACAATAGTCTTTCTTGGGGCCGTTCGACGCAAAAATTTTGGTCTGTCTGTCTGTACATTTGTCTGTGAGTCCACTCTAACCGGCGTCGGGCACTTGAAACGGCCGACCCCATCGGCAGCGACCACCAATGTTGATAAAAGGTTAAGCATTCATGCTTGTGCAATTGTGAATTAAAAATCAATTATTGCGCCTGTCTGGGGCACCATAACAACACGCATATATTCTGCATATGCATCTCTTACTAGAAAACGCATACATAAGTAATTTTAAGGACCGTAGCGCTTATCACGCTGCGCTTACCATGCAACGCTTGCATGGAACAGGAAGTGTTTCCAACGCTTTGCTAAGACGAGATGGTGGTGGCACCTACCCGTCGCCTCGTGTTTTACAGCTTATCACCTCTGAGACGGGTGCGCACGGCCACGCGCTTTGTTTTCCAAAAGAAACTGCCAGATGGCGCTGATGTCTCATGTGTGTAAAGGGCTTCACCCTATAGTTCAGGATGATGGCGCAGAGTTTTTCAAAGCACTGGGGTTTAGGGACAGGGAGGGCAAAATAGACTTTAAGCGGGTAGACTTAACTAGAAGGAGGTTATCTGATTGGTGGCTAAAGTCGAGGCACGTGTGAAAATTAAACCCTTCACTGCAAAGTACGAATCCTCAACCTCACCATTTAAAGGAAAAAAAGATAAATCTAATATTAAATAAATAAATAATAAATAAATATTAATAAATAAATAAATAAATTGTTAAGGCGTTTATTAGCCGGCCCACAGCGAGCAAGCACAATGGCGACAGTAACGGCCAAGCACGGGCTCTCAGCGCGGGCGGCATCCCTTTTGGGTAGACCCACTAGAAGGCACCTGAGAGTTCCACCAATTTCAGTGTTCGGAAGCTTCCTTACAAAATAAATAAATAATGGTTAGTTCACTAAGTATTACGGCTAGGTGGCGTTAGCCACCGCCCGATCTAAAGGGTACAGCCACACCCATCCATCCATCCGACGTGACTTGATGCGCTCGTTTGCCTCCGCTGCACGCTCGAGGCACTCTAACGCAGCGCCTCCGGAAGACCATTCACCGATTTTCTTGCGCAGAACATCAAATAAATGTTTTGTTCACTCTCTCCACACGATATATCGTCATTCGAGGACATTTGCAGATTACATGCAGATACAGGGCCAATTTTTTTCTTATTCGACCGGTAACTCCTTCGACACAGCGGCAGAAAACACATCCTTTCTTTGCAATGCGGCTTGGCTTTTAACATGTCAGGATGTTGTAGCCTACATCTGGCGTCGTCGAACTTCCCAGTAAAACAGATGATAGCTGTCACACACTGATTTTACACGTGGCGATGCTCCGGCAGCAACAGGACGAGAGGAATTTCGCGCGTTCGTTCACCCACTCGACACGCAGCATCGCTTGTGGCATCTGAAAGCAGTCATCACATGCGGGGCCACCCTCTCTCGTGCGGAATGGGCGCGCTCAGCACACTAGCCAGTAATATTTCTAAGCGCTATAGAATAGCACCACACCGTAGACAAATACGATGCAGGCTACTTTGCTGTCCAAATAAGATGGCGGCTCAGATAGATGTGATCTGGCCGGAATCATCGTCTGCACTCAGGAAAACACTTCTTCAGACGTTTAATGTGAGTTATGTTTAATTGTTTTCAGATTTCAGCCCGAAATAAGTCAGAAAATACAACAATTACGTTTGTTTATCTCAGCTTTCTTTTTGAGGCGACGTAGCGCCTTGTCGCGTAGAGGCCGTCTAATAAGCCTGTGCCATTTGTCGTACAGCATGGGCTCGGTGCTGTCTTCTAAGTTGTCTGCGTCGGCTGCCTACGTGCTGTCTAAGAATTGGAACACAACCCTTTATTGCAGTGCGACACTTCAGTATAAGCAATAGTTACTGTGCTGAGGAGCTCGGGATCTCAGTTCCCACGTGGGAGCGGCTCGCAACACAGTGATCTGTGTTTTGGAGGACGAAATAACAGTTTATCCAATCCAATACCTTGAGATAGCAGAGTTGCGCCAAGGTACGTCATCTTGGGTACAAAAGTATTGCGGGAAAGACACTCACCACTCGCGTAGGAGCAGCGCTCGTGCTTCAGAGTATACTAGCGTTGCTTCATTTATTTTGGGGGGCGAAGCTCCCTATGCCGTGGGTCGTGCGTCCGCGATGAATGTAGTAGTAGTAGTAGTAGTAGTAGTCGTAGTAGTAGTAGTAGTAGAAGTAGTAGTAGTAGTAGTAGTAGTAGTAGTAGCAGTAGTCATGCGTCGCTGTAGTACGTAGCCACATCCACAGCCGGACTAGAGGAGCGGCACGCGCGCACTCGTTTATCTATTTATTTATTTATTTATTCACAATACTGTAAGCCCTGTCGGGCTGTTACAGAGTGGGAACTACATCATACAATGACAATTCTAATTTACCAACAAAATGTTCAACTGTGTCTACATTCTCAAAGAAATCGGCGGCAAGACAGTTCCAGTCGACAATCGTTCTGACAAGAAAAGTGTTTTTAAATGTGTCAATTCTCGGTGTGTAGGGCATAATTACGTGTGGGTGATTGGTTCTTGATGAGACTCTTGCTGGGGGACGCAAATAGAGAAAAGGGTTTAAATTGAGCTTATTGTTGTAAAGCTGATATAAAAACTTTAGTCGAGTGATTTTTCGGCGAATGGCAAGTTGAGAAAGTTTAACCTCAGTGAGCAGGGTTGTTATTGACTGCCTCCTCTCATAAACGGAAAAAATAAATCGCGCTGCTAGCCTCTGAACACGCTCCAGTTTATCTCTTTGATATTGATGATGCGGGTCCCAGATCACACTAGCGTATTCTAAGGTAGGCCGAACAATAGTTTTGTACGCCTGAAGTTTAACCTCAGGAGGAGCACCTCTTAATTTACGTCTCAGTAGTCCAAGTTTCCGCTGCGCTGATCCGCAGATATTGTCAATATGTGCATTCCAATTTAGTGTATCTGTAATTGTTGATTGATATGTGGGGTTTAACGTCCCAAAACCACTATATGATTATGAGAGACGCAAGTGTATCTGTAATTGTCATACCAAGATATTTATTTTGGGTGGATCTTTTGATTTGGTTAGTATTCACTGTATAGTCAAACATTAAAGGCATTTTCTTGTTTGAGACTGTCATGCAGGCAGACTTCTTAGGGTTGATTTCCATATCCCATTTTGCACACCAATTGTGAATAATGTTTAAGGCATCATTTAAACAAGTTTGGTCAGATACAATCTTGACGCGTGTAAACAAAAGACAATCGTCGGCAAACAATCGCACTTCAATGTTGGGATGTACACCACTTGCAATGTCATTAATGTACAGCAGAAACAAAATTGGGCCTAAAACCGACCCTTGCGGCACACCAGAAGGAATGGGCAAAAAAGATGAATGTTCGCCGGCTATTTCCACAAAATGTTGACGATTCGTCAGGTTAGCTTGAGTCCACCTAATTATTTGTAAATTAACACCGTAACCATGTAATTTATTTAGAAGTTTCGCATGACATACTTTGTCGAAAGCCTTTGATAAATCTAATGAAATAACATCTATTTGTTCTTTCGAATTCATAGCTGCAGCAAAGTGATGAATGGTTTCAAATAACTGTGTCACAGTTGAAAGGCGTCGGCGAAAACCATGTTGTTTGTTGTAAAAGAGGTTGTTATTTTCAAAGTACGCAACAAGATGTTTACCAATTATATGCTCTAAAAGTTTACACACTGTACATGTAATGGAAATGGGGCGATAGTTTTCAACCATCAGCTTGTCTCCAACTTTGGGCACAGGCATAACCCTTGCTAGCAGCCAATCACTCGGTACAACACCAGTTTACAATGAGAGGCAAAAATTTTGACTAAGAATATTGCAACCCATTCGCAATAGCGCTTTAAAAACTCGTTCGGTATTTTATCAGGCCCTGAAGACTTCTTGACATCTAATTTTAAAAGCAATTCAATTATACCTTCCTTAGAGATAACAATGTCATCTTCACAATGGATACCATGTTCTTGACTTATCGAGGCCATGTCCGTCGGGCTAGTATATGTACTGTTACAGAAATTGTTAAAAGCTTCAGCAACTGAAACTGGATCACTGCAAATGTTTCCATTTAAAAGTACACTGGTTGTAGCCGGCTTTGACCCAACCAAGTATCTCCAGAACTTCTGAGGTGAATTTTTCAAATAATCAGCCAACGTTGTTGAAACAAAATGCTTTTTAGCAGTTTTTAACTCCTTCCACACGTCGGTACTAAGCGTAGCGATGGCAACGGGGTTTGGTCTTTTTTGTCGTGCCCGGCGCAGTCGTCGTTTCAAATGAACTATATGTCGATTAACCCACGGGTTTGTTTTTTGTAAGCATTTCTTTCTTTTCGGCACAAAACGAGATAAGCATTCACTCACAGTAAGTGTAAAGTATTCCCAAAGTTCATGAACGTTATTTCCTCTGGGCATCTTATCAAGAGCAGTTTTTAGTAGATCAAGAATGGATGTGTCATCAGCGCGTTTGAAATTGTAAACCTTCACGATCGGATTCTTTACTACGCCTTTATTCGCAATTTGAACCGTGGCCACGACAATCTTATGGTCAGAGATCCCTTCCTCAATTTCGACTGTGTAATGAAACGTTTCCTCTGACAAAAATACGAGGTCCAGCAAACTCTGGCACTGTCCTTGTATTCGCGTGCGGCTGTCAACTACCTGAATAAGACTGTGTGTTGCCATAGTTTCCAATATGCATTCCGCGTGAGGCTTCTCTAAGGGCCCAGGAATGCGCGCCTCCCAATCTATTCCAGCCAAGTTGAAATCCCCAACCATAATTATCCGGCTTTTGGTACTAGTTAGGGCTGTTAAGTGATCATCTATTTTTTGAATGAATTCGACCGGGATTCCCGGGGGTCTATAAATAACGCCAATTATTACAGCTATTTCGTCAAGAAATATCTTGCACCAAACACTTTCGTGGTCATCTAAAAGGGGTAACTGCTCATACTTGATGGAACCTTTAATCAGCAATGCACACCACCCCCTCTCGTTGCCCTATCTTTACGGATTACGCTGTATGAACTGGGAAATACTTCGTCATTCGTAATGTCTTCATTTAACCATGTCTCAGTTATGGCAATTAAATGTGGATCATGCTGTAACGATACGCACTCCAATTCTTCAAGCTTGTTTACGACACTTCGGGTGTTTATGTTTAGTAGCTTAATTCCATTGCTCGCCTGCTGTCAGTCCTGATCCCGCGAAGCAGTTCCATTATTACTGCGAATTCTGGCCCGAGCATTCGACTGCTTGTCCCACGTGTACATTGTACCAATAATATCGAGCTTGTCGTGAACAAGCTTGACTTTCGCTCCCTCTTTCTTGTCTTTTTGGGCTGATTGCCAAAGTAACCTCCGTTTTTCAAGAGTTTCCTGTGAGTAATCATGGGATACACTGATCTCTGATCCTTTCAATTTTTTACACTGGTTGAATATCGCAATTTTTTCGTTGTAGCCTCATGATAATAGGTCTGTCTTTATCGGCCTTTTTTCGCCCAAGTCTATGGATTCGCTCTACGGACGACACAGTGACACCAAGACGTTTAGTGAATACGCTTTTTAGCACCTTATCCTGTATATCTTCTCGCGTTTCGTTCTCAGCTTCCGGAATACCGAATACAATCAAATTGTTCTGTCGGGCTTTATCTTCCATTGTAGTTATTCTTTGCTGCTGGTACTGGATAGTTCGTTCTAGGTTGCGGACGGTTTCTTCGAGGCCAAGGAGCCTCCCACACTGGTCCGCCAGAGATTGAATTTTGCCCTCAATATTAGCAAGCCTGGCCTCCATTTGATTTTGGTTGTCTAAAATTTTTTGAAGGAGTTCCTGAGTGGTTGGGCCCGGATTTGTTTCAACATCACCAGAAAGTAACACTTCTAGATACGACCACAAAGAGCACAGAATTTCACAACACCTCAGTGGAAGCGGCAGCACAACAAGAAAAATGCAGTTAGAACGATAACTTGTTTTGAGTAATAACTAACCTGCAAAGAGAGCCATGCGTGCGTGAGCGACATGGTCGCGAGCGTACTGCCGCCCCCACTGAAGTCCGGCGGGCTCGGCGACGGCTTTATATCCACGCTGCGGCTGGCTTCCGGCGTTGTCCCACTAGGCTGGTCCCACTGGGTGTTCCAAGTGACGTCATATGCTTACAGACATTGCAGACACGGCAGATCCGGAAAAGTTGGTAGTTCCAAGCTTGATAATGTTAGATCGACGATAAGCGGCATCAACTGCAAAGAGAGCCATGCGTGCGAATTGAGGAGGAAACCCACGCACGTTAATCATATATAAAAAGATAGGTGTTTCTGAATAAATAACCTACAAAAAAGAGTATCGATGACTTAATCTTCAATAAAGTTTGCCTTGAATTTGATGCTTACTAAAAAATGACCGCCGTTTCCCGAGTGGGAACACTGGTTAGCATGCGGAGCATAAATGTTGAGCTGCGATAAATGTGGTTTGCAATTTGCGACATGCGTGTGTGTTATCAGTGAACACGAGTGACCACGAGTGAACACGCACGCACGCAGTATGCTGCGAAGGACGATGTTTCTTGATGAGACGCTTTGGGTATTTTGAGCAAGATGGCTTTATGGTCCGTAAAGTGAAGGGTGAGTGGGTCTGGTTGCAGCGGTCGAAGGTCGAAATTTGCAAAGACGTGGTCGATGCACGTCCCGCGAACCATGGTCGGATGATGTTTTCTGTCGTGCGTTTCTCGTTTCAGCGAGTGCCGCGACTCCATGTAGTCGACCACCCAATCGTCCTTGATGACGTCGACATTTAAGTCACCCACTATCACAACGGGTCGTCGTTGCGGTCGTTATTTCAGGTATTCTTCCACGGCTTTGTCGACGTACTTCTTCACGGCGGCACGTGATAGGTTGGGCGCGAGGTACATCGTCATGACGTCGACGATGCCGCCCGCTCACGCTTGCGCTCGCAGGTGGCATCGAGATCGGCCTTGCGGCGTCGACGCTTGCATGCGGCGCTTCACCGTCCGGATTCTCTTGCCGATGCTTACGCCTCGCAGCAGCTTCGCGTTCTCGAAGCTTGGAATCTTCCGCTCGACGACGTTGACGTATCGCAGCTGCTTCGCGTTGGGGATCCTCCGCTCGACGCTGACGAATCGCAGCTGCTTCACGTTCTCAGAACTGGGGATCTTCTGCTCGACGCCGACGTGTGCGTTCCGCGTCGCGAGCTCTTCTCAGCGTGACATTGTCCACGGACGAAGTGTCTTCGGAATTGCTTGCGGTTCCGCCAACACATTGGATGGCGCTTTTGGAAGGGAAATCGGTAAGTCTGTTTGCGGATTCGTTAGCATATAATAGGGAGTTTTAGTGCTGGGTACGCATTCTCTTGGGGCGATGCGGGCTTGGGAGCGCGCGGCATTGCGTGTCCAACCCATACCCAACCAGAAATTCCTTTTAGTTGGCGCCACGGTGGCACGCACGCAAACGCAAGCCGGATGAAGTTCACACGCGCTCGCAGAGCCACAGCGTCTTGTCGCGTAAGTATTATTTAGGTCTTTTTATGATTTAAAATGTTAAATTAAACATACATAGTGATCAGGACACTTTTTTTATTGTGTACAGTAATCTGGTATACGCAAAAAAGTGAAATACAAAGTTTTTGTAACGACAGTGTCGACATCTTGTGACACTTTGTGCAACCGCAGTCAGGAACATGTTAGCTTACGCGTAATGTTTTTGGGGTGAAAATGAATAAAAAGGTTACTCTTTTGTATTATTGTCGCTGCGCCGTTTTTGCACCAGATGTGCAATGCACAATGTTTCTGCAAAACAAAGTTGTGGTTGTCTGTTTCACTATGGCCGCACTAGATGGCGCCACCTATTCAGCTGGTCTGGGGCTGGCATATGCTTTTTAGTTTCTATGTTCCAGGCCATTCTAGCTTTGGTAATCTGGCTGAAACCGTGTAATCGCTATAAGTGCTCGCACTTTAGCTTATTTTAACTCGACGGCTAGAGTATCCGCAGTGAGGATACCGTGAGCTCTTGCGAAGGTGGACCGCGCGGACGCATGGCCCCATCGCCCCAGCGATCTTGCGACGCATCTGTTTGGGGCTTCGCGCATGCGCAATACCGCCGCCCCATCGTCTTGCGTACGCAAGCCGCCTGCGTACCCAGCACTAAAACTCCCTAATTTCACCAGCGACATCGGACGTGGAGCGACCGCACAAACAAACCGACGTAGGGCGGCGCGCCCCGACACTCGGTTATTTATAGCGAGCGCCAGCCCCGGCCTGCGCATCTAAAGGTCGCGCACCGCGCGGAGGGGAGAAGTGAGCGCAGCGCGCGCTGTGTTGAGAGGAGGAAGGAATGCACAGATGGCTGGCGGAGGAGAAGGGGAGGCTGCAGACGGCGACGGCGCATTACTAGCCCCTAGTATAACATGCTCCGCATGTAAAAAACTAATATCAGAAGGACGCACTTTGAGCAGTATCTGGTAGCCATGTTGAACTCGCTGGGCGTAACCTCCTTGGTTTTAGCAAGGTTTAGCGAGTGTTGGGCCGCATTTCCATGAACTAGAGGCGGCGAAAGGTGGGAGTTAGACACGACGCGCCGGCCGTAAGCAAGTGCGCGCGTGCCACCTCTGGTTTAGTCCTTAGAATGTCTGCTGGATGGCGGTACTTCTCTATGAGAAATATATGATGAAAAAATGCAAAATGGCAGTACTTGGAGTGTTCAATAGATGGACGGACGGATGGACAGACGCAAGGACGAAGAGACAGACAGATGTATGGACAAACAGATGGACGGACATACAAACGGGTGGACGGACAGACGCATGAATGAACAGATGCACAGATGGATGCACCGACAGACGGACGCGTGGACGGAGCGAGGGTCGCACCGTTGGACGCACGGATGGACGGATGGCAGACGGACTGGCGGATGCTTCGCCTCACTCATCCTCACGCACTCTGTGGATATGGATGAATGGAATAGACTATATATTGTATCCGGCGTGTTAGCGGGCTGGGCTCCCGCCTATGGGTATCGGCTAGAAGGTCTTGCCTCCTAGCAGCGTCCTCGGCCCGCTGTATTGCCCATAGCTGATCGTCCAGGGCTGAACTGAGCAGCACGGCTAGCCAACGCGCGCGGAGGCTGTCGGTGGAGGCCGCGTTCTCATTACTGTGTTTTAATTCCTGCCATTCCCATAGTATTCGGTCATTCCCGTTACGCAGGCGGCGCCATGTAGCCGTGATCTGAAGCTGTACGGTGATAAAACTGCGACACAGTTCGGTCTCTCAATAGTCATGAACCAATGAACGCGTCTTCACGCTCTGCGACGCTGACGTAAACACTCGCTACATCACCATCTCGTCCGCCTTTTTGACCTTCCGCTGCGCTGCATGCCTATATTTTCTGGAATGATCGAATATGTTCGAAGGAACCTCGTGCCCGACAATCTTTGCATTGAACGGTCGCGTAGATACATAGCATGTAGTAGCACTGAATTTCTGTAGGATCTGGTTTGTAATTGTCGCCATTGGACAGACTGTGCCCAGTTGAGTTTATGGTGAGGAGGAAGGTAAAAACGCCTCTGTAATTTATAATGTTTTGTAATTTCATTGAATGTTGTAATTTAGTCCTCCCACTTTCACACATTTGGAAATTCTCACAAGGGATCAACATTTGTCGTAGCCCGGAAAGTGAGTCCACGAGCTACGTTGTGCTCCACTTCGTTAGGGTTTATATCTCCCGTGGTGTCGGGTTTGTGAGCTGGGAACCAGAGAATGCAAATGCATCTGTCGTCTTGGTTGGTTTTGCCTGTTAAGAGAATACAGAGTGCTTCAGGGGAGAATCTGCCATATGCAAAGTGGCGTACAGCTGCTTGCAAATCGCTGATTATATAACACGAGTCAATTTGTGATATGGCCAAAGCTATAGCTATCTCTTCCGCCATTTCAACGCGTCTCGTGTGTATTGTCAGACTAGTGCTGCATTGCTTCTTGTGCTTAACTACTTCAGCGACGAAGTAGTTTTTGTGTTTGTAACAAGCGGCATCCTCAAAGACCGCTTTTTCATTGTTTCCAAAGATCTTTGTCATCGTCTTAGCTCTGCTCAGCCTTCTGCTTACGTTTTGCATGGCATGCATGTTTTTAGGTAACGGAGGCACTGTGGGCTTAGCCCGCACGTGACGAGGAATGTCGCATTTTGTGTGATATTCTGTGTGGTAAGTGATACCAAGTTTTTTCAGGATGTATCTACCAGTCTTGGTTTTAGAGAGGCGCTCGCAATACGTTGTGCCTCAATCAGTTCCTCGAGTGTATGTAAACTTAGCTCTAGCATCCTCTTTGTACTTGTGCTTCGCATGAGCCCCAGCGCTTATTTTGTTTGTAGATTTTTCTTATGAGGCTGTTTAATTTCATTTTTTTCTGCTGCGAACCATCTATGGTGTGCAGAAACATACGTAATGTGGCTGATTACAAACGCGTGGATGAGCCTTATGACATCTGCCTCTTTCATGCCGCTATGCTCATTCGTAATTCTTTTGATTAGGCGCATCGTTTAAGAAACCTTCGCTTCGATATTGCGTACCATTTCCCCGTTGATGACTTTGTCTTTCATTATTAACCCCAGTACCCTTATTTTGTCGACAATGGGTATGGTGTGTCCATCTCATGTTTTAAGTTGTATGTCTGTGTAGGTATGTGTGTTGTGGTGCTTGGGAGGTCGGCCTTTTAATGTTGGTCTGTGTAGTAGCGGCTCAGGCTTTTTGACTGAACACATGAGACCAGTTCCTTCTAGGTGTTGCTCTACGGTGTCGATCGCTTCTTGTAAATGTTGTTTGATTGACCCATCGCTGCCGTTGCTTACCCACAGATTCATATCATCTGCATATTTTGTATAGTGAAAACCTTCTATCTTTTCTAATCTACTTGGAGGCCAGTCAGGACCAAGTTAAATAACATAGGTGATATCACCAATCTTTGGAGTGTCCCTGTACAACCCATAGATATTTTGTTTGGATGTGAGGCCTTCTACAACGATTTTGGCTTGCCTATTCGTTAGGAAGTTCCGGATGTAATTTTACGTCCGCTCCCCTAAACCTAAGTTACTGACATGATTCAGTATGGCTTGGTGGGTGACATTATCAAATGCCTTTTTTTAGATCAAGCCCGAGAATGGCTCGAGTTCATCTGCTAGGATCATCTATGATCTCGTGTTTTAATTGCAGCATGGCGTCTTGTGTGCAGAGATTTTTTCGAAATCCTATCATTGTACATGGTAGTACGTTGTTGTCCTCTAGGTAGTTAGTCAATCGGGTCAGTAAGGCATGAGTTATTACCTTACCCAGGGAGGAAGTTAGTGAAATTGGTCCTAGGTTTTCAAGCTGTAAGCATTTGCCAGACTTAGATATAAGTACGACGTCTGATATGCTGAAATTTGTTTCGCTTTCTTTTTATTTATTTTTACGCGTCACGAGGGCCAATGCATGCTAGGCAGGGAGCATCCAGGCTGTGGCAAGGCAAAAGGCAGCCAGAAATAAACAAAAAAATATATTTACAACGTATGTACAGAACACGGACGAGTAAACCTCCGACGCTAGATGCGCCGGCCTTTTACAGGCGCCGAGACGCTGAAAGAGGAAGGGGCAGTGCCGCTATTGAAACGCGTCCAACGTCTCTGTGAAGGACGCACTAAGTGACAATGACGGACGCACTCGGTGTCTGTGCGAAGGGCGCCAGCACGCTCATAACACTGCGACATTAGAGTTTTAGTGCTGGGTACCCAAGCTCTTGGGGCGCTGCGGGCTTGGGGGCGCGTGGCGTTGCGTACCCAACCCATACCCAACTGGAATGCCTTATAAAGGCGCGTACGCAAACGGAAGCCGCACGAAGGTCACACGCGCTCGCAGCGTCATAGCGTCTTGTCGGGTAAGTACTATTTAATAATTTTTATGATTTAAAATGCTAAATTAAACATACATAGTGATCAGGACACTTTTTTATCGTGTACAGTATCCTGGTATACGCCAAAATTGAAATATACAAGGTTACTGTAACGACAGTGTCGACATCTTGTGACACTGTGCAACCACAGTCATGAACATGTTAGCTTACGCATAATGTTTTAGAGGTGAAAATGAATAAAAAGGTTACTCATTTGTAATATTGTCGCTGCGCAGTTTTCGCACCAGATGTACAATGCACAATGTTTCTGCAATAACAATGTTGTGGTTGTCTGTTTCACTATGACCGCGCTAGATGGCGCCACCTATTCAGCTGGTCGGGGGCTGGCATATTTTTAGTTTCTTTGTTCCAGGACATTCTAGCTTTGGTAATCTGGCTGAAACCGTGTAATCACTATAAGTAATCGCACTTTAGCTTATTTTAACTTGATGGCTAGAGTATCAGCAGTGCGGATACCGTAAGTTCTTGCGAAGGTGGACCTTACAAGGCGGCCGATCCATGCTGTCCGAGATTTCACGCCTTTGTGCCATGCTATCTCTATAGTGGCTAGCTACTATATTATTTGCGCTTAAAACTTAAAAGTCAAAGTGGATGGTGCCTCTGGCCAGTCTCGGCTTTGCTCGCCGTGAAGGTAACATGATGCGCCAGCATGTGCTCCGGGGCAGCTTATCTCCGCTAGGAGGCCAGCGGTGGCAGCGTTGTTTATGGCCACGCGGACGCATGGCCCCAGCGATCTTGCGACGCATCTGTTTGGGGTTTTGCGCATGCGCAATACCGCCGCCCCAACGTCATGGGTACGCAAGCCGCTTGGGCAGGCGACGTGTCGCTATGAAGCGATAGCGTCGCCTGCGTAGTGTTGGCTTCTTCGCAGTTCATTTGAACCACCTATGACCACGTGATGGCGCGCGACCAATAGCGTTGCTGCAACCGTCAAAGGCCGGGTGAGTGGCGCCCGGAAAGCAGTAGCGCAACTCTACTACCTAAAGGTAGCAAATATATACAGCACTCAAATATAAGCTGAAATCACTCCTTATATAGAATCTGGGCGTCATTTTATAGCAGCCAGAAAAAGATCGCTTTATTCCTATGAAATGCCTGGGTTCGAGAGCATACTTTATGTGCCATGAGAGAGTCTATATGGAAGGTAATTTAAAAATTTATGTAAAAACATTTCGCCTTCATCTCCCTAAATCACTCAAGTTACTAAATCTCGATGACTAAGTCTTTGTACCTGATAACTTTCATTGATATCGGCTAAGTTCCTGAGGTTCGCCGAACACGATTTTGTTAAAAAAAAACAGGTTTTGCAGTGAAACTTTCTTGAAGGGGCACAAGCATTTAGGGCTTTCAGTTATCCCAAAGCGTGAAAATTGTCCTGGTCTTTTGCATAAGGTTGTTTTCCTTGAAGCTGCCTATATACGCAGACTATTACTACTGTGTAGATCTTACGTTGGTAATTAAAAATCGCACATCTCAGGTTAAGAGTAAACGGTCAAAGATAAAAATAGTCGTTCGTCATTCAACGTACGAAGTAGCAATCGTCGAAACACATTGTTGTGACTTTTCTTCTATTACGCAAAGGTAATCAATGGTACTGTTTAATGTAACGCTTAAGTTGAAACACATGAAGAACTGTCAGCAGAGTCAGAAAAAATAAAGTTATATTTAGAGGTACGTACTAGTATTGCCATGCACACAATTGATACTTGATTATTGTCACATGTGTGTAAATAGCAGTGGTGATTAAAATAGCTAATTAGTAATAAAATACATGAAAAGATAGTAATCGCACTCTGGAATTATCAATACTTACATTTACAGTTGGATATGAAAGGGGTAAGTAATTTTCGGAGGATCGAGTTGCAATGTATCACATGAAAGTGGAGACGTAGAACGAATGATTGATACGGGAACTTTGGGTTGATAGTTAGTTATTAGTAGCATTTGATTTAACTGATATGTTTTCTTATAAAAAGTGACAATTGCTTCCAGAACTTCATCACCAAGATTTACTAAAAACATTTATGCATATTTGAACAATGACAGCCTAATTAATGACTTGTAATAATCAATTGACTCGTTTTAAGCTGAAAATAGAAAACGTGTACTAAACAAGGACATGTTCATGAAATATATCAGTCATTCAATACATTGAATCGTGACCGAAGGTTAATGCGATGTCATTATTCTCCGTAATGGCTATCAACGATTATATTGAGGAATGAAAATTGATGAAAAGTCTTTTCAATGTGTTGATTAAAGAAGTCAAGTGAAAGGTATCAAAGCAGAGATGACCATTCCAGTATACTATTTATCGCTGTCGGCACTTATCAAGTGCGAGTAGATAGCCAATTAATTTTGCTACGATATCATTGTAATGTATGAAATGGAAGAGTCTAACTTGTCCATGTGGTAAGAAAAGTGGTTATCTAAAGAGATTTCATATAAGGGACAAGTTAGACATTTCACGCCTTGTGCTAGTTCAGCTTTTTTATTTTGACTCATGCACCATTTCTGAAGTATAAATGATCTTGCCGTCTTTGTACCTAAGGTCTGTTCGCTTTGTGGGATATAGGTGTGTACTATTTTTGACATTTAGTCTCGCTGTAGGCATGTGTATTTTCTTTCAGGGGCGAAGCTCTTTAAGGCATGGATCGTACGGCTGCTGTATGTAGTATCCACCTCTCGTTTTAGTCATTGGAATGTCCGGTTCATGTCGGTACTTGTATATGATGAATATATGATGAAAAGAGGCGAGATGATGGTACTTGGAGTGTTCACTAGATGGACGGACGGACATGCGGGCGACAGACAGGCAAGCTCACGGCCATACATACAGACAGACAGACGGACGTGGCAAGCGGATGATTCACGCTTTGCCGATAAAACCCTTCAAAGCCTCGTCCCACCCATCCTCATTCGCTCCTTGGATATGCTGTGATTTTTTTCTTTTGCTTACGGCTCTTAGGTTCCGTTTTCATCGTCTTTATCTTGCTATTCTGTGTATATGTCAATACAGGCAGGTTTTGGCGCGTAAACAGGCTTTCTGAAGAGCAAACGAACTCGGGTGAAAGTCAGCGCTCGTCTGTGTTCAGTGCGTCTTCCTCTAAATCGTGCTAAACCTATTCGAGTGCGTACAAACTCGGAACGTGGAAGTTATAGGTGATCGCAAGCTTCGCTTTAGGCCCAAGCGTAACTCTACCAGGGCAAGCTAGTCACACTTTTTCAAAAATGATGTTAGTCTTTGGAGCTCACAGCGAGAATAACTATTCTTACGGTGAACGTTGATGTGAAGCAGAGTTCACTCAGAAATGTTGATTACATTTGAATCTGGCATACAGGGTGTTACAAAGGAATGGCTACAATCCGTTCAACATATTTGAAGTTTAGAGGTGAACGCAGCCAGTCAACAATACAACTAGAACAGATGTTAGAAAATAATATGGGGTGGTGCAAATAAGGTGTTTTGCATAATAATGATAATTATTTCTTTAATATAGACGCCATGTAGAAGTTGCATGTGCCACAGTGAAAGTTTTTCAGAGTACCACGATTTAGAAAAATAGGTGGGCAATTAGTATTTAGGTGCAAGTAAATAAATGGCGACCTAAGCTTGCACTGACCCGCGGGAGGATCGAAACAGCGACACTGGGCGATGGTGAAGGCTCGTCTAGGGCGTTGCGGCTTTAGTTAAGTGATGCTATATAGATTCCGTCTACCTTTATTCTCAGTGCAGGAAGGTGAAAATTCGCAATCGCACTTATGTCACGGATATTCAAAGATAAGAGGCTGGCGCCAGAAGAGGGCGTTCACACCTCTCATCGATCTACGTCGTCACCGGCCACCTGTTCCCGGTGTTCTCGCAGCTACCGCTGCCTTCCTGTAATTAAGCGTTCTCTCGTTGCATGCACGCATTCGGGGTCTTCGATCGGTCGCCGTCATTTCGAAGCCGTTTGTCGAGTTAACTGTTGCCTTCTTCATTTTCAGTGAACCAGTGGCGACTTACCCGATTTCTGTGGCACATCTCCTTTTATGAGGAAGATAATTTTCGAATAGGCCGTACATGTTGCAGATAGCCGATACGCGTCTTCGTTCTAAGTGAAAATAAATTCAGTAATAAACGCTCTTTTCTGCGTTTCCGGCAGCGTATCGCACGTAGCCGCAACGCCGCGTTGTTGCAAGCGTTTGGCATCGCGAGCTAACTCGGCGGCCTGGTTTGCACGTCCGCCACTCGCACTCCCGTTCGCACTGGCAGATCATCGGTGCTTATTTCTGTGCCAGGACAGCGGCGAACGCGAGCTCTCTCACGTCTTCCCTGTCGCCGCTTGTTGTTCTTCGCATACCCGGTTTCAAGACAAAGTCATGCGCCCGCATTCAAGCCCACGACTGCGGTGGGATGAACGACGTCATTAAGAACGCAGCCAATGGCGCGCGTGCTTGAGTACGCAACTAGTAACAATGGAGACCGCTCGTGACACCGATGGTTCTTCGTTTATCCTAGCCATCTTTTACTGTAATGTATACTCAGAACGATGCGCACGCCCCTTTTAGATGCGGAAGCATCTTATACTCGCGCCTTGTAGTGCGCCGTCCGCACCGCTTCTCGAACATTCGACAGCTGACGCGCGCGCATGCGCCGTCGCGCCATCGCCCACCATCTGTGTACTACGCAGAGTGGACGTGCTTTGCTTCACCGAGACGTGGAACGCCAATAGAGAGTTTTAGTACTGCGGAATGGTGCAACGTACGCATCACGCAAGCGCCTTGCGTTACGTGGCGTCGTTTGCCACTAATCGGCTTTTAGTACGCCGTAGTACCCGCGTACGTACCGAGCGTGAAGCGTGTTGTGCCATCTGGTAGATCAAAATAGAAGCACGTGTTGTTGGCAGCCAATGTGAGCCAATCCAAGTGTTATAGCCAGATTATGGCCATATTTTAAGCCACAGAGTCGGTCGGTGCTTGCCCTCAATGCCGTCATTTTGCAATATGAAGTCTCGCGCTGTCGCGAACTTGTTCGAGAGCGGCGCGATCACCTCATACGTACGCACGCACGCATCTCATGCGTGCGTACGTAGCGGCTGCGTACGTAACGCGATACGTGCGCGTTCCGGTCTGCGCATGCGCATTATGCAGAACGTGGCGTCCTTACGTACGCAACGCCGCCACGTACGCAGCGTACGCAGTACTAAAACTCTCTATTGACGTCGACGTTGCGGGATACGCTTCGGTCGCGCGCACGCACGGGTTCCAACGACCTGCGGGCGGTGTGGGAATTTACGTCAAGCGTGACGTCGACAACGACGACGACTCCTTCATTGACCTCCGACTACAGCCCGGCGTTCAACAACGCGCCAACGGCGAGCACTGCGTTGCTACCGTCTGTGGCGTCGACGTCATGACGATGTACCTCGCGCCAAACCTCTCTCGTGCCGCCGTAGAAAAGTACGTCGACGAGGCCGCGCAAGATTACAGAAAACAACAACCGCAACATCGACCGTTCATGCTAGTTGGCGACTTCAACGTCGACGTCATCAAGGGCGATTGGATAGTCGAATACATGGCGTCGCGACACTCGCTGAAACGCGCAACGCACGACGACTGCAAACACCACCAGCCGACCACCATTCGCGGAACCTGCATCGACCACGTCTTTGCAAATTTCGACCTACGACCGATGCAACCCGATCCACTCACTCTTTACTTTACCGACCACAAAGCCATCGTCCTCAAAGTTCGTCGCAATAAATAAAACACCGCCCTTTCGCATACGTGCCGTACATGTTCACTCATTTAACACCCCATTTCACAACCACGTTAACCAATTTAGCCATCGACCCAAGTAAGTCGCAATTTAACACCCGTTAACCAATTACATGCTTTCGCATCCTCCTCAGTGTTCCCCCGAGGGAAGCTGCGGGCAATTTTTTTTTGAATCGAGCTGTGTGATAAGTTGGACGCCCCGTATATATGTCTAGTCGGTAGGTCAGAGATAAACAAAAAGTTCCGGAACAAAAAGGCTGCAGATTAACCAGGTTCGCTGCGGCGTCATCGTATTTCGCCAGACATGGTCAGCGCACTCGGAGCTGTCTCGATCAACTTGCTTTATTAAACTACCCGCCAGTGTTTTTTCATGCGAAATGAACGTTCAAACTGAAGCAACTTTTTCGTCTCACTAATTTTTGGTTGCACTCGGGTAAATGCATATCAGATCCTAAAGGAATTGTCATGTTGCATAACATATTTCATTTTTTTCTTATTTTCAATGCAAAACATTTCTTAGCGAACTTGAGCGACTTTGCGCGTATCTATCTATCTATCTATCTATCTATCTATCTATCTATCTATCTATCTATCTATCTATCTATCTATCTATCTATCTATCTATCTATCTATCTATCTATCTATCTATCTATCTATCTATCTATCTATCTATCTAACCGATTACGTTTAGGTGCTCTGGTGGTCACCCTCTTTAACTTGGCGTGAACCAAAATTACCATGGGAAGGTAAGATGGTTTGAGAATTGTGACGTGCTTGTCGAAACATGAATAATGTCACAATCCCGTCGCGTACTTCGCGATACACTTACCGCCAGACACTGGCACATACCCACGGGCTGGTATGTGCCGCTGGTATGCGGGTATGTGCTACAGGTGATCGACACTTAATATATACCCAGTAATGACGGGAACACACATGGGCAGTTTTAACTCACGAGCGTTATGAAATACCCAACATTGGTAGCGCCGACCCGACGAATGCAAAGAATGAATGTCAGTCTTAAGAAAAACCTGACAATAGACAGCGTTGACCCCCCGGCGAATGCAAATAATAAATGCCAGGGTCCCAGCAGGAATCGAACCCAAGCATTCTGCGCTGCAGTCAAGCATTCTATCACAGAGCTACGCTAGGTCTCGGAGCTACTTTTCAAACAGATGCTCATCTTCGTGAAACGTCAATAGTGCTTGCAGTGCTGCTTACCAATTTTATAAACATTACATTTGAACCCCTTAGATACAGCCGTCACGTTTGGTTAACGTCAACTGTGGTTGGTTGTCATGTGCTGAAGTTGATTTTTGTAGCAGTGTCCAGGGCCAGCATCTTCGCGAACATCAGCGCTTCATGTCAGCTTCTGGTGTTACTAATACGCATGTTCCAGCTGGCATCATTGCACAAGTGCTAAAAACTGGTTATATAAACACCTGCAACTTTTCAACACATGTCTGTGCGTGCAACGTTTGTACATATTGTGGGGTCTCGGCGAGGCGAACGTGCGCCACGCCATGCCACGCTCACAGAGTGAACGGACACAGTCGACGCGGTCGGTAGAAAGCACACAACATACATACCTTTATTAACTAATTTAGACGACGATATCGTCCGCCGAATGATACATCAATTTCAACTAACACGCTACCATACAAACAACATAACGCAGTGACACACTAAACACACAATAACATGCTAAACACACACAACACACACACAAGGCAGCGTCGCCAACGCCTGACTTACCACGTGGGACCCCGGCGCGAAGCCCGCGGTGCCGAGCACCGGGGACCCACGCTCCAGACAACCGTTCGCGGCAGCCGCCACGCGCAGAAGAGACTCGCTCAACGCTCGCCCGCCACCAAGACCTGCCTTGCGCCAGGGGCCACCGCCGGCGCTACCACTCTACCAACAGTGGTACTCAAAGCGAACACAACGCCATCTATCGCCCGGCGGTGGTCACCACCGAAATAACGCCCTGGGGCGAGACACGTGCACCACGCGGCGCAGACAACTTTACAGGGGGGTGTCAGCACCCCCACAATATGTACAGCGTCATTTCATGACGTGTCGCTCAATAAAAAAATGCAACATGGCCAACTTCCCTCCACATGCTTCGCATAATGTGGATTCCCTGGTACGTGGGATCTGCCGAATTTTTTTCCTTCTATTTTGCACGCTTTAGAACAATGCTGTAATGATTTGGCATGTTATTTTTCGTTTTCTTCGTTTTTTTTTCTTTTCTTTGCGTAACCAAAAATTTGATGGCGTCTTGATATTGTATGACACATGGTGTAAGAGTAATCGATTGTCAGGCTAGGTGACGCTAGTTTTCTTAGTGTCAATTTTATTTTGTCTTGCACTGCCGTACAAGCACGTATTTATTTTGTGTACGTACGCAAAAAAAGTGTCTGCTTCAATGTGATCTTATACATGCTAAGTCTTCTGGTCTGCTGTCTGTCGGGGCTCAGGCGGCAGGCCAATTTTGTATTTATGTGGCGCTTTTTGAAAATGATAATAAGAGATTATTATTATTATTATTATTATTATTATTATTATTATTATTATTATTATTATTATTATTATTATTATTATTATTATTATTATTATTATTATTATTATTATTATTATAAGGAGAACAACGCACAGCCGAGAAACCGATCGATTGTCGTACGCTTTTCCTTGTAGAAATGCACGCCAACGTTTCGACTGCCAGCTCGGCTGATGTTCGTATATACAGACTGGGCGAGATCTTTTTGTTTGCAGCAGGAGCAAAGGTCAACATTGCTATGGCGGAACGGCTTTGTTTTTTTTTTCTCAACAAAGAGAGCCATTTGTTGTTTTTTTCTTTATTAATCTGTAGATGCCAGCATAGATGAAAATATTGCAACGCGAACTTCTGCAAGCAAACTGTACATTAACTTGTTTCTATACGACTGTTGCGCATTCTTTTCTTTTCGACTGCAGAACTTATAGAGTAGCGGAGGCAACACCTCTCCAAAGCGTGACAGCGACAAAACCTCTCTAAGCTGGGTCGCTGCTCATACTTCCCGCGTCACCTCTTCGAAACACGTCATTTTTGCATTCATGTTCGGTAATAATCGAGCCTCGCTATTACAGCTTTTGTTTCGCATGAACACAGCTGATGCAGATTGAACGTTTCCACATCAAGCAAATCTCAGCCTCATTTCTGATGGAGACGAAAAATACGCGTGGTATTTCGGTGCATTCGAAGGCTTTCGAGATTGCAGGAGCCATCTACTGGAAGCACAGAAAGGTTCTTTTGCAGGAACGCAGCGATGCACATTGTCTGTCAATTCAGAAGAGAATTAATAGCCAGCTGGTAGTTCTGCCATCTGATTTTGTAACCATATTCGACTGAAATCGTTGATATTGCCACACGCTGTTTGCGAAGAATAATTTAGGCAACTGAATTGACGTTTCTCCTTCATTTTGCCAAGACCTCTCCACAACTTCCGAAATCCTAATCGTATCTGCCATCATTGCGTTGCTGCGAGTTCTTATCGACAGGTAACCAACTGTGCGTGTGACTGTTCCCACGTTTGATACAGTTCTTTTTGTGAAGATAAACGGCAAAAATTGGCAGCATATCCACGGAGTGAATGATGGAGAGTGGGGCGAAGCATTCGTCCGTCCATTCGTTCTTGCTTCCTTCCGTCTGTGCGACCGTCCATGCGTCCATCCGCCCATCCGTGCGTGCGTCCGTTCCTGCGTTCGTTCATGCATCCGCCCCTGCGTCCGTTCATGCGTCCATTCATGCATCTGTCTGTGTGTCCGTTCGTCCACCGATTCAACACTCCAAGTCCCACCATCTCGCATCTTTTCATCATATATTCCGCATATAGAAACACCGCCATCCAGCGGACATTCCAAGGACTAAACGAGAGGTGGCACACGCACACTTTCTAACAGTTTGCGCTTCGGGTCTACTTCCCACCTTGAACCACCTCGAGTTCATGGTATATACTAGTTCACTGTATTCATGGCACTGCGGCCCAACACTCGCTAAACCTTTCTAAAACCAAGGAGGTTACGCCCAGCGAGTATAACGTAGCAACCTTTTCCTGGCAGATAGAGCTCAATGTACATGCCAATGGCTGTATGGGAAATGAGAGACAGGAGAATTCGGCTTTTACTTTCTTACGGCTTGCACTTCGTACCTACTTCCCACCTTTAACTACCTAGAGTTCATTCATGGTATATACTAGTTCATTGTATTCATGGCACTGCGGCTCAACGCCCGCTAAACCTTTCTAAAACTAAGGTGGTTACACCCAGCGGGTATAACGTAGCAACCCTTTCCCTTCAGATAGTGCTCAATGTACATGCAATGGCTGCTAATGGGGATCACAGCGTGCACGTTAACTAAAAGCCGAATGCTCCTGTCTCTCATACCCCATTATCTGCTATTGGCATGTACATTGAGCACTATTTTTTGTTGCTCAACAACGCACAAAAGGAATCTCTCACCGGCACCACCTTGGAGGTCAAAATGTTCGCAGGTCAAAGCGTAAGACTGGTTACATACTACGCGGGACGCACGGGTGCCGCTATAAAGAGCTTCGCCCCTAAAAAAAAAACAGCGGATGCAGCCCAAAGGCATCGCCGTGCGCTCATACACATGAAGAGTGGCACTCGAGCCTGCCGTTGTCAGAAAGGAAGGGGAGTTGGCTCCCGAATGCGCCGCGTCCCAGAGTACATACCACTCGTCAGCCCCTCATCATCCAGTTCCGTATTTTCGGGGGGGGGGTAGAAAAAGGGGGTAACCATTGAGAGCACTGGGTACTCTACTATGGGAGAGCTTAAAGCTGTCCCGTGAGAAGAGTGCAGTAAGAAGTACGGTTATTTTCACGGCCAAGCAAAAAAGGGCCTGACCAACTGCTAAGTGGTGTGCCTATTTTCGTTTCAATTATTTTTGAATGTAATAGCCGCCTCAGGAGGATAATGAAAACCCAAGCTTGTGATCAACTTTTTGCAAAAGAGAAATTGTATTTATTAGCACAATTTTCCATACCTGCTTTACATCTTGTCCCGCTGAGGACGTTTAAAGCTTTACCACAAAAATCAATGAAGTCAGACTAAAAAGTGTTGCCTTTCTGCATTTGTTTTGCACACAGGAGACACATTCATTTGGTTTAGTTGTACTGTATCTCTATTCTCTCTGTATGGATGTGTGATAAAGACACGCGCTTTCCGAGCTTGAGGGTGCGGGTTCAAATCCCAGCATCGAAAAAAAAACCTTATTTATGCTGAAGACATTGTGACCAGAAAGGGGGGGGAGAAGTTATTTTATGTGAAAAGAAGAGAAAAGTAAGCCCCATAACTGTTTCTCAGGGGGAGGACACCTCAACAAAAGCTCACGAGGGGTTGGGGTAAATGAGAGGTTAATAGGATATGATTAAAAAGTAAATATATATAGAGAGAGGAAGGACAGGGTGAGGCACAGGAACCATGAACGACGGAAGTAAGGAGAAGACAGGAAAGATGGACACGGTTGCAAGAGTCCGAGGGCGGGGCACCACTGGGACGCTGCGCCATGCTCCCTTAAGGACTGCAGAAATAAGCGTCCTTTTCTTCCTTCACTAAACCACTACCACCCACCATCACTGGCGAGAGCTCTTGTCAGCGTCAGGAAATGAGGTAGGGCCAGCCCAGTCGGCCAGAGCTACGCTGACGTCGGAGATCGCGAGGGCACAACCGGTCGGCACGGAATCCATCGAGCGAGTGACCCCTAGCAGCTCGGCCGCCCTACGGGTCTCGCTCGCTGGATTCCGTGCCGACCGGTTGAGCCCTCGCGATCTCCGACGACAGCGTAGCTCTGACCTACTGGACTTGCCCTACGCCATCTCCGGACGCCGAAAAGAGCTCTCGCTAGTGGTGCCCCGTCCTCGGACTCCTGTGACCGTGTTTCCATCTTTCCTATCTCTCCTATCTCTCCTATCCCCTCATATGTCATCGCTAGCTGTCCCAGCGCATCTTTCTCTCTCTCTCTCTATAGGTTTAATCTTATCCTTTTAATTCCTCCTCACCCCCATTCCTTGTGAGCTACTGTTGAGGTGTTGCACCCTATTGCAGACAGTTACAGGGCTCACTTTTCTCTTGTTTTCCTTCTTATAACCATAAATACTTCTCCGCCCTACGGGAGGGACCAGTATGTTTCTCGCTCTCGAGAACACACCGTCTGCGTTTTCTTTTTTTTTTTGGCGCGCAAAGTGGGAAACGAGCCTAAAGGGTTTATCGCCGACGGCACTTTCGGTCCTGCGTTGAGCGACTGTGGCCGCGCGGATGATCAAGCAGACTCGCTTTGTGGAGCGTTTCCACCGCCTGCTCGCTAAGAATCTCTTTTACGGTTGGTACTCTTCTCTCGTAATTTTAAATGATACGCACATGCTAGTTTTAGAGTGAAAGCTGTTGTGAGATGACAGCACGAGCGGCCCTGTCGTTGTCGCTCGAAATAAGAAAAACAAAACTCCTTAAATAAAGAACACACAGTGGGCTTCGAACTCGGGTCTCAGTAGGCCGGTGCTTGGAACTCGCTTGTAAACTCGCCTTAGGTCGGCCTGATGTAGGGAAAAGCATCGGGTATAATAATAAGTGTTAGAACAGCAAGGGAACAACCCCACTATGCGAATTGCGTGCGGAGTGGGCCGTCCAAACCATTACGAAAGCTTGTTATTAATCACCTATTAACTTCGTCGCAAACGCACTTCAGGCGTCAGCTATTGCATAAACAATTGGCACGAAATTCCCTGCAAGTGTGTAGCGGATGCCACGCTTCTCCGAAGAATGACAAACTTATGGAATAGTTTAACATAAAAAGAGGAGTGATCTTTTTTACTACAATTATTATTAGTATCAATTATATTTAAACACGTTCAGTTGTAGTCAAGATAATAAATCTTTCTGTTTGGTCTGAAGAAGCAAAAAACAATTATTGCACTTTTTTCGTTTTACGTACATCATTTCTCTCATAAAAATGTAATATTAAAAATGTCTAACTCATGTAATCGGTTCTTGGCCGATCCCCTTGAGTGGGTATGAGCCATATTTGAGGTGTCATCATCAATGCCGGCTATACTACACAGAAAGTAAGATAATTTATGGCGTAGTGGGTACTGAGCAAGCGTGCAGGTAGCAGTTACTCAGAGTGTTCATAAAAGGCTCTGAAAGGCCGCTTTTCGAGCTTTCACTGTGACTGTGCTGCGCGTTGCTGGCAGGCCTGGCGTTTTTTTTTTTTTTCACAGAAAACCATAAGGATCCCGGCTAGACGCAGTAGTATGTCCCGGGCAATGACCCTGCGCAATCAGTGCTCGGCGAATCAGCATTAGTAAATATTAGGGAACCCTAAAGCTTCGCCTATGGTAGTTGAACGCGATAGCAACATCCTCTTCTTAGAGCTGACTTCAAACACTTAGTGCGTGAAACCTTTTTGAATTTGTGCGAATAGGCACATTAGCGTGTGTGTCTTTTGTTGTGGGGTACCAGCTTTCAACCATGAATTCATTATGATAATCGCATATTTTGACGCCCGTTGGCAATGGACGCTTGTACCTCGCATCATTACTGCAATATTTTGTGTTGCATTGTGAAGCACGTATACAGGACGCGTGTGTTTGTGAAGCATGAAAGCTGCTTTCACTGCATTTCCAAGCAGAGGAAGATCTTTTCACAGTTTTCACATGTCGAGGCGAGACCGTGTGGTAGAACATCCAATTGCCACGCTAACGACCCGGATTCAATCCCCGCTATAAACTGAATAACCTTGGTTCAGCCCCCACTCTGCACCAGAATTTTTTTATCATTTACTTACTTTGTTGGCATCGTTCTCACTTTTTCGGTCACGCATAAGATTATGATTATTCGCTCACAACCAACGATGCCAACGCCGGAATTTCTGCGAAACGAGCTCTTTGCGTTAAAACCGAACACCATAAGCCCACGCCCACACTAGGACCTCTTCCTTGAGGGGAATACTGAACTGAAACACACTAGTCAATCTTCAGGGGTAACAAAATCAACACAAGGAACATAAGTGACGTCAGTAACACAAGTAACAATGCACCTTACTATTAAGCTTGCAAACCCTTGCTGCTTTTCTCCTTTCCGGAACAACACCGGCGAAAAACCTAAAAGCTTTCATGAGATGCAAACATGAACGACGGCAGTGTGGAGCGGAGAAGAGTTCCGGGAAATAAAACTGAACAAACTGAAGCGAGTGAACATAGCGGGCCTTTTTATTTTTCGCCACTGTTTGCGGGCATCATTTGCTGCGGCCAAGCCTTCCTTGAGCCCCGCATAGCCGGCGGGCTCCGTTGATCCGCCTTGTTTGCAAGCCTGCGGTCAGCCAAGTTTTCATTGGGGGGGCAGTTCATTACGGGGAAATCCGGCTTCTTCCCTTGTTGCCGCGCGCAACTTTCACGAGGCGCACCTTCTGGTGAGCTCAAACAAGCATTGTTTTTACTGCTTGAGCTTGCGTAGCAGCAGGAAGAGGCACAAAATCAACGCCAACAAATGTTGCACGCCCGCGACATGGGGCCAATCAGGAGCATGTTCTCGCGCGTGAGTGGCGAGCTTTTATTTTCTTTACTACAAATACACACGCACTTAGCTTCAATGGCGGCCGAGGCTGAAAGCGTGCCCTTTTGGATGCACCTATCCGAGAACGAAATAAAGCATTTTGCGTTAAGGAAAGAGAAAGCAGTGGTGTGACGAATAAAACAGGCTCTAGACTAAGTTTCTTGGCGGTGATAATTAAAGGCAGCTTGTTGTAGATGGCGGCATTATTGGCAAGGCTGGTTTTTAATAACCATGTTAAATGGTTATATTGTATATTTCACAAAGCAAGCGTACAGTTAATCCAGCTTGCACCTCGTGTTTCTTTGACAAACACCACGAGAACGTGTTATCTAGTCTGAAAAAAAAAAAACACAGCATATCCACGATGTGACTGATGATCAGTGAGGTGAAGAGTCCGTTCATGCGTTCCTATCACACTAGAGCACGTATCGGACGGATGGATGGACGCTTCGCCCCACTCATCATCATTCAGCCCGTTGATATGCTGTAATTTTCTAACCAGAACAGCGCCATTGATAATTGTCAAAACCATTATTGCCACCTAGTGATATTATTACCAAGATGAATGGATGGATAGATTATTATGGCTGTACGCTTTAAATCAGGCGGCGGCTTACGCCACCTAGCCGTAATGCTTATAGTGTACCAAAAACTAGATTTATCGTTTTTTTCCTTTAAATAATGAAGTTGAGGACTGGTACTTGCAGTGAATGGTTTAATTTTCACTCGTGCTTTGACTTTAGCCACCAATCGGATAACCTCTTTCTATAGTTAATTCTACCCGCTTAAAGCCTCTTTTGCCCTCCCTCTCCCTAAACCCCAGTGCTTTAAAAAACTCTACGCCATCATCCTGAACTATAGGGTAAAGCCCTTTACGAACAATATCAAGTGTTCGGCAGTTTCCTCCTCCTCTCCACATCTACTGCATACCGTGTCTACCCCTTCGTATTTGGCCCGATATGTTTTGGTTCGCAACACTCCCATCTTGGCCTCAAACAGTAGAGAACTACCCCGAGTATTATCATAGATCCTTTCCTTGGCGATTCCCTGCTTAAAAGTTCGATAGATCTCTTGTGCGGACTTTTTAATCATGCCAATTCTCCACATATCGGTCGCAGCTTCCTTCACCTTCTTCTTAACGGATAGTTCTTTTCGGTTTGGCCCCCTGCTCTTTTCTAAGTATTTACCAGTCAATTTTCTGGTTCGCTTCCTCCATTTTCTATCGACATTCTTCTTGTACAGGTAGCTGAATACCTTCCTAGCCCAACGCTCTTCCCCCATTTCTCTCAATCGCTTCTCAAGTTTTATCTTGCTGCTAGCTTCCCTGCCCTCAAATGATGCCCATTCCATATCGCCTTATACTCCTTCATTTGGTGTATTCTTGTGAGCCCATAAAGCAAGCCTACCTATTCCACGTTGCTTAATTTATATATGTCCAAGGACATATACCCACAACGCCATCATTGAGCAATTCTTAAAACTAACTAGAAGTGTCTATTATGCCATGAGGGAACAACCTATGGACAACCTGAGGAGCTTCGTCCCTAAAAAAGGAACAGCTTACGATGTTCAGAGTAGACGCTTTTCGACGTGTGTTAGTCATGATTTCTGATTTATTAGAATATGAGATATCTCTCTATGGGCTATCTATGAGATAGCCCATATCTCTCTAACGCTAAGTCACTACTTCACGAAAACAATATATTAACTGTATTTGAGCTAGATAAATATAACCTTGGTATTTACATGTAGAAAACTATGAATAACCAACTTCCACACTTTACTACCATTCTCTCAAATAACAATGTCACAAGGTTTGCCCTTAACAATAACTTTCTACTGCCAAAAGTTCGCACCAATTATGGCAAACAAACCATTCATTTTCCCGAAATTTCTTTTTGGAATAGTTTACCTTCCGACATTAAAGTTACCGTTCCCTGAAGGTAATTAAATCGAAGTTAAAAAATCATATCATGTCAACTAGCTAGCATGTTTTGCTGTTTCTTAATTGATTCCTGTTCATTGTGAGTTGCGTTCTGTAATCACTCGTCATTGAAGTTAGCTCGTTATTCTTGCTTTTAAATTGTTTCTGTGAGATTACAAGGGTATATTCTTACTTTATTTGTTTCAAATGCATTTTACTGTAGCTCTGTCTCCTTGCTATGTACAACACAATCATTCTCAATTCTACATTGTACAAGAGGTCCCCTTGCAGTCTCTGACTATGGGACCTCTTTCTGTATATCATGCACATGTATTCTTCTTCATTTAGCACAATAAAACCTTCTGTTCTGAGATCTTGCCCCGCCGCGGTGGTCTAGTGGCTAAGGTACTCGGCTGATGACCCGCAGGTCGCGGGTTCGAATCCCGGCTGCGGCGGCTGCATTTCCGATGGAGGCGGAAATTCTGTAGGCCCGTGTGCTCAGATTTGGGTGGACGTTAAAGAACCCCAGGTGGTCAAAACCTCCGGAGCTCTCCACTACGGCGTCTCTCGAAATCATATTGTGGTTTTGGGACGTTAAACCCCACATATCAATCGGAATCTAAGATCTTCAACGTCATATTTCCGACTGGATTCTTTGTGCAGAAATTGCAAGTATAGCGAAATCGAAATTGTTGTACAAAGAAGGAGATAAGAATAGTCTAGCTCTTGGACCAGTACCAACACTGTAGTGGGATACAACTTATGAAGTCAGGAGAGACACGACAGCAGATCAGCTCAACGACTAAACAAGTAGTTCTTCTCTGAAAGCGGAGGGCACATGACATCAGTCTGAAGTACACGGCTATTGGTGAGGAGGAACTGCCACTGACTTCGCAAGTTGTAATTTAGAAGATAAAAAGGAATGATTCAGAACGCCATTGTTTATTTTCAAGATAACCACAAAAGGATCACTTTAAAATTCGGGTTTGCCAAAGACTCTGCAACAGAGCATGCTCTCCCGGGGCGGAATGAATTTTACATAAGGTGCTTTTTAACACTAACTACGCATAGGCCTCTTCATCGATTACTCAAACGTTTTCGATACCATAAATCACGCTGCACCTTTGGAGGAGTATTGTGTACTTGAACGCACGGGTTGTGGATGATCGTTCATCAGCGATTTACCATTTTAAGTGGGTCGCCTGTTATTCTGCACACATATGAACGGCATGATAAACACTGACGTTTTTGATTTGTAAACTGTTATATCTACACTGGCTCTTTACTTTAAAGATCAAATTAACGACGGGAACCAGCTACCAAGAAAGCTAACTCTCCATTAATTATTTCAACTTATAGACCTCCGAAAGAAAAGTGTTTCAGTTTATCCGTAAAAAGAAGCATTATTCCATGCCCGTGTACTGCTCAAGCTGGGCACTTGATAACTTGACATAGTTCACGTATTTAATGTGTGTGTATTCGAGATCAAAACATGTCATGAACGTACGCACATCGTAAAAACATGTCTTCGCGTACATCCAGGATTACGGAAATTTGGTCGCAACAAGCGCCCAGTCTGAGAAGAATCCAGGATCAAGTGGCTCCACGCCCGCCTCCATATTCCTATCAAAGAAATATGTGAGAACAAACAATGCCGGGCACGGTAAGATCCATGAATAATAAAACTGATCATAGATAAATTGGTGTAAACACGAAAGCGAAACGTGAATTTACGGAGCCAGCCGAGTGTTTATTGTGCATTGTTTCGTGACAAGGTCGGAAAGATAGTGCTGTAGCTAAATATTTCACGCAAAAAACAGGAAGTGACTCGCTTCTCAAGCAGAAAGGTCGCACGAATAGAAAGACGAGTGCGAACCGTCACGGCTGGACACTCGAAGCGCTAACACGGAACGAACACACAGGTCACAGCCGCGTCCACCACGTTTTTCACCTGCCGAGAGACGTGGCCGAGTCGGCACCGGTGGTGTTTTCTGAGCACATTCGGCTGGCCGCGACACCGGAGGCTTGTGGGGGGCCGTCGTCGGCGCACACCGGGCAAAAATGATCGGTGGCGCACGGCTCCTGTAGCACGGCCACTTTTCGTCAGCGTGGAAACCGAAACTACAATTAACAAAAAAAAGCTGCTCTGTCTTCGTTGAAATTCACTACTTTTAACAGTAATGCCTGAGAGAACAACATAGAGATGTAAGAGAACTGGCAAGCGTTCCGTAAATGTTGTGTTTTTCAGCATACACATTGAATACATTTCATTTCTTTTTACTCTTACAGCGATTCTGTTATATCTGCTACGTATTATTTCATAATAACTTAAACTTTGTGTTCTTTTTACTTCAAAGTAACTGTTGATCTTTTATTTATCAAATGTACCACTTGCCTCTTTCATGCCTTCCGACTTTGAGGCTACTATTAACTGCATGAATGGAGAAGCCTGTTTTCAACGGGAAAATAGGGGCAAGCGGAGCTCGCAGTCTTCGTGCGTAATGTACTGTTTTTTTTTTCTCGGCGCAACAGACAGGTGGGCAATTTATGTAGGTCACAATGACACGTAGTGATTCATGAAACACACGAGAAAGGCACTAATTCGTCTACCATGAGAAGAAACTGCTCAGCGACTTATGACGCAACTGCTACCACGAATACAAAAGGAGTGAAATGAATATAGGACTACATGCGCTTTTTTTCTTTGTTTCCTGTTTCAAAGACTACATTCTTGTAAGACTTGGGGAGGTGCAGATGGGGTGGAGAGCAGGGCTTGAGTCTCGCTTGTTTGTGAGACCGCTCTTTATCTTCATACTCCATCCCCCTTTGTTCCGCTTAAAAGCAGTATTGACACAAAATTTTGAAAGCGAGATAACCCGTCATATAGATTTGTGTAGACACACACATCATCTACGAAATATAAATCGATAAACGTATTTGAAACAAATTATATTTCACGTATCGCCCTACGGCATACGAAGTATGCCTTCGTTATTCGGATAAACAACCAACCACCCCCTGCGTCACGAGTTTTGTTTTGACTGCCGCTCTCTCCTGGCGAACCATTTCAACGGAAAGAGGGGCACACTTGTACGGGAATGCAAAAGCTGGTGTTCGAGCTTCAGTGGCGCTTTTTGAAGGGGTCAAGCATATTTACGACGCCGAAGAAGAGAGATCACAGCAGTGCCCACAAAACCTTCGTTGAAAAAAAGACTTGTCGACATAGTGATTCACGTGCGCGTGGTTTTGTGTCCGCCTAGTCGGTTAGCTTTGCATAAAAACCCAGGATTCCTATCCTCCGTGCAAAAAACCTTTCTGGGTTCCACCTCATTGACGCTCTGTGGAACCATAGCCTCCGAGATTGCGAGCGCGTGGCGGGTTCCGCGCGCCCGCAATCTCGGAGGCCATGGTGGAACCAAAACGTCAACAATCAACATCGCGCGTTGGAGCGAACGAGCTTCCGACCGTGGGTCGTGAGCTGCCTCTTGCAAAAAAAAAGCGAATTTTTTTTTTGCGTGAGTGCTCCTTTGCTTATAGAGTTCAAAGAATAGGGGATATTTATGACGTGCACTAGTATTATTCTCTATCACAGTGCGTTGGAGACGAGGGGGATGTACGACTGGAAGTGGAGATGGTCGAAAAGTAAATAGCTGCCGCTTTAGCAACGCTTCATTGCGCAAAAGATCCTGTCTTTTCATCTTGCTGTGCTATCTTCATGCCTTCCCACGATCCCCCGCTAAGCTTCGTTTTGTGCTTGCCAGCTGTGGGTGAGGCGAGTTTCAGCTAATCCCACCAGCCTCACAGATCAGTTACTGCAATGTCCTCCTGAAAAGCAACCACACACGTACCAAAATGCTCGACCTTTCTCAATCATTAATAAAGAAATCTGAAACAAAACACGTGAAAAATCCAATCAAAATAACCAATCATTCAATCACTACTCGTCACCACAGCTGCGGAAAGAAGAGAATAATGCGTGACTTATGCACCAATGGTTATTTACAAAGGCATTTATCCACAGAGCCCTCCGTAAGACAAAAGAAGGGAGAAATGTGACACCAACCGCACCGCAATAACGCCCCGTGTCCAACTCCTGCATCGTGGGTGCCAGCGAAGTTAAAAAGGCAGGAGTCAACGTTGCCACAAGCCTTTCACCACCATCGGGAGTTTCATCCGCTAGCCCAAAGACCTTGAACCTGCGGGAAGAGCGCAGGTCGTCGTATGCAGAATCGCGTGCGCGGGCTAAACCAAGAACTTCTATGAAAAAATGTGGCAGCACAGAAAGGACTTCCCTCAAATGAACAGTGGACGGAGCGCAGAGGCAGAACATTGTGAGCGAGTCGGCCACCATACCAGTCCCGACGGCACGGTGATCTTCTAAACAGAAATAAACCTTCGCTGGCGGCTCCACTTTGAATCCTGGTACGGTCAGCAGATAGTGCGAGACAACAACCGCACCACTGGGGACACTGTCCTCCCTCTACTTCCCGGACTTGCAACGAGTCGTGGCAAACATCTCGGGCCTTCCCACCCCTGAAGAAAAAAAGCCGATCAGGCTTCAAAACATCGGGTTTCTTAATACAAATATTGCCTGGAGTTTTCTGTTTTTGCCGATTTTCTGTCGTCCCAACCAAGCAGACTTCAGCTGGGTTGCACCCAAGGAAGAGTGATGTTACCATGCATTGCGTAAGACTCGCGAGACTGAATGGCACCGATTGCATCATCGGGCTGCTATCGGGCCCGCGGGTTGAGGAAGCTTGCCGCGCGTTGCGTAACGCGCCAACCACTGGCACGCGTATGCACGCGCCTACGCGTCAGAAGCGTCTAGTCGCGCCTGTGGAGGAAAAGGGCGCGCAACCACTGACACGCGTCAACCATGTTGACGCCCACGCGTCCAAGGTCGATGCACAATGTTGCTTGACCTTTTGGCTTAGAACTGTCCAAGTTCAGCACAGAACAGCGCGTTCTTCACTGGAGCAGGTATATATGTTTTAGAGGATATGAGAACACGTTAAAAATGATTGTGCTTCACCCACCACAGTTTAGACTATTTTAGAAATAATTGACATTCCAGTGCCCAAAGTAACTACAGCATAATATTATGCACCAGAAATCAACGTTGATGCGTGCGCCGCTCCCGCGAATATGATACTGTACGTCTATATACTGACGTGTGCAGGGTTCTCTTTAAGGAGGGGGGGGGGAGTTCGTCGCAGCGCCCCCTTCCTAATATGTCCATGTAGGGGCTGACTTAGTGCCCCCTCCCTATTATGTTAACATATGGAGTTGACATTGAGCTCCCCTTTTCCTCTCTTCGGTGAAAGAGGCGGCAGCTGCCCTCCTAATCAGGTTTACAAACCACCGGGTTTCTATACCTGCATTACCCAATTTATTAACAATATCGTGAATATGCTGGTACCTTCAGTATATCTACACTTCATATTTTATAGCACCCAACTTAATAATCACGCCTGAAACTTCATGATCTGCCAGATTTAAGTCAGTCATAAGACTACAATTGAGGCCAGAGCAGAAGGCTTTCGGCTGATGTGTGTGTTCGAAATATCTTCTAATGCATCAAAGCACACCTGGTTCTTAATGATACAACAGATATTCGTCATAAGATAGGAACCAAATACTGCGTAAAATGCCTTCGGGCATTTTACATAGTCAAAATGTGCTCTAATGCAACTAACTGTGCCTGACACTTCATGCTGTGACAGATATGGGTCATAATATTGGAACTGAACCCTGTATGGAAGGCTTCTGGACGTTGTCTTTAGTCAAAGTATTCTCTAAAGAGACAAATCACACTTAACTGTTCATGAAGTCACAGATATTGGTCATAATATTGGAACTGAACCCTTTACGGAAGACATTTGGACGTTGTCTTTAGTCAAAGTATTCTCTAAAGCGACAAACCACACCCAACTGTTCATGAAGTCACAGATGTCGGTCATAATATTGGAACTGAACCCTTTACGGAAGACGTTTGGACGTTGTCTTTAGTCAAAGTATTCTCTAAAGCGAGAAAACACACCAAACTGTTCATGACGTCACAGATATTGGTCACATTATTGGAACTGAACCCTGTATGGAAGACTTCTGGACGTTGTCTTTACTCAAATATTCTCTAAAGCGACAAACCATATCCAGCTGTTCATGAAGTCACAGATAGCGGTCATAATATTGGAACTGAACCCCTTATGGAAGACTTTTGGACGTTGTCTTTAGTCAAAGTATTCTTTAAAACCACAAACGATACCCAACTGTTCATGAAGTCACAGATATCGGTCATAATATTGGAACTGAACTCTGTATGGAAGACTTCTGGACGTTGTCTGCAGCGAAAATGTTCTCCAATGCAACAACCCACATTTTACTCTTCATGATGTGACGGATTTAGGTCATGAGGCTGCATTTGTGCCCTGTGCGGAGGGCTTTTGAATGATAAGCGTATTGAAAATATCCTCTAATGCAAGAAACAGCATCTGGCTCTTAATGATACAACAGATACTGGTCATAATAATAGAACCAAGCACTACGTAGAATGCATCTGGGCATTTTTTGTAGTCAAAATGTGCTCTAACGCAACTAACTGTACCTGGAACTTTCATGATAAGACAGATATTGGTCATAGGACTGCAACTGAACCCTGTATGAAAGATTTCTGGATGTTGTCTGTAGTTAAAGTATTCTCTAAAACGACAAACCACACCTAACTCTTCATGAAGTTACAGGTATCGGTCATAATACTGAAACTGAACTCTTCATGGAAGGCAGCCAAAATGTTCTCCAATGCAATAAAACACACCCGGCACATCATGATGCAACATATATTAGTGATTAGATTGGAACCGAGCACAGCGTGAAACACTTTCGGATGGTATGTTCATTTTCAAATATGGCAGCCCAATGTGAGGACACTGCAGGAGTGGCGTACATATATACAAAACGAAATGATTTAAACAGTAATATCACAATAAGTGTGCCAACGTCAACAAATATCACTACCATTGAGTGCACCCCGGTAAGAAATGAGAGAAATAGAACATTATTATAATACAAGTGCCTCCAAAAAGTCAGATACACTGGTATGACTAACCAAACCAAGTAGATCAATGCAGTGTTTGATAACTTTGTTTGAACGCGTTAGAGAGCACTACAAATCACTTCTAAGCTAGATGGTGATTGCGGATCAGTGCTGTGTTGAAGGCTTTAGCATTTTGCTGGTAGTTTAAGTATCCGTTAACATCTACAAAATGCATCTAACACTTCTTGATGAGGCAGACATTGGTTTTGAGATTGCAGCCAAGCACTGTGTAGAAGGCTTTCATCTGTCATCAATAGCCAAAATACACTATATTGCAATAAAGCATGCCCAAAATTTTTGATGGGACAAATACCGGTCATAGGATTGCATCAGAGCACCGTACAGAAGTTTAGACAAGTTTTCTAACATAGCTAAACTGAATATCTTGATATTTTGAATAAGCTTAAGTTTTAGTGCATGCATATATAGTCCAAGTTAATGCATATACTAAAAAACTGAACAAAAATGAAGCAGTCCTTGGAAACACATACAAACATTCAATGTTCGAAACCATCTAATAATATCTTCAGCTCATTACAGTATGGAGGAACAGATAAATACATGAACAGTTCTGAAAGGTCTCATAAGTAACATGAGGCACTTTTAGCATTTCTTCTATACAAAGTGCAGTACCGTACTAGTGCACCTTCATTCATTCCGTGCATACATGTGGTGATCTTCTCTTCCTACTATCGTGTCATCGTGCAGCTGATTTCAAATCAGGTGCTTCTCACAAGGTTTTGGGTTATCTGTCCAGCTGTAAACAAAATGGGCCTTATATTATAGTAAACTATAAAACGACGGAGAAGCGCCATTGTATGCCTATAGCTATGAGTATCAGAATGAACTATAAATTAAGAATGTGTGTGTTAGAATGCCTTCAAATAACGTATGTGCTACTGAAAGTGGCAGATAAGCAGAAGAAGCGAGAAGTGAAATAGCAGGCAATACCAGCAGCACTTAATTATGCAACTTTTTTTTTCGATCACCACAGCAACGCACGCTCGAGTTTCTGTCTTGTACGTGAATGGAAATGAGAACGCTGACAGCTGAATGTGACAGCGTTGGTGGTACCCGACACGAAGTTACCTCACACTGCTACCAACCAGCGCACGCTTGATAGCTCGGCAACACACGAAAACGATTTGCACCGAAGCCAACGAATGTTTCAGCGTCGTACAATCCGCGAATACACTTCTATAAGTACGTACGTTTTCACATCACCGAAATGTGTTGGCTAGTGCGAGGTTCGCTTTCAGCGATGATGAATACCGATGTTGAAAACAAACACAGTGCAGATAAAAACTCATCTGTATGAACTACGCGATGTTTCGGGCGTCGTATATGGTGTCTATGTAGCGACGGAAACTACCGTAGAGTTTTTTCAGCCGATGTTCCTCGCATGTGCTGGTTCATACGAACTAGACGGTAGAGCCCTGCGCTGGATGCAGATGACACCGCTCTGAATTGCCTCCGCAATAGGCGAGGGCTCATGCTCAAACCTTCGAACCTCCAAAGTCTGTTTACACTCGTTTTTAGCACAGAAAATCACAAATCAAAGCACAAGAACACCGACATACTCCTTTCGCTCGGCCGACGAGCGCTCTCGGGACCGGCGCAAGCATAGCCGGCCGGCATTCGCTGGATTTGTCGGCGTCGCTCGAACTCGGCATGAAACCACGTCACGCTGGTAGCACTCGCAGTCGTTCGTCGTGTCGTTCTAGATTACGAAGCGGTCATTCAGGAATGTTTGGAGTAGTTTCTGTGCTTGCTTCCAGCACTCGGCCGTGCCTTCGAAACGGTGGCCATGAGGCATAATGTTCCGAGGCATCGTGGCCCCTTGTTGGTTAGCGCCGCTGTACGCGTGGTGACGTAGCATACGCGTGGCAAAAATATCAAGCCCGGCTTGATCCCTCGCGCCTTCTCGCGTATGCCCCTCCGACTCCGACGCCGAGAGGCGCATTTGACGCTTTTGACGCGTAGACGCGAGCATACGCGTGCCAGTGGTTACACACCGGCGGCGCTGGTTTAGATGACGTCATTAAGGTTGTGGGGTCAGGCGGGCTCGCTCGCTGGCCTTGACACAGATTGCCTTTGCAGTGGCACCGACGTTCAGTCTGCACTCCCTGGCGGAAACAGCACGCAGCACCGGTGCTGTGGGCTGCAGGCGCTACAATGGCGGAGAAAGCAGTGCAAAACGTGGCAGCATCCTGAGCGGGGGCGCGCGCATTGAGGCACCCTATTTCAGAACTAGTGCAGGTAGTGCAAGCCAGATCGAAGAGACCTGTAAACTTGCGGTTAGTGAATCGCACTTATGACTTCGTTTATCGCTGTGTTTCGATTTTATTTCGAAGGAACCTATGAACCCATTTGAACTTGGTTACCCGGTTTGAAATGGTAAGCCTAACATATTATGCTGTTGCAGCGGAACCTCTCAACATCTGCCGATTTTTGTTTCGTGACAAAAAAAAAAGCAGATCCCACGTCCTGTGGGAATCGACGATGTGCGAAGCACGAATGAGGAAGGAGTGTCACTTTAAAATCAGCACAACGTTAAGAGGCGGACGTAAATTTTGCCGTACATGACTTTTATGTGCTATGAACATTATTCATGTTTGGATGTGTCATTTACCTTCGTCGTTGATTCGAATCACGTGATACCAAATTTAGTATCACGGGACGTATATGTGGAGCTAATGAAATGGCCGCGAGAACGCCATGAGCGCAGCATGTAGCCATGTTATACAAGACAAAAATATCAAGATTATCGTGTTTAGACGTGTGATTTACCTTCGTCGTCTATTCAAGTCACGTAACACCGAATTTGGTATATGTGGAGCTAGCGAAACGGCTGCGAGCGCGCTATGAGCGTAGCATGTAGTCATGTTTTACATGACACGCCTGTCATGATTATCATGTGTGGAGGTGTCATTTACCTTCGTCGTTCGTTCACGTCACGTAATACCAACCCTGGTATATGTGAAGCTAGCGAAACGACCGTGAGCGTGGTGTGAAATCATGACTAGTCACAACATGAAAATAATGACACATATCATGATTTCTACGTTACGGTCTGCCACTTATGCTCACCATGCAGTCATGTCATACCGTACCAGTTTTTGAAAACGTCATGTGAACGAAACCACCACAAGAGCAGCTAGACCACGAAATCTAAATCATGGCATTCATGACATACAAGTCATGATATTCAAGTTATTACTAGTCAAATATGCTCGTAATACAGTCATGTTATGCGATACCGAATTTGGTATTGATACCATTATCTAGACGGCCAGGGGAGCTAGGAGTCGTAGGCGGCTAGACAGACAGACAGACAGACAGACAGACAGACAGACAGACAGACAGACAGACAGACAGACAGACAGACAGACAGACAGACAGACAGACAGACAGACAGACAGACAGACAGACAGACAGACAGACAGACAGACAGACAGATAGATAGATAGATAGATAGATAGATAGATAGATAGATAGATAGATAGATAGATAGATAGATAGAAAGATAGATAGATAGATAGATAGATAGATAGATAGATAGATAGATAGATAGATAGATAGATAGATAGATAGATAGATGCGCTCAAAGTCGCCGAAGTACGGTCCCTAGACTATTCTAGGGACCTCTAGAATATGGTAGTATATTATAGGGACCGTAGCTGAAGTTCGCTATGAAATGCTTCGCATTTAAAAAGCTTCAAGCCATGCAAAGGGAAACTAAGCCAGAAGTACGAAGATTAGACAAAGTCGTGTACTACTATCATGGAGGAAGGAATAAAGAGATGGTTCCATAACATGTTGTGAAGCCGCAAATAGGGAAGAGTAGAGGACTCGGCTCGCACATGCGCAACAGGCACGAGCAAGCGCCTTCCTTTCGCTGGCGCACGAGACGTCGACGTGCCCAACTTGACCCAACCCCCCAGGCAAAAGCACGTGACTTCTGCCACACCTTTCGCTCTGCAGCTTTTATTGCAAGGGCCTCTCCTCACTTATCGTTCCTCCATGACTACCATCATTCCTATGTCAACAGCGGTCACCGATCTATTTCCTGCCATTGGCTCCAAGATTGCAGACGTGTTTTGGCTCAACTGGGCCCTTCTAGATGGCACGACATGTCCAGTGTACCACGCGAAATTTGATTTGATGTACCACTCACGCCATTTTTTATAATAACACCCTGCGGTTATTTTTTCCATGAATCAAACAGAAACCATCCAAAAGCATTTTATTGTGTCTCTAGATGCATGGAAGGTTCTTTATTTAGTGCGACTAGATCAATTACTAGTGATCAATTGTAGGCACTTCGTCTGACGTCATCGGTATCAGTTTGAGAATATTCTACTACGGCGCATACATTTCTGTGCATTTACCTTATTTCTTGGTAAGTAGGGTACTGCTTTTGCTAATATTGTCACTTTAGATGCTGTCATACATTGTACTTTCACACTGACGTAAATTGTTATTTTACTTCAGTGTCCCTTTAAACTGTAAGAACACCCTTGAAAGTGTTCAGATAACACCCTTTAAGTTTTCGTCTGGCGACAGGCTTATTTCCACCCTTAAAAAGTATAATATTTTTATTTTGCTATAGCGTGTTGTCAGATTGCGGATGCAAGAAGCCGAAGAGCTGAATATAAATTTGTCAGTAAGCTTTACATGTTTCACTCGCTAAGGGGAAAAAATATTCGGGGAGTATTTGTGATGTGGAACTTCGCGTATGCTTTTGACTGCCCCCGGGTGGTGATATAAGCAATTCTGTTGAGTGAAGTTTTCAGCCACAAACGCGTCTTCCACAGCGATTTTGAGAGAGCTATTTCCGTAAAGAAAACGTTGTGTAATAAGCTCCCCGTTTCCAGAACATAATATACGCCGCAGGTCAAGCTATTTCTCTTCAAAGAAATGAAAGACTGCACGTGTGATTTGACATGGAAATACAGAAAAAAAAATATTACGGACGTGGGAAACTGTCGCCGAACTCATGGCAAGGCATGCCATGCGCCTTATAGTTCACTAATCTGTGTTTCATAACATACCTCCTATAAGGCCGCTGTTTTGAGCATGCTTCTTGTAACGTTTGGTGATGAAGAATCAGTGCGTGATGTAACGATTTCCTCGAGTCAGACCACGTTTGCTGGGAGTTTTCGCTACGGTGAAAGAAAAGCTTATTTCCCTCTTTCCACAGCAAGCTGGTAAACATGACCATAGCTAATTTCTGCCTTAGGCCCGCATTCTGAAGCGCTCTTTACCTCAGATCATTTTGTTACCTGACGCCATTCATGCCTCCAGCTCCTTGAGGGAGCCAACGTAGTCTGAAAGCTTCATTCTAGGGCCGCCTCAGTAAGGTCGGCGCGTGTTTCTGCAGGAGCGAGATTAGCTGTAGAATGCCGATGAATAATAACGTATTAACTGCTTTTTCGCCATATAGGCGCACACCCTTTCCCGTATATTTAACTTTCGCCTGCTGCAAAAAGACACAAAAGAAAGCACAGTTGAGTAAACATGGCCCTCATTCCTTTCATTGATACATATAAACGTCCAGTTGTATGACAACGAGCAATAAAGATTGTTTAAGGAACTTAGGGAGTGGGTGAAAGTGATTTTCAGAACCAAAGAATGTTAAGCACCTGAAATTTCCTCAGATTGGTGCGATATTGTTTGTAAGGCATCGTACGTCTAAATTATCATATTTAAATTCTGAACAAGGTCATGCATCGCGCATTTTGGGGAGCGACAGTGTGGTGGCTCGAGTTTGCATTCTGTTGTTGGAAACAGTCGGATATATCTATCTCGTCAGGAAACATGAAAACACGTCTTTTACTGAGTCTGCGAACCAAGTGCGAAAAAAAAAACGGCCTCTTCTGGGCATAGTAAACCTGTCAGAAGGTCTATTGTTCGGGCTTGTTTGTAGAACACGTTAAACGAGTCCCGCTGCCTCAGAGCAAGTGCCAGGCAAATGTCTCTCACAAGAAAGTCTCATCACAGCTTATTACTGTTCTCGGTAGCTGAGTCAGTTCACATACAAGTGAAAGAAGGTGGTCCGTGCATTCTTTCCCACCCCACAGAAGCTTTGCGGTATACAAAGAAGCATTCCTGCAAAGAATTAAGAAGCCCCTCGTCAAGCAAACCACCATAACCGATTTGTGGTATATGCAATGGGTGTCGTGTACGGAACCTCCCCAAATCGTTAAACTAGCAGAATTTAGAACGATCGACGGGGAAAATATGTCAACTGTGTTAGAAACAAAAAGGAGGGTTTGCTGCACCCGTAGATTTACTCAGACCACCGCAGTTTTCTGCTAGGCGGACTTGAGGAAGAAGCTAGAAGCTCACCGACGGCTGCGAGACGTTGACAAGGCCCCCAGCAACAGCCTGCATTGTGCCGGTTGCGCAGAACGGCAGAGTGAATACCAGCTTTAGCAAACGCGGGAGGGGTTCTCCTCCGTTATCATTTCTCATGTTGAGGCACTGCGCTCTTCCATTATGTGCGCTCAGTCTGCTTCGTCAAGAGATACCACATCCAGAATTCTTTTTCGTTGCGTAATTCTATATAGATGGTCCTACCGATCTCTCGCATTCAAGATTGGAGGTGTCGCGTAGCGATACAGGTCACCATGCAAGAAATCACTCGCTCATTGCGCGTAGTCAACCAACGATGCGCACAGCACCATTCAGTTTTTTTTTTTTTAACTGGACGCGGCTACCGCGGTGGTGGAACATTGGTGTTCCACGTTCCCGCTTTGTCGGCGGACCCAAAAGCTTTGCAGAGAAGCCCTCTTTCAGTGCAAAAAAGCGAGCTAATGAGGCGAGAAGGTAGCCAAAGCGCTAGTGTAACTCGAGGGAGCACCAAGGGGGGCCTCACTGCGGGAACCTTAGTAAGGAGCCTTCCAGAATACGCGATAAGAGGGCCTCAAGTTGTTGAGGTCCCCTCATGGAGGTAAAGAGCATTTCAGAATGCGGCCGGTTCCCCACGCAGCAAATCATGTCCCCATAAAATAGAACACAGTCTCTGGAATGCGCGGTAGAGCGCGGACGCCACGAGATCGCTCATGAAATGCTTCGCATCTAAAAGGCAGACAAAACCTGTTGTAGCCATGCCCATAAAATCTCGCACAGTCTGATTAAGATTGGGCGTAAGCACGGAGTAGACGTTGTGCAGAATGGCTGTGCCCCGAAATCAGAAAAGGTGAGTGGTACGGGGCACCCTAACTATAATCACTAAGGATTCCACGGTTACGGAACAAGCCGCGATTGCTTTAGCTATCAGGGACAGAAAATGGTCATACGTCTATAGCGACTCGAAAGCAGCAATTACGAGCTTCGGCAAGGGCTATGTCGCTGGGACTGTGGTTAAACTTATGAACAAAGTCAATCCTATCGATACTGAAATTCGATGGTTTCCTGTTCTGATGGGACAAGTGGACGGAATTCGGGTCAACCTCGGGGAGGTGACGAATGACCTGGCACGAGGACTCGCTCGTCGTGCCGGTCAGACCAGATCCGACGCCCACTACCATTCCGGGGGCTATAAAAATAATTTAATCACTTACAACGACATCACAAAATATTATTACTTGGGGCGGAGGCAATTCCCACTGCCACACGCAAAATTGAACAGGGCTCAGGCAGTCACGCTACGTTTACTGCAAATCGAAACTTACCCTACTCCGTATTTTCTACATGAAATTCTCCCTGACAGTGAAATTCAAGGCAAGTGTGACGCGTGCGATGGCATCATTGGGATCAGACACATGCTGGTGGGCTGTCCCGCGACTCTCGCCGACCCCGAAGAACAATGGCTTTACTGGCAGACGATGGTGCGAAGCGCGTCTTATCAAGACCAACTACGGGCAGTCCAGAATGACGCCACAAGGCTCGGCCTGGCGGTACCGACGTGGACGCGGCCCGCCTCGGTCTGAAAAGACCGGGCTTCAGGACACAAATAAAGTTTTGTGAATGCACGAATAAAAGCACTTGCACACAAACAAAAAAAACGTACCACGCAGTTTGTACCGTGTTCTTCAGAGGTTGTGTATAAAATACCGTTGAGCTGTGGAAAAGACGGGCTGATGTTTAAACGATCAAATCAGAGAACATGCGTCGTCGGTTCTCGCACGTGGCCCGCCATATGCACTGCAAGGAGTACACGAAGCAGGGCGAACGCTGTCCCCTCTTTCGCGCTAAGTGACAAAGAAGTGTGCTCTTTATGAAGTAGTTGAAGGAGAGAAACACGCCTTCGGTTGGGGGGCGTCTTATGGTGATAGCTTGTTGCGCCTGCTTGCTTCAATGTTCTCCTGCAATAAATTTTTTAAAATAAATATGCAGTTGTAAGTTGAGCGTCTTTCCTGTCTAGTGCTACCTTCCTTTTACGTTGTGCGCTGATATATTTTAACCTGTTGTTGCATAAACTGGCGCAGCATTTTACTACTTTGTTAATTTTAAAAATAGGTATTTCAATAAATAGTGTTACAATTCCAAAGTAGAATCAAGGTCTCTTCAAATTGGTCGCGAAGACTCGGGTGAAAAGCGGTTCAGCAGCTATACAGCCAATGACATCGGCACGGGGAGTTATGGGAGCTGCGATCGAAGCGAGACTATGTGTGGAGGGAACAAACACTAATAGTGAAAAACCAAGTTTAATTCAAAGTTCAATGAATCAATGTGTGTTACAAATGGCATTTCACTTTCCCAACAATATTAAGTAGGTGTAATAAACAAAGAATATATGACGATTTTTATTACTACGAAAGATCTTTTTTCTAGCGACCTCTGCCCACGCATTTATTATTCAGTGTAGCAGTTGCACTGCATTACTATATATGGCAAGGCCCGCTCGTAAAATTCGTCTGCGAAGACAAACCCCCTCACGTGTTTTAGAGTTCTGCGCTTGCTTGCGTTCTCTGTTGTGCGCGAAATTCTTAAGTCCGTTCTATCTTTGGTGAACGTCTTCAGTGCAGTGTCCCACGGGCAGCGGAACGATGCGAATTTTATATAACGCCGAGTGCTTTCGTCGGTAGCTTCGGAAATGATGTGCTGTGCAAGAATGCAGCAGCAACAAACGTGTGCCTAGTTGCCAGTGTCTTCTTGATAAGAAACAAGGACAATGGCTCGGAATGCACTGCTAGCTGGACTTTCATCCATGAGTATTCCTACATTCAGGTTTTCTTTCCAGCATGCATGCAGTGCCTAATATTAGCGTTATCGGTGAGCATATTGCCAAGTTACCAATCACGCTACAAGTCGCATGCCTTCATTCGCACACGAAGCGGTAATTTACTGGAACATGATGCAAAAAAAAAAGAAAAACAGGGAGTGTGCGCAAATTTTTTCACTTATTACCATTTTGTGCAATGTAATAAATTTTAGTTATTGTGATCATTGAATGAAACTAAAATGTCATCGATTTGGCATGACTAGGCATCATTTGTTGCCGTTAAAACAGAAGATCACAAGCATTGCGCATGCTAGAGAACCTGCGTATGTGTGAAACAAATAAGCCACGCGGCAAATATCACATGTATGCGTGGCTACGCTGTTGGTTGCCTTAATCTATCGGCGAAAAATGCCATGAATGGCGAATATAAGTTCGAAGAATAGGTTTCCTTGTAAAAACGAGGCAAAGTGAACGGCAGTACACTTAAATATGACGATTTAGTCAAGAGTCTGTATTAGATTAGCTGGCGTTGACTTGAAGTGCATTCGTGTTTGACTCGCCGGTGATTGCCTTAGCGCGAGCCCTTAAGGGGCCCATGAAAAGTACTTTTAGATCAAATTTGGCGCTATAGTGCACCCAAAATGACGTCACTTATTTACCAGCTATTGCCTCACATTCGCTTTATTTTTTTGTTACGCCGGAAGTGTTCCCTCCTCACAGAGATGGCGCTAAGCCCCACGAGCAGCTAATCTGCAGCCATTTTCTGAACGTATGGGCTTCTATGCAACGTTCGCTGTCACTCTATATATACCTTGGCAGAATGACAACAGCGCGAGAAGGGCTGGCGGCATCGCGACCATTTTTTCAGCGTCACATGAAAAAAGAGACATCTGTGTTGGGAGCCTTTCTCAATAAAAAAAAAGCACGCCTTGCCGCGGTGGTCTAGTGGCTAAGGTACTCGGCTGCTGACCCGCAGGTCACGGCTTCGAACCCCGACTGCGGCGGCTGCATTTCCGATGGAGGCGGAATTGTTGTAGGCCCATGTGCTCAGATTTGGGTGCACGTTAAAGAACCCCAGGTAATCGAAATTTCCGGAGCCCTCCACTACGGCGTTTCTCATAACAATATGGCGGTTTCGGTATGTTAAACTCCACATATCAATCAATCAATTATTAAAAAAAACACTGCTTTAGTAAAATAACTATATACGCGCTGCTGGGATTGGGCATGCTGCAGCTACAAACGTTACGTAGGGCGAGCTTTCCGTGGCGCAAAAGACTTTTGTCGCATAAAAAATGTTTCATTTTGAGATGAAATATTCTTTTGAGATGAAATATTCAACACATTTTTCATATGTGTGCAGTAACAGTAGACCCTCTATTTGAATTTTTCATTCAAGACAGATTTGATGGGTCACCACGTGATGGACCCTTTAACGCTATCATGTTAACATTTCAAAAGGAAGGACAACCAAAGTTTCGTCATCGCAAATACAAAAGGCTGTGTTAGTTCTTCAAAACGGGATTCTTTCGATAGTTTGTTCTGCTACTTTCTACAGATATACGCTTTCAGCTGGTATTATTTTTCGAATAAATTAGTTTCAGTGGCATCTGTTTGGTGTTCATGGTGCATGATTTATTTATTTATTCATAATACCCTACAGTCCCCGAAGAGCATTGAGTAGGGGGGGGGGGAGGGGTAAAGAAAAATTACCATAAATAAAGCATAAAAAGAAACTGCATAAAGGAAAAAACGAAGAAAAGTTATACAATGAAAAAGAAAAAAACAAGCGCTATAATACATTGTAGTAAAACATCTTTACACAAAACTGAAGAGAACACATAAACTTGCAAATGCCCCGAAATTTCTCTTAAAAAAAAACAATCTCATCAGGACGACTATTCCAATGTGCGATGGCGCGCGGCAAAGCAGAATTATAGAATGACAGGGTGCGACCGAAGATGAAACTGAGATGATTATGACGACGATGAGATGTACGCGAAGGAATTTCAATCGAGAGACGACAGGTGCAAGAGTTGTAGTGGTATTTGTGGAAGATGCATAGGAGGGTGACACAGCGGCGGGAAGTTGGGAAGGGCAATATCGCGTTTGATTTGGGTGATGCTAGAATAGCGATGGTACTTTGAAGTTATGAAGCGGGCTGCACAATTTTGGATGGATTCAGATCTGTTAGGTACTGTTGATGAGGAGACCAGATTGATGAAGCGTATTCCAATTGACGGCGCACGAAAATTAGATAGGCCTGTTGCCGCATGAAAGATGGAGAATAATGCAGATTCCGGCGCAAAGTTCTATTAGCTTTTGCGCATATCTTTTTGATGCGACTACACCAGGTAAGATTAGAACAAAGATGAACGCCGAGATGTTTGTAAGTAGATGAACGGGAAATTACTGTGGAACAGACGGAGTAAGGAAAGGCAAAAACACATTTTTTTACGGGTGAAAGAAAGTGCGCCCCACTTGGATGTCATTTGGCATCGGTCACACCACTTAATAATTAGATTGAGGTCCTGTTGCAATATCACATGGTCTTCTTGAGAGTTAATGGCCCTATACACTACGCAGTCATCCGCGAAAAGACGAATTGAAGAAATATTACAAGGCAAATCATTTATATAAACGAGAAAAAAAAGAGTGCCCAATGTACTTCACTATACTACCAATATACTACCAATTGTGTCATCAGGGTACACCTGATGAGACAATTGAAGTAGATGAGCTTAAGTTATTGAGAAATGTGAACTGCTGTAGATTAGATAAAAGATTCCGGAGCCAAGATAACGTTGATTAGTCGAGTCTAAGGGCCGATAGTTCAGCTATTAGGCGACAATGGGCAATTCCGTTGAATGCTTTTGCAAAGTCGAGAAATAGGCGACCAATGGTTTTATTATTGCTCGTACAGTTATGTAAATCCGACGTAAATACGAATAGTTGAGTACCGCACTATAATGTATTCGTAAAATCATGTTGATTTACAAATAAGTTATTAGACTCAAGATGACTGTAATTATGGGAGGGGATGATGTGTTTAAGTAGCTTGCAAGAGATGCATGTTAGTGAGATGGGGTGATAGTTACGAGGGGAGTGTTTGTTCCGTCTCTAAATATCGGAATGATCTTTACAGTCTTATAGTCGGTGGTAAGTTGACCAGTGGATAAAAAAATTGCCCGCAGCTTCCCTCGGGGGAACACTGAGGAGGATGCGGAGCATATAATTGGTTAACGGGGTGTTAAAGTGCGACTTACTTGGGTCGATGGCTAAATTGGTTAACGTGGTTGTGAAATGGGGTGTTAAATTGCGACTTACTTGGGTCGATGGCTAAATTGGTTAACGTGGTTGTAGGAGGGGGTGTTAATTGAGTGAACACGTACACACGTATGCGAAAGGGCGGCGCTGGTCGAAGGGACGTCGATCATTGTGTTTGTGGATTCGTTGGAATTCATTTCACCGCGACCTTGGACGTCGACGCGCCGTACAAACCAACCGACGAGCGGCAACTGAGCAAGCGAGCGCCGACCTTGAGTATATATACAGCGCGACGGCGCATGCAGTGTCAGCTGTTGAATGTTCTCGAAGCGCGACGGCGCATGCGCGTCCACTGGAGAATCAGGAGAATTGTAGAATGTTCTCGAAGGGGAGAAGCGCGCGCGGCACAGATGGTGGGTGACGGTGCATGCGCGCGTCAGCTGTCGAATGTTCGAGAAGGGGGAGAAGCGCAACGGCGCATGCGCGCGCGTCAGCTGCAGATGTTCTCGAAGCGCGACGGCGCATGCGCGCGCGTCAGCTGCCGATGTTCTCGAAGCGTGACGGCGCATGCGCGCTACATTATACAGCTAGCGAATGTTCGTGAAGAGGAGAAGTTTTAGATGCTCCGCATCTAAAACTGTTGAAAAGTGTGGCATAGAATTTGACTGGTTGAAGGGGATGTGTTGGGAATAGAGGATGTGACGGGAATAAACCACCTTTTCACACAACATTCTTTTCCTGCTGGCGATAGACATGTGGTTTTTAAATTTCTTCGAAAGACGCTTTGACCGTATCCATCCATCCATCTGCGTCTTTGCGGTTTCGCAGCCGTTTAAATACCTCGACCGGGGCACTGCCAGAACTTTTTTTCGGAAATGGGGCACAGGCATCAGATTTTTTTCTGTGACGCCACTGTCGGCGGTAAACAGATGGCGGGCGTGTATATCAAGTCATAAGATTCCCCTTCTACCCATGCGTATGGTTGGGAATAGAGTACGTAAAAAAGAATGATTGATTGATATCTAAAATGTGACGTCCCAAAACCACCATATGATTATGAGACATGCCGTAGTGGAGGGCTCCTGGAATTTGGACCACCTGGGGTTCTTTAACGTGCACCCAAATCTGAGCACACGGGCCTACATTTCCGCCTCCATCGGAAATGCAGCCACCGCAGCCGGGATTCGATCCTGCGACCTGCGGGTCAGCAGCCGAGTACCACCGCGGCGGGGCGAAGTGCTTGTCTTGAACTCGATGCCATGCGATGCTCCCTCGCACTTAAATTTCGAGTTGCAGCACCAGGGACGTAGCCAGAAATTTTTTTTCGGGAAGGGAGTGGAGGGGGGGGGGGGGTCACATAAACTCAACGGCGGGGATGGGGGCACAGACATCAGCTTTTCTCTGTGAAGTCGCTATGACCGGTAGTTCAAACAAATGGTGTACATGTATATCAAGTGATGAGATTCCCCCCCTCCCCATGCGTATGGTTGTGAAGAGAGTAAGTAAAAGTACTGTAAGATTAATTGATTGATATTTGGGGTTTAACGTTCCAAAACCACAATATGATCATGAGAGACGCCGTAGTGGAGGGATCCAGAAATAAAGGCTACCTGGTTTTTTTTAACTTGCATCCAAATCTGAGCACATGGGCCTACAGCATTTTCTCCTCCATCGTAAATGCAGCCGCTGCAGCCGGGATTCGATCCCGAGACCTGCGTTAGCAGTCGAGTATCTCAGCCACTAGACCACGGCGGCGGTGAAGTAGTAAGAAGACAGTAAAATACAGTAAACGACAGGTACAGTGACCATTTGGAGCAATAACCTCTCGCCGCCCCATTTAATGGAGTACTCTTCGAAAACGCATTATTGCGATTACCCACACGATCGAAGAAGACATCATTCATCGTTAATCTTCGTTAAGCGTAGATGGCGTAGTCCTCGTCGGGGCGAAGTGCGTTTTACAGATCAAGGACGGTTCCGCTTATTACGAGGAATGAGAGGTATACACTGCATGTTTTTGTAAAGGTTTTGCTTACTTTGCTGAGCGAATTTCTTACAGTCTGTGACTGCACGACTATGGGAATTTCGTATGTTTGTCTCTATATGTCAAGCAGCCCTGACGCAGTGGTAACGTATTTTCAACATTTTTTTTTTATGTACTGCGTGATCCTAAGCATGCTTGCGATACGCAATAAGTAATTTTTCGTAAGATATTCTGCACGTTGCCAACACGATTTCGCACACCTTATCTTTCGGACAGGCTTTCAGTCGCACTGTGACTTTTGATAGCAATGAAGTACTCCAATCGTAGAGGTTTTATTGTCAATCTGCGAGCCCAAGGTAATCATTGATGAGAAACGTCCACTTGGTCTCAATCAAAAGTGCACGTGCGGCTGGACTATACCTACTCACATAAACCATGGTCGCTGCAATTATGCGCTAAAACACTCAAATACACGCAAAAAAACGCGGTATGTTTTCGGTTTTTTTGTAGCTCTCTTCACTCGGCTCTCTGAAGCAATAGCGTTGTGGTAAGGTGCCTTTCGTTGCATGCAAGCGTGCAGCCGACTTTTCTCTCTACATGAGCAGATTCAGAACTGTACAGAATATCATAGTACGTGCATTCATGTTTCCAGTACTCGCACCAGCGTGAACATCAGCAGCCTCGAACCACACAAAATCTTCAGTGATCGGTTCACCAGTGATGAAGGAGTGAACTCCGGATATGCTCAGAGGATAGTGCACCATAATCCATTTCTCAGAATGCGTGAACTCCGACAATAACTGCCAGCGCATGCCACACGAGTTTACTTACGATCTACATTGCACCGTCCACGCCTGTTGGTTGTCTCTTTTGGGCATTCTGATTCGAGTCGCTGGAAGTTCACTACTGTCATCTCCTCCTTCACGTCCATTAACGTTTGTGGTATTTCATCGCTACGCGACAGAAACTACCAGCCTTCCGCATGGGCGCAACCACAAACGCGGGACGTCTCAGGCGCAGAGAAAGATAGTGGGAGAGCGCGACCTTACTGGCACCTGAAGAGACGCGGAGGAAATGTATACCCGCGAAACTTTCCGCCAGGCGAGAAACGAGCGCTAGTGTTTAAGGCGGAACTTTACCAGCCGACATGTATCGTCGCTAAAGTTCTCGTTTCTCGCATTTAGGGTCACTGCCCGAGCATTGCTTAGCTTATTGCTTCCTAGCAATGCGAAGTCATCCCCTTTAAATACGCTGCCTACACGTTTTTCTTGGTAGTTCGCGTCCTGGGTCGATCAGCGCACTTCTATGAAACTCGATGGTCGCGCCGAAACGCCGTACGGTATAACGCTTGATGATTATTTCCCGAAAGGCGACGCTACTGCCAGTGCAGACTTGACAACTGGCGAAAATAAGATTGCTGCTTGGCACAGACAGGCAGCTTCATCAGTAGCTAGCGTGGAAGAGCATTTTAGGCTTTCGGTATTTCTGGCCTTTTCTGGCCTATTAGGCTTTCGGTATTTCTGGCCTTTTCTGGCCTATTTAATAGACCACTTCAATAGGCGCTTCAAAAGACATCGCCACACCTTTAAGCCGCTTTCTTCGCTTTCCGCCACAGAACATTCCCGAATATGCCACTCTCCCCACTGCCGAGAAGTTTACTGGCGTGTATACTCGAACATCATCTCAACTTCAGCATTGCACGGGGAGTCAGCAGTATAGACTGCGAAATGGAAACGGGAGAAGCGAGAAACGAAACGCTGAGCATGTCTGCGATGCAAGCGCTTGCCGATTGCCCAGAGATATTCTTCCCAAACGTGCACCATCCTCTAATAACTCCGGCAACTCTGCTTGTGAGCACAGCTGAAATAGAAAGCTTTTTTTTCATCACTGAGACGCCTAAAGTTGTATCTAAGTGCTACAACAACACATGAAAGATTGTTTGGCATTGCTCTCTGAACATCTACCATGAAATACAAGTTCGTCCGGAAGACAGTCTTTCTGTTCTTTACCAAGAACGTAGACGTCTTCAGCTGAATGTGTTTGTAGTGCAAACAATAGGCGCCTGCTAAAAAGCTAGGAAAAAAGATGACTGAAGTTATTCTTTGATAGAGATTTTCCGAACAGCTGTTAAAACATATTTGTTAATGATCAATTGATAGGGTTCAACAACTTATTTAGGAGACGCCGTAGTGGGGCACTCCTGAAATTTTACCACGTTGGTTCTTTTACATGCATCTAAATCAAAGTGCACGCGTGCCTGTGCCGCTGGTATGCGGGTATGTGCCACAGGTGATTGACACTTAGTATCTACCAGGAACGACGAGAACACACATGGGCAATTTTAACCGTTCAGCAATACCCGGCATCGGTAGCGTCGACCCAAAGAAGGCATAGAATAAATATCCGTGTTAAGAAAAAACTCACACAGGCAGCGTTGGCCCCCCGAAAAATGCAAATAATAAATTACAAGGTCGCAGCAGGAATCAAACCCAATAATTCTACGTGGCAGTCAAGCATTCTACCACAGAGTTATGCCAGGTCTCGTAACTACTTTTCAAATAGACGCTAATCTTCGTGAAACGACAGCTGTGGTTGCAGTGCTGCCTACCCAATTTTATAAACATACATACGTACTCCTTTGATACAGCCGTCACGTTGGGTTAACGTCAATTGTGGTTAGTTGCCATGCGCTGAAATTAATTTATGTAGCTGTGCCCGAGGCCAGCATCTTCGCGAGAATCAGCGCTTCATATCAGCTTCTGGTGTTGCTAAAACACACGTTCCAGTTGACATCGTTGCACAAGTGCAAACAATTAGTTATATAGGCATCTGCAACTCTTCCACACGTGTCTGTGCGTGCAACATTTACACATATATTTAGCCTAAATTCATGACGTGAGATCATCTGGGTGCGGATCCCAACAAACACAACTGTAATCAACTATAAGAGTGGCTGCTTGGGCTGCTTGTTATTTCATTTTTGATAGAAGTATACTTTGTTAGTGCGCAGGGAACGTTTTTAGAAGGGAGATATAGCCGAGAGATATGACAGAGCGCACACCTACAACCAATTTTATTGCACAGATGGCGGGAATATATATACGGTCAAGAAGGCGAGGAGATCATACACGTATGAAAGGACAAATGATGGTGCATGCGTTAGACCACCTTATTCCAACCTTGAAATGACAACCTAACTGAGAAGATACTTGTATTCATTATACGACAGATTGACGGATAGGGCACTTACACACTCAGTTCCTGCTTTGCGAGTCAAAAAAGCTTTATATATTTCACGTGCCCTCTTGTCCTTATACCTGGCCATTACTTGGCATTCATCAAACTTCGGTGTGCACCCACAATTTGCACAATGACTTGACAAGTGGCTGCCCACTGATCCGCGCATAAGATTTGCGTGCTCCCTAAGGCGATCATTCAGACCGATGTAGTATCGATCACATGATAAATAAATCAGATACACAACGCCTATAATACATTCCACAAACATTTTTGCGTGCTTCGTATTGCACCCGACATTTAAAGATCCGTCGTAGTTAACTCTTTTACAAAAAGAGCTCAGCTTGTTTTTTTCCTTGAACCCAACCTTTGCCCTAGTTTTCTCAACGATTGTTTTTAAACAGTGCGAAACTTTGTGCACATAAGGAATGGCAGAAACTGTCGGCTTTTGCTGGTCCTGAGATGCGTGCCGTGCATCTTGCTCTGCTTAAGTACATTCAGAAATGATTCTGGTATGATCAGAAAAGCCTGCTTTCCTATGTCTGTTAACTTGGTTGCCAAAACTGCTCTGAACCTGGTGATGACAAGACCTTAACAATGATGCCATCATACATGCTTTGGCGATTCCTCGCTTAACAAGCTTGGAGTGCGCTGAACTGACGGGTAACAGGGCCTTCTTGGAGCGGGGAGCGTATTGCCAGCAAACGTGTTCTGACAGAAACATAAGCTCCAGGTCTAAAAATACGGGAACTCTGTCGTCAGCTGCAGATTGGTCATGTTCTCAGAAAAAAAATGCTAAATATCTCGTCGGCGTGTTGCCTTGTGTCACAATGTTCTGCACTATAAAAGACTAAAAAAATCATCAACGTAGCGGAATACCTTAACGGTATGCATCTCGGCAAGCCTCGCTTGTATGCGTTTGTCATAACGAGCCAATAAAATGTCACTGAGGACTGGAGCTAAACAAGGAACAATACACACGCCCTGTCTTTGAATGTACCATTTGTCATTTCCCGTGACGAACGTCGACTGCAAATGAAAGTTCAGAAGTTCAAGAAAGCTATCTACGTTAGTTCCACAAAGTTTACAAGAAACATTGTGACCATATTTCTGGATGCACTCTTTCACCTCCTCGCACAGAATGTCCTGAAGTCGGGAATAAAATAAGTCCTTAACGTCCACGGAAAACACACAGGCATTTGGGGGACACCTATCACGTAGAAAGTCTGGGACGTACTTGGGGTTTTAGTATGATGAACAGATCTTCAATGGTCAGGTCTGTAATATGCATTTGTAGATACTTTCCAACAAGTTTTTGCCAGGAACCACGCTCCGATACGATGACCCGAATAGGACATAGTTTCTTGTGGGTCTTGGCTGTGAAGAAGACCGAGAGGCTTGTACCTTTGCACGTCCTCACCGACAGGGCCAATATAGGGAGCCCCGCTATTTCGCACAGCTTCTCAGCTTCTCGCTTTACTTTTACCGGAGCTACTTTCAGCAGTTCTCTGAAGTTCCCTGATAAGGCTGCTGCCACCTTTTCTTCAGAAAGTGGTTTGAGAACCAGGACAAGTCCTCCTTCTAGTCGGACTGGAGTAGCTTGATGTCCGCTTCTTTAAGAGCAGACCCGACATGCGGAATTTCCGAAGTTCCTGCTCTCATGGATTCCTTTGGCAGACACTTGACTCCCTGTTAAACGCAGCTCTCAAATTCACCAGCTTTTGTTCTTTCCGAAGCCTGCCTGACAAAACTGACCAATTCATTCTTATCAAGCCTCCTGTACGGACGTGAACCATCATGCTCCATGGACACCATTCTCCCTTACAGGCCTGATGTTTCCGAAGCGACGCCTGTTTCCGAAGCAGCTGCTTATGCCGAAGAGTGTCGTCAACTCGCTCGCTCATTTACCGCACAAAACCAATGGCACCATAAAACTGACCACGATGGCTCTGTGTCTAGTGTCTACTATAACCCAGGAATGCTGGTTTGGCTCTGGGTCCCGTCTACCCCTCCCGGTCTTTCCCCCAAAGCTTTCGTCAAAATACCATGGCCCCTACCGTGTGGTGCGACAAACATCTCCTGTCAACTATGAAGTTGAGCCCATTGATCCACTTCCGCACCAACGCTGTTATGGGCGTGAAACACTACACATATCACGCCTCAAACCGTGCTATGACGCCCTTGTCGTGTCATTTCCCTAGGTTGCAAGGTTGGCTCCTTTCTGCGCGGGGAGTAATTGTACCGGAGCATAGTGGCGCCAGCTCTGTGCCAGCGTGAAAGAAGACGTTGACAGCCGTGTGTGGCTCGTGCTTGCCGGGTTCCTGCCTGTGCCAGCTTATTGCGGCTAACGCTTCTCGAATGCGTGTAAAAAACCTGTGTTTTTACGTAACCTCACTCATTGCAATATATATATATATATATATATATATATATATATATATATATATATATATATATATATATATATATATATATATATATGTGTGTGTGTGTGTGTGTGTGTGTGTTGATACGAAGCGTCACTACCAGGAAAAACAAAACAAGGGAAGCGCGGGTAGAGAAGGAAGACAACGTTGCTTCTACTGCGATCCCCCTGAGTGGGTACGAGCCATGGCTGTGGAATCATCATCATCAGACGGTGATCGTGGACTCAGAGCCCATTAAAACTCCCCCTTGAGTTACCTTACCTTACGTAACTATTTGGTGGAAGGTGCTGGGTAGAACGAACCCAAAAACGGGAGCTTCACTACCAGGACTTCGTCGCAGCCGCCGCCTCGCCGGACTTCCACCTTCGCCGATCGAAATGGCCCAAGAGCAGCCATCCAACGCTTCGAGGGCAACTCCTATGGGTTCCGTGCCGTACTAAAGAGTGCCACCAAACTTCGGCGACACCTCAGGAGAAGACGTCGATGTGTGGCTCAAGAACTACAAGCGGGTGAGATGGAGCAATGGTTGGACTCGAATAAACAGCTCAATCATGTTGTATTCTCGTTAACTGACACCGCCCTCATGTGTTACGAAAACCACGAGGACATGTTCATGACTTGAAAACGTTTTGTTGGAGAAGTGCAGTAGTGCTTCGGTGATTCGGTCGCAAAGAAAAAACGTGCGGAGCAGACATTGTCTCAGAGTGCACAGCTTCCAGGGGAAACATGTACGGCGTACATTGAAGAAATCTTCAAGCTGTGCAACATCGTCGATGCAAGGATGTCTGAAGAAGACAAGGATGGAAACGTTCTCAAGGGTATAGCCGAAGACGTGTACAATTTATTAATTGGGAAAGACTGCTTGAACTTCGTGTCCGACGTGATGAAGCACTGTCGTACCTTTGAAACCCTCAGGATGCGACGACTTTCTGCGAAATTCAGCCGTCTTTCCAATGTCCCCACTGTGGCTAGTGTTGAAACAGTGCCGCCTAACGATTTTACTATGACCATTCGACAAATCGTCAGAGAAGAGCTGCTTCGATGTCAGCAGGCCTATCGTCGCCCCAGCGATTTTCAGGATGCGTACGCAAGCGAACCAGAACGTGTGCGGACTCCTGTTTCTCTTCCACCATGGCAACCATCGATCAACGAAGCAGACGCTTATGAATATTAAGGCACACGGCAGGCTGGATTCCCACGTCAACCACCTCCAAACTACGAACGAAGTAATTTCCCGCCTGTTTGCCCAACATCGCCTGCCTACAGTGCCCCTGAAGGGCAGCACTAATATCCCATGCCTTCCGAGAGGAGTCGTTATTCTGAGCAGCCACATGCTCCTCGACCAATGCCAGTGTGCTACATCTGTGGCGTCCCAGGTCACATCGTACGTTTTTGTGACCACCGCCCATATCAGCGACAGTCTTGGTACATCTCACCAACCTTTCGACCATCCACTTTCCGTGTCACGGAAACCACGTGCACCTACCAGGTCACGCTGACCCTCACCGGCCTGTGGTCGAAATTTGACGCCACCACCAGCTCCACGTGCTCCCCGATCGCCGTCGCAACGGCGACGCGCACGGACACCGCCGCTGGAAAACTAGTCGGTGCGGACAATGGGGGTGAGGCCGCGAGATCTCAGGTGCTATCAGCAGATATACCCCCGTCAGTGTTTATGTTGAAGAACAAAGTTCATGTAGTTGTCGATGAAGTGGCCACTATGGCACTTGTGGATACAGGCGCGACAATCTCGGTGATTAGTGTAAATTTAAGAACCTGCTAGGACCAAAAGTGATGTTTTGCCTGAACCGTGGGGTGACATTTCGTGGTATAAGTGGTTACATGTTGTGTCCGGTGGGATATTGTACTGTGGACGTCTCGCTGTGTGTCAAGGTGTTTTGCAGAGCGTTTGCGGTTATTCCGCGTTCTACACATGACGTCATCTTTGGTATTGACTTCTTGGGTGAGTGTGTGGCAGCTGTAGACTGCAAAAGTGGGCACTTTTCTATACAAGGTACTTTCCCGACGGCACTCTTGGAAAATTCCTGTCCGGAGGAATGCATCTTTTTCGTCTCTGTGGACACAGTCGTTCCTGCATTTTCTGCTGTGTGTGTTCTCGTGATATGTTCCAGTAACTGTGGTACGTTTGACGCCACGCTCAAACCAATTCCCTTGGCATGCCTTAAAAAGAACATCCTCATTCCCCATTGTATAGTGCCAGTCGTTGATGGACGGGCCGGTGTGTGGACAATGAACAGTTCCATGGAGCCTGCGATTCTGCCAGGCGGCATGAAACTTGCAGTATTTAGACCCGAATCATTTACGACGCTGGTTGCGCTTCTTGATGCTACAAGCCAAAATGAACATCTAGGCTTAGAAGGTTCTGAGGATGCTCAATTGCTACAATTGGTCAGCAAATCACGTGACCAAAGCGAATGTCTTACACTGCTCGACGTTCCATCTAAGCACTCCAAAGTGTTCGATTTTTCTAAAAACAGCCAAGGGCCCTTAATCCCAGCGTCCCGGATACGTCATCAGATCCACACCAAGTCGGCGCATCCCATTAGACAGAAACCTTACCGAGTGGCACCATCGAAGTGCAAGATCATCGACGAGCAAGTCCTATAAATGCTGGAAAAGGGAATAATACAGGAATCGGCAAGTCCCCGTGAGCTGCTCCCGTCATTCTAGTGAGGAAGAAGGATGGTACGTTGAGGTTTTGCGTTGACTACCGCCGACTGAATTCTGTTACCAAGAAAGACGTCTATCCACTGCCGCGCATCTATGACGCTCTAGACTGCCTGCATTCCGCGTCCTACTTTTCATCTGTTGACCTGAGATCAGGTCACTGGCAAATTCCGATCCACGCAGCTGACACAGAAAAGACGGCATTCGTTACGACTGACGGACTTTACGAGTTCAACGTTATGCCATTCAGATCATGCAATGCTCCTGCGACATTTGAAAAATTTATGGACTCTATATTGCGTGGTTTAAAATGGCATATATGCATGTGTTACCTTGACGATGTCGTAATTTTTGGACGTACGTTTGAGGAGCACAGCACTGGCCTAGACCTCGTGCTCAACTGTATTGAAAAAGCTGGCCTTGTATTGAATTCAAAAAAGTGCCATTTTGGCCAGCGACAGACATTGGTCTTGGGGCATCTCGTCGACAAAGATGGCATTAGACCTGACCCACAAAAAAACAGCGGCCGTTGAATCGTTCGAGCATCCTAAATCTGTGAAACAACTGCGTAGCTTCATCGGGCTTTGCTCGTATTTCCGCCGGTTCGTACCCAGGTTTGTGGATGTCGTTCACCCCCTGAAGAGCCTTCTACACAAGGACAACCCGTTTCAGTGGACCTCCGAGTGTGATGCCGCTTTTCACTAGCTGAGATGTTTGTTAACTTCGCAGCGAATGCTTCGGCGCTTCAATCCTTCGTCGCCCACGGAAATTCACACAGACACAAGTGGCATCGGTATCGGTGCCGTTCTCGTTCAGCGTCCTGAAAAAAAAGGAACGTTCGCAAGTCGTTCTTTCAGCAAGCCTGAACGCAACTACATAGTGATTGAACAGGAATGCCTAGCGGTAGTCTTTGCCGTGCAACGGTTTCGCTCATACATCAATGGTCGCCCGTTCACTATCGTCCGAGATCACCATTCCTTATGTTAGCTGGTCAACCTTCGTGACCCATCCGGCCGCCTCGCACGATGGGCCATTCGTTTGCAAGAATATGTCTTCACCATTTCATACAAGACTGGCCGTCTACACGCTGATGCGGTTTGCTTCTCCAGGGTGCCGCTACCGACGACAGATTATGAAGCCGATAATCGCTTCTCTGTCATCTGGCTTTCCTGATGCCGTGACTTTCGCCGCTGAACAGCGTAATGACCCAAGCTTGAAAGCTCTTTTCCCTGGAGCAAGAAAGGCATTAGGCGAAGGCCAATACTGCGTCCGGAATGGTCTTTTTTACCAGACAAACTTGTCGACGATGGGCGCCCGCTTTCTGCTGGTTGTTCCTGCGTCCATCAAAACGTCTGTTCTGCGTCTCACGCATGAGGACCCTACTTCTGGCCATCTAGGAACCCCACGAACACTTAGTCGCACGGAAGAGCGGTTTTATTGGCCGAAAATGAGCAAGACAATTCAAAACTACGTGGCCAGCTGTACGCAGTATCAAGAGCCACAAGCGGCACACCTCCGGTCCAGTTGGTCACCTGCAACCTGTAAAGCCTCCCGGTTCACCTTTTAAAAAGGTCAGCATTGATCTGATGGGGCCATTTCCACGCTCCTCAAAAGGTAACTGGTGGATAATTGTATGCGCCGTCTACCTGACGCGGTACTGCGAGACGTCTGCCTTATCCTCCGCCATGGCAGTCCAGGTTTCTGAGTTCCTGTTGCATTCAGTCATCCTCCGACACGGGCCGCCTCGCGTGATAATAAGTGACCATGGATGGCAATTCACCGCTGATATTGTGGAATGATTACTTCGTTTGTGTGCCTCCAAGTTCCAACACTCAACTGCGTATCATCCATAAACTAACGGCCTCACCGAGCACACAAACCGAACGTTCATCAACATGTTGTCAATGTACGTCGCCTCCGACCACGAAAACTAGGATGAAGTATTACCATTCGTCACGTACGCCTTCAACACGGCAAAACACGAAACGACAGGCTACAGCCCTTTCTATCTGCTCTACGCTCGCTCACCTCGACATAAGCTGGATACTATCTTTCCTTTTGTCGTCCATGACGATTTAACAATTGCGGAAACTTTGCGTCGTGAGGAAGAGACACGTCGCCTTGCCTGCTTACGTACACTGGCAGCGCAAGAGTCCTCCAAAACTCGCTACGACAGTCAACACCGGCATTTAATTTATGCCCCCGGTGATCTAGTGTGGAAAGAGCAGCAGCTTTGGAGAGCATGCAAAGAGGCAAAGCTGCTGGTGAGGATCAGGTAACATCAGATCTGCTGAAAGATTGAGGACAGATTGTGTTAGAAAAACTAGCCACCCTGTTTACGAGGTGTCTCCTGACGGGAAGAGTACCAGAGTCTTGGAAGAACGCTAACATCATCTTAATACATAAGAAAGAAGATGACAAGGACTTGAAGAACTACAGGCCGATCAGCTTGCTCTCTGTAGTATACAAGCTATTTACAAAGGTAATTGCTAACAGAGTAAAGAAAACATTAGAATTCAATCAACCAAAGGAACAAGCAGGATTTCGAACCGGCTACTCCACAATTGACCACATTCATACTATCAACCAGGTAATAGAGAAATCCTCAGAGTATAACCAACCACTATACATAGCCTTCATAGATTACGAGAAGGCGTTTGATTCAGTAGAAATATCAGCCGTCATGCAGACACTGCGGAATCAGGGCGTAGATGAAGTATATGTAAACATTCTGGAAGAAATCTACAGGGGATCAACTGCTACCATAGTGCTTCATAAAGAAAGCAAGAGAATACCAATCAAGAAGAGTGTAAGGCAGGGGGACACTATCTCCCCAATGCTATTTACCGCGTGCTTACAGGAGGTTTTCAGAAGCCTAGAATGGGAGCAGTTAGGGATAAGAGTTAATGGAGAATACCTTAGTAACCTGCGCTTCGTCGATGACATTGCATTGCTGAGTAACTCAAGGGACGAATTGCAACTCATGATTACGGAGTTGAACAGGGAGAGCCGAAAGGTGGTTCTTAAAATTAATCTGCAGAAAAAGAAAGTAATGTACAACAACCTCGGAAAGGAGCAGCGCTTCGAGATAGGTAATAGTGCACTTGAAGTTGTAAAAGACTATGTCTATTTAGGGCAGGTAATAACCGCAGAGCCGAACCACGAGATTGAAGTAACTAGAAGAATAAGAATGGGGTGGAGCACATTCGGCAAGCACTCTCAAATTATGACACGTAGATTGCCACTATCCCTCAAGAGGAAGGTATATAACAGCTGTATCTTGCCGGTACTTAGCTACGGAGCAGAAACCTGGAGACTTACAAAGAGGGTTCAGCTGAAATTGAGGACGACGCAGCGAGCAATGGAAAGAAAAATGGTAGGTGTAACCTTAAGAGACAAGAAGAGAGCAGAGTGGATTAGGGGACAAACGGGGGTTAAGGATATCATAGTTGAAATAAAGAAGAGGAATTGGACGTGGGCCGGGCATGTAGCGCGTAGACGGGATAACCGCTGGTCATTAAGGGTAACTAACTGGATTCCCAGAGAAGGGAAGCGGTTTAGGGGGGGACAGAAGGTTAGGTGGGCAGATGAGATTAAGAAGTTTGCGGGTATAAATTGGCAGCAGCAAGCACAGGACCGGGTTAACTGGCGGAACATGGGAGAGGCCTTTGTCCTGCAGTGGATGTAGTCAGGCTGATGATTATGATGATGGTGATGATGATGATGATGATGATCTAGTGTGGCTGTGGACCCCAATACGCAGACGTGGCTTGAGCCAAAAGCTACTGGCTCATTACGCCTGTCCATTCGTGATACTCCATCGTCTCAGCGAGGTAAACTATAAAATTGCACGTGTCACCACTAGTGGCCGACGTTCATGTAAGACGGAGATGACGCATGTTGCCCGCCTGAAGCCGTGTACACGAAGGATACAAGAATGACTCGCCCAGAGGGCTTTGTCTCAGACAGGGGGAATGATACGAAGTGTCACCACCAGGAAAAACAAGGGAAGCGCGGGTAGAGAAGGAAGACGACGTCGCTTCTACTGCGATCCCCCTGAGTGGATACGAGCCATGGCTGTGGAATGATCATCATCATCAGACGGTGATCGTGGACTCAGGGCCCATTAAAAACCACATAAGTTACCTTACCTAACGTAACAATATATATATATATATATATATATATATATATATATATATATATATATATATATATATATATATATATATATATATATATATATAGTTCAAAGTTACTTTGTGTTTGTAAAACCATAAGCCTTTAACTTAAACATCTAGTCACCCGGTTCTTGGCCGATCTCCTTTTGTGGGTGTGCGCCAGTATTACAAGGATCATCATCATCATCAGCCGGCCTACCATACAGGCACTGTGTCTCCCTGAAACTGGTGCAGTCATTGAAAGGCTTGAGCTACCATCTTGAGGTGACGCGCCTTCCCCAAGGAGGATTAAAAAATAGCTGGAGTGGGAATCATAGCCTAGGAGTGAAGCCGTGCCTCTAGAAAGATAGCGGCTGCGGTGGCCATCTTACTACGGGCATGATAAAGTATCACCGTTCAACGATTAAGAACGGAGCTTTTCCCTCGCACGCCCTACGAGTGTGATGTGGAAACTTTTTCGGGTCAAATTGTGCTGCAAGTGCGTCTTAGTGTTACTAGTTTTCTTTAGTGAGCCTCCTATTGAAGGAAAAGTACTTGAAAAATTCAGTCACCCATACTCGTTTTTGTGTGTTATCTCGTTGGGAACAACTGTCTTTTTATATAAAGCTAACGTAGAGTTAACACTAGCATATAAAAGCTACTTGATCTCTAAGTGGACACTATCAATAAAGAGCATGTTTCCGCCATCTTGGCAGTGGAAATAGATGGCGTCACGTCTGCTGGCAAGGAATTGCGGAAACTTCCACTCCAGCAACTTTTTAAATCCTCCTTAGTCTTCCCGAGGTCATGCGTCTTCGCTGATGGAGCCCGGAAGGCGACCGTCCCGGCAAGTGTCACTTCCAACTCTAGTGGACGGCGTCCAAGCCTTCATTGTGGTTCCGGGAAGCCTGTCCGGTGAGGTGGTACTTCACGCCAACCTTGGGCACGGGCTTCTCTTGCGTAGGGACGACGTGCCTGCCTCCTCCATACCTGTCAACATGTCGGTGCTTAGAGGATCGTCCGCGGACGTCATCTAGGCTTCCTCAGTGGCTCAACATCGCCTTGTTAACGCCACAGCACCAGGTCAGAACATGACACCACACGGGGTCCACTTACCTGGGAACACTGTTGGCGCTCCAATGGTATGGATCCCATTGGCACAATTTCGACCAATACTGGATCTCCAAGCGAAGTCGTCCATGCGTCCTTGGTCCTGCATTCTACCAACACGAGGACCGGAGTCGTTGTATCTTCCATGAATGCCGGCCCGGTGTCTTCAGTCGAATAATCCGACAGCCCCGCAGAGCTGCAGCACATCATCTCACAGCTCAACGTCACGACTGACACCTAGCTGGCGTCCAGTTGCAAGCTGTCACAAGCCACTTAGCCAACTTTGGGCGCACTCAAGGCCGTTAGTTGCGGCTGCGTCGCAAAAAGTTGAGGCCAGCTAGCTACCTGTAAACCGGCGCAAGCTCCGGTGTTCCCCCACGGAGCCCTCGGAACAACTGGGCTGCTTGGCGTGCACATGCTCCGGAGTTCCGGTGGCTGTATCATCATCGCCGGCTGCCTGCCAAGTACCGCCATTCCGTGGCTTCCAGGACGACGCCACGATTGGGCGACTACCGTCAACGCTCTCGGAGCTAGCCAGTTATACACAGAACAACAGAAGTGGTGCATAAACATCGACCACCTTCAAACGCCGGCATGACATAGGTACGAAGGCGTGTGGCAGCAATCGTGGATGAAAGTGAACTGGAAGCTGATATCTGCTTTTGACCGGACTCCCTCCCACCTCTCTGCCACCACTCAGGCCAACCTTTCCGCTACCGTGGATCAGGCTCAGCAGGCGTTTAATCTCGAGGCTACAGCTTTCAGCTGCAGTTGATTGATTTGTGGGGTTTAACGTCCCAAAACCACCATATGATTATGAGAGACGCCGTAGTGGAGGACTCCGGAAATTTCGACCACCTGGGGTTCTTTAACGTGCGACCAAATATCTGAGCACACCGGCCTACAACATTTCCGCCTCCATTGGAAATGCAGCCGCCGCAGCCGGGAATCGAACCCGCGACCTGCGGGTCGGCAGCCAAGTACCTTAGCCACTAGACCACCGCGGCGGGGCATTTCAGCTGCAGTTTACCGCTTGATCTTGCGAACTTTTCATCGGTATCCGATGCAAATACATCATGGATAGTGACCAAAACTGAAGAGGATCCTCGCGATGGGTAGTAGTCTGAGTACGCAACCGCGGGGAACCATCCTGCCTTCACACTTGTGCCTTGTAATGCTCCTAATACCATCACGGCGGAATGCCATTCAGGAGACACCAAAGCAGGCTGTAAGGTGGGCTTGTGGTTCAGCTGTCGGATTGTGCAGAATAGACAGGCGGCACGTTAAACAAATACTTCTTCGGCTCTCATTCCGTGTGGTCTTTTGTCTGTGCGCTTATCTCTGGAGGGCTTCCCTTGAACGACTCGCTCTGATTGTGACCAGCCGGTAGCTCTCCGTAGTTGCGGTTACATGACCTTGCTACTGCTTCCTCGAGGCAAGCTGGGGCTGAAGGTCACGGCGCGGCGACGCGTGGTCAGAATGCGAGGGAAGCGATGACAGGCAAACTTCTCTCGCTTCCCCTGACCGTCCGAGACGACAGTGGCGGCCGGTAATTATATTCAGGCAGAGACTGCTGCGCTAGCTCAACACCACCTAGAACTAGGAGAAGGCCCGCGCATGTCCCCCTCTCCACACCAACTACGTCACCACAGTGAGATCTGCAAGCCCGACGACGCGAGCAGAGAGAGCGCACGGCGCGCACGGGAACTGGCGCGGCTCGGCTTGGCTGTGGCTAGTACGGAATCCATCTGCCAACATGCGCGTTGTGGGTAGAAAACTGTTTATTGAATGTGGCAGCCGCAAGGTGTTTTTTTTATGCAGAAAATAAGGACAATTTATATGATGTGTTTTCATTTACATCATGGTCTATTCATGCGGCACAGTACTGGTTATAAAAATTGCGATATACTGCAGGCTTGAATACATAAGAGCACCAATGCTAGCGGTATCAGCCTAAGCATCTGGCAACGCTGACACTATTTTCAGTGCTGCAGCTTGTTGGCGTGCATTTTCTTTGTACTCAGTTGCTTAGGCGTGCTGCATAAACTTTTGCTGGTGTGCTGGCGAAAATGCCTGGGTGCTGCTGTGCACCGAACTGTCGATCGAACCACGCTAATGGACCGCGAGCACGCGTGTACAGGTTTCCGTTGGACCCCACCCAAAATGCAGCGTGGACGAAGGCTGTGCGGCGGGAAAACTTCACACCTACGAAGTACACTGTGGTAAGCACATGTTCCCGTTTGTTTTCCGGCAGTCATGCTTCTCGTGGGAACAGAGTCAAGTTGCATAAAGGAGAAAAAAATGAACTTTTGTGACTACCTCCAACTTTGTCCTTCAAGTCGCTGAATCCATCCAATCTAGAGCGACAAAATGTAAAGCTCGCACTGAGGATCTTCAACAGTTCAACTGCTGCAGCACTAAGAAGCACCAAAGTCGCACTTGAGCATAAAGCTGGTACATTGGAACTTATTAACATTGTTTTGACATGGTGGAATGTGGTGAATGTCAAGACCCCATTCAAAGGTCAGCGTCTCCGAGACCCATTTCAAGAACCGATAAATGCACTGCAATGCCACCAAATTGAGTTTCTAAACAAGATTGTGGATTGGTTGGACCACTGGCAGAGCTTGAAGCATGATGCTGGCCAGCTAACTCGCGAAACGCACATGGCACTGCGACATACCTCACATGCCCTTGTTGAGGTGTCAACGTATTGCATTGAAGAACTTCGGTTCAAATACGTTTTGCTAGGGAAATTTCAAACCGAAAGTTTGGAAGACAGGTTTGGCAGGTACAGGCAGCTGTCTGGTGCCCAATACCACGTTTTGATACGTCAGATTTATGAATCCAAGCAGAAGCTGAGACTTCAGAAGCTACTTGATCTTCCCAACTTGGATACCATTGCACCTTGCATTCCTACCACTGATTTGAAATTCCTTGTTAAGCAGTTTGATGTTGCAGTGATGGACGATGATGTGAAGGAGAAGGAGAAAATGCTACCAGCTATTACATATGTAGCAGGATATTGTGCATATGCTGCAGTTAGGAAACTTGCCTGCTCTTCCTGTCAGGAAAACTTGACTGTTGAGAATCAGACCATTGAACTGGATGATGATGTGCTGATAGCTAATGCAACGCGTGGTGGACTGAAATTTCCACAAGCGGTAGTTGTGAATGCCGTGCTCACAATGGAAATTGTGCTTGACAAGCTGAGAAGTCCGAAGTACGCATCACAATTTTTTGCTTGCGCAAAACAAAAAGAAGTTCTTGTAAGCCTCGCGACTTCCCTTGTTGAGTGCAATGAAGACTTGGATTTCTGCGATGGTGGCCACTCACCTGAACTTGTCTTAAACTATGTTCTCAGTGCTGCTGCCAATACGCTGCTGAATAATTTGTGCAAAGTTCAAAATAACAAGCTGAATGAAAGCAAGGCTGCAAAGCGGAACAAAGTTGAAAATAAAGGAACTGAAAGCAAGGCTGCGAAGCGGAAGCTCAGTACTCTTCAAGCATAATCTTCTTTCTTATGAATTGTTCTGCCTGTTTGGATTATGATGTATCACGAATAAACATGTCTCACAACGAAAATTTAAGCCTCTTTTAAACTGCACGAAATGGCTGTTAAAAATTTCACGAGTGCCTGATGAATTATTTCAAGCCAGCGTTTAGTTAAAACATACTGAAAATATTCCTTAATGCAAATATTCTGTGCACTCTAAAACCGCGAAAATAATAATAATAATGTAGGAAAAATGCCATTTCGAAAAGAGAAAGCGTAGCATTGGGTGAAGCCGACTTTTAGGCCGATCTCACTGCGGTGACGTCACGCAGCCCTGCACAGGCCTTCTCTAGTTCTAGGTGGTGTTGGCTAGCTGCACCGCACGGCACACGTGCCACCTCCACACAGAAACGGCTGCTGCGGCGCACGGAAGTGACGTCACGCACTTTTTCGGTCAGGCGCTTTATTTGAATAGTCGGAGTGTCTAGCCTTAATTCTAGACGTAACAATAGAAGCCGTTAAAACTACGTCCAAACGAAAAAATACATGTTAAAGTTACGTCCAGTGTGATAACAATATAAAACCGGCTTGTTAAACCCTCCAGCCAGTTGACAGCTGTGGCGTTCTTGGGTAACGCCGCACATTTAGGACGGGTGAATTCTGTGGTTCAAGCTTCACTGCACTCTCTTTGTTTTTTTTTTCGCGTGAGTATTATTTTAACATTTGCGCCTGCTCATTGACCGCCCGTCGGCTTGACTTACTGCTGGTGATCCTGTCCCCAACCCTTTGATATTAGATGTTTGATGACCCTCACAAAATTGGCTATATTTATTAGGATGAAGTGTTATGCAAATTAATGTTTTTAATCGACGAGATGCAGGAAAACACGAAAAAGTCAAATGCAGGTGGCTGCATCGGTTTCTTCGGCACACGCGTCAGTAATGTTGATTACCACGGTTTGTCAAAGTTTCGATGACAGAAAGGCCCACTGCAACGTATTTACGCTGAATATGAAACAGGAAACTTTTTCATGTGTCTCAGCGTACCGTCATCACCTGACGAGGTAACCGGCAGGCCGCTTCAAAATACTGACGTGTCACCGTAATGCGCTAAACGATCAGTAGTTAATAAACGACGCCCAAGGGCAAGTGCCAACTGCATTAGCCCATCTACCTACAAAACATCTTGTCGACCTAGCTGAATAACACGCACGGCCTGTGACCGCACGGGAGCATTTACGTAGCACCGTATGAGAATGACCGTACGTTTTCGCACTTAGCAAAACAGCCTGCAATGCAGTAGCTTTGGCCTTCGGAGATCACAGGCTTTGTAAATACACTTCGCAGATGCAGTGGAGTTTCATGCATGTGCGTCCGGACATTCACACGCGAACTGTGCAAAAGCACTTATTTCATCGTCGACCTTGCCCTTCGCGACAAGCAAAACTCGGCGGCAAGAGCACTTTCCCCTTTGACAACACTACGCTTGGAATTGCAATTTAGAAAATGCAGTACGTCCAACAACATTAATCCGCACTTCATATTGAGAAACTTTATGGCGCACACACTCAGATAAAGCCGTGGCGCGGTGGACAACCGCGCTAGCTCCAACCTCCAGTATCAACAGCAAGCCCATGAGGCAGCTATGACACAGAATCTCTTGTCCTCCTCGCGGGCGGCCTAGGCCACGAATTTGCTGGAGTTTTCAATAATGCTGTTTGCACCACCACACGTCGCAGCTACCAACGTTACTAAATACGTTGGTAGCTGGCATCTTCGGCAGCTGCCAACGTTGGCCATTACCGTCTTTGCCACTGTTTACCTTTCGCAGCACCCATGGAGCCCCCTGTATTTAAATTGCTTGTGATATGTGTTTAACTAACAAATATAAGCTAATTGACTCGTTCACCACCTGTTTAATAGGCGAAATGCTGTAGGCCCGTGTGCTCAGAATTGCGTGCACGTTTAAGAACCCCAGGTGGTCAAAATTTCTGAAGCCCTCCACTACAGCGTCTCTCATAATCACATGGTGGTTTTAGGACGTTAAACCACACATATCAATAAATAAACACCTGCTTAGTAACATTTTTGTAGGTTTAACGTATTAAAAAAAAATAATTTGTACCTTTAAATAGCTTTAGCGCCTCTATAATAACCATATGGTGGTTTTAGGCCGTTAAACCACACATATCAATAAATCAACACCTGCTTAGTAACATTTTTTGTAGGTTTAACGTATTATACAATAATAATTTGTACCTTTAAGTAGCTTTGGCGTCTCTCATAATCATATGGTGGTTTTGGGACGTTAAACCCCACAAATCAATCAATTATTACCTTTACATAACTTTAAGTAATGCTGTTTTAAAGCGACGTCACTTCTGCGCGGCACGGGAGCCACTTCTGTGCGGGATTGGCTGCTACTCCACGCGTCGCAGGAGACGCTGCCTTATTTTTGGCGACCAGCAGTGCGGTTTTGTCTCGCTGAGTGCAGGAAGACGCCGCAAAAATGCCAGGGCTACAACACCGATATCTCAGGCATGGTATGCGAACGCACTATCGCTTCTGGTCTTCGGTGCGAGTGTGCCTGCGTACACGTGGCGTAGAATGTGTAAACAACTTTGCAATAAATGTGCGCAGCGAGGAATCACTGACAGCTTTTGTGAAGAAGAGAAAGAGAACCATGGTGAGAAAGAGCGCCGAGGCCTGCCGAAACTGTTAAAACACTGGCATCGAGATTAGGTCAGCCCTGAAAGGAGTGGCTTCAGTAAACAGATTGGCTAACAGAAGGCGGACAAGCAGTGGTCCCATTTTCTTTGCAAGAGAATAAATACTTGAAATTCACTCTCTTTCGGTCTAGGCTGCAATTACTTGACTCATAGATCAGTAAGACTCCGTACGGTGTAACTTTTGTCAGGGCAGTAACCACGCGGTGGTCGATCGGTGAGACGAGGCTCTTTGTATGTAGTAACAGTGCTCTAGGCTCTTACTTCGGGGGGTTAGAGCACGATGCTGTTTCCATCTCTATGTTGTCAGTGTGCTTCGACAAGCTGCAAATATCTGACTGCAAATATTCTGCTACAATATATCTTCAAGTTTTCATTATCTCCAACCTTCCTCCTGCTTCATCAACGCCGATAATTATCTCCTCGACGAGACTTGGATCTTCCTCAAGGAGAACACAACACGTACAAACACAACTCCGCCCTCCAGAGACAATTTCGGCAGCTGCGCACGCTAGCTGTCATGGCCGAGTGAATGATAAAAAGTTGCCTCTTGCGCTCGGCTAGCGCGATGCAGACGAAGACGAGGCAGAATAAGAACTCCCATACGGGGTTGTCTTATTTCTCACTGACAACATATATATGCGTGTGTGTGTGTGTATGTATCTGTTTGAACTAACCGCAGTCGACCCCTCGTAAGAGTGGCAGAGAAGAAGGAGGGGGGGGGGGTAGCTTATGCCACACAGTGATCTACAGTGCACGCAACTACGTAAGTACACTATAGTATACGCTTCTTGTCGCGCAAAGGACGCCTCAAAATTGTTTTATGCGGAACAGTTCGCAAGCACACGATTCGTTGGTTATACACAAACGACAACTTTTACGCGCGAAATGGGCGATTTTGTAGTGAAAACAATTTTTTCTCGTTATGCGCAATGGAGGCAACCAAGTGACCACCCAGCTATATTGAAGCGGCCTCAGGCCAGCCGCAAAAATACAAGTACCACATTCTGAAGTGGTATTGAGGCAGCCGTATTTTATCGTTTCACGAACTGGCGAGGTGTCCGCGCGTCGCTTCTCAAGTTTTCCAATATGGGCGCTGTTGTTAGAGCCCTTTATCAAAATGTAGTGCTCACTTTTGCCGCCCTCACCAAGTTGTTCAACTTTCGGGTCGACAATTTATCGGTTCGCAAGAAGCGAGTTTTACGAGCTGGACGCCAACGCGAGCAACACATTCCACGAAGTCGCCCGCGGAAAATAATTCTCGCTAAGCAGTCGGCATCATGGCAGTAAACAGAGTTTTCGGCAAAGTGCGCAAGTGTCGAACGTGCTCAATTGAGGGACCAAGAATTATGCGCCGCCAGGAAGGAGCCGTCTTGTGGCCTTGCAAAGATTATGATTCTGCGGTGAAGCCGTTATGCATGGTCGATGGTGTCATAGGAGGAAAATTATGATGATCTTGAACCCACACGTGCTCAATCCCCCCACAAGTCTAGAGGAATTCATCGTCATGACCATCATCATCATCAGCCTGGCAATACAAAGGCTTCCCCCATGTTTCGCCAGTCAACTGTGCTTGCTGCTGCCACTTTATACTCGCAAACTCCTTAATCTCCTCCGCACCTCGTCTCCCATTGCCTTCTCCTGCAATCCGACCTGTGATCCTTCATGATCAGCGGTTATCTTGCCTTTACGCTACGCGCCCTCCCCATGACCCTTTCTTCTTCTTGATTGCAACAATGATGTCCTGAACACCCATTTGTTCCCTGATACATTCTGCTCTCTTCTTGTCCCTTGGGGTCACACCTATAATTTTGTTTTCCGCTGCTCGCTGCGTCATCCTCAACTGAAGTTTAACCCTTGTTAAGAATTAGGTGTCGAGACATCCCACCACAGCCATGACTCTGGCGACTCTGGGTATCGTGGTCCTGACTGGAGCCGTCCGAGTCTTGGGAGAAGACAAGTAGAGGAGACGAAGTTGGTAAAATAAGCGTTTATGTACACTACTTACACGTTTAGAGTAACGTGGAACAACATAAGATACATGAAGCACACCCGAGCGCCTCTGCGCCCGCGTTTCATACCCTCCGTGTTCCCAAGATTCCCTACCTGGAAAGACAATTGAGTGCAGATACCTCCAATAGGGTCGTCGTCCTCCACCCCGCCCCAGAAGAGGCAGTCCAACCTTACCTCGTTATGAACCTAGGAAACGGGGAAAGGCAAGCACAGCTCGTTGCACAGGAGGCACAATACGGCACAACAGGCGCAGTGCGACGACCTGAAACCCCACGCGTAGAGTCGACTTATCTGGTTGGCAATATTCAGGGTTGACTCATCCACCGCTTCTAGCTCCGCGAAGACAAGAATGCACCAAGGAATGTGGAAAACGTTCTCGCAGACCAAGCCGAGACGCTCGACCAATTGTCCGGTGCGAGTCGACGGCTCGAGCAACGCAGAGGAGGCGGCAGCTCGGACTGTCATCGCCTCTTCGGGGCAGTCCATCGCTCAGGCGTGAATACAGGATTTTCGCGGGGGAGCCAATGCCTGCAGTTTTGAAGCCGCTTCGGATTGTCGCATTACGCTGAACGACGATTGCCAGTAGCGACCATCAAGGCCGCGGCACAACACCCTCTTTGTAATCCTACAGGTCTCTGCTCTGTAGGTATTCACCTACTGAGCAGAAAAAGTCAATGGCTGGCCTAGCTGGCGGTGCGTATCTGGGCGAGACGTTACTTAGTGCTAAAAAAGCAACCCTGACCACACACACACACACACGCACACACACACGCACACACACACACACACGCACGCACGCACACGCACGCACGCACGCACACGCACGCACACGCACGCACACGCACGCACGCACGCACACGCACACACACACACGCACACACACACACACACGCACACACACACACACACACACACACGCACACGCACACGCACACACACACACAAACACACACACACACACACGCACACACACGCACACGCACGCACACACACGCACACACACGCACGCACACACACGCACACACACGCACACGCACGCACACGCGCGCACACGCACACGCACGCCCACGCACACACACGCACACGCACACACATGCACGCACACACACACACACGCACACACACACACACAAACACACACCAGGCCTGCGAGGAAGGCGCCGCACAATCACAGCGAAAACTAGAAGAGCAGCCTTTCAAAGCCATTTCTAAGCACTCACTGGGTAACTGCTGCAAGCACACTTGCTCAATGCCCACTATGACATTATTAATAAAAAATTTAGGTTAGTAGGCTGGTGTTCGATATGCTATCTTTTGCCATTCTCCTGAGAAGCCTGGTATCAGCTAAACTATTGCGAGGAATTTTGTGCCAAATGTTCATGCAGCGACTGATGACGATGAGGAATTACGCCTGAAATGGGTATGTGCCACAGTTAATAGCTGAAAGAAATCATTTATAATGGGTTGGAGCATAGGACGACCCACTCGTTACGCTATTTGCATTGTGCGATGACTGCTTGTTCTTTCACTGTTTTAAAACGCTTTATAAGTCGTAGTAACACGATTGCTTTCCAGACATAAAGCCTGCCTAAATAAATTTGCCAGTAAACCGCAAGCACCAGCGTAGCGCAGGCAGGAGAAAGACGAAGACGACGTTCTGAACGGACGCGTTTTTCATGTTCTCCGCTTCGAAGGATTTATCGGCCATGGGCCGAGGTGCTGCTCAGGCTTCAGCCAGCGGCAACGACTACCGTGTTGTACTTCCTCGCCTTCCCACCGGTAAGCTTGTTGTGGACTCTGTCTTTCTACATGCGGACTTAGCTGGTCGCCCCTACCGGGCTCAAGATTTTAGAGATGCTCTTCGGGACATCATTTACTAGAAGGAAATAAGCTCCATAGGCCAATTTCAAATGTCTAATGTTTGGATGGTCACATGCAAGTCAACGCTGACGAAAACAAAGTTGGTCACAAGAGGCGAATTTTTCGTCAAAAGTCGTCGATGCCTCGTTATAGACCTGGAGCCCACGGAAGTGAAGTTGAAGCTTATGTGGCTTCCTGAGCGGTTGGAGGACGCCTATGTGTGCGAGGCACTGCAAGGTTTTGGGAATGTCAAGACAATATCACAAGAAAGCTGGAAAGTAGCGTACATGGAACAAATGCGGACGCTAAATAGGGATGTTGTTTTGTCCCTTGCTGATGGAGTTCGCATTGCGGATATTCCTCACATTCTTGTTGTCTGCGGAGTGCAAAGTCTCGTCCTGATACCTGGCCGCCCACCACTTTGCCTTCGGTGCAGTAAGGTTGGACACATTCGTCGAAACTGCAGGACCCCTCGCTGTGACAACTGTCGACGCTTCGGTCATTCGGCCGAATATTGTGTTATGACATACGCCAACAAGCGGCGACAGCACACAAAACAGCCAGATGATAACCTACAAGAGCATATTATGGATGCCACCGAGGTTTTGGATGCAACGGGAGACACTCCGTCAATGTCATATGCTGCAAGCTCTACCACAAGGAATCCAGAAGAGGAAAGAAAGTCACTCGCTGTTGACACAGTTGAAACTTCTGCGTGCAAAGAGCCAAGTGAATCATGCAAGCAGCATACCAAAAACGACTCCGCACCACCCCTAGCACAAGTAGGAGTTCCTTTGGAGAGTGTTGTTGCGCTGACCCATAAAGATGCCGAAGAACCGCCAGTACAAGATAGAGACTCTGGGCTGGATGCCGCAGAAAGTTCATCACCTGCTTGCGCTGCAGCTCCGCAGCAGCTTTTTCATCATGGTGCAGTGTCGGAAGATGATATGCAGATCTCTACGGATACAGCAATACTGAAACGTCGCGCATCATCCAGCTCGGATTCAAGCAAAGGGAGTGACCCAGCGTCAGTGACTAGGGAGTCACGCCGTCCCCGAAAGTCCGTGCCAATGGGGAAGTGTCGCCGATCCTGATCTAGGAGGCCTGCTGGGGGCTCACGGGAAGCCTCAGCGCCAACTCTTGGGACTGATCAAGTGGGACGATAAGCGAATTAGAAGGTAGTCACCATGGCGCAGTCTGAGCGACTCATATTTGCCACCTTGAACGTACGCGGCCTTAGGTCTTCGCAGAAACAAGCACAACTCCGTAGACTTCTCTATCGGAAGCGTCTCGACTTTGTCGCCATCCAAGAGACAAAGATCGAGAGCGAGGAAGAGACCGAGAAGGCCCTGCGGCCTTTTCTGTCTCAGTTTAATGTGTGTGTCTCACATGCTAAAGGTTTATCTGCGGGCTGCTGGTTGTTTCTGAGAAAAAGCCTACCCTGTTCAGCATTGTGCACTAGTGTTGATGAAGAGGGCAGGTATATATGCTGTGATGTTTTGTTGCAAGGCGTGCCATGGAGAATTATCAATCTATATGCGTTTAATGATGTTCCGAAACGGCTTGAGTTATTTGAAAAAAGTGCGTAATTTAATTGACGTCGACAGATGCACGGTACTTATGGGAGATTTTAACTGCTTATGTGAAGCTATTGATCGTTATAATTCGTCTGGAAAGAGAGACAGGAGTGGTGAGCTTTTATCCGGTATTGTAGATAATGCAGGACTAATTGACATTGGGGTCTTGAATCGGGCAACAGCATATACAAGAGTACAAGGCAGCTCTCATGCTCGCCTTGACCGGATTTACGTGTCCTCATCACTCCTATCTCGTAAAATTTCCTGCAGCACCGAAGCTGTATCATTCTCAGACCATTGTATTGTCATAGCGCAAATAGGCGAAAATCGTCACAAACAATTCCGTCCCAAGTGGGCCCTTTGGAAAATGAATGCGAAGCTCCTCTGTGATCAGGAATTCATGAATCGCGTCCAGATGGCATTGAGGCAATCTTTTTCGATTGGTTTTCATATCTTCGCTGCTTGGGAGCTTTTTAAACAAGAAGTTCGCTCTATAGCTTCAGAAATTGGGGCTGTTAAGTCTTTCTATAGAAAGAATGATGAAAAGATACTTGTTAAAAGTCTTTGCAATCTTTATGAGATGGAATGCGAAATGCCGGGAAAGTACATCAAAGATATTGAGAATATTAAGTGCCAACTACAGAGATATGATGCTGCTCGCTACCAATGGGCACGTATTAGATCTCGGAACCAGCGCACTTTAAATTCTGAGCAACCGACGCGCCAAGCTTTACTTGATGAGCAACGCCATGCAATTTCTAAAGTTATTCCAGACTTGTACTTTAACAATGTGCTCATAAAAGATAACGGAGACATTACTTTGGCGTTGGAAACGTACTATAACAGCTTATTTAGCTCTCCCTCTGATGATCCTGACGCTCACCTCAAGGCTAGTTTTGTTTCTCTTGTGAACCCCTTGAAGGACAGTGATTGTGAAGTCATTAATGGGCCCATTACTCTACAGGAAATCGAGCAAGCAATTGACAACTTGCCTTTATTGAAAACACCAGGGCCTGATGGCATCTCAGGCGAATTTTACAAAGCTTTCAAGAAAACGCTTGCTCGTATATTGCTGAATATTTTTCAGATGAGTTACGACATGGATACACTCCCTCAATCTTTTTGCAAAAGTCACACTGTGTTAATACCGAAAACAACTGACAAGGAAAAACTTCGCTTCGTTGAGGGCTACAGACCAATATCGCTGTCAAATGTGGACTACAAAATTTTCGCAAAAGTATTAGCAAATAGGTTGCAATTTGCTATGTCGATCCTCATTGGGTCTCATCAGACATGTGGGATCAGAGGTCGATCCATACAAACCAATATACATGTCGCTCGAACAATGCTTCAATACTGTCATGGTTCTCAAGAACATCTTGCAATGCTACAGGTAGACCTTGCAAAAGCTTTTGATCGCGTTCGTCATTCCTTCCTTTTTTCTCTTCTCGAACAAGCTAATGTTGGCAAAGTTGTTCTTAAAGGCGTTAAATTATGCTATAATTAATGCTCAACTCGTCTGATAGGTAATGGTCAACTCTCCAAGCCAGTTTCTATTCACTCTTCAGTAAAACAGGGATGCCCGATGTCACCTCTTTTATTTGCACTTTATCTAGAACCACTGTGCTTAAGCATAATACAGTCGAGTTGCATTCATGGCTTTAGAATATTAGGCAGTGAGGTTAAAGTATTGGCTTATGCAGATGATGTCGCATTCTTTTGCACAGATAAACCAAGTGTCGAAAATGTGGTATATACTATTGGAAAGTTTGGCGTAGTATCAGGAGCTCGTTTAAATGCCTCTAAAAGTTTAGGACTGTGGTTTGGCTTGTGGGGTAGCACACCGAACCACTTTGCAGGGATTAATTGGACAAGAACTCCTCCAACATACCTCGGTGCACCATTGCATGCATATAGATTCAGTGCGCATTACTGGAAGGAACGTGTCCCTAAGCTTGAACGACAGGCCCAGACATTTGTGCCCTATCGACTTTCGATATTTGGGAGAGCTGAAGCTTGTAATACTTTCTTGGCGACAAAACTTTACTATGTATTGCATCTTATTCATTGCGCAAGATTCTATATACAACGCTTTCATCGAATTTTCGCTACTTTCATATGGTCTTCGACATTTGAGCTCATGCGTCGTGATAATATATTCAAGCCAGTTAGTGAGGGCGGGTTAAAACTAAAACACCTTTATCTATGGCAAATAGTGCCCCGATTCTTCTTTTTTCGAGACAATTCCCATCCTGTAATCCGTTCCTTCTTGCAGGTTACACTTGTTGATTGCTTACCAGATTTAATTGTTTCATCCAACTTCTCCGAACGCCCATGCTTGTGGAGATTCATGCAGGAAGTTTACCTCGCAGTTCAGTTCCTTAAAGCTCGCTTCTCTGTAGAATACCTGTACTCAGTAACGCGCAAGGTGCTTTATAAGGACCTACTGAGTACACTCTTCCCATCTCCACTGTACCGTTCACTGTACGCCAATCTTCCTGGTCACGATGTGTTGAAGCGAGTGCGCAAAATGTACATTCCACCGAATTCAAAAACATTCTTCTATAAACTCCACTCTGAAACATTGGCGGTAAACAAATGGTTAGAAAGAAAAGGTATTTTCATTCCGTCTGTTAACTGCCGTCTATGTGATGTGCCGGAAACGATTGAACATTGCTTTGTTAGCTGCAAAGATGCCATACTATTTTGGGATGTCCTTCGAGCACTGAAAAAACGCTTCGTCATTAATTCTCACACAATACGTTATCTTCTGCCAGCAACACTTGATGAAGTACCATATGATATGTTTTTCCTCATGGGTTTGCACAGCTTGTGGAAGACACGAATGCAAGACCGCAATGCAGAGCCCACCACCTCTTCAAGCGCACACTTCATTCAAATGGCTATTCACCTAAAAAACATCTACGACGAGCTAGACTTTAGACCGGACTGGTACTCCGTCTTAGAGAACTGTTTGACCTCACCCCTTTTTTGTTTGTATAACACGATGTGAAGAACTCTTCATGTGAGAACTCACGCTGTGTTAGCCATTTAGTTTTTTGAGTAACGCTTGAGCGCTTACTTTGGCGATTTGATTGTACTTTTGTTCGCTTGATATTGTCTTTATTGGCCAAGTACTTTAATAAATACCACGAAAAAAAAGAAAAAAAACACCAGCGTAGCGCAGTGGTAGAATACCGGGCTGGTACTCCGCGGACCCGGGTTCAAGCCCCACTGCGTCATTGGTACATTTTCTAATTTCGCGCGATGTGGCCACGGACACCGGTGGCGGTGGCGGACAACTACGGCGCTGCGCGAGACCAGAGTTGTGATCTCATAACTGCAAAGTAGTTATGAAGCAAAGCAAGGGCTTCGTGGCTTCGTGGCTCATCGGAGATCGGCTCAACGTCGGGCGGCAGGATCCTTTTAGCTAATATTTGGTTTGCCTTTGATTCCTCGTATTCCTTGTTAGTTTCTCTCAACTGAAACGTTGTTGCAGCCTTTTGGAGGTCAGCCAAGTCAGAATATTCTGATGTCTTTTTCATCACCTGGTCAAGGGCACTCCCCTTGGCTGGCCTCACTACCGGTCAAGGACTGGCCGCTTGGTACCTTGCTACGCAGTGGAGATAACTACGTCCCTGTGGTTCCTACAAATGGGGGTTCCATTCCAATGAAGAATCCGAAGGTGATACAAGTGGGAGCTTCAGAAAACTTCGTACCTTTTCCAGAATATTACTGAGGTCCGCCAGTTCAGCCGAGGGGGTATCCTGTGCTGCTCTGCAGATCAGGATTGCGTCCTAGAGTTTCTGAATTGCTCTGAATTTGCTGCACAGCCGGTGAACCCGTTTATTCTAGCTCATCTTGCATCTACGAAGGGCATAGTCCGTGGGGTGGATTAAGAGTCTGGCACCTCAAGAAATTCTGGACTTATTTGCTGTAGCTGGGGTAGTTTCAGTCTATTGATGCACCCGAACGACTGATAAAACAAAATCGCCTACTGAATCAGTTATAGTAACTTTTGCAGGAAGAGTCAGACCAACAGAAATTAAGGCATGGCCACTAATCTACAAAGTAGAGCCACTTTCCCCGAAACCTTAGAAGTGCTCGAAATGTTGGCAATTCAGCCACAGCATGAAAGAATGCAGATCACAGGCTAGATGTCGTCTGTCAGGAGAGAGTCATGACAGCCACGATTGCAAATCTGATGACCAGAAGTGCTGCTTGTGTAATGGAGCGCACCCTGCAGACTCTGCTGAATGTAGCGCAAAAGAAAGAGAAATGGGTGTTCTAGAAATCATAGAACGCAGGCGTTGCTCTAGGAGGGAGGCGGTAGCAGAAATGCATGAAAGATCGAAAGGTTACGCAGACATAACATCCTGGCACACAGTGGCAATGGATGCATCGCTCGCAAAGTCGATAACTGAGGCTATCGAAAAGTCTACTGAAAAGGCAATGTAGCGTCTGGCAGCTACTCTTTTAGAAGCCTTGGCTGATATGTTAACACAACAGCTGACACAAATCATTGGTACAGTTTCTGTGCAAAATCAGGATTCGCACGCTCTGTTGATTTCAAGGGGTGCAGAGGAGGAAAATCTGACAGTTGATCATAGATATATCTCTCCGAAAGCAGGTCCTTCTAAAATAGAGTTCAGGCTGAGTCAGAACCTAAGGCAGGTGATTCAGGAGACTTTACAGATCTGCACACAGAATCTCAAAAGACTTTGAAACGTAACGGATCTCCCCCTTCTGAAAAGTCTTTTCAGAACCCAAAATCCAAGATATACCTGTCAAAGAAAGGATGGTCGCCGAGTAGCGAGAGCATGCGACGGACGCGTATCACATCGGCTCCGGCTCAATTTCAATTTCAAGAAGAATTTCTTCCTGGCGACCTGTTGCAACGATAGGAACTTGTTCCTAGCATCACCACTGTCAAGCCTATACCGGACTTCAACCTGTGAGTGCGCTTTTAAACGTTTTAACGCTTTCGAAAGTTCTTGAAGAGGTCCACCTCGCTAACCCTAACAAGCCGGAGACGCGGCTTGGACAGAACGCCGCCCCGCTCTACAGCGGATGGCGAGCGTCTCTGGGAGCGTCGCAGCCGACGAGAAGCACTCATTGCCCTCTCGCTCCACGGACCACATGATGGATACGCAGACCAGTCAAGACGCCGATACGCAGGTGAGCGATGAGGACAACGCAAATCCATGGATCACTGTTACCAAGAGAGCGAACAAACGCCGACAGCTGCCACCCCATAACGTACCAACTGAACAGCTGCCCAGCACGCCGTCTGAGCCCGCTCTACGCCAGAGCCGGCCTAGGACGCGTCTACCAAGACTCCCACCGCTACCTGCCGAGGACTACAAGCTAGCAATCCGTCCCCATGGTGGATTAAATCTCAGCAAGGTTAGCCCCAAGACATTACTTCTCGCCGTAGTTCATGCAGCAAATATACGCAGTGAGAAGCCTGATATCAAGCTTCGAGTTGACGAAAATCAAAATGTGCTAACAATAAGCACCTCATCTGAACACATCGCCATGGCACTTGGACAAATCACCAAAATTACAGTGCACGCAACAACCTACGACATCACCTCTTATGGTATTGCGCCTGATAATTCGTGCAAAGGGGTGGTCAACGGAATAGGCCATGAAATCACACCAGACGAATTCCTGACAGAAGTTGAAGTACCGGGCTACGAGGTCCTTATGTGCAGACGCCTCGGCAACTCCGGAGCAATGGTGCTCACATTTTGTGGCAAGCGAGTCCCTTTCTTCGTGAACGCGTACGGACAGGATCTCCGCTGCTACCTCTACAAACGGACTATTCCCCACTGTAGAAAGTGCAACAAAACTGGACACCGCGAAGATGTGTGCCCACAGCCTCCTGACACACCGAAATGTCGAGTGTGCGGGGATTCACTATCACCCAACAACCACGAGTGCCGCCCTTCTTGCATGCTTTGTGGTGGCGACCACCCGACGGCTGCCAAACCATGCCCAAAGCGGTTTTTGCCACCTGTCGACCGACGCAAACCACCCCGGTCAGCTACTCCCACCAAGAAGGCCCAGTCACCATCTCCCAGCCCCGGACGGCAGAGCAGTGCGTCAGGGTGTGCAGCCAGGCGAAGGAGCCATTCCAGGGATAAGTCGGGGCCCAAGCGAGGAAACTCGTCATCGCGGAGTGGTTTCGCTGGCCAGCCGGGATCTCAAGGCTGGCACACGGACGGGACAACGCATCATCATGGCCAGCAAAGCGGTTCCCACAAGAAAGCACAAACGGTAAGCTGGGCAGGGCAGTTCCCTCCTCTCCCTCCCTCTCCACACCAGTCCCACTCCCTCACACAAACATCAACGCAGGAAAGAACACCACAACCAACGCCACCTAGACTACCACAACCCATGTCAGTAGACACTCAGCTTCACCCTGACATGTCGTCAACTACGGCACGATCCGACTATTGCACACGAGAGGCGTTGAACGAAATGGCTACTTCTTTAAGGAACGAATTCGCAGCTATGATGCAGGTAGAAATGCAGAAAATGAAGGATAGCATTATGGCTGAACTAACAGCTCCACTCCAACAATTGATCCAGCAGGCCCTGCAACCTGCTATCCAGCAGATTGTAACGGATGTTAAACAGCAGATATCGGCTGCACTTGGCCAACTTGATATTTCGCCATCTGCACCAAAACGCACCACGTCTCCGACACGTGAAACACAGCGACCGCATCCTTACATACGCCCCTCCCGTTTCCTATCACCGTCCCGAAAAACCGTCCCAACAGCCGCAGCTGCTGCAGTCCCGCTTCCCACCACCCTCCACCAAGATTTAGCACATTCCGAAATGCCTCCGTGTACTACCGAGGCCCCGCTATTGCATGATCATGGCGAGAAACCGTAGGTCAACGCGTGACACCCCTCAACTCCTACGTGTGTGGCAGTGGAATTGCAGGGGGTATCGTAGGAAACGCGGAGCTCTAATGCAATTTATTGCGACGCAGCAGATTACTCCCGATGTCATAGCGTTACAAGAAGTACAATGTACCCCTACGCTTCCGGGTTACACCACATACACGGACGTAACGAACAATACACCACATCGCACAGCTACATTAGTTTCTAAGCATATCACTGTCATAGAACACACCCTTCAAAGCACCTCCATCTCACACGTACTTCTCGAATTAGTCCCGTGCTCTCGTTCCAGTAGCAGCCTGTACGTGCTTAACGTTTACAGTGCACCTAACGCCAGGAACGATGACTTCGGTAATCTATTCGCACAAATCTGCAAGTTGGGTAAACAAATAGTTATTGTAGGAGATTTCAATGCCCCCCATCCGGCTTGGGGCTACGCAACCGAAACGCCTAAAGGCCGACGACTCGCACAGGTTCTCGCGATTCATCGCATGACCCTGCTGACAGAACCTGATCAACCCACTCGCCTAGGTAATAGTGTGAGCAGGGACACATGCCCCGACCTCACGATAGTCAAGGGCGTTAGTTACCATTCCTGGTGCAACCTCATGGTGAATCTAGGCAGTGATCACCATATACTAACTACAGAGCTCCAAGTAGCAGCCACGCGTGCCCCAGAGCGCATCATAAAACTAACGAATTGGGATGCATTTAGGCGTAATCGTACAACTACCCATCAGGACTCTCCTTCCCTAGAGGCTTGGATATTAAAACTTCACTCCGATTTTCAAAGAGCTACCAAACTCATCGCTGCGACGACAGAAACGCCGGATGTGGACCGGCATCTGCTACATCTCTGGGATGCCCACAGAGGCTTGACACGGCGGTGGCGGCGACAGAAACATAACCGAAAACTTCGTCTCCGAATCGCCAAACTAGCTACTGAGGCACAGGACTATGCGAACATCCTCACTAGCAACAATTGGCATAACTTCTGTGATCGACTCAACGGCTCACTAAGTACACCTCGAACGTGGCGTATACTCCGTGCTCTTTTAAATCCCACGCAGACAAAATCACACACTGCTAACGCAATCCGCACCATTCTCCACAAATCAGGGCTCGACGATAACACTCTGCTGCACACCTTAAAGCGACACTATGTATCCACGGGCCCCCGTCCCGCCTACCGTGATTATCCACACGTACACGATACGCCTCTAGATGAGGACATTACAGAAGCAGAGGTTAGGGCAGCTTTGCAAAGCATTAAGCGCAACACAGCACCCGGTACAGACGGGATTACGTACACACTTCTGCGTAATTTAGATGACCAGTCCATCGAATATTTAACCGCTTTTTACAACGAACATTGGAAAAACGGCACGCTACCACAGGAGTGGCGACACGCAGAAATCATACTTATTCCAAAGCCTGGCAAGCCGCTATCCCTCCAGAATCTTCGCCCTATATCCTTAACTTCATGTGTAGCTAAACTCTTTGAACGCGTTGTTCTCTCTCGACTACAACCATTTCTCGAAGACAATAACTTTTTTCCTGATACACTATTCGGCTACCGTCCTGGTATCTCTACACAGGACGTATTATTACAGCTTAAGGAGGACGTGTTGGATAGCCCCACTTCAAACCAGGTCCGAGCTATTCTGGCCCTGGATCTGAAGGGTGCTTTTGACAACGTCTCCCACGACCTTATTCTTGACAATCTCACTTCATCTCGGTGTGGCTCACGTATCTACAATTACGTCAGGTCCTTTCTTTCTGACCGCACGGCCACTATTGGGATTGGAGACCTCCGTTCGGACGTCATTCGTCTCGCAGGCAGAGGAACACCACAGGGCTCGGTTCTCTCGCCCACTTTGTTCAACGTGGCTATGGCTAAACTCCCTTCCCTATTACAACGGGTTCCCAACATCCAGCATGCCATCTATGCAGATGACATTACAATTTGGGCGACCAAAGGATCAGACGGAACCATTCAGGACGCCCTACAGGAAGCTGTGTCTGTGGTACAAGACTATGCTGCTGCCGGCAGCCTTACGTGCTCAGTGGATAAGTCGGAGTTGTTATTAGTATACAAGCGGCGCTGCAAAACCGCTGATTCTCCTGACATTTCGCTGTTTCTTGATGGCCATCCTATCCCTCTGGTACAAAGAATTCGCATTTTAGGCCTCTACCTTCAGTCCGACGGCAAGGCTTCGTACACTGCACACCTTCTGGCTCAGCAGATAACTCAAATTACACACATGATCCAACGCATCACCAATCGCAGGAGAGGCCTCTGTGAGAAAGATGTCCTCCGCTTAGTACAAGCACTCATAGTTAGTCGGCTCACCTATCATCTTCCCTTTCACAATCTCACTCTAGCTCAAATAAAAAAGATGGACATCCTTCTACGGACAGCTGTGAAGGCGGCTATCGGCTTGCCTCTACACGCATCTACACAACGCCTCCTTCAATTAGGAGTCCACAACACCATAACCGAACTCATTGAGGCCCAGCACAATAGTCAGCTCCAACGGCTCAGGCAGACCCGTCAAGGCTGCGCCATCCTGTCTCGTCTTGGCTACCCGATTCCTCAAAAACCCACACAAGTACCGCGATATAAACTTGCTTCTACTGTCCGCGCACTCATCAAAGTGCCTCCGATTCCACGCAATATGAATCCCTCCCGCCACGCCGGTCGTCGACGTGCCCGAGTTCAGGCTATGACACGCGTCTTTGGTGATGGTACATCAGACTTACAAGTACTTTACACTGATGCAGCACGCTACCCAGAGAAGTCAGCCATGTGTTTAGCCGTGACAGATGACACAGACGCCCTTGTGGCGTCTGCCACACTTCGCATTACAGACAGTGGTCTGGCAGAGGAGGGAGCTCTCGCTCTGGCAATTGTTCACGCTACGACACTGTAACAATGACTCCCCTGTCACTATTGTTGCACATTCACAAGCTGCTTGCCGTGCTTTCGCTCAAGGACTTGTGGCTGCGCATACACACAATATCCTCTCTTCTGTCACACCGTCCGCATTACGTCCTGTGCGTATCGTCTGGACTCCTGGACACGCCTCTCTCCATGGTAATGAACGCGTTCATGCGGTTGCCCGAGAGCTGACCGGCCGGGCTCCATTGGAAGAGCTGTCCAATCCAGACGACGCATCGACAGAACCACTAAACTACAACGCTACGCTGCAGTACTATCGACAGAGCCGTTATACGTATCCTCCCCCTCATCCTTCACTTAACAGAGCAGATGCGGTCGCTTGGCGGCAACTACAGACCAATTCATTTCCTTGCCTTTATATGCTAAATCGCTTTCATCCGACTTTCTACCCCTCCTACTGCCCCTTCTGTGGATCCGTACCGACGGTGTACCACTCCACGTGGGAATGCTCTGCCCCACAGGGCGTGCCTCCCATTCCCAATCCCACCCCTTCCTCTTGGGAGTCTGCACTGCTCAGCTTACGCCGGCAGGACCAGCAGCAGCTGGTCCAGCGGGCTCGCAGGGTCGCGCAAGGCAATGGAGCCCTGGACTGAGGGCCCCACCCAAAGAATGCTCAGTTTCCATTTGTTATTAATAAATGTTTATTCTCTCTCTCTCAAAGAAAGACTTCTTTGAGAACCTTTCAAAAAATGATTTCTTGAAAAAAGATACTCAAGATCAGGCAGTTTCTTCTGCTGGTATAGCATCATAATAGGTTCCGTAAAAATTCTGCATTGAAATTGCCGGTCTATTTGGTCGGCAACTACAGATTTACAGTATATTTCTTCGCAAATTTCTCCCAACATAATTGCCATTCAGGAAACCTGGCTTGCTAACGGTAAAAACTTTTACATGAAAAACTATCGATTAATCCGGCTGGATCGCCCGAGTAGAGGTGGCGGTCTGGCTTTCTTAATATCAACAATGTTTAGTCACAGAGCCAAGATATCGTATCAGTGTATGGATACGAATTACGAAATTCTGGTGTTAGACATAACACTACCAGACTGCTCGCCTTTCTCTTTTGCAAATGTATACTTTCCTGCAGGAGTTCAGGACACGAGATGCCTCGATATTATGTTAGCTTCATGCAGAAAAGAAATAGTACTGTGCAATGATTACAATTCACACCATGTGTCTTGGGGCTTCAGATCTGACGTATGTGGAAGACGTTTGTGGGAATGGATGCTTGATAATAACTTTTCCTGCTTGAACTCACTCGTTGCTACATTTGTAAGAGGTAACTCTAAATCAACTATTGACTTAATAATATTTTCCAGTTCTACTTTAAGCATATCCTCGTGGAATATATTAGATTGTGCTACAAACAGCGACCACCTTCCCATTTTTTGAAATTAAGTTCCCAAGGTTTAGTTTGGTAGGGAAAGTTGGCTCATTCGTAAATTATGCTAAATTATAAAAAGACTTAAAATCTACGTTAATTTTCGCGAAGAAATGCAGGAAGATCTCAAGGCTATGTGTCTATGTGCGGTATAAACAATCATTAAAAAATTCAACCTTTACTGTAAACTCGAACACAGCGGGATTTTTTAGCCCGTGGTGGAATCTAGAATGTGTCAGGTGGTATAGAAAGCGAAAATCGGCTTGGAAAAAGCTGTTAATTAATCAATGCCCCGAAAATTGGAGTGATTATAAACTCATTGCCGCAGATTTTAAGCGTATAGTACGCAAAGTTAAAGATGCCTATGATATGAATGAATTTAATTATCTGTCTAAGACTAAAAATAAGAAAGTACTTTTCAGGTTTTAGCGTGCGAGAAAAATTATTTCACAGGCAGAAATCATTCATTCCACCATTATGTCTCCTCACGAACTCCCTGATGCTTTGTAAAATATTGCTAAATGCTTGCAAACCAGGTTTACGACAATTATGCCAAAGTCCATGGTGAAATCAAGGGTGGATTGTGATTTCTAGGAGGTATCTTTAGCGGAACTGGCGGATGTGATGAACAGCTTACCGCCCGCTGCTGCTAGACCTGATGGGGTGTCCTCTACAATAATAAAAGTACTATACGAAATATCCCCACATGAAATCCGTAATATAGTTAATTATTCACTGAAATATTCTTGGATTCCGGCAGGTTGGAAGCTCTCCAAAATAATTCCGATACATAAGAAACAGGGAATGGAGTTTACTCTGGACAACATAAGACCTATTTCATTGACGTCTAACCTGGTCAAGCTTGTAGAGAGAGTCTTGAATTCCCGTTTAATGAACTATATCAATGAACATACAATATTAAATCCCAGACAAATCGGCTTTAGATTGGGATACTCCATTTGGTGTGCACATGTGGATTTAGAAAGTCGCATACAGCTGGCTCGGCATCGCTGCGAATACTGTGCACTAGTCACTCTAGACTTAGCTAAAGCGTACGACAAAGTGGAGTATCCTATCCTAATCCAGCAGATGCAAAACCATCGCTTTCCAAAATATATAACAGCATGGATTACAGAGTTTGTGAAAGGCAGAGAATTTTATTGCTTCTTGGATGGATGCTCTTCTAAAAGATATAAGCAGACACTAGGTGTACCTCAGGGCTCAATATTATCCCCTGTGTTATTCAACATATTACTAAGTTCCATTCCAGCGCGTCACAGTATCCAAATTTACGTGTATGCAGATGATACTGCTTTCTTTGCAACAAACAGTGATCTGCACTCATTGTATCATGCATTACAGATTTACATGAACTTGCTAGAAGGGTGGCTTGACAATATCCATATTGTTACGGTTGAATTAAAGGATAGGTGGATTTATTCACAGGGTGAGGATGAAGTTCGGCAGTCGCGGTAAAGATGGAGTCCTCAGGCCACACCAGACAACGTCGTCCTCCTCTTCTACCTCCCCGGCACATACTACAGCCCGGCTCATACCGTAGCGATCCCCCGTTCACAGACGAAGCCCGCTGGGCGAGTTTATGTCACTGGAGGGATAAAACTTCTTGAGGCGAGCCACGTGCACCAACTGCGTTCGACTTGACCGACGAGAAGGTGTCGTCAAGCGTTCCACAACGTCAGTCAAGTGATCTACAATGACGTAGGGGCCTGTTTACTGCGGTAAAAACTTCTGACATAAACCAGGTTTTCGTTGGGGGTCCACAACCACACGAATTCACCTTTGCGGAATGAAATGGCAGCATGGCGTTGATCGTATCGTTGCTTGGAGCGATCTTGTGATGCCAGTGTTCGCAAGCAAGCAATTTGGCGGGCTTCTTCAGCCCGGCACAATGTTTCAGCCACGGACTCATCGGTATGGAGCTTAAATGGGAGGATTGTATCAAGGGAGCTGCGTGGTGATCGAGCGTAGAGCAAGTAGAAGGGCGTGAAGTCCGTGGTCTCGTGCTTCGCTGTATTGTATGCATAAGTAATAAATGGTAAGATCTCATCCCAGTTTTTGTGATTGGACGCAACGTACATTGCGATCATGTTAGTAAGAGTTCGATTGGTACGTTCTACAAGACCATTCGTCTGGGGATGGTATGGTGTCGAATGTCTGAACTGTGAAGTGCAGAGGCAAAGCAATTCTTCCACAGCGTCCGCAATGAATTGGCGACCACGGTCACTGATGATTACTTGAGGTGGACCATGGCGAAGAACAACGGAACGTAACAAAAAGGCAGTGACGCCATCAGCTGTAGAAGATGGTATCGCAGCGGTTTCGGCGTATCTGGTAAGGTGGTGTTGTGCCACAGACATGTTCCTCGTTCGGAAGCTCGTCTCACGAGATCGAGCCCTGTTCCGACGAACTGTCTCCCCCCCCCCTCCCAGCACCGCCTTCCGTGCAGAAGAACCGTGCAGTTCCGGGGATAAAGTCGCTTCCTCCGCCGAACCACATTGCAGTTCCGGGTATGGCTGCGTCTCCTCAGCCGAGCCACTGTGCCGTTCCGGGGAACTGGTCTCGCAGAATAGTCCCAAAACGCTATTTAAGGCCGTGCCGGCCCAATGTTAGAGAATTTTGCCCCAGCCGACGTTGTCGTGCTGGCCGGCTCTGTACAAACGACAACCTGCTACAGTAAACGCTACTTTTGTTGCTGTTTTCAAAACGGATTGCCTCCCTATTTCGCCTTCGGGTTAAGGCTTCAGCGAAGTCCGCTCGACGGCTCGCCGCTCTTCGCCACCGCTACCATCGCGACAGAGCAAATTCCTAACAATGGTTGGCAGCTTCGGAATACGATATCCTACGTTTGGCACGCCGGATCAGACCCCTGGAAGCTCGAGCACGACCAACCTGATATCAGCGTTTGGATACGCTGGTATACGCTACCCTGTTCTCATCGTTCGGCAAGCTGGGACAAGCAACCCCGGATCTCAACATTGGCAAGTTGGACCGGATCCCTGAAGGCCTGATACTGTTTGACGGCAGCCACGAGTTGGACCATCGTTGGCTACTTTGGTTGGGTGAGTGCACAACGTTTACTGTTCATTTCGCCAGACCTCTCTAGCACAGGCAGATGTTAGGAGAGCGTTTTGTGTTTTGTTTGTTGTAATTTATTATTCACGTGCTCTAGACCATGATATTAGCTTTAGAGTATGGTGAATATAAATAGCAAAGCATCACGAGAAACGAGATTGCGATGGAGCAGTACCTTGTTGAGGACCTCCTCGAAATTTGTCGAGCCATGGGGATTTCCACCGGGTCCGCTAAAACAAGGGAAGCGATTCTCGAGGTGATGCGGGCAGAGAATGTGACGGCCGAGGAAGCTGACGATTTTTGGGAGCTCATCTCTGAGGAAAAGCAGAAGGCCGAAGAGCGAGAGGATAGAAGCCACGAACAATGGAAGGCCGAGAAAAGCCGCCAAGAGCTCGAAGCTCAAAGGCACGAACAGCAGAAGGCTGAAGAGCGAGCGGCTAGAAGTCACGAACAGTGGCAAGCCGAGGAGAGCAGAAGAAGGACAGAGCATGCTCTCGAAATGAGAGAGCTTGATCTTAAAATTCAAGCCCTTAAGTGGGAGCGAGCGAAACACCAGCTCCACAACTTTCAGACAGGCGAGAACATCGCGCATTTTCTTGATGATTTTGAAGTTGTTTGCAGTAATGTGGGTGTTAGCCGCGACTTTTTGGTGGAGAAGCTCGCCACGTTGTTGCCGAGCAAGATCGCGCATGTTTTGAATTGCTTACCCTTCGAGGAAGCAGGAGACTTCAGTCATGCTAGACATGCCTTGATAAGATATTTTTTTTTTCTTTCGAGTCCTGCTGACTGGGAAAGTCGGAGCGATAGAGACAGCGCTGAAGCGCGTCGAAGGGCGCTAAAGGTAGACGCCTGCCGAAAAAAGCGTGAGGATGAGGCGCGACGTGAAGCGATGGAGGCTGAGGCCCGCCACGTGGCGCTTGATGATGTAGCTCATTGGAAAGTGTTAGATGATAAGGACAGAAGCAAAGCGCAAGACGCCGAGGCTCGTTGCTATGCGCAAGCCGCTGAAGTGCGTCAGAGAAAGCGGGCCGCTGAAGAAAGTCACGAGGTATCTGACGTTGAGGCCCGTCACAAAATGCAGGACGCCGAAGTGCGTCGGACAGAGCCAGACGCTGAGGTACATCGCGAGGAGTTAGGGGCCGAGGCCCATCGCACAGCTAAGGACGCCAAGGTGTATGATAAAGCGCTAGAGATGGCACCGCTGCGCAGCGCACGCGATGAGGATGAATCGCGTCAAAGTGAGCATGAGGCCGACTACGAAGGCCTGGGAACAAGAGCTATCTTGGAAAGGGAGAGACCCTTACAAACTGAAGAGAAACCTTCGGGCGAGATAGTTAGCTTAAAAGGCATCGGGACTCCCGTTCTGTCACAGGCAGAGACAGTTAGCAACGGGCCCGAAAAAAACCTAGCCAACCAGTCTAGAGTTTCAGCACTACTATTTAGAGGCAGCACACTTGTGAGTAAGTGTGTCGAGACTGCCAGTATTGCGAGAAGTTCGCGCAGAAAGAGGCGTCGGCGTATGCGTAACGCGGTGAAGACGACTGACGACAAGCGCGCTAAAGCCGCTGTAAAGTGCCGTGGCGTTATCAGTCGAGACGCCAGGCTTAAGGCTAGGCGTAGCATCGCGAAAGGGTCCTCAGCGAAATGTTTGCATCTCAGACCATCACTGAGATTGAGATCAGGCGGGAAGTCCATCAAGAAAAACCGAGTTTCAGGGAAATTCGGATGCCGAGATCATCGCCTGGTCTCATCTTTTTCCATGCCGCGTAGAGTCAATCACGTGGAGGAGCATCGCGTACGCCTGAGCTGTAACAAAGACTGTCATTCCCCACCGTGGCGAGAGGGTCACTGGTCGAACCGGAGGGGTAAACGACGCAGTGCAGATGCCCCTTTCTTCGAGTTAAGTGGGTGTACGTCAAAAGTCGGTGCTAAGTTCGGCGAACAAGTTGGTTCGTCGTCCCATTGTACAGACCGTAACCCTCGAAAGCTGTGGAGTGCGCGACTCCCCAGAGTTCGTCTGAGAGAGTGCTGCTTTGCCAATACCAACAGTGTACTTTGTGTTTAGTTTTGAGAATAACTTTTTCTAGTTTCGTCCTCTGCCAATGAGCAAAGAATGAGTCTAAATTTTTGTAAGTTTTACTTTCCTTGTCCTCGGAGAAGCAGATATTTATGTTTGTTTGATTAATTTTGTTTTCATAATATTTCAAAAGTAACAGTTAGTGCTTTTATTTTAACAGATAAGGCTGAGTATAAGCACGTGTTTAAAATACCTTTTGTGTTTGACATTACATTTATTATGCGCGTCAGCGTAGGTAAACTTTGCCCTTTGTTTTGTTTAACGTGCGCAAGTTTGATTTTCATTGTTATTTTCTTACTTTTCAAGCGTGTTTTATTTTGTTGGGATGCTCATTGGCTGAGCACCTTGAAGCCCCGTGTACATGGACGCGAAGGGGGCGGGCTGAGTTGAGTGGCGGGTTCAGCTTACCTCGACGCGCCCGAGTTTATATGAACTCGCACGGACGAGTTGAGGTGACGGTGATCGCAGCGACGCTTTGCGTCGAGGCTCGCCGAAAGCCCGTCTTCCGGCTCACCGAAAGCCCGTCTTTCATTTTTGTTTTGAGACCACTTTTCGGAAGAAATTTTTTCTAACTCTCAGAGCAATTTAAATATCGTGGCAGCGCTCAATAACCAGGTTGTGAGAAAAACTCGTGGGTAGGAAGAACACAGCGTTTCCTTGGCACAACGCGTTCACAGCTACTAGGTTGTCTGAAGATGTTCTTTGAGGGGAAGCAATGCGTTGTTCTTGGGCGATATTTAAACATTTTTTACAGCTCTTACAACTTTTTATGAGATAATGCAGCTGCATAATTTGTTTCTATTACTGGCGGTAAGCGCAGGAAAATGGAACACGAATCAACAAGCCGGCTTTGGTGCATTTAGGAGGCTGCCGAGGAACCCTCGGTGCAGTGAAGTGCGCTTACGGTCCGCCGTTCACAGCCTTGGGGGCAGCTCAATATAAATGATATTTTCTCGCGTAAAACAAAGATTCGTATTAAACTTACAGAAATAAATATCGTTTCTGCACCCTTTGAAATGATCCAAAGTGTATATTTTTATATAGAGCGCCACACAGACCGATAAGTGCCTGAACATGAACAATTTTTCAAATTTTTCAAAGTTCATGTGCCAGAGCTTCCAAACTACTGTCTTCGCGAGTCGTGTTTTTCCGCCACTTACCGTAAACAATGCAAGCAAGCTATGCAGCTGCGTTGTCTCTGGAAAAGTTGAAAAGCTGTAAAAATTTCTGACTTTGGTCAAGAACATTGCATTGCTTCCCCGCAAAGCACATTAACATACACTAGCGGTGAATGCGTTTTAACAAGGAAATGCGGTTCTTTTCCTACCGACTGGAATCGTTTTACCGTGCTGCGTATAATATTTCACTTTTTCGCCGCAAAGCACATTAACATACACTAGTGGTGAATGCGTTTTAACAAGGAAATGCGGTTTTTTTCCTACCGACTGGAATCGTTTTACCGTGCTGCGTATAATATTTCACTTTTTCGAAGTTTCGTCGCAACCTAACTGCCACCATATCTAGGAAATTAAAATTTTCTTTAGAAAATTGGTTCCAAAAATGAATAGTGTAGTAAAGTGACCAACCATTACTTTTTATAGTGTAATCGTAGATGGTCGCTTCCCCTGTCCCCATCACGTCGGAGTGATGGGGAAGCGGAGACCGCGACGGGCGGTCACGAGCCGTCAACTCAGCGCGACCGGTTATACATGCCCTTTCTGAGCGCGGCGAGTTCGGTGAACTACCCCCTGTCTCCGGGTCGACGGGACTCGCCGCGACGACTCTCCGCCCCGACGCGTCCGCTTATACATGGGGAGGGCGAGTCCAGAAAACCTGTTCATTTCGACTCAACGCTCCCTCGTCGGGTCAATGTAAACGGTCCTTGAGTTAGGGCTTATCGAATGACTTTGTTTTGTTTAGCGGTCTGAAGCTTGCAAGAGACGCCAATGTGCGTGATTCGGGTGTTCTCGGTATTCTAAATTGTAGATTCGGGGCCAAATTGAGTTAACCTCAGCAGCTTCGATCGTCCCCAATCTGCCCGGGTTACAATCGATAATCACTCACGAAAACAAAAATTCTGTTTGGTTTAGCGGTGTCATGCACTGGCACTTAGCTAAAGGTGTGTCCGCATTCGGTATTCCTCTTGAGATTCGTTGCTCGTGATGCTATTTGTTAGCCCAGCGTGATCTCGAAGAAACATTTAGTTTCTGCTGGTCTGGCGATTTGATCAGCATTTGGAGGGCGCTTGCTTTGGCCAGAGTGGTTCGGCTTTGTGTTCGACTCCGTCGTTCCAGTGAACCTCTGCAGGCCTATGGAAGTCTCAACGGGCGGAGAGAGCGGAACAGCTACCGACGGTTAACCAGCATCCCTCCTTCCGAGCCGCGCTGACGGCTCAAAACTCCGGATGCATTGTCTGGCTGCGGGGGTGCTGTTGTGCCACAGACATGTTCCTCGTTCGGGAGCACGTCTCACGAGATCGAGCCCTGTTCCGACGAACTGTCTCCCCCCCTCCCAGCGCCGCCTTTCGTGCAGAAGAACCGTGCAGTTCCGGGGATAAAGTCGCTTCCTCCGCCGAACCACTTTGCAGTTCCGGGTATGGCTGCGTCTCCTCAGCCGAGCCACTGTACCGTTCCGGGGAACTGGTCTCGCAGAATAGTCCCAAAACACTATTTAAGGCCGTGCCGGCCCCATGTTAGAGGATTTTGCCCCAGCCGACGTTGTCGTGCTGGCCGGCTCTGTACAAACGACAACCTGCTACAGTAAACGCTACTTTTGTTGCTGTTTTCAAAACGGATTGCCTCCCTGTTTCGCCTTCGGGCTAAGGCATCAGCGAAGTCCACTCGACGGCTCGCCGCTCTTCGCCACCGCTACCATCGCGACAGAGCAAATTCCTAACAGTGGTCGACGCACACTGTTATCCAGCGGTTGTTGTTCGAAGATCGCGGAAACGGGCCCAATAGGTCGATGCCCACTTGCTCGAAAGGCGTAGTAGGCGGTTCTACGGGATGAAGAAGGCCGTGAGGTGCACTGGTAGGTCGTTTGTAGCGCTGGCAATTCTCGCAGCTCGAGGCGCATTGTTTCGTAAAATCTCGCATTCGGGGCCAGTAAAAACGCTGCTGCACTCGATGCAGGGTGCGAATGAACCCAAGGTGTCCTGACGTTGGATCATCGTGCATAGTACGGGGAACGTCGCATCGAAGACATTGAGGTACAACTAGTCAATAACGTGCACCAGTTGCTGAGTGATTCGTTTTGCACAACAGTCCATCACGAATGCAAAAGCAACCACTGCCTTTGAAATTCCGAGCGTCAACGAACAAACGGTCTAAAGATAAATCATTCCATTGTTCTCGTTTGAAGACATTGGCGTCAGGAAACGTGTGAGAGACCGCAGCAAAACAGATGTCAAGAGTATCTGCATTGTCCTCCATCGTGGTCATAGGTAGGTGAGAAAGGCAATCAGCATCCGAGTGACGTCGCCCTCTTCTGTACGAAATGCTGAAGTCAAATTCTTGAAGGCGTAAAGCCCATCGAGCAAGGCGGCCAGAAGGGTCTCGGAGGGTAACAAGTCAACATAATGAATGATGGTCTGTCACAATCGTGAATGGACAACCGTAGAGGTAACATCGAAACTTCTGAATGGCGAATACAGCCGCTAAACATTCTTGCTCTGTCACCGTATAATTCATTTCAGCCTTGCTTAAAGATCAACTCGTATAGGCAACAACATGTTCTGCATTATCATGGCGCTGAACAAGCACACCTCCGATGCCAATTCCACTTGCGTCACTGTGCACTTCTGTAGGAGCAGAAGGATTGAAATGACGAAGAATAGGCTCAGATGTTAGTAGAAATTTCAGTTCAGAAAATGCAGCATCACAATCAGGTGTCCTTTCGAATGAGCTGTCTTTTCGCAACAAGCTCGTCAGTGGGTGTACTACGTCCGCGAATCGGGGCACAAAGCGGCGAAAGTAGGAACATAGGCCCAAGAAGCTGCGAAGTTCCTTTAGGGTCCGGGATGGTTTGAATGTGCCGACTGCTTCGATTTTGCGGGGATCCGGCCTGACACTATCTTTGTCAACTAAACTAGGTGACCGAGGACTAAAGCTTGTCGTTCACCAAACCGGCACTTCTTAGAGTTCAAAATCAAGCCAGCCTTTCCAACAATGTCTAAAACAAGGCTTAAACGGACGTTGTGCTCTTCGAAGGTACGCCCAAAAATGACGACGTAATCCAGGTAGCATAAGCACACCTCCCATTTAATACCACGAAAGACAGAGTCTATAAACCTTTCAAAAGTGGCGGGGGCGTTCCAAAGCCCAAACGGCATCATATTTAATTGGTACAGTCCATCAGGCGTCACGAATGCGGTCTTCTTCTTGTCTGAAGGGTGCATAGGTATCTGCCAATATCCTGATTGTAGGTCTATTGAATAAAAGTACGAAGCCGAGTGTAAGCAGTCAATAACATCGTCAATCCTAGGCAGCGGATATACATCTTTTTTTGGTCACGGCGTTAAGTCTTCTGTAATCAACGCAGAACCGCCAGGCACCATCTTTCTTCTTAACCAAGATGACCGGTGCTGCCCACGGGCTACACGACTCTTCAATAACACCCTTCTTCAGCATTTCCTGAACCTGGTCACCAATAGCTTTTCGTTTTGATGACGACACTCGGTAAGGCTTTTGTCGAATCGGATGGGCAGTGCTCGTGTCAATCCTATGGTGAGCGCGAAAACATGGTAAAGGTAGTGGCTTCTCCTCTTGGTAAAAGTCAAACACAGAAGCATGTCGCCTCAACAGATGGCATAACGCCTGCTGCTCGTGTGACCGCAAAGTGGCGCTAATCATGCCTATAGGATCTGCGACTCGTAAGAGCAACTGCGCTTGCCAGGGACTGTACCTTTCTCGCTTTCACCGTTGTTAACGACAGCTACAGAACCTTCAGTGGAATCATCGAAGACGCCAAGCTTCATTCCTCGAGGGAGCACAACCGGCATTGGCGAACAGTTCAGTGCCCACAGAAAGGTTGCTCCTTCATCAACAGATACCAAACAACGAGGGACGAGTATGCCTTTTTAGCACATTGAACGATGGCAGGTTCAACGATGGCGTCAAAAGATGTGGCAGATTCTGGGGCGAACACCGCAACTGACCTCATTGACCACGGCGGCACTGTCAGCTCATCGGAAACAATCAGAGCATCCTTTGCGGCCTCCGGCGCCTCATTCACGAGGGCAGGAACAATGTCACCGCTGACGGAAAGTTCACCGTTTCTACAGTCGACGAAAGCACCACAACCTTGGAGAAAGTCAAGACCCAGAATCACGTCGTGGATACAATGTTGCAGCACAAGAAACTCTGTTGGGAACACCTTTCCTGCCAATAAGACATTGACGGCACAAACTCCGACAGGATGAAGTACTTCCCCACCAACACCACGAAACCTTGTTCATTCGCCCCAAGAAAACATAACTTTGCGGCCAATACGACCTTTGAAAGAAAGACTCATAACTGATATCGTAGCACCAGTGTCCACCAAAGCACTTGTACAAAAGCCATCTATTTCCACACGTATCTTGTTCTTGGAAATTATAACTGGTGGATGCATCTGAGGCAAATCCTGTTGTGCGACCTCACCTCCATTGGTCGCGCTGGCTAGTTTCCCGGCGGAGGCGGTGATGACAGGCGTCGTCCCGGCGAAGGGGAACGATGCAGTCGGTCAGATGGAGGCATCAAACTACGGTCAGAAGCGGGAGAATGGCCACGGTGATTTCCCCGCCGTGAGGTACTCCTGGAATAGGCGAGCCAATGACCATTGTTGTGACCAGTGCCCGCTGGCGGAAACTCTGATGGGGAACGATATCGGGATGTCGGCTCTGTCTGTCAACGACAGAACCGAGCTATGTGCCCGGCGATACGGCAACGGTAGCACACAGGAGCTTGGCGGTATGCATTGTACTCCTGGAAGGCATTGCACTGACGTGGTGGTGGTACGGGTGCATCTTCGTTCGGGTCGTAATAGGTGTTGGCTGGCTGATGGGGGTAACTGAAGTGGTCTTCGTACCTCGGCAGCGGGTAGTTATTGCGCTGTGACCTCGGTGGTGAGGGTGGCCTGTAGTTGCAGTCATCATTGCCTGCTGCGGCAATTGACACAGAAGGGCGAGAGGGAGGCGGTGCGGGTGTAGGTTCGTACGGCGTCGGGCGAGCGTGTCGAGTGAGCTCTTCTCGAACGATCTGGCGTATTGTCGACGCGAGATCAAGCGGCGTGTATTTGTCAACAATTGCCATGGTGGTTACATTCGGTAAGCGACCGAACTTGGGGGTGATAAGTCGCATCTTCAGTGTCTCGAATGTGCGACAGTGGTTTATGACGTCGGTCACCGTAGCAAGGCTGTCTTTGCTGATGAGGAACTGATACACGTCCTCGGCAACGCCCTTCAACAGGTGGCCAACTTTGTCTTCCTCTGACATAGAAGGGTTGGCAATCTTGCAGAGCTTCAAGATTGCCTCGACGTACGTCGTGCACGTCTCTCCTGGGATCTGAGCTCTCTGCAGTAACGTTTGTTCCGCCTGCTTTCTCTTAGCTACGGAGTCTCCGAAGCACGCTCTTATTTCGGAAACGAAGCGATCCCATGACGTGAGGGCATCTTCGTGGTTCTCGTACCAAACGAGTGCTGTGTCCGTTAAGAAAAATACTACATTGGTCAGCTGGGTCACCACGACCCACTTGTAGTATTTGCTCACCCGTTTGTAGTGTGTGAGCCAGGCATCCACGTCCTCACCAGATTCGCCACCGAATGTGCGAGACACTATCAGATCCTGACGCAACCAGGGACCAGCCGCACGTGAACCTAATACTAGCGGTGCTGCTGGGACTGGTAGAAGGTGTGCAGCTGCGGGGATCCGGTTTCCTTCTTCACCGAGAGACATCTCAGCTGCCAGTGGTAACAGGGGCAGTCCAGCAAGGTGGCGGCTTCGTCGTAGATCAGGCGCTTGAAGCGTCGTGTTGCTTGGTTGATTACCCAGCGCCTCCACCAAAAACCTGTTACGGTTGAATTAAAGGATAACTCGATTTATTCACAGGGTGAGGTTGAAGTTCGGCAGTCGCGGTAAAGATGGAGTCCTCAGGCCACACCAGACAACGTCGTCCTCCTCTTCTACCTCCCCGGCACATACTACAGCCCGGCTCATACCGTAGCAACATGTCATTGAACGTCAAAAAAGAGCGCTTCTGCCATTCTCTTTCAAGGATCGTGTCAACATTTCCCTGATGTATCATACCCAGCTCATTGCCCAGGTCAATTTCCTGAAATATCTAGGCATCGTATATAATAGGACGCTAAATTGGAAAAGCCACATAGACGAGGTTGGCTGTACAGCGTCACGTGCCTTGAGATGGTTACGCAAATTGGGAAACAGAAAAATAGTATAGCGAAGGAGTTCATTGATAATGATTTACAAGATGTATGTGCGGCCTATTATAGAATTCATGTGCGTATTATTTTCAGGCAGCGTGGCTTACAAGATGAGACAGTTAATATTATTAGAAAGAGTAGCTTTGCGCTTGTGTCTTGGACTCCCCAAATTTGTGGCAAATAACGTTTTGTATGTGGAAGCACATCTTCCACCTTTGTTAAGTACGTTTAGAATACTTACAGTTCAAACTTTCTTGAAAATATACAATTCGCCTCTGAGACAAGCGTCTTACGTTTTTATTCAAGAACCAACCGCATTCTTAGGAACACAGTGATCTAGACTACACTCCCCTAAGATTAGGTTCGTCCAAGCGCTGATAGAGCCTCTCAATCAACCAATCAATCAGTCAATCAATCAATCAATCTTATTTTTATTGACAAACCAAAGAAAAGATTACAAGATATCTGGACCGCTAGCCTACATTGGCTAGTGATCGGTCCATATCGGAGTACATAAAAGCAGCTTAGGAGAGCATATTTAGCAATAAGCACATATATACACAATTATTTATACATCTAACTATTCACATATGCACATACATACTACACACATAAGCGCGTGTACATATATGCATTTTCACAACATACCCAAATATAGTTTGTTTCATCCTCATCGTCATATAATAAGTGACTGGGTAAAAGCACTAATTAGCGCAGGAGAAAAAAAAACCTATTTATATGTCTTGATGCTGCAAGCAAAATAATTTCACACTGTGCTTAAAATTTCTTGCCACTTTAACTTTTAAGGGTAGTCAGTTCCAAATTTTAGTCCCATGAAATTCCAATAAGCGTTCTTCATATAAGTTATAGCTTGTAGGTAAGTTAAAATTGCCATTCGATGCGTGTCTAGTGTTTCGCGATGGTATGTAAATAGAGTGGAGGAGAGGGGAAAGCTAGTGCCTATAATTTTCTGAACAAAAAGGGCAACCTTATAATCGCGAAGTGCCCAAACTGATAAGATTTGTTGTTCCTGAAATGTAGTTTTATATGAATTTCTATGGTTTCCACCAGTATGCTATGGGCTCTCTTTTGTAGTCGTAGTAATTGCTCTAGGTATGTCGTATACGTTACACTCCACGATTCAATACAGTAGCTAATATGTGAATGACAGAGCGAAAAATACAATGTTCGAAGCACGCTGGGGGGAAAGCATTCGCGTGATTTGATTAAGGTATAACAACCGTAAGCCACCTTTCTACAAACACTATGAATTTGTTCTTCGCAGTGAAGGAAGAACAATGTAAATATTTATCAGATTGCCATAGCGAAGATGCCTAATTCAAAACTTGAAATAAATTTGATGATATTTTCCCCTCTAATGCAAAACAACTGCCCCTTCAATATTTAAATAATCGGTTACAATATTACTTGACTCATGTGTCCATAAACAACATTATTGCGACGGATGCATCCTTATTGAACGAAAAGGCTAGAGTAGGCATCTTCTGTACTTCTCTCGACTGGTCTTTTTCAGTTCGATTACCAGATTACACGCCTATATTCATCGCCGAATTATTCGCTATAATTCTAGCGCTTCGTAAACTTCCTGCAAGCGAATCAGAAGCGGTTACATTTACCGATTCTCTCTCAGTATGCACTGAACTATCTACAGCAAAAAAGTTGACACTATTGAGTATGATTAGCAGTTTATTACCAGCAAACCTGAAAAATTTTCACTTGCTATGGATGCCTGGCCACTGTGGGATTTATCCAAATGAGATGGCAGACTCGTTAGTCAAAGCATCTTTAAACGAACCACTCTTGCCTATTTTACATGATTTCGGCTATGTAACAGCACTCAGATATAGAAATGCTTGTTTGCACATGGAAAAAGAAAAATTATCATTGGATAAAGTCAGAGACTTCATACACATAAGATTTTGCTGGAACAAACAGTAGTGTGTATCACGGCAGTTAGAAATTACAATCACCAGATTAAGGTGCAGAATTACACACCTGAATTACTACCTGCATAAAACTGGACTAACAGCATCTCCGTTATGTCTCTTTTGCAAGGAATCAAAATCATTTCTTTTTACCCTGTCAACGATATTCCTATCAAAGGAAAAGAAACCTGGTCGAACCAATTGAGAAGCTAGGTTTAAAATAAACGTGGAAGTAATTTTATGCTTGGGAGGGATTACATTAGGTTATAGCCACAGGGTGGTTTACTCTGCCGTGTGTGCGTACATAATGGCAACAAAAAGATTACCTTGTTACTCTATTGTTATTATCACTTACGGCTACGAGACTACCTGAATATGCCTGACTTAGCACACTTGATGATCCTGCCGCCCAGTTTCTTGCCGATCTCCCTTTGTGGGCGAGTGCCAGCAAAGCTGAAGGCTCATCATCATCATCATCATCATCATCATCATCACCACCATCATCATTATCATCATCATCATAACTGGTCTCGCTGTGAAAAGAAGATGAGGACGTGCGCCGAGGACATATTAAGACATTCTATCCACGTCCTGTGGACAAATGTATATCAGTCATAACCGAACGCTGTGTGGGTGACCGATTGAGGCAGTGGTCTCAAACTCGCCTCAGCTAGCAGGCAGCAGTCACGCGAGGGCCGGTACTGGGAAAGAGCTTGAAGCGGGGGGAGGAGGGTGGGTTACTATTTGCCACAGCAACCACTGCATGCCAATCGATGATACACTTTCCCATACATCGTATGCAGGTCACCTTTAAGGATATCCAGGGCCAGGATTCCAACGTGTTCATACCTATCTCCGAAATGACTGAAATCTGAACTCCGACTGTGAAGCAATTGTTGTTTCACGGTTATGTTTCAAAACAAGTTGAACACATGGACGCCTCACCGCGCAGACAATGCTTTAAACCAGTCAGGCCTCAGTGGCTCATGAACATACCTATTGTAACGACACCGAGAGTCACAGAGCCAACACGGTCACCATTACTGCTTACTTCAGTTCTTCTTCCTTGACCTCCAGGCACTGAACTCTTCTCTTCTGTCTTTTTTCTTCTGTGGTGATAGCGAAGAATTTTGCTTGCAGCAACGAATTGAAGTTGTCCGTCATTAAGGTATTGTCTTGAGAACAACAGCTTGTACCGATATCTTGACGACTCCAGATGGTCCAAGAATCCTTGTGTTCATACTCAGCAGACCCTTCCGCTCAAGCAAGAGATCGTATAGGGCAATGTCCAGACTGCGTCTTGGGAATCACTTGTCAAACTGGATCTTCATTGCTCTTCGGTACCTGCTTCGTTCCTCGTTGGTTTTTCGTTGTTAAACAATTGCAGTTTGTCGTCTATTCCAAGTTCTTTGTCAGCTGCCAATACTTCAGCTTCGCCAAGAGCAGCAAAGGGTTGGCTGCAGCCAAGGGTCGCAGTGTTTGTCCTGTTGCGGTGTCGAACAGCCACTTCTAGACAGCATTGCCCCCCGCTTTTTAACGTTGATGAATAATGTCGCGAACAAACCAAGACCAACAACCAGGAGTTCACTGGAACCAGAGCAACAAAAACGTTCTCTTCTTCACACCCAAAAACCAGTGTGAGCCACAGCTCTACTTCTTCAAGGGTGACATGCGTCATTGACCACTCTCCCAAGAAGCATCGTCTCGATGCTGTACATGAAGGCAAAAAATAAAAAGGAAATGGAACGAAGGTTACTATAGAAGCAAAATGAATGGCGTAACGCAAAATAACGCAGTCAGTTGGGAGTTCGAAGTCAAATAAGAAAAGTAGGAAAGCGTGTAAGAAAAAAATTGCCCGCAGCTTCCCTCGGGGGAACACTGAGGAGGATGCGGAGCATATAATTGGTTAACGGGGTGTTAAAGTGCGACTTACTTGGGTCGATGGCTGAATTGGTTAACGTGGTTGTGAAATGGGGTGTTAAATTGCGACTTACTTGGGTCGATGGCTAAATTGGTTAACGTGGTTGTAGGAGGGGGTGTTAAATGAGTGAACACGTACACACGTATGCGAAAGGGCGGCGCTGGTCGAAGGGACGTCGATCATTGTGTTTGTGGATTCGTTGGAATTCATTTCACCGCGACCTTGGACGTCGACGCGCCGTACAAACCAACCGACGAGCGGCAACTGAGCGAGCGAGCGCCGAACTTGAGTATATATACAGCGCGACGGCGCATGCACTGTCAGTAGTCGAATGTTCGAGAAGGGGGAGAAGCGCAACGGCACATGCGCGCGCGCCAGCTGCCGATGTTCTCGAAGCGTGACGGCGCATGCGCGCTACATTATACAGCTAGCGAATGTTCGTGAAGAGGAGAAGCGCACGCGGTGTGTAGAGGAGGAAGGGTGCACAGATGGTGGAGGAGTGAAGCGCGCGCGGTGTGTAGAGGAGGAAGGGATGCACAGATGGTGGAAGAAGGAGGAGGAAGCTTGCGGACGGCGCCGCACTACAAGCCTCGAGTATTAGATGCTCCGCATCTAAAAGAAGGGAACAAAATGAACGACGCGAAGTCACCAATAAAGTCAGTCACTCCACTGGTGAGTTACAGCGCGACAAGTATGGTTTGAGCCTTGAAACGCAAATGAATTCAGTTTGCGGGGGCTACGAGAACGTCTCGAAGCGCCTTCTGGGAAAACTTCGTAAGTAGCGTCGGTGAGACGTCCTACGACCTTGTTAGGGCCGAAGTAGCGACGAAGCAGTTTTTCGAACGGCCACGCTGTCGAATAGGGACCACACTCTGACTTGATTACCAGGCTTGAAAATAACTTTATGGTGACGAAGATTGTCGCGGCGTGCGTCTGTGGTTTGGTGACACTGAATACAACGACGAGCAAGTTGACGGGCTTTCTCTGCGCACTGCGCGAACTTAGCGGCATCCGAGGAATACATTCCTAAGTTGTCGGGCAGGAGCATGGCGTTGATCATTATCGCATTATGACCTCGCGACTATGAACTAAGCGAAAAGGTGTGAAACTGGTACTTTTTTGTACAGCAGTATTATAGGCGAAAGTTGTGTAGGGAAGGATATTGTCCCATTTCTTGTGTTTGATGTCCACATACATTGACAGCATATCGGCAATTCTCTTGTTAAGTCGTTCAGTGATCCTGTTTGCTTACGGGTGGTAAGCTGTTGTTTTACAATGTTCTGTGCTAATGGCAAGACTTTCAGCATCATCTCTGTGGTGAAAACTTTCCCACGATCGGTTACGACGACGGCTGGTGCACCGTGACGTAGGAAAATGCTGTTAACAAAAAAATACGCGACTTCTGCTGAGGTAGCTTTCGGAAGCGCCTTTATTTCACAGTAGTGTGATAACTAGTCAGTAGCAACCACAATCTAGCGATTTCCAGACGAAGACGTGGGAAATAATCCCAGCAAGTCCATGCCAATCTGATAAAAAGGCGCCTTCAGTGGGTCTATTGATTGCAGCAGTCCCTCTGGTCGTAAAGGTGGAATCTTACGTCACTGACAGTCATGACATGTGCGAACGTAGTGCTTCGCTGTTTCTGCGAGACGTGGCCAGAAGTAGGAGCGGTGAATCCGTTGCAGCGTGCACGTAAAGCTGAGGTATGGTGGCTAGAATGGGCGTTCTAGCCACCCTAGCCTCATTCTAGCCACCCTAGCCTCATTCTAGACACCCTAGCCGAGGTGTCCGGACGATGGCTCGTCATGACACGCACGTAAAATGTCATCACGAAGCGTGGTAGGCCCAACAAGCAGATACGTAGCATGTGTAGAATCAGTTCTTTTTTAAGACACTCCATCTCGCAAACAAAAAAAAAGTATAGCGAGCCTGCAACACTTCGAGGAGGGTGATAAATGCGTCCTTCCCGGTAGTCTATGAGCGGGATGAGCTTCTAGTCGTGACGCTGTGGCTGAGCCAAGCTCGTTGCAGATATGGCAGAAAGTAAAGTGTCATCATCTTCAAGGTCAGTGTTCCTAGTTTAGACTGGTGCACGCGAAAGGCAGTCAGCGTCAGTGTGTGTCCGCCCAGATTTATAGACGATTGTGACGTCGAATTCTTCTAGCCGAAGGCTTCATCCTACTAGAAGACCTCAGGGATCTCTGAGATTCGCGAGCCAACAAAGAGAATGGTAATCACTAACTACCCTGAATGGGCGACCGTACAAGCATGGGCGGAACCTAGTTATAGCCAAGACAATATCGAGACATTCTGTTTCAGTCGCAGAATAGTTCTTCTCCGCTGGGGATAACGTTTTGCTCGCATAAGTGATCACGCGCTCCACGCCATTGTTCCACAGAACTAATACCGCTCCCAGTCCAACGTTGCTGACGTCTGTGTGTAACTTCGCGTTGGCGCTTCCGTTAAAATTACCAATACAAGCGGAGCCTGCAGAAGGTTTTGGAGGGTGTCAAGCACATGGCGCTGGTCTGGACCCCAAACAAACGAAACGCCATCTTTTCTAAACTTGTTGAGGGGTTCAACGATTTCCGAAAAGTTTCTCACAAAGCGCCTGTAGCACGCACAGAGCCCCAGAAATCGGCATAGGTCGCACTTATTTGTGGGCACTGCAAAGGCGGTAACGGGGCGGGTTTTCTCCGGATCTGGGTAGATGCCGGCATGGCTCCCAACATGACCAAGTAACTTCACTTCTTCGTATCCAAAATGGCATTTCTCGGGTTTGAAAGAAAGCCCCGCTGTTCTAATTGCCTGAAGAACTGCCTGAAGGCGCTGGACATGTTGTTTGAACGCTTATGCAAAAACCACGATGTCGTCAAGGTAAACCAGACATAATTTCCATTTGAGCCCCATGATAACCGTATCCATTATTCTTTGAAAAGCAGCTGGCACTGAGCATAGACCGAAAGCCAAGACTTGAAACTCATACAGGCCGTTGGGAGTAATAAAAACCGTCTGTTTGTGGTCATGCTCGTTCACTGCGATTTGCCAGTATGTGGAACGCAAATCCATACAGCAAAAATACTTAGCATTGCGTATACGGTCTAGTGAGTCATCTATCCGGGGAAGAGGATAAACTTTCTTTTTGGTGACCTTGTTTAATTTGCGGTAATCAATGCAAAAGCGCAACGTACCACCCTTCTTTACTAACACCTCTGGCGAAGCCCAGGGACTGGTCGATGGCTGGATGACGACGTACTAAAGCATCTGTTGGACTTGGTAACGTACAGCGTCTTGTTCCTTTTGCGAAATACTATAGGCATGTTGTCGGATGGGTCTCTAGGCGGGTTCCGTCTTGATACGATGCTGTGTAAGTGGCGTCTGGTTAACTCTCGACGTAGTAGCAAAGCATGTCTCAAGATGAGCCGATTAGACGCAAAAGTCTTTCTCATTGTGCCGAAGGTAGACCCTCGTTCACATCGAAAGTGCTCGCGAAGGCCTCGTCAGGGTGGTTATTTGGCGGAAGTGAAGCTAACGTGGACGAACCTTGAGCAAGTATCGGCAAGTTCTTCAAGATATGCAATGACAGTTTGTCTCGTTTGAGGTGGCGATATTCGACACTGAAGTTCGTGATGTCTCTTGCTAAGCTGAACGATTCCTCGGGCAACACAGATTTATTGTGAAATAAGAAGAGACAAATTAGCCTCCACAATTATTGTGTCATACACGTCCTGTCCCCATTCTGCCCTGACAAAGAGGCTGCTTCGAGGCGGAAGAGTTAAAGATTCGTCAGTAACACAGAGTGCTTTTTTCGAAAATTGCATACCGCCAGTTGCGGCATAAAAGGATCCTCGGACGACACAAGTAATTCACGGAGGTCGATAACTGCGCCATATCCACGAAGAAAATTTATTCCAAGGATGATTGGCCAAGAGCACACGTGCCATACGAGGAAAGACCCTGTAAATGTCGGCGTACGGATTTGAATACCCGCCGTGCACATACCAGTGGGCGTCACGCCACCTGCCGTGCGCAACTGGGGTCCTTGTCGCGATATGGTAACTTTCCTCAGCTCAGACGCCAGTGCGGCGCTCATTACAGAATAGTCGGCGCCGGTGTCGACAAGGCGTTGACAACATGATTGTCGACGAAGACGGCGATTTCGGCAGAAATGATCTTTCTGCTGTCGGGGAACACTGAAAACCGGAATGGTCGTCGTCGGGTCGTTGCGTCTAAGGAGGGTCTTTAACAGTTCGTCTGATCGCGACATACCCCCCGAGGTCTCCGTTCCTGGTTTTTCCTACGGGGACTTGGTGACCGGCTCCTAAAGGGAGCGGAAGACGACGGGGGAAAACTGGGCGACTAGACCAGCGAGGTGATGATAATCTCGACTGGTGGTGCTGAATAGTCGAAAGAGTTCGCTGGCTCGTGAGATAGGCATCGATTTTGCGGGGGCGCTCACCTTAGCGCGGGCATCGAGCATCAGGGTGGAAGTCGCGGAGACCTAGTTGCTGGTATTGACAGTTCAGGTATACGTGACCCGCTTCGCCGCAGGGATAGCAGAGTGGACAGTTATCCGAGGTGCGTCACGTGCTTGCCATGCTACCACTTTGTCTTGAGGCAGACGGCTGATAGGTGGGTGTGCTCGGAAACCTTGAGCCGAGAAGCGGGCTCGAAGCAACGTCGCGGAATGGCTGCATAGCCTGGTACCTTGGCCGCACAGCAGAATCTGTAGGCGATGGCTCAGGGGATCACAATGCCGTTGCGTATGTCAGGACTGGAGCCTCGGGAATCGGTGGTGCGATTGGGGCCAAGGGTGCGACTGCCTGCCGGACTTATTGTCTGATTATATCCGCGATATCCGGGACATGTGGACGGGATTCTACTGCCTGAATATGTCGCAATTCATCCCGCACGGTACTTCGAATGAAGTCTGCGAGGGCCTCTATCTCGCTGTAAGATCCGATAGAGCATGCGGTGGCCGGGATGTGGCGTTCGTATTTATTTATTTATTTATTTATTTATTTTCATACTCTCAGGGCCCGAGGGCATTACAGAGAGGAGTGGTCTGACAACAATATATCAATAACTGCAATTTTGAAGGCGGCAGATTCTTCGATTGCAGCAATGGAGGCAGGAAGGTGGTTCCAGTCACTGCTAGTTTGAGGCAAAAAAGAAGCATGGCAAGTGTTAGTGCGGCATATGGGAACTTTAACTTTAAGATGATGATCTAACCGTGGTGATACATAATCTGGGGGAAGGAAAAGATCATTTTTAAGTGTTGGATTCGTGTAAAAGATTTTGTGAAATAGGTTGAGACGGAAGTACTTACGGCGTGACTTAAGTGTTGGTAATCCTAGGGTAGCTTTCATTGAAGAAACACTGGCGTAGCGGTTGTAGTTAGAGAGCACAAAACGAGCTGCATGGTTCTGAACGGATTCAAGGGCTGTAGTTAATACGGAGCTAAATGGATCCCAAATAGAACAAGCGTATTCCAATTTCGATCTAACGAGTGTTGTGTACAATTTAAGTTTTAAATCTGAAGGAACGGATGAAAAATGACGGCGGAGAAATCCAAGCATGCGATCAGCGTTATTAATTACATGTTCAACATGCATATTCCAAGAGAGGTTGTGGGTTATATGTACGCCAAGGTAACGGTAACTAGTAACGGGGTTTAAAGAGGAGTTTTTGAGGGTATAGGAAAAATGGTCATTGACTTTATTGTGGTGCATTACTCTCATAACTTTACACTTACTGATGTTTAATTTCATGAGCCACTTGTCGCACCAGTTAGAAACAGCGTCAATGTCGGACTGCAATGTAGAAACGTCATGTTGATTATGAATGACACGATACAGTACGCAATCATCAGCAAAAAGCCTAATGGTAGAATTAATTCCGACAGGCAAATCATTAATATAAATAAGAAAAAGCAATGGACCTAAAACCGAACCCTGTGGTACGCCTGATGTTACAGCAACGGTAGGAGAGTTATAATTATTAGCATGAACATACTGCAGACGGTTTGTTAGAAAACAGTGAATCCAGTCAAGGATGTTAGGATCTATACTTAGCTTGCTCATTTTGAGAAGAAGGAGAGTATGCGAAACAGTGTCGAAGGCTTTAGCGTAATCTAAAAAGATGCAGTCGATAATGAAATTATTGTCGAAAGCACGAAAAAGATCGTTAGTAAAAGAAAGTAACTGCGTTTCACAAGAGAAGTGCTTCCTGAAACCGTGTTGCCAAGGGGAAAAAAATGAGTTGGATTCGAGAAAAGATACTAAGTTTGAATAGATGATGTGCTCGAGAAGTTTGCAGGGTACACTGGTTAAAGATATTGGCCTGTAATTGAGGGGAGAGTGGGTGTTACCTGATTTGTGAAGTGGAACCACCTTACCCACCTTCCAATCATCTGGCAAAGTGGAAGACTGCAAAGACTGCGAAAAAAGTTCAGCGAGTATAATGGAAGAATAAAGTTTTGTGTTAATTAAGAACTTTGAATTCATGCCGTCGTTGCCTGCAGAGCTAGACAATTTCATTTTTTCTATTATACGGCACACTCCAGATGAATCAACAGATATAAAATCCATAGGAAAAAAAGAAAGGTCTTCGACAGAAGGCATAGAAAAGGGTGTTGCCCTAGAAAAACAAGAAACAAATACATCATTCATCACATTGCAGCAGTCACGATTGGAAACAGCATCACCATTGCTATCTAGTAGGTGAAACGTTGTAGATCTGCTGCCACGAACTATATTCCAAAATTGCCGGGGATTATCTTTCAGTAGGGTGGGTAGGGTAATGTTGTGGAATACATTTTTAGCCTGCGCAATGGCGTTTTTGTACTCTTGTTCAGCGACGAAGTACGCGTGCCAACGCTCAGGCGTCATCACCACTTTTGCTCGGCGCAAAATCCTTTTCTTCTTGTTTAGTAAGCGCTTCAAATGGGCGTTAAACCAAGGGGCTTTAGAAGAAGAAAGGATCTGTTTTTTAGGAATGTAGCGGTCAATCAAAAAAGCGACCTTTTCTTTAAACATAAACCAATTTTCTTGAATGGTGCGTGTATAAAAACCAGGCATATAGTCTGTGATGAAATTAGCAAGTTCATTATTTATTGCAGCAAAATTGGCGTTTTTATAATCTTTAATAAATTTAACTTGCTTCGTGCAAGGTAAATGGGCATGAATACTACAGTGAATAAAACAGTGATCACTTAGACCGGGCACAAATACTAGGGGTGAGACAAGTTCTGGAGTGGTCGTAAGCAGCAAATCTAGTACATTGGCAGAATGAGGTGAGCAACGAGTAGGCTGAAGTACCAGTTGCTTAAGGTTAAAATCTAAACAAACATTCAAAAATGACGAACATTCTATTGAATTTTCCACAAGACTTGGCGGGTCAGTAGACCAGATTATAGAAGGCAAGTTAAAATCTCCAAAAAGAAATAAAGGACATTTGGGAAACCGCACAGTCAACTTATTTAGGACATCATGTAATTCTTGACAAAATGCTGTTGAAGACTGTGGCGGTTTATAGCACACACCGAAAATGAACTTTCTATGCCCTGTAAATACACATGCGCTAACAAATTCTAAGTTGGTGTCGACCATAATCGCACTAGAGATGAAAGTATCCCGGACAGCTATCAACACACCACCGTCTCGACTACCAGTACGATCCGAACGATAAATTTTGTAGCCCGCTTCGCAGTGCAATATTTCAAAGTCATGAATAGCGGAAGAGAGCCAAGTTTCTGTGAGCAGTACCACATCCGCAGAACACGTGTCGATAACGGAAGATAAGTCGTCGCGCTTGTTACACACACTACGCACATTGGAATACAGCAGGGACACCTGACTGGCTGATTGCGTTCGTGCTAGCTATGTTGCTGGGGCGGGTAAACTGGCAGCAGCTGGAAGAGTGACGGGGGAAGCATTACCAATGTTACTGTTGTTGCGCTCCTCGCGTGTCTCAAGTTCGCACACACGGTCGGTAACATGGCAATACACATAGACAGTCTTGTTAATATACAATTTGTTTACTCGTAGCGAGTACGGCTGTCCAGAGTTTTTACCAAATTCATGTAACTTTTTTCGGCATTGTCGTGTTGCCCTCGAGAAATCTTCACTAACTGACACCTTAGAGGGTTGAAACTTCTTCCTCTGATAAAAAACGTTATCCTTTATTTTTGACGACTGAAATTTAACAATAATAGGCCGGCACTTATTGGGAACATAGGCACCAAGCCTATGCGCACGCTGTATTGCTTCATTTGATAGGTTGAGGTCAAGTTTTTGAGATATAAGGTCAGTGATTATTTTTTCACTCTGCGCCGAACCTTCAGAAACATTGTCAGCAATGCCAAAAAATATCAAATTATCTCTACGAGAGCGATCTTCCAACTCGTCAAGTCGGGAATGAAGAGCAGTCGTTTCGTTTCTTATGACTGTATTAACTGCTTGCGGAAGATCAGGAATATGGTGACCCGAGTCACATGATTCTACCATCGTCTCAACTGTCGCTAGCCTGCTAGAAAGGTCGGTTACTTTCTGTTCTAATAAAGATTGATTAGTTTGAACTTGGTTAAGTACGGCAAGAAGTTCCGCATGACGCGAGTCTACTTTAGCTGAAAGGCTAGCAATAGCTGTCAGCACCTTATCGTCCGGTCCTGGGTTTGATTCAATATCCCCGCACAAAAGTAACTTGAGGACATGAAAGCACTCAGAGACATTGTCATATATAACACTTGGGCCAGGGAAGAGCAGCAGACATGTAACACTGGAGCGCTTTGAGTACAAAGACGGGCGGTTACCAACCTGCACGATGAAGCAGAAAAAATTCACAACCGGTCCCATAGCTGCCGCTCTTTCCTGGCCACTGAAAGGCGCCGACGACGGGCTGACGTTTAAATCAGCAGGATGTGCTGACGTCGACGAAGGAATCGGCTGGTCCAAAAGGTGGAATGGTGCCATCCAAGCGGTTGTAGCACAGGCATCGGGTTGAGCAGCAGGGACAGCGATTAGGATGATCGTTGACGTAGACCCGTTTGTTGACGCCGCAGAAGCAGCGCATGGCCACGTGTAGACAAGAGACGAAATCTGCACGATGAAGCAGAAAAAATTCACAACCGGTCCCATAGCTGCCGCTCTTTCCTGGCCACTGAAAGGCGCCGACGACGGGCTGACGTTTAAATCAGCAGGATGTGCTGACGTCGACGAAGGAATCGGCTGGTCCAAAAGGTGGAACGGTGCCATCCAAGCGGTTGTAGCACAGGCATCGGGTTGAGCAGCAGGGACAGCGATTAGGATGATCGTTGACGACCGCTGCTGTAGAATACGCTCCATCAAAGTTGCCTCATGGATGAACTCGACGACGGTCGTAGGTGGATTGCGCATGAGTCCTGCGAAAAGCTCTTGTTTTACACCCCGCATCAAATGCCGTACTTTCTCTGTTTCCGACATGACAGGGTCGGCACGCCTGAAGAACCAAAGCATGTCCTCGGCAAACATGAAAGTTAATTCATTCGGCCACTGGTTCCTGCAGGATATAGCTTGTTCAGCCCTCTCCTTTCTTTCGGCGTTGCGGTAGGCGTCGCGGACCTGTCGGCTAAACTCTTGTCATGTCGCAAAGGAGCCCTCGTGGTTCTCGTACCAAGCCTTCGCAGAATCTTCCAAGTAGAAGTAAACCCTGCGCAGCTTACGAATATTGTCCCGTTCGTTGATACGGGTAATCCGATCAAAGTGGTCGAGCCAGTCATCAACATCCTCGAAGATATCTCCATAGAACAGTTTTGGTGTCTGTGGTGCATGAAAAACATGCGCGAGAGGAGAACCATGGGCATCGCTAGTTTGGACCGCCTGGCTTGTCGTCGGAGCTGTCATCTTTATTGGTGTCGATGACAAGGGGGAGGTAACCCACGCAGGCAGCGGCTGTTTCTTGCTCTGGGAGATGTAGCAGTCTCCAAGGTGGCTGACACCGCCGAAGTACACGTACCCAGCACTTCCACCAGTAATGACCCGAACAAAACAAGACCGATAGCCAGGAGTAGACTGGAACCAGAGCAACAAAAATTTTCTCTTCTTCACACCCAAAAACGAGTATGAGCCACATCACTCGTTCTTCAAGGGTGACATGTGTCAAGATGAATGTCTTGATGTCGCGGATGACCTTTTCAGCCATTCCGCTGGCCTGCGGGTGAAATGGAGTGCAATGGCATAGCGTAACACCCCGGCTGTCTGCCCACTGCTGCAGCTTCTTGCTCATGAATGCCGGTTCATTGTCCGATATGACAACTTTCAGCTGTCAGAACATCGCTCGGTCAAGTGAAGCTATAACGCTGTTTGCGTATTCTTCTCCAGGATGCGCCACTACCATTCTCGTGCACTCATCTATGGTAATCAGTAAAAACTGTCTTGCAAATTCTAGCACTCCTTTTTTTTCCAATTCTGCAAAGTTCACGTGCACAACGTCAAAGGGTTTCTTTGAGTGGTTTGGTAAGACGAGCTCGTCGGGTCGGGGCGGGTACCGAACTTTGTTCAATCGATAGAAGTGACATGGCTTGACATATTCTTCGATGTCTTGTTCTTCTTGTTTACCATGTAAGTCGTCTGAAAAATTTGTTACAGATCCGCCAAAAACCACCATGACCCCCTGATTCCGCACTGTCGTTGTACAAGTGAAGGAACTTTCGAATCAATGGAACAGTTGACTTGCCATTTTTGAACTGGAGGCTTTCATAGTCTTCCTATAATCTTGCTAAGTTTACGGTTTCATGCGGGACCTCAATGGCAGATCGAGACAAGGCATCGACATCTGTTAGATGGGTAACTGCACGATGGAAACCATCAAAGTCATTCTGCTGAAGTTCATTGACCCATCGGACCAATTTCTCTCTAGGCTCTGACATATTCAAATGTTGCATCAGGGCTTGGTGGCTTGTGTACAATACAAACTTACTTCCGTCTGTGTATGGCCGAAAGTAGCACACCGCCATCAGAACGGCAAGAACCTCCTTCTCAGCTGTCGAATAATTCTGCGGAGTTCGGTGTAGTAGTAGTATCATATAAATCTCACAGCCTTTGATACAGAACAGCCCCTGAGCCATAATTTCAAGCGACCATGTTCATATCAAAAGGTAAGCTGTAATTTGGTAAGGCAAACACAGGGTCTGATGAATCGCGCTCTACAAGTTCCTGTCAAGCCCTTCTATATTTCTTGCTCGAAATAAAGGGCACTTCTTGCTTTGTAAGTTCCTTCAAGCACTTAGTTCTGTAAGTTCCGTCAAGGAACTTAGACTAAGTTCCGTAAAGACGACAGCAGTGCGTGTTCACTGCTGTCGCCACCGAATGTAGCTCTCGAACCAACAGCTTCATGACCTGTAGTAGCTCCTCGGGTGTTCGAGGTCTTTTAAGATGAATAATGGTGCTGCATGCATTTATGAAGTCCCAATATTAAAAGACACACAAGTGATGAATCAGAGAGAGCAGAATCTACGGCATGCAATAGCCTCCATTTCTCAAAAAAGCAGGTAATAACCTAACCAGAAATATACTTCAAGGCTAATGCACGGTCCCAACTCTGAAACCTGTTTTCAGAGAAAGTTGACAGAAAGGTCTGCCTCCAATCTGCCCAACTATCTGGCCTTTGCTGTTGCTCTTATGTCATGCCACAACTTTGGGACGCCTCCCAAGTATAAAGCATGTTCACTACTTTATCACGATTATGTTGCCAAAAATTTTGATTTCACGCATATTCCTAAAAAGTCAAGCCAGGCCTTAGCACTCATTGATGATTATCCAGCGTAGGCCTCTCGCTTAAGTACTTCTCTTGGTGTTTTTGGAAATCGGTCTGTGTATGCTCGCGTTTAAGCTTCAACAGAAGTTGTTGCCGTTTGCTGTTTTTTTTCCTGCAGCTTGATTAGAGGTTCAGAAATATCATTAAAACACTGTGTTAGTGGAAGCCGTAACCACTTTTGCGAGTCCAGCTTCCAGTGGCTTGTGTTCGCTACGCTGCCCTGGTGTGTGCGCGGTTCCCATTCCAAGTTCGTGATCACCCATTTTCGGCAAGGTGTCACCGAACACTCAAAGCTCGCGCGAGCAGGCCGTACTTGCACCATGGACACACCATACAACGCTCCCCGTCTTGAGATCATCGTCACGGCTCACAGCGATGGAGGCGCACATTGTCGTCTGGAAGTTCCGGCTGCTCAACGGCTGCGCCAAGTTTGTAACGACTTCGAGAATCAGAGAGCCAACGTGGTCACCATTACTTGGTTGTTTGCTTGCGTGTGCCTATGCTTGGCTCGTACCCATTATGGGGTATCGGCCATTAAACCGGCGGTTATAACAATAAAAATGAAATAATTTCAAATTTTATAAAAAATGAGTAAAACATGTACTTGGCAATATGAAACTTATTAATCCTCAAGTCACGTACGATTAAAGTAGATACTTAATTGTAATATACATTATTGACTAAGTTTCAAAAAAAAACTATGTACTTCTATTATGAAAAACCTCACCAGAAAATCCTCCCGTGTTTCCAAAGGTGCGTTCACTCGTGGCCTCGAAGAGAGCGAAAGCGGCGAAACTCTCCGGAAAGTGGCTCGTTTCGCCACCTAAGTGGCCGAAAAACCACGCTGCGCGGCCAGTGGGCGAAACTTGGTGTGAGACCGAATGTGAGACCGAATTCCGCTTCACGGCCTTGGCTACGCTAAATCAAACCACGTAACCTAACCAGCCAGCCGCACATTTAACATGGCACCAGAGGTGTCGGCGGTGGCTAATTTCGACTCAAATCCAAAACTGCCAGAGCAGCACGACGAAGCTTGACGGCGTCAACGAGGATGCCTTCATCGAGAGCCAGGTTCGAATTACGATCGCCGAGAACTCAGGATTTAGACGGTGCAACAGCAGTGAGTCGGCTTGTCTCAACGTGTCTCACGTTTGTGTACAGCCAGCTGAATGCGCCACTGCCGCTGCCACTGCGTTTGCTCATGTCGTTTCTGCTGGCTTATCTCCCAAAACAACGTTTGAAAAGGTGCGAGCTGTCTCTTTTCACAACGTTGCGTGAATAACTAGAATTCAGTACAACCTTTAGTTATCAGAAATGAGGCCAAATCGAACTAATTCTCAAGGTAGCGATGGCTGCGGCGGCGGGATGGGGCAGAACGAATGTGAACATCTTCGACACACGCAGTTGTGGGTTTCCGGCTGCTCTGGCGTATTTGTTTTCTCTTCACTTATCAAGTGTGAACGCGCCCTAAACGAGTCAGGTTTGGAAGGAATCCCGCGCGGCCGACAGTCAAACACTCCGGCACTTTGCAAACTCTCTTCACACACAAGCGAGGTGACTGCAGAGGAATTCACGGGATTAAATATGCCATTGGTCCTGAGAGGTTTCTTTTTTCTGTAGACATAATTTTTCTTCCACTACTAAGTGATTGTAAGAGAGGGAAAAGAAGAGAAAAGTGAGCGTCGTAACTGTCTGCATCACGGTGCGACACCTCAACAGTAGCTGACAGGGGATGGGGGTGAGGAGGGATTAAAAGGATATGGATAAAGGTGTAGAGAAAGAGAGATGCGCTAAGCCAGCGAGCGAGGACATATCGAGGGGATATGAGAGATAGGAAAGATGGAAACACGGTCACAGGAGTCCGAGGGCGGGGCAGCACTTGCGAGAGCTCTTGTCGGCGTCAGGAGATGGCGTAGGGTAAGTCCAGTCCAATTTGTGTACGTCGTAATGGCGCGCGTTTCGGCATTCACTTGAACAACGATGTGATGCTGAAAAAAGGTAATAGTAGCCACTCGCCATGAGTCAGATCAGTTAAAGACTGAAAATGAGTAAAAAGCACTCTATATAGCGAAATAATGCGCATAAATTCTAATTGCCGAAATAAGTAATCGTTGAAATGCAAAAAAGGTGCTGCAGCCCCAGCGTGCAGGTCACGGCAGTTCGCGCGTACAAAATGCAACTGTTAGAGTAGGCACGCTAAAATACTCATGCAACGTTTACGTGCGAAAGCGAATGGTCTTCAAACAGCAGAGAATAGGCTGCTGTCACTGACACTCGTGTACCTCCCGACACAAATCAGCCAAATTTCTCACAGCACACGCACGTGCGAGAAACATACGCAGGTTTCGACAGCCGAACACAGCCTCGTCCGCGAATTTCGGTGAGCGTAACACCCGCAGTTCCTGGGGAAATACTAAAACGACGCACAAACGCACGTTAATCGTTCTTGCGGAACGGTGCACCATAAACCGAAGTCGGAGCCGAAAGCGCTCACCGTGGTTGTCTCGAATTCATGACGCCCTACAAACTATTCGCTGATCAAATGCATGCACATGGCACGAAAACAGTTGATGGTTCCGAAGACGGTTTGCAAAAACCCACTTGGTAGATATATACTTCCGCAAAAAGACTCGCCGCCATGCGGGGGCGTTGTGGTGCAATACTAATAATGAAAAAAAAAAAGCGTTGTGGTGCAATAAGTAAGACACATGCTTCACGTGGATGCGGTCCCAAGTTCGATTCCAGGGCTGTGCTTTGCATGTTAATCTCGCAAATATAGGTAATTGTGACATTAATGGTTTTCTAATTACCTGTAATAGTAATATCCGCCACATTCTTGGCGAGAAATCGCTCTGAGAAGCGTAAAATAGTACTTTTTTTTTCCGCCAACGCATCAAGGCCGGGCCGCCTACAGAAAGTCACGTCTAACCGCAGGCCGTAGCCCCGCCACGGTGGTCTAGTGGCTAAGGTACTCGGCTGCTGACCCGCAGGTCGCGGGTTCAAATCCCGGCTGTGGCGGCTGCATTTCCGATGGAGGCGGAAATGTTCTAGGCCCGTGTACTCAGATTTGGGTGCCCGTTAAAGAACACCAGGTGGTCGAAAATTCCGGAGCCCTCCACTACGGCGTCTCTGATAATCAAATAGTGGTTTTGAGACGTTAAACCCCACAAATCAAAACCGCAGACCGTATCTTGCGAGGACAAATTTGACCTAAAATCCCGGCTATTCTGAAGGCCACTTCAAATCGGGCCGGTTTCTCTGCAACAGGGCTACGGAGCCGCCTAGAAGCGGCGATAATTTGACTCGATTTCCTGCCTGCGGCCGTGTAGTCTAGTCAGGATTTGATTTAAAGTGTAAGGCCGGCCCAGTCGGCCAGAGCTACGCTGACGCCGGAGATCGAGAGAAGGCAGCAATGCTAGATTGGTGGGTTGCTGCATGCACGCTGCGCAAATGCCTCCATTACGCCCAAGCAATCATCCACGTATCGTAGAGAGGTTTTGGGCGACACAAAGTGGCTGTTCAGGACGTTCCATCGTAACCATCCACTGTTGTCCCGCTGGCTGAACGCGAGACGCAAAACGTGTAGACGAGTTAAGGTTGTCTCTGTTCCGAGGGCTGAAAGTGAATCAACTGCCAGGCCCATCCCGTATCTATGCTCGTGTATCTTATTGGTCGTTATTCTTATAAACATTAAGCACTCCTTCTCTGACCACATAGCTACAAATATTCGCATTCTTAACGATGCGAAGCAACAAGTCAAGAATATCCGTGATAAACTCTATGCATGAGTCAAACATCACACATACACTCGTGCGTGCAGTTTAACAAGGATCGACAGAAAGGTCCTTTTATCTCCCTCCGGGCTTACAAGAGTGGAATCTTTCCACTGATCCTTGTTCAACTTTACGCACGAGTGTAACTTGTTTGTATAGGTGTGATGATCGAGCCTTCTTTGTTCTTACATTTATTTCTTTGGCCAAAGGGTAGTCTTTCTAATTAAAAAAAAAGAAGAGGCTGAAAAATACACACAAACTATAATTTGGCCGACATATAAATACAACCAAAGGATTAGTCACGGCACATTATGACCTGAGGTGAAATTTGATTGCAACAAGTAAAATAAATAAGCAAATAAATAAACCTCAAGCGTCAATACATTTTCTTGTACGTCGTTGCCTCATTCGATGCTGTGCCTTTTTTTTTTTTTTGAGCTGTACAACACCAGCGTAGCGGTGCACTCCTTGTAGCGAGCAAGGAATTGGCGTTGCCATTCTTATTAGCGCTGACGGCATCGAATCATTGCCGATCAGCTTTGATCGGCTAGTATACAGCATGCATTGTCGTCAATATCGGCAGTATGCTAAGAGAAATATAAACTGCAGCGTGTCTGTATGGCTACTATAGGAGAAAACTTTGCTTTGGCGACGAGGCCATTTTGTTTTCTATAAATAGTGAGACGAGGAAAAGAGAAGTGTTCTCTGAAAGTGACGTTTTCCGTTCGCCGCGTCTCGGGGGAAATACTCGCCGACAGCGGCGGTGATCGAACGGGAGCCAAGAAAATTGCGGCCGCCAAAAATGCGCAATTTTTTTCTTTGCTCACCTTTCACGACCATCGTCGTTGTTGCTGCTGCCGCTGTTCACGCGCGCATGATTGCTATTGTGGAGAGAGATAAAACGTTCCGGAAAGATTTGCCCAGTACGACTTTGTTGTCCACCTCGCTTGTCTCCTCGTGGCGCACTCGGGTGTAAATATGCACAGACAAACTCGTCGGCGGCGAAGCCAAACAAAAGTTAAGCGCACGCGTGTCTTTACTTACTTGCATTGAAAAACAAGAAACTACGCCTAGGAAGCGGTAACTTGCTGTTTCTTGGCGATGTCTCTCGTTGCTCGCGCTGTTGGATTCGCCGTAACGATGGCCACTACGATAGCTTCCCGCTTCGTATCACACGCAAAAGATGAACGCGATCTGCAGCCACGCATGTTTCGGGAACGCTTTGGTGAGAGAACCACTGCAGGGTCTCTCTGGTTAAACCATTTGAGCTCAAGCTGTGCAGCCGAGAGAAGCACTTTCACATTCACTAACTGCTCTAGTTTTTTTTTTTCATATTGTGTGCCATCTTACGCATTTATGAAATTACAGCGAAATTCAGTGTCTCTCTAGGCCTCCGTTAGCCTCGCCACTTGACTGACGTACCGAAATTTCGGCGACAGAAACTCGTAGGTGGTCAGTGTGACCGGCCGAACTGCTAAACACGTCCTAACATCGTGTACTCACAATATTTGCGTAAAACATTCGTAAAGAAAAATTTTACATTGCCTCGCTTAGTTTCTCTGCTCCACAAAAATTGAGCTGCTCGTGCAAAATGTCTGTCTCAGCATCCAGACCCAATCGCCGATGTAAAAAAAAACTAAAATATATTTAAACTTGATTTTTGTAAGAGAGTGAAAATATTGTGCAAATATTGCGTTAGTCAGAGTTGTTCGAATGAAAGGAACAACTGTGCAATGTTGATCGGTCAGAGCTAGTGTGGCTGTCCGCTCACTGCAGATATTCGGATTGTCGCGAGAGATCGTGCTCCACGCGGAATCATTGAGGCTGGCAAATTTTTCTTTGAAGGATAAGTAAGTACCCATCTGTTGCTATCGCAAGATATGTATTTAGGTTCGTCCACGCGATAAATTTCTGTACCATCATTGTGTTCCGCACATGGCTGCTGTGTTGTAACTGTAAAGAAGCGAGGGCTTTCCAAAACTGTTGAAAGTTACGTGTCCTCTCAGCTAAGCCGGTTGCGCTGATTAGCACTTGACTTAATCCTGCAGTCTTCTAAGCATTCGATACGACGTACAACGAAAACCTCTTCCACGCGCACAAGATTTGATGCTATCGTAAGCCAAGCGACGTAGCCAATTATCTATAGTATGGAACAGAGGAGGCACAACTCGCCAGCTCGGAATGCAGCTCGCGCTCCTGGATCAAGTCCGTTGGGCAGCTAAAGCCAGCTAAGGTCGAAGAACCACCCAAGCGGTTGCGCCTATAGTCCTGACTGGGCTCCATAAGACATTTTTTGTTTCTTTGATTGAAAAGAAATCTGAAAGGAAAGCATCGAGAGAGTGTGAAAAACAGAAAACTTTTGTGACACTCCTGTCATGAACTTTCAGGCGGGGCAGACAGGTTTCCGCAAGTGTATTATAGCTGGGTATGTTGAACAGCCTGGACAGATCCTAGAAATAAGCATTTCCCCCCAATAAACGTACATAACTTTTACAAAAGAATGTATATATACTGTACTTAGGTGTTCGTAAACTGCCTCGACAAGCACAAAGGTTTAATCGTCATCACAGACGTCAGTCGTCGGTATTGGTACAAACAGATGTTAAACGGTGCAATAGCTCCCCCACATCATTGTGCAAGCTCTCATACATCACTCGACAACAATCAACTACTTCTGTGAAGACACGCTAGGCTTTCGAGTTATACCGATTCCTATGACGGAGGGCTCAACCATGTTTTTTTTTTTTTTTTTTTACATGAAAAGGTTTTATATCGGCAGTCAACCCGGCTTCACTGGCACATTTCTGTCACGGGTATGTCGTTGCAAGATATACACTAACAGGCGGCAAAGTAAAAAAAAACAAGAAAAATTTCTCTGGCCGGGAATCGACCCCACGACCTACCATTCCACAGTGCGTGGCGCGGGACGACTCGGCCATGAAGTGTAGGTTCTCCAGAGTATTAGCGGTTAGCTATTCATATACACTCTCTACTGTCGGCGGGGCTCAGAGATGGGCGACTTCACCGTTGAGGCAAAGCTGCGCAAAATAACAGGTGCTGATAAAAATGGCAGATCCCTCGTATAGTGGGAATCGTTGATATGCGAAGCATGAATGAGGAAGGTTTGATACGTCGCTCTCAAATCACCACAACGTTACGAGACGCATGAATGTAGTACACACTGAACACAAGCGGAAATGTTATGCTCACTCGGGTATTTTGATAAGATGCAAGTATGTAGTGTATAGTCCCGTAACGACGGCCCCACTAAGGTGTGGATTGCCAGCCCCAGCCGTGGCAGGCATGTAAATTATGCCGTACATAAGTTCCCTGCCATGATTATTATGCTTGCAAGCGCCTGGCATTTATGTGAGTCGTCATGTTTTACATGAAACGAATATCATAATTATAAAGTGTAAATGCGTCACTTACCTTTGTAATCTATTCACGTCACGTAATACCAAATTTGGCATATGTGCAGCTATCAAAACGGCCAAGAGCGCGGTATATAGACGGTTTCGCCAGAGCCTCCCGGTCTCTAGCAACATTGTGCGTTCACCGAAAAACCACCTCTGAAAACTTCCGGTTTCGCTTGCTTAGCGTGGTTTTAGCATTTGTTGCTGCCCGCGGCTGTTTGTTTTGCGATGTTTTATGCGGATAAAGTCATTCCGATGAAGCGCTGGCAACACGAGCACAGCGGTGTCAAGCCAGAATGCAGTCTACATGCCTAAATTAATTTTATATGCTAGTCAAAACATTCTCTTTTCAGACCGATGACGATAGAAAGAGCGCCTGCATTGTAGCGATCACGCTAGAAAACTTGATTCCCTCTAAGAGCGCGCAGGTTTGTTCTGCGCTTCATCAAAGGCAATGTAAAGCTCAGCGCAGACTGATGGCACAGAGGCGATACTCAGAGGTCAGACTAGTCGAAGGCGCTCGGTTGCAGGGAGCACATCATGCTGTCACTGAGGTGTTCCACCCGTGGCACATAAGAGCACTGACGCCTGAAATGGGCAGGAAAACTTCAAAGCTAACACTTAAAATCCATCGCAAAGGTGTTTATTTTATAGTTTGAGCGATATAAGTTATGTGCACTGTTTGAAACAACACGGGACACAAAGTACCCGCGCTTAACATGAATCGCCACACAGTGTTCGTCGCAGTGTGCGCGTTTCGTTGTCGCTGCATTTGATCTTTTTTTTTAAGCGACGCCGGCGAGTGGGTTCTGATCTGTGTGAGCAAATGACTCATCGCCAGTCTTTCTGCCGCTAATGAACATCGCCGCATTCTCGCTAAGGTAAATTTGGGTGTGAACAGGGACTGTAAATTTAGGTATACGTTCAACTTGAAAGTTTGATACATGAATAGCTTACTCGTGAGTAAACCATAAAAGTACACACACGTGGCCGTGCAGCCGAGGTTGACGTCATCACATCAGCACATCTGATAATTCCTCAGTCACATGAACACTTCAGATCGTGAGCGATTCCGATCACCGCTGTTCTCTTTAAAAAGTGCCCGGTGTGACACAGGCGCAGAAATAAGCGTTTTATCCTGAGGTTGTACGCTTAGACGAAAACCCAAATATGTTCGGGGTTCAACAAGAGCAAGGTTTCCAGTTCTAGTCGAAAAGCTGAATTGAGCAACTTCACAATGAATCAAGTGACTCTTCTTCTGCATGTCGACGACGACGTCTTGGCTGGCGTTCGGCTTTTGCTGAAACGATTCTGTTTTAGTTACCGGGCACACAAAGGTCACTGCAATCGTGACACAGTCTACGTTTTCTTGCGAAAAAAGCGCGCGCTTCAGACAGCGAAGTAACAACATAGAGGTTTATTCGCGTTCATCTACCTGAGAGTACGTTTCGTGCGTCATTTGCGCGTAAGAAACGAGGGGCACGTTTTGATCTGCTGGCCATTCTGCACGCGACCGGCGACCTTACAGCTTGTTGCTATCGCATTCATTGCTTCACCTTGGCAAAGATCACACTATTTTTTTCAGGCACACTATAGTCCTATGACAGCATCCCATTTTCAATTTTAAATGCGAAGGGTTTCTTAGCGAACTTCGGCGATTTTAAGCGCATCCATCCATCCATCCATCCATCCATCCATCCATCCATCCATCCATCCATCCATCCATCCATCCATCCATCCATCCATCCATCCGTCCATCCATCCATCCATCCGTCCATCCGTACATCCGTCCGTCCGTCCGTACGTCCGTCCGTCCGTCCATCCATCCATCCGTCCATCCGTCCATCCATCCATCCGTCCGTCCGTCCATCCGTCCATCCATCCGTCCATCCATCCGTCCGTCCGTCCATCCGTCCGTCCGTCCGTCCATCCGTCCGCCCGTCCGTCCGTCCGTCTGTCTGTCTGTCTGTCTGTCTGTCCATCTATCTATCTATCTATCTATCTATCTATCTATCTATCTATCTATCTATCTATCTATCTATCTATCTATCTATCTATCTATCTATCTATCTATCTATCTATCTATCTATCTATCTATCTATCTATCTATCTATCTATCTACGATGTTAGCTTTCCTGGCCATTTTGATCACGGTATCAATACCAAACTTAGTATGGCATAGCATGACAGTATGACGAGCATAAGTGACTATTCGTTACATGAAAACCATAATATTTACGTTGTGAATGTCATAATTTACATTTTATGGTCTTGCTGCTCTTGCGGTAGTTTCGTTCACATGACATGTTGCAAAAGTGGTAAGGTATGACATGACTGCATGGAGAACACAAGCGACGGACCCTAACATGAAAATCATGACATACGTTTCATGCAATAACATCACTACATGCCACATTCATGATGCGCTCGTGGTCGTTTCGTCAGCTTCGCATATTCAAATTAGGTATTATGGGATGTGAATTGATGACAAAGGTATGTGGCTGATGCAAACATGATAATCATGAGATACGTGTAAGAGCTTAACTACATGCCACGCTCATGATGCGCTCGCGGCTGTTTCACTAGCTTGACACATACCAAATTTGGCACTACGGGATGTGAATGGGTGACGAAGGTTTCTGACTGGTGCAAACGTAATAATCATGAGATGCGTGTCATGTATACCTGACATGCATGTTGTCATGTTGCTATAACAACATCACTGCATGCCACGCTTATGATGCACTCGCTGTCGTTTCACTAGCTTTACATGTACCAAATTCGATTTTGCGTGACTGGAACGGATGACATAGGTAAATGACACGTACAAACATAATAATCATGACATGTGTGCGTTGTAACAAGACTACATGGTACACTTATCGTGCGCTCGCGGCCATTTCGCTAGCTCCATATATACAAAAATTGGTATCAGGTGACGGGAATAGTTGACGAAGGTAAATGACAGGTCCAAACATGATACCCCTGATATGGAAGTCATGTACAGCATAACTTACATTCGCCTCATAACGTTGTGCTGATTTTCAAGCGACCAACCAACCATCCTCATTCGCATATCATCGATTTCCACTATATGTGTCACCCCCCCCCCCCCTCCTTGACAGGCAGCGAGGAAGATTTCGGGTAGTCGGTGGTGAGGCTTGAGGAAGCAGCAGTTCCCGCTGAAATTGGGCTCTTGATCTCAGCTACGTGGTGTGGTGTTGCCGGGGAGGGTTTCACAGTCGGCGCCGTGGTTTCCGTCACTTTTCCGAGCCAACCGCCAATGACAGTCACCATCTCCTGTTCAAGCTGCTGCTGTTGCTGCTGCTTTAGTTGGTAATTTTTCTCCTCCAAGTCCCTTGCAGCTTGAGAGCAGGCCACAGTCCGCTTGGGCGGGTCCAGTTCCGCGGTCGAACGCCTTATTGGGGCAAGTTCCTCCTCCGTAGAGACGATGGGGGACTTGCAGAGCTGAGGCCATGAGCTGCATGTTGTTGATGAAGCCGGGGCCTCTATGGGCCTCAGGAACTCACTGGTGGTTACCGGATTGGCAGTCGGTTTGGAGAAGTGTTTTTGTCAGGCCCCTTGTTCTTCCCATTCTTTGGCATATCGTTTCGGAGACGGGGCGCCGTCAAGGCGAACGCGCGTACTTGAGATAGGATGCCTCCGAAGAACGCTGGGAAGCACGTCTGGTCAATTCAGAAGTCCAACTGGCTATCGAAGAGAAGTAAGTGTCAGTGCTGGATAGAACACCCTGCCAATAGGTTCGATGAACCCTTGCGGAAGCATGGTTCAGCTTAATTCCTTGAGGGAGAGGGGAAGGGTGAAGCTGAAAGGAAATGTAGAGAAAGTAGCACGCGCAGTTCCTTTCAGGGTACAGGTAGGTGGGGTTGAAGGTCCATTACCCCCCTCCCTGTCCACCCGAGCCTCTGGCTATTATGTCAATGTCAAGTGCCAACTATGCGCTCTCCCCAGTCGGAAAGTCTGGGGCCCGTCGTATCATTATTAAGATACGTAATAGACATCTATCTATCTATCTATCTATCTATCTATCTATCTATCTATCTATCTATCTATCTATCTATCTATCTATCTATCTATCTATCTATCTATCTATCTATCTATCTATCTATCTATCTATCTATCTATCTATCTATCTATCTATCTATCTATCTATCTATCTATCTATCTATCTATCTGTCTGTCTGTCTGTCTGTCTGTCTGTCTGTCTGTCTGTCTGTCTGTCTGTCTGTCTGTCTGTCTGTCTGTCTGTCTGTCGGTCGGTCGGTCTGTCTGTCTGTTTGTTTGTTTGTTTGTTTGTTTGTCTACGACTTCTAGCTCTCCTGGCCGTTTAGATAATGGTATATATACCAAAATCGGTACGGCATAACATCACTCTAAAACGAGTATAAGTGACAAATCCTAACATGGAAATTATGACGTGTATGTCATGAATTTCATAATTTACATTTCATAATCTTGCTGCTCTTGCGGTGGTTTCGTTCACACGACATATTGCAAAACTTGAATGGTAAGACATGACTGCACGGCAAACGTTAGTGACAGACCCTAACGTGGGAATCATGACATGCATGCCCTGTAATTTCGACTGCACATAATTGTTCAGCGAACTGGGAGCGCATGAGCAACACGCACACGAAGCAAAGAGGAGGCACTCAGCACGAGCGCTGAGTGCCTCCTCTCTGCTTCGTGCGTGTGTTCCTCCCGCGCTCCCAGTTCACTGAACGAATATGAATTACCAACTAGCCCACCTTTCCATCCTGTTGCATGACTACCTGCCACGCCCGTGACACACTCACAACCGTTTCGCTAGCTTGACATATACCGAATTAGGTTTTACGTGATGTCAATGGATCACGAAAGCAAATGACACGTCCAAACATAATAGACATAACATTTGTGTCATGTAAGACATGACTACATACATCGCTCATAGTGCACTCGCGGCCGTTTCGCTAGCGTCACATTTACAAAATTTGGTGTTACGTGACCTGACCGGATGACGAAGCTATATGACTGGCGCAAACATAATCATGACATGCGTGTCATTAAGAGCACGACTACACGCCCCGCTCATGATGCACTCGCGGCCGTTTCGCTAGCTGCACATAACCAAATTTGAACTTTCGTCCTGCTAACGGACGACGAAGGTAAATGACACGTCGAAACATAATAATCACAACAGGCATGTTATGTAAAACATGAGTACATGCTACGTTCACAGTGTGCTCGCGGCCACTTCGCTAGCTTCAGATATACCAAATTTGGTTGTAAGTGACATGAATGGACGACGAACACAAATTTCAGGCGCAAGCATTATAATGATGACATGAAAGTCAGGTACGGCATAATTTACATCTGCCTCGTAACATTTCGCTGATACTTAAGTGACATATATCAACATTTCTCATTCGTGCTTCGCATATCATCAATTTCTAGTGTACGTGACATCTGCGATTTTTTTTCTCCAGAGTGGAATGCAGGCGCCCGTTCGGCAACACTCAGGGCGACGGAATGGTTGAAGAGGATCACATCGTAAAGGAGGCTGCTTCGCCATTATCCGAACACGCCGCAAGTAAGGACTTTTCCCCTCAGAAATTCTCGGTAGTTACAACGTTCGAGCAATGTTTGATATGTTTTCCCCAGCCTTTAGCCTCTCAGGTGAGATCGGTTGACTGCGAGCGATGCCGAGGTGTGTTCTAGGGTGTCAGTGAGAAGCTGACCTCGGGCAAGGAGGGCTCAAGAGTGAAGACAGGCACCGTCACGCAGAGCAAGTTCGTAAGCGACACACCCGTGTCACCGAACTTGAGCAGGTTTTCAACCGACCTCACTACGTTCCACCCGTGAAAGAAAAGCCGTTATGGACCAAGGGGAAAATGGTGCCACTTGCAAGCGACCGATTTCTTCCTTCTCCCCGTGCATCGAATGGACGCACCTTTCATTGCATTTGCAACTCGCTGCCGAGAACGAATTGGCACCATTCTTTTTCAGGGACCGTTTCACGCTGCATGTTTTGCTAATACACCTTTTCTATCACCCCGAAGAGACAAAGCACAAGAAAACAACAGCACATCCACGATGTGAATGATGGCGAGTAAGCGAAGCTACCCCGCACATTGCGTGACAACACGTGCGTACAGTATATACAAAGCTGTTTATTAATCACAATGCGTATATGGTGTTGAGATGTGCGCCTCGTTACATTTTATTATGACCGCCGTGTGATCGGTGAAATGTAAAGCTAAGGGTTCTTGTATTGGATCCAACCTGAAACTTCGAAAACGACGTTCCCGCGCCGCTGCAGCTTCTCCGGGTCGGCGCTGTCGTTACGCTGCAGCTTCGCGAGCCCGCAAGTCCAGATTCGCTTGTCAGCGCTGCCATGCTGCAGCCACTCTGTGAGCCCGAAACTCTGGACTGCGTTGCTGCCAGCCGTCGTGTCTACATTCCCATGAGAGATGATGATGATGAAAAACTATTACGCCTATTCATTCATATATTTTTCCTTCATTTTTATTTCCTTAAGGACCCCTCTGGGGGGGGGGTTTATTACATAAGGGGTGAATACACAGGAAAAGAGAACATTTGAACACGTTAATTTTCGCAGCACAGGTGATTTGTAACATTTGTCACGAAGGATGATGGGCAGGTGGTTGAAACAATGGAGCAGGGAAGGTCGTTTCAATCCTTGACGGTGCGGGGAAAAAAAAGAAGCGATGTGAAAAATGAAGCGATGTGAGCAATGGGTGGAGTCCCTAATACGGGACCCCATTGGCTTTCGCCCTAGTCCTTGCACGGGCCACTAGGGCCTCTTGAACCCCCCGGTTCGGGCTGGACAGGGCCACCTCCCACCCAGCTCTACTGAAATCCTTAAATACATCTGATGCAGGTGTTTCTTCGGCACTCCCATGCTATATGATAGCGTGTAGCTAGAGTAGTGTTCCATAGCCTGTAGATATGGGTGATGGGTACTTGTCAGAGAGAGCCGGGAACGAGTGCGTTTTATAGCTCTTGGTGCGCCGCAGCGAAAGAAACAGCGTGCCACGAGCGCGATCATCGTTCTCCTCTTCTACCACAATCGGTGCGTTTGCGGCCGTCGTTCCAAGCACGTGCAAGCCATGGACATCGGAGGGCTCGACCATGAGGTGCTTCGCTCCTAAAGGCCTGGCCGAGCCATTTAATAAGCTGCCATTCAATAAGCAACACAGAGGATACCAGTGACTGTGAAATTCAGCCGAGAGCAACGGTGAATCAGGTGGAATGATACAAAAAATGACAAGTTCACAGGAATAAAAAAAAAAGACGCCGACGGTAGTTGTTTAGAGGCCAGTTGGTGCATCCTTTCAGAAAGGAATGGATATGCAAGAAAAAAATACAGCGCACCAAAGACAGAGACAACAACTCTATATTTACTTTCTGAGAGCAGAATATGAGGTAAACTAGAAATTACTGGGAGAGGCCTGCAGTGCGCACAAGCTGAATGTGTGAGAAAGTGTTCAATCGGGTTTGAACGCATTTCTGAGCTTTCCGCGGCCGTTTTTGTGCCCTCGGTACTCGCGCTTCGTTTGTTGACGTTCGGCTTACTGCCTTCTTTCTGTCGTTTTGTATCTCGACGGTATGAATTCAAGATGAGACACGGATACAAAGGCGGAAGGCATACATCACCGGGCGTGCTAATCAAACACGAAAAAATGCATACACAAAGCCTGCTCGTCCAAGTCTAGACGGATTTTCCCGATGATTGGTCGCCCCGAAAGAAATGGTGATTACCATACTGTGCAGCTTTACTTGCCTTCTGCTTATCTGACCTTTCTCCGGTGCATTCATCGTGGCAGCTTAGACCCTTTGCGCAAAGTATATTTACCTTTGTGCCAAGCGTTAAAATGGTTGGAGTGAAAACAGATGCTCCCCAAACAATCAAATCGCTTTCTGGATGAGGAAGGCTCATGCCCTTAGCTCTCCAAGGAGCCCTCATGTTCCAGGTTTTGTCAAAATGTTCGGCTACGAGTTGACACCGCGAATCGAGGCACTCAATAGTTCTTTGATGTCAGTGTTTTGATCGCGCTCAAGTCTGTCGAAGTATGGTTGGTTTCCGATGCATGCTCGTTCTCGTCTTGAGCAGGTATCGCAACGCCCACTGAGTTATCGTAGAAGGCCAAAATGTCACGCGGAGGCGAGGAATACATTTTTACACAGCTCTTGCAGGCAGGCATGCGCAAGAGGTCTGCTCAAAATTTCCTCGTCTTCTCCATTTTCTCGGGCAACCCGTGGCAATTTGTAGGCGCCTGGGAACTAGAAGTAACAAACCTTTATTGCGTAAGAAGGCCCATTTTATTCCTGGCGTCTTTGGAAGATGCCTCGTCATGAGTTGCTCAGAGATTGATCGACAAGACTCAAATACCAGTTCGTCTTTTCGCTAGACCTGTATGATTAGACGATCTAATCACGTCCTTGTGAGCCCAGACTTTTCAGGGAAGTGCTCAATCAGATGTCGGCGGCAGGCTGCTGCTTGGTGGTCAGTAAGTATCAACGCTGGCTCTCCGAGCTCAATATTTGATGGTGACTGCCACGGCGTCTACTGTACTGGGTGATTTTGCTTTGTTAGAGGCTGTTCTGGCCGACCCTTGACTGTTAGACACGAGGGACTGCTGATTATTATTTGATAACCACGTTCGTGCAGACAGTATACTGTGATGTGAATCGAAGTGGTTTTAGAGATTTTCAGCCCCTGCCTTCTATTTAGGGAACTGGAAACACTTCTGCCCGTGCATTCCGTATAGCTTCCCGGATATTTTCGCGGTTAATGAGGCGGATACCTTGCGCGCACGAGACTTGCCTGCCGCTGATTCCTCTCGAGATATTGCTGCGGTGGTGGCGTGCTCTTTACGAACCCCCCGATCAATCGTTGACGCCATTTTCAGGTACGCCGTATGTATCGCAGTGTCAATGGCTGCTGGTGCTCTCACCGCTCGGGCTCTCTAGTGGATTTGTACTGCATTAAATGGCTGCACAAGGACTGTTCATAAACAACGCGTGGTGCAAACTGCGTCTCAGTGTAACCGAAATGGCCACTTTTTCATGTTCGGGAAGAAGACGAAGTTTTTCCTGAGTGGAACGCTGGTTTCAGTCTCTGTTATTTTTTCTCGTTTTCTTTGGTGCTAGTGGAAGACGCCGCTCTTCTGCCTGCAGAAATGGACGTAGAATCACCAGGGCCTCCACCCATACGTCCCGCGTCGTCGGTGGCCACTCTAAGAAAGCGCTCCGGCCACCCAAGTGACGTCGACAGTGAGGACACGCTCATGTACTCTACGGCCAGTGATGAGAGCTCCGATGGAAGTGACTTTGTGCCCGTGGCAAGACACAAGGCGAAGAGGAGGTTGCTTACGACATCTCCTTCCCAAAGTTAGGCCACCACGAATATTCAAGAGCCACCGGTTCACACTATTTTGTTTGTCCCGCTGAATGCCGCTGACAGCATGAACCGACTTAATCGCCAGGTCACGTCTATGTCACTTGAGGCGCTCGTTCCGGGACAAATAACAGACGTGAGAATCAATGGCCGCAAGAACGTTCTGGCGATAGACGTTACGCAACGTACTGCTCTCGACGTATTGACCAAGGTGAATGTGCTCGGGAACATCAACGTTCGTTCTTTCATACCAGATGGCAAGGACTCTAGGGCAGGCGTTATCTACGACGTCAACACTTCTATCAGCGATATTGATTTTCCAACTCTAATCAAACCAGTGACGGAAGCTACTACAATCTTGCAAGCCCACCGTCTCGGGAACTCACGATGCGTGAAACTAGTTTTCAAGGGTGACAGCCTCCCAACTCAAGTAAAAGTTGGTCATTTTCGACACACAGTACGGCCGCTCGTGCCGAAACCTCTTCAGTGTCGGAAGTGCTGTAAAATAGGACATGTGAGTGCTGTTTGCACAAGTTCTGCTGTGTGCTCCCGATGTTCGGAGTTGCACAACACGGAAGCCTGCCAGGCAGAACATCGCAAATGCGGCAATTGCCAAGGTCCTCACGAGGCGTCATCAAAGCAGTGCCCAAATGTGAAGAAGGAAATGCAAGTGCTGATGCAGATAGCCTGAGACGGTTCTACCCACAGGGAGGCTGCTGCCAAAGTGCGACGTCGACGTTCCCGCCATAGGAAAACTCCTAGGACATCCTCTGCCAAGGCCAGGGATACACCACTACCCCATATCACGCACTCACCACCACAAGCATCAATAAGTGCCAACAACAAGCATCCTCAGAAAGACGCAAGAAACATTGAGCCTGACGCGTGGCCAGCGCTTCCGTCAGTGACACTGCCAGTAGAACGGCAGCATCGCCCACTGAAAGCTACTTCAGAGCGAGTAAGTCATGACAGTCAAGATAACGAAATAATAGACGTGATTAAGACCCCCATGAAGACAATTCGAGTACTCCTGAATAATATTGAGACTCCGGCTGCCCACAGCGCTCTTTAAATATTGGACGCTTTGAATCCGGTGCTATCAAATCTACAGAAGCACCATGGCTCTTTCCCTGCAGCCCTTCCGTAAACAAGTGAAAGAGGCATCAATTTTCCAATGGAATGCCCGAGGTCTTAAACCCCGCATTTCGGATTTTCGACCATATGTTTTCAAGAATCAGTTTCCAATTATCGTAATTTGTGAACCACGTCTTCACAATGCTATAAGAATTTCTAAATACGAGGCTTTCAGATCTGCAACCCGTAACGAAACCAGTAAGGTCATTGTTTACATCAGGTGCGAACTCACATATATTGAGCATCCAGTAACACCGGACGACAGCAACCAATACGTGTGCCTGACAGTTAAGCGTAAGAACGTGAACTTCACGCTAGTGGCAGTATATATTTCGCCTTCAGGCCGCTTCGACCCAGCAAGATTAAGCGCCATTATATCAGCGACACCTGGGCCATGGATTATTACCGGTGATTTTAACGCTCATCACCCCCTGTGGGGAAGCCAGAAGATGGACCGTCGGGGAAGAGATGTGTCCTCCTTTGCATCTTACCACCAACTACATTGTTTAAATGACGGCGCTCCCACGTTTTGACGGGGTCTGACATATAGTAGCTGTCTCGACCTAACTTTTGTGCCGAGTAGCCTGAACACCAAGGTGCAGTGGTTTGCGGACAATGAAACGCATGGCAGTGATCACATCCCCACCTATATAAAAATCAAGGGGCTAAGCAAGTCGCAAATCGCGCCCACTTCCCGGATAGACTGGTCAAATTATCGACCAATTTCAATAATTCCAGTATTTTCCAAAGGCTTAGAAAAGATTATTTTTTCGCGTGTTTCAAGTTTTTTTGACAGACACAGTGTTCTATCTGATGCCCAGTTCGGCTTCCGTAAAGGCAGGTCAACGGAAACCGCTTTGCTCACACTCAAGGAATATGTACTGAAAAATATTGAGAGAAATCTTTTCACCTTGGCGCTCTTCATTGATTTTAGTAAAGCCTTCGATTGCATAAATCACAAAATTCTACTGTGGAAATTATCACAGAATGGCCTTAGAGGTATTCCATTAACATTATTCGAGTCTTATTTAACTGATCGCAAACAATCTGTTTGCATAAGAGACGAAAAATCATGTTTTCTTCCCATAATAAACGGTGTACCACAGGGTAGTGTATTAGGTCCGCTGCTCTTTAATGTCTACGTTAATGACATTACTAATATTACCACCTCTGTTCAATTTATCATATACGCGGATGACACTACACTTCTTGTTTCTGGTCCGGATTCACAGAAATTAATGAGACAATGCAACGATCTACTGGTTAAGTTATCTCAATGGTCGATTGCTAACTGCCTTAAAATAAATCCTACAAAAACTAAAGTAATGTTATTTCGCGCTAAAAACAAATCTCTGACTTGCCAACAAACGTTATTATTTGCTGGTAAAGAACTTCAAATTGTTGATGAACATAAATTACTAGGCGTTACTTTTTCTTCGCATCTTACTTGGGATAAACACGTAGAAAATATCTGCAAAAAACTGTCAGCTATAACAGGTGTTTTATCTAGATGTAGGTATCTTCTTCCACCGAAAGCAAAACTTAACATTTATTATGCTCTATTCTTTTCTCATTTAAGTTATTGTAGCTTAGTCTGGGGGACTACTGGGAAAACAAACATTATGAAATTATTTTTACTTCAAAAAAGGATGATTCGGCACATTGACAATATGGGCTTCTTAGAGACAACACGGCCAGCTTTCCTAAATCATAGAATCATTAAAATAGAACATCTTTACATTTTTCGCCTACTTTATTCCTTTTATTTCTCTAAAAAATATCTTCATAATTTTCTTGCGTCTACTGCATCGTTGACACCTAGAATCACTTCCGCCAATACTAGAAATAGTGACATGTGGTATGTTCCTAGATTTCGCAATAATTATAGGCTACAATCATTAGAACACAACTTGCCGCATATTTTAAATAAATACAAAGACGTCAAGTGCTTCTCAGCCAAGGAACTCAGGACTCTCTTTGTTAACATGTGATGACTTAACGTATTACTATTTCCTGCAATTATTGTTTTCTATGTTTCACTTGTCAGAGCAAATTGTGTATGATTTCCTGTCTTCTGCTGCATAGAATTTTTTTGTTTTCATTGTTTTTCAATAATTTCAGATATTGTTGTGTACATTTGTGTGAACATTTGTTTTTTTTTTTTATGTTGCTTTTTTTCGTACAACTGCCACATATGCCTTGTAACGGACCATCGACCCTGTCAAGCTGTTTGACAACAGCTTTTAGTCGATGGTATCCGCCAGAATCTTTGTATTTCTGGAAATAAATCTATTCTAAATTCTAAAGTACAGATCATCCACAGAGAAGCAATGCGAGAGAAACCAAGAAGGCTCTCTTGAAAGCCTAGAAGGTATAATGAAGGCCGCTATTCAAGAGGCAACGTTTAATTGTGGACCTTTGCCAGATTTTTGCAAATATGAGGTGGAGTTGGAGCGACTTCGCGCAATCCGTCGTCGCGCCGAACGACGTTATAGGCGCACGAAATCCATCTACGACTTGAGGGAAGCGAGACGTCTACAAAAGAAGATTCAACGTCGAATCAATGCACTACAGTCGCAACGATGGAAGTCACTATGCGAGTCGCTCGATCCCCACAAACCTCTTTCGCAAATATGGAGAATAATCCGCGGCCTACGAGCATTGCCACAACAGAATTGTCCGTTCAAATGCCTTGCTCTCCACCAAGGCCGGCGTGAAATCGATGTAGCGGAAGACTTCTGTGCCAGGGTTGCAAACAAGGGGTCCGGGATCAACATGAGTAACCTACGAAACGCGCCAGTGTCCAGAGACACTCGGATGGACAATATGTTTTCTCTAGAGGAGCTTCAGGCAGCATTGGCAGCATGCAAGCGCTCGTCATCGCCTGGACCCGATGGAGTCACTTACATGGCTCTTGCTAACCTAGGACGAACAGCTCGGCGTGCCCTTCTAGCTGTATACAATGACTCGTGGAGCAACGGTTCGGTTCCTCCTTCGTGGAAGTGCAGCCGCCTTGTGCCCCTGCTCAAACCAGGCAAATCGCCTCTGGACATGGCCTCCTATCGCCCCATCGCGCTTGCCAGCTGTTTTGGAAAGGTGATGGAGAGAATGGTGCTGACTCGCCTGGAGTGGTACTTGGAACATAACAATATATACCCCGATGCTTTGACCGGCTTTCGACGTGGACGATCTTCCATAGACAATGTTGTTGATCTTGTCACGTCTGTACAACAGCAGAAGAGCCTAAAGAGATTATCAGCGGCACTTGGATAATAAGGCTGCATACGACAATGTATTACATGAAACCATCCTGGACGCCTTGGGAAGCATTGGATTGGGAGGCCGCGTTTACCAATGGATCTACAGCTATTTGAAAGACAGAACCTTTTTCGTTCAGACATAAGATGGTGCAACAAGGCAACATCATACTTATCGCGGCGTACCTCAAGGTGGGGTCCTAAGCCCCATACTTTTCAACCTTGCGCTCATCGGCCTCGTTGACGTCCTGCCACACTCCGTACATCTGTCGATATACGCGGACGACATCTGCATCTGGGCATCAGGGGTCACGCGTCTACACGTACGAGCCAGGCTTCAGACAGCGGCTACACTGACGTCAAACTACCTTCAAGGACGAGGACTGAAGCTGTCATATGAGAAATGCTCACTAGTTGCGTTTACGCGCAAGACAATGACGCCATACCGCATCAGAATTAATGGACACACAATCAGCTATCAAAAGACTCACCGTTTCCTGGGAGTAATAATAGATCGTGATTTGTCTTGGAGCCCTCATATCGCTTACATGAAGAAGAAACTGACCATGATCACCCACGTCCTAAGGTTTCTTGTGGAAAAATCATGGGGTGCATCGGTACGAGCCATGCTTCAACTGTATGCTGCACTTTTTCTTGGCTTCATGCGCTACAGCCTACCTGTGCTTGGCAAGGCCCGCATAACAAACGTTCACGTCCTCCAGTCATTACAAGCTCAAGCACTGAGAATATGCCTCGGGCTGCCGAGATGCGCATCCTCAGCAGCGACTGTCGCAATCGCTCATGAACACCCTATCACAACCTACATTCGTGTCGATGCTTTAAGAACGCACATAAAACATGCCACCCGGACTCAATCGCATCACCTTGCCTCCCTCCCAACTTCCAGGCCATGCTCTGCGTTCTGCTCTATTATTGCCCCACATCACACGGTGATTCCCACGAACTTCACGCACGCAGCAAGACCGTCGTTACCATTGTGGTGTCTACATCCCCTGGAAGCCCTGATAACCATCCCCGGAATGCAAAAGAAGAAAAATTTGTCAAATTTGGCCCTAAAACAAACAACATTACTACTGTTTCTGCATGAGAAACACAGTGGACGCATTCACATTTACACGGATGGGTCGGTCACTTCAACAAGTTCAACAGGCGCAGTGGTAATTCCGTAGAAATCTATCACGATAAAGTTCAGGACCTCACATCTGACATCATCCACGGCGGCAGAACTCGCCGCCATTCGTGCCGCTCTGGAGTTTTTAGTTGAAGAACCGCAACAGACATGGTCAATATTCTCCGACTCCAAAGCAGCTATCCAGGGAATTGCCTCGCCATATCGTCATGGACCAAACGAACAGCTAATTGCTGAAATACGACTGCTACATCACCGGGCTATAGAGAAACAACATGACATAGCATATCAATGGATACCAGGCCACTGCAGCATTGATGGAAACGACCGTGCAGATGAAGCAGCCCGAACTGCTCATGACGATGCCCCTTGTGTAGCTATACCATTATCAAGAACGGACGCCGCTGCAAGGCTTCGATCACTTGCACGAGAACTGACACTCGCTCAGTGGAATTCACCGGCATTCACCAACGTCCGCCTTCAGAATTTGGACCCACACCTACAGCTCCGTCTTCCATCAGGAATAACCAGAGCAGAGGAGACACTTTTGTGCCGTCTCTGGATTGGGGTGGCCTTTACAAATGCTTATTCGTTTCGAATCGGAATGGCCAGAAGCCCGACATGTGACAACTGTGGCTGCGCAGAGACTTTCTCCCATCTTCTCTGCGAGTGTCCCCGCTTCAGCGTGCCAAGAAAAGAACTGTCAAAAGCTTTAGATAGAATAGACAATCGCCAATTGTCGGAAGAAAGGGTATTAGGACACTGGCCGAGACCGTCCTCTGCACGCAAGGTATTGAGAGCGTTGTTGCGCTTTCTGCGGGCAAGTGGTCTTAGAGACAGACTGTAAACAGCGTCGTGGATCGTCTGATGACCTTCTCTCTCTTTTTTTACAACGTCTCTTTTCTCTCATCTTTTATCCCCCTTACCCCCTTCCCCAGTACAGGGTAGCCAGCCGGTCTGAGAACTGGCTAACCTCCCTGTCCTTCCTCATTTATTCCTCCTCCTCCTTTTCGTGTTCGCTATTTTTGTTCTAGAAAACATTCAGAAACATCGATGGTTCATAGACATATTTGCTGCAACATATACTTTCTTTACAGTAAGTATTCATCACTCAGGTGTACCACCAAAGCGTAGAAATATAAGAAAAAAATGCTGACATTAAACATTATGTCAATTTTATGGGATGTAGATGACTGAAGAATTCCAGAAATATTAATCTGCTTCAAACACCTTACAACAGCACCTTTATTCAGCATGTAAACCGAACTAGGTAAGAAGAAACGGTACTCTAAAATATTTTTTTTCATAAATATTACTCGAAGGACATTCTATGGAATCCAAAGTCTCCCATGTGACCAAAGACATTTTTTTTTCTCTCAGGGTTATTATAGTAATCTACTGTTTTTGATGTCAGAATCGGCACGATTCCTTTTCAATTGTATTTGAGATGGTTGCTAAAGTGGCTGGGACACTGCGTAAAATGACACAGATGTATTTTCGAAGTGTTGCTAAAGGGCACTAATCTATACTTGACTCGTTCGATGTTTTTATAAAGGAGCATTAGGTTACCGTCAGCAATAGCGAGTCACACGTGACGGTGTGTATGTGCCCCTTTATAGCCTTCGTTTCGATGTTGGATACCAGAAGAAACATAACAGCATATCCAGGGAGTGAATGATGATGAGTAGGGCGAAGCTTCGAAGGGTTTTATCGGCAAACCGTGAATCATCCGCTGCCCTCATTCGTCCTTCCATTTGGTCATCTATCTATCTATCTATCTATCTATCTATCTATCTATCTATCTATCTATCTATCTATCTATCTATCTATCTATCTATCTATCTATCTATCTATCTATCTATCTATCTATCTATCTATCTATCTATCTATCTATCTATCTATCTATCTATCTATCTATCTATCTGTCTATCTATCTGTCTGTCTGTCTGTCTGTCTGTCTGTCTGTCTGTCTGTCTGTCTGTCTGTCTGTCTGTCTGTCTGTCTGTCTGTCTGTCTGTCTGTCTGTCTGTCTGTCTGTCTGTCTGTCTGTCTGTCTGTCTGTCTGTCTGTCTGTCTGTCTGTCTGTCTGTCTGTCTGTCTGTCTGTCTGTCTGTCTGTCTGTCTGTCTGTCTGTCTGTCTGTCTGTCTGTCTGTCTGTCCTGTCTGTCTGTCTGTCTGTCTGTCTGTCTGTCTGTCTGTCTGTCTGTCTGTCTGTCTGTCTGTCTGTCTGTCTGTCTTGTCTGTCTGTCTGTCTGTCTGTCCTGTCTGTCTGTCTGTCTGTCTGTCTGTCTGTCTGTCTGTCTGTCTGTCTGTCTGTCTGTCTGTCTGTCTGTCTGTCTGTCTGTCTGTCTGTCTGTCTGTCTATCTATCTATCTATCTATCTATCTATCTATCTATCTATCTATCTATCTATCTATCTATCTATCTATCTATCTATCTATCTATCTATCTATCTATCTATCTATCTATCTATCTATCTATCTATCTATCTATCTATCTATCTATCTATCTATCTATCCATCTATCTATCCATCTATCTATCCATCTATCTATCTATCTATCTATCTATCTATCTATCTATCTATCTATCTATCTATCTATCTATCACTGCACTGGTTATCCTGTCAGTACCATGAAAACTTTCAGCCATTACCAATCTTTGGTCTGGTGCGCACCTGTCGTAAAAGCGCAACAATCCACATTATGCTGACAAATTGTGACATGAACAAACAAATCGCTCAAATATGTTCCTTTATGAGAGGCTTTCACTGTTAATAATTTAAGCCCCATAAAGCGCTCCAGTCAGCTCCAGCTCACCTTTATTTTAAACGCTTTTTGCGATACAGTTTAAGAAAATATGGGTCACCAGTTACTTCTTTGGAGTCCTGATCATTACACAATCTTATGAGTCACAGCTCAAGAGCGGATCTTTAGAGAGCGTTTGGCGAGCGAGTTCGCCTCAAAGAGCAGCGCGTACTCTTTTCTCGCAGAGCATCAGAGGATACTGTTTCAGGTGTGAAAATATTTCTGCTCCAAGCTGAGTAGCAGCGATCCGTTTTCTAGTAATCCCAGTGCGATGCCACATCGGCAGCGCATATTTGTCCGCGGTGGATATTACGAGGCTGTAGCTCCTTTCACGCCCATAGAAACAATTTAGGAAAAAGAGCGGCACGCTTTCTCATCTCTCTAGCCGATACCGTCGTTTAGGTGCCGTCGGCGAAACCGTGGTCGTCAAAGGCAGGCTAAACTTACGCATTATTCCTGCCCGGAAACCAAAGAGCGTAGTTATTGGCAAGCGACGCGAACTGTATGAGCCGAGGGCTGGTGCTTTTCCAGGTCTTGCATCAGGAGGGATGAGTGGAGGGAGTTGCCTTAAAGTGCGGGAGGAAAGGAGCAACATGGTGGGAGAGAGGCCAGGAAAGGAGGTGTGCGCGACCTGGGCGCATGCGCAAAGTGGTTCTTCCTACGCAGCCAATAAAAAGCGAGCTTTATTAGAAAGGGGGCAGCCCCGGTGAGTGGGACTCGGGACTGCGGCGGCGACCACACGGGTGCGAAAAATTTGCTGCCGGGCCTCGCTCGAAAGACTTTCTTTTTTGGCGGGACTCGCCCGCGTGTGCTTGTCCTCGATCGAGGCCGACTTTACCGGAGGTCCCGCTTGGGCCGCTCTGTCCTCACGAGAAGGAAAGCGTTTATCCTCACGAGAAGGAAAAGTGAGTGTTCAGCTACTGTCTGACATCTTTTTTTTTCGTTATGTGATTATCAATGCGAATCGCATGAGTCAATTATATGTACAAGGATAGAGATGTCACAAATAAACAAGATTCATATAATTGGTGGCCCACTTTGACCATCTAGATTTGATGGTTTGGCTTAATACGGTTTTGTGAAGTGGTATTATTTTGCAAGATTCAAGTTTTACGCACCGCAATACTTTATAGGAATGTGAAAATTTAGCTCTAATAATGTTTTTTTTTTGTCAGAACACGGGTCACTGTAGCCTCATTTCAAAATAAATAAGAGATATTCGCTGCATAATTTGTTACTTTCTGAAATTGGTTTTGTAACGTTAATATATGTCATCAAAGACAATAAAAAATCCAACTTCTTCAGTTGACAACGGCCAGACATTCCGATTATGCGGGTCTAAAACTCAGCCTCCGTTTGGAGCAATAACTTGTGGAGGTTTCACCATGTGACGGCACTTGTATTTACTGACATTTCATATCAGTGATTCGGTATTTTTCATTTTTGTATTTAGATTACTATATCTTAGAGCACCATTCAGTACAAAGATTTCGGAAGCTTTCATACTGTTCGCTGCCCGTTGAACCCGTCACTTGATGCAGAATTTTACATTTGAAAGCAGCCTCATTTACCTAACGATGTTCTTCGCTCCTCTTGTAAATCAACGAAACAGGTGACAGCGCTATTTATTAAGTTGATACGATGGTTGAGAGCGCTGCTAAAGGCATCGGAGGATGTGAGCCAAACACTGGCTGCGCTTGTGCTAATGGAAAAAAAATATTGTAAGAGAATGCCTGGTTTCACGAACGCTTTCAGATCAGAGTGCCAATCCCTGTGTCGGAGAAAATTTAAAGGAGTCTTTGCATTGTCTTATTTTTTGTGGTGATCGGCCCAGTCATTAGTGCCGATGATATTCGCTCTATCGAGCCACACGATTTCAAGAGTTTTGTAAGCTGCTTCGAGCATACAAAACAGTATACAGACGACTATGTCCACTTATTTGCTCAGAACAACACAAATAATAGAACATTTACTATACTTTGGTTGTCATAATAAAAACATGTAAACCGTCAACTAAGGTCATTGCCGCCATGGCAGCCTGCACACCGATCTACGAACGGCGAAGGTCTCGTTTTAGACCAATGAAAATGCTTGTATGCATACCCTAAAAAAGATAACGTATTCCGGCATAATGTCAGGTGCAATTAGATATGTCTGGGCAATGTGCAGCGTCGCGCAATTGTCTTCCTGCTACGATATTTTCAATATTGCATAGTTTCTCGATAGTTCAACATGATTGCGTCGGCATAACAATAATTTGTCGCGTGCATACAGAAAAATACAATCGTCATTGTAACAGCGTAGCGCAGCGGATGACAATCTACCAGTTTTTATTATCTATAGAGTTGCGCTGTGTCATGCGTTGGAATAAAATTTGGCCAGATTCCCCCTCTTGGCTTTGAGTCCCGAACAATAAAAATATTAATGCTGTGGATTTATGTGGCACAACTATTTTATAAATGATGTGTACTTCGATTAACATTTTGTCAGAAAATGTCTCAATGTACCTTCTCGCGTAACCGCGCACTAAACTAAGCGATAAAGTTGCTCAAACATGCCGCATTGGCCATCGTTTTTAACAATGGGCATATTAGACGGAATATTCTTGCGGTAATCTTTACCGCATTACCTTTGAAAATATCGGAATCAACTTTGAGAAGAACCGTTCTTCTTTAGCGTGTAGTTTTTTCCAGAATTTCGCACTTCATTAACGTTTTGAGCATTGAACACCACTCGTAAATGAATGCGACGTATTGGCTATTTAGAATCACTCAATGCGAAATAACTTCTCGCGCATTTGTTCCAACATGTTCCGGTCAAAATAGAAATGGCAGAAAATGCATCCGCTTAGAAACATTTTTCCCACGAACATCATTTTGAAGCACACTTGCTCTGCAGCCTCGCGGAAAGTGAGTGCGATTCCGCAACACCACCTTTTTCACCTAAAAGCACCGTGCCGACCAGCACTAAGAAAATTTTCGCCTGGAAGCTGGTGAGTGCGAATAAGTGAATATCGTGATGACTGCTGAGAAAGACCTTTGGGTACGCTTTACTTATAGAGGCACGAGTGGTCGAGCACACAGGTGCCGAAGGGAAGGGATTACCTCAGTGCAAACGAGGACGGAACGAAAATCGCGACTGTTCCATCCTCGTTTTCTGCGCAGTCTCCGGCGTAAGTTGATAACGGCCGATTTCACACGAGGCGATGGAACGCAGTTTACTTCGAGAAAACAACTCCACGAGTACCCTATAATGATTTCGCGGATTTGAATACAATGCATCCCTCTGAAATAAAGCGAAAGCGATTGTAACATCGTCTCAATACACGTTCGCCATTGCACAATTCACGTTGCGTTTTGATGCCCAACTACACACAATATTATCGACAAACGCACAATCGGTGAACGTGATGAGCAAACTGCAGGTTTGCTGGAAAAATGCAAATAAGCCCCAAAGACCCCACAAGGGACTGGAAAATTATACAAGCTAGTCAGCGAAACGAGAATTCCGAATTGGCTCATTACAAGCGGAACTCTGCAGCGGGGAGTAATTTGCCTCGGCGAAGTGTTGCGACGCGCAACGACAGAGCCTTGCTGCGTAAACGCCTGGGCCGTTCACCCTCTGCGGTCTTATTTGCTGCCATCACAAGCGGCGGGGGGCGCCGCGTGGAAGTGCCCAGGATAATCCATCGCGAAAGGACTACGCCGCGTTGCAGCGAGCGTTAAGGACGCACGTTTGCCCCACCTTTTTTGTTGGCGGCGCTATTCAGTCGGAACGAAAAACTACCGAAACGTCGTTCAGGACGGAAGCCGTTCGGTCGTTCTTTGGCAACGTTTCCAATAATGCATAACTACAGAAGAGCACGTACCTCAGGCAGGAATAAAGAAATTGTGCGAGAAACGAAAGAAGGAGCAAGCAGAGATGTTTACATTAGCGCAAGTGGACTTCTCTGTGTATGTAGTCAGGGCGGTGATGCGGGGCTTGAGTCACACAAAAGGACCAATACAAGTGACTGTCAGAGTTGCCAAATTGATGTGACTCCGGAATCATCCCACATTTTAGTGACCTTGGAATGGAACTACGTCACTTTTAGAAAAAGGAAGCACATTCTCGTTTTGAAAATTCAAACATTACTTGGTGAGAAACTCAGATTTAACAATAAACCGGTGCTTTTTCTTGTAATGGCTTGGCTGATTACAAGCGACGCGCCTAGTACACTTCTGTCCTTATATAGACTGCGTTGCTTCGAAGCACTTCTTTCGAGACGCTCGTGTTTGAGACATGGACGGCAATTGTTCTATCTCACTTTTTTGTTTATTTGAAACCAACCACTGAAGGAGCCATCATTCACACTTAGGGAGCTAAACGACGAAGCGTCCATAAAGCTTATCACATTTCGTTACGAAGTTCTTTCATGAAATAAGCCAAAGTAAAGCTTCCTTTTGTCCTCTGCACTGCTTGCGACCTTCATTGCTGCACTTAAAAATCACGAGCGCACCTAAACACGAAAAAAATTCAATAAAAATAGGTGGCTTCTCTCTCTCTCTCTCTCTCTCTCTCTATATATATATATATATATATATATATATATATATATATCTGTTAGATCTCATTAATATTGTGTCAAAACACGGAAAAACGAGTAGCCCTTAGGTATACACTTCTTTCCCATATATATATATATATATATATATATATATATATATATATATATATATATATATATATGAGATATAACAGAGAGCAATGCCAAGGAATGTACAGGGGAAGTTATTAGAACCAATGGAATGTAAATAAGAAGAAAGAAAAGTGGATGAAAAAATAACCAGCCGTGAGCAGGAATCGAACCTACGACCTTCGAATAACGCGTTATTTCATTGGTTCTAATAACTTCCCCTGTACATTCCTTGGCATTACTGTCTGTTAGATCTCATTAATATTGTGTTAAAACACGAAAAACGAGCCCTTAGGTATACACTTCTTTCCCTTATATATATATATATATATATATATATATAGAGAGAGAGAGAGAGAGAGAGAGAGAAAGAAGGAACCATGGTAGTTATATATATATATAATGATTTATAAAAAGGTTATAAAAACTCAATTTTCACAATTCAGAAATTTCCTATCAAAACCGCCCTGATTTGAATAAGAATCTTTCTAAAGTGGAACATATATATGTCCGCGACAACGACCTAACGAGAAGGCTTCCAAAAAGAGGATATTGTAAGTAATGAAATCCAACATATTTCGAATAAAGGCCGCGTTAATTTTTTTTCTCTTATTGCTATCATTTTTCCTTGTCTGGTTACCACGCCTCAGAACATAACCGCGTTTGCATCGCCAAGCAAAGGGGGTGTTGAGGAGGAACGTATTTTGTCACACTACTGTAACATCACGCTCGTCATGTTTTTTTTTTTTTCAATGTCAAGAAGAAGTATGTAGAGAAGAAGGGGGAGAAGCAGCGCAGGGCCCACAACGTCTCTTTAGGTGTGAACGATCTGCCAATTGGTAAAAAAAAGAAACCGATGCAGAAGTTAGGGTTCAAACAAATGCGATTTCCCAACATTGATACCCCACACGAAAGTAGCGAATTTTCTATGCACGGCCTCATCTTTATATCGCGAGAATTTTAGTATTTGACCACGTAAACAACCTTTGCGAGAAGCAAGGCATTGTGTATAATGGCGCACAGGCGAACACAGAAAGTTGTCCTCGCCCAATCCTTGCTTGCTTCGCTCGTTTGACGATCGTGAGGATTGGCGAGCTCTGGGACCCAGTGTTTCGTATTCCATGCAAAGAGCAAAGGTGTCCAAGTGGAAGTCATAGGCAATTTACCAGTAAGAAGTAACAGTGTTACAGCTACAGTTATCTAAGTAAAAAAGTGGATTCGTTACAGTTACAGTTAGCGAGTTTCGAAAAATAACTTGTTACAGTTACAGTTACTCTGAAAAAGTGGCGGCGTTACTTTTACGTTACTTTACAAAATATTTAATAGATAACAAATCGAATGATAGTATTTATTTAATGAAAACCTACGAAGGCATGCGCGGTTAGTCAAAATTGCACGTGGTAAAATACTAGACGAAGGAAACCTAGAAGATGGCTCAACACCAGCCTTCTTTGTGTACGCCTGATTATGTTGCGCCAATTTATTTGCTTATGCACCGTTGATTAAAATTGACCTAGTTTGCAATTAATAATAATGATCGTCCTTGCACACTGGACGTGGAAAGCGTCGTTGAAGCGCTGGAACGACAGCATTATCCTCGGATGTTTATCAGCGATACCCAGAATTGCTTGCGAAGAGGAATGCGGAATGCGTCACGAGTGAGGACGACGTTCAATGTGACTATTTCCGATGTTCAAGGTGTATATGGCTCTGCGTCCGCTGGGCGCAAAGTTCTCCTGGAAATCTACAAGCACGATGTGGGGATTGCGACGCGACTTAACATCGGCGGAATGGGCAGGAGGAAAAGATCGACAAATGGGGTATTGCTAAAGCAACTCGTGTAACGCGTTCTTGGACGGAGTTTGTTCAACATTGCTGGACAACTGGACATAACTTTGACATAAGCAATGCGATGACGCTAGCGCGTGAACGAAGTTTGGGAGGGGAGGCGGGAGAGAATAAACCTTTTACAATCAGTTCCAAAGCGGTGTCAATGAATGATTCGCTAGCTCACGGTATTTGTGGCTCTCAACCGTATTGCGCTCTGCTGTGTTCTAGGCACCTGTCAAACAAGATTAGCTCAGAGCCTCGGACGAAGGAGACTAAACTTGGCGTCCTAATCATTCATCGATACACCAAGAGCAGAGATGGCAGCTCAAGTGACCAAAAGATATATATGTGAAAAAAAACGGACTTGAACTTGGTCTTAGCGACCTCTACTCCCACGCTGCGAGGGGAGCGGTGTTGTGGAAAGGTGAAAAGTGGAGAGAAAATGGAAAAGTAACTTTAACGCTATTTCCTGTCACAGTTACTGCGTGAAAAAGTAACAGGGTTACAGTTACAAGTTCCCATAACTTAAGAGTACGTAGTTACAGTTACGCGTTATTCAAAAAAGTAACTAGTTACCAGTAACGTGTTACTAATAACTAGTTAGTGCACAAGACTGCCAAGTGGTGCAATGTTCCAACTAATACGAGCGGATTTAGAGGGTTTTGTTTCCCATGATGCAAATCTTAGTTTCCGCCATATTAACGACTCCGGATGCACGGCAAAACTTATCAGTCTTTTTGAACACAACTTCTGTCAGCTAAGAAATATGTTTGGTTGACATCATAGCATAAAAACATTTAGGCCTAAGCGTTATTAAAACATTACAGTTGGTACCAACATAGTGACTGTGCAAATACTAAACGTTGCGGGAGAGCTGCCCCTCTCTCCCGATTCAGTAGGGTGGTTTTACTGCACGAGATGTGGCGCCAAGCTGCTAACCCTCGGTCTCGGCTCCGTGTTTTGCGTACTTTTGTGGTTCTTATGCATCTGATGATATCGCCTTCATGGGGCGTTCATTCTTAGCTCAGCAAAACAATCAGGATGCCTTTCTTACCTTGAGTAATTATAGGAATGGAACTGAAGTGCCCGGCCAGTCCCGGAATGAACCAAGTTTTGCATTCCTAGGAGTTGAAAGGAATGTAATGAAATGGAGGCGACTATTCCGCCACATTGGGGCCTGTATAGCATGCGTACATTCTCGGCAGTATTATCAGAACAGCGGCCTCGCACACGGGGCTTGCTCTGCCTTCGCGATACGGGCCTTGTGCGCATGACCTTCACCTCTCGGTGCATGCCACGAAAGCGTAACATTGGCCCTTTCGAAGTATTGCAAGCACAGATGTTGGGTGATGTCATAATCATTGGGTTTTGGAATCAGCGAAGGGCGTCTTTGTACGCAGCTTTGTTCATGCTTCTGCTGCTCATGATGATTTGCGATGGGTGGACCTTTAAAACTGATGGCTCAATTCAGAGCCTTTAACTCCTGGCGTGTTTCTGTACTTCTGCCACGACGTATCAGGAGACTCTTTCTTCTATACATGACGCTCATATAATGCTTTTCCCCGAGCGGCCTCAACAGATCTTCCATGGTAGAACAACTGCTTGCCACGCAAACGGCCTGGAAATTGATCCTCGCTCAGACCAGGAAACTTTGGTTAGTTATTTTATTTGCAACGTGGACAAGATGATCATCTTTCACTGACAACCAACGACGCCGACGCCAGAATTCCTGCGAAACGAGCTCTTTGTCGGGGAGAGGCGCGGCGAGGAGTCAGCCGAGAGCACGCGCCACGTAGATGCAAGAGGTTGGCGGCACGCGACCTGAGCCGGGAGGATGAGCGGCCACTGTGCGTTGAGACACCGAGCTGCGGAAACGTGGAACCTCTCGGTTCTGAAGGATGTCGGCAGGAAGAGCTCGGGAAGTGGCCGTCGACCTCGTAGATGGTCCCGAGTGAGCCTGCCCAAACTTGCCGCATCCTGCCCAGCAGTTCTTGGTGGACTTGCAGCTTCCCCACTTAGCACAAGAACGGGAGCAGAGTGGACGCATCAGCGGGAAAGTCTATGACGAGGCTAAGCCTACCCTAGGGAGGCCGTCCGGGACGACGACGAGCAGCTTGTTCGGCGGGACCGACCGACGGCGACAGCAGAAGGTTGAGGAGAAAGTCAACGACGTACGTGACCAACATAGACACGGCATCGGGGAGAAGCAGACGTGAACCGTGACCCCTTCAGTCACGAGTTATGATGCGCTGTCAGAAACGCGTCAAATTTGCGTCGCATAATTCCAAGGCACTCAGTATTACATTCGAAGTAAGAAAATGTAGGGAAACGTTGTTCTGTGTGAGTTGTAGTGATTAAAGTTAATGAGTTAATTCTGCCATCAGTCAGCTTCAGTACTTGCATGAAAAGCCTTTGGGCCCGAAATTGACGCACATTTTGTTTTTCGGTTGGATTTGTTTCGAGCGAAGAAAAAGTAATACTTTTCACGTTGGAATGCGTCACGTCGAACAATCGTCGAACGTGGTAGTGCATCCAACAAAGTGATCCACTTGAGCAATACGCAGCATAATTAAGTTAAATAGTCACCACTTGTCCACTCAGGAGGCCTGCATGAATGTGCACGATAAGTTTTAATCCATTTTATGAAACACGTGGGTCGTGACGTGCTATTGAATTTGGCGTCTCTATTCGTACACACCGTGACCATTAGATTATGGAGACGCCAGATTGCTTAAGGAGCAGCAGCTAAGAACGGACTGGTTTGCAGACTGCTTTACTTGTACTAGTATGGGGGTGATTTTGTGTCCATGAGTGTTGGTTTGGTTTCGAATTTTCGTCTTTTGGGCTATAAAGTGTTCGTTCTTTGCGTCTCAATTCCATCCGATGCTCCTGAGATAAGTTAGTGACACTCTTTAACTTTTGAGAAAATAACTACTGGGAATTAGAAGGGTACCAGATCACGCTAGTTTGTAGCGATTCGTGGTGCTGGATTTCCTCTGAAGAACGTGGAAAGAACGTGTTTTACCTATGTCCCACTTTTTAAGAGGCGCGCTATCATTACTTGAACTTCAGAGCTCGCATAGAAATAAAAATCGATATAAACCATTTCCGGCGCAGAAGCGGAACGCCAATTTTTTGCGATGTAACGAAGCCAAAACGTAAATCATTTCGGTCTGGCACTATCCTCCTTGGCGAACCGAGAAATCGTCGGTTGTATCGTGTCAGCAAATTTTAATAAGGTTTCATTACCATTTGCTGACTTCCGCGAGGTACATGATCTCTTGGTGCATTTGAAGTCTTTTATTGTGAACCAATCAAGGTGAATATTTACAAATGTCTTGGCGTCATACTTGAATGGCGCTCTCTAGCGACAGGAGCGCCACCTCGGTGACCATCTGCGCAGTATAGTGCAGCAGCAACAGAGCAGGAGCCTCACAAGCGAAGCTGCTGTGACCTTGAGAAGTACTTTGGTTTGGGCTAGTTGGTTCATAGTGCTCACATAGAAAGGGCAGCGCAAAAACTCGGGAAAAAGAAGGACAGTTGAGACAGCCGGCCTTGAACAACTGCCAACGCAGCATGTTTTGGCCACCTGGGTTGTGCTACAATGGCTGCCCATGAAAACCATGTTACACTCGCAAATGATTGCGCTCGCTTCCCAAGAATTCCTTACTGAGCTTCGTTTATAATGTTCTCTCTCTCCTATGTAGTGTACGCTCACAAGTGGCTTTACACCACCTGTTAATTTATCAAAAATCGTCGTGGTGACATTGTCTTGAGAGTTATCTATTTTACATATAAAAATCAAGCGCATGCGCACAGAGGAGCGACCTTTGAACATGATTTCACGCAGCCCATAGATGTTACGTGGACAGCCCCGCAACAGCGTAGATGGGGAGCGCACCTCTGTCTTCAGTCGTGTACGCATTCCATGACATTCGGAAATTTGCGCCTTTGCCTAAGACAATTTTTTTTCGCACGAAGCAAAAGGTGGCTCTCCCCTTCCCACTACCTTGGTATTTAACCCCGTTGGGGCTATGCTTCACTGATTTCCGTCTGATGCTGAACTTTACACGCCTGAAGTACTCCTCTTCGCTTCACTCGCTCTCGTTTTTCGTTATGCATGGCTTATGTTAGACTGCTTGGGACACACCCGCTTTTCGTGGAACAAGCAAGAAGAAGGCAGTGCTGTCGCGAATCAGGTGACTTCAAGTCTCAGCGGTCCAGCCACCAGAGAAGGAGCAGAAATTCGGCTGATCAGGGACATGGCCCGACTGGGTAGCACGCTTCGAAGACTCTGTTTTGTAACGCAAGGCGAGGAGGTAGAGACCGGGGACCTCTGTAGAGAAGATGGCACGAACATCAGCAGCGGTCCATGACCGCGTTTAGCTGTTGCATCCCTGAAAACTGCTACAGCGACGACGTCCAACACTGACGAACAGTGACCACCTTGTCACGACCACGCACAGGAGACACTGGTGGTTTCGAGATGTTGACTCCATGAGAACAGCGATGCTCCCACGCTGTGCAACCCCGCTCAACAAAGGGTTGTGCCTCCGTCTCGGCCTCCTTGTAACCCAGCCACAGAAAGGACAGCGCCATGCTTCGTGCTTCCGACCAAGCGCCGATATTGGGCTGAAATAATTCTGGCAGACAGGTGGGCGTCTGCTGGGGCCAAGCGTAATAATATGCCGTGCTGTCCTCAACGCGTCGAACACAAGCCCATGGGCGGCCTGCGTGCGCCCCCGGCCAAACGCCGCCAGATCAGCCGCCAATTTAATGGCTACGTTAGAAGATAAAGCATTAAATATTTTCATCTTTTGGTTTCATTCTAGTACACCACACTTCAATCACACGATTTGAGTTGATATCCGTGACAATAGTTTTTCGACCACCTTTTTTTCCAGCTTTCACAAATGGCGACTGTGTCAAATTGTCTTGGGACGTACGCGACAGGCATGTGACGTTATTCATGCAGTTACCTGTGAATAATATTCGTCATACCCAGAAAAAGATTGTTCATTCGAGTTACCTTAAGAAAAAAGTGAGGCACGCGACAGAGTGTCTCATTGCGTGCTCATTTTCTCGATGCTCGTCCACTACTTATTTTGCAGTGCGAAAGCAGCAATGGATAACTTCGCTCATAATGGCAGCTGTTTTAAGGGCCTCGTGTATTTATCAGCATGCCATGTATTCACGGTCTATCATAAACGGCGAGAGAGGAATCGCATAGAGAGGAAGATTATTACCGCCGAGGAACTTCGCGACGTCTCACAGTCACGCTGTGCCATGTATAGTCGAGGTCACGATCAGGTGTGCCATCATGCAACGCGAAGATTCGGCTCCGATCCAATGAAGAAGACTGGAGCAACAACAAAATATGCAAGTGCACCACGAGTGAACAGGAAGAAGCCTCACAGTGCTGCAGCAAGAATGGCCCGCAGTGTGCACCTGACGCCTTGGGCAAGAAAATGGTCTCGTCAAGATGCAGATTCGCGGCAAGGGTCCCTGCAACGGGCGTAACAACGCTTCCGTGATAAACACCAGCACGCGAAGATTGACGTCACCAATCCCAGTTTCTTTTATTTCACACCATGCACGCGAGCAGCGGATCGTTCGTCCATCACGCTGTGGCCCTCGGTTTTTCATTCTTCGGCAGCTTCCACGAATCTCAGGTTTTGGGCCTCAAGAAGTGCCACTGTGGCCGCTCACTATACTTGATCATAAGGCTCACTGATGCACAATCATGGAGTTCCAAAGGGCAAAACGGAACGTAGTGCTACGATACACTCAAGCCTTCGTCACCAACAAGGTTATTGCGGATGACGCAAAGGCCGTTTTCCGTGGCAAACACTGTTCTTGCGCTTCTGTGACACACGTTTGCTGCGCTCTGAGGATCGTTGTAATCGAGCGAGTTGCGTGCAGTCAAGTGTGACGTCATTCAACCAGAGAAATCCGATTCGTTGAATTGAACCACAAAGTTGAAGAGAGCACGCAGGGTCGATGGATGCTCGAGGCTTGTGCACATTGAAAGACGCCCAATTGTTGAGATAACCTCCTGTCCTGGCGCACTGCCAAAACGGCGATCGCCATATATGAGAAATATTAGTTGAGAATACCCTGCTTCACCGTGTATATATGGACGGGGCACCAGTGTCCTGTCTACCCTTTTTTTTTGTCCCGTACGCATTTTGCGTAATAACAAGACGTTTTTTGCTATGTTTGTTTCCGAGTGCGCAAGTAGAAATCCCAGGTGCTATATCCTGATTAGTGGTGAGATATCACCTGCGGGAAGGCAAAGACTCAACTCGAAGAATGTCGCATCTTCTCCCAAGAATGTGAGCAGAATGCGAGAAGCATTGGGCAGGAGGCAAGACGAAAAAGAAAGACGAATGTGACGTTCCATTCCACGTGAGGTATGCACAAGATTCCTGTGTGCTGCGGCCATTGCGTAGACTGGAAGTTGCGCCAATGTCAGACTACAAATTTCGGAGAGAATGGCCGATTAACAAACTTGACTGCTCGTGGCATGCAGGATTTGCGAGAGACAATCTCGGAGGAGCTTGATGCACACGAACAAAAGACTAACCCTGGAGGCGCATCATACAAACAGAAACAGAGTGAGGTGCATCTTCACTCAAGCGATGAAGACATCCGATCCCCGATTATCGCACGCACGTTCGGTAAATAGATTGTGGTATACCTCACGTATTTTTTTCTCACAACCAGCTTTCTTTGCAAAGGTGGGTACATGCTCCTGCCTGTATCGTATGCAATAAGCCTGCAGTTGAATAGAATGGAACCTTCGAGTTGAGAGTAGACCTGTGCGCCGTTACCGAAATCGCCGGCGCGGTGTTTCTCGGATGGGCGCGGCGCGGGAAGGGAAGAGGGGGCTTCATGAGTTGGTCAGGATAAAAATTGGTCCGTAGAATAATAAAAAAAATATGTGTCCCGGAAAGGGCGAAGCAGAACAAGCGTGACAGGTACAAGTCTTAATGTTATTTATTTACCAATACTGCAGTTTCAGTTTTTGAGACATAGCAGATGTAAATACAAATGTTGAGCACCTTGAAAAACGCAATTTAATGAAATGCACGATTACACAATTTTTTAAAGCTTGTCCGACCCAAGAGGGTATGAGAAGCTTTAAAAAATCAGGCTTTAATCAGGCTGATTTCGTAAATCCACGTTCTGCAATGAAAAAAAAAAACGAAAACAAATCAGAATATATCTAACGGACACAATATTTAAGTGATCATTGAAAGAGTAAAAAATGAGCTCGTTGGCAGGGATTCATCAATGTATATATCCAAGGTACACATATCTGTTCAACAGCACTCTGTCTATGCTGTCTTTTATCTCTCGTTTACCCATGCTATTTTTTATTCAATGTGAAGCATTTCTTGCGAACTTCGGCGACTTGGAGCGTATCCATCTATTCATCTATCTATCCATCCATCCATCTATCTATCTATCTATCTATCTATCTATCTATCTATCTATCTATCCATCCATCCGTCCATCCATCTATCTATCTATCTATTTATCTAGCCACTTACGTTTGGTTGATCTGGTGGTCACCCCGTTTACTTGGCGTGAACCAAAATTAGCATGGGATTTGGGACGTTAAACACCACATATCAATGAAATCAAGGTTAGCATGGGAGGGTAAGATGGTTTGATAATTATGACGCACTGGTCAAGGCATAAATAAGGTCACAATCCCGTCGCGTACTTCGCGATACACTTACCGCCAGACACTGGCACATACCCATGGGCTGGTAAGTGCCGCTGGTATGCGGGTATGTGCCACACGTGATCGACACTTAGTATCCACCCAGTAACGAAGGGAACACACATGGGCAATTTTAACGCACGAGCGTTATGAAATACCCAACATTGGTAACGCCGACCCGACGGATGCAAAGAATAAATGTCAGTCTTAAGAAAAACCTGACATAGACAGCGATGACCCCCCAGCGAATGCAAATAATAAATGCCAGGGTCCCAGCAGGAATCGAACCCAAGCATTCTGCGTTGCAGTCAAGCATTTTACCACAGAGCTGCGCCAGGTCACGAAACTACTTTTCAAATAGACGCTAATCTTCGTGAAACGTCAATAGTGCTTGCAGTGCCGCCTACCCAATTTTTAAAACATTACATACGTACTCCTTTGATACAGCCGGCACGTCGGGTTAACGTCAGTTGAGGCTAGTTACCATGCGCTGAAGTTGATTTGTGTAGCAGTGTCCAGAGCTAGCATCCTCGCGAGCATCAGCGCTTCATATCAGCTTCTGGTGTTGCAAATACGCATCTTCCAGTTGGCATCGTTGCGCAAGTGCAAACAGCTGGTTATATAAACATCTGCAACACTTCAACACATGTCTGTGCGTGCAACCTTGTTACATATGTGCAGCGTCATTTCATGACGTGTCGCTCAATAAAAAAATTGCAAAACGCGGTCACCTTCCCTCCGCATGCTTCGCATAACGTCGATTCTCAGGTACGTGGTATCTGCCGAATTTTTTTACAAAGAATTCAAGAGATAAAGTAGCCGGTTTCGGTGGGCAAAAGATGCAATTAAGGATATAGATGCTACAACACTCAAACCGGTGTGAACTATATTATAGGACGACACAACTGCAAGTATCCCGATGGTTGAGATGGGCTGCACCGATAAAACATTCGCGTACGAAGTGGGCTAGAAACGCTAGTAATAGCGACAAAATATGAACCTTAATACTTTTTTTCACAGTTTCTAACATAGCCATGTCTTGACTGTGGAGAGGTGACCGAACAATCGACGTATATTGCAGTACGGAAAAAGCCGCACGCGCTGTCCAACCGCATTATTTTCTCGAGTTGCTGAACGTGCGTCGGAGACCAGAGTTTCCGAAGAGCTTGTTTCAAACTGTTTCGACGTGCTGTGCCATTTCAAATTTGTTGTGAGAGTTACACCAATGTATTTAAATTTCGTAATACGTACTAGACTTACACCGTCACTAGTATATGAAAAATGAAGAGGCTGTTTCTTATTTGAGAAGGTTGTGAGTATGGTATTTTTCAAGTTAATGAACATTTAGCATGTTTCACTTCGGTTAGAAAACAATGAATTGTAAGGCTGTTCAGTGCATCCTGATCTTGAGCATTACGGATGGTTTTACTCATAAGACAGTGAACTGCATACGACACATAATGCAGTCATCTTATATAGTGTATGCGGTATCATCAGCATACATTCCAAGTTCCGGTGAATTTCGCTTCGTAATTTATATAAATAATAAACAAAAGCGGCCCAAGCACCGAGCTCTGAGCCACCCAATATGCGATCTGTTCGTAAAACGTGTGGTTGAACGTTACAAATTTCGAGCGCCACCAGACGCTATCCAATCAAATAGCATGTTGTGGCCAAGAAAATACGAAGAAGCTGATTGTTTGGGATGACAAAGTAGTATGTGAAAGGCCTTAGAATAGTCTATAAATATGGGACCAATCTGTATTACGTCGTTAAAGGAAGAAGCAATATCGTGAGCAAATTCCAGCAACTGTGTTACAGTAACTATCGAATAGCCAGCACGAAAGCCGTGCTGTGTTCGGGAAAGTATGTTATGTGCGTTAAGGTGTTCTTGAATGTCTTTATCAATGATATGCTCCAAAAATTTGAAGCTGGCAAAAAGGAAAGATATTGCAGGGATTCAATTCGTCCGCATTGCCTATGATTTGGTGTTTGCTTGTTTCTAGGTACGTGCACGACAAGTGCTAATTTCCACAGCTGGAGAACTGTTGCAGAGTTTATTGATTTTTAAGATAAGTAGCACACCATTTGCAATAGCACTTTAGAGGCAGTTTTCGAATACCGTATGGACAGGAGTGTTTCGTCACTCGAAATACTCTCAGTTTATGTACTCCCGAGGAGCTTAACGGGCTTTGGCAAAAAGCGAATATAATAAATACACGTAAACTCAATACAATGCACTGGCATGAGAAGCTACATAAATGAGCAGCGGTGAGTGGACGACGCTTCGCAAAAACTGTTAAATGCATCTTGTAAAGCTCCAACGCCACAGCAACTGTCAGACCAAGAGGTCTTCAGCCTCTTTGACCAGCAAAAGCACTGCTTGAGTGCTTTGCACCAAACCCCACTACTTAGTACCTACACTGCGCGAAGAACAAATAAACTGTAGAAAATAACCTGTAGATAGTTTGCTAGCTAACGCAATCTAATCAAAAGCCTGTACTTCCCACAATTCCCATGGGGGTACAACGACCTCAGCGCCTCTGTAGTCGGTTACTACTTAAAAATAAATACAAGCGCCACCCACAGAACTGATGCGAGCGAGTCGTTCTACGTGGTCTTCGTTGCAACCATAAATACCTTTTTGCTGTACTATACTACACACAGAAATAATTAAATGTTCGTCGTCCCTATTCACGTTTGACAAAGAGTTATGTTGAAATCTTTGCTGAAATCGCGCGAGAATTCGACCGAAAACCAGCCGCACCACCATGTGTCTGTATAACGAAACCACCAGTTTAAAATAGTGAACGGTACCTGATGTCACAGAGATGAGCTAATTCGATTTGATGAGCCACCTAGGCAAGCATTTTCGAGGTAGGAGAGTCATGGTCGTAGGTGGAGCTTATTAGATGCGAAGCAGCTCTTTGACTTGCCTGTGTAACACTGTCCCTTCGTCCGCATTGCGCACTCCTGGTCGCAGGTGTTGGGGCGGCGCGAAGTCGGTCACGCCTTCTCTCACAGTATGTGCTCGTTGATGTCACTCTCTCCTTAGCCTGTGGGCGCTCGCCGCGTGTCATCTCGCTCGCTTCACTCTCTCCACCGCCCGCAACGTTAGGTGAATCGCTGTTTACGCTCGTAGTCGGCGTGCACTACGAGCGTTTAACGTCGACATAGAACAACGATCCGGAACTTCTCAAAGACGCCCCTGCTCCAAGTGCGTTGCCGTGCGCGTCGGCGACGTCGAAATCGTGCGCTGTACCTGGCGCCCAACCTGCCGAAGGAACAGGTTCCGCACCGTCTGGAGGAGATACTGATCGTGGCGAGGCGTGTCGACGCGCGCCTTTTAGAGTCGCGGGAGACTTCAACGTTGACGTAAGCGGAGGAGGAGGAGAATGGCTCGACGATGACACTCGCTGAAGTGAGTGTCGGCGGAACGGAAACTACCCACCACGATAAGGCATCTATCTGGTCTTTGCCAACTTCAGCCTCGAATGTCTGCAGGAACCTCTCAGCGTGCACAAGGCCGTGGTACTCAAGGCACGCCAGCTTCGGTCCAGCACCCGTGTCCACTCTGACGAAACCACAGGACCAACACCAGCCATCGCTTCAAATGAATCTTCCAGCGTTCACCGCAGCACCGTTCAACCCGCGCGCAACGCTGCGGCTTCGCATCTCATCGGGGTTCCCATTTAGGGTCGAAGCTCCTTAAGGAGTGTGTCGTGCGTCTCCTGCATGTAGTAGCCACCTCTCGTTTTAGTCCTTGGAATGACCGCTAGATGGTGGTACTTGTGATTGATTGATTTGTGGGGTTTAACGTCCCAAAACCACCATATGATTATGAGAGACGCCGAAGTTGAGGGCTCCGGAAATTTCGACCACCTGAGGTTCTTTAACGTGTTGGCGGTACTTGTATATGGTGAATATATGATGAAAAGATGTGAGATGGCGTCGCGATACTTGGAGTGTTCACTAGATGAACGGACGGAATGCAGACATACAGACAGATGGACATGCTGACAGACGAATGAACAGACAGACGGACTGACGGACGGACGTACGGACCGACAGACAAGCAGGCGGACAGACGGACGGATGAACGTACGTAGATACAGACAGATGGACCGACTGACCAACGAATATGCAGACGGACGGAAGGACGGACTGATGGACAGACAGGCAGACGGATGGGCGGAAGCGGCCTGCAGATGATTCACGGTTTACAGATAAAACTCTTCGAAGCTTCGCCCCACTCATCATCATGCACTTCGTGGATATGCTGTGATTTTTACGCTGTAAACGACTGTAGGTATATTATTCTATGAAAGTCTGTATTTCGTCTTGTATCTTGTGCCGTACAATTCTATACGTTATAAACTAAGACGAACTACGCCGGCTGTCCGTTATGTTATCGGAGCTGTAGCCTAAATGATCGTGCAGGGCTCTTCAGAGAAACGTTCAAGTCGTTCTCATCAAAAAAAGTGTGTGAAAAGGTTTAGGAATTGACAGAGTCTAAAATGGCGCCAGAGATTTGCGGGCGTGTAATAAGAGCAGAATGTCGCGTAGCTTGCACTAAACATTTCAATTCTGTCTGCATGACCACCTCGCCAATTATATCATGTCATGTAAAGCATCATTTACCTCCACCTCGTAACGTTGTGCTGATTTTAAAGTGACATATCAACCTTTCTCGTTCGTGCTTCGCATATCATCGATTCCCACTGTACGCGGGATCTGCCAATTAAAAAAATGTCGAGGTGACCAGTCGCAAGAACGCATGCGGCACCAATGTAAGCGTAGCCATTTAATGTTACCTGCGTATCTAAGCCGGCCGAAAAGAGCTGCTGGATTTGATTGAGCACCAGCTATGACCAAACTATGACCGTCCAGCACCAAACTATGACCGTCCGGAGGAAAGTGCGTCGCTCCCCTGATCCTCAACGCTATATGTGCCGTACACTCAAGTAGCCCATGGTTAGACACCATCGAGAACAGCTAATCAATCAATCAATCAATCAATCAATCAATCAATCAAGCAAGCAAGCAAGAAATCAGTTTTATTTTCTTTCAATAGAAGGAGTGCCGCACTAAAAGCTCGAGAGATTGACGAGGTCTCAACCCCGTTACAAGTTAGCAAAGCAGCAATATACGACAGACATTCATGCACATAGAACGCAAAATAAACTTCACAAGTCTAACATGGCATGAAGTAATACAAAAATTAAAAAAAAGTGCCACAAATAGAGAACGAGGTATCGATGCAGTCATGAAGTGGCAGGAACACGAAAAGCAGCGATCAATAAGAAGAGCGACCACGATTCCGGGAGGCATAGCATTCGGGAAAGTAGATGAGCTGGGTAAAGTGTTCAATGCAACAATCTTGATTACACGAAGGATCAAAACCTTATTGGTTTAAGAATTTTACTAGAGCGAGTAACCATTGGAATATCGACTATTCATCATAAACAGTTCTAGGGGCGGTTGCAGTCCACATTTGGCCACAGATTGCCGACAAAGCTATTGCTGCACAGTACTGACCTAGTAGATGCACTAATGAATGTCGACATAAAGACAAATAGCGCGCAGTGATGGGTGCCACTGGAGACGGGGTTCGCCAATATGTGGCTCTGCATGCAGTGCTGGTGGGACGCTGCTGCGGCAATTTACTCAGCGCGAGCTCAGGGGGCCACCACTACCGCGTAAATACCACCTAAGGTATATCGCAAGACTCGACGCTTTCAAGTACACAATGACAAAACGGTCGGTGGCGACATGGCACGCACTTAGGAGGGTCAGCAATCTTGAGGATATAGCGTTTAGTCCTCAGCGCTACCAGCGAGTACGCGCACAGTGGAAGCGTGGTACACCTCCAGCATCGGTGCACTAAGGTTCGCTTTTCTCTTTTACACGCAGTATCACCAACAGACAGTGATACCAGCGAAAGTATACGGGATGTTTTTTTTTTGTAGTGATCATAACGTAAACGCGGAGAAAGTAAAAAGGGCAAGGCTAGCGGTGGGGACCAAACATCGGAATAAGGTGGCAGGTTTGTTTGTTTTTTCTCCAAAAACAATGACACTCTGCAGAGCAAGTTAGTTATTCTCCTAATCGATAAACTGTAGACTCCTAATGATGCCGTATACTGCACAAGACTCTGCGCGTTGACGTTACGTGTGTGCTTCTCCTCTTTTTCAATCTCCGCCATTCCCCGTGTGCAGAGTAGCTTACAGCTCATGCCAAACTGGTTAACATGCCTGCTCTTCCTCTCTTTTCTTTTCCTTCCTTAGTTATTTTCTTCATGTAACAATTACTGCGAAAACATCCCACACACTTTCCTTGACATTACTGTCAGTTTTTTTTTCCAACTAATATTGAGAGAGTATCGCAAATTTGAGGTTGTGAGTCCATGGGCATCTGCAGAGGGGTGCAAAGGTGCCCCCCTAAAAGCCACGCCAGCACTACTCCAGACACTGTATCAGCGCCCCTCCCCCCTTTGTCCTCCTCAAAACAAAATGCTGCCGAACCCCGTGTGTGAGTCCACAAAACTACGTAGGGCGAATTGGTTTCTAGACTCCTGAATTACAGCGTGAGACGAAACCGCGGAGAAAAATAGGCACGTAAAACACACAGGGGACTGCCCGGCAACTGAAGCTTTATAAAAATCAGCGTGTCGGTTATCCCCACTGGTGACTTAAACGCGCTGTCACCCTCTGTGGAGCCGAAGAGGACGTCCCAATAAAAGGTACTCAGGAAAGAGAAAGAGTTCTAAAGCTTCGCTACTACTACTACTACTACTACTACTACTACTACTACTACTACTACTAACACACACACACACACACACACACACACACACACACACACACACACACACACACACACACACACACACACACACACACAAAGCTTTCTGTCTCTAAAAAATCTTTCTTATTGCGCAGAAAAAAAGAAGACGGATAGGCACACACAACAAGCATAGGAAAGCAGAATATTAGCACCGGCGAAAAACAGGCATCCGTCAAATTTCACGCCCACGGTACATGATTCATTTTACAGGACAGTGAACGTGCACCACATACACCACTTCTGCAATCTGGCGATCACAGTCCTTTCCTGTTTCTGTTCAATGGTGCCCTAGCTAAGAAGAAAAATACTTCTATTTAACGTGAAAGTGCTTTATGTCGGGGTCTAGCAAGACCTCAGTGACGTATTTCCGCCACAGAAATGACATCGATAAATACGCGTGATCCCAAAAAAAAAAGGTTCCATCCATGGGAGTCGAACTCATGACTTCCGAGTCCGCGAGAAGAAATGCCGGGCACGCTAGTGACACACCTTATAGGCTCTAAAAACTACGTCTTTTATATATACAAGTGTCATTTCACAGTGTTTTTGATCAGAAACAGTAGTAATGCATCAGGAGCGTGGATTCCGCGATTAAATTTTTTTTCAACGCGTCGTTTATAAGCGTTCATCTGATTCGGCGCGTTTCCAAAAAAAGGGGCAAATTCGTCAACACACCCTCATGTGGCAACCTTGTATACCCCAGCGTTCATCATCATCATCATCATCATCATCATCATCGGCCTGACTACGTACTGCAGGACAAAGGCATCTCCCATGTTCCGCCAGTTAACCCGGTCCTGTGCTTGCTGCTGCCAATTTATACCCGCAAACTTCTTAATCTCATCTGCCCATTTAACGTTCTGTCTCCCCCTAACCCGCTTGCCTTCTCTGTGAATCCAGTTAATTACCCTTAACGAGCAGCGGTTATCCTGTCTACGCGCTACATGCCTGGCCCATGTCCATTTCTTCTTCTTGATTTCAGCTATGATATACTTAACCCCCGTTTGTTCCCTAATCCACTCTGATCTCTTCTTGTCCCTTAAGGTTACACCCACGATTTTTCTTTCCATTGCTCGCTGCGTCGTCCTCAATTTAAGCTGAACCCTCTTTGTAAGTCTCCAGGTTTCTGCTCCGTAGCTAAGTACCGGCAAGATACAGCTGTTATATACCTTCCTCTTGAGGGATAGTGGCAATCTACCTGTCATAACTTGAGAGTGCTTGCCGAATGTGCTCCACCTCATTCTTATTCTTCTAGTTACTTCAATCTCGTAATTCGGCTCCGCGGTTATTACCTGCCCTAAGTAGACATAGTCTTTTACAACTTGAAGTGCACTATTACCTATCTCGAAGCACTGCTCTTTTCCGATGTTGTTGTACATTACTTTCGTTTTCTGCAGATTCATTTTAGGACCCACATTTCTGCTCTCCTTGTCTAACTCCGTAATTATGAGTTGCAATTCGTCCCCTGAGTTACTCAGCAATGCAATGTCATCGGCGAAGCGCAGGTTACTATAAGGTACTACTCCCCATTAACTCTTATCCCTACCCGTTCCCATTCTAGGCTTCTGAAACCTTCCTGTAAGCACGCGGTAAATAACATTGGGGAGATTTTGTCCCCCTGCCTTACACCCTTCTTGATTGGTATTCTGTTGCTTTCTTTATGAAGCACTATGGTAGCAGTTAATCCCCTGTAGATTTCTTCCAGGATGTTTACATATACTTCATCGACGCCCTGATTCCGCAGTATCTGCATGACGGCTGATATTTCTACTTAATCAAACGCCTTCTCGTAATCTATGAAGGCTATGTATAGTGGTTGGTTATATTCTGAGCATTTCTCTATTACCTGATTGATAGTATGAATGTGGTCGATTGTTGAGTAGCCTGTTCTAAATCCCGCTTGTTCCTTTGGTTGGTTGAATTCTAATGTTTTCTTTACTCTGTTAGCAATTACCTTTGTAAGTAGCTTGTATACTACAGAGAGCAAGCTGATCGGCCTGTAATTCTTCAAGTCCTTGTCATCTCCTTTCTTATGTATTAAGATGATGTTAGCGTTCTTCCAAGACTCTGGTACCCTTCCCGTCAGGAGACACCTCGTAAACAGGGTGGCTAGTTTTTCTAACACAATCTGTCCTCCATCTTTCAGCAGATCTGATGTTACCTGATCCTCACCAGCAGTTTTGCCTCTTTGCATGCTCTCCAAAGCTTTTCTGACTTCTTCTATCATTACCGGTGGGGTGTCGTCTGGGTTACTGCGTTCATCCCCAGCGTTCATCCATGCCAAATAAAAAAAAAAGACTCTGCGACGCCCACTGGCTTCGCCTGGTTTACTTACGCGGTGGAAAGACACGATGTGCGTCCGGTAGTGGTGTTTGAAAACTCCAACGTAGGCGACCTTAGCCAAAGTTCAGTGACCAGTAACTTCTGGCTGCGACGTCGTTTTAGCTGGATGTGCTCTCACAGTTAAAAACTAAAGACATCTATGACCTCCAAACTAATCATTAATGATGAACATCGGTATGGAGATGCCTCACTAAACGTTAATGGGCCCCTGTGACACTTTTGGGAAAGCCTTAATTAGCAACGTAACAAGTGTAACGATGATTACTGATACGAATGCAACACGAATAATGAAAATTGGTGCACGGAAAGTCAAGTAGTGAGTCTTCAAAGCTCATAACTCGAGCAGACGATGACGAGAAACGTTTTCTTTCACTTTCACTCGCCTGCTGACGTCAAAAACCGCTTCCAATCACAGCGAGTGTCTCATAAAAACATTCCGGAAATGTCCCCTCATGGTGGCCTTCACACAATACCTCGCTACCGCTCTGTTTGACGGCGTCGTTAGCATGGTTACCAAGGTATATACTGGTAGCAAAGGCTCCATAGCAGCTCATACGTTCATAAATTGGTGGCTGATCAGCTGCTTGTGGGGCTTAGCGCCATCTCTGTGAGGAGCGGACACTTCCAGCGGAACAAAAAATAAAGCAAATGTGAGGCAATAACTGGTAAACAAGTGACGTCATTTTGTGTGCACTAGCGCGAAATTCAATAGCGCGAATCTCAAATTACTTTTCATGGGCCCCTTAAGAGCTCGCGCTAAGGCAATCACCGGCGAGTCATACACGAGTGCACTACAAGTCAACGCAGCTAATCTAATACCGACTCACCACTAAATAGTGATATTTAGGTGTACTACCATGCACTTTGCCTCGCTTTTACAAGGAAAGCTACTCTTCGAACTTTTATTCACCATTCGTGGCATCTTTCGCCGATGAATTAAGGCAACCAACAGCGTAGCCACGCATACATGTGATATTTGCCGCGTGGCTTATTTGTTTCACACATACGCAGGTTCTCTAGCATGCGCAATGCTTGTGATCTTCTGTTTTAACGGCAACAAATGATGCCTAGTCATGCCAAATCGATGACATTTTAGTTTCATTCAATGATCACAATAACTAAAATTTATTACACTGCACAAAATGGTAATAAGTGAAAAAATTTGCGCACACTCCCTGTTTTTCTTTTTTTTTGCATCATGCTCCAGTAAATTACCGCTTCGTGTGCGAATGAAGACATGCGAATTGTACCGTGATTGGTAACTTGGCAATATGCTCACCGATAACGCTAATATTAGGCACTGCATGCTGGAAAGAAAACAGGAATGTAGGAATACTCATGGATGAAAGTTCAGCGAGCAGTGCATTCCGAGCCATTGTTTTTGTTTCTTATCAAGAAAAAACGGGCAGCCAGGCACACGTTTGTTAACACTGCATTCTTGCACAGCACACCATTTCCGCAGCTACCGACGAAAGCACTCGGCGTTGTATGAATAAGTATGCTAAGTGCATACTTATTCATATGTTTTGTTATATACACACGCACGCACACACAAACACTCACATAGTAAATTAGACCAGCGCACGCTATTATCACCAAATAGGCTCGTTTTCGTCGTGACACCTGTCGAACGAAATGCGTTAAAGGGGCCCTGAAACACTTTTTCAAGTAACCATGGAACGAATTCACTAGAAGAGCTGATTGCCTCACAAAAAGAACGCAGCAAGAATTTTAAGAATCTGTCCAGTGCGAATGGAGTTGCGAAAGTTTGTCGCATGCCGCAATTTCATTATCTGTTCTCTCGTCCCGACGAAAGCGCTGGAAACTAAGCAGAGAGGGGTGGAAGGGCAAAGAAGCTACCACGTCTCGTGACCTTGAGCCTTGACCATTTCTTTTCTTCGAATGCGCGGCTTTGCCAGTGTGATCACGCGCGCACGCGTGGAGAAGTAGCGGCCTCCCACGGCTATCTCGGTAACTTGATTTTTCAGTCACAGACGCACAAACTATTTTTCGCTCACAACCAACGGGGCCAACGCCGGCGACGGGTTTTCTGTGACATGGACTGTTTAACGCTATCGCGTTAACACAATTGGAAATATTATGCGCACTCAGGTAACTGGATAAGAAGCAAGTATGTTGTTTATAGTCACGTAACGACGACACCACTAACGTTTGCATTGGCAGCCCTAGCAGAGGTAGGCATGTAAATTATGCCATACATGACTTCCATGTCATTACTACCATGTTTGCGCCTGGCATTTATGTTTGTCGTCCATTCACGCTACGTAATAATGAATTTGGTGTATGTGAAGCTAGCGAAACGGCCGCGAGCGTGCTATGAGCGTAGCATGTGGTCATGTTTTACATGACACGCATGTCATGATTAGCATGTTTGGGCGTGCCATTTACTTTCGTTGTTTGTTCGCGTGACGTGATACCAAATTTGGTATATGAAGATTAAATTTTGACGGAAGCCTGTCTGGTTGGGACGATACATGTTTGAAAAGAAAAAACCTGGAGACTGCGCCCACTAAAATAAAAGTTTAGAAAACAAAAAAAAAACGTAGAAAGAAGAGACGTTTACGATTTCCTTGAAATGCAAAGGGAACGAAGGCCAGTGTGCTACCCTACACGAAGATAGACGGTAAAGATAGCGTAAAAGAGGGAAAAATAAACATTACACACACACCGCACACACACTGCAGGGTTTCACAGGCGTTCGCTCAGCCCTCAATAATTGTAGAAGGGCTCGCGTAGCACCGGCAAAAAGATGAAAACCATCAATGAACAAAAGTTGTGCATCCAAGGGGCCACAAACTGAGACAATTGTGGTTGTCAGTGTCCCAATTAACCATGACTTACTAATAACCTGACTGCAGTAAGCAGGTATATTTGTCACGTTTCTACGCAGTTACACCTCAAAGAATGCTTCAAGCATGTCTGTGCTCTAAGACAGTTTCATTGTGTTTAGCATAATTGCGCCTGCTCAGTGCACTAATGCGAAGCTTCTCCCCGATGCTTGCTTCGTTTAGTCTGACCATGGGTCGAAGCATCGGCTGGCGATATCAAGCAGAGGCGGTTCATCACATTGGGGACGAACATTGCGCCGATTTTCACCACCCTGCATGCGTGCAAGTCACAGTTTGCCACGGAATATCTTGGAGCACAGAGAAGAAGTCTTTCAAGAGTAACTGCGTAGAAACTGGACTGCTTTTAACTTTTCAATACAAATAAGTCCGTTTCCTACAGTCACTGAAAAAGTAATTATTAAACCTATGTTCACTGAGGAAGCTGAAGAAGTGACCATCACCATGGCTCTCGCAAAACATATTCTGAGGGACTCACAGGCTGCGATAAGGAATTTGGCGTGCGGAGGCACTTTGCAAAGTGCCCTCCAATTCTACCGAAGACCTGGCGGGTTCGGAGGAATATCTAGTGTGGTTCCCGCGGCAGCAGAACGAGGCGGTCCATAAGCTGCCGTCGGGAGATGCTGCTTCCGCAACTGAACCTTTAATAAAATACGGAATCACCAGCTATGTCACCAAGTATCATCGTGATGTGAGGTGGAGTTTCCCTCCACCTCGCCCGAAATTAGATTTTAAAAAAGGCGACAGACTGGGAGCGAATTACAAAGCAATTTTTTCCCTGCGCTGCTCAGCTACACAGAATGTTTCTGGAAATCTATCCAGACTCGTTCTGCAAAGCCTGTAAAATAGAAGCGGCCTCCCCTATCCACATGCTATGGAGGTGTTTCAATCAACAGACTCCTCAGAACTTACCCGGGAGTGATGGTTTGCAACGCTGCTCGGCTCCAATTTAGAATATCAAACCTGGGCTATCCAATGGCAAGCCAGAGAGGCTACTGGTAGACAAGGTCTTCCATCCTCCATCTGAACGTTTATTTAGGAAAAAACAGCTGATATATACGTGAAGTACAGCTTGACAAAAAAGCAATAAGAATCGCAAACAGCAACACCTTTAAACACGTTGCAAGCAAGGGAAAAAATGCATTGATATCATCTTGTGCAGGTGCGAGAAAAATAGCTCAATTCTGCGTCGCTCATTGAAATTGATGGCACGCTGACACACTTATCATTTTTTCTTCGGAAGACTCCAATCACTTCTCTTAGTAACAGATTTTTATTATGCGATTGTGTCGTTGAAGAAGGGTATGCACCCGTTACAATGAGCGGCGAGGAAGCTCTTCATCGTCGTCTCATATGCGCTGTTCGACCAAGATGAATGCAGACCTACTCGCTCGGGCTTCCATTCTTATCACGCTCTGGCCTGGACTACGAACTAGCCGGATCTTGAAATGAAGTTTTTTTCATTCATCAACTTGGTCACTTATAGCCACTATTATGGCCTGGTGTTGTGTCCCCCTGGATACATAAGTTATCGGCAAAGGTGGCTTTCATGTTCTTCTCAGTGCTGAACTTTGAGAACAGCATGAAGCTTAACTTTGAACAACCGGTATACTCAAGGATGCACCCTAATATATGTCAGTCGGTGTGTCACCTCTCTTTTTTTTCTTAGGGGAGGGGGGGGAGATCAAATAAGCACAATTTTCTTTTTTAGTGCATATCATATCCATGTCCCGACCGATTGCATGCCTCCAAACATTTTCACTTATAAAGAATGGAATCTATTCTGGTTATCTTTGAATGCCAGATAAAGTTTCTTATGTTTTCAGAAGACTTCTAGATCATGGTATTAGCAGCGATTTATTAAAACTATTTTCGAGGGAAGCTGGTACAATGCTTCGTCTCGGAACTTTAGGGTAGTTGAAATGCGAATAACCCATTGAAATGAATATGGGAAGTGCATGACTTTACGTGAGAAAGAAGGAAAGTGTAAATTTAAGAGCTCGTTTTTCGGTGAAAAACTAAATTACAAAGATGCCAGGAACGGGATGTCATTCGAAGGTTCGGTCCCTGCCAGCGGATCTTTTCGGCCACTTTTATTTCTCCCCGTTTTCATTGAACTGACCACAAATGAAATCCCCTATACTTTTCTTTCTTGATATCAAATAGACCCACGAGACATTGATCGAATGCATGAGTAGTTGAGGAAGTCCGTGTCCCGTGCATATCTGTCAGGCGTCGATGTAGATGAACTCACCGGTGGACTCCACTTTTAGTAACGCACGCATTTGGCGCGTATCTTCAAACCCCAAGTTGTGTAGCGCAACAGCGCTCATAGATTGCTGGTCGATGTAAGTTCACACGGATGACTGTTTTCATATGTGTAAATTAGGAGGCATGTAGCACAGTCGCGTATGGCGAAATTTCGCACCGTCCTGGTCAATTCAGTTGGCGCGATTCTGAGCGCGGCGAGCACAGGGCGCTGCGAAGCGAAATAAGCTAGTCGGAGTCGAGCTGTTTGAACGGGCGGCGCCAATGTAAACACAACGGGCGAGGGTTTTAGGCGGGCGGAAAGTAATATCCTGCGCGATAGGAAGACGGGCTCCACTCCGATAAATAGATATCCACAAAGTTCTTGGTAGGCAACTTATTCTGGTGCACCCAAAATAGCGATCCCAAAATCGCTGCCCGTGACCCACGGGCTTCGCATTGCCCTCACTTCAACTCTCGCTCTGTGACCGCTATCAAGCTGGTGTCAAAAAAAAAAAAAGACAGGGCTAACGCACAGCATAGCCACTGCGAGAGGAAAAAAAGGCGACCTTATAAGACTCTTTTAACAGCTGCCAAGTACTCGCCATAAATGATTTTGCGAAATAAGCGCTTCGCGTCTGACTGCGACAATGTGTGCTCCTACGCAATAGGAATGACAACTCGAGTTGGATTATACGCTCGCGGTGAAGATGAGCAGCGCAAAGCACAGAATTGGGTGCGGTGCTGAGAGAGGACTTAAAGCTGCACGCTGTGTGTACGGCGCTGTGGCTAATGAGGAATGGCTGATCACAGTCTTTGTAACGGATTTAAACCACCTACTTTTTGCGGAATTTGCATCGCATGTCGTCTGGTCTGATGTTCAAAATAATTCGTCATTTGGTATCGACAAGGTCTCGTATCTTCGTATCTCGTCTGCTTGTACGCTACCCAACGACATACAGGTTCGAACTCATACCCTTTTCAATCGTACTGAAAATAATTGTCGGGGTCGTCTCAAAAACGCAATATGAATATGACGGAAGCGGCAGCTCCTGACCACCAGGTGTTCTTCAACGTTCGCTGACATCGCACATGGGCGTGAAACATTTTACCTCCTTCGTAATGCTACTGGGATTCGATCCTGCGATCGAGCAGCATAACCCCTGGACCACCATCGCGGGCTCTCATCTTACGTGGCTGCAATATTACGTCGGGTAACGTGAGGTCCGCGGCGGGCTTTCTTAGCATAAAAGTGTTTTATGCCGGTGTAGACCACGGATCCGCTGACGTATTTTCGCCACGGCTATGACGTTGCCATATATACACTGACGAGTGCAAAGAAAAAAAAACGAGCAGGAAGAGTACTATAGCGTGCCGTGGAACGAGCAACCTCTCGCTCCGCAGCGAGCGACGCAAACTATTAAGCCATAGAGCACTTTTTTTTTAGTTGAACACATTTAGATAGCGTACATTGCCTAGCTTGCTAACGGCAAGCAATTTACATACACCATGTACCGTTGGCGGTCTCCAGAGCTCAGCAAATTCAACGCGTTTTCGTCATCAGAGGTGAGAGGGGACGCACTCTAAAGGTCGTCACTCCGCACCACCTCGCTCGTTACGACGTACCTTGCGTGGTCTGTTGTTCTCTGGCGTCGTTACGCGCTTATCTCGGAATTCAGGTGCTTTGAAGCTCTTGCGCTTTCACCGCAAGTTCGATTTGAAGTAACAGTGCATAAAGGAAGCACTATAGTCACTTCGCTCGCTGTGGCAGCCGCGTTTACGAAAGAAGCGCGCCGCTCACACACGAATAGTTCTGCCAGTTATTGGCACTCATCTTGTGCATACCTGTGGATTCATTTTTTTCTTTCATTTAGGTAGCGCGCGTTAAGTGTTAAGCTGCGACAGTCTACGTTCATCATGCTTATGCTCATTTCGTGTGTGCTTTCTGCTTGAAGTGCACGCGGCAAGTTTCAAGCTATTCTCCGTATGAGATGGCAATTTGTTTCTGTAGTATTCATTCCGTCAAAACAATTCACAATTAGTGCTCATATACCTTTCATGCTATACCGATTCTTCAAAAGAGAGATTGGTTGGTTATAGGAAGTCGGGAAGAGCTTTCGCCGACCGAGCCTTAGGTCTCCCACGTGCGAAGGCCAAGACCTTGCCTGAGCGCGGATATATATACATTCGTCGGATATACATGGTGTCCCACGTAACTTTAGCCAGCGTTTAAAAATATGCCGGAAAACGTAATTAGGACGCGACCAAATGCATGTTGCTCACCGTTGCCTGAAGTTAGACTATTTTTTGTGTTCTCAAATATTGTTTAATTAGATCTATTTATTCACAAACTTTTGAAGGAACGAAGATGGATAAAAATTTCAATGAGAAAGTTGTAGATCGGTTTGCAAAATGTCCATATAGAGTGTTGATTTTTATATCTGTTAGGTGTTAGTGTTTTTCTGCTAATTACGAATACCTGTAAAATAGAAAAAAAATACCACGCGACAAACCCGCTCGCACGTCAGTGTGCACGATGATTCTAGTGCTGCTTAACGTTCCGCGTACAAACTACACGCTTCCCTCGCACCGGTTCATGACAGCGATAAGCAGTCACAGCGGTTGTCGTTTTTGAGGCCGACAGCAAAATGTGTTCATCGTAGAGCCATCACGATCATTGCGGCCCTGCCGAGACAGCACAATGGAGCAAATGCTATGGTCGTTCGTACGCGGAACGTTAGGGAGCACTAGAATTATTTATTGTGCGCACTGGCGCAAGAGCGGGTTTGTCACGTGGTACTTTTTTTCTATTTTACAGGTATTCGTAATTAGCAGAAACACACTAACACCTAACAGATATAAAGATCAAAACTATTATCAGACGTTTACAAACCGATGTACAACTTTCACATTGAATTTTTTATCTATCTTCGTTATATGAAACGTTAGTTCAATAAACGTATCTAATTAAAGATTTTAGAACACAAAAGTAGTCTTAGAACACAAAAAATAAGCAATGGTGAGCAACATGCGTTTGGTCGTGTCATGATTACATTTTCCGGCACACTTTAAAACCCTGGCTAAAGTTACGTGGGACACCGTATATATTGGAATTTTCTGAACAGTGAGGGGATACGTGTGCATCTGGAGCTGTCTCCGCCTGCACCCTGTTCAGCTTCTCGATGCGTGAAGTTTGAAAGGATTGGCGGGCCGAGTAGAATGCCTTCGCAATTTTGTTAGAGGTTGTCAAACGGTCTTTGGTGTTTCCCCATAGAGGAAGATCGCCGGCGCGGTTCACCACGCCTTGGCGCGTGCCGTCTCGTTTAGGTTGCGATGTGTCTCCGATACCTATCCCATGTAATCTTGGAACCACGTTAGTCTGGTTTGAAGCTCTATAGCTCCTGGTGGACTTTTACATTGCGCAGGACTTTCGCCAATCGTTGCGACATCAACCCTTTGGCGAAGTTTCTGACCGCTTCTTTCTAGCCGCAGAGGACAGTAGTGCATGTCGAATCCGTGAGCGCGCGCACCCCCACTATTTCTCCCATTTCTTGTGATTGATTGATTTGTGGGGTTTAACGTCCCAAAACCACGCTATGATTATCAGAGACGCCGTTGCGGAGGGCTTCGTAAATTTAGACTACCTGGGGTTCTTTAACGTGCACCTAAATCTGAGCACACGGGCCTACAACATTTCCGCCTTCATCGGAAATGAAGCCGCCGCAGCCGGGATTCGATCCAGCGACCTGTGGTTCTGTTTCTTGTGCGTGCTCACATCGAATACTTGCCGATATGCTCGTTTCGCTTTGCCTGCCGACGACCGTGATTGCGAATCGCGAGGGGTATGCGTATTAAGCGGCGTCAAAGAACCTAGTTTCCATTTCGTCGGCGCAAGTGCGCAGGAGGGTCCTGGCCACTCTTCTGCCCCAGTTGTATTCGGGTGAACGTTCCGTGGAATCGGGTCAACCTTTAGCTTTTGGCGGATGGCGTTTGGAAAAGCGACTCTCTCTGGCTTTGTTCGGTGTGGCAACGAATAGTCTTTCCAGTTGTGAAGTGCGCTGCGCCATGGCTATTTAGCTTAGCATGTTGCGAAGACCAAGTTGAAGCAGAAGCTGATGTACTCGGGTAGACCCAGTGCCACCTATTGTACACTCTGAGCATGAGGACGTTGATCTTGGCTTCTTCTGCATTGTACCAGTTGTGGAATACCGCAACGTACGCAATGTGACACATGGTGAAAGAGTGTATAAGTCGTATCTTCTCTCCGCTTCTTCTGCAAGTGACTCTCTTGAAAACTCTCATGGAGTTAGTAGTCTTGTTCTTTAGGTTAGTATTCCTTTCGCCATTAGCCCAGATTGCCTCGATTATAATGCCAGGGACCCTTATTCTCGATAACATCGGGATCATTGCTCCGTCACTCGTGCGCCGTCTGATCTCTTCGTATTCTTGCCTAGTTCTCGCCGCCATTCCTCTGGCCCCAAGTGGTCTACCCCTCTGCGTGGGTCGGTGGAGCAGGAGTTCGGACTTTTAAATGCGAAGCATTTCTTAGCGAACTTTGCCGAGTTTGACCGTATCTATCTATCTATCTATCTATCTATCTATCTATCTATCTATCTATCTATCTATCTATCTATCTATCTATCTATCTATCTATCTATCTATCTATCTATCTATCTATCTATCTATCTATCTATCTATCTATCTATCTATCTATCTATCTATCTATCTATCTATCTATCTATCTATCTATCTATCTATCTAGCCTCCTATGACTTTTAGCTCTCCTGTTCGTTTCTATAATGGTATCGATACGAAACTTGGTATGGCATCACATGACTGTATGAAGAACATGTTTGACTAGTCATAACATGAAAATCATGAGATATATGTCATGAATGTCATGATTTACATTTCATGGTCCTGCTGCTCTTGCAGCGGTTTCTTTCACATCACATGTTGCGAAACTGGTATGATATGACATGATTGCATCGCAAACGCAAGCGACATACCCTAACATAAAAATCATGACTTGCGTGTCATGTAACAACATGACTACATGCCACGCTTATGATGCGCTTGTGGCCGTTTCGCTATCGTCACATATACCAAATTTGGTATTACAGTAAGTGAATAGATGACGAAGGTATGTGACTGGTGCAAACATGATAATCATGACTTTCATGACCGGTGATCCAGCCAGTTTGCAAGTCAACACATTACCTGCGCCGGACCAATGCGCCATGGACGCAACGAAACTGCTACCACCCGACATCAACGAAAGCATACTGCGCCGACAGTGGCGGACTGACACAGTGACGTCAACAGAAGGCCCTCATCTCGACCGTATAAATACCGGGCGCAACGACGGATCTTTCAGTGGACTTGGCTGCACCAGAAAGGACAGGATGCTAATCCCTCTACTGTTCGTTATCCAGGTTAGTGTGCAATACACTTCTTCCATTCGAGATGAATCCCTGACCTTGATGGTGCTGCCAAGTCCACATTTTCTTCTTGAAACTGTCAAAGATTGTGCTGATGTTATCAAGTTGCTGTTAATAACCGCTGGCGATATAGAAACCAATCCGGGGCCAACATCAGACTCAGAGTCTGAATCCAGTTCAACTAACGACCTACTGAAAAAATTTTGAAACAGCAAAGGGAAACTACCAAATCTTTGAAAGAATTGACTTCCGACCTAAAAAGAGTCGAATCTGCGGTGACCAATGTTCAAGAAAGGGTTACGTCTATTTAAAAGGAAATATGTCGCCTGCAAACGCTTGAACAAAAGTTGACGGTATGTGAGGAAGCCTGTAGCAGCTCGAACATCCAACTTCTTGAACTATCGGCCAAAATAGACGACCTAGAAAATAGGAGCAGACGCAACAATCTCGTAATATACGGTATTAATGAAGAAGTAGACGAAGATTGGAAGTCACTGGAGGCCATAGTTAAGCAAGAAGTATTCCGGAAAGTATTAGGCTTAGAAGTAAAGTCATTAGAAAGGATTCATAGTGTGGGAAAATACCACAAAGAACGCCACCGTCCGATTATCCTTCGACTTTATGACTTTGCAGGAAAAACCAGAATTTTGTCCTGCTGCAGCAAACTGAAAGGAACGAAAATAGCAATTTCGGAGGATTTTTCAAAAATAGTGCGTGATACACGACAGAAACTTTGGCATTCTGCAGCACAGGAAAGGGCCGAAGGCTTAAAAGTGTCGCTAATTCATGACAAATTAAAAGTGGACGGAAAAGTGTTCGTCTGGGATTCGCATCACAATCGAAGGGTTAGAATGACAAAATCAGTTACGCCTGCGCAGAGGCAGCCGGAAATTCAAACGAAGAAATGATGGGAGCGTTCTAAAACCCTTCGAATTGTATCACTCAACGCACGCAGCGTTTTAAACAAACTAACTCTTTTGGAAAGCCTAGTACTAAACCACAATCCACATATTTTAGTTATTACAGAAAGCTGGTTGCACGAAGGCGTGCTTGATTCTGAGGTTGTCCCCTCCTCATACAAATTAATCCGCAAAGACAGAACAACAAGAGGCGGCGGAGTAGCGATAGCTATAAAAAAGAATGTGAAGTTTTCCCGTTTAGAGGATATTAGCAACCATGAAAGTGTGTGGTGCCGGATCAATTTCTATGGAAAAAGCATATTCTTGGGCGCAGTGTATTGTCCACCAAACTCTTCCCCTGAATATTTAAAGATTATTCACGACTATATTGCACAACACACAAATTCACGTTCGAAGATAATTTTATGCGGAGATTTTAATTTGCCAGGAATTAACTGGCATGAATTGGGTCATGATCACCGAGAGGTAGCAAGTGCGGAATCATTGTTGCTAACAGCGTTTAGTTTCTCATTGTCACAACTAGTATCTAGTGCTACGCGTATTGTAGGTTCTTGTTCATCTGTGCTTGATCTCATGTTTGTAAGTAATTCCCTTGAAAACTGTTGTATAAGTGTTGAAGATGGGATTTCCGACCACAAGATTGTTTCTCTTTCGTGTCCTTTAACACTAGTTCAAAAAACAAAGGAATCCAGAGCTACTTATTTCAGGGACTATGCACGTGCAGATCACGCTGCTATCTTCGCCCATTTAGAATCGTCGTTTCCTGTTTTCGATAAAATTAACAACGTGGACGAACTGTGGACATGCTTTTAAGATATCGTGGGCGATTGTGAAGCGCGTCACGTGCCTTTAAAAAGAAAACGCGTTGACCGGGATTATCCGTGGGTGACGCAGGAGATCATACATTTAAAAAGGAAGATTAAAAGGCGACGCAAGGCCGGAAAATCTGATCAACTACAAGGCCTTATCGCTACACTGAACATCAAAATTCGCAGCGCTAAGTCTCGATTCTATTCTGACACGCTTCCATCATTCATGCGGTCTGAGCCAAAAAAGTTTTGGCGCTACTTGTCTAAGCAGCATTCTGATATTACCCAGCTCACATCGTGCAACAAAATTATCACGCAACCAGACCAGATAGCCGATGAATTAAATGCCTTCTTTCACTCAGTTTTCACGCATGGGTCCTCTGGAGCATCTTTACCATCATATCCTTTAATTAACCCTATGCCAGAATTGCACATTAATGAAGAAGGTGTTCAGTGCCTACTCCGCAACCTTGACACTAAGAAGTCTCCAGGCCCAGACAATATTTCGAACACCTTTCTTAATAAATATGCTGACTGGATAAGCCGATATCTACATAAAATCTACACCACTTCAATAGTTACGCAGACAATCCCTAATGACTGGCGCATGGCAAAAATTATTCCAATACATAAATCCGGTTCTAAACTACAATCCAGTAACTACCGCCCGGTCTCATTAACCAGCACGTGTTGCAAGATATTAGAGCATATAATTTTTAAAGTCATTATAACACATTTAGAAACTAACAACCTACTCTACTATAGGCAACATGGATTTCGATCTGGCTTATCGACAGTCACGCAGCTAGCCGAGATTACCAACGACATTGCGAACGCACTGAATGAAAGAGGACAAATAGATGCCGTTTTTTTTAGATTTTGCAAAAGCATTTGACGTCGTTCGCCACCCTGATCTAATAACTAAAATGCATGCAATTGGTATTGACGATAATATTATTACATGGTTAACATCATATCTACACAACCGCAAGCAGTTTGTCGCTGTGAACAGCCACACGTCAAACCGCCTGAACGTCCTTTCGGGCGTACCACAAGGATCAGTCTTAGCACCAATTTTGTTTCTTATCTACATCAACGACATTCCTATGGTCATTGACTCACCCGTTCAAATAAGGCTTTTCGCAGATGACTGCGTTGTGTACACAAGGGTAAATCGAACTGAGGACCAGATTAACCTTAATCACTCATTAACAAAAATTCAAGCCTGGTGTTTCCAGTGGGGAATGACATTGAACGCACAGAAAACCGTAGCCATAACTTTCACGAATAAGAAAAAAACACTCAAATTTGCTTATACAATAAACAATTTAGAAATTACGAAAAGCGAACAAGTTAAATATTTGGGAGTTACATTAACATCCAACCTTAATTGGGATCCACATATAACTGCTATTTGTTCGAAAGCGCAAGGTAAATTGGGCTTCCTAAAGAGAAAACTCCGTAACACTCCCCCTGCAGTAAAGCTAACTGCCTATAAGACCCTGATTAGACCAGTACTAGAATACGCCGATATAATTTGGAGTCCACATCATAAATTTCTCATTAGTAAAATTGAGCGAGTGCAAGACTTAGCAGTTCGATTTGTGTTTTCCGATTACTCCAGGTATACCAGTGTTACTAATCTGCGTAAAAGAGACGAACTTCATTACCTTTCCGAACGGAGAATACATTCTAAACTTAAATTCCTGTATCTTCTTTATCATGGGAAATATACAATATCCAGATCAGACTATCTTCTTGAACCTTTCCGGCATTCCACGAGAACTAACCACAATAAGACAATACGACTGCCCACAAGTCACAACAACATTCACAAAAATTCTGTTTTTCCGTCATCGATTTCATATTGCAATCAACTTCCATTAATAGCTGTGAACTGTGACACCGTAGAATCCTTTATTGAAAAGATTAAAACTATAAGTTTTGAACAATAGACGCAAATGTACGAATAGGGATTTGTTGTGAGCAGTTTCTTTCCCTTTGACTGGTTTGTCCTTTTAGCATGATTCTGAACGTTCCATTATGACACTGTTGTTTTGGCTACTTGGAATTCAATAGTTTTTTTCTTCTTGGATTGTGTCGGTGCCTTTCTGTACGTGACATAATTGTTTGTATATTCTATGTACCACTCCTGCTTGGACCGAGAAGGTCTGCAGTATACTTAAATAAAAATAAATAAAATAAAAAGATGCGTATCATTTAGCAACATGACTACATGCCATCTTCATAATGCGCTGGTGGTCGTTCCGCCAGCTTCACTTATACCGAATTTGGTATTTCGAGACGTGAATGGATGACGAAGGTATGGGACTGGTGCAAACATGCTAAACATGAGTAGCGTGTCATGTAACAACATGACTACATGCTACACTCATGATGCGCTCACGGCCTTTCGCTATTTTCACAAGTACGAAATTCAGTATTAAGTGACGCGAACGTACGACATAGGTAAATGACACAAACATAATAATCACAACATGTGTGCCATAAAACAACATGACTACATGCCACACTCGTGATGCGCTCACGGCTGTTTCAGTAGCTTCACCTACGTTGATTTGGTATTACGTGACGCCAATGCATGACCAAGGTATGTGACTGGCGCAAACATGATAATCCTGACACGCGTGTCATGTAAGAACATGACAATATACCACGCTCATAGCATGCTCGCGGCCATTTCGCTCGCTCCGTATATACTAAATTTGGTATCACATGACGTCAATAGATGGCGAAGGTAAACGGCACATCCAAATATGACAATCATAACACGGAAGTCATGTACGCCATCATTTACCTCCACTTCGTGACGTTGTGCTCACTTTAACGTGACATATCAACCTTTCTAATTCGTGCTTCGCGTATCATCGATTCCCATTCTACGTGGGATCTGCCAATTTTTCGTCGGCGAGCATCGTAGTCTCATTCCCCCAAGATATCCTTGTGTCAATTGCTATTTAAAGCACCGTTTTTATGTGGTCATCACTGCCTCGGTGCACCCAGATAGTAATGTCGTCGGCGTATATTGAGTGCCAAGCTTGTTAAATATCTTGCAGTATTTCCTCGAGGCCGATCTTAACTAGGTTAAACACTATGAACGAGGTTACTGATCCTTGCGGGGTGCTTACCAACACCGGCTCTTTTAGCTGAAGGTCTTCTGCCGCCAGAACGGCTCACCTGTCCAATAAATCGTAGTTGTACGCTCGTAGAGCGAGGTTTTCCCACGAGATTTTGTACAGTGTTACCGAGTGCGCGATTTTATTAAATGCGCTATCAAAGTCGATGACAAGGATTGCTCCGATCCCGTTCGTGTTGCCATCGCGCACGTGGTGTTTCAACTGTAGCATTGCATATTGTGTGGGTAGCTGTGAGCGGAATCCGGTGAATGGGTATGCTCCTTTTTGCCAGCGGTTAAGCAGAGCGTGCTTTGTAGTCTTGCCGACACACGTCATCAGCTAAGGTTGTCGGGGCTCGGCGCTTTACCGGGCTAGAGTTAAGGATCGTTCTCGCAGTTTTCCACTGTTGCGGCCAGCAGTCGTTCATGCTTTCCACCAACTGCCGCATGGATCGGCCACCGAGATTCTTCAGAGCAAGATTCGACACCCGATCTAAACACGTAGCCGTTCTGCTGTTGAGACTGTGCAGCGCCGTCCTGATCTCTTCCACGCTCAAGTCCTTATCCAATTCCTCGTTCGCGTCCTACTCGTATGGGCGGTGTGACACAGACGAAGACCGTGGTAGGTACTTCGCCCGTAATCTAGCAGGACCTGAATCTATACCGTGATGTTCGAGCTCCTTAATTGTGTAACAGACGGACAAGGCAGTCCCTCTGGTGTGACTTGGTCTTCGTTTCGTCCAGGAGGTATTTGAGCAAGTGCCATGCTTTGTCATTGTGTAGTAGCCCGTCCACTGAATTACATGGCTCATTCCACAATGCAGGCGGTTGAGAATGCGGCAGTGTTTCTCGATTATGCGGTTGGTCCCCGCTGTTTTTTTTTTTGGTCCTCGCTGTCTCCGATTGAGTTTCTGTCCCGTAGATCTTGCTAAGAGAGCTCTTCGCCTCAATGAGATGCGCCGGGCGGCTGCCCATCTTATCCGCTTTGATCCCCGTTTTAATTGCCTTAGTTCAAGGTTTGGTGTACACTACAAGTGAGCGGGAACACACTTCAATGACCGTGATTTTACCTTCTGTCGACTCTTGTTGCCTTCGTTTCTTTCAGAAATCATCCCAGTCAGTCCATTCATATCTGCATTTAATGTCCTGCGCTTTTTCCGACGTCGGAACGTGAATTTCGATAATCATGTGGTCGCTTCACAGGTCGGCTGATGCGTTTTTTCACGTGGTGGCTGCCACCCCAGCATATCTTACGAAGGTCAAGCCTGGAGTCGTATCCCTGGTCGTAGAGTTGTCGATTTGCGTCGGGTGCACCGGATCTGTTGATAACGTGAAATCTAGTTGCTGCACGTCTTGGCCGAGTTGTATTCCTGTGGCCATGCCGTATGTGTATAGCCACGCCGTGTCTGCCGCATTGGAATCACCTTCTGCAATAAACTTCTGAGACCCGGCAAACTTTAGCGTCTTCAGGAGCAACGCCCTGAATAGGTGACGCTGCTTAGACGGGCTGCTATAAACGTTTAGTAGGACTTTCCTTCATTTAGTGGGAATCAGTTCGATGAGAACGTGTTTCATCTGGACGCCGCTTAGTTCGTGGTCAACGAACGTGAGTCGCTTCCTTACTAGCATGCGTATACGCCTTCCCTCGATTTTTCTGCTGTGCGCTTTGTAGTCTCTTAAAGTAGCCACGTTTGTAAGCGCTTTTTGAAGTAATATTACGTCTGGTTTTTGTGTTGAGTGCCAGATGTGTTGCAGTAGAACTGCCTTTTTGCCGGCGAATCCGCGGAAGTTTCAGTGCCATATGACTATCTCTTGATTAGCGTTAGCCATGATGCGGGTTTCACCTACCGGGCTGCCCTTGAAGGGTGCTCGGTCCCGCGTCGGTGCTCGCCGTTATGTGCCTGTGTTGAGTGAACACGGGGTGATTCATTCTCGTCTGCACCCCTCCCTCGAGTTTAGTATCCTGTTTGCGAGCCCGAAGACTGCTGCCTGTAGTGTCTCAAAGGAGCTTTGCATGGTGCACAGCATTTTCTTGATGTCCATAATTTCAGCTCATAACTGGTTCTAAGAACCTTTTTCGTAGGCCTCTACTTGAATCGCCCATTTTTCAGAGCTGGAGCGTCTGAGTCCGAAGCGACCCCGTTTGGAACATTCACCGGCACCGGGTGGATTTTGGTATGTTTGTTTTAGGCCGACACGACACGCTTGCGTTCTTGCGCCTCTTGTGTTAGCTTTTGGGCCTGCGTGCGCCGTTCTCTTCTTTTAGTTCACCTACAAACGCAGTATTGGCCGAAATGGTTTGCTCTAGGAATGTAGGTGCTTTACCGAGCCCTTCCCGCGTTGTGCCCCGGACTTTTGCCGCCCAGTTCACCTTGTCTACTGGAGCTGGCGTCGTGGACCTGGAACTTGTCGGAGCTCGGCTGAGCCTTGTCTTGCTGCCAGACCGGGACTGGCGACGCGATTGCGACCTCGATTTTGATGTGCGCTAAGCAGGTAGTCTTGCTATTTCCGTTGCTGGTCGGTGCTTCTATTGGCGTATCACGTACGCAGTTTTGTACCTTTCTCTGCAGGCCTTGTCAGTCGTCATATTGGGCGAGCATTTTCGCAAGCGTCCATACGGTGGCGAAGGCGGCCGCATTGGTAACAAAGGTCCTTGCGATACAAAGTGAACTTTTAGCGTTGCGCCATACCTGATGAACTTAGGCATCTTGAGTCAGTGGAACGCGTTGACAACCGTAGATGTATGCGTTTGACCCCCCGTACCAACGGGTTTTTTGGGTTAAAGATGCTCTCATCCTGCACTTTCGGTCCATCCTCAAGGGGTACTCCTCGAATCACTCCCTTGGTTGTGTTATTGGGTACCGTTCAATATGCGTGGAGTGGGAGCAGTTTCCCTTGGATGGATATCGGCCGCGTTCTGGCGTAGCGGTCATCGTTCCCTCGTTTCGGAGTGCTGACGATCAGTGTTCTGGTGGGAATTCGTACAGACCGTGTCATCTTCGCTTTCTTCTTGCGTCATACTGGCAGCCGCAAAGATGGCCGTGGTGACTATCGAGGCGACGACCTTCACGATGTCGAGGCCGCTTTGCAGTCGCACCACAATCTTGAAATCCTCTTTCAGTAGTATGGACATGCGCCCCCCACTTGATAACGTGTCCTTTGGCATTCTTAGGCTTATAACCATAACCTTGCTGACCATTGCTGAGCTTGTTGGTGCTTGAGTCGATATTGTTTGACGAGTCCAGCCCGCGTTGCCTGGCTCTCACATGCCGCGATCCGGTGGTCTTCCATCCGGCGTCTTCAATAACTTCATCAGTGGAAATGTCTTCCCCCATCACTTGCAGGCGTTGCTTGCACACTCATCCTTCAGTCGCGTTCGTTGGCTTGTGTCGTTGCATCGCAAAGAGTCCACGTAAGTGGCACCGTCTCTATCGGCGCAACTCTGCTGTTGCGCCAGATAGGTCTAGCGTTTGACATTCACGCTTGAGCCCAACGTGGCTGTGGCTCGGTTGTAATACAGAGTTCAATAACTCCTTGAAATATGATGTCCCACCTCAAAATTGGGTATCCATCGATCCTGCTCGACTTCACACATTTGTTGGTGAAACGTTTCCGGTGAAAAACGGTTAAAATCGCTGCGCGATTATTTGTAGAAATCGGAGCCGATGAAACACGTACACCCCTTTCGGCCTCCCAAAAGAAGGATCAGTCACGTTTCTTTTTTTACGAATAAAGCTCAAGCACTGACGTAGCTTCATGGTAAACTGCCACTCTGAATGCCAGGCTTGGAGCCATTTTCTTGTGCTATTATCATGGGCGGTACTTGTGATTGACTTATTGATTTATTGATTTGTATGTGCGGTTTAACGTCCCAAAACCACCATATGATTGTCAGAGACGCCGTAGTGGAGAGGTCCGGAAATTTCGACCTCCTGGGTTTCTTTAACGCGCACCAAAATCTGAGCACACGGGCCTACAGCGTTTTCGCCTTGATCTAAATTGCAGCCGCGGCAGCCGCGATTCGATTCTGCGACCTGCGGGTTAGCAACCGAATACCTTATCCACTAGACCACCGTGGCGGGGCTGGCGGTACTTGTGCACCACTGCACTGACCGTCCCCTTACGCAACGCCGTAGCAGAGAAAGCCTGTGTGAGGCGCCAATTGGGGTCAGGCTGTCGTGTGCTGGCGTCGTCGCTTGGCGTATCGAGCGCGCTTAGGGGAAGTCTTAATACGTACTGATCGGCTAGTTGGTGAGCCTTGATATTTTGAACAAGCAGCGCACAGAAAGAAACGAAAATACACATACATAAAAAACTCAAATACAAGCGCCGGGTTGGCGTCCTTTTGGCGTGCGTGTTTCAGATGCGAAGTAGCTTAGAGTCGAGCTTAATCCGGTGTGTGACGTGGCCACGCTTACCACGCATGCACGTCCACCCCCTCTCTTTCCTCCGAACACCGACAAAGGCAGCGTCTGCTAGCCTACGCTCACTCCTCCTCCTCCCTCTTCTCTAGGCATTCCTTCCCGCAGCGTTTACACCCACACAGCGCATGCGCGTCCCTCCCATCTCTTTCCTCTCCTACGCTCCTCTTTCTATGGCCTCTCAAAGCAGACGTGGTGGTGGAAAAGCCACGACGTACATTACCCCTGACCTGCCCAGATAGCTGGGTCCCTACGGGAGCACGTCTCTCCGCTCTCGTTCAACCGCTCACCATTGGTGGCACTACGTATAACCTGTTCGTCTGCTACTTAACAGTTGTTTTGAAGGCGCTGGAGTAAGAATGCCTGCATTCTGTGGTGAACTCCCGGTATATGTGTCTATTTCTTCACTTAGATGGTTGCTCAAGTAAGCTCTTCAGTGCGCTAAAGTATTTATTGCACACTGGCTGACAAACGTGCGAACCCGTAGACTTCCATGGTGTAGCACAGTCTATGTTGAGTCGCGACCATTTATTGCGAAAAAATTCTGAACGACTTTTAGTATATTTATTTCTGAATTATTTCATTTGTGCATATTAGTTATGAATTATGGGTACTCTGTTGGCCAAAATATGACCACAAACGCTGAAGATGACGTCAGCGAACAGGTGCTGACCAGCGCCACGCCAATCGTAGGTTACGGCCCCAGTGGCGTAAAGTGTGAACTAGAACATGAGCGCTGGAGAAAGGCTCTCTGGGCAGGTCAGGGGTAGAGTAGATCGTGGGAAAAACATTCATTCAGAAATGCACTGAAAGTTGCAATACAAATGCCCTTGGGTGGTCTTCTCATTATAAAAGCCCGCTTGAGGTCATCGCTTCTCGGGCGCGGGCCACCAAGGGGCGCCGAGCGTCCCGGGTTGAGCAGCCGAGCAGGAACTCCTTCCAAGCCTCTCTTGTGGGTAGGGGTATGAAAAAGAAAGAGGTATCGCCGGGTATACTGCTATCTTTTGAAGGGTGTCGGCCAGCACCCCACAGTGTGCACAGTAGCCGTATATACCAGGCAATAAATTTTGGGCGGCTGCAGGACACAAGAAGGTCTTTGTCTGCAAGCGTCTCAGAAGTCGCTCGTCCGCTGTAGATAGACCCTGTGCAAATTCTGGGTAAATACGGCGACAAGTTTGATAGTAATCGATGATTTCGCGGTACTGCATAAAAGCTGAGGTGCTTAGGGGAAACGCGGGCTCGAAAGAGGTAACGGCCCGGGAGGGAGAAACGCAGGCAGCGGCATGAGCCGCTTCATTGGCAGGGAGACCCACGTCGCCAGGAAACCATACTATGCGGATAGAGTGAGGTTCAAAGCGTCATGAGGCCGTCTGGAGAAGGTAGGTGGCCAGAGGAGCTATGGTACCTTGCAGGTACCGGGAACACATTATGCGTGAGTCTGTGATGATTACTCTTACTGAGTGGTGAGAGGCGGCAAAAGCGATGGCTACCTCTTCAGACCGAGTCGCATTAGGTGAGCGGAAAGAGATGTCGTCAATGGGGTGACGCTCGGATATCACTGCGGCCGTAAAGTTTCCCGAAGACGTTGGGTCTGAGACAGCTACGTAGAAGACGCCAGGAGATTTGGAGTATTGAGTGTGGAGAAATTGTATGTTCGGGCTAAGGGTTTGCCAGTGTTGACTGGAATGTCGTGAGGAAGAAGCTCGACCCGAAGTTTTTGCTGCCACAGCTCCGGAACGGAGGAATTGGATGGTGGAGTGGAGATCAGGTTCAGTGAGAGCGTGTAGAGAAGATGGCGCCCAGGAACCGTGTGAGACATGCGGTTGATTTGATTGATGCGATGGGCCTCCCGCAACTCAGCATACGAGTTGTGCACTTCCAAGGCTGCAAAGCGGCGATTGGAGGTAGCAATGGGAAGGTCTCGTGCTCGCTTTTAAGCTGACCGGAGCAGTGCGTCCAACTGGTTCTCGTGGTGGCAACGCAAGCGAAGGTATGGGTAGCGTAGAGGACTCGGCTGGCCACAAACGCACGAGCCAAGCGAAAGGAGTGCCGACCACTAAGGCCGCCGCATTTGGTGATCATACAGCTAACCTACTCACTAGTGCGCCGAAGACGCGTAATGGTAGAGCCAGTATTCATAGTGAAAGAGATGTAGAGGCCCAATATGCGGAGTTCTGCGATGACTGGTATGGGGTCAGATGACAGATATTTGAGGAGGCTGTAGAGATGAGACTGAGAGAAGAAATGATTTAGTAGGGGAACAATCGAGGCCACATGATGAGGTGTAAGTGTCCAAAATAAGTGCCGCATACTGTATGCGGTCTGAAATTTCTGCAGAGCAGCCCACATTGGTCCAGATGGTGATGTCATCCACGTATACAGTGCATTGTATGAGTCAGGCGTGAGCGAGGAGCACAGGAATTTAGAGCATAGCCAGATTAAAAAGGATGGGTGATAGAACCGCTCCCTGTCGTGTACCGCGGGTGCCTAATATATACGGACCGTGCGCGGCAGAGTCTATCCGGATGAAAGCGGTGCGATGTGAAAGGAATAACCGAATGTACTGGAAAGATTTCGAGCCACATTTCGTGCTGCTGATATTGGTAAAACTGCTGCTATGTTTCAAATTGTCGAAGGCACCCCGGAGATCGACGGCTATGGTGGCTTTGTAATTGTGGCGCATTGTAGTAGGTACAATGATGTCGTGCTGGAATTGGAGAAGGACGTCCTGCGCAGACAGATGGAGGCGGAACCCAAACATCGAGTCATGCAAAGACGCCCTTCTTGCTTCCAGATACGCGGAGAGGTGTCGCTGACCATGGTCTCCATAAATTTGCTCCTGCAAGACGTAAGCGAGATGGGACACAACGCATGAATGCTGATGGGCTTACCGGGGTTGGGAATGAATGTGACCACCAAAGTAGTCCATTCCGAGGGTAAGGGTTCACAGTCCCATACTGCGTTCACCAAATGTATGAGCGAGATTTGTGCGGAATCAGGAAGCTTGGCTGTGGCGGCTGTAATACCATCCCTACCTGGTGCAATACCTCGCTTCATCTTAGCTAATGCCACCCGAAGATCGGGAGGCGTGATGTGGGCATCGAGTTCGTTGTTGGAGAGCCCGGAGTATATAGAGGTAATCGGGGCACATGTGATGCGGACTTGGCCCTAGATTTAGCACATTTTCCACGTCGGGAAGGCGATCTTCAGCAGAAAACGATCACTGCCAAGAGTGCCATCGAGGTTTTCTCATGTAGCCTGTCGAATACTTCGCGTGAGTGAGCATAGCATTCGTGTCACGTGTCACCGAACTTTCTACACGCGTGAGATGCGCTGGGTCGGTGAGCAGTTTGAAACCAAGAGTAGAGACAAGTTCTTTAAAAGTAAACTGAATAAACTTTAGAATTCAATAAAACTTGGTATTTAGGAAAGACCAACACTACTGTTGACTCTGTCGTAATTGTTTTTGCGGTTGTAGCAGCAGGAGCTTTAGAACAGGCGAAATAAAAGCTCTTCTTGCTCCGCCCACGCGGGCGCGCTGAAATTGTGGGCGTGTAAACATACATCATCTTCGTTTCCTCAGGCCCGGAGCAAGTGTTCTTTCTTATCTTCAACCACAGCCTCCGTGACTAACCCATGACGTGCCATTGCCGGCACTAATCGAAGAGGCCACACCTGAGGAGTGCTGCTGTTGCAGATGACGCATCATATCGAGAAGGACGTCACCATGTTCGCTCGGCGTCGCTAAAAGACCGGCGGCCACAGCCACTGTTTTTTCACTGAAAAGTCCTATTGGCATTCATTTTCGAGAACTGTAGCATCGTTTTCCTAATTCAGCAAAGATCAAACTGTTCTTACACGCTCCTAAGCCATTTCTTTTTATGAAAAGTGCTTTCGTGATGCCTTTCAAAGTGATATCTGCAGTGCGGGCCATTGAAGTTTCCAACCAGTACTAGTGGTTGCTAAGTGGTTGAAGAGTTCCGCGAAAGTGGCCCGCTGTATTTGTGAGCATTAGTACATTTAAAATATGAATTGATGCAGTAGCTAGCTTATGGGGAAATACTCAGATCAGGTCTAGATTGACCTGAATAGTCGTATATGGCTTGTGAACAAGTAGACTAGTGGTGATTCCACCAGTATAAGAGCAGTAGCTGGAAAGAGTAGGGTTTGAACCGCATTCCTGATAGACAGTGATGGCCAGAAGAGAAACCCAAGATTGAAGGAAGGGCAGATGTGCACGCTTTGGCCTGTTCACGAATCCTCTGCAGTGATTTCGAATTTAAATGATAGTGAAGATGTAAATGACGGAGTCACCATGTAGCAAATCTCAAGTTTCGAGGTTCGTGCACCACGCCCTGCCCCTAACTTTGCAGAGGGAGAACGGGGACGGAAGAGAAACCGGTAACTTCGCGTAGACGCGGGGCAGACTTGCTGTCTGTATTGATGTTGTTTTGGTGCGAATCTTGGTGACAGCCCAGGCCTGAACCACCTTAGCTACATTTTGCTGTACACTAATGTGGCAGAGAACGGCATCTTCGAGGCGACTAATGCGGTCCTCAAATGGTTGATCAAATAATCGTTGATCATTGACAGAGCCGATGCCGTCGCCGTCGAGCGCTCCACGCGTCTGCTACCGAGTTTCTTGATTGCGGAAACCTAATGCTCGCGCTGGCAGAAAAATTCGCTAACATTATTGGGCTTATCTCACAGAAGCCCCTTTTTCTCTCCGTGCAAATGAAATTTGCTGTTGAAATGAGACATAGTACTCTCACAAAACACTTTTTTACAAACAACACTCAGGTAAAAATCCACAGTATTCAGAAGTGACCACAAATGTTTCTATACAAATGATTCCACTCATTCACGGTATTCTGAGCGAGAATTCTGCGCAATGTTTTCTTTACTACCGATAACACTATTGCCAAAATGACTAACGTTTGTCATAGAATGCCACCATTAGCCCATAGAAAGGAAGCCTCCCTCTCTTTAAACATCAATTCTTGAGGTGGTTACCGGCTGCTACACGTGGGCTCGATACCGGTCGCCTTTCGAAGTAGCAGACGCTCAACAACTGACGCAGAGAGTCGGTGCACTTAATCCATTGAACCAGCAAGCCTAGATGGAGTCCGTGCTACAGAAAGAGGTGTCCTTTTCACGCTGGCTTCCAAGCAGCGCATCACATTGATATGGGGCTCGACTACTGTGGCGGGATCGAATCCCGGCCGCATCTTCGATGTAGGCGCCCATCCAGGTGCTCGTTAATGACCTCCAGCTGGACAACAGCACTTCTCATAATCATATTGTAGTTCTGGGAAACTGGTAAATTATTAATATATGGTTGCATGCTCTTCACTGGCATTCCAAGTGGGACAGATCCTAAAAGACGTTCAGCAGAAAGCGAAAGAATTTCCTGTGGCTTGCGAGTATATCGCTGCAATCAGTGAGTCCTCTTGCAGAAGAAATCAAGGATTTCTCGCTGGAATTGGTCCCGCTTAAGTGCTAACGAAAGTCTTCCTTTTTGCTTGAACGGGCGAGAGAAGTTGTGTTACGAAGCCTGTCTGTCTTCGCCAAGTTTATGTCCAGTGATTTACAGGAAGTTTATTTTAATCTTTCCCCATACCGCCGACACCAGTTGATTCGGACTCTTTTTAAGCGTACAGTAATCAGAAGCCTCAAACTGAGACAGCGGCGTTCTATAATTGAACCATTGTTCAATAAACATTCACTCTATCCTGCTTTAAAAAAGTTGTACTAACACCCTTGCATATGAAACATGCAGAGTAGGCCCATTTTTGCACTCTCATGATAATTTTAATAAAAAAAAGACCATGTAGTGCAGTGAGCGAAAAGGCAGTTTTTGACAATGGCAGCGTTTAGGTGAGCCTTGACAAAGTGAAACGGTGCGCTGTATGCCCCTTCCCCCCCCGAGACTTTTTATACAGCTCTCAATTATGTATGCACCGGCCGGTCTGCTGCCGCACGTGCTCCTACGCTGGTGTTAATCAAATTTTCACGTGACGCTGCGAACCGCCAAGCATTAGCGTAATAATTTTTGCCACGTTTGCCGCAAGTGAAGGTTACATTCGAGTAAAAAAAGTAGAACTAAATTTAGGCATACACTTTGTAGCGTTGCTTCCTCAGTGAATGTAAGCTTCGCACCGAGTTTGTCACGTCTGGCTCGGCACCACTTTTGGCGCTGAAACGTTGAGTGGAACTATCGAGTGCACTCGTGAACAGAGCGGCACGATTACAACGAGTAATTAGTGTGAGTGGGATAACTGCTTAGAGAATATTTTAGCGAGAAGTGAGTTCGAGCGAACTCTTGATTCAGTGCTGGAAAAGTGTTGCTCGATGATACAGAATTCGAGTCTAGATGGGCATGAGGAATGCAGCGGCAACTGGCGTAACAGCCGATACATACAGGACTCTGTTTTTCGCAATGCTTTACACGAGTTACAATGAATCTGCTATTGGATTAGGTTTAACAATCAAGAGACAGGATGGTCGATGTTTGGATAGGAGGACCTATATGTTTGTCAAAGACGCCTTGTCGTCATCCTCGGTGTTTCAAGGTCCACGTCAAGCGCAGTGGAGACGCCGTATTCACCACTGAACGCGAAGTTGGCCAGCCCGTCTGATTGACTTCTCCCTGCTGTTTATTCAACCTGTTGCACTCCGTGTTTCACTATCGTCGGCTCCCATCATCACTTTGGAATGCGCCATGCCAGAAAGAAAAGCGCCAAGAGACGAGTGATTCATGGATAGCTTAGGTCCATGATTCACCTATGATTTTCATCTGTTGTGCGTTTCCAGATGAAATATTCTACAAGAGTACATTCCCGTACCTTGCACGCAGTTATGTTTCTACACAGAAGCATAACTGTTTCATTGGACGAGAAAAAGTAATCGACGGAGAACATTGATGAGAGATGTGGGCATCTTCAGCGCTCACCAAAAAGAAAACAGCTTGTCCCATTCTACTGTATACATGCTTCGCAACGTAACCACAACAACAACAATTTTAGGTCTGGCGGTTCCATGCCGACTATTTCCCACGGGATGGGTGCCCTCCCAAGCCACCAGAACTTCCTTCAGCCAAGCAGCAAGCCGGAAGTGCGCTTCTACGTATTTAACCAATGGGTTACCTGACGGCCGAAATTCTCTGCCTCCCACAGCAGCAGCCGATACTCAACTATTTCACCAAGGCTGTGGTACGTTAAGGTACGCTCAGGGGCCTTCGCAGAACCTTATGGGGCTACCTTTCGAGATGAGTTCCAAGAAACAACCGAGCGGCAGATCGATGTACAAATCTACATATTGTGAACAACCGGCGAGTTTCCGGTCGGCACTGGGAATTAAACCCGGCACCTCCCACATTGGAAGTGGACACTCTAACCATGTAGCCGCCACAGCGGTCAAGACAGGAGGGCCCGCCAAAAAGATTTCTTGCGGTTATACTTGTGCGCAAGTATCCACAGATACTTGTGCGCGAGTATCCACAGTGCGAATGCAAAACTGAAGCATAGTACGTTAAAATTAATTTCACAAAGTTTTTGTCGATAAAATTACGGGAGGCGTAATCTTTGTCTCTACTTTGAACCATATGATCTAAAGCATTGCCTCCGAGATGCGGCACACAGCAATTCATTTGTACAGCAGACGACGGATGACAACTTGCCCTAAAGCGTGTTCTTCAGTCTAATGCGGCAGTCTTCGTGCCCCAAATGATAAAAATTTGTTATGAATTGTTTATGAACTCATTCAACATTCATTTCTCTTACCCAACGTGGTGAAAACACATGGCCGTCACAGCAGCTCCATCTGTGTGTCAGTAATGAAGAGGCACCACATATTACAAGTCTCAGTGCTCTACGTATAAGAGTGAATTCAGATACTGTAGAATACCGTGTTCGAAATAGTTACTCCTATCTGCTAAAACAGCCTTTCTTCACCAAATGCGGTCACTTTTACTCGCGTTTGAAGCTTATTGCCGCTTTTCCGTTCCGATTTCTAGATTTCTCAACTTATCAGCGCATTTTCGAAAAGCTCTGATTTGTACCACGAATATTGTCGCTAAAAACAAAATAATGCAACATGTTTTTTTATATTACTGTGTGATGGCATTCGGTTGTCTATTTACGAGATTTTAAGAAAAATCGAAGATGGGGTATTTTCTTATTCAAATTTCAGTGGAGTACACTTTGCCAATATGAGACTTTTGAGGCAATATATAAATATTTACATTTGCCCTACGGCAGCAATAATTTATGTACCTAATGAACACACTATATCCTTAAAACATGTCAAGTTTCAAAACGCCGCTTGCATTACTTTCGGAGAAAAAAAATGGCGAATACGTAACTTATTTCAAACTGTCGCAAAATTAGACATTTTTAAAAGCTATTTCCTTAAGGTCTACAAACTTGAAACCGTATGAATTCATTATTCATGAGATATGCGTTTCAGATAAAAATTATCTTCCTTGAAACAAAAATATTTGTCTTTTTATAGCATCTTCAATTTTTGAAAATGACAGGTGACGTGATTGGTGCCTCCATGTTCGGGAAGTTTGTTTTTTTTTCTCGTAAGTTATGCCGTTAATCATAAAACGAAGTTAAATTTCGGGCTACCTCGGGAGAGGTGCACGAAATATAAAATACTCATTGAAATCTAAAGTATCAACTTTTGGACCCATGTCGATTTCTAGTGGAATCACCCTAGTATATATAGGTCATGTCGCAGCGGCGCGTTGACGTCACTCTCTCTCTCACCAGCAGCAGCTGCCGGCTCTTCCCAACACGAATAGGTGTTGCTCATCCACCCGCTCCCAAGACACTTCTCTTTCACTTCACCCTCTTCACTGCCCGCATCGCTCGACCACACGTCAAATGGACACACTCATTCGGCTCGTTTATCTGCGGTGACCCTTACACGAAAGCCAACCCGCCTCCCGTGTCTCTGCGTTTCAAAGAAACGTTTACTCGAGTAAAGGCTACATCGAGTTACGCTTGAAACCGTTCTTCCAGCACCCACTTCGACGCCTGTTTCAGTCGGGTCAATGGCGTGCGCACCGCTGCTGCTTCGGCTCCCATCATGATTCCCTTCGGGGGGAGGGTGCATGTGCTCTTACAACGAAAGCTATTATGAGGTAGCCGATGTCCGTAACCACTTCGCATAAAATAAGAAAAAAATTGCCCGTATCTGCATGTAATCTGCAAATGTCGTCAAAAGACGATAGTCTTGCGTGTGGAGAGATCGAACAATTTATCTGATGTTCTGCGCAAGAAAATCGGATAATGGTATTTTAGAGGTACTGCGTTAGAGTGTCTCGAGCATGCAGTGGAGGCGAACGAGCGCATAAAGTCACGTCACAGGTGAGACATGATCGCCACATGGCAGTGTTCTTGGAAAACGAAGCACGCGACTCTGACACGGGTGTGCGCGCCCTCCTCAGAGGTGATAAGGTGTAAAACGCAAGGCAATGGGTAGGTGCCACCACCATCGCGTCTTAGCAAAGCGTTGGAAAGACTCGCCTTTTCGTGCAAGCGTTGCATGATCAGCGCAGCGTGATAAGCGCTACAGTCCTTAAAATTACTTATGTATGCCTTTTCTAGTAGAAGATGCACATGCAGAATATTTACGTGTTGTTATGGTGCCCCAGACTCGCGCAATAATTGTTTATTAAGAGAAGGTTGCACAAGTATAAACGCTAAATCTTGAGCAACATTGGTGGGCGATGCGGATTGGGTCGTCCGTTTCAAGTACCCAACATTTCTGCACAGCGCAAGACTACGAGCAGTTACGACGTAACTACAGAAGAGGAGACAAGGACAGAAAGAGCGCTGACTTCAACTGTTGAAGTGAGCGCTCTTTCTGTCCTTGTCTCTTCTTCTGTAGTTACGTCGTAACTACTCGTAGTCTTGCTCTGTGCAAATATGTCGATTCCCAATCACCAACTAGCCCAAGCATCTGTCTTATCAAGTTTCAAATGCCCAGTGCCGTTAAGAATGGGCAAACAGACAAAAGTACAGACATACAGAACAAAATTTTTGCGTCGAAGGTCCCCAAGAAAAACTATCGTCTTTAAAAACTAGTTCAAAGAACACATGGGGCCCGAACCCGGGTCCGCTGCGTGCTAAACCAGTATTCTACTACTGAGCCACGCTAGTACTTGGGACTTGTTCGCAAACTTGCCTTAGACAGGCTTGACGCCGGGAAAGGAATCGCTTTAGCATGAGTAAAAATTGGCAGATCTCACGTACAGCGGGAATCGATGATATGCGAAGCACGAATGAGGGAGGTTGATATGCCACTTTCAAATCACCACAATGTTACGAGGTAGAGGTAAATGATGCCGTACACGACTTACGTGTCATGATTATCATGTTTGGATGAGTCGTTTACCTTCGTCATCTAGTCTCATCACGTGATGCCAAATTTATTATATATGAAGCTAGCGAAACGACAGCGAGCACGCTATAAGCGTGGTACGTTGTCATGTTCTTACATGACACGCGTCTCATGATAAGCATATTTGCACCAGTTATATAACTTCGCCATCGATTGACGCCACGTCACACCAAATTAGGTATATGTGGAGCTAGCGAAACGGCCTCGAGTGCATCATATGATCATGAAGGGCCCAATATACTCCTACGTAACGTTGACGCACGCGAACGCTGGGCACAGCGACTCTACGTTAGCAAAACGCGAGCACTCTATAGTCTGACGCCAGGCGCGAGCAGCATCAGTCATCGTGGCCCGACGGCGCCAAATGTGACATGCTGCATTTGGCGCCAATGCGTTACACAGAAAGGACTCCGTCTGCCTCTTTTTGAGACGGAGGGACGCCGCACGCGCTGAAACGCGCATGCGTCAAAGCAACGCAGCGTGCGTCTGCGAGGCAGAACCGTCGCCTGGCGTGGCAACACCGGCCTGACGCGACGAGACGAACGCCGGCACGCACGCAGGGTCTCGTCGAAGTGTATTGGCGCCACGACTGTGGCATGCAGTCATGTTCTCACATGACACGCATCTCATGATTATCATACTTGCACTATTCACATACCTTCGTCATTCATAGACGTCACGTAATACCAAATTTGGCATATGTGAAGCTAGTGAACAGGCCGCAGGCGCATTATGAGTGTGGCATGCAGTCTTATTGTTACATGACATGCATGTCGTCATTACCATGTTTGGATGTGTCATTTACTTATGTCGTATGGGCGCCTTACGTAATCCCGAATTTGGTATATGATAAGCTAGCGACCCGGCCACGAGCGCATCATGAGCGTAGCACGTCATGTTGTTACATGACACGCATCTCATGTTTACCATGTCTGCACCAGTCTCATACATTCGTTATCCCTTCACGTTCCGTAATACCAAATTTCGTACAAGTGAAGCTAGCGAAGCAACCACCAGCGCGTCACGAGCGTGGCATGCAGTTATGTTGTTACATGACACGCATCTCATGATGATCTTGTTTTCACCAGTCACATACCTTCGTCATCCGTTCACGTACCGTAATACCAAATTTGGTATATGTGACGCTAGAGGAATGGCCGAGAGGGCATTATGAGCGTGGCATGTAGTCATGTTACAAGACAGGCAAGTCATGATTTTCATGCTAGGGTCTGTCGCTTGTGTTCACCATGAAACCATGTCATACCATACCAATTTTGCAGCATGGCATGTGAACGAAACCACCGCAAGAGCAGCAACACCATCAAATGTAAATCTTGACATATGTCATACATTTCATGATTTTCACGTTACGACTAGTCGAATATGCTCGTCATATAGTCATGTTATGCCATACCAAGTTTGGTATCAATACCATTATTCGAACGGCTAGGAGAGCTAAATGTCGTAGGTGGCTAGATAGATAGATAGATAGATAGATAGATAGATAGATAGATAGATAGATAGATAGATAGATAGATAGATAGATAGATAGATAGATAGATAGATAGATAGATAGATAGATAGATAGATAGATAGATAGATAGATAGATAGATAGATAGATAGATAGATAGATAGATAGATAGATAGATAGCTAGATAGATAGATAGATAGATAGATAGATAGATAGATAGATAGATAGATAGATAGATAGATAGATAGATAGATAGATAGATAGATAGATAGATAGATGCGTTCAACGTCGCCGAAGTTCGCCAAGAAATGCTTCGCATTTAAAAAAGCAGGTGAACCTGCTGGTCAGTCTTGACTACGTGTTTATAGAAGCAGCAAACTACTTTTCAAGAGTCGCGCCTCCTAGTACTTTGCGAAGATGATACGTACTCAAAGCGTTTGTCTGAGTAATCAGTACTCGCCAAAAACAATAATTAGTACGCCTAGTTTACTTTAAAATTCACTCGGGCAAAATGACGCCACCGTAGACCCTTATTTCATACCCGATCTTTTACAGTCTCGCAGAAGTATTTTGAATATTGTGTGCTCAAGCTGTATTCACTCGCACGATAATGTATCAATTTCTCAAATTTTCATTTGTAAAAAAATTGCTAAGACATCAAGATCATCATCAGCAGCAGCAGCCTGACTACATCCATTGCAGGACAAAGGCCTCTCCCATGTTCCGCCAGTTAACCCTGTCCTGTGAATGCTGCTGCCAATTTATACCCGCAAACTTCTTAATCTCATCTGTCCATCTAACCTTCTGTCTCCCCCTAACTCGCTTGCCTTCTCTGGGTATCAGCAGGCAATGCACTTACATAGTTTTTATGGCCATATACACACAGGGGGTCAGAACATTGGCAGAACCTATATATAAACATAGCGAAAGAAATGTACAGCTGTTCCAATACTCCTTCATAAAGAGCGACAGAATTTTATTAAAGAAGTGTGTAATGCAGAGAGACACGATCTCTCCAATACTACTCACGGCGTGTTTACAGGAAGTTTTCAGAGCATTTTATTGGGAGGAGTTGGGGATAAAAGTTGACGGAGAGTACCTTTGTGATCTGCGATTCACTAATGATATTGGATTGATGAGTAATTTATACGACTAAATACAGCTCCTAAATACAGAACTAGACACGGAATGCAGAAGAGTTGGTCTAAAAATGAATACGCATAAAACTGAGCAACAGTTTTGGCAGAAAACAGTGCTTTGCAATAAGTGGAGAGACGCTGAAACTTCTGAAGTAATATGTCTACTTGGGCCAGGTAGTAACCGCGGAGCCGAACCATGAAAGTGAACTGACTAAAAGAATAGTGATGTGGGGTAGAGCACAATTGACAAGCATTCTCAAATCATGATCGCCACTATACCTCAAGACGAAGATATATAACAGCGACGCGTTGCCGGTGCCTACTCACCGAGCAGAAACCCGCAGAGGCTTACAAAGAGTGTTCAGTTTATGTTGAGGACGACTCAACGAGCGATAGAAAGCAAAATAATGGGCGTAACTTTGAGGAACAGGAAGAGAGCAGAATGGGTCAGAGAACAAACCGGGGTTGAGGATATCATAGAAGATGAAATGGACAAGAGCTGGCCGCCTATGGACAGGATAACCGCTTTTCATTAAGTGTTACTGATTGGATTCCGAGAGAAGGCTAACACGTGAGGTGAGGCAGAAAATAAGTGGGCAGATGAGATCAAGCAATTTGCGAGTACAGCGTGGTTGATTTCCGCAACATGGATGCAACAGGCGTAGTCAGGTTGAAGATGATGATACACGCGGCGTAAGTCGAAACAAGCCGAACAGCAAGTCGAAACAAGCCGAACAGCACATCTGCCGCAGCATTGGTTCGAACGATGCACGTCTTCGATGTAGCCACAACACAGCGCAGTGGTGTGAACGCGAGCGCCTGCTCACCAGGGGCTGTGTTTGTGAGACTGGAAATGTGTTTCGTCTCCATACACGTGAGTGATGACAGGGGCAACGACAAAAATATGGATAATCTCTCCGTCATAGGAGTCGAAAGTGGAACGTGTATCTAGAAAAGTTGTTGTTTTTTTGCGCATTGAATATGGGAGCTAGAACAATGTCTGTTGGCGCTTGGCCGTTTGTTGCAAACCCACCCACGTTGGGGCGCATCTCAAAGCCGGCGAGTAACGGTCATGATTAACCTTTACGGTAGCTGAAGTTGTTCTGGACACCACGTGGATCCCGCGCAAAGGTGGGCGCTACAAGCACTGGCACTTGGCAATCAAAGCGAACGCGCGTCTTGCGAGTCCGGCCGCGATTCCTCGGAGCAGGTAATGAATGTGGGGCCCCCCTGAATTCATCGAAGCCACCTTTTCGCAATGTGCCAGAACCACCGCGGCCGAAACAGTGACAAAATTCTACATCATTGCGCCGGTGGTAGCGTTGCCCAAGCTAATCGTGGAAGCCATGCATGGCCGAACTCTTCCGTTGCCATACGGTGACTGCGAACAAAAGTTATATGAGAATGAAGATCGTGTAGCTATGGCTTTGCTGGTGCCGTAGTAGGCCCACCAGCCATCAAAGTGGATCGATATGTCGTAGGTTCAACACCCGGCGATGGAACACCTTTGCCGTCTGCTCACGTTTATTTTGATCGCGTATTTTCGTGAAAGAAATATGTCATGAAGGTCTTAATGGAACCCGGCATAGAACATAAACGAAGCCACAAAATCGGCATGGATCTTACTGGCAACACGAACTTTCCTAAATGCAACAGACGCACATCTGTTATAGATGCACGAAGATGCTTAGCATACATGTAACGGGCGCAACAGATGGAAAGAAAAACGGTGCACTGTTGTGAGCAATATGAATGGAAACATCAAAATTCGTGTTCATTAAACGAATACTTAAAACCTAATGATATTATTGAGACGTAGTTGACCACCAGAGGTACCCTTACGCTTGAGTGTCGTAGCGATAATCGGTAAGTATAATATTAGGGGTCGATTGTTGGCGGCCATCCTGGTGCTTCCTCGTCGTGAATCGGCCGTCAGGGGAACGCACGCAAAGGTATATCTTTAATGCGTACTTTCATTGAAGCGAGGCAGCCTTGCTCACCGTTCGCTTGGCCCTTTGTTTGTGAACAAACCTTTGCCCCGCTGGCTGGCAATTCAGCTTCACTGCACAGGAGACAAAGATGGACACGGGTAATAGGACGGCGTCCCCAGACAATATCCGTCACGCCACATTTGTTGCGCCCTCATGGATTCGCCGAGTCTCTGCGAGGCCCAGCATTTTAGCGATGTCAATTTCAATCCTACGGGCATCGCCGACGCTTCTGACGTTCGCTAACTCCGCCGGATTCACGGCTATGTCAGATAATGCAGCGCCTCGCTTTCATTAGTGCTTTGAAATTCGCTACGACAAACATTTCTGTCATGAGCTCTCGAGACAGCTTTCACGCTCGGCTCTAACACAATTCTTGAGCGGTGCTTCGTTTCTATTTTGCTTCGAAAGCGCAGACCTGCAGTGAGGGCGTATGTTAATACTCTCATCACCCTGAATTTGATTTTCTGACTATCTTTGCCAGCGAATTAGCTTTCAAACAACTTTGCACCATTTTTTAGTATGTTTTCTGTCCATTTTTGCAGATGCCCACGAGAGTTTCTTTGGTGATTGACTCGAATATGGCCGGGTACACGACTTGTGCTCTCGAAAGCGTTGTCCACGTGAAATTCGCAAACGGCGAATGAGCGAGCTGAGCACACGTGTCTCGCAAGTGGAACCGCGTTCAGCTAGGCACACTGTCCCTTTCTTTGAGGTCTCTGCAGAGCAGCCGCCCTTGGTCTGTAGTACCTGCGGGCTGGTGTGAGCTAGCATGCTGAATTGCGTTGAAAGGTGCACTTGCTTAACCAAAGATATCCCCGCTTCCTTTTATTCCATGAGATGATTTGATTGATGTGCAGGATTTTTGACGTCCATAAAACACGGTGTGACTATGAGAGTCCGGAAATTTCGACCATCTGGGGTTCTGTAACGTGTACTTAAATCTGAGCACACAGGCCTACAGCATTTTTCGCTTCCATCAAAAATACAGCCGCCGCGGTCGGGATTCTATCCCGCGACCTGCGGGTCAGCAGCCGAATACATTAGCCACGAGACCACCGTGGAAAAGCGATTCCACAAGATAACGTGTTTCAATTTATCACACGCCTGGTGCGTGTCAGCAGTCCAAACGCGTCACCTTTTGGAATGAATCGGCCATCATAGGTTCACCTTTCAACGTGCAAAGCAGGTCCACACGTGTATTGTGCAAGGCCTGCTCCTTGACCTCCGAGATTAGCCGGAGTGCAGTTCCTGATGGCGCCACAAGACGGCGACCACGAGTCGAGCGGCGCTCGTCTGCCTCAACGTGTTGGCGCCCAGCGTGGCTCGCTGCACACACAAAGAACGGTATTAAAACGTTACTCCTTCCTTTTGCATGCCCCTTTAGAGGTCGTTGAAAAGCCAGATTGGGCAACACAGGCTATTATATTTAATCTAAGTTGCACGCAAACTTGCCGAATGACGCTTTCCAAGTTTTCGCAAAATATTACAAAGCGTAAGTGTGCTTTCTTTAACCATTCCCCCTGAACTACGACGGTAATGCGGCGGCTACATTGCAACATAGCTCTCTTTGGATCAAACACCATAAGCATTAGCCCCGAGAACGGACACTGGTGGAGCGGCAGTCGGGGTGAAATGACGTCACGGAAAGGACTCACTTTCTCCGCCGTCGTGAATCGCTTTCTTGGGGACCTTCGAGGGTAAAATTTTGGTCTGTCTGTCTGTCTGTCTGTCTGTCTGTCTGTCTGTCTGTCTGTCTGTCTGTCTGTCTGTCTGTCTGTACATTTTTCTGTTTGTCTGTTCTTAACTATACTGCAAACTGCCGACGTCATCTGCAGCGCACACCAGTATTCCTTAAATTTCAGCGTTCATACTTTGCGATCGTCAGTTAAAAAGCAATCATTGCGCATATCTGAGGTACCATAACAACACGTCGATGTTTTGCGTGTGCGCCTAGAGAAGGCACAAGTAATTATAAGGACTGTAGCAGTAAACACGCTGCGCTGACAGTGCAACGAGGTGCTCAAAAAGGCAAGCGTCACCAACGCTTTGCAGAAACGACTCGGTGGTGGCACTTACCCGTCGCTTTGCGTTGTACACCTTATCGCCTCCGAGAATGGCACGCATCTTTCTCCGCAAGCGCACATGCCTCCCTTCGTTTTCGAAGATAACTAGCAGATGGCGCTCGCGTATAACGTGCCTCGATGCGCTCGTTCGCCTCCGCGGCCCGCTCGAGGCACTCTAATACCCCTGTCACACGGCCACCACCAAACTCCGTTGAACACCGTCAACGTAAATCTCCCCTAGGGGGTTCGGCGGAGAAGGAGTTGTGGCAGTGTCACATGGCAATGACAAGGTTGTAACAGTTGCCGTGAGGGGGCTCAGCCGGCGCTGTTTGATTTTCGGAAAAGTATTCTAATTTGATCCTTATTGATTTTTTGTGAATCCTCGTTATGCGGTTTTTACAAAAAAGCACTATAAAGTAGGTATGCGATTAACAAACCATTAAAAATAAATTCAAATAAAAACGCATTTGCTAATTGTAGCAATCCTGCTAGTGACGCGGGCCACATTGTGCTTTTAGTTGTTTTGTTGCCTGTGTACATGCCCGGTACGAAAGTTCTTATGCTCCCTTGCCTCGTGAGCGCACATTTTGTGTTCTTCAGCCATGAGTGAAACAGCGGACGACGTGAGGAAGTGTGCGATATTGCGCTGGTAATGACGTTGATCGGCTGGCGCCGGCCGGCCCGACTTGCGAGACACGGACAGTCGCACGGTGTGTAGGGCATCGGTGTTGTGAGTAAGTGAACTCTGGCGGGCGTAAATATTGTAAACAAACACGCGTTGTGAATGAGTACTACAACGAAAGAACGTTTAATATTGCTAAAATGTATTGTTCTTTCACCGCGGCGACTTAGTGCTCGAAATTTTTCTCTGACTTCTAGACTGCTGAGGACGAGAGTACCTCGTTCCGCTGGGAAGGGAGATCGTTGAACGTCCTTTGCGAAATGCTCCGTTCACCTTCGTTTGCGTAAGGGTGGCCGTGTGACACCGACCGCATCTTTGTTGTCGTAAAGACGAGGGAGTTAAACGGTCTTCACGGGTGCCCGTGTGACAGGGGTATAACGCAGCGCCTTCAGAACTTTCACCGATTCTCTTGCGCAGATCATCAAATAAATGTTTTGTTCAATCTCTTCAGACGCAAGACTATCATCTTTCGGCGGCATTTGCAATGTACCATGAAGATCCGGGGCCAATATTTTTTGTACCATGAAGATCCGGGGCCGCTGAACGCGCCGCACTATCACAGCGAAAGCTAGAAGAGCATCCTTTAAAAGCCTTTTTTTAACACTTTTTGGGTAGCTGCTGGAAGCACACTTGCAGGGTACCCGCTATTAATCGTTGTGTAGCAGACAGACATTCACTAAGCCATCCGTCGTCAGTCTTCGGAGAAGTCTGGTATCCGCTAAACACTTGCAACAAATTTCATGGCAATTTCCTTTTTCATTCAGTGGCTGACGACGATCAACAATAACGCCTCAAGTCGGTATGTGCCACAGGTTATGAAGAACAAGCTTTTGCAATGGATCAGAGCATTGGACGACCCAATCGTTATGCATTTCGCATTGTGTGACGCCTGAAAATGCTTTCTTTTCATATTCTAAAACGCTGTATTACTGATAATAGCACGATTAATTTCCCGACATTATGCTTACCTAAGGCAAGCTTGCGTACGAGTCCCGACCACCAGCGTGGCTCAGCGGCCGAATACTGGGCTGGCACGAAGTGGACCGAGGTTCGAAACCCACTATATCCTTAGTGTTTTTTTTTTAGGTGTTTTTGTGCGATAATGGTTACGGACAGCGGCGGCGGTGACAGCGGACAACTACGGCGCCACGCGTGACCCGTGTTGTGATCTCATAACAGTTCTAGCTGTAATAAAACTTTCGGAAGTGAAGGCATGATATCTTTGAAAAGAACCTCTCGTGAATAAGCCTACGTATTTATGTAAACATGCTGTCTTTTGTGTAAAAACCCCGACTTCAATACAGGACACGCTGTGGAAGAAACCTTGCATCCGAGCGAAAACATGTTCTTGCTCGCGTCGGATAGCGGCTGCCGAGTATAAAACCCGTGCTTCCTCGATCGAGTTTCGCAGCACGAACCTCGGAGGAGCACGGTGACCGTGTCTGATTTTAAGGAACAAAAGTTTTTCGTTGTTTTACTAGGAGCATTAGCGCTACTGTTTTCGTCATTCAGCCGAAGCTTGAATCAAGCGAAAAGCGATCGCAAACAGCAGAACAGCGTTCGATGCAAGCGAATGCAATGTAGGCGAATGCAATGTAGGCGCACCACGGCAGGCCTCAAAGCATCCTTGCCGTAAGTCGGCATATAGCCCAATTGCACCAACAAGCAACACTTTGCTTTTATACGGCACATGAGTTCTGCAATTTTCAATTACGCGTCGCACAGGGGCTGTGATTGCCAAGCTTTCGCCCTCCGCAAGTCATAGAGTTTCCTAAAGTTAACTAGAAGGCACTCTGGCACTGCGATCTTTTTAATTTTTTTATTTATTTATTACATACTGCAGTCCTATAAGGACCAAGCAGGAGGGCAGATGGGAAAGTTACATGTATCGCATGGTAGCGGTGAATACATATCAATAACCATGCTTTGTTCATACACACGTGCAGTATAGATATATAAACAAATACGCCCATACAGACATTTATACACACATTTTCAGGTAAAAAAAGAAAAAAAAAAACGTTGCACAGTGCAAAACTCATTGTAAACTAGAAAGTTGCAACGATCACACTGTCTCTAGGTCAAGCAAAACAAAACCATTATACAGTAGAGCTCGTATTATGCAGTAGAGCTCGTAAAAGACAAATACGCACTTTTCCCAACAAACAATGAAAACCCACGACCAAAGCATCCTCAACCGTTCGAGAGCTACACAAAAACTAGAAAAGCACCAGCAATCGGTCAGCAAACCTCTGAAACAAAGATGATAATTATTCTAGGGCAGCAAGCACCTTCGCTGAAAAAGCAGCCGCAGTTCGCGCAGAGAAAACCGAACTCGGTAATGCATTCCCGCGGGAAGAAAGAGTATTTGAATAGATTTGTGCGGGCCTTGTAAGGAAGAAGATTGTGTGAGTGGCGATGTCTCGATGCTCGAGGTAAGAACAGCTTGACATAAGGGTTTGCGTTAAGCTTCAGGTGGCCATGAAAAAGCGAAAACAAAAATTTTAGGCGGGCTAGTTTACGTCGCTGCTCTAAGGTTGAAATTCCATTTTGCACCATCAACGAAGATGGGGAATCAGTGGATCTGTACTTGTTGAAAATAAAACCCACTGCCCAGCGCTGCACCATTTCTAGCTTTTGCTTGTCTTTCTTGAATGCATGACTGAACGCAACAATTAACAACAATTAGAAAAGGGGTCCCAAACAATGTTGGCGTATTCAAGCTTAGGTCAACAATTATAAGTCAACAATTTTGCTTCTGTAGGGGCAGCTGTAAGTTTGTGCCTTATGAACCCAAGCCTGCGCATAGCAGCTGCGCAGGTATTTTCAATGTGCTTAGACCACGATAACGTATTGGTAATTGTCACTCTAGATATTTGTATTCTGAGTTTTTTTTAACAGTCACTCCATCAATACAGTAAGAAAACTTAAGCGGCTTTCTTTTATTTGTGATACGCAGTAGAACAGTCTTGTCCGAGTTTAACTTCATGGACCACGACGGGCACCATTGGCCAACACGTGTCAAGCTGTCATTTAAGAATACTTGATCCTCAGTACATGTAATTTTTCTAAAAATTAAGCAATCATCTGCAAATAATCGTATTTGAACATCAGACGAGACAACTGAAGTTATATCATTTACATAAATTAAAAAGAGAATTGGGCCCAAGACGCTTCCCTGTGGAACACCCGATAAGACAGGTAATGCGCCTGACGAGCACCCAGAGATCTCCACATATTGAGTCCTGTTGGAAAGGTAAGATTTAATCCAGTTAACAAGAAAATCGGGTATACCAATGTTTATCAGTTTGCCTATAAGCTTACCATGAGGAACACGATCGTTCAGCGACCACGGGAATGATGGGTAGTACACACATTTGTCTAGTCTTCGTACTTGCGGGCGGCGAATCGTACTTGCGGCTTTGTTTATTGCTGTGTTTCGGTTTTGTCTTAAAAGAAAGAACGAACCTTTTTGAACTTAGGGACTTGATTCGAAATAGTAAGCTTAAAAGAACAAGGTTGTGAAGCACAAACGGTGAACATTTGCTAATTTATTTTTCGCGAAAAAAAACAGCTCTGAGCCACACGAACACACACGGAGCCAAAAGCAGGCCGGAAGTACGAAAATTAGACAAATGTGTGTACTACCCATCATTCCCATGCTCGCTGAAGCGCCGTGCGTTGCAGCTCCCTTAGACACTACCGCCAGAGTTCCCTTTAGTGAATATTAGGAAACTCTGCCGCAAGTGTCCGCGCCGGGAGACGCAAGAACATTTCATGCGGCACGTAACGCGAGAAGTGCGTTCTGGACCTTGCACCTGTTTTGACAACGTGAAAAACCTGAAATTTGGATTGTGTCGGATAGGTCTCTCGCAAGAGGAGAACGGACATGTTAAACGCAATCCGATGCCGCCATTTTTCTTTTGGGATACCGTGGTGTTTTCTCTTCAAGAAAGATGCGATGCGGGCTTGTTGGTAGCTCATCTTCAGTGAGTTTACATGTAGCGCACGTAAAAAACTGAAAGAAGCGAAGGCACATGTGAAGAGAGAGAGCGCTACCTTCCAACATGACGTGTCACAATCATGTGAGCACACGAATGAAAGAACAAAATAAATATAGATACATACGTACATATATATACACATACACTGATAATCTCAAGGTTTGCGGAGATACATGAACTCTTTTTCTGAAAATGCTATCGACGGCTGGCTGACACACCTATCTCTAAGTGCCGCAATCTGGTGAGCTTTTATTATAAGATGAGACATTTCACATTTCTTCTAGCCATTATTGTGGTGTTTCCAAAGATAGGGGAACATTGATGCTGTTTACAATGTTGCGTGATAAAACTATCACTGGCATTTTTTCCAACTTTATTTTTGTGTGCACGCAATCTATCATTGATGCATTTCATTGATACGAACGTCGCAGATGTGACATATTCAATATACATATTACAGTGCTTTACTTGAAAGTTCACCATACTTTTCTTCCCTCGTTTCGACTGGCTGCAAAGACATCAGCTTACTAGGCGCTGAAAAAACAACATAAAATTTACTCCATCATGCTACTTTCTTTAGGTTGTACGACAACTGGTGGACATAATGAATTACTGCCATTCGTTTTTTTTCTCTCGTGCCTGCTTTCAGGGAGACTAGCTTTTCGCGCTTCATTCAATATTCGTGACACCAAAGGCTGTATGGGATATCCAACATGCTGAAAACGCAAAGCCTGAACGCTTCGTTGGGGAAACACATTTTTACGACTCCTTTTTCCAATAACCTTGAATGGGTTGTGTGATTCAATAACAATGGTTTATTTGCCCTGGGGCTGTAGCACCAGCATGACACGTCATCACGGGAGGTAAAATTAACGTCTAAAAACCTTTCCTGCATGGCAACTTCGAAATTACTTCTAGTGGGCAAATGCACTTGCGTATGACAGTAAAAACATTGGAACGCTCCGTGCCAAAGCCGTCTGATTAACAATTACCAATTACTAAAAAACATCAACAAATCTAAGGATTTTAACAACTTTTGTCTCACTGAGGCAAGCACACAGGTCTGTGTCTAGCTTGGATAAATATAAGTTGCTCAAAACTGGCGCTAAGAAGGTTCCTATACAGACTCCTTGTTTCTGTAGGTACAAGATGTTATTTCTTTCAACAAAGGTCGATTTCAAGTAAATGCTTAAAAGTTATAAAGAACGTTCAGTGTTAATGCATGCTTCCGTGCTAAATCTTACGTCCCCAAATGTATGAATGCATGACTGAACGCAACAATTAACAATTCACATTGCGGCAAATAGTAGAGAGTTTTAGTACTGCGGAATGGTGCTACGTACGCATCACGCAACCGCCTTGCGTTACGTGGCGTCCTTTGCCACTAATCGGCTTTTAGTACGCCGTAGTACCCGCGTACGTAACGAGCGTGAAGCGTGTTCCGTCATCTGGTAGATCAAAATAGAAGTACGTGTTGTTGACAGCCAATGTGAGCCAATAAGTGTTATAGCCAGATTATGGCCATATTTTAAGCCACAGAGCCGGTCGGTGCTTGCCTTCGATGCCGCCATTTTGCAAAACGAAGTCTCGCGCTGTCGCGAACTTGTTCGAGAGCGGCGCGATCACCTCATACGTACACACGCACGCGTCTCATGCGTGCGTACGTAGTGGCTGCGTACGTAATGAGATACGTGCGCGTTGCGGTCTGCGCATGCGCCCTACGCAGAACGTGGCGTCCTCACGTACGCAACGCCGCCACGTACGCAGCGTACGCAGTACTAAAACTCTCTAATGTCTTATGTCATTTGACACAGTTGGCTTATACGTATGTAAAAACTTCGTTAGAATCTTCAGTCACCACGGGATCATTCATCTTCAGCAGGTGTAGCTTGTTAAAAGACAACTTGCAAAAGCGTTCTGCCGCCTGCCCTTCTCTGACACAATTACTCTGAATGGAACGCCTACTTTATGCGTCTTGGCAGTAAAAAATACATCCCCCCTCAGACTGGCATTTCTACTTTTTTATTTTTTTAATACACCGCTTAGCTTTATGTCACGGTACAACGAGCTAGCTCGGATTTTCACTTTTGTCAACGAAGTTTCCTCATAGACCACAACATTTATGGCGTTCCTAGCTTTTTTCTCATGCATACCACATGTTAACACTGCGAATTCCCCTTCCCTGTCGGCTAGTGCCAAGGCATTTTAAATGCGAAGCACTTCTTAGCGAACTTCGGCGAATTTGAGCGCATCTATCTATCTATCTATCTATCTATCTATCTATCTATCTATCTATCTATCTATCTATCTATCTATCTATCTATCTATCTATCTATCTATCTATCTATCTATCTATCTATCTATCTATCTATCTATCTATCTATCTATCTATCTATCTATCTATCTATCTATCTATCTATCTATCTATCTATCTATCTATCTATCTATCTATCTATCTATCTATCTATCTATCTATCTAGCCGCCTACGACTTTTCGCTGTCCTGGCCGTTTCGATAATAGAACCAATACCAAACTTGGTATGGCATAACATGACTATATGACGAGCATATTCGACTAGTCGTAACGTGAAAATCATGAAATGTATGGCATGAATGTCAAGATTTACATTTGATGGTGTTGCTGCTCTTGCGGTGGTTTCGTTCACATAGCATGTTGCAAAACTGGTATGGTATAGCATGATCGCATGGGGAACACAAGAGAAAGACCCTGACACGAAAATTATGACATGCGTGTCATGTAACAACGCGACTACATGCCACGCTCATGATGCGCTCGCGGCCGATCCGCTAGCGTCACTTATACGAAATTTGGTAGTACGAGACGTGAACGGATGACAAAGGTATGATACTGGTGCAAAAATGATAAGCCGCTAGAGCGTTTCGTACGAAAATGATGATCAGCCAACACGTCCTCTTTTTCCTCGCAGATCAAACCCGCACTGACGAGAAGCATGAGTTGCGCTGCCCAATGAGCAAGCACGCGCGATACTGTAAACGCTAATCTGCTGGCCTTCATAGCATAGAAGAAAGTGGTTAATAGCTATCTGCAGCACATACTACGTTTGTTTGCGTTGTTGAAAGTACGGGCGCTTTCAGTCAGTCATGACAGAGTGCCCTTCATAAGTATTTTTCTCCGCACGTGCCGCTTCCGTTAGTTTGTCAGGTGACCCCAACAGTGTTTTTATATGTTTTGCTAATTTTGGACGGGACAACTAGCGTTACAATTAAACTCGCCCGACCTTTTCTGTTTTTTGTTATCGTCACCAGTTCCGATGAGTTCTTGCCACGATCAAGTTTTTTTTAGTTGTTTATGCAACATGCATAAAAATATTTACTTCAGTCACGGAATCAATTAACGAACCAATGACTCAGTTGATCAATCTCAAGCTGTATTTTCACTTCTCAGCGGTCGCTTGTTTGATTCCAGAGTATCAACGCCTCCAAGCTTAAACGAAGCCCTTTCCGTTGCTCCAAACAAGTTGTACGGGGTTCAGCTGGCAGTAGATATGTGTACAACCTTGTCGCTGCTCCAAGGGACGCCTTTTTCCGAAAGCAAGGCCTGTATGTCATTCTCGAGGCTACTGATGCGCGGCACGTTTTATGATTCACAGAATGATCTGGCGCGTTATTCATGCACTGCCACGTGATATCAGCTTCTGGGCTTTGCCACCGTGTTTTCGAATACTAGTCGAGAAACCAGATCGACATTGCCGTCTATCCACACCCGATCACTCGCACAACCGATGTTTACCCACGTTTCGGTTGTGAAACAACAACAACAACAAAAGTTTGCCTACCCTGCCGTCGCATCTGCGCTATTTGGCATAGGTGCTGGCGGCAACTCTGGGCAATGTGCGTCGCTTCTGTGAGAAAAGCGTTCCGAAAGCGCTTCTTGTAGAGCCTCTTAGTTTCTTGTACTTGATGCCAAGCTTTTTCAGCATTGTATGCATCGTCGTCGTGTACATGTCTTATCCTCTTTAAAGCACTGCACCGCTTCGGTGATAATTGGAATTACGCCTTTGCCAAAAAAAAAAAGAAGAAAGATTCACCACTTTTCGCAAGATGCTGAGGTCAGACTCGTTGAGCTCTTTCGTCTGATCTCGGAAGGACGCTTCTTTGGCGTTGGAAATTGTAGGACTTTGCCAACGTCCTACACCGATACAGCGTTCGCACCTGGGTCAGTTTTGCGGTCCTCTTGGAACTGGGGACCTAGGAAGTGGATTGTGTTGTTTGCCTTAGCGCTATTTTTCACGATTGCTTTCATTCCAGCGTCCGCCATAGAAAGGCCGCGGTCAGCCTGCCCTCCCGATAAGTGCCGCCACCGAGGTGGGCCTTCGCCGCGGCGCCTATTGATGCATCGATCGCCAGGCGGAGGAGACGTGCGCGCATTTGTCGCGAACACAAGGTGCAAAGCCTGTCTTCTGCGTGAGAAATACTAATGAAAAGCGACGAAGCTGGGCACAAAATCCCAATGAGCAAACTGTCGTCGGCCGCATGCTGACTTCACTTGCTACATTGGGATTGACGAAAGAGCAGTGGCCCACGGAGCACGTTGAGGCTCACCACCGCGGTGTCTAGAGCCACGGGGTGTTCGAAGTCACGATTGACCAAAATTACGGCTGATAGGCGAAACGTGTTCGGGACGTATACCTGCTTATCAAGAAGATGATCCATTGATACACACTTGTTTATTATTTTCATCATGCTGTCCATAACAATGACATAATCCAGACTAAACTACCTTTCATTATATATAATGAAAGGTAGTTTCCGTTTGATAGTTGACCAGCGACATACAGAATGCCAAAAAGCAATATTATGAAAAACTATTTCGGCATCTTGATAAACTATGACAACAAATACGTTCTCTGGACGCTAATTTCAGTGAGGATACGCGTTTCGATAAAATCACTCATAAAGAAAAAGATTACACAGAGGAAAAATTTACTCAGGCATTTAGTTTGTACTTCGCTAGAGCTCATTCTACCCCACATCACTCACAAGACACCCCTATATTTGCAGATGTTCATCTATTCTTTTTCTTGAACCTGTAGGTGAGAGTGAAGTAACACCAATGCTTTCCGAGCTTTCAAAAAGCGCATCATGTGACTTAAATAGCATACAAACTCGTCCACTAAAATATGTCATGGAATTAATCTGTTCACCGCTTACACACATCGTTAACTTGTGCCTGCAAGCCGCAACACTTCCTTCGGCTATGCAAATAGAAAAAGTAATCGTGCAATAGAAAAAGGGAGAAAAAATGACATTGACAATTATAGGCCAATTAGTATCCTTCCTGTGTTCTTCTAAATGTTCGGAAAAAATTATAATGAAACGCATGGAAATGTTTTTACAATCTAACAATATTATCACTTATTCTCAGTATGACTTTAGAAAAAAAATTCCTTCATTCATAAAAAATATATTTATGATAAATTACAAAAAAGTTCGTATTAGGCATTTTTTGTAGGTTCTACTAAAGCATTTGATTGCATAGTACAATACATTCTAGAATAAATATAGTATTTAGGTTATATTCGAAGGCACGCTTTAGATTTAATAAAATTCTATTTATCTCATCGAAGGCAGTACGTTAAAATCAGCAGTTTTCAGTACAAAACACGTGATATATCACAGGCTGTGTGCCACAGGGCAGTATACTTGGGCCTCTTCTCGTTAACATTTATATTAAGGATATTGTGAACAGTGATGATTAATCCAGATTTATTATTTATGCGGATGACACTACAATCCTTCTGTCAAGTGATACACACACTGAGCTATCTTCCCGTGGCAATAATGTTTTAGGTGAGCTATAACTTTGGACAAAGGAAAATGCAGATTCAATTACTGTGAATAAAACTAAAGGTGTAATTTTAAGTTTTACAAATAAAAAAACCTGGTACTTGAGTACATTTATGGTATAAATCCCAGTCAGTTGAAATTGTCAGAGCTATGAAATCACTAGGAGTTTATTTCACACAACTTCTGTAATGGAATGATCATGTTCACAGCAATTTATTAAAAGCATCGAAAGCGGTTGGTATACTTTGCAACATAAATATGTTTTACCTTTAAAGGCAAAGCTTGCCACGCTCTACTTCTTTCACATCCGAACTACCGCACGTTAGTGTGGGTGACAACGACTGAAACTAATTTACGAAAAATCTCAATTCTTCATTATAAAATACTCCGCCTAATTTATAACCTTCCTCGCAGACGTACAACAGATAACTTGTTTTGCGAACACAGAATGATCAATGTCCACAACCTTTACATTTACAGGCTTTTATGCCGCTAAAAGACGAAACGAAAAAAAAAACGTTCATCTACTATCACAGACATCACTTTAATAAAAGGTTACCAACAAAAATACCCACACCGCTATCAGCCACCATGGATGCTTCCTCGTACAAAAAATAACTACGGACAGCAAAAAATACTTATCAGCTACCGTTACAATTAAACAAATTACATTCCCCAGGTATTAACATAACGTATATCACCCAGTATCTTATTAGCACTCCTGACAATTATAATTTATCTTTAAAGTTAGTAGCAAAATTCGGAAAAACAGTAAATAAAAACACAAGGTATGAAAATGCAGTCACCGCTGCACGTAAATCATATGTTTTGTGTATTTGTGATTTACAAATTGCGACATTTGATTTACATTTATATATATGTTTACTGTGCTGTTTTTATGTGTGTGTTCTTTATTTTTGTCAGCGCAACCATTTCCAGTGAGTTTGAAAGTTTTATAATTCCTAATTTTGTTGATGTTATGTACATGTTGCTTCCGTTTGTCAGCTGTGGTGTTCCGTTGCCGCCACCGCGCCACTGTTTTATCTGAATACGGGGCTGGGAACATAGTCAAGCGGATAGTTACTTTTATTCTCACCCCTCCATCAACTGTGTATTGGTGAAAAATAAACACACACACACACACACACACACACACACACACACACATATATATATATATATATATATATTTCCTGTAAATATATATATATATATATATATATATATATTTACAGGAGGTTAACGATGGTAGTTTGCTGCCGCAAACTACCATCGTTAACCTCCTGTAAATAAAACCATCTTATAACAGCTCGCTCTTACAGTTGTGGTGGACGTGCTGGGTAATAGACACCCGAAGACGGAAGGTGAGCCGCAAGTTCTTCGACGGAGCCGTCGCATTGCTGGACTTCCACCGAATCCATCTGGTCTGGACATGTCCCACAACGCAAATGGAACACCGACCCCTCTCGACTTCTGCACCGACTAGTTCGGCTCCACAACTGAGAGATGCTCGTCCCTTTGCCGGCAGACCAGATGAAGATGTCGAGGCTTGGCTCATCCATTACAAACGGGTGAGCGCCGCTTACAAATGGGATGCCGTTTCTCAGCTTTTGTACGTCGCGTTCTTTCTGACGGATACTGCATTAATGTGGTACGAGAATCGGGAGGAAACGCTAACGACGTGGGACAGATTCGTTTCTGAAATCATAGAGCGTTTCGGCGACCCAACAACGATAAAGAGAAGAGCAGAACAGACGCTAATGCAACGCGCTCAAGTGCCAGGTGAAACTCGCATGACCTACATTGAGGAAGTCATAAAGCTATGTAGGACCATTGACTCCGGAATGTCTGAGGAAGACAAAGTCGGGCACATTCTAAAAGGAATCGCCGAGCATGTTTACAGTTTCCTCATCGCGAAAGACACCTTGACATCTGTAACCGATGTCATTCGTCATTGCCACAATTTTGAGCAACTAAAGACGAGGCGCATCACGCCAAAGTTCGGCAGGCTACCCAATGTGACGACCATCGCGAGCATATACAGCAACCAGGCGCTTGATCTTGCAACAACAATCCGGCAGATCGTACGTGAAGAACTCGGCCTGTACGCGCAAGTGGCAAACCGCCCAAGCACTCATCCTCCCTATCAGCCACCAGAGTTCGAGCGAAACGTTGCTTCATTCTCCTCGCACCGAGTGGCGGAGGGCTTTGAGGATTCTGATGCCACACCTCAGTATCAGCCACGTCTATACGATAGAAGCCCTGCCTATGACGCACGATCACGACGAGCACAGCCACATTCTTATACTCAGGGTTCTCAGCCGGACTACGTCCCGCTGCGGCAAGGACAGTACCAACCCTACTACCAAGATGTAACTTACGACGAATACAATGAATTACAGAGAGTGGCAGAAACCCGTTATTCGCGTGATAACGAACTTCCTCGCCGACAGCAGCGGCCCAGGATTCGTTCCATTCAATATAGTATAAACCGTGACCCTCCCGTGTGCTACAACTGTGGTTTCACTGGGCATATTGCTCGGTATTGCCGCCAACAACGCCGCCAATCACGAAGGACACCAGCCATGTCTTCGCCACCAAAACCTGGTGCTTCATATGACCTGCAGACAACCGACTTGTTTCCAAGGAACCGTTTTTTGCGCGAGACCAGACGCAGTGATTCACCAGCATCTGAGCGGAGTTTGACACCACCATCCAACCGTTCTCGTCACTCGCTGTCTCCTCTGCGTCGTTCTTCTCCGCCGCCGGGAAACTAGCATCCGCGGCCAATGGAGGTGAGGTCGCCGGACGGTCTTTTCAAGATGTACCTCTGCCTATTGTTATGATCAAAAACAAAGTGAATGTGTTGATTGATGGAATGCCGACGATGGCGTTAGTTGACACAGGGGCGACTGTGTCTGTGATGAGCCTCGCCTTCAGAAACCGCTTAGGTCGCAAAGTTATGTTTTCATGGGACGATACAATCACCTTTCGTGGTGTAGGCGGCGAGTGGCTTAATCCTCTTGGTGCATGTGCTGTCAGTGTTTCATTGGCTGGAAAAGTATATGTATCGGAATTTCTGGTTCTATCTTGTTGTTCGCACGATGTCACTCTTGGTATCAATTTTCTGGAGCAATGCGGTGCTTCCCTTGACTGTGGTAGTAGGGAAATGTCACTAAACAATTTGTTTTTATCGTCGCTTTCTGAAGAAGACTACCGTGGCGAAGACAGGAACACACTTATTGTGATTGATGAAGTGATAGCACCATCTTGGTGCCTGACACCCGTTCGAGTCTCTTCCACAGCGGTTGATGATGCTTGTGTTGACCTCGTAGTGGGGCCTCTGCGCAAGAACTGTTTTAAGAAGGACATACTTGTGCCTTGTTCTGTTGTGTGCATGACGAAAGGAGTAGCAACATTGTGGGCGCTGAACTGTTCTGCCACGCCGGTTGTGCTTCCTCGCGGGATGAAGATAGCTCTTTTGATGAAGCCTCATACAACTCGATAGCAGCAATAGCTACAGACCTCCCCACCGCTTCCTCTGCTTGTGATATTCGCCATAATGAAGATCTAATGCTCGCTATGATCAGCAAGACTCTCAGTACGACGGAACGGCAAGCGCTGGTGCAGGTCCTTTCCCGGCATGTTGCTGCTTTCGACTTCAAACATAGAGATGCACCCCTTCAGTTACCCTCGTCCCGCGCTCGTCACAGAATAGACACTGGCTCTGCACACCCCATCCGCCAAAAGCCCTACCGAGTGTCATCCTCTGAGCGCAAAGTTATCGCCGAACAAGTAAAGTACATGCTGAACAAAGGGGTCGTGCAAGAGTCGTCCAGCCCGTGGGCAGCCCCGGTAATTCTTGTCAGGAAAAAGTATAGTTCCTGGAGATTCTGCGTAGATTACAGGCGTCTAAACACTGTGACGAAGAAAGATGTATATCCCTTACCACGGATTGATGACGTCATAGATTGCTTTCATGCCGCTTCCTCTTTTTCAACGCTTGGTTTGCGGTCAGGTTATTGGCAAATTCCTATGGAACCCGGCGACAAAAAAAAAGACTGCTTTCATAACTCCGGATGGCTTATTTGAATTCATTGTCATGCCTTTTGGCCTTTATAATGCTCCATCCACCTTTGAAAGATTTATGGACACAGTATTACGTGGTCTAAAATGGGAGATATGCATGCGCTACCTTGACGATGTTGTGATCTTTGGCCGTATGTTTGAGGAACATAACAACCGCCTCAGTCTTGTTCTCGACTGCATCGAAAAAGCCGGGCTGCTTCTGAATTCTAAAAAATGTCGCTTTGGCGAACTTCAAACTCTCGTACGGGGGCACTTGGTCGACAAGGATGGCGTCAGACCCGATCTTCGCAAGATAGAAGCAGTGAGCTCTTTTAAATCACCACAGTCTGCACGAGAACTTCGCTCATTTGTCGGCCTATGCTCATATTTTCGTCGTTTTGTTCCACGATTTGCGGAGATCGTGTATCCGCTGACAAACGTCTTGCGACAGGATGCAACTTTCAACTGGACGCCAGAGTGTGACGCCGCATTCTCACAACTTAAGTTTGTGCTAACGTCAGCACCACTGTTGCGTCACTTCGATCCATCTTGCCCGACTGAGGCCCACACGGACGCTAGTGGTATCGGTGTAGGCGCGGTGCTTGTACAACGTCACAATGGCGCAGAGCATGTCGTGGCATATGCCAGCCGTTGCCTGAGCAAATGAGAACGCAATTACACTGTTACGGAACAGGAATGTCTGGCAGCTGTTTTCGCTGTACATAAGTTTCGTTGTTATCTTTACGGGAGGCCATTTAAGATAATTACCGATCACCATTCGTTATGCAGGCTGGTCGGTTTGCGTGACCCCTCTGGCCGCCTCGCACGTTGGGCGCTGCGACTTCAGGAATACGACTTTACGGTGTCGTACAAGAGTGGCCGTCGTCACGCTGACGCAGACTGCCTCTCCCGGATTCCTCTTGCGACTACTGACTGCGATGCTGAGAATTTTGACGACTGCCTTGCTGCTGTTACAAGCACGTTCCCCAACGCGGCTGATTTCCAGAGAGAACAACACAATGATCTCAATTTGGATACTCTTTTTGCCGCCGCCCGTGCCTCCCAACACAGCGGTCGCTTTACTGTCCGAGACAAGTTGCTCTATAAAACTAACTACTCCAGACCTGGAGCACGTTTTCTTCTAGTTGTCCCCGAGAGCCTTCGCTCCGAAGTTCTACGTGCCATGCATGAACATGCGACGTCTGGTCACTTCGGCTTCATTAGAACGCTGAACCGCACGCAGGAACGCTTTTACTGGCCCAAGATGTGCGAAACGACGAAGCGTTACGTCGCTAGCTGCGAGACGTGCCAACGTCACTAGCACCCGGCCACCGCTACACCAGGTCCCCTTCAGCCGTTAACATCACCCAGCACACCTTTTGAACAAGTAGGAATTGACATTATGGGTCCATTTCCGTTATCTAACAATAAGAAGCGTTGGATAATCGTCTGCGTAGATCATCTTACGCGGTATGCCGAAACCGCAGCTATTCCCTCTTCTACCGCTACATCCGTGGCGGACTTCTTGCTTCACTCCGTGGTTCTTCGCCATGGCCCACCGCGTGTTATTATCAGCGACCGTGGCCGCCAGTTCACTGCCGATGCCGTTGAAGAATTACTACGCATGTGCACGACACAGTTCCGTCATTCCACACCGTATCACCCACAGACGAATGGCCTCGTTGACCGGACAAACAGAACGGTGACCAACATGCTTGCTATGTACGTTTCTTCCAATCATAAGAACTGGGATGAAGTGCTGCCTTTTATCACGTACGCGTACAACACGGCAAAACATAAAACAACGAACTTCAGCCCATTTTATCTGTTGTACGCAAGGTTGCCACAAAGCCCTCTAGACACTTTCTCACCCTTCATTCTACACAATGACGACTCTGTATCAAACACCCTGTGCCTCGCGGAAGAAGCCCGTCGAATCGCTCGTCTTCGTACTCTGGCCTCTCAACGTCGTTTGAAGGAACGATGCGACGACCATCAAAAACCGGTTTTATTCGAAAAAGGTGACTTGGTGTTACTTTGGACACCGCAACGCAAGCGTGGATTGTGTCAAAAGCTTTTGTCACAATATTCAGGCCCATTTGTAGTTTTGGAGCGTCTAAGCCAGCTCACTTACGTAATAGCTCGTCTTTTATCCAATGGTCGACGATCGAGCAGAACGCAGCTCACTCACGTTGCTCGCCTGAAACCTTTCTACCCTCCTTGTGCATCATAACTCGCCCTACTGGCTTCGTCTGCTTGCGGGGGAATGTAACAGACTAGAAAAAGGTAGAGAAGAGAAGCAGGGGAAGACGAAGAGCCTTGGCACGATCGCAGTGTGCTGCCGTAAACTACCATCGTTCACCTCCTGTAAATAAAACCATCTTATAACAGCTCGCTGTTACAATATATATATATATATATATATATATATATATATATATATATATATATATATATATATATATATATATATATATATATATATATATATATATACCGATCCAACGAAAGTATAGGGAAAGTTATTAGACCGAATTGTAATGTAAATCTGGAAAAAGTAATGTGGGTAAAAGACAACTTGTCTTTTCACCCACTTTTCTTTTTTTTCACCCAACCACAAGAAAATTGCTTATCTATAATTGGCTTGGTCGGTACCTTGTCACGCTACTATTTTCCGCGTTTAAATGTTGCAGCATCATAAAGCCATCTTTGTCCGTTAATAAACTATACTTGTTCATTTCCTGCAGATATATACCGCGATACATACAGCCAGTAACCGCCAGTGGTCGAAATTCAGTGACTCTCTAGGCGGCAATCACAAAGGATGGCCTCGGTCCTCTCGTCAGTGTGCATTGCTGTTTGACGGCTGAGAGCTACTGCTCCGTTCTAGACGATCAGGCCTTGTCATTCTTTTGGGGGGAAGCGTTTTTAGATTGAGACTTCATCCTTCAACAAAACTGCTCCCAAGTACACACGTCCAAGCTAACTTCCTCTTTCCTGCAAGAGCGTGGAGTTGCCATGCTGGAATGGCCACCACAATCCCCAGACATGAACATCATTGGTATAATCAAGAAATGATGACAACACGAGGGAACAACAAGCATCATCGCAGAGTAAGGCACCACGAGATCGGCGCTCGAGCTCCGCCATCTTCCTCGTTCTGTCGATATCTCGAATTCTCCACCTGCCCATTAGGTTCGACAAATAAACCTCTTTACACTTGGTGGATCGTGCTGGGTAACCATATCACCTACACACTGGAACTCTGATCCTGCATCCTGCCGTCGACCATGCAAGTTGACGCTGCCCAACAAACAGTACTTCTCGCGGCCGCTACTTACCCTGGCCCAGTTCACCAGTGAGACCCCCCGGTCTTTGCGGGTACCGAAGACCAGGATGTCGAGGACTGGCTGTCGTTCTACGAAAAAGTCAGTGGACCCAACAGGTGGGATGACGCTGCTAAGTTGGGCACTGTCAATTTTTATCTCACCAACGTGGCCAAGCTGTTAACACGAACCACTAAACCGAGATCGCGAACTGGTCTGCCTTCAAGGAAGCGATATGTGCTGTTTTTGGTCGCCCTACCTTAAGGAAGCTACGCTCCGAACAACTTATGCGCACACGGGCACAGGAGCCAGGTGAAACTTTCACCTCAAATGTAGAAAATGTGATCGACCTCTGCCGGTGCGTCGATGCTCCCATAAGCGAGAGTGCCAAGATACAGCACATTATGAAGGGCGCCAACGATGACGTTTTCCAGATGCTCATCGCGAAGTCTTCTAGCACTGTGGCTGAAGTGGTGACTTTGTGTGAGAGCTATGATGAACTGCGGAGGCAACGAGCTCAGACGCGACGCTCATTCCAGACAAATCCAACCAGTGACCACACTGGATGTCATGAGTGACTAGACAAACCTTCTCGCACAAATGAAAGACTTCGTGCGAGAGGAAGTGGCTCGGCAGCTTTCTCTATTGCATTTTTCTCTACGCCAGGAGCTCTCGCAGCAAAAGCCACTGCGGCACCGACCACCATTGGCTCCCATGCTCCGACATGTGGTCCAGAAGCACATCTGCGAGGCTATGCCGGTGCCCTTGCAGCATCCCCCCATCACCGCGCCTCCTACTTACCCGGAGGCACTAAAGCGGCAGCAGCTACACTAGCCCCCACCATTTCAGGGACTGCCGCATACCTCAGCTCCGACTCAGCCGTCCACCGCCTGGGTTCCCCCCATTGCTAACACAGCCTCAATTCACCCGTCCGCCGCATGGGCTGCTCCCCTTGTCGCAAATACTTGGAGAACGCGCGATAACTGGCCCATCTGTTTTGCATGCGGTGGTCCTGGCTATATCGCCCGATACTGCCGTCGTCGCGTGCCAGGATACACAGACGCCCGGACACACAACAGCTTCGTGGACCTTCCTCCTTCTCGTCTGGAACATTCGGATCTTCAGTCAAGCTTGTCTTCAAGAGAATGTCCGCGTACTATGTCTGGTCGCTCATTTTCACCCCGTCATCGCTCCCTAACACCAATGCGTCGTCGGCGAGCTCCTGAACAAGAGGGAAACTAACCACCGCAGTTCAGGAGGCAAGAACTGCGCTTTCGAAATGCACAAGTCCTCGGACATAGCTGTCGAATGTTGTCGACGTTCTTGTAGAAGGTATTCGAGCATATGCTGTAGTGGATAACGGTGCTGCAGTTTTCTTGATAGACGCTAAACTTTGCCGCAAGCTCCGAAAAGTGACTACGCCTATTGATACGATGTCCTTGCAAACAGGGAATGGGGTCGATCCGGTTCAGCCTGTAGTCGCCTGTACTGTCCGACTGATCATCGCGAAATACCACTGCACCTTTTACTTTATTGTCCTTTCGTCATGCTCACACGACATCATATTCGGATGGAATTTTTTTATCGCGTAATCGTGCCGTTATTGATTGTGCAAGATCGGAACTTCAACTCTTCCCGTTTTACGACCAAAAAATCAACCGCATTCAGCCCGCCGTACACAAACTCGTCGTCAAAGAAGGCACTGAAATTCCTCCAACAGCAGCTGTATTGCTTCCCGTGTTCTGTGACGGCATTAGGGACGAAGCTGCATTCTTTGAACCATCAAGCCTCTTAATTAGTCGAAGATCACTTCTTCTGCATTATTCAACCCTCTCCATTTCTAAAGGAAACAGTGCTCTTTGCCTCATCAATCCTCTTCCGTATCCCGTCGAACTGTTTCAAGGTGAATGTCTTGGACGCGTGCATGCCATTGATAAAGAACAAATTTTTACCATGCCGCCAGATTGTTCCGGTGACTACGACGCCATCAGTGCTCCCTCAACCCTTCCAATGTACCACCTTCCGAGCTTTTCGATTAATCGATTGCCGACGGACTATCGCCAATTTAACGCTCTGAGCTTCTTCAGCTGCTCTACCAGTTCCGTGAATCCTTTGACGTTACTCAACCTACCCTTGGCCGAACTCCCAGTTTTTTTTCAGTGCATCGACACAGGTTCCTCCACGCCAGTACGACAGCGACCATACCATGTTTCCGCCGCGGAACGTCAGGTTATCACCGAACACGTTGACGATATGCTCTAGCGCGACGTCATTCGACCTTCCCAAAGTCTATGGGCATCACCTGTCGTTCTTATTAAGAAAAAGGATGGTACAATTCGCTTATGCGTTGATTACAGGCGCTTAAATAAGATCACTCGCAAAGACGTATACCTTTTGCCCAGGATTGATCACGCCCTTGATTGCTTACAAGGTGCCGAGTTTTTTGTCGTCAGATTTGCGTTCGGGGTATTGGCAGGTGCCTTCAGCAGATGCCGATCGTCCTAAAACAGCCTTCGTGACGCCGGACGGGCTATATGAGTTCAATGTCATGCCCTTCGGCCTCTGCAATGCACCGGCCCCATTCGAGCGCATGATGGACTCGGTTCTGCGGGGTTTGAAATGAAACATATGCCTCTGCTACCTCGTCGTCTTTGCACCCGATTTCGCAACACATCTTGTACGCCTGAAACATGTCCTCACGTGTCTGAAGAATGCGCAGCTCCAACTGAATCTCAAGCAATGCCACTTCGCTGCTCGGAAGCTCACCATTCTCGGTCACGTCGTATCAAATGATGGCGTTGTTTCCAACCCGGCTAAACTACGCGCTGTCGCTGAATTCCTTAAACCAACGACTGTAAAACAGTTACGCAGCTTCGTAGGATTGTGCTCCTACTTTCGTCGGTTTGTGCGCAACTTTGCCTCCATAATTGCCCCTTTGACCCAACTTTTAAGCAGTGCCAACGACATCTCGTCATGGTCTTCCGAGTGTGATCACGCATTTACCACTCTTCGCCGTCTCCTGACATCACCGCCTGCCTATATTGCGCCACTATGATCCCACGGCTGCAACTGAGATCCATACAGACGCCAGTGGTGTTGGTCTGGGTGCAATTCTCACACAACGCAAGCCTGGATCCCCTGAGTATGTCATCGCCTACGCTCAACAAGGCTGAGGTAAACTACAGTGTTACCGAAAAAGAGTGCTTGGCCATACTTCGGGCGATTGTCAAGTTTCACCCATATTTATATGGCCGCACGTTTGCTGTAGTTACAGACCATCATACCTTATGTTGGTTGTCGTCGCTGAAAAATCCATCTGGTCGCCTTGCTCGTTGGGCTCTGCGACTTCAAGAGTATGACAGCCACGTCATGTACCATTCCCGCCGCCAACATGCCGATGCTGATGCGCTATCGCGATTACCACTGTCCGCTGAGGCTGCCTCTATATCTTCTACAGAACACGCGCTGTCAGCTCTTCACATAGACACAATATCCTCTGCACAGCCGGACGATCTATGGATAACTTCGCTTCTGGAGGTTTTGTCTGAGGTACCGACACTTCCCACCACTCGAGCAATGCGACGCCAGGGTTCGCACTTCACCATTCGAGGTGGCCTCTTGTACCGGCGCAATTACACACCTGAGGGCTGGAAGTGGCTGCTCGTTATTCCCCGAAAGCTGCGCTCTACAATATGTGCATCATTTCACTCCGACCCGCAATGCGCTCACGCCGGTCTCTTCAAGACCTACGAACGTTTAACGAAGCGGTACTACTGGCGTGGCATGTTTACTTTTGTTCGACAGTTTATTCGCGGCTGCTACGAGTGTCAGCGACGGAAACAGCCACTGAATCCAAGAGCAGCTTCACTACAGCTGCTTGCGTGCCCCGACCGCCCATTCGATCGCGTCAGAATTGACCTTTATGGACCACTGCCATTGACCACAGCAGGTAACCAGTGGACTATCGTTGCTGTAGATCACCTGACATGGTACGCCGAAACTGCTGCTCTTCCTACGGAGACCGCTCAGGAAGTCGCATCTTTTGTCCTCCATCTGTTTGTGTTGCATCGTGGCCCTCCTCGCGAGCTCCTCAGTGACCGAGGCCGTGTATTTTTATCCGACATAATCCAAGCACTTCTCCGTCAGTGCCATATTGTACACCGGATGAGTACTGCTAACCACCCTCAGACGAATGGCCTGACTGGGCGGTTTAATCGGACCCTGGGTGACATGCTCGCGACGCATGTGGCATCTGACCAAACGAATTGGGACCTGGTTCTTCCGTTTGCGACCTACGCGTACAACAGCGCTACCCAAGTAATCACCGGCCTTTCCCCATTCTTTCTTCTATAAGCACGTGGACCATCGCACAAAATTGACACTTTGCTGCCATACGCACCAGATGTATCTGAGTGCACGACCGTGTCTGAAGCCGCCCGCCACGCCGAAGAATGCCGCCAACTAGCTAAGCAGTTTACTACGGCTGACCAGCAACGCCAAAAAAAGGCCCGCGATGACGACCACCCTCCTGCCCCTGGAACCCTTGCTTGTATGGCTGTATGTACCACCCTGCGCACCTGGTTTGTCTACCAAGCTACTTTCAAATTACCATGGTCCATACCGCGTGGTAGAGCGCACATCGCCCGTCAATTACGCCATTGAACCGCTTACGCCACCCAGTGACCATCGTCGGCGTGGACACGATATTGTTCATGTGGACCGCTTGAACCCGTACATCGACCCGCTCGTTCACACCTGTTAGATCACCAGGACGGCTTCATCTTTCTCGACGGGGGCAATTATAATGAAGAAATAATGACAACACCAGGGGACAACAAGCATCATCGCAGAGTAAGGCACCACGAGATCGACACTCGAGCTCTACCATCTTCCTCGTCCTGTCGATATCGCGAATCTTCCACCTGCCCGTTAGGTTCGCCCAATAAACCTCTTTACATTGGGAACATATGAGGAAAAATGAAGGCAGCGTTGTGCTCCCGCAACCTAAATGGCTTGTCTTCAAACAACCTGTGGTCAATGGTACAAGACAGCTGGGAGGACGCCAGGGGAGGCGTTCAGACATGCGACGCCTTGTATGCATCTCTTCCAGATAGAATGAGGGCGGTGATCGAGGCTGATGGTGATGCAAATGCTCCTAAATACTATAATATAATTATCTAAGTACAACAGTTGAGCTAACTGAGAAGCATTTGCAAATGTTCCAACATTTTATGTTTACTTTCAGATAAGCATGACCTGAACTTTTTTTCTTGACCAGATGAGACTAAATCATGGTTATGCACTCTCTTATGAGTTATTTTCAATACAAGCGATTTGCAGCCATTGCATTGCTACAGCGTGACACTTAACACCTGGCGCAATGCATCAAGTGACATTATTATTGTGCTTTTTGCGGCGCCCAACTATGGGCTGATCAAAAAAGTCGTGTAAGCTGTGGGAATGTTCTCTCTGTTTTGGCGAATCATTTAGCTTTAGCAGCGGCAGCGCGGCTTGTAAGTTTTGCTCATGTATGGGGCGATGTTTATTACATGTACGATTTCTTGCAGAAAAGGCACAGCCGCTTCGCTTCTCGAGAACCGTTCCGGCTTCTCAATTTGCGTGCGCATTTAACGAAAGCGATGCTTCTTCGCTGCAAAGCAGGCGCAATTTGGTTGAGTGGCCACGTTCAGCAGACGACGCGGCGAAGGCGCCGCCTACGGCTGTCATTGCGCTTGCGCGTCAGTTTCCGAAGCACCCGGCAGAGGCGCTGCGCGAAGCACCGGCCGCACGGCGCGGTGTTCAGGGCAGAAGTGGACGGCTCTGCACATCGGCAAATCGTAAATCCTCCGTGAATTGTGCCCAGTCAATCATGAAAGACGTGACAAACACTGTAAAAAATTAGGCCATATCCACGAAGTGAATGATGATGAAGGAGCTTGCTTCATCTGTCTGCCTGTCTGTCTGTCCGCCCGTCCGTCTTTCTGTCCATCCGTCCATTTGTCTGTCCATCCACCCGCCCACCCGCCCGCCTGCCTACTCCTATCACCCTAGAGTGCACGTCATAGAGCTAGACAGTCACGTACCAGAAGTGACAAACAAGAGATGGACAGACCCACGGGTTTAGGAGCTTCGCCGTTAAAAAAACATACACCTGCGCAAGATTTAAAAGTGAGAGGCATCAGAATAATGTTTTAGGGGCGAAGCTCCTCTTAGTCTAACCTTGTCCTGCGTCAGAAGTTACCCGCAATATTTTTCGAACAGTATGAGAGATGGCGCTGTCTCATCACCGTTTCTCACCTCAGTTCCTAGATGGCGTTGGTCCAACAGAAGTGTGTGCAATATGACGGGCGGACAGACAAACGGAAGCATGGATGGACGCGTGGACGGACGAACGAACGCACGGAAAGACGAACGGACGCACGGAAAGACGAACGGACGAACGCTTCGCCACACTATCATCATTCACTCCGTGAATATGCTGTGATGTTTTTCAGGAATATCTTTCTTGAGTTCAAAATAACTGCTTATAGCTTTAAAAGACATGTGTTCTAACAGAGCTCTCCGCAATTTAGTCTGTTAATAATCGTATTGATTTGTTTCTGAATGCTTGTTTTTCGTATGTTGTTCGCACTATGGGTATTTTCCAGTACTCCATTTTACGGTCTTGCATATACTAGGGGTGTTTTGTTGTAACCTGGAAAGGTGCTTCAGAAAATTTGATCTAGTTTTTAACTCTTGTTCATACGCCTTACACAAGCGGTAGTCATATAGTGCCGTGGCTGGCAACATCATATAGATATTTTAAGAAATACCCACGTGTGTGTAGGTAACGTGAGAGATTTTACACTGTGCGTACGAGCTTTTTGTAGAACACGTATTCTAGAACTTGCGAACCTACGCCGCTGCTCACATAGTTGACATGTGATGATGATTAACATGTTTGAGTGCTTTGTAACCGATGTGCCTTTGAAATGCCTACTCGTTGAGCAATTCTCATGCTTTGACACGTGGGGCTATCGCACGCTCCTGCCACACAATATTACATGCGTCACTCCTTCCACTGTACATGACCCGTCAGAACCACGTAGGCAATAACAGCTTCCTCGAATAATCTTTTCGTTCGACACCGTCGTGCTTCTGGGGGATTTTGCAGGCAAGCTGAGGATTTATTTCCCCAACTCTGACGCCGCCAGCAGCAAAACTACACGGTGAAATACAAACAATGTGGAGGAAAAGGTGAGCGCGTCCGGATGTTATCCGAGCTTTCCTCACGAGGGCGCAGAGGAACTTCCACGTTATCCGACTACGCAATTAGGGCGAAAGCGATAAACGGGCCCTGGCTTTCCGGCCGGTAGTCCTCAGTGCGCCATCTTGTGGGTTCATTTCACTGGGTCCTGTTTGGCCTGCAGGCTGCGACAGGAGGCGGTTAGCAGGCGCCAGCATCCAGCTTTGCATGCAGACGAACAGCGTTTGGATAGCTGTGCGCATTAGGATAGTATACCACAGTGGGCTGCCACAAAATCTCTGGAGACAGTGGCCAACGAACTGTGTGGGCTGAGGCACATGCTTGGTAGAGGCTTGTTCAAGTTACCAGCACATGACTTGAGTGACGGACGCAACCATGAACTCAGGCGGCACTTCGCTCATTATCTGTCAAATTAGTGCAGCGGCTCCTGCACTAGGGTTCATGACACCGTTGCGATAGCGCCCTGCGCTGTTCAACGTGGTCTGTTATCGGCGATATACGCGCAATACCAGCGAACGGCTGCTCTCTGACAGCCAGTGCCTATAAATAAGGAGTGGCCAGTGAACGGTTGTGCAGCGCGAGCAGTCGGTTTTTTCAATCAAGAAACTTGCAAGTAGACGCTGCCTGCGTCGGCGTTGCAAGGCGAAAGAAGGGGGGTGTAGGAGAGAAGAACGAGAGAGAGGACGTGCAACGGGGGTGTAAACGCAATGGGGAGGGATGCCAAGGGGGGATCAAGAGGACGCTGCATGCTTCGGCGTTACGACGCGAGAGAGGGAGGAAGCGTAAGAGAGCAAGGAGTACTCAGAAAAGCTTGTGTGGGGGCTAGTTGCAACACACTACAGGAAAAAGCTGTGCTGCAAAGTTGAGGACGAAACACTGGACTGAAACAGAAAAAGCGCAGTTTTTTGTCCTGAACTTTGCAGCGAAGCCTTTTGAAGAGTGGTCACGCCACACACTGGATTGAGCTTGACCATAAGACGTTTCAAATCTAATATAGAGTATGGTCATGCCCACCAACCAACGACCTGTCCCAGTCGGAATATTAACGCGACAGTGTTGACGATCTCCTTTCAAAGAAATTCTGGCGTTGGGGTCGGTGTGGCCATCGGCTTCAGCGTCCTTGGTTGTGAGCGAAAAATAATTAGCTTGTACATGGCGAAAAAATTCAGAATTGTGTAATTAAATTTAATAATATTTTTTTGGTGCGAGTGATTGAGTGAGGATCAAAAGCACGACATTTGCGTGGCAAGCCAGTGTTTTGAAATGCTGTGACGCGTTTGCTTGAAAATACCGGTAATTGCTAAAGCCTCTCCGCACGATTTGGCATTAAATGCAATAAACATAACTGCCCCTGTAGGGAAATGCAGTAAAAATAGCATTCATGCTTTATAAGCACACGCGCCCAGTGTGCTGGCTGCACAGTGCAACATTTATTTATTTATTTATTTATTTATTTATTTATTTATTTATTTATTGTACCCTCAGGGCCCGAAAATATTGCATAGAAGAGTGGGGATACATAAAAAATACAAAGAACATGAAGCCTAAAGGAAAAAAAATATTAAACTATGAAGAGGATGGTAAAAACTAACAGCATGACAAATAACCCGAGAACCATTTCGACAATAAGAAAAAAATGTAGCAGAAGAGACATATAGCGATTTTTTACGGGACATCATCGATCTCATGATAAAGGCAAGTGACACACGCTCTGGGTGAGTCATGAAAACAGTTAGTGCGACACAATAAAAGTTCAAATTTACTGCGATTAATATATGAGAGCCTCGTGAGTAATTGGTTTTTCAGATAGTTGTTGCAGTAAATTTTATGAGGAAGACATAATGAAGCTACAGACATGCGATGAGAGAGAGGAGGTATGGACAAACATGATTTTCTAGCGGTTACGCTAATTGTTCGGCGATAGAGAATGTGAAACAACAGGCACGGTTTTTTACAGCTTCCTAGTCTGCAATGAGGGAATCAATGCCAAGGCTCTAGAAAAAAGCAGAATGTCCAAACTTCCAGCTAACCATTGTTTTATAAAGCAATGCTTTTATTCAACTGGGTGAGTGTAAAACATTCTTGGGAAGATAGCCAAGTATGCGGTTAGCGTTAATAATGATATTATCGATGTGAGTTTTCTAGGACAGGTTACAAATGTGAACACCGAGGTAGTTATAAGAGAACACAGTTTTAAGAGCAGCATTTTGAATGTGGTAAGAAAGAGGTTCGTTTGAATTACCAAAAATTCGACTGTGCTTGCACTTATTAGTGTTTAGTTTCACACTCCAAATTTTAAATCAATACAAAACCTTGTAAATGACTGATTGAAGCCAAGAGACGTTGTTATTCTCGTTACTTTCGCCGTCATGTACAAACAGGGGATGGACACCATGGGGCAACCTATGGTTCTTTAACGCCTACCTAAATACAAGTAGACGATCATCTTGCTCTTCATCCCTATTGAAAATCCTGGGTTGGTGGATGCTGGTATCGTTCGTGGATATGGTGGAGATAATACTGGTTGTAATGGAAATGATAGTGGATATGGTGGAAGCTGTAGCGGTCACAATGGCTGATGACGGTGATAGTGGAAAGAATCGTGGCAGATGGTGGTGGTGGTGGCAAGACAATGGGGGTGTCACCGGAGAATGCCGGCTGATGACAGCGAGAGTGAACAAATGATGGAGATAGTGGCAAGCCAATGGTGGCGACGGTGGAAAATGCAGGCCGATGGTGGCGATTCAAAACGTGTTAGGTGGATGGCTTGGTTAACAAGCTGGATAACGGTGGTATGATGGAGGCTAGGTGGACGATGGTGGCATGAAGAAAAAGCAGATGGCAGTATGTGGAACCACCTAATTATTCGTATTGTTTCGCTCTGGAATGCGCAGAGAAATATGTTTACGCTCGGAAGAACCCAACACCGCTTATTACGCTTTCTAGCACGTTTTGTTTTCCTGTGGTGTCATAAACGCTTCAATTTTTGTGGAGCATAGAATGTGGCTGTGAATGTTTACGTGTTGTGCACGTACACATCAGTTTGACATGCGCGATGTGGTGCTTTGTTGTTATGTTTAGAAAACTAGAGGTGTCGCTGTGAACAGCGACAGTAAATGTGTTACATCGCTGCGCAGTCATCGAAAATAAATGAGCTCCTGTTCGCCATTACCCCTTTCAACGGTAGACCAGAACACAGCGGTCGCTTCATGTCGCCAAGCTAGAAACGCAACTCTGGCAATTCTTGCAGACACAATTAGTTGAACCGAACTTTTAAGTTAACAAAGTGCGTGCGACGCTAAAATGCATAAACTTCTACCTTCGACATACATCGAGACGAGTCCAAGCAATTTTGACTTTCACTCTTCTGTTCTACCAGCATGATTTCCACCAAAGGTTAGGCCGACCGACCGAGCCTCTACAAGTGTTATCGGTGTTTCGGGGTTTCAAAATACACAATTTCGATGACTAAGAACTACAATACAGCACACCGGTGGCATAATTTAACCTAAATGAAGCATTTCTTGTAGTGTACAGTGTCTGCGGAAGAAGCGACAAACATTCATGCGACACGGTGCCCGCACTTCCAGCAGCGTTCGCCACCCGTCGTTGACAGCCGCCGGTCACAATCGCCGGCGCTTCTCTCGCTTTTATGCGAGAACACAGACTTGTCCAATCGTATGCTTACTGAACCAATCTGATAGCATAATGTTTCCTGCGCACTGCATTCGTTTTGGCCGAGCCGTTATGTGGTTGTTGCTAACGATAGAGCTACAGCAGTGCGCTGTACGTTGTGCGAAAAACATCGCATTACTCTATCACTTGTGTGAGTGTATTTATCAAATGAACCTAAAGGCGTCATAAAGCATGAGCAGATGTCGCCTTTTAGTACGAGCGAGAAACGGATAGTAAACTTGATAGTACCCCCCGCCAAACTGTACCTGGTCCGTCCACTTGGGTGTTTTTCTTGCGGTTGTGAATTGTAAGAAAAATACAGCACTGTTGCCATTATCGCAGTGAAAATCGTTCTAGGCAGCAGTTGTTTGTGTTCAATGAATGTGCCAGTTTTAGTAGCAGGTGCAGATCCCATCTATCTGGAGTAAGCAACAAACGAAACTGAAGTTGTATGGTCCAATCGTAAGTTCACTAGTGACTTAACAACAAACTTCCCACAAATATTTTCGATAACCTTTGAAAGCATTATTTCCACGTAATAAAGAAAAAGTTGGCATGACGCTGTGGTTAGCGTGTTCAGATGAAAATTCTAAGGTTGCACGTTCAAATCCTCGTAGTCCCGTTTCTTTTACGGGTGCTTTCTGCATTGTTTCCTATACAAATATTCTTTTCATTTTTTTTTAGTAGCAGCTCGTCCCACTGGTTCTGACACCATTTCGCGCACCAGCATTGCCGACGCTCCATCATCCACCATGTGCCAACGTCCATTTGTGTCAACGTTGAACTTGTGCCAACATCCACCTTATGCTACGAATATTTTCAGCACAATAATCCACCAAAATGGTGTATCGTGCAATTCACCATTCCTATGGTGGACGTTTCTTCAATAGGGATATTGGCTACTTCTCAACACTATTTGCTTTATGGTCTGGGAAGTGGTGGATCGGAAATGGGGCGTAGTGGGATGTCGGCAAGGACGAATTAGTGGGCAGTTTGCAAAAGCCGAACTATATGCAGTCATGTACAAAGAAGGGATGGACGCAGAGGGACAATCTATGGTTCTTTCACGCGCACCTGAATACAAGTAGACGATCGTCTTGTATTTCATATTGAATACTTCTCAACACTATTTGCTTTATGTTCGGTGAAGTGGTGGATCGGTAATGGGGCGTAGCGGGATGTGACCAAGGGCGAAGTAGTGAGCAATTGGCAAAGGTGGAACCACCGGCGGTCACGTACATACATACAAGGGATAACAGAACCACGCATTTAGGAGCTTTGCCCCTAAAAACCGAGAAACAGGGATCTGTAGAGTTCCAGCACAGAGCCAACCGAAAAGACGTAGGCTCCAACGAAGGTCTCTGTGTATGATTGCACCCGAAAATTTGTGGGCATCATAAATGGTCCACCCTTCAAAAGAAATGGCATAGCACGTCCTTGGTTTGCGTGTAAGTGCCACTAATGTGTATTTTTCCGGGGATATATTGAAGCCTTGCTTGTCGAGGTACGAGCTTTTTGTGTTTGGATGTGTCGTTTACCTTCTTCATCTATTGACGTCACGTGATACCAAATTAAGTATATGTGGAGCTAGCGAAATGGCCGCGAGCATGTCATGTTCTTACATGACACGCGTGTAAGGATTATCATGTTTGCACCTGTCATATACCTTCGTCATTCATTGACGTCACGTAACACTGAACTTGCTATATCAGGAGCTAACAAAACGGCCGCGAGTGCATCATTAAGTGCACAATATACTGCAACGTAAAGCTGACGCGCGCGCACACTGGGCACAGCGATGCTATGTTAGCTGAACTCGAGCACTCTATAGTCTGACACCAGGTGCGACCGACGCGACCAGCGTCCGTCGGTGCGGCCCGACGGTGACCGGTGCTAAATGCGACATCCTGCATTTCGCGCCGATGCGTTACCCAGACAGCACTGCGTCTGCCTCTTTTCGTGACGGAGGGACGCCGCACGCGCTGAAACGCGCATGCGTCAAAGCAACGCAGCGCGGCGCGCGCCTGCGAGTATATGGCAGGACCTGCGCCTGGCGTGGCAACGCAGGCGGGACGCGACAAAAACAACATGTCATGTGAGCGAACTACCGCAAGAGCAGCAGCACCGTGATATGTAAACCATGACATACATGACATACCTTGGATTATTTTCATGTTATGACTAGTCAAATATGGTCATCCTACAGTCATGTTGTGTCATACCAAGTTTAGTATCAATGCCATTATCGAAATGGCCAGGAGAACTACAAGTCGTAGGCGGCTAGATAGATAGATAGATCTATAGATCGACAGATAGACAGATAGATAGATAGATAGATCTATAGATCGACAGATAGACAGATAGATAGATAGATAGATCTATAGATCGACAGATAGACAGATAGATAGATAGATAGATCTATAGATCGACAGATAGACAGATAGATAGATATATAGATCGACAGATAGACAGATAGATCTATAGATAGACAGATAGATCTATAGATAGACAGATAGCTAGATAGACAGATAGATAGATAGATAGACAGATAAATAGACAAATAGATAGATAGACAGATCTATAGATCGACAGACAGACAGACGGACAGATAGAGATAGATAGAGATAGACAGACAGAGATAGATAGAGATAGACAGACAGAGATAGGATCAGACAGAGATGGATAGACAAGATAGATAGATAGATAGATAGATAGATAGATAGATAGATAGATAGATAGATAGATAGATAGATAGATAGATAGATAGATAGATAGATAGATAGATAGATAGATAGATAGATAGATAGATAGATAGATAGATAGATAGGATAGATAGATAGATAGATAGATAGATAGATAGATAGATAGATAGATAGATAGATAGATAGATAGATAGATAGATAGATAGATAGATAGATAGATAGATAGATAGATAGATAGATAGATAGATAGATAGATAGATAGATAGATAGATAGATAGATAGATAGATAGATAGATAGATAGATAGATAGATAGATAGATAGATAGATAGATAGATAGATAGATAGATAGATAGACAGACAGACAGACAGATAGATAGATAGATAGATAGATAGATAGATAGATAGATAGATAGATAGATAGATAGATAGATAGATAGATAGATAGACAGACAGACAGACAGACAGACAGACAGACAGACAGACAGACAGACAGACAGACAGACAGACAGACAGACAGACAGACAGACAGACAGACAGACAGACAGACAGACAGACAGACAGACGCCAAAAGTGCTTGCAGTACGCAAATGCTTCCTACTTGACGAATTAGGACTGCCGGCCGTGTGTAGTCTTCATACGTGGCAAATCGTCAGTATTATTATTATTTCCACGAAAGTGCGGATGCTGGTACGTCATGCCGCGATGCAAAAATTGCGGTTTCTCGGTGTGCATAGGTGCAGGCCTCTTTAGAAAAACACAGGAGCGGAAGATGAATGCCTGTTTTGTGTGGCGGAAGCAGAACGCACTCCGGGAAAATTCTCTCGTCGAACGACGTGCCTCGAATGCCGCTTGCTCATGCGAAGCAGAAACGCCGTTTATACACTCAGCTCTGAATTCTCTTCACGACCATGTGCCGAGAAAAAATGCGCTACATTTTTTTCCATGCAACGAGAACCTCATTGTTATCGGCGCACCAAAAAGAGAGACAAGCAAAACAGAGAAAAAAGCCTCCGCTTCAAGGCCTGCCACTGCAAATGCGTCAGAAATTGCTTAAATACTCGTTTCGGCAGCTCCTGTGTTATTTAATGCATGCAGTGACCAAGTTTATGTTGTAGTCGGTGGGCCGTGGTTCAAGTCCCTCGAAGACTCGTCGTTAACGTTAGTGGGCGGAGATTCTCTGTCATTAATTTCAATAACTTGCTTCCACAGTGGACGTAACTCGTTGCACAGCAGCCCATATTCATGACAGACCAAAAACTTTTAGCCGGCTTGTGTGATGAGCTGCAGGCAATCTTACTCTGCATCAGGCGACAAAAAGCGTGAGAAAAGGGTTGCGACATTTTCACGGCAAACCGTCATTAAAGTAACAAGCGACGTGCACACGATGTACACTGCCATCCTTTATGAAAGGGAAAACGCGAACGCGTGGCCTGCGCTCTGCGGCGGTAGAGTCACAGCTACCTTTTGGTACATGTTCCCGTAGGCTTCGCGGTTACCTAAGGAGACATATTCTTTTACAACTTCCAGCATCTCTCCACCTGTCACAAAGCGCAGATTTTTGTCGTGACTGTTGAAAGTTACTTGAGTTTTGTGCATAATAATTTTCAGACTTACTGCTCTGTTTTTTGTGTTCAGTCAGTAATCATGAGCTGTAACTTCTCCCCCGAGTTACTCATCAAGGCAATGTCATCAGCGAGTCGCAGGTTACGAAGGTACTCTCGATTAACTCTTATCTCTAACTCTTCCCAATCTATACTTCTGAAAACCTCCTGTAAACACACGGTGAATAGCATTGGAGAGATCGTCTCTCCCTGCGTGGCTTACACCCCTTTTGTTTTTATTTATGAGTTACCCCGCATAGCCCTTGGGCGTTAAAGCAGGGGGGTTTACAACAGAGATACAAAAAAATCGGCAGATCCCACGTACCTGGGAATCAACTTTATCCGAAGCACGCGGAGGGAAGGTGACCATGTAGCATTTTTTTTGTTGAGCGACACGTCATGAAATGACGGTAAATATATGTACAAATGTTGCACGAAGAGACATGTTGAAAAGAATATGTGTGTTGAAGAGTTACAGATGCTTATACAACCAGTTGTTTGCACTTGCGCTATGATGCCAACAGAAACATGCGAGTTAGCAACCCCAGAAGCTGATATGATTCGCTGATGCTCGCGAAGATGCTGGCCTTTGGCACTGCTACATAAATCAATTTCAACGCATGGCATCTCGCCCCAATTGACGTTAACCCGACGTGACGGCTGTATGAAAGGAGTACATATGTAATGTTTATAAAATCGGGTAGGCAGCACTGCAACCACTATTGACAGTTCACGAAAATTAGCGTCTATTTGAAAAGTAGTTCCAAAACCTGGCGTAGCTCTGTGGTAGAATGCTTGACTGCCACGCAGAATGCTTGGGTTCGATTCCGGCTGGGACGCTGTAATTTATTATTTGCATTCGTAGAGTACTCAACGCTGCCTATGTCAGGTTTTTCCTAAAACTGACATTTGTTTTATGCTTTCGTTGGGTCGAAGCTGCCGATGTTGGATATTGTTTAGAGCTCACGCGTTAGAATTGCCCGCCTATGTTCTCGTCGTTCCTAGGTAGATAAAGTGTCAATCACCTGTGGCACATACCCGCATATCAGCGGCACATACCCGCCCGTGTATATGCGCCAGTGTCTGACGGGAAGTGTTTGACGACGTACGCGACGTGATTGCGACATTATTCATGTCTTGACCAGCGCGTCATATTCGTCAAACCATCTTACCCTCCCATGCTAACTTATGTTCAATTCAAGTTAAGGGGGTGACCACGAGAGCACCCAAGCGTAGGCGGATAGATAGATAGATAGATAGATACAATAGTTATTTACTATTGTTTTTTTCTTTATATTAAAACACATGTGGATACACATTTTTCGCGTTTGAACACTTGTTACACCGTTTACACCAATCATACATTCTGTTCGAGGCTCCTTGTAATGCTGTCGCATCTTGATCGCGAGATATACCTCGGTACACCACGCAGTCAGCTGCGAACAGTCGCAAGGAGGATGTAATCTCCAAATTTATATAATTTATGTATATCAAAAATAACATAGGTCACAATACAAAGCCTTGAGGGACTCCTGAGGTGACGTTTACGTAACTCAATTTTTTTGCGATTAATAACAACACACTGGCTGCACTTCAATAAGAAATTTTTAATTCGTTTAACAACATCTCTATGTATAAATATTTTCCGTCGCTTGTAAATAAGAAGTGAATGCGTTACCACGTCGAAAGCTTTTCGAAAATTTAAAAACAAAGAATCTGTCTGGCCCTCAGCATCAATTTCACTCCCTAAATTGTGATAGAATTTTACAAGTTGTGTAGTGCAGGACAAGCCCTTACGGAAACCATGCTGTACTTTATTTAGGATATTGTTCTCCGTGAGGTGACTCATGATGGAAGAGGAAATTATATGTTCCCTTAATTTGCATACGGTACATGTCAGGGAGACGGGCCTATAATTCTGGACATCTTTTTTCGAACCCCCTTTATGAATTGGCACAACGTGGGCTATGTCCCCCGCCGCGGTGGTCTAGTGGCTAAGGTACTCGGCTGCTGACCCGCAGGTCGCGGGATCGAATACCGGCTGCGGCGGCTGCATTTCCGATGGAGGCGGAAATGTTGTAGGCTCGTGTGCTCAGATTTGGGCGCACGTTAAAGAACCCCAGGTGGTCGAAATTTCCGGAGCCCTCTACTACGGCGACTCTCATAATCATATGGTGGTTTTGGGACGTTAAACCCCACAAATCAATCAACGTGGGCTATCTTCCAGTCGTGAGGCAATTCACTAGCACGAAGCGACAGCGTAAAGATAACGAAAAGATAAAGGGAGACGGTCGCAACGCAGTGCTTTAACACGCGAGGTTAAATACCGTCAGGGCCAACTGCCTTGGTTTCGCCCAATTGCTTCAATAACTTTTTTGATACCGGACACGCTGAGTTTCACCTGCGTCATGGGTGACGTCGCTTCTGTCGCTTTCTTAGGGAGAACAATGGTGGAGAAACATGGAGAACTGTGGCGTCTGTGGCTACCTTTGTAGAGAATTATGGTGGCTGTGGATCCGCTGTAGATTTCTTCCAGTATGTTTATGCGAGATTCGTTCATTGCCCGATTCAGTAGTGCCTGCATCACTGCTGATGTCTCGACTGAGCCAAACCCCTTTTTGTAATATATGAGGGCTATGTAAAGGGGTTGGTAGCATTCCGTACATTTCTCTATATGGCCTGGTAGATATTATGAATATGGTCTATTGTGGAGCATAGCCTGCACGAAATCCCGATTGGCCCTTAGGTTGATCGAGCCCTAATCTCACTTTATAATGTCACAATCCCGTCGCGCACGTCGTCAAACCCTTCTCGCCAAGGGTGAGAGGCACATACCTACGAGCTTGTATGTGCCACAGGTGATTGACAGTCATTATCTACCCAGGAACTGCGAGAACACAGATGTGTAGTTCTCACAGGAAAGCGTAAAAAAAAAAAGCTGCCATCGACAGCGTTTGCTCGACAAATGCAAAAAAAAAAAGAATAATAACTGTCAGGGTACCAGCAGGAATTGAACCTCAGCATTATGCGTAGCAATCAGGAGTTACGCCAAGTATATCCTTATGTTTGTGCAGCGCCAACTGAGGTTGCCATTCAATTTCTACTAAAGCCGTCACGTCAGGTTAATGTCAATTGTAGTTAGGCGTCACCCGCCGAAGTTGATTTTTGTAGCATCCTTATCAGCTTACCACTTCTGGTGCTGCTAATATTAATGTCTCTTATATGCAACTGGTTATATAAAACATATGTGGCTGTTTAACGCATGTGCTTTGTACAAATATTTAGCGCCACGTCGTAACGTTTCGCTCAATAAAAAGTTAGCGCAGGCGCCATCCCTCCGCATGACATCGTCTCTTAAGGTACATAGGAGCTGGCGAAATTTTTTTCACATTGACTGGCATGACACGCCTTAATGTTTCTTTCTCGAGTCCTTGCTTGCACGTATCTGACCCCGTCCGATTGCTAGCTAGTTCTGCGTAATGGTGCAGTCAAACTAGCAATGTCTAATGTTGGCTAAGTGCTTCCAAATGTTGGCTAGCGTGTGCGGCGAAGCCACGATTTGTAGCACTGCATAACGTGGCATCAAAATGACGTTTAGCGTAGACTGCTACTGTTGGTAAACTGATGGCTAATACTTATTGGATCGCTGTCAGCAAACTGCCGGGTATACGCTTGTCTCGTGTTAGCTAACTCCCAGTAAATGATGTCCCGTTGGCTATTCTCTCTAATAACGATGCATTAAATATAACATGTGTACTGCAGTTGCACACGAGCGTCAATCTTGGCTAACGAAGGCTGCTTACATAGAGAGTGCATCTTTCTTCTCGATAATCGCATCGCATGTGTATCACTTGACATGCTTGGCGACAGCCGCTGAATTCGTCGGTACGCATCGTGACTCAAGGCGCAAAGTCCATATGCATCGATTCCCAAAGTGCGCGGCATCTGGCGACATTTTGTTTTCCTGAAGAGCTTTTATTTTCTCAAAACTAGCCAGAGAGTGACCCTGAAGCGTTTTCGTGTTAGTGCACGAGCTTTGTGCGAAATGTCGGCAAGACCAGAGCAAGCATAAGCGTGAAGTTTCCACTCGGTGAAAAACACACGGCGTTGATGGTTCGTATCTGGAGCGGAGCGAAAATTGCGACGTCAGGCAAACAAAAGTTTCTCTCTAGGATCGGCTTGCGTTGTTCAGTCACGAGAATGTACTCGCACTTGTGCGATGCTGGTGTTGAAGAAAAGTGCGGCACTGGACTATGTGAGTCGGGCACAGAAGTTCGAACAATTGCCGCGGTGGCATTTACAGCATCCAGCCCTTTCTTTCTTGGGCGGGCGCCGAACTAACAAAGCGGACTTGTGACACTGACTGATCCAATCGTACGGCTCACGAAAGAAAAGCAGGCCCCGCTCTTTTTTTATCGGAAGCTGTTGCGAGAAAATATTAGCCTAATCAAAGTAAAAGTCCACACAAAATAATCAATAATTCGCATTTCCTTCTTTCACCTGTCGCGATCCTATGTTTGTAGCTTGCCAGAAAGCCCAGTTCTCATCTGCCTATAGAAATGCTGCTGTTTCGCCGTTCCGCATATATGAAAAAATTGATTTGGTTTAGTGATTCTCTCTGCGGGCGAAGAGCAATAAAATCCAGCTGCTCTCAATTCGAACTAACCGTTGGCGATTGGGCGCGTTCAAACTATCAGGAACTCCCCCATGCTCTGCCGGGACGAGGGCATCAGCTCGAATTAAACGAATCAAAATTAACGAACTGGAATTACGTGTTCCCGGCACTTTCTATTAGAGGTGTACACGGGCTCCGGTAGCCCAAAAGCCCGAACCCGGCCCATGGGCCGAGCTCGCCTCCCACTTCAGGCCCGGGCCGAGCTACATTGTTCTTGGGGCGAAGCCCCTTACGCCATGGATCGTATGTCCCGTGTCATTGTAGTCGGCGTACTAGCCCGTTGCATTGCGTTGCATGTCAATAAAAACGGTGTCCCAACATATCCACGGGGTGAATGATGAAAAGTGGGGCGAAGCGTCCGTCAGTACGTCCGTCCAACCATTCGTCCGTCCGCTTCGCTCCACTCGTCATCATTCACCTCGTTGATATGCTTAGATTTTTTTTTTTTGCAAGGCGGGCCGTGCCAGATGAAAAGCCTGAATCAAGTCTAAAATACAGATGTTGTGCCGGTTTTTACTGCATAGCAGCGCCACCTGCGCGAGCGCTTCTTTTAGCTTCTTCAAGCACAAGTGCAAAGGTTGAAGGAGGCGAGCTGCGTGCTTGTTTATACGTGGAATAATCTCCTACACATAACGTTCTAAACTTCAGAAGCAGACTAAATATTGCGAGCTTGCTTTCCTTGAGAAAAACATATTGGCGACTATGGCTACTATTTCGAGTAGCCAACGTACCTTCGGATCACTATATTTGACTGAAGCGCCCATCATCTGGCCTCATCCGAGAACTATTAGTCATTGCACATATCTGTTGCTGGCTCATGTTTCACTGTGATATTGTCATGAGTAAACGAGGGGCACGTACTGAACACGGAGAAAAGAGTCACCCAAAGAATCACCCACGAGGAGGAAAGAGTCACCCGAGGGCGCGCGCACCAGCCACATACATATGTAGAGGCCGGAGAAAGGCTTGTGACACGCGACGAGAAGGAAAAAAAATCCCAGAGGATGAGCTAGCCCCATGTGTTGGAACGCCGAAGACGTGGGAAATGAGCGTCGCTACGGCGACGGGAGCAGCCTGGTTTTGAAGGATGTCGGCGCGAAGAACCCGAGAAGCGGTCCCGAGTTAGGCTGCCCGGACTTGCCACAACCTGGCCCAGCAGTTCTCGGTGGGCGTGCAGCTTCCCCACACCGCACTAAAACGGGAGCCGCCCACACTAGTTAGCAGATTGGACGCGTCAGCGGGAGAGTTCCTGGCGAGCGGGGCCTTGAGAGGCCGAAGACTGAGACGAAGACTGGGACACTGGCGATGAGGAAGAGCAGTTCGTGCGGTGGGAGCAAGCGACGGCGATCGTAAAGAATCAGAGCAGCCCGTCAACGACGGAGGTCTCGACAAAACGTCGACGCGGCAAGGGGCAACGATTCCCAACGCGACTAGCCGTAAGAACGTTCCAGTTTCGACGCCATAATAACTAGGGCTAAAGACAGATTTAGACGGATCTACGGTAAGTTTTGTTTTGGCTATGAACAGGTCGTTATTGTGGTAATTCTGTGTATTCGGGAGTGTTTTGTTTTAGTGTTTTTTTTTACTTCTTTGGTCATTGTTTTGACTTATTTGGTCACAAAAAAACGAGCCTTTCACTTCTTTCCTTTTTCATTATTATTGCAGTTAATGCAATTTGCATGAACAGTGCACTGGTTACAAGCAGTTAACGAAGTATCATACAGAACTGAAAAATCGCGTTTCGTCACAGGGGCCTGGCCAAAAGCTTTTTTTTTTAGGGTTGCGATGACCCCCAGCTGCATTTATGTTCTTGTAAAAAAGACGTATACACAAAACGTAAAACTTTCAGGGCTGGTTGGACGCTCAAAAAATGTCGATGCTTTACGGCCAATCTTTTCTAGAGCCCGATGACACTCTCGCAACTATCAGGTTCTGGACTGATCAAAAGTACCAGTCAAACTCAGTGAGGTGTATTAGTCGAGAGACCAACCTTTCAAAACACGCGAGCATGTAGAGAGAAAGGCATTAAGCGGACAACGGGAACTGAGCAGGAACTGAGTTCGCACGATGTCAATGGAGTCATCAGGCATGGATCTCTTTGTAGGCCGAGGCTCGACAAAGGACGAGCAAGATTACTGCGCCATTGTGTGCTGAACCCAGTGGGCTCAATTAGAGTTCGCCTCTCAAATCACAGTTTTTTTCTATGTTGAACGCGCCGGTCTTTGCAATAATCATTGCGTTTAATATCGATCCGGAGGGCGCTTTGTCTCCTCGGAACTCTCCCCCTTCACGAGCGATCGGACCTCGCTTGTCCAGCTTGCCACGACCAGCGAGTCTCGATGACTGAAAACGATCCTCACGCCTGTATTCGTGGATGTCTCTTACTGCGGTGCATATAGGGTTCCGAAAAATGGCAGGAAGGGCAAACAGAACTTTCGTGCCGACAAGTCCCGACCAGAACTGATTTCGTTGTTGCTACCATGCGTATATACTTGTGACCCTCCAAACCGTATAGAGGAGGGCTACACAGTGGAGGATAGGGGTAAATGAGCGCTGAGGGACACCTTGAAGAAAATATGTCAAAACATCGGATTTAGCGCACCGGATTTTTCAGGGGTGCCACGAAGTTTTACGGGCGCACCAAGAAAACGAAAAGTGCCACCTTGATTGGGAGAAACTTTTTTCTGCTCTTAGGTGTTTCCAATGAGCACAGATATGGTGCATCGTCCAGAGGATAATGTGTACGTGAAGGAAATGACAGGGAGGCTCGTCGGTGAAGCAGATCAAGGACGATTTACGGGCAATGCTAAATTGCTGGCCAGCTGAAAAAAAATCGTTGTCTGTTTACGCGTGGTATTTCATCTCTTGCCGACAACGCCAGTCACAATCTACCCCAAAAATGTGCCGACCGTACGCAATGCAGGAGGCGATGCATCTCTGTCTCTGGGCGAAGAGGTGGATGGACGTCGTTTTGTTAATTAGCTAGTTCCGCCCAGCCACTCAGGCAGGGCGCTGAGCCGGCATTCAATCGTCCCAAGTCACGTTATGAAGTTAATTCTTGTTACTTCGAACGATCTCGAAGATACAAGTCATTCGAGCGGCAGCGGAGCGTGCGGCACTTTTGTTGGATTCATGCGATGCCCGGAAAACAGGTGTTTATAATTGGTTTAATTTTCTGACGAGAACGAATGATCGAGAAGCGCTGGCGAACTCATATCATATGGTACTCTAAACGCCTCTATTTAACGCACTGCAGTGAAGAATAACGTTGGTCGGTTCGCCCGATGATGTCACGTTTTTGTTGGAAGTAGGACTTGACTGATCCAGCCACCTAGGGCGTTATACCTTTTGTCCTGACGGTCATTAAAAGATGGTAAAGCTCGCGTATCAGACGATGCGTCGACTGCACTCAGCTTTGCAGTCAGCCATTCTTCTCGTGTCTGGAGTCAGGCTCTAGCGTTCGTGGAGAGCGGACTTCGGAGCTCCTGTGTTTGCGGAAGACGCCTCGTGCAACGCTCCCCGTTTCTTCGCCTTCATCATGGTCATTTTTCGACTGTGAGGTTTTTCGCCTAAGTGCTGGTTGTACCTTTCAACTCAGCAAGTGGGCGTGACCTCACTGAAGCCAAGCTTGACGCAGTGAGTTGATCTTTCGTCCATCCATGCGTGGGACTCCGACGCTCTGAGGCGGCCCCTACGCGGCTGCTGCTACTGCGGCATGATTCCCGCGTCCCATACTACGGGCCCGAAGCCGGCATCAGTGCGAAGGGCTCTCAGCCAACTCACGACACTGTGTCGATAGAGCATTAAACCACCTCAACGCCGTTTTCCGATGAGCATGGTTCGTCGTCGGCGACGGAGAACGCCGCCGGTCATCACGCGGCAGTAACGACACTCGAGACGCACACCGTGGGGCCGACCTCTGATCCAGCTTTCACTAGTTTTCTTTCCGGACAACAAATTGACATTTTGACTGGGGAAAGAATCGAGGACGATGCTGCCTCAAACTGTGCTACTGACCGCACCGATGACAACGAAGGAGGTGGCTGTTGGAAGACCGTCATCAAGAAGGGACGCGCCCGCAAAATCAACACCCACAAGGAAACCCAACCAAGCGAGAGCATCTCGCGCGTCTCTCTGCGCAATGTACGCAAGCAGAGTGGGAACCAGCACCTGCCTCGACTTCATCTACACGATCATTCTACGCCCTCATGAAGGGCTTTGCCTGGATAAGTGGACGCGCTCTGAACTCACTGGCGCTCTCTGGAGCACTGCTAGTTTGACTACCAAAGACCGCGAGGACATCATATTTCGACTGCGACCACTTCAAATCCTAGCGATCATCAGCACGTCGCGGTTCCACGTGGCCGACACGTTATACAGGGTGCGGGAGCTGAGACTCGGTGAGGGTGTTTATCCCATCACCCCATAATTTGCGACTCCGGACAACTCATGCATGAATACTGTTCCTGGCATCGTGCCCGGTACGTCATCTTCCACGCTAGTAGATAAACTTGTGGCTCCTGCAACCCAAATACTTCAAGCACGCATGATGGGTCAGACCATCATCGCGTTGGTCACTTTCGAAGGATTGAAGGTCCCTCGCTACGTACCTTTCTACGGGGCTGAACTGCGTTGCTACCCCCATCACCCCCAACCAGTGGTTTGCAAGATTTGCCTTAAGCTGGGCCATCGGGATGACCATTACCCTACACCAGACGTTTTCATATGCCTGATGTGCGGCACAAACAACCCCCCCCCCTCGCATCCGTGCACTCCCGACTGCAAACCCTGTGACGGACCTCACCCTACGACGGATCCAAACTTCCCTCGGCGTGGGAGGCAGGCGCTCAACAAAGCATGGGTGCGGAAAGCCCTCGAAAATGAACTGCGTGAACTTCAACCCTCCAGTGACCATACCGTGCCAAGCAAGACATCCGAGACCCGCCATTCACGCACCCCGACGAAGGCAGAAGAGTCGCACTCCGAGAGCCGATCGAAATCGCGTCGCAAGTCAAAGACGCGCTCTAAGCCCGGACCCACTTCAAGTCCCGGACCAACTCCCAATCCCGGACTCGCCTCAACTCCCTCCTGCTCCTGCGAGGAATCACGGCGTCCATCGAAGACGTGCGCTCCTTCCCCATCTACACTACAACCCTACAAGAAGGCTTTGCAGAGCGGGCCTGTTGGCAAGGAGGTACACGCTTTTTCCGAGCGTCAGCGGGCCCCGGAACGAAACACAACCAAGGTTGCTCCTCGGGAGGTAGGTCAGGTAGATGGTCCCCCACAACTTGCTCCGTCCCGCCAATCCCTCCCCACCACGTCCCCTCAGATCACTAAATTCTTAACCCCTGATCCTCTCGCGGAAATAGCACGCCTACTTCGAGACATGGAGGCACGTTGCGAACGACTGGAAAAGCAAATGGACGCGCTGGTAGCAGAAATTGGCATCAGTATGCAGGCTGGACTCGACAGGATAGAGCGCCGCCTCTAAATCCTTCAAATTTAGATGATGGAGCGCGTCCAGTCATGTATAGAACGCATGCTCACACGTACCACCGCCGTACCAGCAACCGAGACTAAACATGATCAAATCTCTCGGCCGTCAAGATCCAATGCGAGTGCACGGCGCTCACACCCTTACACACCCCCTTCCGTTTCCTCCCTCGATGAAGATGGCGTCGCGTGACGCGCCACAACTAGTGGTGTGACAATGGAACTGCAGGAGATTCCGCTAAAAGCGGAGTTCCCTGCAACAATACCTATTCGCATCCACTGATTGATTGATTGATTGATTGATATGTCGGGTTTAACGTCTCAAAACCACTATATGATTATGAGAGACGCCGTAGTGGAGGGCTCCGGAAATTTGGACCACCTGGGGTTCTTTGACGTGTCCCAAATCTGAGCACACGGGCCTACAAAATTTCCGCCTCCATCGGAAATGCAGGAAATGCAGGGATTCGAGCCCGCGCCCTGCGGGTCAGCAGCCGAGTACCTTAGCCACTAGACCATCGCGGCGGGGACCCGCATCCACTGACACTCCCGATGTTATCCTCTTACAAGATCCAAATTACCCGCCTTCTTTATCAGGCTACAACACGCTCTTGGGCACCTCTCCTCTTGTCCTCTTGTGAGAGCCCTAGTTTCGAAACATGTCACATGTCACGTGCATACCACTAGTAGTGACATCCCTCACCAATTAATCGAAATATTTACGCAGAGCTCAAACAGTGAAAGCTACTTTTTTACTAAATGTGGACGGTTCCCCCTCATTCGCGTACGCACTGCTTTCACCGCCTTTTCACGCAATTTGGAAGTTTTGGACAGGTTCGTGTGGTGTGCGGGGATTTTAATGCTCCGCATACAGTTTGGGGTTACGTCAAATCGCAGGCCAAAGGAACAAGCTTGTGGGATGATATTTGTAACATGAGATAGACTTTACTAACTGACCCAGAGGGCCGCACTCGCACTGGCAACAGTATATCACGTGACACCTGCCCTGACCTAACCTTTGTACGAAATACGAGCCCGGTGGTAGCGCATGGTCCTCTAGAAGAGCACCTCGGCAGCGACCACTATATTGTGGCGACCATTCCATCATTTAATGGTGCCCGGAGGACCGAGCGGCGCTTACGCATTACAGACTGGGTCAAATTCAGGGAACGTCGCCGGGACCCGCCCGAGGAGTAAGGCTACGAGCGATGGCTTGACTCTCTTACTTAAAATATAGAGGCCACCTCACGAACATTATGTACTACCGCCTAAACACCAGACATTGACCCACATTTGCTTCATCTTTGGGACTAGCGTTAAAGACTGACACGGCGATGGAAACGCCAACGTCTGAATCGTAAATTGAGAAAAATAATCGGTCAAAGTACGCGGGAATCTCAAGAATGGGCAGCGACCTTCACCAGAAATAACTGGCGAGGATTCTGCAACCGGCTTTCAGTAACATTAGGCACCGCAAAAACATGGTCAATTCTTCGATCCCTTACAGACCTCACCACTCCGACAACAAAAACATTTTAACAGTTACACATCCTAATACACGAGTATCGGGACTACCCCTCGAAACCTCTCAGTGAGCTAGAAAACCTTTTAATTCCGACAGGCCCAACACCATATTACCCTGACTATCCGCACGTAGGCGAGACAAATGAATTGTTGGATGCAGATATCACGGTTGAGGAAGCACGGGTGGTGTTGCAAGATCTACACCGTAACACGGCATTGGGAGCAGACCACATTCGCTTCACCACACTCCGCAACCTAAGTGATGCGGATGTCACCAACCTCACAGGTATATTTATGTATTTATTTTATTTTTTTATTGTACCTCAAAGGCCTCTAAAGGAAGAGGTTTTACATGAGGGGTGGGCATATCTACAAAAACAGCTCTTCTATGATGCGTTTGAAGGTGGCTTTGTCGGAATGAAGCACTGCCTTGGTGGGAAGGTCATTCCAGTCCCTTGATGTCTGGTTGAAGAATGAGGAAGCATGGGAGACAGTGTGGGCTTGAGGGGGGTAGTCTTTTCGTGGTTGGTCCGGCTTTAATGGCGGTGTGCGGGACCAATGAGATCGGCTTGGGGTGACTTGTGAAAGAACTTATGAAAGAAAGAAAGGCGGGTGACTTGACGGCGTGATACAAGGCAGGGAAGGTTGGCTTGGGATTTGAGTTTCCTTGAGCTAGAATTGTAAAAATAGTCCAAAAAATGAAACGTACGGCACGATTCTGTACCGATTCAAGCATGGTAATGTGATTATGTTGGTATGGGTCACACAGGGCGCATGCATATTCGAGCTTCGGCCTTACTAAGCAGCAGTACGTCAGAAGTTTGACTGAGGCGGGTGCTAATCGGATATTACGCCACAGGAAACCAAGAACGCGATTAGCAGAATTTGTTATGCTGGTTATGTGGGTGTGCCATGATAGGTCAGAAGTGAGGTTAATTCCTAAGTACTTGTAGGTGTTAACATGGGATATTAAAGAGCTACTTATTAAATTATCGTGAGCCGGGTATGACTTCTTTTGATGAAAAGTGAAAAAGGAGGTTTTCGATGCGTTTATTGACATAAGCCACATGCGGCACCAATCTTCAATTTGTCTGAGGTCAGATTGTAGAAATAAAACATTGTTATTATTGTTAATAGGGCGGTATAGCACGCAGTCGTCTGCAAACAATCGTATCCCGGACGAAATGTTAGTTGGAAGATCGGTAATGTAAATGAGAAAGAGCAGGGGTCCGAGTACAGTTCCCTGAGGAACCCCGGATGTAACAGGTGTGAGAGAAGAGGAGCGTTCGTTAACGTAGACAAATTGCTGACGGTTACACAGAAAATCACGTATCCAGTCAAAATAAAAACAAGATGATGAAGGTTTAGGCGAGACAGCTTTAGGAATAGGCGGTTATGGGGTACGTTATCAAAAGCTTTTTCAAAGTCCAAAAATAGTGCGTCAACGGGAGTGTTAGTGTCAAGGCTAGAACTGATGTCATTAATGCAGAGAGCCAGTTGAAGTTCACAGGAAAGGCCCTTCTTGAAGCCATGCTGACTAGGATGAAAGAAATCAACAGAGCTAAGAAACTTCGCAATATGTGAATTAAGAATGTGCTCCGTTAATTTGCAGCATACACTCGTTAGTGAGATGGAACGATAGTTTCTCGGTGACGCTGGGTTACCTTTTTGGGGCACTGGGATGACCTTTCCCGCCTTTCGGTCATGTGGTAGGGTACTAGTGGAAAGCAATTGCTGAAATATGCAAAAGAGAATGACATTGGTGATTTGCTTTGTACTTTTTAGTATTTTGGTGTTGATCCCGTCTATACCAGGTGATGATGTCAGCTTTAGGCTGTCGATTAGGGCAGCGATACCAGCAGCCTCAAATGTGATTTCCTGCATTACCGGATATTCAATCGGGGACAAGTGGGGCGATTCGCTATCAGGCTCTTCGGTGAATACCGAGCAAAAAAACGCTGTTCAGCACGCGTGCGGTATCATGTAGTGGAATGGGTTGATCATTTTCATCACAGAGTGATAACATTTTAGTTGCGCTTGGGTTGATAAATTTCTAGAACTGAGTGGGCTTAGTGTTTAGCATGTTAGGTAACGTTGAAGCAAAGAAGTTGCGTTTGGATTTCGCGGCAAGTGAACCGAACAGTTTTTCAGTGGCGCGGTACTTTGCCGACGCTTGCACTGTGTTTGATAGCTTAGCAGACTGGTAACGCCGCTTCTTTTTTTGTTTTTTAGACACTTTAGTACCACACTAAACCATGGTGTCTGTGGTCGCTCTGTGACCATTATGGTGAGGATGTAAGAACGAATGAGATCGTGCAATTTATTTTTGAAAAGACACCAGTTTGTTTCGACTGGGCGTTGTCAAAAGTCTTCACAAAACCAGCTATAGAACGCTGCGAGTTCCTCGTTAATGGCCACGTAGTTGCCTTTATCGTATAGTGCTAGTTTTTCTTTACGCTTTTCGATCTTGTGGAGTGAAACTCTAGTGTAGAATTTATTATAGCGTTGTCACTTAGCCCAGCCAAGTACGAGACGGATAAAACAGTTTCGGGGTGCGATGTTAGCAAAAGGTCGAGGATGCTTGATGACTGAGCAGTTTCTCTCGTAGAGGTGTAAACGAGCTGTGAAAGTCTGATTGTTAAGCAGAGGTTAACGAAATCACTTTCCGCGCTACATTTGGACAAAGTTAACGACGAATCAGACCAGGTTATTCCGGGAAAGTTGAAGTCAATGAATACTGGCGCCAAGGTACGCTTCCCCAAGAGTGGCGACACGCCAATAATTTGTTCATTTTCAAGCCGGGCAAACCACTTCAGGTTCAAAACATACGTCCCATATTCCTAACCTCCTGCATTGGCAAGCTGATAGAGCATGTACTCTTGAAACGTCTGCAGCCCTTCTTAGAACAGCAATCCTTCTTTGCGCATTCTCAATTCCGATACCTAGCTCATCTATCAGCCAAAGATGTATTGTTACAGCTACGAAATGAAATCCTGGGGCTTTCATCTCGCGCCGAAACGACAGCACTCATTGCTTTAGATTTGAAGGGGGCCTTTGATCATGTTGAACACGACCTCATTCTTCGGAATTTAGCCGAGTCTCATTGTGGAACTCGAATGTATAAATACATCCGCTCATTTCTTCGGGATCGTACGGCCACTGAGAGAATGGGACTGCATCGGTCTGGTACGATCCACCTTACAGGACAGGGGACAACACAGGGCTCTGTTCTTTGCACTACATTTTTTATTATCGCACTGCCAGGGCTTCCACGTTTGCTCGATGTTGCCCATGCTATTTATGCGGATGACATCACTATCTGGTCGACACAGGGCTCTGATGAAGCCATTCAGAACCGACTGCAAAAAGCAGTGGATACTGTCGTTGAGTACGCTAAGAAAGGAGGCTTGCAATGTGCTCCTCAAAACTCAGAGCTCATCGACATTCGCTCCCGAAGTAGTAGCCCTCCTCCCCTAGTTATTGTGCATGTGTGGATGACATACTCATGCCACATGTCCCTCGTGCCCGTATCCTTCGACTACATGTTCAAGCGGATGGCAAAGCTTACTACTCCGTTGGCCTTTTATCTCGACAAGTAGACCAAATACTGTCCATGATCCGGCGGGTTTCGAATCGGCGCTCAGGGCTTAAACAAGAAGACCTGCTTTGCTTGGTGTAGGCCTGCGTGATCAGCCGGCTGACATATCACTTTCTCTTCCAGCGGTTGATCCAATCGCAACAACTACACATAGACGCCATGATCCGCAAAGCGACAAAGCTGGCCCACGGTGTTTCGAACTACACTTCCACACGTCTTCTTCTTAAGTTGGGGACACACAACACACTAAGCGAGCGGCTCGAGGCAGATTGGGTCAGTCAGTGCCAACGCCTCCTACTCACCCCTACTGGCCGCAATCTTCTCTCCCGTCTCGGATATCTCGTCCCACCACTTGAGATTGAAACCCGCTTCACGCCCTTATCGCCTGTAATACGTAAAATACTAACTGTTCATCATCCCTTACCACGTAACATGCACCCTCAGCATGACAAGAGCCTGTGCAAATCCCGCGTACGATACCTCAGCCGTATGCTCGAAGACATCCCGGAATCGCAAACTCTTTACACGGACACAGCCCGAACTCGCGAAGGTTACACCTCGGTAGTGTCAGATGGCACCGATTCTTTGCAGGACTCGGCTGCAATGCGTAGGACACATGCAGCTCACGGCGAAATTCTTGGAGTCGTTCTAGCGATACGATACGCTATCCGTGTTCAGAGTGAGGTCTATGTTGACAGACTCGCAACAGACATGTCGGGCCTTCCTTTTAGGACATGCCATCCCAAGAGCGGCCCACCAAATCCTCAATCAAACTCCACTAAGCGGCCCACCAAATCCTCAATCAAACTCCACTAAGTCAAACAGTACTTTTCGCATCCACTTACTCTGGACTCCTGGTCATGCCTCTCTGCCGGGCAATGAACGTGCACACGCTGTTGCCCGCGAAATTTCCCTCCGGGTGGCCCGGCCAGGCGAGGCGACCATGTCGGAGTGGGGGGATCCTCTTCTCACTTACTAAGACATCCTTCGTCACTACAGGAACGTCCGTCGCACTCAGAGCGCCCCACCGCCAGTTTTCTCGCGAGAGGAGGCAGTAGCGTTACGCCAGCTACAGACTAAAACACAATCTAGTATCACAATCTATTTCACAATCTAGTATCACTTCGGAAATTCTGCCCGCACTGCTATGCAGAACGTAGCCCCGGCTGTGGAAATTCGCCCACGACCTTCCATGTCTCGATCGCAGGGGCGGCGTCAGGGGGGGGGTGGCAAGGGTGGGCTGGAGCCCCCCCTCCCCCAAAATTCTCGCCTGCCCCGCCCTATGCCCACCCGAGTGCCCGGAAGCATATATTGAAAACCTAGTAGGAGCAGAGCTAGCAACCGACAGCTTGCCCCCCCCCTCCCCCTGGAGGAACTCACTTTTCGTGGTTGCCCCCCAGTAAAAACATCCTGGCCCCGCCCCTGCTCGATCGAGTGCACTGCGAACATCTTTCCTCCCTTACCTGCTTTCCTTCACCCTTTACGTAACGAGAAGCTGTGGGACGATGCTCTCCGCGATGCATCTCCAGACGTTCTCCGAGCTCTGATACAGCGGGCCCGGCTCGCCGCTGGAGTCGTCTTAGGGACCCCGGACTAGGGGTTCCTCTCACGCCCCCCTTCTCCATGCTTTTGTGAATAAAGACGTTTCTATATCTCTCTTTCTCTCTCGTGTCTGTGGCATGTCGGCTCTCAAGAACATCTTTGAGTACTAACTCCGCGTGTCCGAGCATGTCGTGTTATGACTGCGTCGTATCGCTGGGGCTGTCCATTTAGCAAAAAGCCTTTTACTTTGCTTCGTTAGTCGAGTTTATCATAGCTATTCAGCGGTGGTTCAACAGTACACTTCTCATGCGAATTGCTTCCTGTATCGCGCAGGGAGTCACGACTCCTGAATTGGGTGGAGCCATTTTGGTTCATGATAACTTTTGCTTCGAGTTTCCCAAATAACTGTGACCTCTGCGATGTCGCATGCTGGGTTGGTGCTTCGATATCCCATCAAAGTAATGAATGCATAGCGACCAAATTATGTATATATGTGCTGTTCAAAAATTCGCCAGTCAATATCTTCCAAACGTTATCTGACCCGATCAGTAAAAACAGCCCTTGTTCTGCATCTGCTCCAGGGAAGCATCGTTTGTCAGCGATGAATTTCCCTTGCCGTCGCAGCTGTCCCACGAATTAGTTATTTTCGGACGGTGTACAAACGTCGTGGCAAATAAACGCGACTGTGACGGTTAGTACAATGCAGACTTCCAAGTTATGCTGGCTACGAAAGGGCATTACCGCAACTTTCAGCTTTTGAGCTCTGGAAGCTCTTCTAAAAAACGTTGAGTGCGACCCACGTCTCGCAAACTATCTTGAGTCAGAGCTTAGTGGCGAGACCTCCCTTCATAAATAATCCAAGATATCCCTAATGTATCTACGGTGATCATCGTGACCTGCCCTAGCACGGAATGTTTGAAGGTATGCTCCGTTGTATACGATGACTCATCATGCCGGAGTACAGCTCAGGCTGAAACAAAGCATTGTACCTTCGACCCTCCTATAGTTTGGGTCACACATGCTTAAGGCGTGTCTGCCATGGCAACGCGAACAAAGTGAGCTTCACATGGTAGGATCGTGCCTGATGACCTCGAGATGTACACCTGAAGCAACGATTGTCCTCTCTTAGCTGTTGCTTCTTCGACTCGAGAGAAATGTCTGAGTCACAAGTACGGGTGTCATGCTTATCTGATCCGCAAAAGAAGCATTCTCCACGTTTTGCCCCAGTAGTGTTGTGCAACACTGACGAAGTACTGCTGTCTCTTTTAAACATTTTGCTTTCGTTCTCTTGGCGTCGTAAAGCAATGCTCTCGGCTTTCCAATTCTACCCTTGTGAAATGGAGCTGATAATTCAGCTCGCCTTCTGAAGACGCTGTCACGAGTGCCTGTTGCGACACATTACCCACTGGTTCTGCAATAGGAGTACTTGTTAGTGTCTCTCTCCGTTTTTCGCGAACGAACGCCAGGACAATGTCTCCCGGTAAGGCGTTGCGCAGGATAATGATAAGCATTGCAGAAAAGCTTAGTGCCGGTACGTTTAAAGCTTCCAGGCAACAAATGTGCAGCTGTGCGTCGTACTATACAACTTCCAAAGACCTCTTGCATCGCTTCCCGAAATCACGTGAGGAAGATTTCTTAAAGCTGACAGGTGGTCCTATTTTGTTCTGGTCCCCGAATCTTTCATTCAGAAGTTTGACGGCGTGCGCACAGAATGACTCTGAGGTTGCTAGCACCGCGATAGATGCCGACGCTTGTCCCGCAAGGCAAAAACGTTAGTAGTGAAGCTTTGTTGTCGGAGACAATGTCTCGTAGCGATGAACCGTCTCCTCGAACCTGTTCCCAAAATTAAGTCCAATTGTGAATATCGCCGTTAAAAGTCGGAAGGCTGAGCTTAGGCAGCCGTAAGAAGTTCGCGCGTTAAATCCTGGCTGTGCTGTCGTTGGTTGAGCATTATAGTTTCAGTCATAGTGGTAGTCTGAACTGATATACTGCTGCTTGCGGCTGGGTTCTAACACGCGGCGATCTGACAGCGTCAGCGAGCATGCCTATCACCTGGTCGTTATACTCTACCTCGAGCTCGTCATCAGAGCGGCATTGATAGTTCACTATTACTCTTGCTGAGGCGGTCGAGAATACCTGTGAGTTTGGCGATCTTGGCGTTGGGATTGTTGATCGAGCCTCCTTGGTGTTCTGTGCACGTCGAGCTGGCCGCTTTATCTCGAGACGATCCATGATGCAAGCTTTTCAGTTGTGAGTAGGCAGGCGTCCGGCTTCTCCAGTAACGATCAGTGCAGCGCTAGTTGGTCAGTCAATCCTCACCACCAGCGACGCAACGTGGACGAGTAGAAAATCTCTTGAGCCGTGCGTAGAAAGGGGGACGTTCCGAACGGTGTTTTCGGCACCATAAATGTAAAAGAAGGTCGCGGTGGCCTTCGCCATGGGGACGGTGGCTCGTCCTTTTCTCAACAATAGTCTCTAAAAGGCTGCTTTTAGAGCTTTCGCTGTGACTGTGCTGGCGTTTTTTTTTTCTTCATCAGTATATTACTCTTTCACATTGCCCATTGCCGCAAAAAGACAGCTGGTAGCAAAAAAAGTGCTAAAAGCAAACGCAGGGGGCGACTTTACCATTTAATGGCATAGTGGGCATAGTACATCCATTTAGTATCCACTTTCTAGGATATATTTTGAAACGAGCTTGTGTTATACGCGCACAAAAGTTCTTTTCAACGGCATGCTGGAAGGCACGCTGTCGAGTTTTGCCCTTTTGAAAGCCAAGCTCAAGCGTCCGCCAAGTTGTTTCATTTGATGAAGGCACTCGCAATATATCATTTCTAATGCCTATAGATGAATTGCGGAGGGTGTCAGAATTTGGTACACTAAATTTATTTTGATGATCACTGCGGTGACTGTCTTCAAGAGAAGCACGCGCGGGAGCGCGAGTTGACCGCACAGTTCTATAACGAGTCGTCCTTTTTAATGCGCTCAGAATTCTCTCCACGGCCCCGTAATAACTTTTCGCATCGACTGAGAGTTCGGGTCGCATCGGATTAAACGCGTCGAAACTCTCTCGTTTGACTCAGTGCATTTAATTAATTGTCCGTATCAACGCCATGCAGGTTGACTGCGCTTTGCTCAGCGAGGGCGCGTCCACGCTCTCAGCATCGGCTTGCGACGAGAACAGTCGACTACGCCTCTCCTTAAGAAAGCCAATGACTCGAACATGGGCCCGCCAATCTTTTCTACTAGAGAATGTCCAATAAAAAAAGAAGCAAATATAAAGTAGTAGTTCATTTCTAATAGCATGTGGCACTCTGGCAATGAAGCGAACGTAGGAACACGATAGGCGTGCGCAACAAAGACAGCATGAAATATTTCAGTGACTGCTGATAAACTCGTGAAATGTACAGAATAAAAAAAAGTTAGCGCTGCGTAATAGTTATAACAGTGAAGGGTATTAAATTAGCCTTAGCTAGCGGGCCGCAGTCACGATATTTGGTTCAAAGGCCGGCACACCTGAAAGCGGTTAAAGGCACTTCTTGGACAACCAACTGAATTGAATAATGATACAGAACTGCAGCATCACTAAACACTGAAAGAGTTTTTTTTTTTTCAAAGTTACGGCGACATTTCAACCGCATCGGGTGCGTCAGAAAAAAGCTCCTCCGATCTCCCCTGAACAAAGCGCTATTATTTGCTATAGGCTAACGAAAAAAAAATTAAGTGCGGAGCACGTAGGCTGTGGTATGCTGTTGCCATTGCTTGGAGCAGCGCCAAGGAGAGCTCTTCTTCCCCGTGTTCTTCCAGCGCACTGATGATGACCACTTATCATAATCAACAAAAGACTAGTGCGCTTGGTGCAACGTTTCTTGTTACTGATGAAGATGATAACGCTCCTTGGATCATTGGCACCTATGAACACTGGGAGATCGGCCATGAGCCAGGCGGACCATACATGCTGGATTTATGATTTATATTTAAAAAAAAGCTAATATAATTTGTGGAACTATTTTGTGTAATCTCCCAGAGACTGAAAATCCTTTAACTAGGAAGGCTGAATAAACAATTGTTAGTAGTTGATACACCAACCAAATCTTTTGGAGTCGCATATAAACTTTTCGACTGCTTTGAAAACATTCTTGTCCGAGTGCCCAGCGCAGAGGCTCCCAAATGATAACAGAACGGCCGACGTAACCGGTAGAGCGCATTTCCGCAATGTAAATTCGATATTTCATTTTCTGTGTAAGAAAATACGTCGGCAGCTCAACAAGAAGTGTTCGATAGTATCGATTCCATTGCAGAGCAAAAAGAGGCGATTGCCAAACCCACTTTGTGCATGTAAAAATTTGCATTTGAAAAACAACGTTTTCTGCTTATTACAACTTCAGCCCATCTTTTTGCACATCATTTTCTGCTCCAAGAGAACTGTAGGTGCAGAAAGTCCGGTGATGAATCGAGACTGGGAGTAACCACAGATGATGTATACTATATGAACCTCACCGCAGCAACAAACGCCGTAACAGGAAAGAGAGAGAGAGATAGCTGGACCTGCCAGAGATGCTTTCGCCAGAGAGTCCGCAACTCCATTCAGTACAATTCCTTTGTGTCCCGGCACCCAAAATAATCCCAGATTTCGCAGATGATGGGGAACAAGTAATCGCAATAATCTTAGAATATCCGAATACGTTGTAGCAATTAGTGCCGAACACGACGACAACGAATCTGTAACTATAGCCACAGAAGTTAGAGTTAAAAGAATTTCATGTAGGTCTAAAATAACAGCTAAGAGCTCGGTCAAAAATATTTGGGTGTAATCAGGAAGTCTAAGAGAAAACGACCAGTCTAGTTGTGTAGAAAAAATTCTCACCCCGGCCTTTTCTTCACATTGCGAAGCAATAGTTGCTATCACGACCGTAGAATCAATTTGATTTAAGTGCTCTTAAAAAATGCCATTCAGAAGATTACTAGGTAGTAATTTCGTATTTTTAGGGAATATATCGTCATATGATATGGCTAATTCACTGAACCTGAACTCATAGGCACTATAACATTTACCCTTATCTGCAATCGGTCCAACAGCTTCTGGGTAACGATTACCTGAGGGGTATGAAAGCGAGGTCATGTTACATTAAAAAAACAGAGCTGGATTACTGATAAATATATTCTCCTCGTCTTATCGGCGGGTCATAGACTCTTAGAAATGTTAGAATTGTTAATAATTTGAATCTAGCAGGTAAAGGAGGAACTCGTGATTCTTTATATAGAACATAGTTGGCTACATATTTGGGTAAACCCAGGCACCAGTGAAGTGTTTGGCGCTCTATTAGAACTAACGGACGTATCTTCCATGCTGGTACGCCAGAAAATACGACACACCCAAACTCCGCTAGAGGGCGTATGTACGCCCGGTAAATCATTATTAAGGTCTTTTAACCATATGGTGTAGTAGCTCAAATTCGACGGGGACGAAAAGGACAAGAAAACACGACACTCGCTACACTCGCAACTAATATTTATTTCAGAAGCAGCACTTCATATATAACCCATAACCCTAGCGACACAGAAAGGAACTACGAACACTGAATCATTGTCAACAGAAGCTTTTGCGCGGACTCAAGCGATAGTACACGGCAGTTAAGCTTAGACACTTTTAGATGACACAACTAAAACAGCCCTGGGTAACATCAAATCAAAAGAACAAAAAAACAAAAAATTTGCGGGAATTCACACGTGTTTGAAACAAAATTTTTGAAACCACAAGAAGGAGAGTATGACACATGCAAACACTGATCTCAATTAAGTCCTTCGAGGTAGCTGGCTTCTCGGTTACTTAACGAAACCGATGACTGACTAATGCATCCTTCTTTTCTTTTTTAATGTGAAAGGCTTCGACAATTTCTCTGGTTAGTTGGTTTCCATGACGGAAGACTACGGTTGTGTCACTGTACAGTGGTGAGCAGCCACACTGGGAACAGTGTCTCTTTATGTGAGAATGAATGTCAGTTCCTAATGATCGCTTCATTATTAAGGTGTCTGTCCGCATCCCCCATCGACTATTAATAATCCTTTTGAGTAGGCCTAACACTCGTGATGCTTTGGCCACAGTGTGTTCAATGTGCATACGCCAGTTGAGCTTTCCATCATAGATGATTCCAAGATGATTAAGTGTTTACACTTGGGGAATATCTGCTTGGTAGAATGAGAGTGATATGCTTCTACTGTCTTGTGGGGAAAACGCTAGAGCTGCACTTTTCTTCACACTAAGAGTCAAACAAATGCTGTCTAGCCAAGCTTCCAAGGTAGATAAATATCCTTGTAAAAATGTATAGAGCTATTGAATCTCATCCGCATGCAGATGCAAAGAATGTTATGTCATCTGCGTAAACATACGTGTTCACTCTTTGATGTCTAAGAATGGAGCTAAGCAAGATATTAAATAGTAGCGGAGACAAAACCGCTCCTTGGGGAACACCTCTAGTTTGTCTGAATTTCTTTGATGATATCCCACTCTGTACACACTAAAACTCTCTGTCCAGCATAAACTCAGTCGTCCACGCAATAAAAAAGTCAAGCCAATCTCTCTCATCATTCTTAGTAAAAATCGGGTATTCGACACTATCGTAGGCTTTAGAGATATCTACTGTAACTAATGCTGCATAGTGTTTCTGTCACCGTGCTAGCTGGATTCTGCTCTCCAAGTCAACGTGGGCACACCAGATAGACATTCCTGTTCTAAAACCGATTTGACAGGCACTTAATGATTTATTAACAGTAACAAATTTAGTTATCTGAGCATGTAATAGTCTCTCAAATAACTTTACAAAATTGGATGTAAACAAAATCGGTCGAATATTGTCTAGAGTAAGTTCCTTAATTGTTCTCATCTTTAAGCAGTGGTATCACTTTAGCTACCTTTCACACTGAAGGAATCCAAGGGTGTTTCATAAAATGATTTACGGTATACAATAACACATTCGGAGCGACATCCAAGGAGATTTTCAGCATCTTCGTAGCAATACCATCAAGGCCTGGTGCTGCCGCTGGTAAACGTGTTAAAACTGACGAGAAGTCCGACAATGATATATCTTCAGTCGTATTCTGGAGAGTGTCTTGTCTCACAAGAGGTGAAGGAATGCAGGTAGAAAATCTAGCCTCCAAACCTCTGGCAATTGCACCTAGTAAGTCTTCTATTTCTTTGGTAGTATGCACTATTGGTTCTGCACATAAGGAACGTAGAATTTATTTGATAGATCTGAGATACCAGAACAATGCGCTTTTATTGTTTGATTTTGAGAGGAACTCAAAAATGCTAATTTTCTATTCATCTTTAGCTTTCGCGACTGTACGCTTAAAACTCGCTGCTATAAACTTGTAGTTGTTCCAGTTATTAAGAGACCGATCATGCATGAGTTGCTTCCACGCTGCTTTCAGGCGTTTGCAGTCCCTTGAGCAGTAGTCATTCAACTAAATATTAGCTATAGAGTATTTCCTTCATTGTATCTTGAATTCCGACCTATTACGAGCAGAGTCAAGAATATCGCAAACATTACCTGCGCTGCGTAGATTTAAAGCCAGAAATGTCGAAATTGTTCGCAAATTTATTTCAAAGCTATTGTGATCAATATACGAACGAACGAGACGCTGTGCATTATACTGTGACCCGTGGATCTCAAATATCACGGGAATGTGGTCGATAATCGAACCAGTGTCAACTATCTCCCAGGATAACACCGAAATTCCTGGCCCCGAAAACGTAAGATTTAGCACCGATCGGGACTGGGCCCGTAAAAATGGTAATGATCAAGTTTTATGACAGAAGAAATCGTTCGATGCCACCCAGTTTCATAAACGTTTTTTTTTTCTGACCTGTTCTAAATCCCTATGATATATGCAGAGAGTCGAAATCTCCAGCTAGCACTACCATTTTTTCACAGTTTAGAAAAACTGAATCTAGCGACTGAGTATTAGGCACACCCAGAAAAAAATGTGCATTAACCAGAAAAAAATTTGAGATTTCCAGGAAGAGTTAGTTCTACTGCTAAGATTTCACTCTCTTTAGACATCAGCTGAGAGGACAGCCTTGCTTTATGGCCGAATGTATTAGATAGAAGAGTGAGTAAACCACCTTCTCTGGATGGATGATCTAATCGAAATGGTCGGTTTTTGCGCAGACTAAGAAATATAGCAGGAGACACCCAAGTTTCTTGTAATATGATAACATCTGGATGAATCTGAGAAATTAAAAAGTTGAGATCAGTATAAGCAGCAAATCGGGATCGACAGTTCCACTGCAGCACTCTCATCTACTTTTCGGTGACAAAACCACCGTAGAGGCTACAGCCTCTTCCAAAATGTTAGCTGTACCCTTGACTTGAGGCATAACTTTCTTTGACTTATGGTTATTAAAGGTATCGGAAACCTTTATTGGAGGCCCCCTTCGTTTCTTTGCACGCGGGTCAACATCCATGCTTGCACATTCCTGTATATTTTCATGGTAGACTTGTGAGTCTGAAGAGCTACCACTCCTTGCAGACAAGCTGGAACTAGGACCTTCATTCGAGGGCATCATCTGAACACCATCTACTTTTGAAGGAACATTTCCTTGGCTGTCAACCACTGTCCGAACACTACCCACTTGTGGCAATAGCCTAATTTGTGACGCTAATAACTCACTTAGAACATGTCGTAGAGATTGTGTCCGAATGCCTATTAGTTTCGCCATAGCTTTCTCGATCAATTCTGCGACAACTTGAGAAATATTCACCTAAATCAATGCTTGGTGACGTGCAGTTATGCTAGCATAATCATGTTCTCTTCATTTTATCGCTAAAACAGCCTCCCTACGTGAGCATACTCTTTTGTCCAGTATGTCGAAAACTTGTATCTCTTGGTTTCTAGCTGGGCATGTAGGGTTATCAGCCTTGTGTGTACCTCCACACAGGCAGCACTTGAGGACTTCAGCAGAGCAGTCATCCAGAGAGTGACCCTCATCACAAGAACAACAGCGCAAAGCAGATTTGCAACCTCCCATAATACGGCCATAGCGCCAGCAGTTGCGACATTGTAATGGACGTGAGGCAAGTGGGTCTACTCTAAAAATCAAAGACCACACCTTGACTTCCGAAGGGCATGATATACCGGCGAATGTGGCTGTCACTGACTCAGTCGGGACTCGTTTGTTGTCGGCTGTTCTGTAGCACCGGGATATAAATATCGCATCAGTCGCGGAAAGCTTCTCGAGTTTCTTTTCTGGGCTTAAGCTAGTATCTACGCCGCGAACAATCCCCTTGGTGCATGCAAGGTGTGGCGGAATGGAAGCATTCACTTTCGTCGATCCAAATGTCGAGCATTTCAGAAGATCATGCACACAAGCTTGGTCAGGCGATATACAAATTATCCCACCTTTGCAAACTGCCGAATATCAGTAATATTGAGCTAGTGGCGCGTGGCCGACTGGAGCTCAGCTTGTACCACTTTCATGTTGGTCAGCCAAATGGATGCTCCATGCAGGGGCACTATAGATACAGCAATACTGTTAACACCACTGCGAAAGAACGCTTCAAGTGACATTTTATCAGGTGGAAGAGAGGCCGACCAAGGCGGAGACCGCCCCATGCCACCTCCTGGAGAATTTGTCAACATCAGGTCAGCTAGCAAAATAAACTGTAAATGGTCTAACAACCTCCATTATTTAGATCCGCCCGACCCTTAGACGAAACCCCCGAGTGCTCACTCAGCTTTCGCAGAAGGCCGCTCGCCAGGACGTGACGGAACTTCTTCCTAAAACATGTTCATGGGTTATTGCTTGCTTGCTTGATCCTTTTTCGTGGCTCTCATTTTAATAAAGAGCCGAACTCCGCTTCCTTACACCTGCGTGGTATGGGTGCTGGGGCACGAGCGAAATGAAGCGGCTCACGCCGCGACCCGCAATCACGTCAAGCGGGCCTTCCTCAGCGCCTCGCTTGACTCGCGGTTAGCCAGCGCTGCAGAAGAAGTGGAGACCGCACCACCGACGTACAACGTCATCCTACAGCACTATCGTCAAGCTCGCAGGGTGTACCCGCCACCTCACACCAAGATGACTAAAGAAGAGGCTGCAGCATTTTGGAGACTTCAAGCTAACACCTATACACACGGCAGCCTACTGCATAGGGTCTACCCAACGCCATACGCCTACAACTGCCCAATATGCGACGTGCCAGACACTCTGACCCACCCACTACTCGAATGTCCGTGGCGCCACGAAGATTTCAATACCAAGCCCACAACGACTGCAGGTGTCGACCCTCTAGCTGAGAAGTGGGATGCCAAGATTGCGGCACGCGACCTAGACGACCAACGAGGTCTTGTCGCCAGGGTCCGCGAGGCGGTTCCGGCCAGAGGATTCTTGAAATAAGGGACCCTCCCACCGAGGGTGACCCCGACGAGCTCACAAGCTCGTGAATACTGTCTCGAAAAATAAATGTTTATTTTATCATTATCATCACAGGAAGGAAGGAAGGAAGGAAGGAATGAAAGAAGGAAGGAAAGAAGGAAGGAAGGAAGGAAGGAAGGAAGAAAGAAGGAAGGAAGGGAGGGAGGAAGGGAGGGAGGGAGGGCCTGGAAACTGTGGCACACACCCACGCTGGAGGATTGGCCAAGAACCGGGTAGTTTTGACTAAATACTCTTCATTTGTTAGCTGACGGTTTTTAAACTATAGAAAAAGGCAGAAATAAATGAGAAATATACAATTAGAAGTAACGAATACACAAAATGAATCATATGGTTTCACCTACAACAATAAGTAAATGAATGAATAAAGCAATTTGAAAAAAAAAAGGTAACTTAGGAGTAATAATAGGTTCTACAGTCTGAATCTTTTTGAAGCTTTAATGAACTCCTGCAAGGCATCGGCAACTTTCTTGTCAGTGAACCCTAGAAACAAAGCCCCCAAAGAAAGTACATTTGGAGTGGTCAACTCCAACCCTACGAGACAGACGACGGCATCTAATGTTGATTGATTGATTTGTGGGGTTTAACGTCCCAAAACCACTATATGATTATGAGAGACGCCATAGTGGAGGACTCCGGAAATTTCGACCACCTGAGGTTCTTTAACGTGCACCCAAATCTGAGCACACGGGCCTACAACATTTCCGCCTCCATCGGAAATGCAGTAGCCACAGCCGGAATATGATCCCGCGAACTGCGGGTCAGCAGCCGAGTACCTTAGCCACTAGACCACCGCGGCGGGGCGTCGGCATCTAATGTGATTTTGCACAATGCAGCGTACTTTTTACAATATCTTCGATAATGTTCTGATGTCTCAGGGACTCCACAAAACCAACAATTTGGGGAAGCGCCAGACCAGCTTTGTGTAAATAAAAATCTAGATACGGAGTATGACACCACAGCCTTGTGATTGCGACTTCAACTGCACGCGGGTCACATAATATACTCTTTCAACAATTATTTAGGTGTTGAAATTTTAATGTGTTTATTATAGATGGCAAAAAAAAATTTTCTAACATAATTTTCTTCTTGAATCTATCCCCTATAGCCAATTTAGATGCTGGAAGTATGTGAATAACTGAGCCATTTATTATGATTTAGCTAATGCATCCGCCGATTCATTGAGGAAAATTCCCTTATACCCTGGTACCCAAACCAATTTAACCAACTGTCTATACGCTGGAACTAATGATTTAAAAGTACTCAGCACGTAAGAGTTGTCCTTTGCAGTGAGAGAACACACGGACAGCGAATCAGTTAAAATTATTGCCGAACTAGTTGGTGTGGTTAACTTGCGGAGAGCCAAAATTATCGCAAAAAACGCTGCTACAAAAAAGGGTGCAACATCTGGAATGCGTAGAAAAATGACCAATCTAGAATAGGGGTGAATATTCCAATTCCACTTTTTTTCTTCATTTTGCGAAGCATCTGTCGCAATGACTGTCCTTATTGATGAAAGAACCAGATAATCACTCAGAATATAATGTAAAGTGCTATCTGACATTAGTGTAGCTTGTTTTCGAAAAATTTCATCAGAATGTATTTCAATGGAGTTGTTGCTTTCACTGATCGAAGATACAGTACTTATTTAGACATTTAGGTTGTGAAGGAATCTCTGTGTAGAGAGAACTCGAGGCGTCTAAAATCTTGGCCAATATGCTCCAAAGAACAACTCAGGCTGGGAGATAAAAAGTGTTTCGGAACGCCTTGCTGGGGATTCATAGAGATTTAAAAATGATTGTACCACCAATAATTTGAAACGTGAATCAAGTGACGGGAGTCTAGCTTCTGTATACAAGAGTTTAATAGTTACAAACTTAGGAAGACTTAGACACAGACGCAAAGCTTGCCTCTCAAGCAGTACAAGCGGGCGAAGCTTATAAGCAGGAGCACCAGCTTATAATATGCATCAAAATTCTAGCACCGGCCGAACGTACATGCAGTATATTGATAAAAGCGTTTGCCTTCACATGCCAAATTGACTATGACTAATCTTGCGTAACAAACCGACCGCCCGAACATCCTTGACTGATATGTATTCGATCTGTTCCTTCCAAGACATGGAGCGATCGTATAGCACACCAAGGTATTTTATTTGCTCAACTTGCGGAATACACTTTAGATTATAATTAAGAGAAATATGAATGGCGTCTTTTAAAGGAAATGACAGTATGGAGCACTTTCGCACATTCAGATGCATGTGTATTTTATAAAGCCACCCTTCTAGAGCTGATAAGTGTGCCTGTCGCACCTGATATAGATTGCGAATATTGTCGGCCGCAGCAAAAAAATGTGATGTCATTCGCATGAACATATGCGTGTAAGTTCTGATGTCGTGGTATATAACTCATTAGTATATTAAATAATACAGGAGAAAGGACTGCCCCTTGCGGAACGCCTCGTGTGTGCGCGTACGTAGACGAAGAAGTGCCGCTTTGGGAACAAAAGAATGCCCGATTGCACAAAAATTCCTCAATCCATGCTGTAATGTAATTTGGCAGCCTCATGTTGTGCAACTGCTTAACTAAAACTGCATGCTCAACACTGTCATGCAGTACGTAGCATGCCAAGAAAAAGTCTTATTCCCCTTTTTCTTCGAGCACACCGATGATGATCACTTATTATAACCAACAATAAAACTAGTGCCGCAACGTTTTATGTATAGCATAACAAGGAGGTTTTCTTCCCCTTGTTCTTCAAGCTTACTGATGTTGATCACTTATTGTAATCAACAAAATAGTAGTCCTCTTGACGTAACAGAGGAAAAACCGCACATAAAAGTAGAAAAAATAAGGAAGCCGAAATAAAGAGAAACAAAAAAAAAACAGAAATACACAGAAAGAGAGATAGAGAGACACAGAAGTAAGGGATAAATAGAAGAAAAGAAAAACAAAACCAAAGAAAACAAACAAAGTCTACAAGCAGCCTTGTGTTTTCCATAGCATCGTGAATAAGCTGCACTGCCGCAACGACTCCCACAACGAGCATTGTTGAGTCTTCACGATAATGTCCATTGCGGTACAGCTGGCTTCTCAACGTATGCCAAGGAAACTGTGTCAGTATTCATTTGAGGCCAAATAAAAGAAAACAACATCTTTAATAGTGCGGGTCTTCAATGAAGTAAGATATAAGAAAGCTTGAAATGTGGAGCGGTGATGCGATAATTTGCGAGCACGGTGACGACGCTCGACAGCGAAAATTCTGGAGAAGTGAATATACTTCGCTATTCCTCCCTTTTTTTTTGTCGTCTTTCTGAGAAGGGAGCGAAATCACTAACGAAGCCGCGTCGTTCGATAATTGTAAATTGCTCGCTTCGGTAAACAACGTGCCCAAAACACTTTTCGCAAGCATAAAAACTTCAATGATGAAAATTGAGTTTCACGCCGCTCTTGCGAGTAATCGTTTGCTCATTAAGCTCGCAAGGGGGCGCTTAAGGTGAGCGTTAATGACGTCTTCTGGCGGTTTTCAATTTTTTTCTTTATTCGGACAGTTGGTATTACTTGTTTTTGCGGGCCCTTAATTACCGGATTTAGAAAGCAGCGACGGCATGAAGGGTCCGTGACTCAGGTATTGCTGGCAGCCAACGCGAACAGTGAATTCGCAATTAAATTTACGTCTTCGATTGGCACCCACCACTTTGTCGTCTATTTAGTTTGCGAAACATCTGAACTCAGTGAGCGATTCCAAAATTGGGGAACGGGAAGGGGGCATTGCCTTACCCCGCGATATCGTTCTCATGTCGCAGCAAATGCCGAATCATCCGTGAGCGATACGTCCCAGTCGACGTAGAAGTTCGTGCCGGAGGAGGCATTGTTCCACTTTCTCGTCAACACCACATAGCCACGCCAGGGTTTCAAAGTGCGCCATGCGGGACGAGGAGTGACCGGACGTGACATCACGTGGCAGCAGAAGTAGCCGCCGCCCTAGCTCTGCGGTGCGACACCCTGCGGCAGTTGCGCGCACTTACGTGGTGTAGCATGCGCGGCCTAACAGGCGCGCTTGTTGTTCAGCCGAAAACATGACGCTTTCTCAGGGTGCACATCTATTCCGAAAAATGACGCATTTCGACTGATGGCACGTGCGTTCGTGCTGTCGATCACAAATCACATTTCTTACCATATACACACAGCCAATGGTGACCCGGTCAATAATGCAAAACTATTCAAACCTCACCTAATCCGTTTTATCTTGAAAGCCCGGTGAACAAATTCCATATGTATGTGACCACTACTAAATGTTCCAAAATTAATTCTACGACTTTTCACTTCACTGGCATAAAAATAATTAAGAACTTAAAGATAATCGGCTCGTTGTAAAAAGCAGGTGTTATCACCTTAATCACTTTTGTCTGCTTCATTACATCTGCATTCGAAGATAGGAAAGGTTGTCCCAAAGTCCGGCGAAATTCATAGTCCGCTAAAATATTGACCGATATATTCTTAACTTCAACACCATGCTAAGAAATAAAGCATGGTATCTTTACTGATATGGTTAACTGTCCCGACAATTTTAGTTCCTTTTTACCATTTAAGATATACTATATACCGCAAATCTTGCTCTTGTGACACATAGCTGGTTTCATTTACTATTTGCATGTTTACCTCGATTCTTGTCTTCGTATATACTGCATGATTCACTAGAACAAACGAGTGTCCTTTCCTTCGTTGGCTTTTCTTAAGCTTTTGCCAATGTTAATTGTCTCTTGCATACTGAATGCACTAAAGATGGTTAACTTGTTTCTTCCCTCTCACTTCTTCAATACGTCACTACTAATGAGAGTACCTCTAACGACGCCTTCTTCAGTTGATGGTTTATATAAATGACTTCTTCAAATTTCTTCACAAACTCGTCTACTTTCTCACGTCTGTGTCACGTACCACTCACGGCTACAATCAACGCGCACAGCTGGTGCATGGAGCATGGAACGTAATACCCACAGATATGTACATGCCAGCTTCACCATCATTGCTTAGCTGCATTTCGTCGAATCTGTATTTTTGAGGCGTTGGTATACTCGGATCTCATGCACAGATTTCTTCTCAACAGTCATCAGGATTATGTAGTCGCTTACCCTGATTTACGCGAACAGCTGACTCGGTCTACCACCACGTTACCTAAACTAGTACTTACAAGCGTGACAGCACAGTTGCTACGATGTTGCACGTAGACACTACCTAAAATCAGTAGCATTTTCTGCAATTAACCTCAATTTGTCTTTGTAGTAAAACGGAGCCCCGAAGTTATTGACAAAATCGTGAAGCTAACTAACATGATGAAATATGAGCAACTACACAAAAGAAAATCTAAGTCATCAGCTGCGGCAGTATTCTCGGGCGAGCGCATTCCAGATATTTTGCGACACTCGATACTAACCTAAACACGCGCCCACAGGAAGAAAAAAAGCTGCCAGCAGTTACTGCGATGCGTCCGATACAAATACAATTGTGGAAGCGAAACTTCCATTTCTGGTTTCTCTAATGCGACAGTAAGCGCGGTTATCCGGGACTATATTGATGAGACTAATAGGTCGCATAATTAACCAGTTTCATTATCCTAACATGTCCACATAATTATATACGTATAAAATCAGATTATTGCTCTATTCTAAGAACAAGTTCGTTTATGTAAATATTTGTATGCATTACATTAAGCACCACACTTTCCTAAGATATCCGTAATCTTTCTGTTATACCTCCATCATTCTAAATCTGAACAGTAAACTTTAAAACCACTCAGTTCTTGGCCAATCCCCCATAATGGGTATGCGGCACTAACAATAGGAGAACAACAACAACACATCTTTTTAAAGAAATCGCCCGTGGACAACGCACCTGATTCCAATCCCGCTGCAGAGTAATTGTGGCCGCCTCGCAGTTTTTAACCTGGTGTACGTGCATTTTCTTGCTGTTCACCGCTGTCGGAGTGCAGCTGCAGAATCGAGCCTATCTTCGAAGTAAGCAGCGCGACAGCATGAGAAACCTTATCAAAGCGTGTACGCTGGAGCGCAGGCACCGTTGGCGATTCTATATACTGGAAAAAAAATAGTTTTTCCTTGGTTTACCATTGCCTCGCCGCAGTGGTCTAGTGGCTAAGGTACTCGGCTGCTGACCTGCAGGTCGCGGGATCGAATCCCGGCTGCGGCTGCTGCATTTCCGATGGAGGCGGAAGTGTTGTAGGCCCGTGTGCTCAGATTTAGGTGCACGGTAAGGAACCACAGGTGGTCGAAATTTCCGGAGCCATTCACTACTGCGTCTCTCATAATCATATGGTGGTGTCGGGACGTTAAACCCCGCATATCAGTCAATATTCGGTTTAGCAGGAGCAACATCGATGTTGCTTTCGGCTACCATTTTAAGCGTGAGACAAGCAAAACGTGAACGCTGGCAGCGCAGCGGCGTACGAAGCGAGCGCATGTTGTGTATACGCGCGCCGCAGCAAGATTCGAGGAGTCCGTGCCGTGACGTCATGAAAGTCTCCCAGCAGGCGGCGCCACTCCAACTTCTAAAAGAAAACGACTGCTTGCGCAACACAACCGGCCACAGGCATTGCATCACGCCCTAAATATTCAGTCAAAAGCGTATTGACTTTCGCTTGACGTTGAAGGTAATGCTTCTTTAAATAAATCAGAATATTAAAGCCGAAATAACAATCAAGCATTCGCAATTCATACCCACTGGGTCAGTGACCATACCCAATACGCAACATTCCCGCGATATCCCCACCACTCTGCAACGCACTTACTCGAGTCCCCCCGTGGGAAGATACGGGCGGATTTGTTTTATCACTTTATGTTGTTATGCCAGACGAAGCTCTCGTATCGAAAATTGAGTGATCTTTAAGCTTCTCTTTCAGGAGTTGAACGCGATAGCGATATCCAGTCTCTATAGCGCATACTTCAAACACTCAATGCATGAAATCTTTTCACACTTGCTACGCACCCCATACTTAGAATAGGCGCGGTAACCTGTGGGCCTTTGTAGTGGATGACCAGCTTGAAATCATGAAGCCATAAGAATATTCACATTATATTTCGCCAAATGGCAATGTACACGCTTGTACAACGCATTACTACAGCACTATTTCATGTCGCATTATGAGGCAAGTGTACGGGACGCCTGCGTTTGTAAAGCCCGAAAGTTACTTTTACTGCATTTCGAAGGAGAAGAAATCATTTCACTGTATCGACAAGCAGAAGCGTGGCTATGTAATAGAGCAGCCACTCACTACTCGAACACTCGGATCTACAAGTTTTAGTTATTTATTTTATTTGCATCTTCCTCAACTATTCGGTCACGTACAAGATGATGACCAACGACGCCAAAACCGGAATTTCTGCGGAACGAGCTATTTAACTCTGTCGAGCTAATAATTCTTATCGAAAGCTGTCATTGTTCGCTGAAATGTCCTAACAGAACATAGATATCAAGCAGAAGCGCCAAGCGCTCGCACGTTCAATTTCGTAAAAATGGCGGATACACGACGCGCACCGGGCAATAGCCACCCGGGTCGCATTCAATCCTTGGTATTTTTTGCATTATTTAATGCCTATCGGTTACGCCTCCGACGACAACGGTGGCACCGCTCAGTGCTTCGCTCTGAAACCGTTCAGACTGGGCGATTTGCTTTGGCTCACCTTGTTCATTCTCAGCTGCGGAGCCTTCGCTTCCATCCCAACCGAGAATCTTGACGCCTGCTCCCTCGACCGAACGCTTCTGCCCTTGAACTATCGCGGAGCATCTTCAGCTCTTGCCGGCTAGACGAAGCCGCATGGCTGGGCTTCATGCTCGAACTCTCGCCGTCCTCTCGTTGGGAGCAGCTGCGGAAACAACTCGAGAGGAGGGGACTGTCCATCAACTTGGACGCTTGAGCTGCTGCTGCCTGGAAGACACCGAAGACGTCCGTCGTCCCGGCTTCCTCGACGTCCGGAGCGTTGAAGAAGAGCGCCTTCAGTCGCATTGCGCGTGCCCAAATTGCCATGTGCCTGGCGCAACCCTCCCCCCGCAACGAGAACATTCGCTGCTGCTCATGCACCACCTGCTTCTGGCGTCACTGCCTATCGCGCCACTGATTTATGCGCGCTGCATAGCTCCGCCAGTGCTCGGTCTACCGGGGGGCGTATTCAGCTGCCACCGCCTTTTGTTGGGCCTCCGCGAAGGCTAACTCGGAGCGAAGCCATCGTTGCAAAACGTCATCAACCTGCAGTCACGCAGAGTATCTTCTAATGTACGCAGAGCTCCTGCAGTCGGCGATGCTTCAGGCTTGCCGAAACGGCATTTTTGCATTGTGACAGCTTGCTATGTTTCGCAATCTGTCGACAGTTTATGAATAAGCGCTTCTGAACAAAATCAAGATCAAGTTTGTATCGTCACAGGGACGCGACAGTTGCTCGAATACATGGGTGTGTGAGCGAACCTTTGGTATATGTTGCTCAATGTGAGATGAAATAATTTTTATATTGTACCAGAGCCCTTCAATTGAAGCACTCCAATGCTTAGCAGCGTGAGCGTATCATTGTTCAATGATTTGATTACCCACATGATCCCTGTGTATATACGGTATATACCACGCTTCAACCAAACGCGCCTAAGTAACACAAAGCCTGCTAGGAAGGCGCAGCATAGTCACAGCGGAAGCATGAACAGCGACCCCTCAGAAGCTTTTCTAAACGCCCTTCAGGTAAATGCTAGAAGCACACTTGCTGGGTGCCCACTACGCCATAGTTATTCATAATTTATGCATAGTATTCACTGTGCTATACTTCGTCATTTTTCGGAGAAGCGTAATATCAGCTAACCACTTGTAATGCATTTTGTGTTGCATTCAGTGGCTGACGAAGATGAAGAATTACTTCTGAAGTGTGTTTGTGCCACCTTTATTAGGTGATGAAGAACAAGCTTTTGTTTCTCAAAGACACAAGAAAGTTTGCTTGTTAATTTTTTTAACTAATGAAATTCTATAGTTCTTTAGAATCACCATCCATTTATTCCCTTCAACTATTATTTATTTACCTTTTTTATTCGTAAAACACCTTATACTTATTCACTCTTATATTTCCTAGATGAGCGAATAAGTATTTTTTTCTTGATCAACATTTAAATATTCGTTTTTCCTCATTACAATAACCGCCGGTTTGATGGCCAATACCTAAAAACTAAGAGGGTGCTGGGCACTTTCTTTGGACGGGTACATTCTTGTCCCATATTTCTCTCTCTCTTTTCCAGAGTAAATCACCTCTTGTTGAGGCAGAGTTTAGCGATTCCCCCATAACGGGTCAAAGCACTGCCCCATCAACAGAGAAAACATGACACTGCCCGAAGGAGATAAGCATGACCCCACCGAAAAGAGTAGCAGCACACATCACGGGGAAAAAAAAGCAGGACTAGGGCCGCAATTGGGATTTTTCATTGTTTTTCACGGATTGCCTCATGCGCAGACCGTAAGGATGGCTAAATACGAGCACTACGACAAAAGAAAAAGTCACAACAACTTGATCGAGTGGGGCTCGAACCTTCAAACTCTGGATGCGTAACAAATTGCGAGCGCTACACTCTAACCACTACACCACAAAATGGAAACCAAGAAACGCGAGGGATGTTTAAAAACAAGTAACATTCGTGATATCACTGTATTTTTCTGTTTATACCTGTAGATTTGGGTGTATCCGTGCTTCTCCAAACCAGCCTGACTGTAGCTAACGTATTTACTGTGTTTTGTGGTTAGTAAGATCAGAACATCTACCCGGCACGTCTTTTTACCATTGAAAAGAGAAGATTAGCGCAACCGATTATATGAACGTCATTTTCCCTGACTCTCTAAGTGGTTAGTCATTTCTGCCTACGAAGCATCGTGCATCTGAAGTGTACACTAATCGATGTAGTTTTTATCCCCCCCTCCCCCTGGAGATATTTCCGAACATTCTTGTTCACGTTCTACGACTAAAGCCACCATCCATACTTCACTGTAGCTGTAATGTAGGTTTACGGCAGCATCACCCGTGTGCGATGGTCGTAGCGAAAAACATGAATATCAATACTTGGAAAATGTCACGGCTGTTTGCATTGAGTTTTCATCGTGACCGATTGAAAAGTAGGTATTCGCCTATATCACTACACAGATCCTAAGAACGTTGATATTTAAAGTTCCGAGTGTCTTAAAGATGGCATATTCGGCGGCGCGGGGTGCGTCCAGTGCCGACGACGCTGCGTTTCAGCGGCAGGCGAATTCCGGCCGCTGTAAAAAGCGGATGCTTCAGTGTGAACTAGGGGTTGAGGCCGTTTCACACGACACAAAAAGTAGAGATTTTCAGTCTGCGAATTCGCTCGCAGCGAAAAAAAAATGGCAGGATATCCACGGGGTGAATGATGGAGAGTGGGGCAAAGCATCCGTCCGTCCATTCGTTTTTCCCCGCAGGAGCGCCTGCGCAAGTAGGCGTTTGGTGTGTAGCGACACCACGGACCCGAGCTAACGGGGGGGGTTTCGGCTTCCTCCCACGCCTAGCCGTGCGTGGCTTTGCCGTGTCCGAGGAAAAGGGGATTCTGGGGGTTGAGCCAACGCCGGGTGATTGGACCTTTAAGGCCCCCCGGCCGAGGCAACACACCCCTTTTGCCCCTGCTTCACGGAGACGGCACCCCTGGGCTGACCCACCCAGGGGAAATTGGCAGTCGCCTTTTCCTATCTCTCTCTCCCTACATCTTCGTCTTTCTTACTTTTTTTTAGCTTTCCTGTCTACTTCTCTCTTCTGTTTACTTCCAATTTTCTCGGCGGCAAGGGTTAACCCTGTGCAAATAGCCTACCTTGGCGTAGGCGCATTGGGTTATAGCAGAGTTGTACGGCTGACGTCGGCAAGCTTTCAGCATCAGCAAACTTGCAGCGTCCCCTCGTTGGGCTCCGTGGTGGGTGGCCACCAACGCTGCTGAACAACATAAAATTGGCATGCACAAAGCATTCCCTTTACTTAGTGATCGTGCCTCCTCAAAGCGGGTACGCACCGAAGATATCAATTTTTTCATCCGGCCAAGGCAAATCTTTCCTCATTTCCACGTTATACACTGCGAGAAAACTAACAAGCAAGCCAGAACTGTATCCCCCTTCGTAGTGGCTAGGTGCTTAACCGAAACTCTCGGTGCCGGGTACAAGGTTACCAAAATGGCCAGCGGAGGTCTACTCCTTGAGATACGTGACAAAGACCAATTCGTTAAATTGAACACCCTCACAACGTTTGGAGGCACACCCATCAGTATTACGCCACACAGGTCCATGAACTCATCTCGCCGGGTCGTATCGGACGCAGATTTGCTTGACCTGTCCGAAGCTGAACTTCTGGAAGGATGGAAGAGCCAGAACGTGACAAACGTACAGCGTATTAAGATAAGAAGAGATCAAAAGGAAATACCGACCAAACACTTAGTACTGACCTTTGCTTCGAGCGATTTGCCGGAAACCATTCAGAATGGGTACACAAAGACATCCGTGAGGCCATATATTCCCAACCCCCGCCATTGCTTCCAATGTCAGAGATATGGCCACGGCTCGCAAAGCTGTCGTGGCCGGAAAACTTGTGCTCTGTGTGGAGTCGTCGGCCATGCGTCCGACAACTGTGGAGCACCTGCACACTGTGTGAACAGTGGCGGTAATCATGCTGCCTACTCACGTTCCTGTTCTTTCTGGAAAAAAGAAAAAAGAGGTCATCACTTTAAAGATAAAAGAAAACATTACATTTAAAGAAGCAAGAAAAAGAGTCTCGCCATTTTATGGTCCCACATATGCTGATGCGGCGCGCAAGGGGGCAGTGTCGCACCAGCCCTCGCCACTCCTTCGGCCTGCGCAGAGCGAGCCATTGGCTGTGGTGCCTGCCCCCAAGGCGGCAGTAGTTGAGTCTACTCCGCCTGCTATTGAACAGAGACCAGAGACTCCAGGGTCCTTGGGTCTCAAGGCCTCACCTCGCCAGGCGAGGTTCAAGCTTCGAAAAACCAGCTCGCATGAGCGGGCATCCAGTGCCTCCGAGGAGGCAATGGATACGGCGGCACCCCTGGTGCCAAAAGAGCGGCGCGGCTCTCTGGAGCGCGCCAAGAGAACTAAAAAGCTCGTAACAGGGCCTGGTAATAGCCCTGTTACTTGAGCTCGACCTTTCACCTTAAACAAGTCACTCCCTTAACGTACACACCGCACTACTTTACTTCCAATACGGAAACACAAATTATTCATTGGAACGTCAGAGGCCTGCTTAAAAACCTCGACGACGTCCAAGAGCTTCTATACAAACACTCACCTTAAGTGCTGTGTGTACAGGAAACACACCTAAAATCCTCCAATACAATTTTTTACGTGCTTACGTCATATACCGAAAGGACCGAGATGATGCTGTGGCGTCATCCGGTGGCGTAGCCATTATTATTAACCAAGGAGTAGCGTGTACACATTTACCACTCCAGACATCCCTTGAGGCGGTGGCTGTTCGAGCGGTACTTTTAAACAAGCTCGTCACCATCTGGTCTTTGTATGTACCTCCCCACCACCGTCTTGAAAGACGTGAATTCCAGCCTTTAATAGACGAACTGCCTGAACCTTATTTGCTTCTTGGAGACCTAAATGCACATAGTGGACTGTGAGGAGATTCTCGCTGTGATGCACGAGGTCGTCTCATTGAACAATTTCTCTTCTCTTCCGGTGCCTGTTTGTTGAATAGGAAAGAGCCAACATACTATAACGTTGCCAACAAAACTTACTCGTCTATAGACCTCAGCATCGTATCACCTTCACTCCTACCCCTACAGAAATGGAAAATCATGAATAATCTATATGGAAGTGACCATTTTCCTGTAGTGTTGAGTTCACAAACAACATATGAATGTCCTCTACATGTTCCCGAATGGCTGATAAACAAAGCAGACTGGAAACAGTTCCACAACACTACACGTTTGAGTTGGACAGACATATGTAGGTTAGACATAGATGAAGCTGTGCAGTATTTCACAGCTTTTCCAACTGACGCAGCAGCCAGGTGCATACCGCAAACATCTGGAATGCCCGGCAAACGACACGTCCCATGGTGGAACACAGAGTGTCGTAATGCGCGAAAGGAACAGAATAGGGCATGGAGGTTGCTTCGGAACTCACCAACAGCCGAAAATCTTGACACCTTCAAGAAAATAAAGTCTCAAGGCAGGAGAACGCGTCGGAAGGTCAGAAGAGAAAGCTGGCAGAAGTTTTTGTCAGGGATCAATTCATACACACAGGAGGCTAAAGTCTGGAACATGGTTGGTAGGATAGCAGGAAAACAAGTACACACACTTCCACTCGTAAACACTCAAGGTGATACCTTGGAAGATCAGGCAAACTTCCTCGGTGCACACTTTGAACGGATATCCAGCTCGTCCCACTATACTGACACTTTCCAAAAATACAGAACAAGAATAGAAAAGCAGAAACTCGAACATAAATCCACTAGATACGAGGCATATAACCAAGGTTTCAGTCTAGCTGAGCTCCGAACATCTCTAAACTCCTGCAGTACTTCTGCCCCAGGTTCTGCCCGTGTGGTGTATGAAATCTTAAAAAACCTACCAGCCGAAACACGAAAAACCTTACTTTGTACAATGCTATCTGGTTTTCTGGCACTATCCCTACCTCCTGGAAAGAGGCTATTATTATTCCCATTTTGAAAGAGGGCAAGGACCCTTCTTTAGCGTCAAGTTATAAGCCTATTGAACTTACAAGCTGCTTGTGCAAAGTCTTCGAAAAAATGATAAACTGCCGACTTATACATATCCTTGAAACAAAGAATTTGCTCGACCCATTTCAGTGCGGGTTTCGAGAAAATAGATCCACCACAGACCACCTTGTTCGTATCAAGGCACAGATCAGAGACGCCTTCGTCCATAAACAATATTTTCTCTCTGTGCTCCTCGATATCGAAAAGGCTTGATACAACATGGCGTTTTGGAATTCTAAGAGACCTGTCCCACCTTGGTGTGCGCGGAAGAATGTTTCATATAATGGAAAGTTACCTGTGAAACCGGACATTCCGTGTCCGTGTGGGCAGTGTTCTCTCCCAAACATTTGCCCAGGAAACAGGCGTGCTACAAGGTGGTGTGCTTAGTTGCACACTTTTTATTATCAAAATGAATTCTTTGCACTTGTCCATCCCCCACAATATGTTCTATTGTACATATGTCGACGACGTTCAGCTTGGCTTCAAGTCATGCAACTTGGCAATGTGTAAGCGGCCGGTTCAGCTGGGTTTAAACAAGGTCTCCAAATGGACAGATGAAAACGGATTTCGACTTAACCCACAAAAAAGCACGTGTGTCTTGTTCTCTCGAAAGAGAGGCATGCACTCGGAACCTGACATTCGACTGAACGGGCAACGTCTGTCCGTCAAAGCCGAGCATAAATTCTTAGGCTTAATCTTGGACAACAAGTTGATCTTCGTACCACACATCAAGTATTTAAAAACAAAATGTTTAAAAGCCATGAATGTTATAAAAGTGTTGCCACGTACTACTTGGGGTAGTGATAGGCAATGCCTCATGAATCTGCATCGAAGCCTCATTCGCACCCGCTTAGATTATGGGGCCGTTGTTTATCAGTCTGCAACTCAAAGTGTCTTGAAGATGCTGGACCCCATGCACCATTTGGGCATCCGCCTTTCTACGGGTGCTTATCGCACCAGCCCCGTAGAAAGCCTTTATGTTGAGTCAAATGAGTGGTCGCTTCATCTGCAAAGAACTTACCATGTCCTTTGTTTATTTCCTTAAGGTGAAAGCGGATAAGAAGCACCCCTCATACTCTACTCTTAATGATTTGTCGAGCTCAATTCTGTTTCAAAAGAGGCCTTCGATGAGGCAGCCCTTCTCAGTTCGCCTGAAAAGTCTAGCTGAGGAAACTGGAGTCTCACTTGAACATAGTTTAATGGCTCCTGTAGCATATCCGCCACCATGGCAATGGCAGACTATAGACTGCGATGTGTCCTTTCTAGAAGTTACAAAACATGCGCCTATTGCCCATATCCGAACATAGTTCCGAGAACTTCAACACAAATACACACGTCCTGAGTTCTTTACAGATGCCTCCAAGTCCAACTCCTCTGTGTCCTACGCTGCTGTCGGCCCATCCTTTTCGGATGCTGGCCCCCTTCATCCAGGCACAAGTATCTTCACCGCAGAAGCTTAGCGATACTTGTGGCAGCTAAACACATCAAACAATTACAAATACAAAAAGCAGTAATTTATACAGACTCCCTTAGTGTGGTAACGGCTCTGCACAGTCTTAAAAAACAAAAAAACCCGGTCCTTGTCTCACTTTACTCCATTTTGTGCACACCCTACACACTCAAACAACATGTAGTGTGCTGGGTGCTAGGGCACCGTGAGATCGAAGGCAACGTGAGGGCGGATCAGCTCGCTGCATCCGTCCACAAAAGCACTGCCCCTACACCCATATTAATCCCGGCCCTTGATCTTAAGCCGTCTCTCAAACGAAACCTCAGGGGCTACTGGCAGAGCAAGTGGAATACACACACACAAAACAAACTACACATTATTAAGCCACGCCTTGGTCATTGGCTGCCAGTATCAAAATCGCGCCATACAGAGGTAATACTAAGGAGACTCAGGATAGGACACACATACACGACACACTCGTATCTTTTGTCCGGTGGCGGCCCACCATTGTGTGACAGATGTGGTGAAGCACTAACAGTTCTTCACATTTTAATTCAGTGCAAATATTGGACACTATAAGAAAACAACACTTTCCATTACCCTACCGACAACATATACCTTTACACCCTGCAATGTTCGTCGGTAGGGAACCGGTTTTCAGTTATAAATCATTGTTAGCGTTTTTAAAAGAAATTGATAGTTTTCATATCATATACCCGGGCATTCCGTAGCACGACCTCTCTAGACAGGTTTCCGCTGCGGTGGCTACACCAGAAAGCACTTGCCTCACGGCCCTTGGACGCAAGGGTATGAACGAGTGAGGCACTTGTGCTAATGCCATACATATCCACCATCGTCTTTTATTATCACCAACTTTTGTCATCTATTCGCACCACACACACATTTCACGGCATTGTCATGATTTTATTACTTGTATGTTTTTACCCGCCTTACCGCGAGGAATTTTATGGCCCTTATACAGCCGCTGATCACAGTCATTGTCCACATTCCTTGTCCCATGAACTGGCTCTCTTTGGCCATCAAATGGCCCTTGCGCCAAAAAACACCATTAATCATCGTCCATTCGTTCTTGCTTCCGTCCGTCCATGCGTACGTCTGTGTGACCGTCTGTGCGTCCATCCACCCGACCGTGCGTGCGTCTGTTCGTGCGTCCGCACGTCTATCCATGCGCCCCTCCCTGCATTCGTCCATGCATCCGCCCCTGCATCCGTCCATGCGTGCATCCGTCCGTGCAGCCATCCGTGCGTCCGTCCATGCATCTGTATGTGTGTCCATTCTTCGATCTAGTCAACACTCCAGTACCACTATCTCGCATCTTTTCGTCGTATATTCCGCATATAGAAGCATGGCCATCCGGCGGACATTCCAAAGACTAAACGAGAGGTGGTACACGCACATTTTCTTACGGCTCGCGCTTCGTGTCTACTTCCCACCTTTAACCACCTCGAGTTCATGGTATATACTAGTTCACTGTATTCATGGCACTGCGGCAGAACGCTCGCTAATTCTTTCGAAAACCGAGGAGGTTACACCCAGTGAATATAACGTCTCGCTAAGCCTTTCTAAAACCAAGGAGGTTATGTGCAGTGAGTATAACGTAGCAACCCTTTCTTGTCAGATAGTGCTCAATGTACATGCCAATGGCTGCTAATAGGGAATAAGAGACAGGAGAATTCGGATTTTAGTTAACGCGCACGCTGAGAACTTTTTTATTGTTCAACAACGCACAGGAGCAGTCTCCCACCTTGCCGGTCACAGCGTAAAACATTCTGCGCACTACTACGAGGGACGAACGGGTGCCGCTTTAAGGAGCTTCGCGCCTAAAAAAGCCAGTTCGCTCCCGCCGCAGCGGTCCGCGCCGAGCTTCCAACATGTTGGAAATTTTCGCTGTGATCACGGCGGTTTTTTGGTTATGACCGATGCTGTGCATTTTAAAGTGTGGTTACATTGGAAAGTGTAATAAATGACGAAACACAAGTGCTCTTCGTTACCGTTCATTAAATCTATTAATATCATAATGCAAAGATTGTTACATTATATTTTTAAAAATTCTACCGTGGCTGCCACAACGAACGGCGGAAAGAAACGTTGAACGCTGCTCCAGTCGCAGAGCGAAAATCGCGGACCGTTCGCGGTCCATGTGAAACGAAACCGCCATTAGCGGTGGTAACGAGCAGAAGGATTGGAGCGAGAGGAACGATCTTAAATGCGAAGCATTTCTTAGAGAACTTCGGCGACTTAACAGCGTATCTATCTATCGATCTAGCCGCCTACGTTCGTGTGCTCTCGTGCCCCCCCCCCCCTCCATCAACTAGGCGAGAACCAAAATTAGCGTGGGAGGGTAAGATGGTTTGACAAATATGACCGGCTGGTCAAGAGATGAATAATGCCACAATGCCGTCACGTACGTCGTCAAACACTTCCCATCAGACACTGGCGCATATACACGGGCGGGTATGTGCCGCTGGTATGCGGGTATGTGCCACAGGTGATTGACACTTAGTACCTACCCAGGAATGATAGGAACACACATCGGCGATTTTAACGCGTGAACGTTAAGCAACCGACATCGGTAGCGTCGGCCCAACGAAGGCATAGAATAAACGTCAATGTTGAAAAACACCTGATATAGGCAGCGTTGACTCACCGACGAATGCAAATAACAAATTTCAAGGTCCCAGCTGGAATCGAACCCAAGCATTCGGCGTGGCAGTCAAGCATTCTACCACAGAACAACGCCACGTCTCGGAGCTACTTTTCAGATAGACGCTAAGATTCGTGAAACGTCATTGGTGGTTGCAGTGCTGTACCCAATTTTATAAACAATACATACGTACTCCTTTGATACAGCCGTCACGTCGGGTTAACGTCAATCGTGGTTAGGTGCCATGCGCTGAAGTTGGTGTTTGTAGCAGTGTCCAGGGCCAGCATCTTCGCGAGTATAAGCGCTTCATATAAGCTTCTGTTGTTGCTAATACGCATGTTCCAGTTGACATCGTTGCGCTGCAAACAACTGGTTATATGAACATATGCAACTCTTAACATATGTCTGTGCGCGCAACATTTGTACATATATTGAACGTCATTTAATGGCATGTCGCTCAATCATAAAATTGCAACACGGTCTCACCTTTCCTCCGCATGCTTCGCATAACGTGGATTCCCACATACGTGGGATCTGCCGAATTTTTTTTCACTGCAATCGCGGCATGTAAAACAGCCTTTAGCGAACTTTGGCGACATTGAGCGTATCTAATCTATCTATCTATCTATCTATCTATCTATCTATCTATCTATCTATCTATCTATCTATCTATCTATCTATCTATCTATCTATCTATCTATCTATCCGCTTACATTTAGGTGCTCTCGTGCTTACCCCCTTGACTTGGCGTGAACCAAAATTAGCGTGGGAGAATAAGATGGTTTGACGAATATGACGCGCTGGTCAAGACATTAATATTTTCAGAATCCCGTCGCGTACGTCGTCAAACACTTCCCGTCAGACACTGGCACATATACACGGGCGGGTATGTGCCGCTGGTATGCGGGTATGTGACACAGGTTACTGACACTTAGTAACTACCTAGGAACGACGAGAACACACATGGGCAATCTTAACGCACAAGCGTTCAGAAATAACCGACATTGGTAGCGTCGATCTTAAGAATGCAAAGAATGAATGTAAGGGTCCCAGTTGGACTCAAACCCAAGCATTCTGCGTGGCAATGAAGCACTTTATCACAGAGTTACACCAGGTTTCGGAACTGCTTTTCAAATAGACGCTAATCTTCGTGAAACACCAATAGTGGTTGCAGTGCTGGCTACCCATTTTTATGAATATTACAAATGTACTCCTTTAATGTAGCCGTCACGTCAGGTTAACATCAATTTTGGTTAGTTGCCATGCGCTGAAATTGATTTTTGTAGCAGTGTCCAGGGCCAGCATCTTCGCGAGCATCAGCGCTTCATATCTGCTTCTCCTGTTGCTAACAACCATGTTGCAGTTGACATCGTTGTGCAAGTGCAAACTGCTTATATGAACATCTGCTACTCTTCAACATATGTTTGTGCGTGCAACATTTGTACATATATTTAGCTTCATTTCATGACCTGTCACTTAGTAAAAAAAAATGCAACACGGTCACCTCCGCATGCTTCGCATAACGTCGATTCCCAGGTACGTGAGATCTGCCGATTTTTTTCATGTTTCTTAGCCACATAGAGCTTTCGCTGTCATAAAACGTAGTGAATAATAATGCGCCCCCCTCCCACTGCAGCGACATCGAAAAAGCTTTGCGCGCGGCACAATCTGGCTGCTGCTGCGACGCTGCCCGTCCAACCCTTGATGGTGCTGTTTCAACGCCATTTGTCACCCAGAGCTTACCATAAAAAATATATTACTTGCGAGTCTGCGGTACTACAATGACTGCTGTGACAAAGGAGAGTTTCCAGCCGCGTGGAAGCATTCGGAGGTTATCATAATGCTAAACTCAACAAGTGCATAGCTGTTGACAACGTTAAACTCATTTCTCCGACTTCATGCGTTGGCAAGCTGTTTGAGCATATGATCCATGACCGGCTCACGTCGCACCTTGAGGACAACGGGTACTTCGCAGACACCATGTCCTGCTTTCTACGCAGGACATCCTTTTACTCCTCAAGAAAGATCTAGTTGATCACTTGAGCAAGAATAGCAAGTCGTTCCTACTTGCCATTGATGCCAAGAGTGCCTTCGACAATGTTAGCCATAAAGCAATACTACAAAATCTTGAAGACACCGGCTGCAGTTCCAAGATTTATGGCTATGTTCGAAGCTTCATCACCGGTCGTACGGCCACGGTGGAAATATAGAACATACGGAGCGAAAATTTGGAGCTGCCAAACAATGGTACACATCAATGCTCTGTTGTGTCACCACTGCTTTTCAACGTGACACTCCTTAAGCTCCCCCGGCTTCTCGAAAATATACAGGGCCCACGTCACGCCATCTACGCTGACGATATTACGCTTTGGACGCGAGGCAAGAGCACTGGAGAGCTAGAAAGCTGCCTTCAGGAGGCGGACGTCAATGCCATCTAAAACTACCTCGAAAGCTGCGGCCTCCATTGTGCACCTGAAAAATCGGAATTAGTGGTACTCAAGGCCCGTAGGAGGTTTTCATGTGTTTACAGGAGGTTTTCAGAAGCCTAGAATGTGAACAGTTAGGGATAAGAGTTAATGGAGAATACCTTAGTAACCTGCGCTTCGCCGATGACATTGCATTGCTGAGTAACTCAGGGGACGAATTGCAACTCATGATTACGGAGTTAGACAAGGAGAGCAGAAAAGTAGGTCTTAATATTAATCTGCAGAAAACGAAAGTAATGTACAACAACCTGGGAAAGGAGCAGCGCTTCGAGATAGGTAATGGTGCACTTGAAGTTGTAAAACACTATGTCTACTTAGGGCAGGTAATAACACCAGAGCCGAACCAAGAGATTGAAGTAACTAGAAAAATAAGAATGGGGTGGAGCACATTCGGCAAGCACTCTCAAATTATGACAGGTAGATTGCCACTATCCCTCAAGAGGAAGGTATATAACAGCTGTATCTTGCCGGTACTTAGCTACGGAGCAGAAACCTGGAGACTTACAAAGAGCGTTCAGCTTAAATTGAGGACGACGCAGCGAGCAATGGAAAGAAAAATGGTAGGTGTAACCTTAAGAGACAAGAAGAGAGCAGAGTGAATTAGGGGACAAACGGGGGTTAAGGATATCATAGTTGAAATAAAGAAGAGGAAATGGACATGGGCCGGGCATGTAGCGCGTAGACAGCATAACCGCTGGTCATTAAGGGTAACTAACTGGAGAAGGGGGAGACAGAAGGTTAGGTGGGCAGATGAGATTATGAATTTGCGGGTATAAATTGGCAGCAGCAAGCACAGGACCGGGTTAACTGGCGGAACATGGGAGAGGTCTTTGTCCTGCAGTGAACGTAGTCAGGCTGATGATGATGATGATGATGATGATGATGATGATGATGATGATGATGAAGGCTCGTACGCGAGGAAGACCTCCAACCTGCGAAGCGCCAGACCCATGCATCATCCTTCTCGGGGTCCAAATACCGAAGGCATCTGGCTTCGCGTGCTCGGCTTGCACCTGCACCACGACGGATCACGGGCCGCCACGCTTCCTAGACTTCAACGCACAGTCTTCCAGCTCACGCACCTCGTAAGGAGAGTCGCAAACCGATGCAGTGGCCTGGAATAAAGTGATACCCTAAGAGTTGTGCAGGCTTTTCTAACCAGCCGAATCAACTATGGAACCTGGCACTCAAGACATCTGAAGTCGACAGGATGAATGTGCTCATCCGCAAAGCTACCAAGCTCGCCATAGGGCTACCTTTAATGGCATCGACCACCAGACTCGTAAGAACGGCTATACACAACACTTAGCAAGAGCTGGTAGAAGCACAACGGACCAGCCAACTCGAAAGACTTAAGCTCATGTCGACGGGCAGAATCGGTTCTTGAGCGCCTGGCATACGGCGAGCGCTACATCTGCCATGCAGACCGCAAAGAGAAGATACCGCCATGCCTGCGAGAATCATTCAGCGTCACCCAAGTACCGCGTAACATGCAACTCGAGTACCGTCGGGAAAGACGAATCGCTGGAGTCGACACCATCCGCAGAAGACACCAGCACGATCCAGACCCTCGCTACGTCAACGCGGCTGGCAATCGGGCAAAAACGCCTTCGCTTTAAGTGTGGTCGACGCAGAAGGACAAGAGCTGGCATCCGCCACCCTCTGGGTGCGGAGCTCCGAGTCTGCCGAGGAAGCAGCGATCGCCCTTGCCACTACGATTGGTAAGGACGTGGTCGTAGTTTTCACAGATTTCCAATCCGCTGTCCGCAATAACACGCGAGGCCGAATCTCCGTCGAAGCTCTCAAAATTCTGAGAAAGAGCCAAACTCCGCTTCCTTGCACCTGCGTGGTATGGGTGCTGGGGCACGAGGGAAATGAAGCGGCTCACGCCGCGACCCGCAATCACGTCAACCGGGCCTCCCTCAGCGCCTCGCTTGACCCGCGGTTGGCCAGCGCTGCAGAAGAAGTGGAGACCGTACCACCGACATACAACACCATCCTACAACACTATCGTCTAGCTTGCAGGGTGTACCCGCCACCTCACCCCAAGCTGACTAAAGAAGAGGCCGCAGCATTTTGGGTACTTCAAGCTAACACCTATACACACGGCAGCCTACTGCATAGAGTCTACCCAACGCTATACGCCTACAACTACCCAATATGCGACGTGCCAGACACTCTGACCCACCCACTACTCGAATGTCCGTGGCGCCACGAAGATTCCAATACCAAGCCCACAACGACTGCAGGTGTCGACCCTCTAGCTGAGACGTGGGGTGCCAAGATTGCGGCACGCGACCTAGACGACCAACGAGGTCTTGTCGCCAGGGTCCGCGAAGCGGTTGCGGCCAGAGGATTCCTGGAATAAGGGACCCTCCCACCTAGGGTGACCCCGACGAGCTCACAAACTCGGCAACACTGTCTGGAAAAATAAATGTTTATTTCATCATTGCGAGTCTGCGCACGTCTTTCCCTTGCTGTTGCCTGTATATATTAGTGCATTTAATGGGCCTTTAATATGAACGTTAACAAACTAGCCCGACTTGGTACCTTGGGAATCCTTTTATTCACGACAAATAAAATGTCATATACAACATCTATACAGAAGGAGGTCTCGTAGTAACAAACTGAAATGGGACCTCATGTGCATAATCACAAAGAAAGTAACATTAGAAAAAAATTGCAATAGAGGTAATAAGCAACAATATGCCTCTTTACGGCTATGTACACTTTGAATGCTGCCAGCAGTTCGTGCACATATACCGCGGTTGCCTACACAACACACAAGACCACTGACACAACCGGAAGGTGACCCTTCCTGCCTTCCTTCCTTCACTGCATTAGATTGTGCTGCACATTCTGTATATGAAAACTAGAGCGCATTAACATCGAAACCGTCATGGTGGGACTCAGTCCGTTTCAGCAGGGTCTTAAGCTATATAAACAAAGAAAATATTCACTAGCGTGAACGACCATACAACAAGTTTGCAACGATGAGACATCACGCAAGTTTTCCCTCGAGTCTTATTCATGTTCGTCATGAAGCAGGAAAGTTGACATTAGTAAGTGCTACATGTCCTTTCAATGATTTCCCGAACTGCCACTGCTTTTAGTTGAAAAAAATATCGCTACGCAAGCGTTTTTACTGAAGTATGTGAGCGTGTTTAACCAAGTAAAACGCCCAAGGCTTTCGCAAAGTGGAGACCGCGCGGAATGAACGCGTCCACCCGAATGAACGTCTCTGGCCCTCAGTGGCGACGCAAGAACGCCTTCTTTTGTCGATGTGTGGAGTTTCACCTTTGTGCGGATGAAATGGCAGGACAGTGAGAGACTTCTTGAGGCGTGAGGACGTTCACTCGCGCCCCCGACAGGTGCGAACCGCAAGGGCGCCCGCCGTTTCGGAACCTTTTAGCGGCAGCTGCCTTGTCGGCCTATTTCTCTTCACGGAGGAGCCAACATTTGATCGATTGCTTCTCGAAAGCCGTTCGACGAGTGAAGAAATGCTCTGCCTCGGTTCCTACCCGCTTACTTGCCTTTGCAGACCATACAGCGTTGGTTCACCTGGGCTTTCTGCGACGTTCCCAACTTGGTTACGTAGCTGACCACACGACGCTGGTTCGCCTGGGCTTCGCTGGGTGCCCGTGCTCACTGTTCAACGGGTGCGTACGCTTTCTACCTGGTCATCTGATTTGGTCTGTCGGTGGCTAACGCGCCTGCGTGACCAGTGTCAACCGTGGAAACATCGCCTGGTGATAAAGACTGCTGATACCAACAGACTACAAAAGTAGTGCGGGAGGCTACCCGGCTTCATTTGGCAGCAGCACCTGCGGCTGGAGGAACGCAAGCTAAACGAACTTACTTGCCTTTGCAGGTTGGTGGGTTTTCTTATTGCATCGTGCTCATAAACATATTACCGCATTTGCTGCTGCCAGTGTATTGTAGCTTGTAGTGTATGGCTTGTAGCTTGTCTTACTATGCCAACTGTAGCTGAACTAACGAAAAGAATCCAGTCGCTTGAGGCCTGGTCCGAAGGTAAACTGGATGATGTAGTGGAAAAGCTGGTTGCGAAGATGAACCAAAAAGCTTCCGCAACGCAACCTGAAATTGACGCATTGAAGGCCGAAGTCAACAGTTTGGTCTCCAGTGTCGAAATGCTGAATTCTATTGTCGAAGAAGTGAGGTCAGAAAGCGACCGTTTACGCACAGTCAATCAAGCTCTGCAGTCACAGAATGATGCCTTGACAACCAGAGTAGCTGAACTTGAGCAATACTCACGGCTAAATAACATTGAATTGAAGAATGTTCCGTGTACACAGGGAGAAGACTGTACGGCAATTTTGAAGGCTGTAGGGGCAAAAATTGATTGCGTTATTACAGATGGGGACATAGACGTCGTTCATCGCGTTCGAGGGAAAGTTGGAACGGGGGACAAGAATCTCATCGCGCGGTTCTGCTCACGTACTAAGAAACAAGATTTCATTACTAAGGCACGAAAAGCTAAACTGAACACCAATGAACTAGGCTTTGGGGGCTCGCAAAGTCGTCCTGTTTATGTAAATGATCATCTAACGTTGGAAAAGAAAGGACTTTTCGCTAAGGCACTGAAGCTTAAGAGGGAACATGGCTGGAAGTTCCTATGGACCGACAATTGTCAGATCAAAGCACGAAAATCAGTTGACAGTCGGGTATACCGCATTACGAAGGATGCAGACCTTTCTGTGTTTCATTCTGCCTCCTAGTTGGTGTCTGGCAATCAACTGAATTGCTGAGTAACCTTCAAAACGCCTCAAAATGTATTACTCCGCTAACCAGCTTCAACGTTTTTTCGAAAGCCCAGGATTATCGGCCATCCACTTCAACACGCGTAGTCTCAGAAAACATTATGACGACATCTGTGTTTATCTAGCATCCCTTGCACATCACTTTTCCTTCATCTGTATGTCTGAAACGTGGCTATCGTCTGACGACCGAAACTTATATTGCTTACCACACTACACTCCAGAATATTGTCACCGCCAATCGAACAGTCATGGTGGATCAGCTTTATTCATATCATCTTCAGTAAGATATAAGCGTCGTAACGATCTCGCCATTCTAGCTGATAACACGGAATCTGTATGGATTGAAATCGATGACAATCTTGAACAGCCCCATTCAGAAAAAACTATTCTAGCATGCGTCTACCGCTCACCGTCATCATCCGTGCCAGAGTTTTGTTCGGCACTGCATGAAACCCTGGATCGAATTTCACGAGAAAGGAAAAACGTTGTTATTATGGGAGATATAAACATCAATCTATTAGAAGATTCCAATCAAGGTTCGGTTGAATATTCAAATTGTTTTACAGGCTTTGGTTATGAGCAGCTTCTTACGTTGCCGACAAGATGTATTACGGGTGGCTCAAACACGCTTATTGACCACATTCTATCTAACCACTTATCAAGTAATGAATGTGGCATAATACCCCTCGATATCACCGATCACTATGCCATTTTTTGTCGCTTGTCGTCGGCCTTGTCAAGAACGAAGCATTCTTTTCGAAAAGCCCTCTTTGACAAAGTTTCATTTATAGATTCCATATCATCATTTGACTGGTCGAGAATTAAATCCGAAACAAATGCAGAGCTAGCTTTTGAAGCATTCTCATCAGTATTGAGGCAATGTATTCGCGAAGCAACCACTTTTGTTAGATGCCACAAAAGGTATCCTGCACCCCATAACCCATGGCTCACTGATGGTTTACTGAAGTGTATGCGTAAGAAAGACAATATGTACAAAAAGACGAAACGTTGTCCATTTAACTACAAATTGCAGCAGCGATATTCTTGTTACAAAAATATCCTAAATAAATTATTGAGAGACGCCAAAAAAAGGTATTACGAAGCTAAATTTCATGAAGCCACTGGTATCACTGAACAATGGAAGCTCATCAACTCTTTTCTGAACAGGAACTCAAAAGAAACACTAATAAATGAGATTTCTAGCATTAATGGCACCTACAAAGAACCAACAGCCATTGCGAATGAATTTAATAATTATTTTACAGTTAATAACACACCCGTTTCCGATAGCTTTGAAGGTACGCTTGAAAGGCAACCACAGTCCTTTTTTCTATATCCTACCATACCAGAAGAAATTCACAATGTGATCAAGAAATTAAAATTAACAAGCGCGGGTCTTGATGAAATTCAACCAGTTCACTTGAAATATGTCGCTGATATCGTCGCTGATCCCCTCTCACATGTAATTAACCTTTTGTTTAAAAATGGCACATTTCCATCTGATTTAAAGAGAGCCAAAATAGTTCCTGTCTTTAAAAAAGGCGATAAGGGTATGGTTTCTAACTATCGCCCCATTGCAATACTGTCTGTGCTCAGCAAAGTTATAGAGAAGTGCTTTGAAAAGCGACTAACAAATTACTTAACTAAATTTAGCATTCTGTCTGCCTCGCAGTTTGGCTTTCGTGCAGGCTACTCTACCAACCTCGCGCTTCTTTCATTCACGGATACGATTAAACACTATATTGACTCAGGTAAATATGCTGGAGCAGTGTTTATTGACCTCACGAAAGCGTTCGATTCAATCCTTCATAAAATTTTAATTACCAAGCTAAACGCGGCCGGTGTTGTAGGACCTGCCCTGAACTTCATTCACAGCTACTTAACTGACAGGGAACAGGCTGTTAGCATATCCAATCATCTTTCTAATTTTAAAATAATCAATCGGGGAGTACCTCAAGGATCAATTCTAGGCCCAATACTCTTCACCATCTACATTAATGATCTAACTTCTCACCTATCGCACTGTCTACCTTATCTGTATGCGGATGACACTACGATTTTAACTGCTTGCACCTCGATCGATACTGTTACTTTTAAACTAAACAGTGATCTTGAAAATATAATTCGCTGGTGTCGTCATAATTCACTGGAAATTAACCCTAGTAAAACAGTTTTTGTGCTATTTCACCCCACTCAAAAAAAGGTCACTGAATATCCGTCTATAACGGTCAATAATTATCCTATCAAAGCCTCCAGTCAGTGTAGATTTCTAGGAGTGATTCTTGATGCAAATTTAAAGTATACTTCCCATGTCTCACACCTAAAGCAAAAAGCAGCTTATGGCATCCGGATTCTCATCAAAGCACGTCCATACTTTGGTCTAAATACCTTGCTTTCTCTTTACTATGCCTTCGTTCACAGTCACTTCACTTACTGCATTGCATCCTGGTGCAATACATATAGCACTCATCTTGCTCCTTTGCAATATGTTCAAAACCAGGCCATTCGCATTATCACATATCAACCATCACGATGTAGCGCATCTGCTGTTTTACAAGGGCTTCGTATTCTAACAATTCATAAACTTTTTCTTTTCAACATGGCAACCCTTACATACAATTCTCTTCACTCAAACATGCCTTTCATGGTCTTCCATAAAGAACAACTCATTAATCAAAATATAACTCGATTTGCATCAAATAATAACCTCCTGTTACCGAAAGTTAGAACTAACTATGGCAGATTCACTTCTACCTTCACAGCTATTTCCGTTTGGAACGGTATTCCAAGTGACGTAAAAATGTCTCCAAACATAGGCAGTTTTAAAAAACGCCTAATTTCCTATTTACTTAATGTTTAAATAATTTTGTTGTTTATGCTGCTCAATCGGAACTAATCGTTCATTATGTTTGCTCTGTTTTGTACCAAATTAGATGAATAACATGTGTCTGGCATTGTTGCCGCTTTGAGACATACCACTTTTAACTTTTCTTTTTTTTTACCTATTACTACTCAGCACATGTGATATTTGTATCGATCATTTATTATCTAACATGCACTTATGTGTATATACAATTCAAGTTTCATTTCTTCTGCTGCCAGGTGTTATTGATCATTTGCTGATGGATTTCATCTGCTATCAAGTGTTTCGATTTTTCAATAATTTACTGTTTCTTTCTTTTGCAATGAAATGTACTTGATTCCTTTAAACTTATTCTATTGTTTGCCGAGTTGCTTTACATGTTTTGTTTTCTTTATGTAACCAGCACAGGAGGTCCCCTTGCAGCCTAGAGCTTTGGGACCTCCTTCTGTATAACATTTTTCCTATGTATTATCTTTTATTGAATTAATAAAAATATTATCTTATCTTAAAGGCAAGCGCTCTCTAAGTCAGCGTCCTGTGCAACCGCCGTCTGCAGGTTTCGACCCTCTTTTCCTTGTTTAACCTCGAGGCGATCTTCCCGGTTTTCTCCCAACTTCTGGCATTTATGACGTCACAGTGGCAAGCAACGGTGACTTTTTCCGAGCAGCAAAAACCGCAGCGATAATTAACGGAGTTCCGCATAATTAGCGACCATTCGGCGTAACAAGAAAGGACACATCTTTCCGCAAATGGTCAACGAAACATGAAGCTAGTTGTTGCTGTTGTAGCTCTTCTGCGCTAAATATTCATTGCCGGAAAAGCAAAACTATTAATATCACAAAGCAACCACGAAACGTCCATTTTGTGCATTCCCATGAAAAAACTGCAACAAGTTTACCAATAACTTAGATTTCATCATCTTTAGAAAAATTTCTCTACATTCCAACTCAAATAAGTTTTTTTTCTTTCTGTAAGTCATACACTGTAAAAAAAAGCGAGTAAAAAGGGTGTCTTTTTGTCCCACAACAATAATCATCAACTATGTTGCGTTCCATCCTTGCACTATCGCCCCGCGCCCGGTACATTCCGGTCATGATCGACATGCCCATTATCAGGGTTACGTTGCATTCTCGATAGAAAAGTGGCCAGCGCCAAGTTTTCAAGAAAGGAAGCGCACGCAAGTCTGATGACGATTATTGTTGTGGGACAAAAAGACACCCTTTTTACTCGATATTTTTTCAGAGTGTAGGGAGGATAGTTTAAAAAGACAGTAACAGTGTGTCAAGATAAAAACATGAAATATTTCTAATACAATTACCAAATTCATCCAAATTACGCCCACCACGTCAACCTATCAATCCTACTATACAAGAATGAAATGTCTTTGTCGCGTCGAGGCTATGCACGTGGGGCTTTCATCAACATAATTTACCCTGAAGCCGAAAAATTTTTATTTTAGGAGGTTGCATTTCAAATAAAATTTCAGAGCATATATATTCATCTTTTTTAATTATCATAATTGATTGCAGAGGCTAATCAATGAGCAAGTAACCACAAAATTCATCATTAGAAAAAATACTCGTTTACTCAGCAGTGACGAGCTTTTGCGCAAACAACGAAAAACTACTGATTAACATGTGTCGCGAAAAGGAGAATTATTTTATCCGTCATTTTCGCTTTGAGGACAGTCGGAATAAAGAACGGCAGCTTTGAGCGTGACCACGTAGAGACGCAATTTTTCGGCGTCACAATTCTGACTGCCTGAACGCTTTTAGAATTCATCCATATTTCCTAACTAAAGCACATCAGTTTGAAGGGTGGCGACTTACTTACGTTCAGTTTTTTTCTTTTTTTTTGCAGTCATGCTGATGTGCATCAAGGCAGTTCCGTGAATAGCGCCCTTGTTTCGGGGATGAAAACTTCCGTGTCGCACAATAACTGCTGCGTGAGCGTCACCACACGGTCAACGGCTGTTCGATGTGATGCGCTTTGTCGGAGACAGATCCGGCGTGCGTCGGCGAATCTTCGATCAAAGTAGGAACTATACACGACTGAGGCAAGTTTCACTAGCGGGACTTCGGTGGCAACATTGTTTCACGAGCCCAGATTTCGACAGCCGATTGTATACGCAACAAAAGCCGGCTCTTGGTTTTTTACTCTCCACGATACTGTGTTATTTACGCAGTTCACGTAATTTCATTCAAGCCGTGCCACTAACGGCATGAAAATCGTAGAATTTCGATAGATTAGTCAACCAGCCGCTGTGGCTCAATTTTCTTATATACCACAATCACTGATTAACGCCTCCTTGGCTTGCTGCGCCGAACGTGGAGGAATGAACACATTGCACGTATCCGAAGTGATCGCAGCGCCTTGTGTTGTGCTGCAGGATGCACCCGGTGGGCCCATGGCTGGTGCTGGTTCTTCTCGCGAGCGAGGCAGCCCTGGGCGCGCGCGTCGGGGGCCTAGACTTGTCCGACCTGTGGAAGCGGGGCCCGCTGGCCCTGCGCAGCCGTCCGCTGCCGTCGCTGAGCATGCACAATCGGGACCACATGCCTTCGCTGTCTATCGTCTCGCCGCTGGACGTGCTGCGTGACAAAATGATGCAGGACATCATTGAGCGCAGCATCAAGAACAAGATCCAGGCAAACGACAAAATCCTCAAGGACCTGGGAAAGCGCAGCGACCGGTCGACCTTTAAGGTGAGACGCACGGTAAGGACGCCGACCAAAGTGAAAGTTCAAGGCACATGTTCGCCGTAAAATGACATCGCGTAGGCATACACTCATCGCCATCGCTCCTGTTGAGAGTGGGCGCGAGCGGCTCATGCAAGAGCGTGCCTCCCCCCACACTCTCAATAGTTTTGTAGAGGAACTTCGCAGTTACCCCCGAAAAAGGCTCTTTGCTCCTCTCAAAGACGTAATGCGCGCAAAGATTCCACACGGAGCGTCAAGGAGGGCACTTTCCTCCTTTTGGAGTTAAGCGCCCGTTTTTTGGAGTAACTGCAGGAATGTTCACGCCGTCTGCACATGACCCATCGGCGCCTACACAAGCGTGTTTCCTTTCAGACGGTGCCGTAGCGTGGTGTAGTGGTTAGTGTACGTGCATGTTGACTGAATGGTCGTGAGTTGGAATCTAGTGTGTTTGCTGCACGTTTTCCAGAATTTATTTCTGAATTTGATGCATGCACATCGATTTACATCTAATGAAATTCCAGCACGCATTCCGAAAGGCTGGTTAAGCCAACCAAACCTTGATTTTTCTCTTGCTATCTGTTGCTTCTTTGAGGAGTAACCACGAGAGCGTGGTTACTCCTGCGCAGTCACTCCTCTAAAGGAGCAACCTCCACACCCTTTTTTCCTCCTTTACTTCTTAGAGTGCAATCGAATACGTATCCTCCTGAAGATTGCTCAGCCAAAGCACTGATTTTCCGGTTTCGTTTATTTACGCTATAATTGCACTGCTTGAGACTCCTTTCAAACTTGGTCATTCAACGTTCAAAGTGCATTTCAAATGTTGAATAGTTTGTGTAAAATTATATCCCATCCTGCCTTAGAAAGGCAGTCGCATTGCTAACCAAGGAAGAACATCTGTTTGCCAATACTCTAGTCTGTTTGAGGGCTCAACAATGGGTGAACGCCTTCTTATGAGGCGAAACGAATCGCGCTATTTGCCATGCTTCTTGAACGCCTTTTTGGGTAAATGAATACCGATTAGTCTAGGCGTTTCTGTTGCACCAGCCACGCAGGCGGACCACTTTACTTTTTTGTGAGAGGAGCATGCAGGTTTACGCAATACTATTCGGACGATACCGTCCCACTGAAGTCGTTCAATGAAGCAATGCCATGTTTTGGCACATGGGCGCACGTGCTTATGGCTGATCCTATAGAAGGTTAAAACACGGAAATGAAACGCATTTTCGCAGAAGTACTTGAATGTTTATTGCGCATTATTTGGTCAGACGGGCGAAAGAATGGATGCTAAAGCAACCAATTACAATGCCATGCGAAGAACAGCTCGAAACTTGCAGCGCACATCTCAGGCACGCGCGAACTGAGCATACCCAGCCCGAGCGCAGACTAACTACATGCGTACGTACATACGTACGTACGTACGTACATACATACATACGTACATACGTACATACGTACATACATACGTACATACGTACATACGTACATACGTACATACGTACATACGTACATACGTACGTACATACGTACGTACATACATACATACGTACATACATGCGTACGTACATACATACATACGTACATACATACGTACATACATATGTACATACGTACATACATACGTACGTACATACATACGTACATACATACATACGTACATACGTACATACATACATACATACGTACATACGTACATACATACATACGTACATACGTACATACATAGATAGATACATACATAGATAGATACATACATACATACAAACATAGATAGGTACATACATACATACATACATACGTAGATAGGTACATACATACATACATACATACATACATACATACATACATACATACATACATACATACATACATACATACATACATACATACATAGATAGATAGATAGATAGATAGATAGATATATAGATAGATAGATAGATAGATAGATAGATAGATAGATAGATAGATAGATAGATAGATAGATAGATAGATAGATAGATAGATAGATAGATAGATAGATAGATAGATAGATAGGGTCAAAGTCGCCGATGTTCACTAAGAAACGCTTCGCATTTAACATACTGCAAAACTGGTATGGTATGACATGACTGCATGGAAAACGTGAGTGAAGAGCCCCAACGTGGAAATCATGACATGCATGTCATGTAAGTCATGATAGGCCACGCTCATGGTGCACTCGAGGTTGTTTCACTGGCTTAACATATACCAAATTTGGTATTACGTGACGCGAACGGACGACGAAAGTAAATGACACTTCCAAACATGATAATCATGGTATGCGTGTAATGTATAACATGACTACACGCTACGCTCATACTGTGCTGGCGGCCGTTTCGCTACCTTTACGTACATCAAATCTGATGTTACGTGACATGAATAAGTGATGAATGCATGTGACTGGTGCAAGCATGATAATAATAACATGCATGTCATGTAAGAACATGACTACATACCACGTTCATGATGCACTCGCAGCCGTTTCGCTAGCTTCACACATACCAAATTTTGTATTACGGGACGTGAACAATGGCGAAGGTAAGTGACACGTCCAAACATGATAATCATGATATGCGTGACATGTAAAACATGACTAGCTGCTACGCTCATAGTGCACTCGCGGTCGTTTCGCCAGCTTCACATATACCGAATTTGGCATTGCGCCATGCGAACGGGTGACAAAGGTAAATGACACGTCCAAACATGATAAATTATGACATGTGTGCAAAGTAAAACATGACTATCTGCTACGCTCATAGTGCCTCGCGGCCGTTTCGCTAACTACACACATAGCAATCTTGGCCCGCCGCGGTGGTCTTGTGGCTAAGGTACTCGGCTGCTGACCCACAGGTCGCGGGATCGAATACCGGCTGCAGCGGCTGCATTACCAATGGAGGCGGAAATGTTGTAGGCCCTTGTGTCAAGATTTGGGTGCACGTTAAAAAAAACCCACGTGGTCGAAATTTCCGCAGCCTTCCACTACGGCATCTCTTATCTCATATGGTGGTTTTGGGACGGTAAACCCCACATATCCATCAATTATAGCAATTTTAGTGTTGCGTGACGTGGATTGATGACGAATGTATATGACTGGCGCCAGTAATATAGTCATGAAATGCGTGTCATGTAAGAGTATGACTATAGTGGCTAGAAAGAGTTTAGTATACAGCCTCCAGAGGGCGCAACCGCTCGCTGGCGCACGACAAACGAGTCCGGGCTGTGAGGCGTCTCCCGTTTAAAACAAGATTTGTGGTAACGGTACAAAGACGCTGTGCCCGTCACACAGGGCGCCAATAAGTTGTGAGTGAAGAAAAAAACCGATCTTTATAGTACGCTTCCAGGTTATGTACATCTGAACAGCACATACAAGCGGAATATATAGCGCACACTGAACGAAGATCTAGGAGATTCGGCCCTTCAGGCCCAGTTTATTACCATTCGTTTCCACACAAATGCATTTGAATATAAAGACATCAATATCAATATGCGTTTATAGATGTTACTTAAAAACAAAGTACAACAACCAGATAGAAAGACGCAAGGACAAGTGTTTTGATGCAGAATGTGAGTGAATGAGAAAAAGAGAGGTATACCTCAACGAAATAAACACTAAATAATAAAACTTCATTAAAAATTAGCATCAACACACAATATATTGAAGTTCATGCACACATGAGGAATAAGTATTAAACATATATATTAGGAAGCTGCGACAAACGAAAATAGATGTACTTACTTTAACATAATAAATAAAGAAGAACAATAAGTAAAAGCCAAGAAATACACGAACGCGAACTTCGATTTCTCAGTGCCCTTATTTAAAACGCGACTTTGCAAAAACAAAATCAAAATTCCAGCAAAATTTCGCCTGTGCGGCTGTCCCGATCTTTTTCCACGTACGGCCTAAGCTTCACATACTGGTCTTCAAAGAACTTCGTCACTGCTCTTTTCTGCTTACACAGAAGAGCACAATGTAGCGGGTGCATTTCCTAAATTAACAATTGGCAAAGGCAATTAACTCAGTAAAAAAAAAGTGCGGCCTGTTGCCTGTGTATTTTTTCTCTCTTGTTGCTTTATCCATCCGGCAGTTTCTATATATGAGCAATCCAGCCTTGGCCGGCTCTCACATCCGCCTTGGCGGAAGGTGGATGTTCATCGCAGCAGCATCCCTCTCTAGTAATCAAATGGGACAGATTTGGCGCCCACCCCCCTCTTTGTGAGGGCGGCTGTCCCCCCCCCCCCCCTTCCACCTGCACACACCTAGACAAATGACACGGTGATTTGCAAGGAACTTTGTCGCAGCATATTTCTGCATGCGTAGAGAGCACAATAAAGAGGGTATGATTAGCAAATTAACAACAATTGGTACAGACAGCTTTAAAAGAAAGGCCCGTACTCTGATGCGTTTTTTTTTTCGTTGGTGCTTTATTAATCTGGAAGTTACTTGTTGGCCATTCCAGCCTTGTTCAAGCGACGCGCTGCAACCGCAAACAAACGAATTGAGAAAAGGTATGGTTTTATTATTTACCACAAATTTGTTTTGTTGAAATGTTTGGCGCGTGAATCGCAATTAGGCAGCAGCAGCTTCTTAAACAGGCCGTCATCTAGACATCGTCGCTTGGGCCTCAACACAAGACTCGCGAACGAGAAAAGTCGCCCTGCCGCTGCATGGGAGCACAGACTCGTGCTCTTCTGGCTGGTTGGTTTTCACTTTTGCTAAAGCGACCTAGCGCGAAGCTGGAGGGGAACACATAAACAATGAAGACGAGCGCTTACTTCCAGTTGCAGGTATAGCGTTTCCTAGAAACATAGAAAAAGCATAAAGAAGAACGAACAAAACAAGGAATGCGAAAAGAAAAGACCTCCTTCCAATCACCGTGTGGCCACGCTGGCGTCTTCCAGAAATGCTTTCGAGAAAGAAGTATCGTCGATGGCCCACGGCAGCACACGCTAAATTCTTTGGCTGGTTTGTGGCTTCCGCGAAAAGCTCCGGTTTTTCAAATGGGCGCCGAAAAAAAATATTAAAGAGAGAAAAAAAAGGAATAAAATGCACTGCTCGTTCGAATAGCATAAGGGAACACGTTTTTTAAACGACGCTGTCGGTTGGCGCCTATTGTGTAGTATACAATGCTCCTCACAATGAAAATATCACTGCTGGAATTCAAAATGGCAGTAAAACATTGTTGCGAAGCTCAAGCAGGCAATCATTCAAACACATTCCAGTTCTGCCTGAAGGTGCACAATGGAATGCGGGTAGCAAAGCGACTAGCTCGCTTTCAAGAAGATAGGAGTCAGTTTTGCCCTCAGCAGAAATGTAGAAATGGTGGCTGGATATCTCGCCGCGGAATGCCAAGGTCACAGCAGGGAAAAAAAAATTCTGATTGTAACCACCTCTCGGCTCACTCCCGAAAAAAAAAAAAGAGTAACGAGATGTCCGTGCCATTGCGATACCGCCGATGCATCGTAAAAAAAAATCACTTCTGAGATACAAATACATCGTTGAAAAGTATTTCGATACAGCAATACAGATACTCAAAATTATCTCTGAAATACTGTCGCGGTACTCATGTTTTTATATATAGATATGATATATAAGGAGATGTTGGCGCACCATTATGGCGCCGGCTACTCCTTAGCCGTTGAGTGAAACTTGAACACGTATCTTGAAGTAAAACATACAAAGCAGTGCATGGAGAATAGAAGACTCGGGCACAGATATGCAAAGACACACTTATACACACATATCACAACATAAGGAAATGTCCGAAAGCCAACGAATAAAGTACTCATGTATCGCGATACTGCCCAGCCTTGGTATGTGCCACATTTATTAGGTGAACAAGAAAAAGCCTCTGTGATGGTCTGGAGCACTGGACGACCTAGTCGTTACGCTAGTCGCATTCGGTGACACCTAGTTATTTTATTGCTGTTCTACAACGCTTAATCACTCATATTAACGCGATTCCTTTCCGGACAAGCCTGCCTAAGGCAAGTAGCGGACAAGTCCCAAGCACCGACGTGGCTCAGTGGTAGAATACTGGGCTAGCACGCAGCGGAACCGGGTTCGAGTCCCATGGTGTCCTTGTTATCAGGTTTTGTTTTCTTTTTCGTGCGACAGTGGTTACGACACCAGCGGTGGCGAACAACCACAGGACCACGCGTGACCCGAGTTTTGATCTCATGACAGCTTTCACTCTAATTACGTTGTGCTCACAGAAAAGAATTAAGTAGTCGTGAGCGAATCAATCAGAACAAGCTACCATAGTGCCCGTCACGTTCTTTCCAACGCGTAAGTTTCCGATTTGCGGCGTTCTCCGTTGCGCGTCCTTCGGTAAGTGATAAAACGATACGCTGCCATCTTTTCAGACACACAGCAAGGATCTTGGGCATCGCTTTCTTTTTTTTTCCGGGTTCGCGCGTCCGCCATGGCGAAATAAAAGAAATTGTGCGGCCGCTTTTCATCACGCGCAATGTGGTACCGTATCTCTTTTCAAGTGTGACCCAGTTGGAGTCGCCATTCTGAGCTTGTCGGCTATCTCTGCTTGAGCAATCGTAAACTCGCAAAATGCAGCGAAATCACGAGTTCATCGCACGCGCCATATAATCATGCGAGATAGGCAGGAGCGGGAGGCATGGCGAAGCAGGGTGGGAAACCACTCACAACTTATCTCCTATTCGAAAGAACGTGCCTTAATTGTATCACGTAAATCAACCTTCTGACGTCACGAAGAGCAAGAGAAAAACGAGAAACGCCAAGAAAAAATAACACGCTTGACCGTGTATCATCAGAAGCTGTTTTAGGGTCCTTATATAGACATTGCATGCACGCAAACACGGAAACAAAAAAGTAGTCACGACAGCGCCAACGTCGCTCTAAAAAAAAAATGAAAACTGCTAAAGAAAAGGGTATGGTGATGTATTCTATGCCCAGACTCCCCATTAATTGATTGATTTGTGGGGTTTAACGTCCCAAAACCACTATATGATTATGAGGAGACGCCGTGGTGGAGGGCTCCAGAAATATCGACCACCTGGGGTTCTTTAACGTGCACCCAAATCTGAGCACACGGGCCTACAGCATTTCCACCTCGTCGTTGTGGTTCATACTCCCTGCATATTTGCCACTGTGTATGAAAAATAAAACTCCAGTTGTTGGTGAGCATCTGTGCCTCGTGTTCTTACTGTCAGCCTTCATAAGGTGCGCGTTGTTTTTGACTCACCTCGATCGAAATGTCCTTATCAACAAACTTATTGTAATTGACCCTGAATTTCGCAGCTCACCATGGGCAATGAAAAGTGGTGTAGTGGCCATCCCATCAATAAAAAAAGAACTTCACGCCATTAAAAATTCACTCCCCAATCGGCGGCGCACCGCAATTATTGCGCGGCAGCGGCGCGGTTACTCTGTAGTTGGTTACAACCTGAGAATAAATACACGCTCCACCGCCAGCACAACAACGTGCCCGCACCCTAAAAAAATATCGAGTGAAAAAGGTGTTTTTTTTTTTTGTCCCAGAACAATAATCGTCATCACGCTTGCGTGCGCTTCCTTTCTTGAAAACTCGGCGCTGGCCACTTTCCTATCCAGAATGCAATGTAACCCTGATAATGGGCATGTCGATCGTGACCGGAATGTACCGGGCGCGGGGCGATAGTGCAAGGATGGAACGCAATATAGATGACGATTATTGTTGTGGGACAAAAACACCCTTTTTACTCGCTCTTCTTTTAGAGTGTCATTCATCTGTGCAACAGAGCAATGATTTACGTTCCAACCATAAGCACGTTTTCGCTGTTAATGCATATGCTAAACATACGATAAGCTGAAGGTTCATCGTTTCTTTGTTGAAACGTTATGTTTGGCAAAGCAATGCAGTAGGAACTTTTGATGAAATTCGTTGAGAAGTAAATTGTTTCGAACGAAGAATAGCGAAATGAGCACGAGCCTGTGCGGGATATGCATGACGTCAGGTAAATAACCGATTACGTGAGACGTTTATTCGGACAACGGTGAGCGCTGTGGGTGGAGCTTACATTTATTCTTAGGTTGTCGCGACAATAGAGACTTCGACGGCGACGCAAACAGCATGAGCGAAAACGGGCGGCGCACAGCTCTATATACTCTTCGTAATGCAACTATTTGCTGACGATTGCGTTTTATACCGCGAAATAACTAATCAGCATGACAACTCTATTCTACAATCAGACTTGCTCAACATGTCCAACTTATGCCCGCAACAGGTAATGTTCTTAAATCCCAGAAAATGTATAATCATGCATATATCGCGTCACTCTCACTTATCAACATATTTCGGCTATCCTGTCGATAACATAACTCTCAAGTACGTAACATCACGTGAATGTTTCGGAATTCAGCTCACCCATCACGTATCATGGCATGAGCACATCACTAACTGATCTCTCGGGTACATACTTTTCCGAAGCTCTATGTCATTTAAAATTGTTATTCTGCAAAGCTCTATTTATACCAAAACTCGACTATCCTGCTTCTGTTTGGAACCCCGCTCAAAAAACATCAACTATTTTTGAATCAGTTCAAAATCGTTCAGCGCGTTTCCTTCATTCCAACTATTCCCGCACAGCTAGCGACTCGCTAATTTAATCGGACCTTGCACTAAGGAATTTGAAATTGCGAAGAAAAATTTCTCGTCTATGTCTGTCTAAACAAACTCTGTACTAAAACAATTGACTTAAACAAGAACTCATTTCAGGACCTTCATGGTGTCTTGATCATCACTCTTTCATTCCTTATGGTCGCACTAATGTTTTTTTTTTTCAGACTCCTTTTTGCAAAAAAAAAATATACAGCAGATATTCCCGCGAGGGAACCACGTGCAAAGCAGTTTAGCACATGGAGTTCCGCAAAATATATCGTTGGAGTTTCCGTTTGCGGATTCAAATCGTTTGTCGTGGCGTTTCCACCATTGTATGTACGGGTGTTGAAGAGGCGTTCGAAAGGCGTTTGTGGTCTTTGTTGTTGTTATTTAAATTTGATAGAGAAAGAGAAGTTTGCATGGTTGACTCTATACACTCCGCTTCCGACCTATAGGGGGCGCTTTTAAAGCGGCGCGCAACACCACTTGTGGCACGGCGGGCCCGCAACATCGTGCAGGAGACAGTAGCTCCTCGTTGCTTTGGCAGCTGTGGTTGCAAATGCGCCCGTGGTCGGCGCGTTGGTTCTTCGAAAATGATTTTAAGATATCGCAGGGAGACATTCTTCGATTTACATTGCCACTATCAATAGATGGGAAAACCTGCACAAAAGCGGCCACGCTAGTGAGCGCCCATTGTCAGCAAATGCGTGCGTCAGGTGTGCGCGGGGCAAGATGCTTGTTTCATCACTGTAAGCTGTAATTCTTTTTCACACTCGGAGTATTATTGGTGCGTGCAAAATACTCAGAACATTTAGAAATATTGATGGATCTACTGTGGCAATCATGGCGAGTGGCCGGCGACGTTTGATGCAGCGAGCCTCGCGAATCGCTCTATCGCGGCATCATCCTCGCTCATCGTGGCACCAATGCTTGAGGCGCGGGCGAGGAAGACGACGCGCTGCGGCAGAGAGGACGCCGCAGCCCAGTTTCGTTGTCCACTTCACCTGGTAAAGTGTCGATCACTTCGGCCAACATGACGTCCCTATCAATCACTACAACCTCTTGCGTTGTTTCAGGGGCGAAACTATTTAAAGCGGCACCCGTTCGTCCCTCGTATTAGTGCGTAACATGTCTTACGCTTTGACCTGCAAGGTGGGAGATTTCTCCTGGGCGTTGCTGAACAATGAAAAATTCGCAGCACTAAAAGCTCAATTCTCCTGTCTCTCATTGCCCATTAGCAGCCATTGGCACGTACATTGAGCACTATCTGACAAGAAAGGGTTGCTACGTTATACTCGCTGTACGTAACCTCCTTGGTTTTAGAAAGGTTTAGCGAGCGTTGGACTGTAGTGCCATGAATACAATGAACTAGTATATACCATGAACTCGAGTTGGTTAAAGGTGGGAAGTAGACACGAAGCACAAGCCGTAAAAAAGTGTGCGTGTGCCACCTCTGGTTTAGTCCTTGAAATGTACGCTGGATGGCGGTGCTTCCATATGCGGAATATATGATGAAAAGATGCCAGATAGTGGTACTTGGAGTGTTGACTAGATGGAAGAATGGACACGCAGACAGATATGGACTGGCGCGCGGATGGCTGCACGGACGGATGGATGGACGCAGGGGCGGATGCATGGACGAACGCAGGGATGAACGCACGGACAGACGCACGCACGGACGGGCGGATGGACGCAAGGACGGTCAAACAGACGAACGCATGGACGGACGGAATCAAGAACGAATGGACAAACGGATATGCTTTGCCCCGCTCTCCATCATTCACCCCGTGGATATGCTGCCATTTTTTATGCTTTCCGAAACGCACATCCATCACTGCAGCATGAAAATTGGCAAAGCTTCGTTTTTCACCCGGTAGTTCTGCTACTTCTCGCCCAGCATCATATCTTCCTAGCACGTGCTATAGCCAATGGAGCATTTGCAATGACGAATGCGATTTACTACGCGAGACAAAACGAATGAAATGCTAAGGTTGCCTAAATTAAGCTTAACGTTCAAGAAAATTAGTGTTTTTGGTCAATTAAGGTAATTAATCCTTTCGAAAACGATCAATTGCTAATCATTTGACATTATCAACATATTCCTTTATATAACAGGGCACCGCCAATTTCATGGCCGATCCCCTGAGGTGGGTTGCGCCAGTTTAATGCGTGTCAACCAACACATCAAAGTCAAAGCTTGATCCAACCGCGTTGGCGTAGCGCGGCTGGTAGAGAAGTTGTGTATAGACCGTTTTCCGCAGCGGCAAACGGGCGCTGCCACGTTTGAACACGTGATTTAATGACCTCCTTTCCACCGACGCCGCTCCCTGGTTCAAGGCCAGCAAAGCGGGCGCAGCGGTTTATAAGGTTAGATGTTGCCATGGCAGACAGTGCGGTGAGCGCCGCTGTTTCATATACTCTCACATCGTCGCCCGTCTATACAGAAATATATTATATAAAAAGTAGCCACTCGAGCCTTTTCGCGGCCGAGCAAGAGTGTCTGACCAACCGCTTGATGGCGTACCCATGCTAATTCTATTCCTTTGTCAAGACATGTTTTTCAAAAACTTGACATCAATTTCCTGCAAAAATGAAATTTTATTCATAGGTGCAATCTTCCCTGTCCACTTTATATCGTGTTCTGCTGACGACGTTTAATACTCTACCACAAAAATCAGTGAAGTCTGACTAGAAAGTGTAGTCATTGTGCATTTGTTTTGCACAAAGGGTGCCCATTCATTTGATTGAGAAGTACTCTGCATGTATTCCCTTCTCGAAAGCATGAATGTGTAGCCTAGTGCTGAAAACACTCGCTTTCAAAACTCTAGGGTACGGGCCCAAATTCAAGCATCGTAAAGGAAACATTTTCTTATTTTATTTATGCTGAAGACATTATTGGGTCTGAACAGCCACTCTTGGCGCTGAAAGCAGCGCAGTAGCCCGGCTCCAAGGCCCTACAGGAGTGTGCACTCTTTATGTAAGTGTGTTTCTCTATGGCCCGGCAGCGCACCGGCTCGGCAAACTGCTAACGAGTAGGTCCTTAGCCGTGTCCCTGATACGGGAGACAGAAAGACGCGTCTTTTTTTTGTCTTCATATAAAGGGCCGCGTATATAACGAGAGACATTTTCTTGCTACGCTGACCCGCGCCCGAATAGTCTAAGCCACCCGTTTCTCGCCGTAGGCTTCAGGGCAACGTCCACCACATGCCACATCGTGGCAGTGCCGCCGAGGAGCAGGCCACGGTGCTTCAGTGCAGTAGCCTCATCTAGTTTTGCTTAGAAACCTAGCTGCGGAAAAGCGTCTATACGGTAAGATGCTACGTAACTCAGTTCGCCACTTAACTGATGGACCTATCAACCCAGCAAAGTACTAATTGACGTCACATCATATTCCCAAAAATTATGAAGAGTAGGCAGGGCATTGCTAATTATTCAGGTCCATTGCTGTATTCCATATGCTTTGAGCTGAATTAAAATGCCTTGCATAACTTTCTTCTCACACCAGCTCTATGGCAGCAGTAAGATCATTGCACGTGCAGAGGTTGTGTCTGAGACCGATTCAAACATGCAGCGGCGCGGGAGATACGGTAGAGGGCTGATTTGATGGATATGTGGGGTTTAACGTCTCAAAACCACCATATGATAATGAGAGACGCCGTAGTGGAGGGCTCAAAAAATTTCAACAACCTTCAACGTGCACCGAAATCTGAGCACGTAAGCTTACGGCATTTTCTCCTCCATCGAAAATGCAGCCTCCGAGGTCGGGATTTGATCCCGCGACCTGCGAATCAGCAGCCGAGTACCTTAGCCACTAGATCGCCACGGCGGGGCCCAGACGGCAGAAGGAGCGGGAACCAAACACGTTTAGGGGCTAAGCTTTTTATACCATGGGTCCTGCATCCTCGATGTATGTAGTTGAAGGTGGCTACTTGCCGTTTAGTTCTCGGAATGTCCGCTAGATTGTGGTGCTTGTATATGATGAATTACGGCTTGGTGGCGCTAGCCACCGCCCGATCTTAAGGGTACAGCCATATCCATCCATCCATCCGAATATATGATGAAAAGACGCGAAGTGGTGGTACTTGGAGTGTTCACTAGATGGACGAATGGACACACGGAAGGACAGGCAGACAGACGCCCAGTCCGTCCGGACAGACAGACAAATGCTGCCAGCGGACGGACGATTCACGGTTTACCGATAAAACCCTCCGAAACTTCGCCCCACTGATCATTATTCGCTCCGTGTATATGCTGTGATTTTGTTTTACGTCTCACAACTATGATCCACTTATTCAGCTGCCCAAAAAGCAGGGACGAAACTGTAAAACGTCGTTCCCGGAGGACACTACGTGTACCTGTCGGTGCAATCTACTACTCAGCAGTTCATAATTTCGATAAACTAGCGGGCTTTAGGAGAGCATTTGGTTCTGCTCGCGCTCTCAATGGCTGTCTGCTCTGACGGCCGTGGGCTGGCGCACCCGTCGCTGTGCACGTAGGGGCTCTATGTGCACGGATTGTATACTATTTCTTCTTCATTCATTGTTCATACATAACCGTAGATCCCTTTGAGCGGAGTGGAGGGGGCACTGACCACTTCATACCGGTGAGCTACCGTGGCGCCTAAAGCAGCAACTTAGTAGCGCAGCGTCAGGTAAACCTCGAGAGAAACCGGCGCGAAGGAACAGAACCAGGCACAGCTGTGGCACTCTGTGTCTGGCGCATGCGCGGCAGAGACAGGTGGTACTAGCGGTAGCGATTTATTTATTTATTTATTTATTTATTTAGTATACCTCGAAGGCCCCAGTCGGGGTATTACATGAGGGGTGGGCATAATTAGCAACATATTAACGATTCAATCACGGTCTTGAATACACGGGGGTCGGAGTGGTGCATGACGAAGGCAGGCAAGTTGTTCCAGTCCCGGGCGGTTGCAACAAAAAAGGAGCGAAGATGGGCAGTAGTTTGTGCTGGCGGTGGATAAACGGCTCGGGGATGGTTTGTACGGCTGGATAATCGATGAGCAGGCAAGATGGCTGGAACGTTGAAAGGAGCGTGATAAAATTTGTCAAAAAGACAGAGCCGAGATATATGACGACGTGATTCTAGGTTGTTGAGGTGGCCACGAGTTTTAAGTTCGGAAACGCTGGAATGATAAGAGCGATGGGTGGACCATAAGCTGCGTCTCATCTACAGCCAGCGCCGAGTGGAACCGCCTTCCTACCTCTATCGCCTGCATCGAGGACGCTTCATCAATCAAGGCTGCACTAATCAATTATGCCTTGAGCCTATAATAGCTTAGTTTTGTTGTATTTTAGATGAGAAGCTGCTTGTGGTCAGGGCTTGTACCTTGTCCGTGGTCGTAGCCACGCCAGTACTCGCAGCAACCAGTAGATCGCTCCGAGGTAGAGCGCTCGCTCCACTCCGGTTCGTGCTCCGGTATGAGTCGACACCACTAGAAGCGCTGCTCTGCTCTGTACAATAAAAGCGCTTACCACTCTTCTTCATTGACACAGCGCAGTATACTTTGAACGAAGACACGAGTGCCCCGGAGGCAAGGGCTCGCGAAGCGGCTGTGTGCACAACCACGAACGTCTGCGGTAATGAACAGAGGGCACCTTTTTACAGAACTCTAGGTCGACCCATGGCTGCTTCGCATACTACTCGGTGTCTGTACAGGGAGATGTGTGCGGATTTTTCGCTAATTCGCTGTACTTGTCTGTTTCATCTTGTTGTGTTTCTTCTTGTCTTTGTAATACGCACCCCCTCTGTAACACCTTTATGTGCCCTAATATTAAAAAATGAAGAAATAAATGTTGAATAAAAGATTGGGGTGCTGGCTAAGTGACGACACCACAAAGAGCACACAAGGAGGTGATACGGCAGTGTGCCTTTTAGTACGAACATACCAAGATGTCTTATCAGACAAGTATACTACAGCTAGGTATTTCTCTCCACCTCTGGGTTCTCCTCAATTTCTCTCGTGTAAATTGCCAAGACAATCGCAATGGTCGAAAGGCAAAAGGAAGACGCCAACCAAAAAAAAAGACACATTAAAATTACACACGTTCCGGCTCCCGTAGGGAGCCGAGCCTTGTTTTTAGCGTGATTACAGCCTAGCGAACGAGCTTTTGTCAAACACTTGACTTCACTGTGTGCAGTTTTCACCCTCCTCACGGATCCCCCGAGCATACGAAAAACTCGGGAGTTCTTTATTTTTTTTGAAGACCTATTTTAGACAGTGCAGCAGAAATATTTAGAAAAAGAAGGAACAGAGCTAAGATTACAGAGATTTTAAGCGGCCGTAAATGTGAAGAAATGCTTAGTGCCGTAATAGCTCAAGTGCGTGAAAGTTTAGAAATGTGTTCTTTAACGCAAGACAAGAATTTAAGTAATAAGCACGCAGTGATTCAACTAATGCAATACGAATCGTTCCAAGTGTTTCTGAAAGACCGCCTGCATATGTTATAACCGTGGTATAAAGCTCTATGTAAGGGACTTCAATTGTCATTGATCGGTGGATTGATTGATTGATTGATTGATTGGTTAATTGATTGATTTATCGATTGATTGATAATTCACTAATAAAGTTACTCTCTTTTTTTTCGCTATGCAGGAATCCTCAGAAGAACTTCTCTGAAGGCCGCCTCACATGGACAAAAACTGAATTCTAGGAACTCCGGGACGTAAAAAAAATTCGAAGAAAACTATACAACCCTTGTGGAATCGTTTAAATAACAGGGTTTATTTCCCTTCTTTGCTCATAAATGAATCCACACCTGCAAAAACTTTCGAGCAACCGCAAAAAGAAAAGCGGATGCGAGACTTTCTCACACGTTCTACAGTGAATCTTGAACGTTGCCTGAATTTGCTAAACGCTGAGTGGAAAGTACGGAAGCATGATTTGGGAAAAGCGTTGTGAATGCGGGCCCACCTGTCGGAGATAACGCTTTCTCTAGGCACTACAACATTGTAAACAGTCTATTCTCCGAATTACACTTAGTTGCTGTGTAAACACCGGCGGCATAGGAGTTAGCAAGCCGTGTCATGTAAAATCCTCTCCGCTTGCGAAACTTCATTGCGGGTGCAGGCGCTGTACGCATCATTGGCGACGTCCCAAAAGCTTAGCTGTTCAATGCACCACAAAGATTGCATTCATCAGTCCTCGCAATGAGATGATCATATTCTGTAAATATTGAGCATCGTACATATATCTTTATTTATGGAGCGCCTATCTCACCCCTGTATTCAGGAACGCTCCTCGACTCGAATTCCACCCTTCACTTGACTGAGCTGAGCACTGCACCGCTGCCCGACTGATGCTGCGCTTCTAAAGAATCACATTATTGCCGATATGCAGTGACTTGGTCTGCCAAGAGACGGCGCTTCCATCGACTTTTTCAAGTCAAAGTGAAACATTGAGTGAAAGAACGTTCTAGAATGACACGGGGTGTACAATATGTTGCTGAGCTGTCCTCTCGGCGATAATCTTCGGCAAGGGAAATAAATTACATGGCAAACCTTATTTCCTACAATACGGCTTCTGTGCCGAATGAAATGTTCTGCAGTTTACGTAAATAATTTACTCAAGGGTGCGAGCTCACCATCTTTTGTCTATGGCAATGATAGTAATACGCAGGTGTCGGAGGCGTTTGCGCTGCAGAGGTAATTTACCAGAACACAATGCAAGAGTCTCAGCTTTTAATGTGTGATCAGATTTATATCTTCCAGTGCGGAACAGCTTGCCTTGTTATTCAGCAAGTCAAGCATTTCTATGCGGCCCTCTTTCTGTTCCTTTCCTAGTGTAAGAAGACATAGCAAGCGTGCCGAACAGGTTGGAGCTATCGCTAATGAAGCCTGTCGGTCCACCGATCCGATGCGGGCTCATTTACCGTCTGGAAAGAGACGCCATGGAAGCCCCAACAAATCCCGCTCATAAGAATCGTCCTTATCTGCGCGCTCTGCTACGGCAGCATAGAATCGGGGTCTGTGCTAGCCGGGCCTCGAATAAGCCTCAACGCTTCCCCCAGGAAATAAACGACGCTGTTTGGGAATATCCACTGCTAACCGCTTTGCGAGCAATAACTTGCTTTTCCTCGACACAGGTGGGGCCAGCAGGAACGAGACTGGATGTAGCTGCTGCTGTATTAAGACTGTTCATTAAACTTATTTTGTTAACATCGAAATGCGTTATTTCTTTGGCTGAGCTGCTTCTGTCCGACCGATAAAAGCCGCTGCGCCACGCTTGAACGACGCCGCCTCCTCGGCATGTGCTCGGACACGACGACAAGGCCATTCAAGGGACATCTAACGATTTAGGTCAGAGTGAAATCTCAGTGCATGACAACGTCTAAAACGACAATATTATCAACAGTGCCCTATTTACAGAGACATAGTTGTAAATGAACAAGAACGCATGTGCCGAAATTAGGACATTTGCAATATTGTCGTAATGACGTCAGACTTACCGCCTACAATTAATCACTAGTAATCGAACTAGCTGCACTAAATTACGACGCTTTCGTGCATCTAGAGACGCAATAAAATGCTGCTTGTTCGTTTCTGTTTGATTCGTGGAAAGAAGAACCGCCGGACGGGGGAATGGCACGCGTGGTTCAAAAGTTCCAGTACTTTGCCTCGTTAAACTGACAGGCCGTGCCATAGAGTTTCATAAAATAATACTTAGAGGGGGGAAGTACAGGCTTAAGATCTGCTTCAGATGGCTCTTGAGATTCGCAATGCTAGCTTGCCGAGTATAAAACAAAGTAATATGAAACTATATCCAACTTAAGCTTGTTTCACTCTTTTGTATGTAAACTTCATCGCAAAAATGTTTTGTACATATAAGGTAGAAGTGAAACCTCGACAAATTTAACCAACACGGTGTACATCGCTCTGCCATTGCGTTCCAGATCTGGCATCAAGATATAATGAAAAATTTATACTGCACATGACAACAAACACGCTTGTTTTTCGCTCTAGAGTGCGCATCATCTATTTATGTAAATAACAGCAGAGTATCAAGTGAGAAACACTTGACGTTTTGTCTGCTGCGATGCCAGGTGCGTCTGCCTATGCCCCAACGCACCTCTCGTTTTCTTCTGAAGTCTAGTCAATGGAGCATGACGGTGCGTCTGCTTAGTTTCGTCGTCGTTTTGCCGTTGATTCGAACGAGTTTAGGCAAAACGGGCTCGTGTAGAAAACATGAACTGGATGCAATATACCGCACCGGCATGAGACGCTACAACTATGCGCAGCGGTGAGTGCACGACGCTTCGTTTAAACTGCCAAATACGACTCGTAAAGCTCAGATGTCGCAGCAAATCAAGAGACCTAGCGGTTTTCAGTCTCTTCGAACAACAAAGGCACTGCTTCAGTGCTTCTCACTTCCCCGCGCTGCTCGAAGAACGAAACTAAAGCTGTAAAAAAAAAGAACTGTACACAGAGTCGCTAGTTAACGCTATGCAATCCGAAGCCTGCACTTCCCATAATTCTCATGTGGGTACACGATCACAGCCAAGATTACTCTCTAGGTATTATTGTATGAAACTCTATGGGTCACGCTCTCTAGTGGGGCCAGATTGAAGCAAGCGCCCCGGTTATCTCGAAGGTCGTGGCAGGAAATTCTTCAGTGGCCGTTGTTGCTGTTATAGAGTTGATATACCGACTCTAGGGGAAAAGCTGCCCATAGAGCCCATGCATTAAAACCCACTCGGGAGCCACCATTATGTAACGACACTCAGCCGTCGGGAGATGGAAGCTCGCTCTCGTCACTGCATGCTGCAACAACCCCAGGCCTTTTTTTTTTCTGTTTCGTGGATCTCTGTTGCATCGCAGTAGGAGACTGTCACATAAAGTGCAGCTGTTGGCTCAAGGCAACAGAAAACAGGGACGATGGGGCGCATGCAAGCCGGCGGATTGGCCACACGGCCCCGCTCCCAAATGATGCGATGACACGGTAGTAGAATGACGGCGCCGTCTTTTTTTTTTATTTCTTTTGTGTAACCTCATTGTGCACCTTCCTTATGTACAAAAGCGATGATACACACTCTGCGAGTTATTGTGCTCATGTGTTTGTGAAATATTCCCTTTTGTTTGTATACCTTGGCCTGTCATTTTACTTTTCCTTATTACTCGCTTTATTTTATTTGTTTTTCATTTTGTTCTTGTATTTTGTTTTTGCCCTGTCATTGCAGACGTAATGGTGGACGGTGCTTAGTCAAGCTGCAATAACAGCAGTTTTTTTTGCCTTCCCCCCCCATTTTTTTGCCATTGTATCTATTTTGGTGAAATTAAAATAAATGAAATGAATAAATGAAATGAAAATAGTAAAGAAACACGCAAACTACACAAATGCAAGCACGGCTAGGATCACGGAGGAAGGTGAGGTAGGAGAGGGCATGCCCAGCCGGCGCGCTACGTGAAAAGTGTGGAGGAAACACGGAGGAAGGAAAGGTAAGGAGAGGCCCTGACGTCGCTCGTTGTGAAGCCGCGATGAAGCTGGAAGTCGGCCATATTGACTAGGCAAATTCTCCTCTCTTGTTTACATATGAATGCGAGCCCCGCCGCGGTGGTCTAGTGGCTAAGGCACTCGGCTGCTGACCCGCAGGTCGCGGGTTCGAATCCCGGCTGTGGCGGCTGCATTTCCGATGGAGGCGGAAATGTTGTAGGCCCGTGTGCTCAGATTTGGGCGCACGTTAAAGAACCCCAGGTGGTCGAAATTTCCGGAGCCCTCCACTACGGCGTCTCTCATAATCATATAGTGGTTTTGGGACGTTAAACCCCACATATCATTACATATGAATGCGAAGCAGAAGGCGCGACTCCCTCTCCGGCTCGGAAAGCACGTGGGCTGCGCAGCGCGTGTGTCGTGACGATCCGAAACTAATGAAACGGGGCTCATCACTCAGAGCCAGCGGGAGACCTCCAGCGAAATCGCTTCGTCCGAGTAATAACAGGGAGTAACAGCTCGCTGACAACGAAGCAACTACGAGAGAACGCGCGCTAGATGCACTGACAACGGCGAGTGTTTTCACGTCATGAATTCAGCAACTGTACAGACAACACGATCGGTCGTGCGCCTTCTACGGTTGCATTCCGCCACGCGGCCGACGCAGCGTCCGGCCACTGTGTCCGTGTTCCGCGTGAAACTCACCGGCGTAACCATTCTGCGACCGTGGTGACTTTGAGCACGGTGCAAGTGACACAACTGAACGTGGTTGCTCTTACGTTGAGATTACCTGCAATGCGGGGGGAGAGTATACGAAGCGGAACTGAATAGGTGTTTTAATGCGCACATGCAAGTTGTTACTGTGCACACACAACGCGAAACTACGTATGTGCACATGGTCCTCATTGTGTCTTGCTGGGCACAACAGTTTCGTTCATTGGCACAAGCAGGAGCACTGCCCAACCGTCACTGACCTGCAAGGTGTTCGTCGTCTTTCCGCTTCTTCATGGTGCCTAACGCAATTTCGCTGAACACTTCAAATGCTTCATCCGCGTCATCCGCCGCACGACACATAGATATGCGCACGTTCTACGCTCTGTTCAGGCCCCGCGATGGACTAAAGGTGTTGTAAACGTTGCTAAGAGTACAGTAACTCCCAGGAGAACACTGCGTAACCAATAACACGGCGCAGAGCACGGATATTGTCCGCCACGGCTCAGCGCGAGACCTGGGTAGGCACACATGCCGTCGCCAGCCACGGCCGCTCACTGCTAGACCAGCTCCACTGCGCAACACGTAACCATAACAACGCCGCCGTTGTGCCCAGTGAATATGGTCGCCATGATGTCACTTCCGCCACACTTTTCACGCCCAGCGCCGGCTGGGCATGCCCTCTCCTTACCTTTCCTTCCTCCGTGGGAGGAAATGACATCATGGCGGCCATATTCATTGGGCACAATGGCGGCGTTGTTATGGTTACGTTATGGTGGCTAGACCATAGTTACGTGTTGCGCAGTGGAGCTGGTCTAGCAGTGAGCGGCCGCGGCTGGCAGCGGCATGTGTGCCTCCCCAGGTCTCGTGCTGAGCCGCGGCGGACATTATCCGTGCTTTGCGCCGCGTTATTGGTTACACAGTGTTCTCTGGAATGTACTCTTAGCAACGTTTACAAATCTTTCTGTCCATCGCGGGGTTTCAACAGTGCGTAGAACGAGTGCATATCCATATGTCGTGCGGTGGATGAAGCAATTAGTGTTCAGCGAAATTGCGTTGGGCACCATGACGAAGCGGAACGACGACGAACGCCTTGCAGGTCAGTGACGGTTGGGCAGTGCTCCTGCTTGTGCCAGTGAACGAAACTGTTGTGCCCAGCAAGACACAATGAGGACCATGTGCACATACGTAGTTTCGTGTTGTGTGTGCACAGTAACAACTTGCATGTGCGCATTAAAACACCTATTCAGTTCCGCTTCGTATACTCTCCCTCCGCATTGCAGGTAATCTCAACGTAAGAGCAACCACGTTCAGTTGTGTCACTTGCACCGTGCTCAAAGTCACCACGGTCGCAGAATGCTGACGCCGGTGAGTTTCACGCGGAACACGGACACAGTGGCCGGACGCTGCGTCGGCCGCGTGGCGGAATGCAACCGTAGAAGGCACACGACCGATCATGTTGTCTGTACAGTTGCTAAAATATTAGACGGTTACAGTTTACGGTTAACGTGATAGCGGAGGTTAAAGGAATGGCGTTACCGTGCCGCAAACAGCCGTTGTGGATATGTCTTATAGTTTAGCGGGATAGCGTCTACGTGGTTTACGTGCACCAGCTAGGACGGTGGCGCCACCTATGGGATGGTTAATAAGTTGAAGACAGTGAAAAGGAAACGAAAACGTTTGCCTATGCCACCGCGCGAAGCATTGTTACAAGCTTATTTCCTTATAATAAAAGCAAATAAATATGAACCACGCACCAAACGCGAAAAAACTTATGTTGCCGGTTTGTATACATCGATCTTGTAGTTAGGCCTCGTGTTCAAAATAGGAAGCTATCTCGAAAATTACGCCAACTTATTCGTAATACTCGGTCATCGAAGCTAACTGAAGGCAAGCGAAACCATTTTAAAAGTCATTTGCTGCGAACAAGGTGAATCTTTCAACAACTACACCAAAATCACCTCGAAGCGGGTTTCTGAGAGCGCCGCCATGTTTACGTACACTTACGCTATGGTGGCTACCATACATACGCTACCACGGTAACCTTAAATCTGAAAAATACCGCGCGTACGGTAAGCGGTACGGGTAACGTACGTATCTGCGCATGCGCACTTCGATTCCGGTATTCCGGTAAGCCCGGTATACTATAACTGTCTATTGACGTGAAAACACTCACCGTTGTCAGTGCATCCAGCGCGCGTTCTCTTGTACTTGCTTCGTTGTCGGTGAGCTGTTACTCGCTGTTAATACTCGGATGAAATGATTTCGCCGAAGGTGTCACGCTGGCCCAGAGTTTTGAGCCCCGTTCCATTAGTTTCGCATCGTGCCGACACGAGCGCTGCGCAGCTCACGTGCTTTCCGAGTCGAAGAAAGAGTCGTGCCTTCTGCTTTATATTCGGATGTAAACAAGAGAGGAGAATTTGCCCAGCCAATAGGGCCGACTTCCGGCTTCATCGCGGCTTCACAACGAATGACATCAGGGCCTCTCCTACCTTTCCTTCCTCCGTGGCCGGAATAGACTGCAATAGGTGACCAGTAAAAGAGCGAAGGATTGTGGGATACACCGTCTGCTGCCGGCTACCGGTTCGAGAAGAGTAGACGACGGCGAACCGCTCCATCGCAAGCCTCAGATTATTCGAGATGTGCGCGCGTGGTCGCCCGTTTATCTTCGTCCTGATAAACTATGTTCGGTTGTTCAGCCGTTGACTCTTCCGATTAGAGCGTGAAAGTCAAGCACCGGTATCGATTTCCGTGAATTGAAGAAAAAAAATTAGGTAGGCCACGGCTGTGAAGAGAGCCACAGTGAAAGGTAGTCTTTTAGTACCGAACGTTAAAGCTTAAGTGTGCGAAGACCATTTTATCACATGTACGTGTATACTCCGCACTAATAAAAAGCTTACGCATGAATTTGCTGCGAATATTATACCGAGAAAGACCTTGTCGCACAGGTGCGCCAAGCCAAAACATTGTTACGTGGAAATTACAATAGACAGTTCGCAGCCACAACACAGCTCACCCTCACCAACAACGTCAACTTCTTCACTTTCAGCCTGAGGCGCCCTTTTTTGGTATGTCCCATTATTCCCTGTTAGCGTCAGTCGAAATCTTGTAACAATATGAGGAACACTCAGACGAAATCTGTACCTTCCATACGAGATGAGCGCCGGCCATTATATATATGACAAAAAACGCGAAAGCTTCACTCAAGAATAAGTTTACACGAAGCGCTGGACGAGTACATTTGCGTTTATCTTGTGTTGAATTCCAATGGTGGAGTCGGTGCAGCCGACCGACTTCGCGAGCGAGCACTCGACTCTGGCGTAGAGCAAATCCTCCAAATACGCCATCGGAACACAACCCGCCCTGCTGGAGCAAGGCGGAAGCTGCCGCGTTACCCAGGATACCTTGCGCGTGGTCTTTTCCGCTGTCTGTTTCCCACCTTACTCACGCCACGCCAGCCACGCCCCCAAGCTGGCAAACGTGTTAAAGAAAATACGTCACGTGGAGTTCCGGTCCACTCCACCGATTTCGGCGGAGCAGTTTTTCCTGCTCCACGGAGGTACTCCCGCTCTGAATCCCCTCCGGCTCTCTCATTGGAACTTTTGACTCTCGCTCTCACTCTGTCATTGGAACACACTTGCTTTGAAAGGAGCAGAAAAACTTGCTCCGACTCCGCCATTGGAATTCAACATTGGTCAAACTGTAAGCCAGGACGCCACACAAAGGAAGAAAAGCGTTAAACAAGCGACCCCACTGGAGCCAGTCCAGAAAGCTCGAAGTTTTAATTACTATATTCCGATGTCTTGCCCCCTTCCCCCCCCCAATAAACCTGTATCTACACAGAGCTGGTCAGAAAATATCACCCCTCTGCGCATTCTGCGGAGAAATGGAATCACTAGAAAATTATTTTTTGTATTGTCGCCGATATGCTATACCTCGAAAAAGGTTTCTAGTTATTCTATTTCTGAAAATAGGCGTTAGATTGGCGGCGGAAACTGCACTAAGCTTTGGTGCCTCAGTTTTGGGACATTGCCACAGGGATGCTTTGAATGTTTAATTATTTATTTATACTTATACATACAGCACCCTCTGGGGGCATTGTTGTAGAGGTGCTTACAAATTCAAAGCACATTTAAATCAGTGGGGACAAGTTGAATTGCACGGCACTCAAAAAATAAAAACAAATCAAAAATACCTAAATCACAGCATACAATATCGTTGTGTGACCACATACTGCTTTAAAAGAGAAGGAAACGCTGTGGAAGAGGAGGTCACAATGTTTTTTGGAAGACTGTTCCATTCGTGAATAGTTTTAGGAAAAAAAGTATTTGCATACGTTGATGTTTGGCACATATATTCACACACTTTCAAAGGATGGTCCCGTCGTGATGAGATGTATGTTGGTGGTCTGATGTATTTGTTTCTATCGATCCCAGTTTTGTCGTTTATTAGGTTGTACAAAAGACATAGCCTGATATATTTACGCCTTGGGGAAAGTAACGGCCAACCAAGTGAACTAACAATTTCGCTAGACCTTCTGGTGAAGTCGTATTCACCCGTCACAAACCGGGCGGCACGTTTCTGAATGCGCTCCAATGCATCAATATTTATCTTTGTGGCCGGGTCCCAGGCAGTGTAAGCAAATTCTAAAATCGGGCGTACATTTGACACGTAAAGAACTTGCTTAAGAACAGAGGGGGTGGTTCTGAAATTGCGGCGTAGGAAGTTCAGCACGCGACTGGCTTTAACTGATACCATGTGAACATGATCATTCCAAGATAGACTGCTGTTAATGACAACGCCAAGATACTTTTATTCATTTACCATGGATAATGGTATCCTTTCCATGAAGTAATTTGTGATAAAAGGCTGCTTTTTCTTGGTAAACCTAACGACACAGCACTTTTACGCTTGATATGCATCTACTGTTTCATGTTGACGCCGACGCTGGACGCCACCGACGGACACATTTCACGCTTGATGCACTTAATGCTTCGTGTTAACTCCACGCTAGATGACACCGACGATTGCATTACGCCCTTGATGCATCTACTGCTTCGTGTTGACGCCAACGCCGTACAACACCGACGATTATACTACACGCTTGACGCATCTACTGTTTCACGTTCATGCCGACGTTGTACGCCACTGACGGACACATTTCACGCTTGATGCATCTACTGTTTCGTGTTAACGCCGACGCTGGACACCACCGACGGACACATTTCACGCTTGGTGACCTAATGCTTCGTGTTGACGCCGACGCTGGATGACACCTACGTTTACTTTTCGCGCTTGATGCATCTACTGCTTCGTGTTGACGCCAACGCCGTACAACACCGACGATTACATTTCACGCTTGACGCATCTACTGTTTCATGTTCATGCCGACGTTGTACGCCATTGACGGACACATTTCACGCTTGATGCATCTACTGTTTCGTGTTCACGCCGACGCTGGACACCACCGACGGACACATTTCACGCTTGGTGACCTAATGCTTCGTGTTGACGCCGACGCTGGATGACACCTACGTTTACCTTTCCCGCTTGATGCATCTACTGCTTCGTGTTGACGCCAACGCCGTACAACACCGACGATTACATTTCACGCTTGACGCATCTACTGTTTCATGTTCATGCCGACGTTGTACGCCATTGACGGACACATTTCACGCTTGATGCATCTACTGTTTCGTGTTCACGCCGACGCTGGACACCACCGACGGACACATTTCACGCTTGATGCACTTAATGCTTCGTGTTAAGTCCACGCTAGATGACACCGACGATTGCATTACGCCCTTGATGCATCTACTGCTTCGTGTTGACGCCAACGCCGTACAACACCGACGATTATATTACACGCTTGACGCATCTACTGTTTCATGTTCATGCCGACGTTGTACGCCACTGACGGACACATTTCACGCTTGATGCATCTACTGTTTCGTGTTCACGCCGACGCTGGACACCAACGACGGACACATTTCACGCTTGGTGACCTAATGCTTCGTGTTGACGCCGACGCTGGATGACACCTACGTTTACCTTTCGCGCTTGATGCATCTACTGCTTCGTGTTGATGCCAACGCCGTACAACACTGACGATTACATTTCACGCTTGACGCATCTACTGTTTCATGTTCATGCCGACGTTGTACGCCATTGACGGACACATTTCACGCTTGATGCATCTACTGTTTCGTGTTCACGCCGACGCTGGACACCACCGACGGACACATTTCACGCTTGGTGACCTAATGCTTCGTGTTGACGCCGACGCTGGATGACACCTACGTTTACCTTTCGCGCTTGATGCATCTACTGCTTCGTGTTGACGCCAACGCCGTACAACACCGACGATTACATTTCACGCTTGACGCATCTACTGTTTCATGTTCATGCCGACGTTGTACGCCATTGACGGACACATTTCACGCTTGATGCATCTACTGTTTCGTGTTCACGCCGACGCTGGACACCACCGACGGACACATTTCACGCTTGGTGACCTAATGCTTCGTGTTGACGCCGACGCTGGGTGACACCTACGTTTACCTTTCGCGCTTGATGCATCTACTGCTTCGTGTTGACGCCAACGCCGTACAACACCGACGATTACATTTCACGCTTGACGCATCTACTGTTTCATGTTCATGCCGACGTTGTACGCCATTGACGGACACATTTCACACTTGATGCATCTACTGTTTCGTGTTCACGCCGACGCTGGACACCACCGACGGACACATTTCACGCTTGGTGACCTAATGCTTCGTGTTGACGCCGACGCTGGATGACACCTACGTTTACCTTTCGCGCTTGATGCATCTACTGCTTCGTGTTGACGCCAACGCCGTACAACACCGACGATTACATTTCACGCTTGACGCATCTACTGTTTCATGTTCATGCCGACGTTGTACGCCACTGACGGACACATTTCACGCTTGATGCATCTACTGTTTCGTGTTCACGCCGACGCTGGACACCACCGACGGACACATTTCACGCTTGATGCACTTAATGCTTCGTGTTAACTCCACGCTAGATGACACCGACGATTGCATTACGCCCTTGATGCATATACTGCTTCGTGTTGACGCCAACGCCGTACAACACCGACGATTATATTACACGCTTGACGCATCTACTGTTTCACGTTCATGCCGACGTTGTACGCCACTGACGGACACATTTCACGCTTGATGCATCTACTGTTTCATGTTGACGCCGACGCTGGACGCCACCGACGGACACATTTCACGCTTGATGCACTTAATGCTTCGTGTTAACTCCACGCTAGATGACACCGACGATTGCATTACGCCCTTGATGCATCTACTGGTTCGTGTTGACGCCAACGCCGTACAACACCGACGATTATATTACACGCTTGACGCATCTACTGTTTCACGTTCATGCCGACGTTGTACGCCACTGACGGACACATTTCACGCTTGATGCATCTACTGTTTCGTGTTAACGCCGACGCTGGACACCACCGACGGACACATTTCATGCTTGGTGACCTAATGCTTCGTGTTGACGCCGACGCTGGATGACACCTACGTTTACCTTTCGCGCTTGATGCATCTACTGCTTCGTGTTGACGCCAACGCCGTACAACACCGACGATTACATTTCACGCTTGACGCATCTACTGTTTCATGTTCATGCCGACGTTGTACGCCATTGACGGACACATTTCACGCTTGATGCATCTACTGTTTCGTGTTCACGCCGACGCTGGACACCACCGACGGACACATTTCACGCTTGGTGACCTAATGCTTCGTGTTGACGCCGACGCTGGATGACACCTACGTTTACCTTTCGCGCTTGATGCATCTACTGCTTCGTGTTGACGCCAACGCCGTACGACACCGACGATTACATTTCACACTTGACGCATCTACTGTTTCATGTTCATGCCGACGTTGTACGCCACTGACGGACACATTTCACGCTTGATGCATCTACTGTTTAGTGTTCACGCCGACGCTGGACACCACCGACGGACACATTTCACGCTTGGTGACCTAATGCTTCGTGTTGACGCCGACGCTGGATGACACCTACGTTTTCCTTTCGCGCTTGATGCATCTACTGCTTCGTGTTGACGCACACGCCGTACGACACCAACGACTACATTTCACGCTTGACGCATCTACTGTTTCATGTTCATGCCGACGTTGTACGCCACTGACGGACACATTTCACGCTTGATGTATCTACTGTTTCGTGTGGACGCCGACGCTGGACACCACCGACGGACACATTTCACGCTTGGTGACCTAATGCTTCGTGTTGACGCCGACGCTGGATGACACCTACGTTTACCTTTCGCGCTTGATTCATCTACTGCGTCTTGTCGACGCTAACACTGTACAACATCGACAATTACATTTTACGCTTGACGCATCTACTGTTTCGTGTTGACACCGACGCTGCACGCCACCGGCAGACAGGTTTCACGCTTAACGCATCTGCTGTTTCGGGTTGACCCCGACGCTAGACGCCAGAGACAGACACATTTTACGCTTGACGCATCTATAGTCTGTGACAACCTAAGAATAAATATATGTTCCAACCCACGAGGCCACATTGCCCTTATTTTGCATGCCTCCATCACTCACCCAAACCCATGAGAAAACCACAAGAGGGAATCCGCACCTACAATGAGATTACGAGGTATTACCGGAACGGCAGACGAGATTTCCCTGCCCCGCACTTCTAGCTCACCCCTAATAAGAGTTCAGTTTGGCGCCAGCTGCAGACAAAATCATTGATTTCTCCCTATTTGGCACACCTATTTTACACCACTTTTCACCAACCACATTGCACCACCTGCGGGGCACCCCGGGCTGATCTTTTCCATTGCTTGTGGAACTGCCCAAAGCCCATGGCGGTAGACTCTATCTCTAACCCTTCCCTTTCCTCGTGGGAGGCCGCTCTTCGGGTCACTGGCTCGGACGACCAGTTGTGGCTGGTGCACCGGGCCTGCCTAGAGATGTCGGCCAGGGGGCTTCCGGACGTCTAGGGGTCCAACCACATATACTTTGATTTTTTTTTCAAATAAAGTTGTATCCTCCTCCTCCTCCGTGCTACAAAAGAAGTAGTTTCCAAACAAGGGCAATTATTTTTCCTCATACAAAGATCATCTTGCAATCCTTCATTGATATTGAGATAAAGAAACCAAACTTCGATAAGAAACCTTGTGATGGCACAGAGTTCAGCGTCAGCTTAGCAATATATCTGTTGCTTAAATCACACCCCCTACCACGCTCATCTCGGAGTCTACGAAGAAGCAATGCACTATCAGCGTCAAATGAAACCCGAACAGCGGCAAGCCTTTGCGATAGTGTAGTGGATGTCATCCAGTCGTAACCATTGACAAGAACGCGCATCCTGTCCAGCAGCTTTGCGCACATATGCGTGCCTGTTCGTAGTGATAAGTGCACGGCGAGCACTACACCATCGCGAAGACTTGCCGGTGTTCGGCTTTCATTTGACGCTCATAGTACATCTCTCGAAGGCGACGTTTCTGCGTGGTACCTAGAGTGATACCAAAATAAACAATGCCACAGTGAAAGTGAAGTTTAAAAGAAAAAAATCATTGTTTCGCGCTTGCAGAAAACGACACGGAGATATAAATCAAATTTTATAAGGTCGTATGCAAGTTTTATGTCGTATTACGAAACTTTCGCTCCCAGGTTTATTCGCTGTCTGCTGTAAAAATGGCAACTAAGATGTACGCAGCTAAATGGAGGCGATGTACGCGGCTAAATGGCGGTGACTAAAAGCTCTAGGTGAATTTATATATTTCTGGTTTGACAACTTGTACTCGATGGTTTGCCATGGGTAAACCCTTGAATATTGCCGCATACCCCAAGCACGCTATTTAGTCTTCTTTAAGGCTTTGAAGTGACGTCAATGCTTGATGCCATGTTCCTCCACGACTGCGAGAATACATACACCGATGCTCAAGCCTTTACCCAACAAGCTGAAGAGGCGCGGCAGCTTGCACGCGGGCGAATCGCCTGGCAGCAGAGTTACGACGCTGTCACACCTGTCCCGTTAATTAGGGAGGCGATCGCCGGGCTAATTCCAAGGGCCGAAGTATCGGCCCCCCGAACCGCACCACGAAAGCGTGGACAATTTAGAAGTGGTCCTTATTGGTGCGCCAGCGGACGCCGGCTGTGGCCCAAAGAACAAGTCAGAGCCGAGAGTTGATAAACAAACAAATTATATTCTCAATAATGGCAGATCGAAATTAATACACAAAAATGCACACTCCACACTAGTTACATACAATATGTCACCAATCAAACCAATCAATCAACGTACTACACAATACAATCAGCCACACTTGAAACAACGGACACGGACAACAGTACGCACTACAATGCAGTCGCATGCATTGAACAACCGAGACACTTAAAGACTAAAGAGCTAGAAAACCTATCCAGTCCAAAGTTCTTGGAACAAAAGTCTGGATGATACTCTCCCGAGAATCACTCACTCAAAGTCCAGCGTTGTTGTCGTTCCGCTGTCCCCTGAAGTTTCTCTTCCAGGAAACCTCGCGTCCTCAAATGGCCACTCTCCAAGCTTCAAACTTCTTCGCCGGAAATCCGTCGGCTTCACACACGCAGCTGTTGCCCCGCGTCTTCGCTCGATAGCGGTAAACACACACTCTTGCCGGTAGCTCGAGTCGTCACCCCTCAGGTGTAAATCCTCTTCATCTCCGGCCTCGTCCCTACGGACCAAAACTTCGCCGACTACACGGCGGAATCCCTACGCGCTCTGGCGCTCACTTTCGTCTCCTCCTGCTTTCTCGTCTCGGCTGCTCGATTAAATACCTTCCGCGCCACCTTCCAGAAATTTCTCGTCATTTCGTCGGCGCGATACGCAGCCAAGGCTGGGGAGAGGCGAGACGGTTTGTCTGCCCTCCGCGTCGGATGACTCAGCTCGGCGTGGCCCCGCCCCCTTCGTTCTAGAAAAATCGCGGGCTTGCTGGCCCGCCGATGTGGGGTGAGGAGGTTCGTCTGCGAAGCCATGCTTCTGCGGGGAGAGCGCGCGCCCGGGAGCCTTGGATGTTTGTTTTCTCTTTTTTTTTTCTTTTGACCTCGCGGCGTTTCTCCCGCCCGTTGTCGCAAGAATTTGGCGGCGCCCTCATCTTTAGCGCTCGTTCTGTTACACTGCCCCCCACTTTAAGAATATTGTTACGGTGCATCATCGACAGGAGCAAGCGTGACACTTAGCGAAGATGAAGAAGACGCCTGTGCGTTAGGCGCTTGCACGAGAGGCAACTCAGCCATCTTGTTCGGCTGCCGATTCTCGGTGGACGCTGTCCTGTAAGCCAAGACCTTGCCCCGTCACATTTGGTGGAAGTGCTGGGCAACCGCCTCGCAACGGAACTTCGCAGCGGCCGACGTTTTAAGCGTCATTCCACAACGATGACGGAGAGTACGGCGTCTGCATCTGCTCCTGGTGTTCCTGCGGCCGGAGATGATGCGGTAACTACATCTCCTTCTGCGACCACAACCTTTGTGCTCGAACCCACGCGGGATCCTGGCCCGTTCAGCGGTTGCGGCGATCCAGATGAAGTTGACGTGGAAGATTGGCTGGCAGAGTACGAACGTGTGAGTACTCGATACCGATGGGGCCCGACTCTTATGCTGGCAAACCTGTTATTCTATCTTAGGGGAACCGCCAAATCGTGGTATGAGAACCATGAAACAGAACTTGTGAGTTGGGCAGTGTGCAGGGAGAAAATGCTAGACCTGTTCGGAAAGCCGATTGGAAGAAAAATGGCCGCGAACAAAATGCTCGCGTCTCGGGCGCAGACCTCGACCGAGTCTTACGTCTCTTATATAGAAGATGTGTTGTCGTTGTGTCGCAAAGCCAATGCCGACATGCTGGAGGCTGACAAGGTCGGGCATATTCTTAAGGGGATTGCGGATGACGCATTCAACCTCCTCATCTGCAAAAATTTTTCTACAGTGGACGCCATTATAAAAGAATGTCGGCGCTTTGAGCAAGCGAAGAGCCGGCGAATTAACAGCGTGTTCACCCGCCTTCCGAATACGGCTGCAACATCCTCTTGCGAAGACCGTGCAAGAACACAGCCACCACCTCTAGATTCATCGGATCAGGTGACCCGAATTGTACGGCGTGAACTTGAAGCCATTGCCTCTGCTCCGGCTCACACCGCTGCAAGTGACACCACCCCACTCACTGCTAACATGGTTCAAGCTATCGTCCGCCAAGAACTCGCCAGCATAGGTATTCCCTCGGTGTGCGCTTTGCCCAGCCCGCAGCGAGCTTCATGGCGTCCACCCTCGTCCTATCGCGTGCAGCAGTTCACGGCCCGATCTCGCGACCCTGCGGCGTGGAGAACCGTCGACAATCGACCAATTTGTTTTCATTGCCACCGTATCGGTCATGTCATCCGTTACTGCAATTACCGCTGGTCCTCGCCACCTCGGACTTCATCTCAACCTCACTACCGACAGGACAGCACCCGCTTCGCGTCTGCCGTGCAGCCTTCTCCGCAAAACAACTACAGAAGGTTCAACAGCCGATCTCCGTCACCACATGGTCATCAGTCGCGTTCGCCTCCAGGACGTCGCCAGTCGTCTCGCTCACCGCAGACTCGCAGGCCGTCATCTCCATTCAACCCCGCTCCTGCCTACCCGGAAAACTAAACGGTGCAGCGCCCGGAGGTGACGCTGCATCTTCGACTCCCTCCACAAATCCTCTCTTGACGCTTCCGACGAGACAAAATTTGTTAGACGTTGCCGTTGACGGTGTGCCTATTTCTGCCCTTATAGATACTGGAGCGCACATTTCTGTAATGAGCGCGAACCTTCGCCGACGCCTACATAAAGTGCTCACGCCTGCCGCTTCCCACAAACTTCGTGTCGCTGATGGGAGGACCCCTGATGTTCAAGGGATGTGCACGGCCCGTGTGTCCATTGCCGGTCATCCTACATTAGTTCAGTTTGCCGTCATTGAAATGTGTCCTCATGACCTAATACTTGGTTTGGACTTCCTGTCACGCCATTCTGCGCTCATTGATTGTGCCACTGGTGCTCTTCAGCTTGAACTGCCGCAGTTTGCCGATTTTCCAGCAGACTATTCTCCCCGTTTACGCTCTCGTAACCACGTTCGCTTGCCTCCGCAAGCTGCTACATATGTCACTTTGTCGTGCTCACGTCATGTGCCCGACGGTGACTACCTCGTCACTCCTATAGTCGACGTACTGATGGCCCGAGACGTCGCCCTTGCTCACACTGTTGTCGCCGTCGCTAATAATACAGTGGTTATACCACTACTCAACGTGAGTCTCTTGACTCAAGTTATTCCGCAAGACATGTCTTTGGCCACCCTATCTCCACTTGACAGCTGCAACGTTGCTTGTTTGGACACCGATACTACATCCCCCTGTCTTGGCCGCAATTACACTCTGCCTGCAGATGACATTAACAAGATGATTGCTCCCGACCTCACTGCAGTGCAAGCTGCCAGCCTCCGTAGTCTGCTAACATCATATAGAGACGTTTTCGACTTTGACCACCGCCCTCTCAGCCAAACAACTGCAGTGACTCACCGGATCAACACTGGTAATGCCAGTCCTATACGGCGGCGTCCATATCGCGTATCTCACAAGGAACGCCAAGTAATTCAAAATGAAGTGGATAAAATGATTACTAAAGACGTAATAGAACCCTCATCCAGCCCCTGGGCCTCCCCAGTCGTGCTCGTTGAGAAGAAAGATGGCAGCTGGCGCTTTTGCGTGGACTATCGCCATTTAAACAAAGTGACCCACAAAGATGTCTACCCTTTGCCTCGGATTGATGACGCCCTCGATTGCCTCCATGGTGCCCAATACTTTTCGTCTATCGACCTTCGATCCGGCTATTGGCAAATTTCCGTCGACCCCATGGATCGTGAAAAAACCGCTTTCGTTACGCCCGACGGCCTCTACCAGTTCAAAGTCATGCCGTTTGGACTGTGTAATGCGCCGGCAACTTTCGAGCGCATGATGGACTCCCTTCTCCGAGGATATAAGTGGTCCATCTGCTTATGTTATTTAGACGATGTCATCGTCTTTTCACCCACCTTTGACAGCCATATAACACGTCTGTCAGCCGTTCTGGATGTTTTTCGAAGAGCTGCTCTCCAGCTCAATTCTGCAAAATGCCATTTCGGACGTCGCCAAATCACCATACTCGGCCACCTTGTCAGTGCCGATGGTGTTCAACCAGATCCCGAAAAGGTGCGAGCAGTACAACAATTTACTGAACCACGCTCAACCAAGGACGTCCGAAGTTTTGTAGGGCTATGTTCCTATTTTCGTCGATTTGTCCGCAACTTCGCCGACATCGCTCGACCGCTTACTGATCTCTTAAAAAAGGACGTTCCCTTCGCATGGGGTATAGAGCAAGCGGACGCCTTTTCGGCTCTTATCCATCTGCTGACTACGCCACCAATACTGGCCCATTTCGACCCAGCATCACCTACAGAGCTTCGGACCGATGCCAGTGGCCATGGAATAGGAGCGGTCCTTGGCCAACGACAGCACGGGAAGGACCGCGTGATTGCTTACGCCAGTCGTCTTCTTTCACCTGCCGAACGGAAGTTCTCCATCACTGAGCGTGAATGCCTAGCTTTAGTGTGGGCCGTGGCGAAATTCAGGCCTTACCTGTATGGCCGAACTTTTTCCGTTGTTACGGACCATCACGCTCTTTGCTGGCTGTCATCGCTAAAGGACCCATCTGGACGTCTTGGTCGCTGGGCTCTTCGTCTACAAGAATACTCATTCGTGGTCCACTACAAGTCGGGACGCCTCCACACAGACGCAGACTGTTTGTCACGTTATCCGGTTGAAACGCCCGACTTGACAGACCTTGATCCAGACCCCTGCGTTCTCTCCATCCACGCTTTGGGTGATATCTCCACCGAACAACGACGTGACCCGTCGTTACTCTCCATTATCGAGCGTCTGACCTCTGCTCCAACAGACCCTTCCGTTCGCCTGTTCGAACTGCACGACAACATTCTGTACCGTCACAGCTTCAACGCTGATGGCCCGGAATTACTACTCGTGCTTCCCCATCACCTGCGTACCAGCGTTCTCGAACAACTACATGACGTACCTACAGCCGGTCACCTAGGCGTCTCTCGTACCTACGATCGTGTGCGCCGTCGCTTTTTCTGGCCCGGACTGTATCGTTCTGTGGTTCGCTACGTCACTGCTTGCGACAGCTGCCAACGCCGCAAGCGCCCCTCTGTGCTACCGTCTGGCCTCCTACAGCCCATTGACATACCGACGGAACCATTCTTCCGTGTTGGCCTTGACCTGTTGGGCCCATTTCCTACGTCCACCTCCGGAAATAAATGGGTTGCAGTCGCCACAGACTACGCCACACGCTTTGCCATCACTAAAGCACTGCCGACAAGCTGTTCCACTGACGTCGCTGACTTTCTCTTGTATGAAGTCATTCTTCATCACGGCGCTCCGCGGCAGCTGCTTACTGATCGAGGAAGGTACTTTCTTTCACGTGTTGTGGATGACATTCTCCGCGCCTGCTCCACTGAGCACAAGCTTACCACCGCTTATCATCCACAGACAAATGGATTGACCGAGCGTCTGAACCGAACGCTGATGCAGATGCTGTCAATGTACGTTTCGCCAGATCACCGTGACTGGGACAAAGCACTCCCCTTTGTCACGTTCGCGTACAATTCTTCACGGCACGACACAGCTAGTTATTCGCCGTTTTATTTGCTATTTGGCCGACATCCAGCATTACCATTTGACACGCTCCTTCCTTCGGCTGCCCCCTTGTCTACTGAGTACGCCAGCGATGTCGTTTCTCGAGCCCATGCAGCCCGTCAGCTTGCCCGTGATCGGCTGCACTTGTCGCAAGCGCAGCAAAAAGACCGCTATGACAGTCGCCACCAAAGCGTGCACTTCTCGCCGGGGTCTCTGGTACTTCTTTGGACACCAAACCGCCAAGTCGGCTTATCAGAGAAGCTACTATCACACTACCATGGCCCCTACAAAGTGTTACGACAACTTAGTGACGTGAGCTACGAGATCGCACCCCTAAACAATGCCTTTTCGACCACCTCACTCCAGACAGACGTTGTACACGTTTCCAGACTGAAACCATATCACCCTTCTCGTTCGTCGCCGCCGTACTAAGCGCCGTGACGGCGCTTCCGCCACAGGGGAGTGATGTTACGGTGCATCATCGACAGGAGCAAGCGTGACACTTAGCGAAGATGAAGAAGACGCCTGTGCGTTAGGCGCTTGCACGAGAGGCAACTCAGCCATCTTGTTCGGCTGCCGATTCTCGGTGGACGCTGTCCTGTAAGCCAAGACCTTGCCCCGTCACAATATTATCTCATAATATTCAAAACCACACAAACGAGCGCGAAAAGTCACCACACACTCAAAGACTGTAACATGGTCCGTCGCTCATGTCACGTCACATTCACAATAGATCGCTCAATACAATCGTACATTGTAGTTCAATTCCACAACACATGAAATATAGCCACAGGTACATGCCTACAACACTTCATCACACATTCCAAACAATACAAACGTACAAAGTTCTGTCTATACAACAATTATACAACACTATACATCACATCATCGCACAGAACACTGACTCGCTCGACATACACTTGAGACACAGGATAACAAGAACATTAACACAACATATGTCACTCAGCCCTGCCAAACACAATCTGATTCCACCTCAGCACCTATCCTGTGTGTTTCGAGCTGCGCTTACGTCCCTTCTTGCGGTGCTCGCTCAATCTCTTCTTGTGTTTCCACGTTCTTTTTCGGCGAGCCCTTTCCAACGACGATATCTGAGGCGTCGTCTCAGCCATCGTTGTCTCTTCCGACACCGTTAACGCGTCATTACATTCGACGGGTCCTGTCTGTTTATTTACCCGCTTGATAATGCCTCTACATTTTGCCCGGCTGGCCAACACCGTCTCCCTTACACTGTCGGTCGGTTGAGGTCGTGCCGACGTAAGTCCAGTTGCTCGGCCCGTGAACTTATTCGACACGATCGTCTTCTCCTTCGCTGTTTCTTGCGCCGCGGCTTCACCTTGGGCTCTAGTGAGATCCGTCACGGGATGCTCCTCCACTGTATCTCGCGGTCGCTGGGTTGGCGAGGGCTCTATCTTAGGGTCTTCTCCCAAACATTCCGGATCATTCGGTCCTCGCGCCCCGTCGATGTTTCCGATGACAAGGTCGTAAAGGGGGGTCGTCATGCATAGAGCTGTAACCTTCCCGCTGAAGTACGGTGTTTAAACCTCAATCTCTGCTTCGGGAAGCATCCGAACCGTACGATCAATTAGGCAAACCGGTTTCGTTCTGCCTGTCAACTCCCTTTCCCGTACCAAATCTCTCCGCACGATAACAGTGGAGCTACCGGTATCTCTTAACACCGTAATCTTTTTGTCCGCAACTTTTCCAGGCAGCGCTGGCATTCCTTTCGTAACACCGGTTGGCTGTTTTGACATTACAGCACCCAAATAGGAATTTTTTCCCCATTTTTCAACTCTACGAATCCATCGCTGACAGCATTATTATCAGATTTCGGTGCCGCTTGCACACAGGATACCTGGTGAGTTTGACTCACTCCGTTTCGACATGCGTCTGCTTTGTGCCCAGTCTGACCACACTTAAAACATTTCACTACCGTAGGGCTCGTAAAGATCGTTCGACAGTTTTTCGCGCGATGACCCACTCGGTTACACAGAAAACATCGCGGAATGCTCTCTGGTGCACGCTTCTTTTCTTCGGGAGCCAATTTCTTCGAATCATCGGGACACTCCTTCTTGACCTTGGCCAAATTAGTTCCACCTTGCGCTTCCAAGAATTGATCAGCCAATTCAAGCATTCCTTCAAGTGACTCAGCCTTCCTCTCTTTCAAGTACAGCGACAGGCTTGGGTGGCAACTAGTAAGAAACTGTTCTCTAATCAGGAGCTCTCTAAGCTCATCGTACTCCTGTGCTGTCCCTGAAAGTTCAATCCATCTGTCGAAATAATGGCAAAGTCGGGCGGCATAATGCGTAGCTGTCTCACCGTCAGCTGGCTTTCCTGTCCGAAATCTGTCCCGGAATCCTTCCACAGTAAATCTAAATCGCTTCAACAAAGCCGCTTTCACCTTTGCGTAGTTGGCTGCATCGGTCAGCGTCAGCCTACCGTACACACTGAGCGCTTCACCACTCAAGCAGGTACTCAAAGCAGTTGCCCATTGCTGTTCCGGCCAATTCTGGCTCCTCGCAATCGTCTCAAATCTGTGGAGGTACGCGTCTAGGTCGTCCTTCCTTTCATCAAACGCTACGAGCAGCTTGCTTGGGTTCAAGCGGAAGCCGTGATCTTCCCGTTGGCTGCTTTCAACTATAGCTTGGACGGGAGTTTCGCTTCGCTGTTGCAAACGGAGCCGCTCGAGTTCCATCTCGTGCTGACGCTGCCGTTCCCTTTCCTCTCTTTCTTCTTTCGCCCTCTCAGCTGCCAGTCTTTCTTTCTCCAGCTCCAACTTCAATTGCAGCTCTCTTTCTTCTTTCAGCTGTCGCTCCCTTGCCTCTCTTTCTTCTTTCAGCTGTCGCTCCTTTGCCTCTCTTTCTTCTTTCAGCTGTCGCTCCTTTGCTTCTCTTTCTTCTCTCGCCCTTTCGGCTGCCAACTTCTCGCTCTCCAACTCCAACTTCAATTGCTGCTCTCTTTCTTCCTTCAGCTGTCGCTCCTTTGCCTCTCTTTCTTCTTTCACCCTTTCAGCTGCCAACCTCTCTCGTTCCAACTCAGCTGCTTTTTCTTTCTTGGCCCTCTCTGCTGCCAACCTCTCTCTCTCCAACTCAGCTTCTTTTTCCGCTTTGGCTCTTTCGACCGCCAACCTCTCTCTCTCTCCACCGCCTCTTTCTCCTTCTGGCTTACCCATTTCCGTAGTTCGGCACCGGAAAGACCCATCTTCTCACCAAGCGCAACTAACTTTTCGAGATCCATTGTGTCTCGCAACTCGCAAATAAAACCTTGCCGCGTGCAAAAAGTATCTGCCTAAATCAGTCTATCGGAACACTCCCCTGCACTGGGTCACGAGAACACTGAACAACACACAAAATCGTTCCGATAGCACTATCACAACTCGAGGCTCTTTCTCACTACTTTGGACACACTGTGCACCAAAAAGTCCTGTCGCGGACGCCAGATTAATTGTCACACCTGTCCCGTTAATTAGGGAGGCGATCGCCGGGCTAATTCCAAGGGCCGAAGTATCGGCCCCCCGAACCGCACCACGAAAGCGTGGACAATTTAGAAGTGGTCCTTCTTGGTGCGCCAGCGGACGCCGGCTGTGGCCCAAAGAACAAGTCAGAGCCGAGAGTTGATAAACAAACAAATTATATTCTCAATAATGGCAGATCGAAAATAATACACAAAAATGCACACTCCACACTAGTTACATACAATATGTCACCAATCAAACCAATCAATCAACGTACTACACAATACAATCAGCCACACTTGAAACAACGGACACGGACAACAGTACGCACTACAATGCAGTCGCATGCATTGAACAACCAAGACACTTAAAGACTAAAGAGCTAGAAAACCTATCCAGTCCAAAGTTCTTGGAACAAAAGTCTGGATGATACTCTCCCGAGAATCACTCACTCAAAGTCCAGCGTTGTTGTCGTTCCGCTGTCCCCTGAAGTTTCTCTTCCAGGAAACCTCGCGTCCTCAAATGGCCACTCTCCAAGCTTCAAACTTCTTCGCCGGAAATCCGTCGGCTTCACACACGCAGCTGTTGCCCCGCGTCTTCGCTCGATAGCGGTAAACACACACTCTTGCCGGTAGCTCGAGTCGTCACCCCTCAGGTGTAAATCCTCTTCATCTCCGGCCTCGTCCCTACGGACCAAAACTTCGCCGACTACACGGCGGAATCCCTACGCGCTCTGGCGCTCACTTTCGTCTCCTCCTGCTTTCTCGTCTCGGCTGCTCGATTAAATACCTTCCGCGCCACCTTCCAGAAATTTCTCGTCATTTCGTCGGCGCGATACGCAGCCAAGGCTGGGGAGAGGCGAGACGGTTTGTCTGCCCTCCGCGTCGGATGACTCAGCTCGGCGTGGCCCCGCCCCCTTCGTTCTAGAAAAATCGCGGGCTTGCTGGCCCGCCGATGTGGGGTGAGGAGGTTCGTCTGCGAAGCCATGCTTCTGCGGGGAGAGCGCGCGCCCGGGAGCCTTGGATGTTTGTTTTCTCTTTTTTTTGACCTCGCGGCGTTTCTCCCGCCCGTTGTCGCAAGAATTTGGCGGCGTCCTCATTTTTAGCGCTCGTTCTGTGACAGACGCACAACGTTATAACTTGCGACACCGATACGTGACTCATCAACCAGGCGAGAAACTGTGGATCTGGAGCGCTATCCGCCGACGCGGCTTTTCTACAAAGTTACTCAAGAATTACTTTGGTCCCTACAATGTTGTACGGCACCTAAGCGACGTGAACTATGAGGTCATCCCTGACAGTTCCTCGCGAAATCGTCAGCAAATATCTGAAATCGTGCGCGCTGTGCGGATCAAACCATACTGCAGTGAGCCATTTGCATAACACGCCAACTACATACACCGCGTATTTTGTCGCAGAGCATCGAGACGATGCTCTTCCTGGAGGGAGGCAAATGCCGAATTCAACCTGCAGAGAAGAGCTCGCGCAACAAGAAAGGAAAGCAAAGTTCTTGCCCGGTCCTCTTTGCGAGCGCCTTGCATGTAATGAAAGTGAGCTCTCCTATATCCGACTTCTGCTCTGTCTGCGTCGTGACAGTATTCAACGTTTCCAAACGCGACCCAGCTTTGCATGAACGGGGGCCACTACCTTCTATGAATGTGCTGGCAAAAGTGCTTTCTCTCTCCAGTGAATGGGAGTGAATTGTGCGCCAGGCTTTGCCTTCACAAGGTAGTACAATGCATCCTTCATGTTTTCTTTGACGGGGCTCTAATTTAATATAAACAAGTTATCACTACGTAATACATGCACACAATACAGGGGAAATAAAAAACACTAGACAAAACCAAGACTTCCTAACAAAGTATATTAAGTATCGTACAACGCCTTGAAAAACGAAATCTTTCTTTTTTTTCGCTCAATAATGTATTTAGCGGGGTCGCCTGAGTGAGAATCACGATTGATTCAGGTGATCCTAATTGATCGTTATTGCTGCACGGATCATGATAGATGAAGTGATTTTAAAAAGCGTGCGTCATTTCGCGGTTTGAAGAACCTTGCATAGTGTTTCTCATGCACGGCGTTGGTGCATCGAGCGTGAGACAAGCGCTTACTCAACGGAATTGTTCACACACCCACCGGGTGACTATATTTCACTTTATAGTACATAGACCATTGCACATTCGCTTCCCCCTAGCTGCAACAGAATCGAAAGTTGGGCTAGTTGGATGTGCATGGAATAACTATCAGTTAAAGCGCACGAAAAACAGACAGGAAGAGAGGACAAGCGCTTGTCCTCTCTTCCTGTCTGTTTTTCGTGCGCTTTCACTGATAGTCCCCCTAGCTGGTTTGTTTACTTTCGTACAGTGTGGCGTAGCAGGTTCTGTAGGACGCTTCTTTCTCACACCTTGTACGCACTCACGTCACTCATATGGGCGCACAGCACAGCGCATATCGCAGAAGGTCACCAAGGTTCCCATGTTGTGACACCCAAGTAACACACTCGCACACGCACATACGGCAACGCTGATGCCACGGATTTTGCGGGCGATAAATCACAGACGCCCAAATTGCACAAAACACTGACGCGCCAGTGCATACTTCCACTTCACTTGCACCTTCCTGTTCACGAATGACCACGAGGACAATCGTCGAGAGTAGTCATTCTCGGGCGATATACTTGGTGCTGATAGACGCCGAGTTGCTGCTTCACGCTTCCGAAAGGCGCTATCGGCTTGCCTCCACACGCATCTACACAACGCCTCCTTCAATTAGGAGTCCACAACACCGTAACCGAACTCATCGAGGCCCAGCACAACAGTCAGCTCCAACGGCTCAGGCAGACCCGTCAGGGCTGCGCCATCCTGTCTCGTCTTGGCTACTCGATTCACCAAAACCCCGCACAAGTACCGCGACATAAACTTGCTTCTACTGTCCGCGCACTCATCAAAGTGCCTCCGATTCCACGCAATATGAATCCCTTTCGCCACGCCGGTCGTCAACGTGCCCGAGTTCAGGCTATAACACACGTCTTTGGTGATGGTACCTCAGACTTACAAGTACTTTACACTGATGCAGCACGCTACCCAGAGAAGTCAGCCATGTGTTTAGCCGTGACAGATGACACAGACGCCCTTGTGGCGTCTGCCACACTTCGCATTACAGACAGTGGTCTGGCAGAGGAGGGAGCTCTCGCTCTGGCAATTGTTCACGCTACGACACTGTAACATGACTCCCCTGTCACTATTGTTGCACATTCACAAGCTGCTTGCCGTGCTTTCGCTCAAGGACTTGTGGCTGCGCATACACACAATATCCTCTCTTCTGTCACACCGTCCGCATTACGTCCTGTGCGTATCGTCTGGACTCCTAGACACGCCTCTTTCCATGGTAATGAACTCGTTCATGCGGTTGCCCGAGAGCTGACCGACTGGGCTCCATTGGAAGAGCTGTCCAATCCAGAAGACGCATCGACAGAACCACTAAACTACAACGCTACGCTGGAGTACTACCGACAGAGCCGCTATACGTATCCTCCCCCTCATCCTTCACTTAACAAAGCAGATGCTGTCACTTGGCGGCAACTACAGACCAATTCATTTCCTTGCCTTTATATGCTAAATCGCTTTCATCCGACTCTCTACCCCCTCCTACTGCCCCTTCTGTGGATCCGTACCGACTTTGTACCACTCCACGTGGGAATTCTCTGCCCCACAGGGCGTTCCTCCCATTCCCAACCCCACCCCTACCTCTTCGGAGTCTGCACTGCTCAGCTTACGCCGGCAGGAACAGCAGCAGCTGGTCCAGCGGGCTCGCAGGGTCGCGCAAGGCAATGGAGCCCTGGACTGAGGGCCCCACCCAAAGAAGGCTCAGTGTGCATTTGTTATTAATAAATGTTTATTCTCTCTCTCTCTCCGAAACGATGGAACGCGATGAAGCTCTGAAAACAGTTCAGTATTTAAGTGACAAGATCACCTTGGACATTTTATTGAACTTTCACGTTTTGTGTGAACACTTAAATTGGCGTGTTTACTTTTGTTTTTACAAACTCAGTGTGGTGAGGACACAATTCTATGTAGTGTGAACACATTTATGTGTGGTGTGGACACTCAGTGTTGAAAAACGTGAACTCATTGTGTAAATGTTGTGCTATTTACATATGTATAGCCTTGTGTTTGCTACAAAATGGGCGATGTCGACTTTTGTGCAAGAGGAGTAGCCGGCGCCACGTATTGGCACCAACCTCTCCTTATATATATTTAATTAAAAAAAGCTCTGCCGCTTCGGTGCACTTCAAACACTGCAAGATCAGAAATGTCACCATCAAATGACGGCCAGAGAGAATCGTGCTGAGTGCGAGTCGATAAAATAGCTTCTTGACGAAGAAAACACCGCAGGGAAACCGCATGGACGCCTCCCAGTCTCGGTGCAGCGGCACATCGCCTCTCGTCGCGAACGGCGCCATGCTGAATTTGTCATTAGTTCATGATGATTGTTACGTCATAGCAAAGAGCGGCCGCAGTTGGACGCGCATAATACAAATATAGATTGCGGTACAAATTGTTTTTTATTCTTAGCTTCTCACCCACTATATTGCTTCGTGTTGACACAACGCTGGGCCGCTCGAAGATAAAATGGAGCCAGGCCAACGCTGGCCAGGCGTACACGCAGAGCGGGCCTCGATACGGCGTCGCGGCATTGTCGTCTGGCAACATTGTGCTTTGGCGGGTGGAGGAGCGTTGGGTGCATGCGTAGAGTTTCATAGAGTTATTGTATAAAACTCTGCGACCGCATGTAGTAGGTCAAAGCATAGAGTTTCCTCATATATACTAGAGGGAACTCTGGCGCTAGTGTCTATGGGAGCCACAACGTACGGCGATTCAGCGAGCATGGAAATGATAGGCAGTACACAGATTTGTCTAATCTCCGTACTTCTGTCCTGCATCTGGCTCCGTGTGTATTCGTATGGCTTGGAGCTCTTTTCTCACGAAGCAAAAAACAACAAATGTTCAGCGGCTGCACTTCATTACCTTAATCGTTTAGGGCTAGCATTTCGAATCGGGTCACAGAATTGAAAAGAATTTGTTCTTCCCTTCAAAACAAAACTGAAACCAGCAATAAACAAAGCCGCAAGTGCGATTCGCCGCCCGCAAGCACGAAGACTAGGCAAATCTGTGTGCTACCCATCATTCCCACTGGCACTGAACGATCGCAGCGCCAGAGTCCCCTCTAGTTAATTTTAGGAAACTCTTTGGGTAAAACGCTGGCTCCAACCTAGAACAGGCGGTCTTGTAGGCTCCCTAGCTTGTGCACACACGTAGCGCCGCCAAGGCAATGTGGCCCTTAAGGAAACGAGCCACCTGCTCAGAATTTTAGCAAAGTGTTTGTTAGAAACCAAACGAAGAAGAAAAAAGTCGTAATGGCTGAGTCAAGTTAATATCAAAATCCTGTATCTATATAGCCATGGCTGTATGATATATTACAAAGTGTTGAGACTTGTTGATACACCAACGAGCTATGCCTCGTGGCAGTTCACATAAACTCTCCGGACAACTCTGTCTTGTACTTTAATGTTGCCAGTCGTATGAAAATTACAAAATTCGTTTAGAAATAAGTCGCGTTGCCCACTGTGGACTTCATATTCGTTGTGTACAACGCGGTTTCGTATTCAAAAGAACGTTAAGTTTGGTGAAGGTTCGGTAAATTGACCCAAGGGACTTGGAGGGACCCAAGGTGTCCCTTAAAGTTCGTTCACTTTCTCATCTGGCACGCTGTGATATAAAGCATGGGTATTTCTACGAATGACAACACCTTTAAGGGCTATTTTGGGAATGAAAACACCCCTACTCTCAAATTTTCGCTAATTTAGTTAGGCGAAAGGGCGTTGCTTGAAACCACCGTGAGGATGCAAAGTGGTGTGCCGTCATCAGCAAACGTTCGGGGACGTCACAAAGACTTGTTTTCAGCACTCCATTACAGCGTGGAATCATTTGAGTACGTGCCATCTTATTTTTGCATCAAGGTGTAAGTAAAGAGGTGGACAACTTGAGTAATAACACATCGGGTTTCAAAGAACGAAAATTTTTTGTGACACCAACTCGAAAATGTTTGCTGTGCTCGTGACGGAATGCCTCAAAACCAGGAAATTTTTACGGAGACAGACGAAAAATAGCAAGGCCTACCCGGAGACCCACAAACCAACCTTATCCTTGTTTTATGTTTTCGTTGAGTTGCTGTGCTATCTACGTGCAACATCGGGACATATAAACGGTAACAGGATGAAGGAGAAGATTGGTTTGGGAACATCGGCATAGTTTGCTTATCAAGCTAACTAAAGGCAGAAAGCCGATAAAAAAACGTGTTGGTTTGTGAACACGAACCCAAGAAGCAATCGGAAACACCGTAAATCAAGAAGACATGAACACTATTCACGCAACCCCTGGACAAAGAAAGCCTGTTGTTGCCATAGAAACATCTCTTGGAGAAAGAGCTGCAGCTGCGCCAAAATTCTTTGAGGTAAGGTGAACGACGAATGCAGCACTATCAATTAGTAAATTTCATTAGGCCAACACGCGACGCTTCGTCTGCTGTCGTGCAATTGAAGTCGTCGCATCGATCTCTCCGCAAAGTTTTGACGGATCACATCAAGTGGTGGGCCAGGTAGTACTGCGGATTTGCGGCATAAGGTGTGTGGGAGAGACGACTACCAAGTGTTAGGAGATACGCTCCAGAGTCGCTGTTACAGCCGTTCTCTCTGCCTGTGAATACACGTTTTCTTGTAACGTTACCATTATGAGAAACAACGTAGTGCAGAGCTCCGCAAATTTCAATCACCCGGGTGCACCTCACACTGGAAATGCCGAGGTTCGATACTTTTGGATCAACATGATGCGGGTGCAACAGATAACGGGAAGTTCCTGCACAAAGTGCAATCAGTAGTCGTAGTGGGCCGGCAGTTTGGTTTCAGGCCGCACCACGCGAGAACTAGTCACGTGACCACAATCACGTGACATGTTCCCGCCAGAACCACGTGAGTAGTGTGGGGAATCGACTGAAACCGGAGAAGAACAGGCGAGTGTAGCCATGATTAGTACCACTACCAGAAACATAGCATCTCTACGAAAAGCTCTGTATGGCTAGCAAGACTTAGGTTGGTCGAACACCAGTTCCACTGTTGGTTCCAGCCTTGCCCCACTAGTGAAAGCTGCTGATATTTTAAAGGCCGAAGCTTGTTATGGTCTTGGGCAATCCCGCGTCTTTCGGGTGGCGTAGCCAGTCTAGCATATCCATAGACAGACAGACACAGCCCCGCCGCGGTGGTCTAGTGGCTAAGGTGCTCGGCTGCTGACCCGCAGGCCACGGGATCGAATCCTGGCTGCATTTTTTATGGAGGCGAAAATGCAGCCTGGATGTTCGACGGAGGAGCCTGCCGTAAGGGGTGCAGTGCCGTAGATCGTCGGCCGCCGCCGTCCGCGGGAAAGCTGTTCAGCGTGCACGGCAAGCTTCATCGGCGAAGCATTTCAGCCTCCGACAAACATGGCTGTTCTTCCGAATGCTGTTGTCGACCGCCTCGAATATATCAAGCAGCCGCCGTGCACTCTGTAACTCGTAAGCTCCGAACTGATGCTCCCATTCGCTTTAGACTCGCGTCTTTTAGCTTCGACAACAGAGTACTTGAATCGATTCGGCACCGTGTTTGAGAACCATACTAAAATAATTGATGTTCTATGCCTAAGCCCCGCGGCAGACGCAGACAATGCGGAGGGGCGAAAGCAGACGACGCAGCTTAGCCATGTCGCTCCTCCATCACTGATTGGCTAAACCACTCTCCGGCAAACGGCAAAAAAAAATGGGTCTCGGGCCCATTTTTCGAACGGCGAACAACGGCAGACGTGCGCGAAGCAAGCAGCCGCTCACGGCTTCCTGAGAACGTCCAACGGCGAGGCATGCTTGCCGCTGGCGTTAACCAGCCCTTACGGCAGGCTTGCGGCTAGCGTGAACCGGCCCTTACGGCAGGCTTGCGGCTAGCGTGAACCGGCCCTTACGGCAGGCTTGCGGCTAGCGTGAACCGGCCCTTCCGAGACTCATTTGCGTGCCGTTTACCGGAGAGCGACGTAGTCAATCAGCAATCAGCGACGAAGGAGCGACATGGGCGAGCCGCGTCGTCTGTGTCTGCTGCGGGGCACTTCGAGCAGCTTGCTTCCTGCCCCGCGGTTTTCACGCTGTAATGAATGCATGCGTGGTTCTTGCGGAAGAGGAAAAGGCACCTAATTTCTGTCTGCCTACAGACAACACGGCGAAGTGCCTTGTAGAGGATGGGAGAAGGGGGATAGAAATCGCCGCACAGGAGCGACAGAAATAGAGAACAGATGAGAAAGATGGGGGATTCGTGTCAACACGATCGAAGGGATCCGAGGACGGGGCAGCCCTCGGCGAAAGCTATACGGCATCGTAAGATCGCGTACGACGGGCCGATCGACGGGCTCCCGTCCGAGATTGCGGGCGACACAACCGTTCAGCTCGGAATCTCCTTCACGCTCTAAATGTGGATGCCGTACGTGTTGTTCTCAGGATTGATTCCAGCACCAAATAGAGCGTTTTAGCATATCCTGTATTCACAAAAGACACAACAGAAAACCAAACGTGTCCCAAAACTAGCGTCTGGACAAGTGGCGTCATCTGTCAAGGGTTAAAAACAACTGCAAACATGTAATATATATGCCTTTCCAGATTCTGGAAGGTTCGTAAGCCTACAACAACCATTATTTGAGTACGGCTCTCAGAATCAGTGCCGAATCGATTCGGGTACTGTGTTGCCGAAGCTTGAGTATATGAGTGCAAAGCGAATGGAAGCATCCATTCGGAGCTTATATGACCGCACGGCTGCCGCTTGATAGATTCGAGGTGGTTCGAGAAGAGCGGCGATGTTTGTCGGAAGCTGAAATGCCTCGCCGGCGAAGCTCGCCGAGCCCTTCAAACAGTTCTCCTGCGGACGGCGCCGGCCGCCGGTCTACGGCACCGTGGAGTCAGGGCAGACTTGCCGCTAGCCTGAACCGGCCCTAACGTTCCACGTACGAACTATGCGCTTCCCTCGCACCGGTTCATGACAGCTATAAGCCTTTACAGCGGTTATTGCTTTTATGGCCGATATCCAAACGTGTTCGTCACAAAGCCACCACCATCGCTGCGGCACCGCCCTGACAGCACAGTCGGGCAAATGCTATGGTCGTTCGTACGGGGAACGTTAGCGAGCACAAGAATCATCGTGTGCGCTGGCGCGCGAGCAGGTTTGTCACGTGATGTTTTTTTTTCGTATTTCGTGGGCATTTGTAGTTGGTAGAAAAACACAAATATAAAGTTCGTAAATCTGTAATCAGACGTTTTGCAAACCGATCTACAACTTCCTCATTGAAATTTTGTATCCATCTTCGTTCCTCCAGAGGTTCGTTAATTAAATAGATCTAATTGAACAATATTTTAGAACAGAGAAAATAGTCTGATTCACTCCAAGCAACGGTCAGGAACATGCATTCGGTCGCGCCATAATTGCGTGTGTCGGCATATTTTTAAACTCTTGCCAAAGATAGCTGGAACACCCTGTATATATAAATGTGTACATATACGGCGAATGACGTCGACGACACCGCAATAAAAACGCGCAAGACATTTGTACACGAAGCATGCGAGCGAGTTCCGGTCCTCCGGGATTTCACGTTCTTGGTGACGGCCGCATACGCTGCAAGATAACGGCCCGCTATTGAATAATTAAGCGTTCGAGCTGCTTTCGCGTGTGACTCCACATATCATGGCACTTCAAAGGACTTCATTCGCCTCTTCTGGGAATATAGCAGCTGTTCTCAAGCGATACTTATCGCAAGGGGTGTGTACTTGCCTTGTTTTGTTTCGAAACCTGCTTTGATTGTTCACGCATAATTATGTCTCCCGTATATATGTTTAGTTAAACTAGTGTAAGTAGAACGAATGGCTAATCTTAAGCTTTTTTTGCGTTTTACGCAAGCCTTATTTCCATTTTGCAGGGCGGCTTAGCAGCCGAGGATTTAAGCTGCCCTGTCGTATTCTTTCGCACACCGAGACGTGGCTGTCCTTTAGGGCTCTGCTCGGCGCTTGTCGCATAACAGAGGGAATTTTCGCCCAGGACAAAATCAAAGCGTTGTGCGCACTGCCACACTTGCTTTGGACATTTCCTTGGCTACAAGACAACTGGATATTCCACCAAAGATAAAGCGTACTTTTCATTTCGATGAAGCCCACTAATGGAGAGCCTTATAGGTGCAGTGGCTGTGCCATCGCGGGCAGATCTACTGCGCGATTGGGCAGCTTCTGACGAGGAGCGATAAGGCGCTTTCTTTTTTTTTATCCGATATCTTCTTCAGCTTCTCCTAAATTTACACTAAACATAATTGAACACTTTTTGGCGCAATCGAACGTCCTTTTGCAGTTGTCATTAAAGTGACACGCTTACTGACAATGCCAATATAAGGATAAGCAATCGTGGGTGCGCAGGACACCATTAGTGTATGTATGTATGTATATATATATATATATATATATATATATATATATATATATATATATATATATATATATATATATATATATATATGGGTGCGCAGGACACCATTAGTGTATGTATGTATGTATATATATATATATATATATATATATATATATATATATATATATATATATATATATATATATATATATATATATATATATATATATATATATATATATATATATATATATATATATATAGAAGGTATGGGATATGGCACAACGGGAGCGTTGTCAACAAGGATAAATATATTTATTTCCCAACAGTTTCGGGAGGGGACCTCCCTTCATCAGGGGATGAGTTATACTGACATGAGCTTCCAAACTTCCTTGCTGCCGCGTCCCTCTCGCCTTGAAAGACGTTTGCGAGAGTGAGAGGGAACTGGAAAAAGGAAAAAAACAAAAAAGGGGAGAAAAAAGACGAAAAAAGAAAGAAAAGAAAGAAAGTAAAAAGAGGAAGAACCACTGTCAACACTGAGAACGAAGCCAACTGTCCGTCTATATAACGCGTTCGATGCACCGAACGCGTTATTCGAAGGTCGTAGGTTCGATTCCTGCCCACGGCTGGTTGTTTTTTCATCCACTTTTCTTTCTTCTTATTTACATTCCATTGGTTCTAATAACTTCCCCTGTACATTCCTTGGCATTACTGTCTGTTAGATCTCATTAATATTGTGTTAAAACACGGGAAAACAAGCCCTTAGGTATACACTTCTTTCCCTTATATATATATATATATATATATATATATATATATATATATATATATATATATATATATATATATATATATATATATATATATATATATATATATATATATATATATATATATATATATATATATATATAACTCCCACTGTCCTGAACCATGGCTGCCAGTACATCATCAACGGAGCGTTTGTCGCGGAGATATCCAAATTACCCTACGAAGTGTGCCATCACCGGGGACTCAATCATGCGGTACGTCCACACGAACTTCAGCCCGAACGCCGTGCTTCATCTCTTATGGCGGTGCTATGTTTTCGGATATTCCGGCGCTACTTGAGTACCTACCTAACCGGGTGGACACGTTGTTTCTGCGTGTGGGCACCACGGACATCCTGAAGACTAGCTCTTCAAGATCACTGGATTAGTTGAGGGAGGCATTGAAGCGAATGAGGCAGATGCGCCCGAACATCAAGACTCTGCATCTTAGTCTGCCACTACCTCGCGCACCCAATCGCCGACGGCGGGACTCGAACTGGCGATCAATGAATCGGTTTAATATGGAGGTACAACAATTCAGCAGAGAGGCCCGCCATCTCTGCCACTACGGGTTGTTGGGAGCAGGCGTACGTCTATTACGTCGAACATGGTTTCTCAACACTCCCGCTGCGCCGCTTCCTGGCTGCTGACGGCTTACATGCAAGCTTCGAGGGAGTCGCGCTGCTGGCACAGCACACGAGGGTGCAGCTGCGATGGACGTCGGCGGCATGGAGATCGGCGGCGATCGCTTTAACGGACAACTCCAGTGCCAAGCCCCCTCAACAACAAGGAGCCGAGCGACACACAGAGCCATCCAGGGCACCAGCAGTGACGATGTCGCCACTACCTCCAGCGAGGCCAGCAAGGCCAGCGAGCCAGCTAGTACCACCAGTGAGTCAGAGATCGGCGGCAACTGCTTGCACGGCAAACTCCAGTGCCACACCCACTCAACAACAGGGAGCCGAGCGACACACAGAGCCATCCAGGGTCCCAGCAGTGACGACGTCGCCACTCCCACCAATGAGGCCTTACAACACCAGGCGGACGAATGCGGCAAAGACCAAGGCGGCGGCTTCAAATGACACGGGGAAACAAAAGGTACGGGCAGTCTTAAACACGCATGGTCCCATTCATTTCTATCGAATAGGAAAATCATTAAAAAACGGGTGCAATACGAAAAACACGCGGAACAACTAACCAAATATCTATCTCACGAAATTGCACCTAAGGGCCTCCGCCTAGCCTGCAACCCCTCAATGTCTACACTAAGTGAAGAAGAAAGCGGGAAGTGGGAAAAAAATATTACTAGAAGCGTCCTTGCAACTGACTCGAGTCATTGCGGACCATAGTGAGCGTAAGGCCGCCGAATACAGTGTCACGGAGGCCACGCAGAAATTGGTATCTAATCTCGGAGAGCATGAGGCAGGAGAACTGGAAAGGTATGAACTAAAAAAGAGAGGCAAAATTTCAGTAGTAAAAGATAGAAAATTCAATCGGGACTGCAGAAGCTCCACTGCTCTGCAACAGGAAAATAGGAATGAGGAGGAAGGAGGAGGAAGAAAGTTTAAGCGGAAAGACAGGGAGGTTAGCCAGTTCTTAGACCGGCTCGCTACCCTGTGCTGGGGAAAGGGGTGAGGGGAATGAAAGATGTTAAAAAGAAATGTAGGGATGAGGCCGTACAAGAACGCCAGGGACCACTCGTACCAAAACCTAACTTTGAGGAGAAAAATGGGAACTCGAAACTACAGTGCAATCTTCATCAAAACACCCTTGCTCTCGGATATGACGCTCACACTCCCATGCCACGTGATAGCCGAGAGCAGCCAAAAACTTATGAGAAAAATGTCCTCAATCTGTCCAACACAACGCTTACACCCGCTCAGCTACAACTTTTGTCGAGAAGCTTATTCCATCATCCGGTAGATTCAATGAATTGGGACTGTACCAAGACCTCGATAGTTTTGCGCGTATTCTCCGCCTTCGTGAATACTTTCATGATCGCAAGGACTGTACGGACGAGAATAGATTGATTGCTGGTGACAAATCCTGGTGTCCAGGTGAGCAGAGGGACAAACACCTCGATATGTATATATCAGCAGTTCAAAATGATATCATAAGAGCATATGAAAAAAATCAGCCATCGCGAAACAACATATCAAAGTCAGAACGAAGGGCACTCGATGAACTACGAAAAAACACTGAAATTACCATCAAACCGGCTGATAAAGGGGGCTGCATAGTAATTCTAAACACGTCGGACTACTTAATAGAAGGGGAACGACAACTATCAGACACAAAATTCTACAACGAACTTCCAACGAACCCGACTCCCGAATTCGAAAGGGAGATAAAAGTAACCCTAAATAATCTCCACCGGGACGATAATATTACCGACAAAATGTTAAAACCAATGTTATCGGCCCATTCTGTTCCCGGTCGATTCCATTTGCTCCCCAAAATACACAAGGCAGGCAATCTGGGACGTCCGATAGCATCCAGTAACAGCACATCAACAGAAAATATATCAGAATTTATCAAATCCTTAATAAAAAAACATACCCTCAAATTTTCCCTATTACCTTTAAGGACACAAACCACTTCATCTGCGAAACTTCAAGTCTCGACATCCAGGCGGCAGTTTTCTGGTGACCGTGGACGTCTGCTCACTGTACACCAACATACCCCACCATGACGGAATAGCGGCTATGGTTTCTGAATATGTAAAATCTGACTCATCAACTAGTGTAAGTGGCGAGGTACTGTTTACACTTCTTGAACTTGTACTAAATTATAATCATTTTGAGTTCAATGGCAAGCATTTCCTTCAGGTCAGTGGCACTGCAATGGGCACGAAAACGGACCCAAACTTCGCGAGCACATTTATGGCTTCACTTGAAATCTTATTCATTGAGGGAAGCACTTTGAAACCTTTCTACTACAGAAGATACTTAGACGATATTTTTATGATATGAAACCACGATGAGGGAAGTCTTTTCCGCTTTATGGAGGATTTTAACAACTGCCACCCGTCAATTAAATTCACGCACAAAATTTCCAAAACTAGCATTAACTTCTTGGACGTCACTGTCACGGTCAAAATGACCACTTGTGAACAAACTTTAAAAAAAAAGCCTACAGACCGTCAAATGTACCTACATTTCAACAGCAGCCACCCAAAGCATTGCAAAACGGGCATTCCATATTCTGAGGCCTACCGGTACCGAAGACTATGCACCGATATGCGGGAATTTGAGAGACACACAAAACACCTAAAGCATTTTTATTGAAATAAAATTATCCTAAATACATTATTGACGATGCCATACTACGCGCTCGCAACGTGAACCGGAATGATATAATTAAGAGACCAAACAGTGTATCTAAAACGACTTCCCAAACGAACCTTGTACTAACTTACTCCTCAGCAGTGCCACGAATCAACAACATACTTTCCCGCCATTTCAACATAATCATGCAAAGCAAACGACTAACTTCAATTTTTGTGAAGCCACCTCACGTGGTGTACCACAAGGATAAAAACCTGAAGGACATTCTAGTCAGAGCAAAAACAAACCCCTTCAAAATTTAATCAGGGTGCCATCTCTGCGGAAAAGCTCGATGCAAGGTATGCCCACAGATGGTCACAACACGTGAATCTAAAGCGAGCTTCTCGGATTTTAAATTCTGCATAACTGAAAGCCTTAACTGTGATTCCAGTAACGTAATATACATGCTACATTGCAACATCTGCGGACAAGAATATATCGGCCAAACAGACACGCCTTTTCGGCTGCGGTTCAATAATCACCGGTACCACGCCATTTCACTGCTAAAGCTACTTTTATCAAGACATCTGCGCCTGCCAAACCACAGTTTTGAAAATATCAGCGTAACTCTTTTACAGTCCAGTTTCTCAAACAGGCGCGAGAGCGAACAGCGTGAGGCCTATTTTATTTTCAAATTTAGAACATTAGTAGCCGGCATCAACGAGGACCCCGGAAGACTCTCCTTGCCTCCGAGAAGTAAGCCAGGAGGAAATTGGCGACAAAGATTCATAGCTGGAGACCATGCTTGTTTTTTCCGACTGACTCGTACGTGTACACTGTCCTTTCTTTTTTTTTCCTTTTTTTTCACATGCACATACAAAGTGTTTATGTTCGCCTACCACTTGATGACCATTGAAGAGAAACGGACGAATATGAAAAGTAAAGAGCCAACCGACCCATTAAGTGGAAACCCTTTCCTTACGCACGCCGTCACGGACCTTTCCCGCCACCGCGGCGACAATCTTGGGTGCCCGACACACGTCGAGAACTGACCAGCACGGGATAAGAACCGGATGTGGACGTACACCGGCATTTGGATGTACACATGCTGGTTTCGTGCTCAGCGCTCACAGTGTTTTTTTTTCTCGCTCTCACAAACATCTTTCAAGGCGAGAGGAACGCGGCAGCAACGAAGTCTAAACGTCTATGTTAGCTGTTTCTTCCATGTACCGGACGCCTCCGTCAAGCCGTGTACCCAGCACCTCCACCAGATGTCACGGGGTCGTGACGTGGCCGAAGACAGGCGACCTCGTGTTGGGATTTAACTATTTATTTGGGCGAATGTGTGCCCGGTAAACAGAAAGTCCAAAGATAGCAGTCTCGGACTGATATCGGCGAACGGAGCGTCGGCCTTCGATCAACAACTGACAAGCGGCGAAGCGCGTCGGTATTTATACTCTTGCCGTCGAATGTTCTAGCGTTATCGCTGGCGGTGGCGTAGGTTCGAGAACAATCTGTACAATTCGCACAGTGGGCGTGATCTTATCGAAATGATCTACTACAGTCCGGAACCTTCTCGAAAACTGCAGGCGCGGTTTGCGCTGAGAATCGTGTGGTGTTTTGGGACGATAACAAAAACTTGGGAAATGGAACGTGGCAATACGGTGAGAAGTCATACACGACGCCGACCACCTATACGGAGTCCATACACATTTTCTCTACAAGCACTAAATGAAAACTGAGTTCACGATGTCAAATCATCTTTGTGGCTAGTTATGAAACAAAAGAACGACAAAATTAACGATGCAGCACCAATTTCCCGTAGGGCATATTTGAGTTATGGGTCAACAACCGCCTTGCTTAGTGCACACATACTGCACCGTTCAGGGGCGGCAGACAGACAGGAGGAACAGACACGAACAGTACATCTGTCACATTCATATTGTCACGTTTCTTAAGACAAACTTGGTTTATTGGGTTCGTTGAGTCGACTAGCCAAGCAGCAGCTCAGACAGATCGTCTTTGTCTTCTTCCACTCTCGGATCTCACCCAAGCATATCAGGTGGCATTAGTCCCCCCTTTAAAAGCATCGACTCGATGCTCGTAACGAAAGAAAAATGAAGGCATACACACGCAGATACGGAGAACCAAAAGAGGGAGAGTGCCAGTACTCGCAGCGCAAATGAGGAAATTTCGCCAATGCTTGCGCCAAGCGCAAAAGAAAAGGCATAAAAACACAGGAGAACACGAACAGCAGCAGCAGCAGCACGATGTCACGGCATGTCGCAACACGTGAACCACAAGGCTACTGTGTGAAGTAAGGGCTTCAGCCGAACGACATGCACGGTTTCGGGCCGAAGCTGTCGACGAGAAGACGCTGCGCCGTCCAAAAATACCTCGTAGGTAAGATCGGTGACACGTCTAAGAACCTTGTAAGGTCCAAAATAACGGCTTAGGAGTTTTTCGGATAAGCCTGGTCGCCGAACAGGGGTCCACACCCACACTCGGTCCCCAGGGTGGTAGGTGACGTTTCGATGGTGGAGGTTGTAACGTCGTGCGTCTTCATCTTGTTGGTGACTGGTGTTATGCGAGCTAGCTGACGAGCTTCTTCGGTGTATTGAGTGTATTGCTCAGCGTCTGGAGCGATTTCATTGCTTTGGTCACACGGAAGCATAGCATCGAGCATGGTTCGCACGTTGCGTCCGTAAACGAGTCGGAAAGGCGGAAATCGCGTTGTTTCTTGCGTTGCCGTATTGTATGCAAACGTGATGTATGGAAGAATTTCGTCCCAGGTTTTGTGTTGTACGTTAACGTACATTGACAGCATGTCCGCTATGGTCTTCTTAAGCCTCTCTGTCAGTCCATTCGATTGCGGGTGATAAGCCGTCGTTTTTCGATGAGTTGTGCAGCTCAATTTAAAAATGTCCTCCATCATTCGTGCTGTAAATGACGTCCCTCTGTCCGTAATCACGCATGACGGGGCACCATGCCGTAGGACGATTTGGTGCACGAATAACTGCGCGACTTCAGAGGATGTGCCACGGGGTAACGCTTTTGTTTCAGCATACCGAGTAAGATAATCTGTCGCAACTATAATCCATTTGTTCCCAGAGGACGACAAAGGGAAGGGTCCAAGAAGGTCCATTCCCACGAGGTCAAACGGTGTCTGTGGAGGTGCGATATGCTGGAGCAGGCCCGCGGGTCTCACAGGCGGAGTCTTGCGATGCTGGCACTCACGGCAGCCTTTCACGTATCGATGTACACTAGTTGATAGTCACGGCCAGTCATACTGTTGGCGTACTCTGGCGAGAGTTCGCGAATAGCCCAAATGTACTGACGTGGGCTCGTCGTGGCACGCAAGGAGGATCTCGTCCCGCATTTCGGTAGGAACAACGAGTAGGAAGGCTTTGTCGCTACCACGGGCGTTTTTCTTGTAAAGAATGCCTCTTCTTAGACAAAAAGAGGACAGTTCGCGAGCAATGTGTCGAGGGACCTGAGAGTTCCGGCCTTCCAGGGAATCAATAGCTGGGCGTAATTCGTCGTCTGCCCGCTGTTTTGACATAAATTCGGAATCGCTGACTGCTCCGAGAAAGGCATCTTAATCTTCGGAGCCCCTGACAGCGTGCCCCACAGGCGCTCGAGAAAGCGCGTCGGCATCTTCATGTTTGCGCCCTGACCTGTACACAATCGTAATATCGAACTCCTGCAAACGCAAACTCCACCGAGCGAGACGGCCGGATGGATCTCTGAGATTTGCCAACCAGCAGAGCGAGTGGTGGTCAGTCACCACTTTGAAGGGACGACCGTAGAGGTAAGGCCGAAACTTGGTCGTCGCCCACACGACTGCGAGGCATTCTTTTTCCGATGTGGAATAGTTGGTCTCGGCTCGAGAAAGAGTACGACTGGCGTAAGCTATTACATGTTCAACGCCACCGTGTCGTTGTACAAGGACAGCGCCAAGTCCAACGTTGCTGGCATCTGTATGAATTTCTGTAGCAGCGTCCTCATCAAAATGGGCAAGAACAGGGGCTGTTTGCATTCTCTGCCATAGCTCTGTGAACGCTGCATCTTGTTCTGCGCTCCAAGTAAAAGGCACGTCATCTCGAGTCAGTCGCGTAAGAGGTTCAGCTATCTTCGAGAAGTTGGCGATAAATCGGCGATAATACGCGCACAAGCCGAGGAAACGGCGTACTGCTCTTTTATCTGATGGAACAGGGAAGGCGGCGACAGCAGCAGTTTTGTCTAGATCGGGTCGCACTCCATCCGCACTAACGACATGCCCTACAAATTTCAGCTCTTCGTATCCGAAATGGCATTTTTGGGGTTTCAGCGTGAGTTTAGCTGTGCGAATGGCGTTCAGAACCTTTCTCAGACGCTTCAGATGTTCTTCGAAGCTCTCGGAAAAGATGACCACATCATCGAGGTAGACAAGGCAGCTTTGCCACTTCAAGCCAGCGAGAACTGTGTCCATCATCCTCTGAAAAGTGGCTGGGGCAGAACAGAGGCCGAAGGGAAGAACACGGAATTCGTAAAGTCCGTCTGGAGTCACAAACGCAGTTTTTTTTTCGGCTTCGTTCATCCACTTCAATTTGCCAATAGCCACTCTTTAGATCGATGGACGAAAAATGCTTCGCGCGTCGTAATCTGTCGAGAGAGATTCGTCGACCTGTGGAAGCGGGTAAACTTCTTTTTCGTGACGCTATTAAGCTTTCTGTAGTCAATACAAAATCGCAGCGTTCCGTCTTTTTTCTTCACTAGAACGACTGGCGAGGACCAAGGGCTGCTGGATGGTTGAATAATCCCGTCATCGAGCATATCTTTTACTTGTGTCTGAATAGCCGCACGTTCTTTGGAAGAAACGCGATAAGGCTGCTGCCGGATGGGGCGGACGTCATCGTCGGTAATAATTCGATGCTTGGCGAGGTGTGTGTGGGAAAACCACGCTTCGGCGTTTAAAGGCACCAAATGAAGGAGACGCAAACGCCAGCATCCATGGTAAAAGAGCGTGTTCTATTTCCTTGCTGGTCTCATCTTCTTCCTCGTCGTTCTCCGTCTCTTGGTGCGCGCGCTATTCGCGCGGGAGGTTCAAACAATTTCCAACATCCTCCGCGCCCGAAAGTTCAATCGCCCAGCTCCAACGGGCATAAAAGTTGTACTGGCCTCGTAACTTCCGTACCTCCTGCCAAGACAATCTTGCAGGCTCTAACGTGATTATCACTTGATAAGTACACGTCCGTAACTCTACCAACTTTCCAAAAAGTTATGGGCACCTTGTCTTCCTTAATGACGACTACATCGTTAACCTTAAGCTGGTTGCAAGGCTGTACTCGCCTAATGTGTGCACTCCTCAAGCACAAGAGGTAGTTTTTATACCAACGCTTCCAAAAATCAGCCACTATTTGCTGTCTGTACTTCCAATGCTTTAAAGTATCGGAGCGAGTTCCCGACGTTTCAGCAGTATTATCACTAGGCAGTGTAGTAGACTTCCTACCGGTTAGAAAGTGCGAAGGTGTAAGTACAGCTGGATCGGTAGCGTCAGCGGAGAGGTACGTTAATGGCCTAGAATTCACTACATTTTCTACTTCGGCAAGAATGGTCACAAGCTGCTCGAAATCAAAGCAACCTTTCCCTAGAATTTTCCGTAGGCAGCTTTTAACAGTGCGAATCATCCTCTCCCAAAATCCACCCCACCAAGGACCACGTTCTGCAATGAATTTCCAGGTAATGTGGTTAGTAGAGCAAAAGTCCTGTACTTGGAAGTCCCTCAAAGCTCTGTACATCACTTTTAAGTCGCGACTGGCAGCATGAAAAGCTAGAGCATTGTCGGAATAAATAACACTAGGCAAGCCGCGTCGCGACACAAACCGACGGAAAGCCATTAAAAATGACCCCGCCGTCATATCGGAGCACAACTCCAAATGGATCGCCCGAACGACGGCACACGTAAAAATAACGATATAGGCCTTCACGGGACTGGTTCCTTTCACAAAAACGGGACCAGCAAAGTCAACACCCACAACTTGAAAAGGGTGTGATCTCTTAACCCTGTCGGTCGGCAGTGGTGCGGTAGGGGCTGTTGCAGGTTGGAGCTTGAATCTAGCACACACTTTGCACCTAGAGAGCACTTTTTTCACACACTGGCGGCCCTTAATCACCCAAAAACACTCGCGTAGCTCTGAAAGGGTATCGTTTACACCACTGTGCAGCAGGCGCCGGTGCGTGCGGTCGATGATGAGGTATGTGCAGCGGTGGTCAGCTGGTAGTAGAATCGGGCACCTCACGTATTCTGATGTTTTTACGTTGTCAAGCCGGGTCTTGATTCTTAAAATCCCATCATTGTCCAGGAATGGATGCAGATCACGAATTCGGGATGCCTTAGATAGTGGTTGGTTTTTTAACAATGAGGCGAGTTCTATACTAAAGGCTTCCGCTTGCGCATTCTTCATCCATGTAAACTCGCCTTCTTTTATCTCAGGGGCAGTGAGTGGGCCCATCAGACGACGACTGGTGTGCACTCGACAATTGTGAATAAATCTTCGAATCCAAGCTGTGATTCTAACAACTCGTATCCAGCTGCTGTACTTGTCGAGCTCGAAAAGTGGCTCTGCTTGCGAGCATTGACAAGCCAAAATTGTTGTGTCTTCGTCGTTTGATCTACATATTTCATCCGTTGACTCATGAGGACCAGCTTCACTTGCCGGCCACGTTTCTTGGGTACCAGATAGCCAGTCAGGCCCATGCCACCATAAATCGCTAATACAAAGGTGATGCGCTGATATCCCTCTTGTAACTAAATCGGCTGGGTTTGTCTTTCCAGAGCAATGTCTCCAGCGACTCGGGTCTGTGAGCCCTTGGATCTCAATTACCCTGTTACAAACGAAGGGCTTCCACTTCGTGGCTGTAGACTTGATCCAACTCAAGCAAACTTGGGAGTCGGTCCAGCAGAAGTATTCTATATTTGTGTGTGGCAAAGTATCCACGAGTAGCTTAAGAAGTCGAGCTCCAAGAACTGCAGCGACGAGTTCCAGGCGTGGTAAAGTGAGACCCTTGATTGGAGCGACCCGAGACTTAGCGAGCAGCTGCTGGAGTCGAACCGCTCCAGTACTGTCTTCCACTCGTATGTATGCCACCACTCCGTAGGCACACGGGCTAGCGTCCGTGAATATATGCAGCTGGTGAGTGCTTTTATCAGGGCTGATGTTGTCTAGTTGATACCTCTTGGTTCTAAAGTCTTTGAGGTCTTGAAGTTCGACAGTCCACTTGTCCCACTCGATCTTCAATGTCTCGGGGAGAACGCTTTCCCAGTCGAGTCCTTGCATCCATATCTTCTGAAAAAGTATTTTAACTCGAATGGTGAACGGTGCTAGCAGTCCCAAGGGGTCGAAAATTCGTGATGAAGCCTGAAGCACAGTTCGCTTGGTACAAAGTCTCGCTTTTAAGACTTTCGTCACAGAGTCAAATTTCACCGAAATGGTGTCGTCGGTGTAGTTCCAGGATAGCCCAAGAACCTTAGATTCTGTGACCTGCTCAGCTGACGTCTCTCCTGCTTGCTTGAGCTTCTCTCTTAACAGGTCGCAGTTTGTTGACCACTTCTGCATTTTCATTCCGGCCAGCTCCATTATGGCCTTCGTCTCTTCGTAGAGTTGTAGCGCTTCTTTTGTCGTTGAAGCTCCGAAAACTAGGTCATCGACGTAGAAGCTTGCCTTCAGTTTTGCGGCCGTTACTTGGTAAATTTGTTCAACGTGATCGAAATGGTATTTCAACGTTGCAGATAATAGGAAAGGGCTTGCGGAGGTGCCGAATGGAACTCTGGTCATTCGCATTTCTTGTATTTTTGGCAGTGGTCTGCCTGACATTGGTAGCCCTTCAAACCACAAGAAACGAAGAGCATCTCTGTCTTCTTCTCGAATGCTGATTTGTAGAAACGCCTTCTGCACGTCTGCTGTAATTCCGATGGCGAAAAGGCGAAACCGGATCAAAACCTTGAAAAGGTCGGCATTCAGATTAGGACCTTTTTCGAGTTGTTCGTTGAGAGAACAAGCTCCTGATGCATGCGATGATGCGTCGAAGACTACGCGAAGTCTCGTCGTCGTAGATGTTTCGCGGATTACCTCTCGATGCGGCATGTAGTATAGGTGCTGTGTACAATAAGGGGCATCTTCAACTTTTTCAGCATGACCGTCCACCTCATACTGCCTGATAGCCTTATCGTAGGCTCTCATGGCTTCGTCGTTTGGTGACAGCCGCTTGACGAGTCCATGGAGCCTCGAAAGGGCTACTTTGCGATTGTTGGCCATGTCGACGAGAGGTGATTTCCATGGCAACGCAACTTCATAGCGTCCTTTCCGAAGCTTGGTAGTGTTGTTGAATTCTTCCAAAATATCTGCGTTGCACTGAGACGTCGGCGTGTCGGCAATTCCGATAGCATCGAGGTCCCAAAATCTTTGTAATGGGAAAGCGATCTGGTCGTCTTCGTGGGAACCTGTTCGAAGAACACATACTTGGGTGCTTGCTTTGTTACTCGTGCTTCCACCACCAGATAAGGGGCCTTGGAGAGTCCAGCCCATCTTTGTGTTAATGGCGAGTAAGGCAGGGTTTTCTTCATCCCACCTCACTTCACTCGTGTTGGGCATCAACTTCCAAAGCTGGTCCGATCCAATGAGGACACTCACACCTGGCTCACAATCTACACTCGGGTAAACGACTGCGTCAGCCAGATGTTTCCCCTCCGCTGCGATGGCTTGAAGAAGACGACTCTGCCTTGGTGCTTCAATCATCTCCTCGCAAATAAAGGGCACCACTATGGCCTCAATGTCAATGGTTAGGTCGTCGTGCTGACTGCGGAGCGTGATCGTGACCATTTTGAATCGTCGGGTTGGGTCGCTCGCTCTACCAAACGCACTGATGGCGAGTTCGGTCTCGGCAACAGCAGGTAGACTTAGCTTGGAAGCGACGCTCTCAGTGACGAACGTTCGCTGGCTTCCATTGTCGAGAACACCACGTATATAGCAACAATGAGATGAAGTCGTTACCCAAGCTCGAAAAGTCTGGAGAAGAACATCATTGATGAGTCGGGGAACTGAAGCTCTCTGAGTGGAAACTTGCACCGTAGCATTCGGTTTCTTCTGAGCATTAGTCACTGATGGTGTTTCAGAGCTACTAGCATTGCACATCGAGGAGGCGTGTCTGCGCTTGCATGCTTGGCAGTGCACTCTCCGCCGGCAATTGCGGACCAGATGTCCTTTTGACGTGCACCGGAAGCATCGACCGTCTGTTACAAGTTTGTTGCGCTTCTCGGCCAGAGTCATGTCACTCGTGCAGTCCTCTGTCTTGTGATCGGTAGCAGCGCAGAAAAAACAGGACGAGGGGGAAGATAGTGTCTTGTTTTGAAGAACGGATGCTGTAGGAGTCGCGGACTGCTTCTTGAATGATCTATTTAATACAGGTACGCTGTTGTTCGATGTCGTTGGCAAATTGTTCACTAAAGAACTCTTTTCTCGACATTCAACTTCGATGCGGAGAAATTTCATCAGCTGCTCAAGTTCCTGATCAGATGAAGCCTGGCTCGTTTCCGTCGTGTTCTCCATACTTTCTTTTTTGAAGTATTCTACGACAATGTCAGCTGGTATGACTTTGAGCAGAACTTCATTCAGCATAGCCGCGTAGGATGACTCCGTGATTCCAAGACTACGCAGTCCCCTCCTGTTTAGTTGAACTGTGTCGAAAAGCTTGCGCAGAGCAGTGACATCACTCGCTAATTTCACTGGTTTGAGCGTGCGCAAATTTCCTAAGTACTTCTGCTCAATGACTTTCTTGTTGCCAAACCGACGTTTCAAAATTTCCAGCGCGTCATCGTAACAAGAATCTGTCACCTGAATACCGGCGACGGCCTGAGCTGCAGGTCCATCTAGAAGTGAGGCCAAGTAGTGAAACCGGTCTGTGTTGGACAGCCTTGGGTTCTCGTGCACGGAGTGCAGGAACATATCCCAAAAGGGTTGCCACTTGATCACGTTTCCATCGAAACGAAGAAGCTCCAGCTTGGGAAGTCGTGCGCCGAACTCACGTTGTGGAAGTCGTTCATGCTCGCTCGGTGCACCCTCACAGGTCCTTGCGCCCATGGCTGGAGTTGTAGACGACGCCGGCGTAGCAGAAGTCTTCAGAACTTCAATGTGGTGCTCGAGCAACGCCAGAGTACTGTTAGCGGCGTCATCGTATTGCATGACCACCTCATAGTCGTCTGCCGCCAGGTCGTCAGTGATCAGGGTTTCAACCTCGTTGTTCAAGGCTTTAAGTTCCACGTTGCTGGCGCGTAGTCGGCCGTGCAGCATTCGAAGTCCAGAAAGCTCGAACTCATTGGACTGGAGCACCTGGTTGACCTCGTTGATGATTCTCGTGTTCATCGATCGCCGCGAGGCCCGCTTGCTCTTCGCTCGCTCCATGTCGGTCTAGCTCGCAGCGCAGCTCACCCACACCAGGAATGAAAGGCTCGGGTCGTTGTAGGCTTGATTCCCGGGTCGTCGGCACCAAAAATCGCTGTGGGAAAACCACGCTTCGGCGTTTAAAGGCACCAAATGAAGGAGACGCAAACGCCAGCATCCATGGTAAAAGAGCGTGTTCTATTTCCTTGCTGGTCTCATCTTCTTCCTCGTCGTTCTCCGTCTCTTGGTGCGCGCGCTATTCGCGCGGGAGGTTCAAACAATTTCCAACAGTGTGTTTGATGTACTTTGGAAGAAGAGGCGAAGCAAGACCGAAACTCCCTTAAAAGGTCATGAAGTGCAGCCTTTCTCTTGTCTGACAGCGTCGAATTAATGTCGATGTGGTCTAGGAATTCTTCATCCTCATGCGTTTCCTCGGATGCGAAGCACTCCGTGACGTCGGCAACAGGGTCTCCATAGGCTACGGTGGTTCCGCGGAAAAGATGCCGGTGCTCGTAGTTGAAGTTCGTAACTAGTATTTGTGGCTGTCCGTTACGGACACGCACAACAATTCGGGCGGGACATATACCTTGGAGTAGCAGAAGTGATAGGTTGCTTTCAGCCACCACGTCACCGTCCCGGAGGTCTTCACAAATGACTTCGATGGGAACAGTCGCTCGAGGCGGCAGCGTCACACTGTCGTCAGCAACACGCAGCGCAGGCCTACGGCAGTTATCGGCGTCTCGATCTGTTGCGCCTTGAGCCGACAAGGTCAGGATGCGTTCACGGAGATTTATGATGGCACCGTATTCCCGAAGGAAGTCCATGCCGATAATCAGCTGACGTGAACAGTCGCGCAGAACGAAGCAGCTGAGCACAAACGTTGACGCACGAATTTTCACTCTTGCCGTACAGCGACCCAGTGGTGTTACAACGTGTCCTCCAGCAGTTCGAATTCGCGTTTCATTCCACGGCGTAATCACTTTCCTGAGATCTTTCGCTAGCCTCCCGCTGATAATCGAATAGTCTGCACCAGTGTCTATCAAGGCATTGACCTGAAAACCGTCAATCAGCACAGGTAAGTCAAGTGACACGCGGTCACTGGGTTCAGATGTGGATTTCGGCGTTTCTTCGGTACTGCGATTATTCTCTGGTTGAATGTCTTCCGTGTTGCGTGCAAGCGTTGATGGGGGGTCTTCCGCACTTTGAGTCCCAGCGACGTTGCCCCCGAAGGCCGCTGCCTTCAGTTTTCCCGACGGGGGCTTGGAGAGCGTTCCCGTGCCGTCACATCGAAACGTGACCCAGTGGCTGCGGGTCTCCTCGGAGATGGTGACCGTGATTGCCGTCGTGTAAAGGGTGCACGCTGTTGCGCGAGATACTCTTCGATGTCCCTTGGTCTTTGACCAATTTGGGGACGAGGTGAATTGACGGAAAATCCACGCAGGCCAAGTTGCCGGTATGGGCATTCGCGGTAAATGTGACCAGCCTCACCGCAATGATAGCAGAGGGGTCGTCTCTCCGGCGTACGCCAGAGATCAGACTTGCGCGTCGGTGCACGGCGACCATCGATGCCCAAACCAGCGTGCGCCGACTGAATCGCAACTGACGGCATCATTGTCTGGATCGGGACGTATGACACTGTCTGAAGCGGAACTTGCGGCACTGTCTGGATCGGGACGTGCGGCACTGTCTAGATCGGGACGTGCGGCACTGGCTGGGTCGGGACTCCTTGACCAGAACGAGGCGTGGCAGATCGCAAGGCTTCCGCGTACGTACGACGGCGACTGTCAGTAGCACAGGAGCCGTTTCCGGATGAACCGACATCAGCGGAAAACGATGGGCGTGCAACACCTGTTGGACCTCGTCACGGATGACACTGGTGATAGAACCAACATCGATTGGTCTTGTCCCGTACATCTTTTCCATTTCTTCCCGGACGACAGATCGGATGATCTCGCGAATCCATTCGGGGCTCTTGATCCCAGGGGTGGCGAAAATTTCGGGCAGCATTCACTTGACGGTCAAACAGGGCAGACCGTTGGTGCAGTACTTGCTCCATTGTTGCCGCTTCAGTAAGAAACTCAGCAACACTCTTAGGGGGACTACGCACCAAACCAGCAAAAAGTTGTTCCTTCACACCACGCATGAGGTGGCGCAACTTTTTTTTCTTCTGCCATAGCAGGGTCCGCTCACTTGAAAAGCCGTGTCATGTCCTCAACGTACATCGAGACAGTCTCGTTTGGCATCTGGATGCGTGATTGTAGTGCACGCTCCGCTCGTTCGCGGCGGTCGGGACTCCTGTAGGTCTCCAGAAGGCGACGCTGGAACTCGCGCCAAGATGTCAGAACATCATCCCTGTTCAAAAACCACGTCTTGGCACCGTCATTTAGGCAAGTGTACACGTTCCGGAGCTTCGTGGCATCATCCCAGTAATTTATCGCTGCGACACGTTCGAACTCACTCAGCCAGTCGTCAACATTTTCATGCTGCTCTCCATGAAAGGGGCTAGGCATGAGCGGGTTCTGGACGGTGCAGTAGATCGGCGTGGAAGGTGTCGGAGCTTGCACGGGATCTTGTGTCGAAGTCATAGTCGCTGCGTCAGTGGTTGGTGTCTCAGGCGGTAGGCCTCGTTGGCGGCGGCTTACTCTGTGAACAGGAGTGTCTACGGGTGCAGGGCTTGTGTTCCGGTTGCTGGACGGGGTCTTGGGCATCGGGTGGATCGTGAGACGTTGTACCGAGCAACTCCATCAGTCTTGTCACGTACGTTTCTTAAGACAAACTTGGTTTATTGGGTTCGTTGAGTCGACTAGCCAAGCAGCAGCTCAGACAGATCGTCTTTGTCTTCTTCCACTCTCGGATCTCACCCAAGCATATCAGGTGGCAATATTATTAAAGCTAAATTTTTTTTGCCATTGTTGAGCGAGTTTCGGTGTGGTTATGCGTGTCATTGAAGGGAAGAACACATACCCAACGGCAAACCACACAAAATTTACTTGTGTTGCAACTGTGCAAGACTACAAGAATCTACGGAAAACGAGTTTATCGGCTCGTCTGTGTACCTCTCCAAATGTCCTTCCTTAGCGACTGAGGTGAAAGTGCAGGAACAAGAACATCTGCCAGCAAGGGAAGACGCAAACGCGAGCGTCTGTCGGTGCCTTATGGGCCTGGTGTTTCCCGCGACAAATGCGGCGACGGCTCCAGAAACCAATGAAACGCAGATAGCGAATGCATGCAGGACCACACGTTCGACTAGTCATATTATTCGATTGGTTAACTGTACTTTGACTACGAGGATAAACAAGCATACTCGAGTTAACCAGCTTTCGCTCACTTCGCTCGCATAACCCGCCGTAGCCAAGCGAAGCCTAATAAATTTTTTAATGAGCAAGTTGTCATGTTTACTTTACTCAAACTGCTTTTCGTCGAATGAATAAGTCAATTATTTCACGAAATATGCGGCGATATGCTCAATTCACTCGCAATACAACGGGTACTCACCTCACAAACACGGGAAGAAGTAGTCGGCTCCAAACAATCTTGCTTCATTGTGTAATCCAGAGTTTCCGTCGGCTAGAGCGAATCGGGAAGCGGAACAGTCTCCAGATGGTTGTGTATTGCGGCACACAGCGCCCTGGCATTTACATTTCTAAATTATTGTAGGTGCTCTTAACGCGAGAAAGGTGTCGTAGGATGGGTGATGGATGGATCGATGGATCGATGGATGAATGGATGGGTGATGGATGGATCGACGGATGGATGTATGGATGGGTGGATGGATGGATGTGGCTGTACCCTTTAGATCGGGCAGCGGCTAACGCCACCTAGCCGTAATACTTAGTGAACCAACAACTAGACTTATCTTTTTTTTGCTTTAAAAAGTGAAGTATAGGACAGGTACTTTGCAGTGAATGGTTTAATTTTCACTCGTGCCTTGTCTTTAGCCACCAATCAGATAACCTCGTTCTAGTTGTTTCTACCCTTTTAAAGTCTATTTTGCTCTCCCTGTCCCTAAACTCCAGCGCTTTGAAAAACTCTGCGCCATCATCCTTACCGATAGGGTGAAGCCCTTTACTGAACATTATCAAGTGTTCAGCAGTTTCCTCTTCCTCTCCACACGCACTGCATACTGTGTCTACCCCTTCGTATTTGGCCCGATAAGTCTTCGTTCGCAATACTCCCGTCCTGGCCTCAAACAATGCAGAACTACCCCGAGTATTATAATAGATCCTTTCCTTGGCAATTTCCTGCTTAAAAGTTCGATAGATCTCTAGTGCGGACTTCTTACTCATGCCAATTCTCCACATGTCAGTCTACGTTTCCTTGACCTTCTTCTTAACCAATAATTCTTTTTGGTTTGGCTCCCTGCTGTTTTCTAAGTATTTACCAGTCAATTTTCTGGTTCGCTTCCTCCATTTTGCATCGTAATTCTTCATGTACAAGTAGCTGAATACATTCCTAGCCCAACGCTCCTCCCCCATTTTTCTCAATCCCTTCTCAAATTTTATCTTGCTGCTAGCTTCCCTGCCCTCAAATGATGTCCATCCCATATCACCTTGTACTCCCTGATTTGGTGTATTCCCGTGAGCTCCCAAGGCAAGCCTACCTACTCCACGTTGCTTAATTTGTAATCTTGCTTGAACTTCTGATTTCATGCACAAGACCGCATTGCCGAACGTCAGACCAGGAACCATGACTCCTTTCCATATTCCTCTCACAACCTGATACCTATTGTAATTCCACAGTGCCCTGTTTTTCATCACCGCTGCATTCCTGTTACCATTAGTCGTCACGTATATTTCGTGTTCCCTTAGGTACTCGGCCCCATTGCTTATCCAGACGCCCAGATATTTGTATTTATCTGATATCTCTAGCGTGACCTCCTGTATTTTGAACTCACTACCTTCATTATCATTAAAAATCATGACTGCTGATTTTTCCTTACTGAATCTAAAATCTAACATATCTCCCTCATTACCGCTGATGTCCATCAATCTCTGCAAATCTTCCTTGTTGTCGGCCATTAGCACTATATTATCTGTGTACATTAATGCTGGTAGTGCCTGATCAATGAGTTTTTCTTGTTTGAAGAAAAATAGGCTGAAGCCCGGTCCACGTCCTTCTAATTTGGCCTCTAATACTTTTAGGTACACCATGAATAACAAGGGTGACAGAGGACACCCCTGCCTAAGCCCCTGTTTTACCTCTGCAGGCTTGGATACCTGTTTTTCTCACATCAAAACTGCCTTGTTACCTTTATAGATGTCCTTAAAAAGATTAATGACTCCATTTTCTACACCTAGTGTGTCCAGTATTCCACACAAGTCCTCTTGAACCACGTTGTCGTACAATCCCTTGATATCCAAAAATGCTAGCCACAGGAGCCTGTGTTCCTTTTCTGCTATTTCGATGCACTGCGTCAGTGAGAACATATTGTCTTCCAACCTTCTGTGCTTCCGAAACGCAGTCGGCAGTTCCCCCAGCACCCCCTCGTCCTCTATTCATGCCTGGAGTCTTTCCTTTATAATCTGCTACGCCAGCCAGTAGACCCCTGGTGTTACTGTTATAGGACGGTAGTTGTTTATGTCAGCTTTGTCCCCCTTTCCTTTATAGATCATGCTCATACTGCTAAGTTTCCATCCATCGGGGACTTCACCATCGATTATTATTTTGCTTACTGCTTCTCTCAAAGCCTGCTTAGACTTCGTACCTAATGTCTTTATCAACATAATTGGAATGCCATCTGGGCCTGTTGATGTACTGCTGAGAACCCTCTTCTGAGCCCTTTCCACTCTCGTTGTGAAAATGGAGCCATTGCACCCCTTGATTCATGCTTGTCTGTTGCGGTGCATAAAGCACTTCTTTGTTGAAATTTTTCGGTCCCCATTGTTCTTATATATTCAATAGCTTCGTCTCTTTCTAGCCTAATACCTTGAGCTGTAGTTATAAATCTCGGCTCTAGGCTTGTCTGATTTTTAGGGAGTTTAGATGGTTCCGAAATTTCGCAGCTGCCTTTCTATCTTTTTTATGTACTTCTGTCAGCCACTGAGCTCCCTTTCTTATAATCTTTCCATTGACCAGAAGGAACGCATCCCTTCTACAGCTTAGAAAGATTTCCTATTTTCTTTCGACACCATCTGTCGGTTCACCCCGCTGCTTAGCATGTCTGTGTTCTCTAGAGTCTTTCTGACGTTTTGCTGTGGCTCTCTTTATTTCCTGATCCCACCAACTGTTGGATTTGTGTCTTCTTTTCCGGGGTGACTTGTCACGTGCCTTAGGAAGCTCTAGCTCAAACAGCCTAAATAAATTCGTGCATGTCCACACTGTTTTGTTGTCCTCAGTGATTAATTTCTCAATGGGTTTAGTAGCTATTTCTATTAGCCTTTCCGAATAAAAATTTTCCTGTAGTTGCTCATCTTGTATCCTTCCCACTTTCACTGCTCTTCCAAAACTTAGCTTGATACGTTTGTGATCACTACCCAGACTTCTGGAGTCACCTTCATTTATGTGCGTTCCCCTGAGCTTATCATACATCCTATGTGACATCAGTGCGTAATCTATCGTCGACTGCAGCCTTCCTATCTCCCATGTTATTTGCCCTTCACACTTCTCGGTACTGTTGCAAATGATCAAATCATGCCTTTTACACATATCCATGGTCATTTTGCCTGTTGGGTCAGGATATCCATCTATATCTTCTATTAGCGCATTCATATCTCCAAGTATAATTATCTCTCACTCTCCTCCTAACTCCTGAATGTCCTTTGATATACGCTCTACCATTGCCTGGTTTTCCTCTCTGGCCTTTGCTCCCGTCCAGAAGTAAACCAAACCAAAGAGTGTCATTTGCCCTGCCACTTATCCTTTTAGCCATAAATGTTCCTTGCACATCTGCTTGACCCTTTGACAGTGTGTACTTTTATGAATGAATGCCCCAACACCACCCCCTTTCTGCTGCCTTTTATTCTATTACAATATTCCCATGCGTAGTCCGGATTGTTAGAAGGTTGTTCCATGTCCATTAGATGTGTTTCTACAAAACCGTACACCATCGGCCTCTCCTCCCTCAGCTGTTCTTCTATTTCTTCCCACTTCAGCCTGTTCCTGCCACCCTGCATGTTAATATACCCTATGTCTGAATTGGCTCGGCGCTCGTGGCTACGTCTATTTCTGCCCCGGACTCTACCTATCTTAGATACTGGTGCCACTTTTGAATCGTATCTGTTCATACGACCTGTCAAAGAGTTTCCCTGGTTGTTTTCCTCGTAACCAGCTACCCTGCACCCCGAAGGGCCCGCGTGCCTTCCAAAAAAGCTACTGAGCGTCCTGCAAGTCGTCAACCCACCTCATGGCCTAGCCGCCCATCGATGTGATTTCTGTCTTGTTGAAAACCACCCCACCTATGCACCTCTCTGTTTATTTCCACCACCTCAAAGCCTTTCTCTCGACTCATCCACCAAATCTCTTGGTTTGCCTTGACAACCGCCTTTTGCAGGTTGCCGTCACGCACCGGTACCTCAGGTATCGTTCATATCGCTACCTGTACCTGAGCAGAAGTGGCGCGATGTCTTCGACCCTTTTCGCCAGTGTGGTCGCTAGTCCTGCCGTATCTTCATTTAAGACATCGTTTAAACCGCATGAAATTATCACGAGGTTTCGTCTATCAGCTGTAGTTTTGAGTTTTGCGCTCACTTGCCTCATGACTGCTTCCAGCTTGCGTCCTGGGTACGTCCCTACTGCAACCCTCTTGTCACTTCTTACCCTCTTTGATTGCGTCTGCACATCGATTTAAATTCGAGTCCCCAGCGATTATCACATGCTGCGACTTTTCAGCTGGAGTGTCCTGCACCTGGGGGTTACTTGCACTTGTGATGCCGGCTTTGTCCCCTCCCAGCCCCCCCCACTAATTCACTGAAGCTGGGCCTTGCGACAATTGAACCGGCTGAACCTGTTCTTTTTTCTAAACTTGCTTGCTCTTTCTTCTCCGCCGTTCTGGTTACCGGTGCCCTGCTGTTCTCTCCGTCGGCCGCTCCTTTGTTCACCTTGGCTAGTGCTTCCTCGGCGGAATTCAGCCTTTCTCCCATTGCTCTCGTTTTTTTTTCTTGCTTTGTCGCCAACGCTGTCTCCAGCTTGGTGATTCTCAACAGCAGTTCACTCTGGACAACCATCGCTTTCTCTATGTTTTCCTCGACCTCACATTGCCTACACTTCGCGTCAGCCTCCTTTCCGATTGCTTCGGCGCTTGGGTCAATTTTCAAACTCACCCCGCATCCTGAACACTTTATAGCCTTTTTAATCATGTATTTATGACACCAATTGCCCTTATGAATTGTCTCACTCGATAATTACAAAACACGATCCCGGCCCTACAAAAAAGAGAAAGTCTAAGCTGTACTCCAAATTTTGCGTGTTCAATGTACGTGCACCTCCCCCACGGGCTGGCAAAAAAGAAACACAAAGAAACAAGCACACACGCGCGCGTATAAACTAGTAAATGAGATGGTTAATGAAACAAACAAGCCACGTAGTTTCCTCACTCATGAAATGCTTGGAAAATCTCTCTTGCTGCAAGTGCGTGTGTCTTCGTGCATGCGCTTTCATAATGAGCTCGGATCCATCCACAAGAGTGTCGCCCGGCAAAATCGTCAAGAGTTTTGCACGGTTAAGCACGTTTCTTTATTCTTCGACTACTATGCAGCACCAACCAGCCCAATCAAGCACTTTGTTACGTCTACTGTGATTTTCACCGCTAAGCACGATAATCATGAGATGCGTTTCATGTAACAACATGAATATGCTATGTTGCAGAAATTCCGTGCAGCACTGTGAAACCTACAGGCCTTCTCAACCAATCAGGAGGGCGAGCCTATCTAAGTGTATCCTTCCGCGCCCCGTCGTCTGCTTGCGACGTGCACTGCAGCGAAAGCGGCAAGAGCGTCTCGGGACACGGACGTAGAGGCTGGTCGCCGAAGAGAGCGGACGCGCATCACGTCGGCTCCGTCTTCCAAGAACTATTTGCCAGTGATTTTCGGTCATTGAGTCCATGCACTCTACAACAACGCGTGCGGAAAGTGACCAGGATTCCACTGACACCAAAATTCAAGGTGGGAAAGGACTTTTTGCCGGATTTGAGAGGTTTTCAACCCCCGCCCCTTTGGCCCGACGCTCACGAAAGCCGGCCACCCGACGAGACGCGCTGGGCGTCTCCTCTGACGCGGGCGCTTTCTTCGCCCAACAACGATGGAAGTCCAAGTTAACGGGGAGGATATCTCCCCCGAAGAGTTTCTGGAGGGCACGGATTGGTGCACCATCGGATCTAAGATCCAAGTTAACCGCGCAAACGCGCAGAGCAACACCCAGGACGGAGCCCCCTCCTGCACCGGCGAGGGAGCGGACTTCAACCGACAGCGTTCGCGTCGACAACTGCGTAACATCAAGCAGCAAGTCATTAGAAAGAGCAAAATGCCACTATTCCCACGGAGCGATTTCAAGATCGTGATACGACCACGAGGAGGCCTCGACGTGGCCACCACTGGAACCGTGCGCCTCGCATCGGCGATTTACCGTGCGGCCAACGTACCGGCTCATGAAGCAGGGGAGGACACGGTGTGTTCCAACAATCATCAAAACATCATCGTCGTGAGGACACCCCATGCCTCTCACGTCGATAAGTACAGACAGCTTCAAGCCATCACCATTGGTGACCGCCACCACGAGGTTAGTGCGTACGAGACGGCCCCCGACAACTCGGTGAAGGGAATAATCAAGGGCATCCCGTTGGAAGAAGACGCCAAGTCCATTCATACCAGCATCGTTCACGCTCGTAAACCATACGCCGTGGCAGCCAAACGGCTCAGTAATACCACGACCATCATAGTGGCGTTTGAAGGACCGCGAGTGCCCACTTACGTCAATTATGGCGGCGCTCTCCTTCGCTGCACCTTGTATCGCAAGCAAATCGACATGTGTCACTGCTGCGGGAGACTTGGTCACCGCATGGACGTGTGCCCAAAGCCCAAGGACAAAGTGTGTCGTGGTTGTGACGCCCCTGATCCAGGCCCCAACTACCAGTGTTCCCCCATTGCAAGCTGTGCGGGGGCGCACACATGACGGCGGACCGCAACTGCCGTGCAAGGTACCAAACGCCCTACATCGTGACGAAGAGACAATGGGAATGACGCAGGGCCAACGAGGAGGCAGAGGCCACTGCCACCAACTATTCCACCAGCAAGCCCCGCTCAAGATCCAGGACACCCAGTCGAAGCCACTCCCGATCTCGTAGCCGCACACCGGGACCCCGAAAGCAGCAGCAACGCCGAGCTCGCAGCCGAACACCCGGACGGACCCCAACGAGGGACGCGAAGGCAACTGAATCGGTGAGCTTTGCATATGCGGTCAAAGGAAAACGCGCAACAAACGCGGAGGCTGGCGGCAAAATACACACTAAGATAGAGGCGGAGATAGCTCACTTAACACAGACGATACAAACTATGCAAAAACAAATTGAATGCATGCAGGCACAGATTCACGCAAAGGACGAACTCATACAAAAGCTCCAGTCTGCCGCTCACAGCGAGACTGATCAACAGGCAATGCAGGAAACACAAGAAGAACTCGTAGAGGACGGTGATGTCGAAGGCCCTGATACTAAACGCGGGCCGGCTATCTCCCTTAAAAAGTCAGTACGTTCCAAGCGTACGCGCGCAGCAACAGACGACACCCAAGTGAAGGCACTCGAGGCTCGCGTGAGCAGTCTCGAGGAAACTATCACCGCGACTATCACGCGTACGATTCAACAGAGCTTGGAGAGCATTTATCTCAGATTGTCCAGATTAGAAGCTGTCAACAGCGCGCTGGTGACGTCGCATAGCGAAGCGGCGCCACACATGTAGTACCACATAACCATGGCAAGACACCCTTCGAAACAAAAACATACAATATGGCAGTGGAACTGCAGAAGTTACAAAAACAAACGAGCGCACCTACAACAATACCTGAAAACGATACCCGAACGCCCAGACGTCATCATACTGCAGGAAACAAACGGCCCCGCCAAACTTTTAGGGTACCAGTCTATACCAGGCAAGGAGGAAAATCCAAACGTCACCACACTGATCAAGCGAGAGCTTACGGTCATCGAACACGACACCCATGTCAAGGATATTGAAAACGTCCTCGTAGAGCTAATTCCACCGCGTAAGACGCCCGACAGCATCTTCGTACTCAACGTCTACAGCAGTCCGAGATGCCGCAAACACCGCTTTCACGTCCTCTTCAAACGAGCACTCGATATCGCCCAGGGGCAACAACTCTTCATTGGAGGCGACTTCAACGCGGTGCATACGGCGTGGGGTTACAAACACGATCAGCCGAAAGGCAGGCATTTGTGGGAAACGGCGCAACTCGCCGGCCTCGAGCTGGTCACTGACCCAGCGGCACCAACTAGGCAGGGCAACAGCGTCAGCACTGACACCACGCCTGACCTTACCTTTACGTGCAATACACGAAAGGTGACTTGGAGAAACACCATGCAAGACTTGGGCAGTGACCATTACATTATCTCTATAGAAGCGGAAGGAGGCCCACAGGAACACAATGCCGGTCGCCAAATGAAGATCACCAATTGGGAACTACTACGAAAAAATCGAGACAAGCAACAGATTGAAGACATCAAAGACATTGAGCAATGGACCGAGCAACTTCGGCGCGACATCGAGAAGGTGACGCAAATGATGCTGTCAACAGCTGGGCTTGATAGAATAGACACCCGGTTACTGCACATGTGGCAAGCTAAGACCCAACTGCATCGCCGTTGGAAACGACAACGACATAACAGGAGACTGCGAAGACGAATAGCACAGCTCAACAAAGAAATAGAAAAGCACGCACTTAACCTGCAACAACAGCAATGGGAAGAAAATGCGCGCAGATGGATGGTCAGCTCACTACGAGTCGTACATGGCAGATACTGCGGTACCTCATAGATCCCGTGAACACCAAGACCTCACAGAGGCAAGGCATATACAAAATCATACACGCTTACGGGGGAACGGAGCAAGATTTTCTACGGGAAGCGGAACTCCATTACATATCCCAAACGCCCCCGCAAGTACATCCGGACTACAGGGGAGAAGGCAACGCCATCCTAGACGCAGAATTCTCAATTTCCGAAATCGAGGCGGCCCTCGTCAAACTCAATACCAAGTCAGCCCCAGGCCTAGATCGAATATCGAACAGGGCACTGCGCAACCTCGATTACAGATAGCTAGAGAAACTCAAAGATTATATTAACGAGTGTTGGGTGCATGGAAAGTTACCCCAGCCATGGAAAGAAGCGCAGATCATACTTATACCGAAACCCGGTAAGAAATTGCAGCTGCAGAACCTGCGCCCTATCTCCCTAACATCATGTGTAGGTAAACTGATGGAACATGCGTTCCTCAAAAGACTAACAGATTACCTCGAGGACAACAACCTATAACCACACACAATGATTGGGTTCAGAAGACATCTCTCCACACAGGATGCTCTTCTGCAACTAAAACATCAAATCATAGAAAATCCTGGGTGCTCAACGAGAGCCATCCTTGGCCTGGACCTGAAGAAGGCCTTCGATAACGTTCGTCACGACGCCATATTGCGACAAATAGACAGATTGAACCTCGGAATGCGAGTGTACAACTACGTCCGAGACTTCCTCACGGGAAGAACCACACGCATGCGAGTGGGACAGCTAGAATCAAATCAAATCAACATTGGAAGCTCGGGTACACCGCAGGGCTCGGTGATCTCGCCGATGCTCTTCAAACTCGTCCTGCTGGGGTTACCCGAGCGATTACATCAAATTGATGGACTGCACCACACGCTATACGCGGATGATATTACGATCTGGACGACAACTGGCAGTGACGGAGAGATCGAGGATCGCTTACAGGCGGCCATAGAATGTGTGGAACATTACCTCGTAGGCACGGGACTCACCTGCTCGGCCGAAAAATCCGAATTACTGCTATATAGACCGGTGAAAAAGGGACGCCCGCCCAAAAACTACGTACCTTCAGAAAAACAAATCAAACTAACATCATCAAACGGCTCACCAATCCCAATGGTAAAGAAGATCCGGGTACTGGGGATGATGATTGAGCAGAACGGCGGCAATGGTGAAGCACTGCGCAAGATAATGGCAAAGGCCACCAGCACGATGCAACTCATCCGACGCATCACGAACAAACATGCGGGCATGCGCGAAGGCAGCGTCATACGACTCATACAAGCCTTTGTTATTTCACAACTAATGTACACGGCACCGTTTCACAAATGGACAGTTGCGGAAAAAGACAAGCTAAACGCCCTGATACGCAAGACGTACAAGTTCGCGTTGGGACTGGCGCCCGGAGTTAGCACCAGCAAACTCCTAGAGCTAGGGTTGCATAACACCCTCGAGGAACTCGTGGAGGCGCAACAAGTTTCCCAGCTCGAGCGCCTATCCAAGACCCGCCCAGGCCAACACCTACTCGAAAAACTTGGCATCACATACCATACGCAGCACGGTATCAAAGTCGAAATTCCAAGATCGGTACGCGAGCAAGTATACGTACCCCCGTTGCCTCGCAACATGCACCCCCAACACCATACGGGACGGCGTAAAGCCAGGGCACAACGCATTACTCAAAGCTACACCATCGACACTGAAGCGGTTTTCACTGATGCTGCGCGTTATACCAATAAAAAGAGTTTCGTGGCGGTAGTTACCGACCATCGTGGCAAGTACATCACAATCCTCACTGTGAACACGGCACACGCTGAAGCGGCACAGGAAGCGGCTATAGCACTGGCCCTCACACAGACCAATGCATGCCACATACGTGATTAGTTATTCGCAAACAGCGATTCGCAATTTTGCCAACGGACGCATCTCGCAAGAGGCGTTTCACATACTCCAACGACATCCCATACATCCAGGAGAGGTCGACTTCAATAACCGAAGGCACCTGTTATGAATCCCGGCACATACCGGACTGAGCACCCCCAACGAAGCGGCTCACCGCGTTGCTCGAGGCCTCACTCACCGAGCATCGCCGGAGGACGACGAGCCCCCGCGGGGAACTGCAGACATCTGGGCATGGGAGAATCGTGTGACCAGGTTTCACGACATCACCACATATTACCAGTTACAAAGACGCATATACCCGTCTCCTCACGAAAGGCTAAACAGAACGCAAGCGGTACACTTCAGACAATTACAAACAGATTCACACAGAAACCCTAGACTCATGCACGCCATGTATCCAGACATATACACTACAAACAGATGCACGTCATGTGGCGAGGTTGCCACCCTTAGTCACATGCTGTGGGAGTGTCAGGGCCTAATAAACAATTCGAACAGTGCCGATTCATCTCACTCTTCCACCGCCAGCCTCCGCTCGCGTTGGAAGGCCGCACTGCTCAGCTCGAACCTGACAGCACAACTCTGGGCCGTCCAGCGTGCCGAGGAAGCCGCTTCGAGACAAGGTCTCGGAACCGCATCCGCGGTGGGTGCCCAGGCCCACTAAAAACGCCGGACTCGAATCATCTGGATTCGACAAATAAAGTTTATGTTCTTCTTCTTCTTCTCGGGACACTGTGCAACTGCGCAGTGATATAAGCTGCATTTGTGAAGGCGGTTAAATATTCTCCTTAGCACTGCAAAAAGCACGCGTCTTCGAGATACTTGCACGTAGACATTTGAGGGATCGGGTTCAGTAGCTCATGTTTCGGTGGAAAGCGCCGCACTAGCCACATTGAATATGAAAGCGCCACGCTTCAACAGATTTCGTATACGCATGCCTATGGGCATGAGAAGTGCCACTCGTGTTCGATACGAAATGATGGCTCTATTTCCGGTGCCTTGCTGTGCTTATCGTGCTCCACTATCCACTTGTACAGCGCACGCTCACTGACGTTGGTGAAGCCGTTCTCTTAATGCTCATGCTTGCATTTCTGCCGCCTCTTTACGCAGTGTCCCGAACACATTTAGAGCCAACTACTTCGCTCCCTTGTCGTAAAAGCTGATCCGAGAACGATATCTCACAGTTGAACCAGCCACCGTCATTTTGACAGGAGTGACCGAATCTGCCACCGCGTACTAATCACAACCCAAGACTGGGTCCTCCACGGCGCTGTGGACGCTCGGGCTGTGCGGACTACTCATAAAAGTTTAGACAGTGTCGCACCATTCCTTCGTACTTTATAAGTAAAAACATAACACATACGTGCCACAACAGCGTTATTTCTTTCGTCATTTTGACGTTATAACACGTAGAAGCAAGAACTCTTTCTTCAGTATAATGGAGCCACAAAAATTGTTTTCCACAGAAAATGCGACAAAATCGTCATACAAATCACAGCTACAACACGCAAAGAAGCCTTCAAGTAAAAATTTGCCGACGACACCGCTTGTAAAAGTCGCGAGGACAAACAACGACTACGTATACGGGGCACTACATTTCGCTTCGCAACAACCTGCGTTCGAGGGTCGGGTAGCCTTGGCTCTGCTGCACGGAACTTTTGGAACAGAGTATACATGCCACGCTCATGATGCACTTGCGGCCATTTCGCTACCCTCACATATACAAAGTTTGGTATCACGGGACGTGAATGGACGACGAAGGTATGTGACTGGTGCAAACCTGATAATCATAATATGCGTTTCATGTAGAACATGACTACATGCTACGCTCATAGCGTTCTCACGGCCATTTCACTAGTTCCACATATACCAAATTTGGCATTACGTGACTTGAATGGACGATGAATGTAAATGACACGTCCAAATCTGATAATCATGATATGGATTTCATGTAAAACATGACTACATGTTACGCTAATAGCACGCTCGTGGCCGTTTCGCTAGATCCACATATACCAAAGTTGGCATCAGGTGACGTTAATAGATGATGATGGTAAATGAAACGTCCAAATATGATAACCATGACATGTAAGTCATGTACGGCATAATTTAGCTCCACCTCCTAACGCTAAGCTGATTTTAAAGTCACCTATCATTCTTCCTCATTCGTGCTTCGCATATCATCGATTCCCACTGTACGTTGTACGTGGGATCTGCCTTTTTTTTTTGTTTAACGCCTCTCAATATCCCTTTACATGAGATGTCATCTCTGACACACTCAAACATTTTATTTTAATGCATGATAAATTCTCCGCACTCAGCGTACGGTTGAGCAACATACCCCTTAAGGCTATGAGTCGGACTATAACCGAAGCTGTCGGCACTTCACGCTTGCTAATCTGACCTAACAGAGACGCCATATAATGCTACTCGTTGCTTCAAAAGTGACTTCAATCGTTTACGTCCCACGATTCAATTATTTCAGTGGACGCGTTTTGTGCTGTGGGCCTTTCACGCGCTCACTAGTTTTCATAAATTTGACAGAGAGCTAGTGATGCAGATTATGCCATACAAATATACTATAACGGCATACATGATCGTGTAAAGTACGCGTACATATGCATACATCGTTAGTATATTGACATTCCAGAGTATGTGCACATATGTGCGAGTGATTTCGAAGTGGTCTCGGTACGTGTATGCACTCGAAAATACTAAATCGAGGTGATTCTGCGAACTATTACTGCGTGTTACAAAGCATGACCGCAAGCTGTGCTCGGAATCCAACTCTCAACATTCCTCGTTTTTGCGCTCAGCGTTCTGGGTCTTCATGGCCGCTGAATAATAAGATGCGCTCGTTGTTAGAGCAGTATCCACTTACACAATATGAGAGAAAAAAACGGGCGCTCTCCTTGCGCCTCCTTTTCTGCGACGACATCCCTGTTTCGAGAAGGGACACAAGCGTGAACAACGTGCACAAAAAGAAACACTACATAAACATACGGAGGCATGCGCTATGTGCGCAACAGCAGAAATGCCCCTCAACTACACCGCAACCGATTGGGTTAACGAACGCGCGTCCGAAGTGCATCCAAAGCGCAAGCGACGCGCTTGAAACGCGCGTGCGAAGCGCACTCTCGGTGTGTCCCGCCGTTGGATATCACGGCCTCTAAAGGTGTCGCCGTTTAGTAGCCTTCAAAGGAAGGCATCATCGGCAGTGGCAGCGTCTCCCATAGGAAACGTTCGGCGGTCGGCAATCTAGCAAGTATATTCTAAGCACTATAAGCACAGTATGTATGAGGGGGTCGCGCCACTTTGGAACACGTTCGCGACAGCGCGAGACTTCGTTTCGCAAAATGGTGCTATCATAGGGGTATGGTAACAGCGGCTAAAATAACGCCATAATCCGGCTAGCACACTTGAATTGGCTCAGATTGGCCTTCAACAACACGAACTTTTACAGTGACCATCCAGATGGCGCTGCACGCTTTACTTTCGTAAGGTCCCTAGATGAAACAAGTTTCCAAGGTAGCGACACCCTCCCTTTTCCTCCTCGCTTTTTTGCCTAAAGCGCCCCCTAGAAGGTTCAAAGCTTTCATCCAAAAGCGAATGTTTGGGTTCCGTTGCTACGTTGAATAGATGCAAATGAAACAAAATGGAACGAAATAAGACGTAGAATAAACAGTTACCTTTATGAACATAAACGGCACAACACAAGAGCAAGCGGGATGTGCGTTACTCAACCGGCAACGTTGTGCAGTTCTATACTTTACACTACTACAGTGCCTAGAATATAGACACTGTAACACTACACTTTACACCCACGGAGGAAGGAAAGGTGGAAACCTTTTTTCTTCCTCCGTGCTTTACACCACTAGCCATGGCGTCTCGCGTAGTACATTTTAGTTCCACGGCCGCGGTATTTCGTCCAGTTCTACCTAGTCCACTTCTCCGATTGTGTTTTTTTCGTGTTGTGACACTGTGAACGTGCTTTTTGCTGGATCCTGTAAGTGGCCACAGGGCATGACGTTGTGAGGATTGATTACAACCGGCTTGTGCACACGCAAGAAAAAAAAAACTACGACCAGACTGGTACGAACACTCGTCCAGCAGCACTGCGATGACGTTATTTTTAAATGTGCCCATTTGGACAACCGTGATGCCAAGTGATTCTGATGCGGTGCTGGGAACTTCCTGAAAAGTGAGAGTTCTACTGATGAGGTGTCTCGAAGCAGCGCGTTTCGGCTCAAGCGGGAACTGGTCAAGAGTGAAATGTTTCTGAAGGTGCGTTGATTACAACCTACAGCTGCTCTGTATACGTGCATACCCACATGTATTTTTACCAACTGGCATGTACTAGACACGCATTAGACGCGTGCCTGGCGTTTCAATAAAAACCGACAAGTGAACTCGATTCGCAGATCCGCGTCGACATACGTTGACGGAGTTGCACGAAAGCATTCGCGTGAAATGGTTCATAGTTGCACTTCATGGTGCGCTTCATCTCGGAAAGCACGAGGTAAGTTGAAGAGAGCGAAACCATTTTCTGTTGTTTACGGCAACGCAGCATTGCTGAAAAACGCAGATGTTGCATTGAACGAGCATGGCGAAACAATCTTGGTCGACTTAGCGCACACCGAAACGCTCCTCCTCTTCAGTTTATGTTCTGGCTACGATTTTGTCTTCTGGTCACGGCGAAAATCCGGCTGGAGCCATATGCGCATGCGTACTCGTTTTGAACCTTTTGCATAATAATAAATAACACCACCAGCCATTTGCAAGATCACGTGCAAGTAATGCACCAATTACAGACGCGGATGGCAGAGAAAAAGAGGAGTAATCGAGAGAGTGAGGAGGATGGCTCGAGAACAATGAGTGACGCTACCTTGTTTCATCTAGGGACCTTATACTTTCGGTAGGGTGCCTCGATGCGCGCGCGCCCGCCTCCTGTTTCAGGGTGGAGACAACCGCGTCGTCTGCTACGGCGGCCGCCATGCTCACGCCCACTCCGTGCGGCGCGCGTGTATACCGAAACGACGCGCGTTTTTGCGGACAATAACACTGCAAAAAGGGCAATAAGGTGGCGTTACAGTGAAGTAGGTAATATTTTTGGTGGCATACAATTTAACAATATTGAAAGGTTAACTGTCCCATGCTAATATTGAACGCTGTCACCTGAAATTAACCTTTTAAAACGCGTTACAATCGCTGGTGCGCGTGGCGTGTTTTCTTTTTTTTTTACATATTTAACTACAGAAATTCATTTGTACGGCGCTCGGTGATTTTCTTTCACAGCCCGAAATAACACGTTTACCGCAAGCGTTAGTACAGATGAGTGAGAAAATTTCTACGCTACTAGCATTGCTGTTCTTCGGCCAGAGTTGCTAGGTGAACCTGTGTTGCTTGTAAAAAGGTTAGTATGCAGCCCTCCAAATTCATGTTGCATAAGAAGTTAACATGCTGACGGCAAAAAGAGGTCAGTGAGTGACGAGGGGATACGTTACACAACGTTTGGATCGTAGTGCATGTTTATATTATCAGCAAGTGTCCACTGCCACATACCTTTCGCAGATCTCAAACGAACGACCAGAAACTAGGCAATGAAGCGATGAAATAAATTTAACAAATGAAATCAAAATAGTACTTTGTACATCACCTAGACAAGTATATGAACAAAAGCGAAAAGTTTGTACAGACAAGGCAAAAATGCGGCAAGCACGGCAAAGTAACAATAAACACACAAATGAAAGTAACATTAAAAGAGTGACACAAATAACACGAAAGTGCGTAAATTTTGGCGATATGTCTTAAAATGGAAGTTCAAAGTTCACTGTAGGTTCACTCCAGCACACGTTTTGCTTGATTGATTTGTGGGGTTTAACGTCCCAAAACCACTATTTGATTATGAGAGACGCCGTAGTGGAGGGCTCCGGAAATTTCGACCACCTGGGGTTCTTTAACGTGCGCCCAAATCTGAGCACACGGGCCTACAACATTTCCGCCTCCATCGGAAATGCAGCCGCCGCAGCCGGAAATCGAACCCGCGACCTGCGGGTCAGCAGCCGAGTACCTTAGCCACTAGACCACCGTGGCGGGGCCACGTTTTGCTTGCATGACCGTCGAGTCCCTTTGCCACGACCTGATGCAGGTGCACACGCAGCCTCAGTCTCGCGTAGTTAGACACGAGGAGCTTCACCACAGTTTCTTTGTGTTCCTGTCAGCATCCTGCTACGTCCGACCGGAGCATCTTAGTCAGGTATGCAGTCACTGCCTTCAAGGGCGACTTCATGGTAAAAACGCTTTATGTTCAGGTGGTCATACCATTTAAATGCTCCTCGCATGCTTTGAGCACGACCATAACTGCAGCGCTTGGGTAGTGAAGGTTGCTCCCGTCACTGACGTATTCCTTAAGGGTCGTCAAGTACGCATGCTCGCTGCTGCTTGAGCCCAACAATTCAGACTTGCACTTCTCGCAGTGACTGATAGATTTGAGTATCCCTTTAATGAGATACCCCCCCGATGTGTAACAAAATCTCACACTCAGCAGAAGTTAGCCCTTCAACAAACGGGATCTCCGAATCGTCGATGGCTTCAGTTTCGGCTGCCGCTTGTTCTTGCATACCTGTCGACAACATGTCGATCAGGCACTGTGCGTCATTAACGTCGTAGCTAGTCGTTGATGGTGTAAACAAAAACTGACTGACAGACACAAGCTTCAACGCACACTTCATGTCACAGGCGCTTGGAACGGGCTTCCTAAGACGCATAACCGAAAAGAGATTTTCCAGACAGTCCTAGAGCAGTCTGCTTGTCAGGAAGAACTTGTAACCTTCACTTCTTAGAAGGCAATCCTGCAGACGAATGATGACTTCTGTGGCTATTTAGAAACCCGCCTGTGAGGGCTTCCACTGGGACGTGCTCCCCATTTTCGTTCATCGAATGGTCCCAGACGCCAAGCGCAGAGTTTCTATGGCGGCGTTATACTTGTCCATGTGTTCAAGACTTAAAGCAACTGACGGATGTCGCGATGACATTAACGTATACCACTCAAAGACAACCTCCAGAAACCACGCTGTGGTTTCAGCCTCCGGGTTTAGGTTTTGTGCTTTATCCAATACCGGATCGCGTCAGGAGTTTCTCTAAAAAACTGAACCACGACTCCCACCTTCATCTTTGTAAAATGCCCGTTTGACAAGTGGATCTCCGATAGCTTTGGTGCGACTTTTAGTTCCCGGTCCTCGTCCAAACGTACTACTGCACGCACGTGCTCAAGTTGTACTTTGTTTGAGGGTAGGCCATGTTGACACTTGGTTGCATCACTAATGGTGAAAACGACAGAATTTAAAAGTTGGCCTCGGATGTTTTTAAGTACGTGCGCCGCGTCTGCAGTGAAGAAGAGTTCCGTGTCTTCTAGGCAAGGGTGAGGTATCGAGCATATGGTGTTAGACTTTCTGTGGCTAGAAAATCCAAACTCGCGCCACATAGCCCTGTTGGAGGAACCCATATCTGAAGTGACAACGCGTATCCTCAGGGATATATCTGCACAAAGTTGCACGATATTCATTACGTAGTCCTTCAGGATGCGGCCGTCTACACTGCTTCCAGTAAAGTGATAAGCTATTACTTGCTTCCACCGCTGGTTAAGGCCACCTACCATGAACACAAGGGCATGGCGAGCCGGGTTTTCAGGATTTTCAGGCAATGTTGTTCCGCCAAAGACCACATCTTCAGCTCAATCGAGCTCATAGCCCTGGGAGATCTCCATCTCGTCTAGTAAAAGAACACAGCCCTTTTCAATGTCTTGCATGCCTTCTGCTTTCGTTTTCAGCAGGTCTACCACGTCTGTGTGTATCCCAGGCAGAAACTTGAGTCCCTGTAGTCGACGCGCAAGAGTTCTGTTAGCCGGCAGCGGGTACCCGAGTTTCCTTAAGGTTTCGTAGCCGGACGTCCCGCATGAAACTTTAATTTGAAGCGCTTGCTTCACAGTTTGCGGAGACCAAGTACTCCCTTTGTTGCTGTCGCGCGACAGTGCCTGTATTTGGTCCTCGTTCAGAAATTTCATGTTCTTTCCAAAGGTTTCTATGGTACCTTCGAGCTTAACTTTTTTTCGGAGGCCTTGGGTCGTTGAGTTTGCCTGGGTGTGCAATTCTTGAAGTTCGCTGTATTGACGTGTCAGGTCTGCCAGCTGCTTATTTAATTCTGCGCGAGAGTTATTAGCAGACTCCGGGTCAGACACTCCAGCTTGCACTCCACTGGATGAGCCTTGCAGACCTGTTTCGTCCGCTACCGGTGCTATTGAGCTTATTTCATGTGAGCTGCGATTCTGTCCTTCAGGCGGCTCAAGGCTGCCCGGCGACGGCATTGCGCCGATCGCAGCTGCTTGGCCATCAATGCTTACGTCGCCTCCATCTAGGGCTGATACGAGAGCGGTCCCACTCCTTTCTTTTGGTGCCTTCCTGTGAAGAGGCAAAGCAGCAAAACCAAAGGAGAGCATCAAACTGCATCCCACAAACATCAAGAGGCATGCCACGACTGGCTTTCTTATGCCTGTACACTTTCATGTCTGAAGAACAGAATGCTACCTTTGTTGCACATTTAAAATGCCTGTAGTCTCCCGCAGAAAGACGAAACATCATTTTCGAGCCGAATCGCAAACCTCTTCGTGCCCGGCGCCCTTTTTCCTAGTTTACCGACGCAAAAACTAAGTGGCCTTAGCAAAAACAGCGTAAGAACGCCGCCCCCCCCCCCCCCCCATAGAGCTGTGATCCAATGTTACATCCGCCCCTGTGCAAAAAAAATCAACTCCCATACGCTTACGTTCCTTATATTTAAACGCAAAAACAAATGGCAAAGTTCCGCCAACACAACTCTAACATCTAGGAACAAAACAAAGTACGACCCTGCTTTTTAGTGCACACTTAAAAAACAGTTAAACTCTATTGTAATATAAGCGCCGCTATCAACACAATAAAAGCACTGCATGCGTGCACGGTCACACAATTAACTCATAAGAATACAGAGGCGAATAATGCTAAATTCTGTGTACAAGCACGCGGAAAAAAGGAAGTAACAACTTACGTCTGAAGGAAAACACGGTAGGCACGGCATTCGGCTTTAGCTTTTTCCACCCATCCGCTCTGTTTCGCTCGAAGCTGTTCTCTTCAAAATGAGCCTGCAGGGTCATGGAAGGCCGTAAATTTATTTCCTTCGCGATCAAGATATCACCAGTGTTCGCACGCCAACGTTGCTGTGCTTCATACGTTCCTAACTATTTTCCGAATGTAATGTTACGAACTTTACTGCAACTGCGACATTTATAACCGCCCTATTATTATTTGCAAGCTATTGCGCAGATGCGAGTAACCTCCAATAAACGTGAATGAACGCTGGTTATTCCATGGGGGGCCAGAACATTATCTGGTAAACTGTGCACGCACTCCTTTCAGCACAGCTTTCTCCCAGTTGAGCTGCCACGTCCGGAAGCTTGAAACAAACGATTCGTATTGACTTTCTCGAAGCTCCGAAAAGCTTAAAAACACTTACAAATGCGCAAAACACCGTACCACAAATAACACAGACGCGCACATAGCTTTTGATAGCGTGACGGAAATTGCAGAGACGTTTTTTTAACTGCTTGACGTAATTACTGCTACTAATTTGCGTAATTTGTAATCTATCTGCCGGCCCAATCACTACTATTGGAAAAGATTATCCGCAATATACTTCGATCATTACTTCCGCTTAATAAAAATCACGCGGAAAAAAATTATTTCCGGGAAGCCCCGCCGTACTCACACTGCAGACGCACGAGGTGTTCGTTGGCTGCCACTTGTCCTGCTTGATTCTTGCAGTTCATAGAATTCTTCTTTTCTGATTCCTTGGGAACTGAAACATTCGCCAGCCATTCCTGGAGTGGTTACTGCACTGCGGCACGCAGCAGCGGGGCATTTTGTGCCGACGGCAACCGGCAAACTACGCTCGCACGCAGCAACTTCCCACTACCAGCACCGGCCGGCGCGCTGGGCATGAACATGGCGGCGGCGGCGGCGAGAGAAAACCAGTTTTGTCGGCATCGACTCCGTCACAGAATGGCGCCACCCTGAAACGGGAGGCGGGCGCACGCGCATCGAGGCACCCTATACTTTCGTGAAGCGTATTGATGGATGGAAACTTAGCAGGATGAGCATGATCTATAAAGGAAAGGAGGACAAAGCTGACGTAAACAACTACCGTCCTATAATAGTGACATCAGTGGTCTACATGCTGGCAATGCAGATTATAAAGGAAAGACTGCAGGCATGGATAGAGGATGAGGAGGTGCTGGGGGAACTGCAGAATGGGTTTCGAAAAAACAGTAGGTTGGAAGACAATATGTTCTCACTGACGCAGTGCATCGAAATAGCAGAAAAGGAACACAGGCTTCTGTGGCTAGCATTTTTGGATATCAAGGGAGCGTACGAAGGCGTGTTTCAGGAGGGCTTGTGGGGAATACTGGACACACTGGGTGTGAAAGATGGAGTCACTAATCTTTTTAAGGACATCTATAAAGGTAACAAGGCAGTTTTGATGTGAGAAAAGCAGGTATCCAAGCCTGCAGAGGTAAAACGGGGGCTTAGGCAGGGGTGTCCCCTGTCACCCTTGTTATTTATGATGTACCTACAAGGATTAGAGGCCAAATTAGAGGGAAATGGGACTGGGCTTCAACCTCTCTTTAGTCAAACAAGGAAAACTCATTGATTAGGCACTACCAGCATTGATGTACGCAGATGGTATAGTGCTAATGGCCGACAACAAGGAAGATTTGCAGAGATTGATGGACATCTGCGCTAATGAGGGAGATATGTTAGATTTCAGATTCAATAAGGAAAAATCAGCAGTCATGATTTTTAATGACAATGAAGGTAGTGAGTTTAGAATACAGGAGGTCACGCTAGAGATATCAGATAAATACAAATATCTGGGCGTATGGATAAGCGATAAGGACGACTACCTAAGGGAACACTAAATATACGTGACGACTAAAGGTAACAGGAATGCAGCGGTGATGAAAAACAGGGCGCTGTGGAATTACAATAGGTATTATGTTGTGAGAGGAATATGGAAAGGGGTCATGGTTCCCGGGCTGACGTTCGGCAATGCAGTCTTGTGCATGAGATCAGAAGTTCAAGCAAGATTAGAATTTAAGTAACGTGGAAAAGGTATACTATCGAACCTTTAAGCAGGAAATTGCCGAGGAAAGGATCTATGATAATACTAGGGGTACTTCTCTACTGTTTGAGGCCAGAACGCGAGTATTGTGAACGAAGACATATCGGGCCAAATACGAAGGGGCAGACACGGTATGCAGTGCATGTGGAGAGGAGGACGAAACTGCCCAACACCTGATAATGTTCTGTAAAGGGCTTCACCCTATAGTTCAAGATCATGGCACAGAGTTTTTCAAAGCACTGGGGTTTAGGGACAGGGAGGGCAAAATAAACTTCAAGCGGGTAGAATTTACTAGAAAGAGGTTATCTGATTGGTGGCTAAAGTCAAGGCACGCGTGAAAATTAAACCCTTCACTGCAAAGTATGAGTCCTCAACCTCACTATTTAAAGAGAAAAATTCATCTAGCTTTTGGTCCACTAAGTATTACGGCTTGGTGGCGCCAGCCACCGCCCGATCGAAAGGGCACAGCCATATCAATCCATTCATCCATCTATCGTTACGTACGCGGGTACTACGGCGTACTGAAAGCCCATTCGTGCCAAACGAAGTCACGTAAAGCAAAGTGCTTGCTTGATGCGTACGTAGCACCATTACGCAGTACTAAAACTCTCAAATATAAATACTAGAGCGACTTCTAGGTCACTCTAATGAATACACAAGAGGGAGCTCTGGCACCGCACAGGAGCACCAAGTCGAACACCGCTACGCAACAACTCGAGCCACATCATGTCTAGCCGCGCATGCACCAGGCAACTATTGCGCAGCAACCACCCCCGGGGTTACACTGTACCCGGAGTACTCGCTGCTATGCGGGAGACACAAACGCAGAAGCTCGGACAGTGAATTTCTACCGTGGTACGACATTATGACCTTGAAGCAGCCAAGTTCAGATGGACCTGCGCTTTCACCTAGCGTGACCACTGCGTACTATCAAGAAATGTTTCGTTCGTGTGGAAATCAGTGTCTGTGTTTCCGTGGATTTAAAGATGTCATCGCATTGAAGACACGCGCAGCGGTAGTCTGAGCTACACTGGTAAGCAAGGTGTGCTTTACGAGATACGTGCAAGAACAAATTCGCCCCTAACGATGGTGTAGCTTCGTGCTGCTTTTAATTACTTGTGCCATTAACTATACTGTCGCCTCACAAGCGCGTTTTGCTAGTGGCAGTGACGTGCCATTCTACAGATTTTTTCTTTAAATCATCCACTGTCTGCAAGTCCAAAATCGGTCTGCGGTCACGAGAAAGAGCCCAATGAAAACTGCTGCCTCATTTGCATGCATACGAGTTGAGGCATTACTTAGTTCGCAGCACTCCGAAGGCTGCTGTAATTCAAGCAAGTCGATTTGTCAAGGTGGCCACGACACTATTCCACCTGGGGAACTTGATTAGCGTGCGCTCAGTACACACGGTATCGAAATCGGGCGGCCGTGGCCGGGCATGGTGCGAACCGAATAGGGCCCTTCTTTAATGTAGGGACTGCAGTTATCTCATCACGTAGTTTGGCCCAACTTCCAGCTTTATTACGCAAAAAACCAAATACAGGTTAAAGCAACGTCAGAGCACACCCACGTGGGCCCGTCGATCAAGTCTCGAACGCCTATCGGATTCGAGACGAAGGCTCGAAGCTTAAGCTTTCTTCGCACTTTTGGTGGCTTCGCGTTAAATTGAGCAGTACCGACCTGTCAAGCATAAATGTGTTTCGAAACATATCAAATGAGGTGCGTTCAAAACATCACCAGTTTTGCGCACTTATCTGTTGAACGACACTGCCGATCTCGCGGGAGAAAATAGCAGGAATGGTATACATAGGAGCATTATCTTGTTGTAATAAAATGTAAGCAATAAATAACAAATGCATCAAGTACGAATATGCATTGCAAAAATCGCGCCCTAATATCAGGGTTGGCACTGGTGGCTACTCTTTGCATAATTGGCGAATTTGAGAGGCTCGTGGCGCCATAAAACTGGAAACGGCGACATGGCGAATTTCTGGCAGTTTTCAGCTTACGTCTCCATTGAATTATGCATTCTATGCTCAGTGTCCTCCTAACGAATGAGGAACTTTTTTTCGATTTTTCTATCTATTAGACTCACAAGTAAAATTCACACTCTTTGCGCGCTTCAGTACGTCAGTCCCGTTTTTAATTAATCTAGATTAGGGAGGTGCTAATGCGTCCCCCAGCAACCTACCAGCAATGTGTAAGTCAGCGGATCGCTTCACGTGCCGCGAGGTTGCGGTATTAAACTAAGTTCTTTAAGGTGTTCTAAGCTTCTCTAAAGCTTGGCTCCTGAAGTGGCAACACGATAGTTAGGCCACATGTTCCGACTATAGCTCCAACTTTTCCGAATAGCTTGTCGTCCCTGCTGCTGTACCTAGTAATTCACTACGTATAGTTTATTTTGTTATTAACCCATTTTTCAGCCACACCAAGAAGTCAGCTTCTCAGAGCGGCCTTCAGCAACTTCAGAGAGGCTAATGTGTATCGTAAGCTTGGCGACGCAGGTTATAACCTTCACAATGCGCGCTCCAAGCAATACACAGTACTTTCGAAGAAGTTGTTTCCGTTTTTCTGGTGCTCAGCGGATTACTATTTAAGGGTGATCATGATCGTTCCATTCATAACAGGTGCAGCCGCCACCGAGTGCATCTCATGGCTATTCGGAGAACCAAGCACTCCCACCTGGAGATGCGACTGGCAATGAAAGATGTCAATATAATTTAGGGGTTATCGATGGTACTGTATTGTACAAGATTACACATAATTTGCATATTTTTTACTAGGCATGGCAAACACATCTGGAGTGGCTTTTTTTTTGCGTTACTTCAAGAAAAATGGCAACTTCTTGGCGACTTCCTGCTCGTCGCTTGACAGGCTGCCATTCGATGCTGAACTTGGCTACCTTCAACGCTAGAACACTAACTGGTGAGGCTAGTCTAGCTGAGCTATTCGAGGAATCAGAGGGCGTTAAATGGGACGTAATAGGGCTCAGCGAAGTAGGAAGACACGTGAAGCTTACATAGTGCCAAAGAATGGTCACGTCCTATGCATGCTACCGTGGATTGGTTAACAGAAAAGAACTCGGGGCGGGGTTTTTCATACAGAAGATTATCACTGGCAACATAAAGGAATAATATGGCATCAGTAAGAGGGTGGAAAGTATCACAATTAAGCTCAACAAAAGGTAGAAGATGAATGTGGGTAAAGGCCTACGTGCCTGAATCGCGCCATGATAATCATTTGGTTCACGCTTATATGAAGGCGTAATCAGCCGTTGATAAAGTAACGACACAGTATACTCAACTGATGGGTGACTTTAATGTCAAAGTAAGCAAGAAACAGGCCGGCCGGAGACCATGCAGTGGGGGATTATGGCATCAGCTCTAGAAATGCCAGAGGGGAGTTATTAGTAGAGTTCGCAGAACGTAGTAACCTGCTGATCTTGAATTCCTTCTTCGGAAAACGGCCTGACAGTAAGTGGACGTTGCGAAGTCCTAATGGCGACACTAAATATGAAGTAGACTTGATTCTGTGTGCACACCCAGACACTGTGCAGGATGTGAATGTAGTTGGCACTGCCACAGTGAAAGAGAATGATAGAGCTCGCATTCACTAAACTGAAAAAAAACCAAAAGTATAAACTGATATGTAAGAACTCAATTTATGAGCTAGCGGTGAGAGGGAAGTACAGGAATTCGGAGTTTCGCTTCAGAATCGATTCGAGGCACTAAACAAGATAACCGACGTTAGCGTTGACACAATGCACGATAATATTACTAGTATTATCAAAGAGTGTACAATGGAAGTTGGAGGTACAGTCGCTCGACCAAACACGGGCAAACTATCTCAGGAGACAAAAAAACCTTATTCGGAGACCACAAACCATGAAAGCCTCAAATGCAACGGAACAACTTAGAGCTAGCGGAGCTTTCGAGGTTAATCGATAGGCGTAAGGTAGCCGACGTCCGCAGGTATAACATGTAAATAATTGAACAGGCTGTAAAAAGCGGCAGAAGCCTAAAAGCTGCGTAGGCCAACGTGCATAGTCAAAAATCGAATGTATGCATGAGGAACAAGGGAGGCAATGTCATAACCAATATGAATAAGATAGTCGAGATGGCGGAGGAGTTCTACAAAGATCTTTAGAGAGGTTAAAAGAACCAGGCTGATATTGTGAGAAACAATAATAGACCAGAGGAGTTCTACATTCTTCCAGTAACGACAGGGAAGGCAAAGAAAGCCCTAAAAGGAATGCAAACAGGCAAAGCTACTGGTGAGGATAAGGTAACAATGCACCTTCTGATCTTGAATACCTTCTACCGAAAACAAGGGAACCGTACATGGACATGGAGGAGCCCTAATGGCGAAAGAACGAAATAGGCTTTACACTCAGTGCACACCCAGGCATCGTGCAGGATGTGGAAGTGCTTGGCAAGGTACGATGCAGTGACCATAGAATGGTACGGTCTCGAATTCGCCTAGACTTGAAGAACGAACGACAGAAACTGATGCGCAAGAAGCCAATAAATGAGCTAGCACTGAGAGGAAAAGTATACGAATTCAGCGTCTCGCTTCAGACAGGTACTCGGCACTGATCGAGGCAACCAGCCTTAGCATTGACGCAATGAATGATAATTGGACGAGTATCATTACGGAAGAAGAACGGCTATTTGAGCTAATTGGCTGGAATTCATACTCGTGTTGTCCTCTTTGCTTTCCTTGCCTGGCTTTTCGTTTCACGTTTCTTCTAGCACCTTCGTGCTCGCGCTGCAGCCCTTATTATCATTACGGAGTGTGCATCAGAAGTTGGAGGTACGGTACTTAGAAAACCTGTAAGCTGTCCCAGGAGACGAAGTACCTCATTAAAAAGCATCAAAGCATGAAAGCCTCAAATACAACAGACAAAATCCATTTGGCAGATCTTTCGAAGTTGATTAGTAGGCGTAAGGTATCAGATGTAAGAAGGTATAACATGGAGAGAATTGAACACGCGCTGAAGAACGGACGAACCTTCAAAGCAGTGAAGAGAAAACTTGGGATAGGCAAGAACCAGATGTATGCACTAAAGTACAAGGAAGGCAAAGTAACTATCAATACGGATGGGATAGTTAAAATAGCGGAGGAGTTTTACAGAGATCTGCACAGTAGCCGGAACAACCACGACCTTAATATAAGAACTAGCAGTAACCCAGATGGTGTCCCACAAGTAATGATAAAAGTAGTCAGAAAAGCCTTGGAGGGAATGCAAAGAGCAACGCTGCTGGTGAGGATCAAATAACATCAGATCTACTACAAAAACTAGCCACCCTGTTTACGAAGCGTCTCCTGGCGGAAAATGCAGTGGCATACCAACTCTTTCCCGAGTGGGGGGGGGGGGGGGCAAATCAACAACCTACTGCACTCGGCAGCCTACTGCACTCGTTCGTATATATATATATATATATATATATATATATATATATATATATATATATATATATATATATATATATATATATATATATATGAATAAAAAGAAGACACACGTCGAAAAACGGAAAGGTTTCTTTACGTTTCGGCCGTGGGACCGGCCTTCGTCAGAATAACAGATGTAGCAGTGGTGCAACAGTATATAACCGCATACGTTTCGCTTGCAATAATCACGAGTGTTCAAACATCATAAAAACAAGTACAACAATCAGACATAAAATCTATATGGGGGCCCCCGTATCACATCCTACTTATAAGCAATCAAATAACAAGTCACGACACGTGCACAAGGATTACAGCTGGTACAAGCAATAACATTTACAGCGGTCACTGGTGCAAGACGCTGAGTTTCCCCGTACTCTCATTCAAACCGCCTGCGATTGTATTGAACTTAAAGATGAGAAATGATTCGCGCACTTCCCTGTCATGATGCGTTCGGAAGCCATACTCTAGAATCGTGGCTCTAATGTTGTCAAATGAGTGGCCCATTGCGTTAGCATGCTTTGATATTGGAAGGTGAGGAAGTGAAGAGATATGAGCCTTGTGATTGTTAAAACCGATATCGGAAGGGTGTTTCGGTTTCGCCTAAGTACTGCATTCCACAGATCAAGCATTCCAGGAGGTAAACTACATTACGCGTGTCGCAGTTATAGTCGCCATTTATTTTCACGCTGAAGTTAGATGTGGTGCTGTTTGCGATAAGTGAAGTGGTCATATGCTGGCAGACTTTGCAACAAGGTTTGTTGCAGGGACGGCAGCCAGTAGGTTTACTGCGTACACTTTTTGACGACATGAGTAGGTCACCCAGATTTTGCGCTCTTCTGTACGTCACACGCGGTGGTTCTGGAAAAATTGATTTAAGTCGTTCGCTTTGTAGAAGTATGTTATGGTGCTTTCTTAAAATGGCATTTACGTGTTGCGCAGGCGCCGAAAATGTTCGAACAAGGTTAGTGCAGGAGAAGACCGGCTGTTTATTCTTGGTGTTTAACAGCGTTTTGCGGTCCTGGTTACTTGCCTTTTTTATGGCGTCATCTATAATCTTGGAAGGGTATTTCTGTTTTGATAAAGCATTCCGAAGCTGCGCACAATTGGAATTAAAACCAGTTTCTTGGGAGCATATTCTTTTAAAACGAAGGGCCTGGCTATAGGGTATGCTGGTTTTAGAGTGCTTGACATGGTTGCTATTAAAATGAAGGTACTGTTGAGTATCAGTTGGCTTTCTGTAAACTTTAGTGGCAAGCTTGCCGTCACACAATGTCACTGTTACGTCAAGAAAGTTGATTGTTTGTTCTGAGTAGGTATAAGAGAATGAAATGGACGGATGAGCGTTGTTGAAATCGTGAATGAATGATAAGAGATGAGGTTCACCGTGCTGCCAAATCATGAATATATCGTCAATGTACCTTTTGTAGTACAATGGTTTAAGTGAACGGCTTGTCAGAAATTCGTTTTCGAGTATGCCCATGAAAATATTGGCATAATTAGGGCCTATGGGTGTGCCCATCGAGGTGCCATTAACTAGAAGGTAATGAGTGCCGTCAAACTCAAAGTTGTTAGATTCCAAGATGAATTTTAAAAGGGTCATCAAAGTCGAGCTGTCAATTATTTTGTCACAGACAGACTCGTATGAGTGAAGTACTGCTCGTGTTCCATCCGCATGAGGAATGTTCGTATATAGGGACGCTACGTCAAGGGTAACCAGGAGTGAATCAGGGGGGACAGAGAGGTCAACGATGTCGGACAAGAAGTGGTTTGTGTCTTTGATGTACGATGGAAAAGAAGACGGAATTCGGTTAATTACTGTATCTACAAATTGGGAGACCAGTTCCGTAACTGTACCAATGCCGGAAACGATGGGTCGACCAGGGTTTCCTGGCTTATGTATTTTTGGCAGGAGGTAAAAGCGGCCCGCGACTAGACTTAGTGGAACGAGGGTATGCAGAGCCGAATTGGGAATTTCTTGTTTTTCAATGAGGTTAGTTAGCGTGCGTATAAGGATAGATTTGAGCTGCTCAGTGGGGTCTTCGTCTAGCCGCCTGTAAAAAGTGCTGTTGGAAAGCTGTCTGGAAGCTTCGCTGTCATAATCGTGTTTGTTTAGTAGTACCACAGCTCCCCCTTTATCAGCTCGTTTAATTATGATATCACCTCGACCTTTCAGTTGCTGCATTGCTGCGGTTTCGTTGATCGAAAGGTTTCTCTTAAACGGAACCTGTTCGCGGTAAATATGTAGCACATCGCGTTGAACGGCTGAGATATAGAGGTCTAGGCACTTATCTCGTTGGGTAGGTGGGGTCCAATGTTTGTAAGATGGCAAAATAGAAGTAGGGGCATTAGCAGGGCATTTGCCAAGGAAGTATTCTCTCAGTCTCAGTGCTTGATCTGTGGAATGCAGTACTTAGGCGAAACCGAAACACCCTTCCGATATCGGTTTAACAATCACAAGGCTCATATCTCTTCACTTCCTCACCTTCCAATATCAAAGCATGCTAACGCAATGGGCCACTCATTTGACAACATTAGAGCCACGATTCTAGAGTATGGCTTCCGAACGCATCATGACAGGGAAGTGCGCGAATCATTTCTCATCTTTAAGTTCAATACAATCGCAGGCGGTTTGAATGAGAGTACGGGGAAACTCAGCGTCTTGCACCAGTGACCGCTGTAAATGTTATTGCTTGTACCAGCTGTAATCCTTGTGCACGTGTCGTGACTTGTTATTTGATTGCTTATAAGTAGGATGTGATACGGGGGCCCCCATATAGATTTTATGTCTGATTTTTGTACTTGTTTTTATGATGTTTGAACACTCGTGATTATTGCAAGCGAAACGTATGCGGTTATATACTGTTGCACCACTGCTACATCTGTTATTCTGACGAAGGCCGGTCCCACGGCCGAAACGTAAAGAAACCTTTCCGTTTTTCGACGTGTGTCTTCTTTTTATTCATACTGTTTACCGGCGTCCAAGAATTTATTTCCTGCAATTATATATATATATATATATATATATATATATATATATATATATATATATATTGTTACGTCTACGAGGGGTTTATTCGAAGCAGACGTAACGGTCGACTCGACGGTATACCGCAGTGAACGGGCAGCAGCGAGCTTTTTCCACCAACCGAACGTCCTCCTCTTCTGCTACCACCATGTTCCCCGCTACACAGGTGCACATACCTAAATTACACATGTGGTAACTATATATATATATATATATATATATATATATATATATATATATATATATATACATATTGTGAGCACGACAGGCGAATGACTCTTCATTCTCTTTAGGTATCTTCATTATCTGTAAATATCATCACCAGTGTGATTTATCTCGAGCCTGGCTGAATAAACCGGTTCCTCACAAGTGGTGGACGGTGCTTTTGCGTTCCCCCAAGTCCTCTCGCCCGTTCTCGCTGGAGCTCCGCTCGGGTCGTCTCATACAACCCCCTGCCATAGCGGCCCAAGAAAACCATGGCCCATCCAACGTCGCCGTCCTACTCCAACCACCGCCACCCGCTCCGCCTGACAACATTCGCCTGCGTGATCCACCTGTGTTTTCCGGTCTCTGAGGCGATGATGTAAAAGACTGGATCAAGAGCTACGACCTCGTCAGCGATTTGAACAGGTCGGACAATCCACAGAAGTTGCACAGTGTCCCATTTCACTTGTCCGATGTTGCCAAAATTTGGTTCTGGAACCACCGGATCTTCCCGACTGGGACACTTTCGAGCAGCAACTTCGTCAAATTTTTGGTGTCCCTACAGTTCGCACTGAAACAGCAAAGAAGCTCGCTGAACGCACGCTGCTCCCGGGTGAATCTTACACCTCTTATATTCAGGACGCCCTTGAACTGTGCAAGCGTGTTAACACCACGTCATGTCTCAGAACGACCAAATACGCCACATTATTAAATACAATAACACCGTCGCCTTTAACGCCCTCGCCACGCAAACTCCTGCCACCACCCAGGACGTGATAACCATCTGTCAGCGACTTGACGAGCTTCAGTCTCTTCGCCTCTGCTACGATGCCACCGACATTCGTTTTCCTGCACCCCTCGATTTGCGTGCGCTTATTTGCGACATCATTCGTGAAGAGCTTCACGGACGCTGCTCTTCCTGCACTGCGGAAGTTACTCTCCCTTCTGCAAAAGATAGCTTGCGAGACCTGATTAAACAAGAGATCGCGTTCGCATCGCGTCCGCCGTGTTCCAACGGTCCCTGCGTGCGCCAGGCGCCCACGTACGCCGAATTTGCCGCGCTCTCTGCCACACCCACCGTTTCTGTGCCTACAACAGCAGACCATACGCCTGTGGCATCGTTGTCACCGCCAATGCATGCACCGCCTTACTACGCACCTCAGCGCCCACCTCGGCCACTATGTTACAACTGCGCTTATCGAGGACATATCGCTCGCTTTTGTCGAAGGCGCCAACAAGACGAGCAACGCGGCTACGCTCCTGAAGAACATCAAAGCTTCCATCCGACCATGATCTACCTACGACCACCCACCCGATTGTCCTATTACCGTTCACCGTCTCCTACCTACCATACTGACATGCCTGGGAATTCCCGTACGTCTCGCCGCAGGTCTCCTTCACCAGGTCACCGTTCAGTGTCGGCTCTGCGGCCCGCCTCCCATTCCACAAACGCCCACGCGGACAACTTCCCAATGCAGTTTTAGGGGGGGAAACTGCATCCACCGGACAGCTAACAATTTCTCCAGAGCGGCCATCAAATTTGATAGTAGTGTTTGTAGAAGGTGTACGTGTTGAGGCTTTTGTAGACACTGGCGCTGCCGTTTCGATTATTCGTGCTGATTTTTGTTCCCCGCCTTCGAAAAGTCACCACACCTTATGGCGGCCCACCTCTACGTGCGGCGACCAACGCTCTCATTCGTCCACTTGCACAGTGTACCGTTCGTGCCTGCATAGAAGGCATTCGTCATCACATCGTTTTCGCGGTATTTCGTGAGTGCAGCCACGCTCTCATTCTGGGGTGGGATTTCTTGCCTTCTGCGTCCGCTTTCATATCTTGTCATCAGCGCCTCCTGCGTCTAAATTCCACAGACTCTTCTCCGCTTGAACACGATGGACGCATCCACCTTGTCCCCACGTCAAATTATGTACTTTGGCCATACATCGAAGAAATTATAAGTGTTAATTTCACCGACAATTTGGATGGTGAGGTACTGATTCTCTCTTACGGCCATACCCTACGTAGGGGCATTGTGATCACACCAGGGCTTATTCGCTGCTTCGATGGGTCTACCTGCCTAACCGCCACAAATCAAACGCCCGAATGTGTACTGCTCCCCTGTGGTTCAACAGTATCTTGCGCGGTCGACAGCGAGCCTGTTGCGATTGTTACTCTTCCGAACAACAACCACAACGATGTTCCAAAGTCACAATCACTTCCATTCAATGCCTCTTCTACACCTGTGTCGGCAACCATAAGCACTGACTTTACACCGGATCAAACTGAAGATTTGCTCACCCTTTTAAATAGACACCGTTCTCTATTTGACGCGAACTCACCCGCCCTCAGCATGACTACCACCGCTACTCACAACATTCAGACTGACGGCTTTCGTATTGTACATCGGCGTCCATATCGCGTGTCGCAGGAAGAACGCAAGATCATCGAGGAAAACGTCTCAGACATGCTACGACGCAACACCATACGTCCTTCCTCGAGTCCCTGGTCATCCCCAGTTGTTCTCGTTCAAAAGAAAGATGGCACAGTGCGTTTCTGCGTCGATTAACGTGCGCTAAACAAAATAACGCGAGGGAGAGGATGTTTATCCTCTCCCTCGGATCGACACTGCACTGGATTCATTACAGGGCGCAGAGTATTTTTCTAGCCTCGACCTTAGGTCAGGCTACTTGCAGATACCAATGTCGGAGTCTGATAAAGACCGCCTTTTTAACGCCAGATGGGTTTTACAAGTTTAATGTGAGGCCTTTTGGACTCTGTAATGCGCCCGCCACCTTCGAACCCATGATAGGCGGCGTACTGCGTGGTTTGAAATGGAAAACGTGTCTGTGCTATCTCGATGACATAGTAGTGTTTTCATCCACGTTCTCGCAGCATCTACAACGTCTTGACGAAGTCCTCACGTGCCTTGCAAAAGCCGGTCTACAGCTTAACACCAAGAATTGTACCTTTGCTAGGAAGACAATCAAGGTTCTCGGCCACCTTGTCAGCAAAGAAGAAATTCGGCCGGACCCCGAAAAGCTTGCCGCCGTCCTCGATTTTCCTCGTCCGCTACGTCAAAAGGACCTACGGAGCTTTCGTGGGTTATTTTCTTACTTCCGGCGCTTCATACATGGCTTCGCGGAACTTGCGTCTCTGCTCCATCAACTCCTCGCAAGGAACGTCCATTTGATTTCACGGCATTGAAGCAAGCCTTCACGTCGGATCCGGTACTGTGCCACTTCGATTCAACCACACCCACCATCCTTCACACCGACGCAAGTAGTCATGCTCTAGGTGCGGTACTCATGCAGCGTGACCAAAACTCACGCAAACGCATCGTTGCTTGCACAAGTCAAGTTCTTACCGCTGCAGAAAAACAAAACTACACTATCATCGAGCAGGAGTGCCTCGCTGTTGTTTGGGCAGTGCACAGATTCCAACCATATCTTCACGGCCGTCATTTTACCGTCGTTACCGACCATAACACCCTATGCTGGCTTTCATCGCTGAAAAACTTATCGGGTCGCCTCGGTCAATGGGTGCTTCACTTGCAGGAGAGGAGTACGATTTCGATGTCGCCTACAGATCTGGGAAGAAGCATCAAGATGCTGATGCTCTATCGCACTGTCCTTTGCCCAGTGGAGGCCACTCACCATCGATACTCCAAAACGACCGCACCTCACCAATCGCTACACTAAGTTCATCACCTGGCACCCTATCCGTCCTTGTTTCACAACAACGTGTCGACCCATATTGCCGCACCATTGTTGACCACTTGACCGGCTCTACTACTCCTCCAAACGCCAGACTCAGTCGACAACTTAAACAATTCAAGCTTGTCGGTGGTACTTTATATCACTACATTTACCACATAAATGGCAACCAATGGGTGCCCGTCATCCCACGTTCTTTGCAACGTGAAGTTCTGGAAGCCTTTCATGATGATCCAACCACCGCTCATCTAGGCTATCACAAGACTTACGACAAAATACGAAGTCGGTGTTTTTGGCCTGGCGTCTCTTCAGCCGTCGCTAAGTACGTTGCCTCCTGTGTCAATTGCCAACGGCGAAAACGACCGACAACTGATCCGGCTGGCTTAATGCAACCTCTTCCTTGTCCCGCCTCGCCTTTTGAAGTCGTTGGAATCGACTTGTATGGCCCTTTTCCTATATCATCCAATGGGACTCGCTGGATAGTCACGGCCGTCGACCACCTTACGCGCTACGCAGAAACACCTTCTATACCCTCTGGGACTGCCACTGAGGTCGCCAATTTCTTTCTTCGCCACGTCTTTCTGCGCCATGGAGCTCCACGCATTCTCCTGAGCGATTGTGGCAAAGTCTTTCTCTCTTCTATTGTCGAGCTAGTTTTGCGTGCCTCAAACCCTGTTCGCAAGACCACTTCTAGCTACCACCCACAGACCAACGGATTGACTGAACACTTTCATCGGACCCTATCGGACATGATCGCCATGTACATTCTCACCAACCACACCAGCTGATATGCAGTTCTACCCTTCGTGACATTCACCTATAATACGGCTGCTCAGCGCACTATCGGCTTTTCTCCATTTTTTCTCGACCATGGTCGCTCGCCGAGCTTCGCTCTGGATGTCTCTTTCCTTTTGGCCTCTGCACCTTCGACGGCTCCTTTCTCTGAAGAATTCCTATCTCGTCTCGCACACTGCCGTCACCAGGCCCGTGTTAACACCGGCCTCTCTCAAGACACTCGAAAATCTCGGTACGACTCGTCTCGCCGTGTTGTGAGTTTTTCCCCTGGTGACGAAGTCCTTCTATGGACTCCACTGCGCGTCCCCGCTTTATGCGCCAAATTTATTAGTCGCTTCATTGGGCCGTACACGGTGGTCGAACAGAGATCTCCTGTCAATTATCGCGTTTCTCCTCTTAGCGATAATCATGATCACCGTTGCCGAGGAACAGAGATAGTGCACGTATCTCGTTTAAAGCCTTATGCGCGATGCATTTCATAATACTGTCAAGCGACCAGGCGGCCACTTTCACCGCGCAGGGGAATTAGTGAGAGCGCGCCAAGCGAATGACTTTTCATTGTTTTTAGATATCATTATCACCTGTGCATCTTCATCATCTGTAAATATCATCACCAGTGTGATTTAGCTCGAGCCTGGCTGAATAAACCAGAATAAACCAATTCCTCACACAATATATATATATATATATATATATATATATATATATATATATATATATATATATATATATATATATATATATATATATATATATATATATATATATATATATATATATATATATATATATATATATATATATATATATATATATATATATATATATATATTGTCACGAGCAAAACAAGACCTACAGCCAGGAGTTCACTTGGACCAGAGCAACAAAAATGTTCTCTTCTTATTCGCAGCCCAAAACGAGTACGAGCCGAGCCACCACAGCTCGTTCATCAATGGTGGCATTACCCCTCTCCCAAAAAGCATCGTCTCGATGCTGTACATGAAGGCAACAAAAAAATGAGACGAAAATTACCATGCAAGCAAAATGAATGGCGTAAGGCGGAATAACGTAGTTGGCTGTGGAACGAAGAGTCAAATAAGAAAAATTGAAAAGAATGTAAGGACAAGACGAAACAAAAAGAAAGACGTGAAGTTATGAATTAAATGAGTCACTCACTGGTGATTCACAGCGCTAAAAGTGTAATTTGAGCCATGAAACGTGAATGACTTCACTTTGCGGGGTGAAACGGGAACGTCTCAAAGTGCCTTCTGGGAGAACCTCGTAAGTGACGTCACTGAGACGTCGTACGACCTTGCAAGGGCCGAAGTAACGGCGAAGAAGCTTTTCTGAACGGCCACGCTGTTGGATAGGGGTCCACACCCAGAGTTCCTCCCCAGGCTTGAAAATAACTTCACGGTGACGAAAATCGTAGCGGCGCGCGTCTGCGGTTCGGTGATGTTGAATACGGTGACGAACAAGTTGACGAGCTTCTTCTGCGCACTGCGCGAATTTGGCGGCATCCGTGTAGTATATTACTAAGTTGTTGGGCAGGAGCATGGCGTCGAGCATCGTCGTGACCTCGCGACCGTGGACTAAGCGAAAAGGTGTGAAACCGGTACTTTCTTGAACAGCAGTGTTATACGCAAAAGTTACGTAAGGAAGTATGGCGTCCCAGTTCTTGTGATCGATGTCCACATACATTGACAGCATGTCTGCAATTGTCCCATTGAGTCGTTCAGTCAGCCCGTTTGCTTGCGGGTGGTAAGCCATTGTTTTACGATGTTCCGTGCCACTTAAAGGAGTCGTGAAACGGTCGCTTTACAACGACAATGCGACACCATCAGCAGTCACATGCGCTAACTATATCATCAGCCCGAGTGGACTTGCATAGACGCTTTGCCTATCGAGGAACGCGGAGCTATATACGGCATATCGAGCGCGTGGAACAGGCGCTCACCGGCGTCTGTCATACGAGATCCGCGTCCCACAAGAACGCTGCTTAATATGATGTCAGAGTTCAAGGTAGTGCCGATTGCGTATGGCAAAGACGCTGATAGGTGTTCCGGTTGCACGCACTCGCAAGTACCGAAGAGTTCCGCGCTCCTCGATGGGCAAAGCATTACTTATGATGACGTCACCTAGTTAGTGCGTGTGGACGCCCGTGGCTTCGCATTGTCGCTTTAGAGCGAGCGTTTCACGACCCCTTTAATCGCAATACTTCCTGAAGCATCTCTGCGGTGAAAGCTGTCCCACGATCAGTTATGACGACAGCTGGCACACCGTTACGTAAGACGACGCTGTCAAACGAAAAATTGGGCGACGTCTGCTGCGGTTGTTTTTTGGAAGTGCCTTTGTTTCACAATAGCGTGTTAAGTAGTCGGTAGCGACCACAATCCACCGGCTTCCAGACGAAGACGTGGGGAATGACCCCAGCAAGTCCATGCCAATCTGATGAAAGGGCTCCTTTGGTGGTCCTATTGGTTGCAGTAGTCCCGCTGGTCGTAAAGGTGGAATGTTACGTCGCTGACAGTCGCGACATGTGAGAACGTAGTGCTTCACACTCTTTGCGAGACGTGGCCAGTAGTAGGAGCGTTGAATCCGTTGCAACGTGCGCGTATAGCCGAGGTGTCCGGACGATGGCTCATCATGACACGCACGTAAAATGTCACCACGAAGCGTAGTTGGCGCAACAAGCAGATACATAGCTTGTGTAGGATGAAAGTTCTTTTTTATATATAAAGCGCTCCATCGCGGAAACAAAAGGAGTATAGCGAGCGCGCAAAGCTTCGAGGAGGTGGTGGTAGAAACATTTATTGCCACTGTATAGCGTGGGGGCCGAGCCCCCTCATGGCACGTGGGTGCTCCCTCGCGGTGAGGAGGCACCCTTACAAAGCAAAGGAAAGCCCTTGAAGTGCGATCCTCTTCATGGCGCACGAGATGATCCGGCGCTGATCGAACGCAGAAGTGCTGGTCATGATGGTCTCCCAGTATGACACTGCCACAGCCGGAGGTGGGGGATGTGGGAAGGTGGGACATGTGAGGAGGATGTGGAGGAAGTCTCCTGGTTTGTCGCAAAGTTTGCATGAAGAGGGGAAATGGTCTGGGTAACGGGCGTTTAGTAATACGGGGTATGGAGCAGTTCGAGTTTGTAGGCGTCGCCAATGTGTGGCCTGCGCTATGTTTAGGGATGGGGCTGGGGGTGCGTATATTCTTCGTTGTTCCCGGTAATACGATAGAATATCACGAAAAGAGAGCAAGCGCTCCTCGACCTGTGGAGGGGGCTCCATTTCTCCTGCCCGGAATGTGAGACCTCGGGCTAGAGAATGAGCCTCCTCGTTGCCAAGGAGGCCGGCATGTGCTGGCGTCCAGATCAGGGTTGTGGAGCACTGAGGCTGCCAGAAGCGTAGCAAGCGAGCAGCGCTACATGATATCAAGCCATTGGCGTAGTTAAGAATAGCTGATTTCGAGTCGCTAATGATAGTGGTGGCAGGTGTGGAGATGAGAGCAAGCGCGATGGCTGCCTCTTCTGCCTCTGTGGAGGAATTTGTGACAATTGAGCAAGAAGTTAGGAGATTTGCCTGATTGTCAGCCACCGCAAGGGCCATGCGGGATCTTGACGCATATTCCGCTGCGTCAACGTAGACTACATTCTGGTCCTCGCCATATTGTCTCTGGAGGGCCCGGGCCCTTGCCTTTCTGCGTTTCTCGTCTCGCACAGGATGCATGTTCTTGGGAATGGGCGGTACGTTTAGGTGAGAACGGAGGTTAGAAGAAAGAGGGACCCTTCCAGGCGATTCTGTTATTGGGGATAAGTCTAATTGGGTCAAAAGAGCGCGGCCACTCACCGAATTAGACAGACGACATATTTGTGCCGTAAAGGTGGCTTCAGCGAGTTCCTCAAATGTATTATGTACACCAAGTTTGAAGAGTCTGTCATTGGATGTGCTTGGGGGAAGGCGTAGAGCTGTTTTTGTGCAACTTCGTAGAAGCGCGTTAATGCGGTCTCTCTCTTTTTGTCGGAGAGGTAGGTATGGGAGGGCATACGTGGTGCGGCTTACGATGTAAGCCTGGGTGAGGCGAAGCGTGTTTCGCTCGCGTAGGCCAGCCCGACGGTTCGCTATGCGACGAATCAGCCGAATGGTCTGCTGAGCATGTGTTTGGAGAGTCCTGATGACTTCTCCATGTGCGCCATGTGAGTAGAGTACTAGCCCTAGCACCCGAATTTTTGAGACAAGTGGGATGGGGTGGGCACCTAGCGTGAGAGAGATAGGGGGAATGGCTGAAGCATGCTGCTTCGGTCGGTAAAGAAAGAGCTCTGATTTGGAAGGGGAGCAGGTAAGGCCACGTTCTCGAACATATGTGTCGATGGTGGTTAGTGCCAACTGTAAGTGTTCTTCTATTTCGGCGTCACTACCACGGTTTGCCCAGACGGTGATGTCGTCGGCATAGAAGCTGAAGTGGATGTCGGGGATCTGACCCAGTTTTTGGGGCAGATGTAGAAGTGCTATGTTAAAAAGAATAGGTGAGAGGACTGCTCCCTGGGGCGTACCACGGGCTCCAAGCGTGATGTCTGGCAGGCTGTGATCGCCAAAGGTAAGTGTTGCTGTGCGGTGGCTGAGGAAGTCGCGGACGTAGTTGTACATCTTTACGCCGACTCCCAGGGTTATAAGGTTCTCTAGAATAGCTGAGTGCGCAACGTTGTCAAATGCCTTTGTTAGATCCACTCCTAAGATAGCTCTGGTATCGCAGGTTTGAGAGTCAAGAATGTGATGTTTTAGTTGTAGGAAAACGTCCTGTGTGGAAAGTCCAGGGCGAAATCCAAACATGCAAGCAGGCAAGAGATTCTTGCCTTCTAGGTACTGGCAGAGCCTGGTTTGGAGTACGTGCTCCATGAGTTTGCCGACACAAGAAGTGAGGGATATGGGCCTGAGGTTAGACGTAAGGAGAGGTTTCCCAGGTTTGGGTATAAAGACAACCTTGGCCTCTTTCCATTGTGGTGGGAGGATGCCCCTTAGCCAGCACTCATTAAAGTATTCAGTAAGCTCGGCAATTGATTGGTCGTCGAGATTACGGAGTGCTTTGTTGTGAATATTGTCCGGACCGGGGGCTGAGGAAGTGTTTAGTTTCTGTAGTTCGGCTTGAACTTCGGCTACTGTAATGGGTTGGTCGAGGAGCTCATTAGGAGGACCTGTATAATCGGGATACAATACGGCAGGGTATGTTGGGAAGTACTGATTTCGAAGTTCCTGTAGTAGTTCTGGTGGAGGTTTATCGCAAGTATGTAGGAGTTTGGTGAGGTTGTGTCTTTGGGTAGTCTTTGACTGAGTTGGGTCAATTAAGTGTCGGAACAAATTCCAAGTCTGAGGCAAACTCATATTGCCATCTAATTTGTTGCAAAGCGATTCCCAGTTCTGTCGCGAAAGAGTGGCTGCATGGGTCTCTATCTCTTTGCTCAGGCGGGCCAGGCGTCGTCTAAGAGTTCGGTTCCAACGCTGGCTTTGCCAGCGTCGTTCTAGGCTTGTTTTAGCATCCCATAAATGTAGGAGACGAGAGTCAACTGTGTCGCTTGGGCAGTCCTCTCGTACTAGACGAGTTGCGGATCGGACATCACTCTGGAGTTGTTCTGACCATTCAGTGATGTCCGTGATAGAGGCGTAGGTGCGTGTTGCCCTATAAGTGCGGAAAAAATCCCAGTTGGTAAAAGTGGAACCTCTAAGAACCCTGCGGGGTAGTTGCATATTTAAGAGAATTTCGATAATGTAATGGTCACTACCCAAATTCTCTTGTGTGTTGCACCATGTGGCATGAGGGAGGCGATGTGCGAACGAGAGATCTGGTGTAGTGTCTTTGCAGACACTATTCCCTATGCGTGTCGGAAAGGCAGAATCGGTGAGCAGTGAGAGGCCGGCTTGCTGCGCTGCTAACCACACCCGACGTCCTTTTGGTGTGTCGCGCGGATAACCCCAGGCTGTATGTGGGGCATTGAAATCTCCCACGACGAGTAGGGGGCACTTATTGGCTATGCGTTTCGCGAGCGTAAAGAGGCGCTGGAAGTTACCCTGTAAGCACTTAGGGCTGCTGTATACATTCAGGATGAAGAGGCTTTTAGCTCTGGCATGTTGCGGCACAAGCTCAATTAAGAGGTGATCAATGTCTTGGACTGCTAAACAGTGGGAGATGGTGGTGATTGAGCGATTAATTAGAAACGCCACCCGAGAGGGTGTAGGGGATGTGGGTGTAATAGAAGTATAGCCGGGTAAGGTTAGGGGGTTGGAGGGTTCTTGTAGGGCAAGGATATCGGGTCCCGCAGCGCAAGATAGCAGTTGGTGGACAACATGACGCTTCTGGCCAAAACCTCGGCAGTTCCACTGCCAGAGTGTCAGATTACGGTTTAGAGCTGCCATCATGAGAATTGAGAAGGGGCGTAGCCGCCGCGCAAGGTTGGGAGTCGTTAGTGACGTCAGGGAGTGGATTGTCTTGCCCTTCAGTTGCTTTGGGCTTCTTGCGTTTACTTGGGGTGAGATCCCGTTGTGCAAGGCGTGTTGCGAACAAATTGAGCTGTGATTCAAGATTGTTGTAGCGGTCAGTTAATGCTTGAGCTAAAGCATCAAGACGATGATTAAGTGCTGCATTGTCTGTTGTTACACGGATTACCGCATCTTTGAGCGTTGTGCATTCCTGATTGATGCTGGTGATACCTTCCTGCAATTTTGCCTCAAAACGAGCAGTAAAAGACTCAAGCATGGTTGGAATATCGGCTAGTGAGCTGTGTGTTGAGGGACGCGCGGTAATGTCCTGATTTGTGTGCCGAGGAAATGCCGTGTCGATATCTAACTCAAGCGAATCAGAGCAGGATGTCGCGTTGACATGGCTGGGTGGGAAAGACATGCTAGAGGTGTTGGGTGGGTTGTGCGCAGGAGTTTGGGATGTAGTAGGAGTTGGGGTAGGTGGAATGGCATGGCTTGTGGCGAGAGTACTTATCTGGGTCTCCAGCTTCGCGATGTGTTCTCGAAGGGCAGCGGCTTCAGCTCGGGCTGCTTGAGCTTCTGCTTTGGCTGCCGCTGCCTCCTCCCGAGACTTGGCCAGAGCGTCTTGCAGACTAGAAGTCACTGTTGATGATAGTGCGTTCTTGCAGGGCGAACGGGGAGGGCCCCAATCTTGTTTAAGCGGCTCGGTCCAGGCTTGCTTGGGTTGGCTGGGTTGGCTGGGCTGAGTGGGTCCCGCTGACAACTGGGGGAAGTTGTCCCCGTGTGGAACCGGTTCTTGTCGCTGCGTTTGAGGTTGCTTTGTCGTTTTGCGTGGCTGGTGAAGGTTGCGTCCTTTGCATGAACCAGTGCCGGTAAGATGAGGGCCCTCGCACAGAATGCACTTAGGCGTGCAAGGAGGTTCCTGGGGTGGGTGTTGGCTGCCACAGCGTGGGCAAAGATTAGTCTTGGGGCTTGGGCATACGTCGTGACGATGGCCCGGTAGTCTGCAGTTCGTACAAGCATCCGGACTTCCGCGGTATGGAGTACAGCGGTGAATGGCTCCCATGTATTTAATGGAAAGTGGCACCTCATTGGCGTCGAAGGTGATGAGAATGGAGTGCGTCTTCCCCATTCGGCGGGCTGCGAGTATAGAGTATTCAGGATTCCGTTTGACCAGGTCTTCGTACAGCTGGGTTGGCGTCTCGTCGTCATAGGCGTTTGAGATGACCCCTCTTGTAGCTCCTGGTGGGGGTGCCACGTAAGCCATGCAGGGGTAAGCATGGCCACCGATGGTGAGTGAAGTCAGCGTCTTTAGGAGCTCGGCTGCGGCGGAGTGTGTTGTAGCTGCCGTGAATGTATTATTAGTGGGGTGTATGCGCAGGCAGAAATCATCGGGCAGAGTGGTTTGAAGTGCGGCCTGCACTGCCTTCATGAGTCGAGGCGTTGGGACATCTAGGAGTCGCAGTTGACCTCGCGGACGAACAACGACGCGAATAGCGTTCGGTGGGAGTGGCGGCAGTTGCTTGCCGCGTTTTACAATGATGCGCGTCTCCTTGGTAGCAGGTGGTAGGTGGGTTGGCGTCTTGCCTCTTCCAGTTGCAGCTGCTTCGACGCGCATGGCGTTCGGGTTGGTCTCCTTGACGGTAGCGTTGGGTTGCGAAAGTGGTTTCTGTGAACAGGCTGGTCGAGACGCATAGGCTTTGTAGAGAACTGGTGTCCAATTGCCTGCCTGGAGCTCTTCAGCGGAGATGGTGTGGCCCTCAACCGTTACTTCCATAATAACGGGAGGCGTTGCTGCCAGTGTCGACGAAGGAGCGGAGTCTCAGAGAGGCTTAGCTCGGATGCTCAGCGTCTCGGTTCACTAATTGTTGCACACAGAACGTCGGAGCTTGCCCGGAATGGGCGTCGTCTCTGTCTTCCTCAGGCCCTTACGTCGCTGTTCGAACAGGCTAGTGACCGCAGGAAAGGTTGGTAAAGAGTAGCACGTACCGTTTGCCGGAGCCGACGTTGCAGGCATCCGCTCACGTTGGCCCCCTAGCGGCGAAAAAATCAAGCTTCGAGGAGGGCGGGAATTGCGTCTTTCCAGGTAATCAATGAGCGGGATGAGCTCCGAGTCAGCATGCTGTTGCTCAGCCAAGCGGGTTGCTGATACGGCAGAAAGAAAAGTGTCGTCATCTTCAAGGTCAGTGTTGGCATTTTCGACTGGCGCACGTGAGAGACAGTCGGCGTCGGTGTATTTCCGCCCAGATTTGTGGGCTATGGTGACATCGAAATCTTGTAGCCGATGGCTCCATCGTGCTAGACGACCTGAGGGATCTTTGAGATTTGCGAGCCAACAAAGTGAATGGTGGTCGCTAACTACCCTGAATGGGCGGTCGTACAAGTATGGGCGGAACTTTGTTATGGCCCAGAAAACAGCGAGGCATTTCTTCTCGGTTGCATAATAGTTTTTCTCCGCTTGGGATAACGTTCTGCTCGCATAAACGATCACGAGCTCTTGTTGCGAAAGACGGCGACGCCAACACGGTCCCGAAGGCGCCACTGCTCCGAACTCCGCCGGGAAGGTCACCAGCCGTTTGGTAGCGTAGGTTTCTCAGCTCGCGACTGCCTCTGCGCAGAGCTGATAGACGAGCGGACGAGACGACGGTGAGTTAAACAAGGTTTGTGTACAGCATATATACAGAGGCGTTACAAATTTGGCACTGGGGCTGACAGAGACTCGAAGAGCCGAGCTCTCCTCTCTAACACATAGGTCTGCTCTCAAAATGGGTCTCTCTGACACACACGTCAGCTTTCACTTAGGACCGCTGATCGCGACGCGCCGCAGGGCTTGTTTTATATGCACCGGGTCCAACCCAAACGTCCAACCAGAAGCGCCGCTGGTCGTCAGGGCAGACTCCTCCAATGGGGGTCGCCGCTGGGCCGCGTCCTTCTTTCTCATCGAATCTGGAGAGGCTGCGCTGCAGGTGGCTGCACCCAAGGACGAGTGACGTCGCAAGCATTGCGTCAGACCCGCCAGACAGGAAGACGCCGGTTGTTTACTCGACGGGCTCGCTTGCACGTGCACTGACTCACTGCACGTGGGCGCCAGAGAGGCGCCGTCGCCTGTTGACGCCGTTGAGTCGTTCGCGTCAGGCGGACTCCGGGCTGGCCTTGACACAGATTGCCTTTTCCAGAGGCACGGACGTTCGCTGTCAACTCGCAGGCATAACAGCACCCCTGCCGCCAGACAATGCGCCGAAAAGACGAGCTGCTTCCACGGGGCTCGTATGTCAGGCGCGCTCGTTCGCCAGGTCCCTCCAGGTTCGCCACCAGGGCCGTGGGGAGAATGCAGCTTCAGACTCCGTTCCGGGAACACATCCCATTCTTGAGGACGGATCCCAGCTCCACTGGCTTGTCGCCACAACTTGCCGACCAGCTTCGCTCGTCTCTTCTGACGATCCTTGGTTTCAGCACTTGTCAATGGTTCTGCAACTTGCCAAGAACGGTTCGACAACAGACAACACACGACACAAGCAAGTGCCCTCGGTCACCCGACAGAACACCAGACATAGTACAACATATACCTATCTACGTGTCTATCGAAATTTCGTTCCCTCTACATCAAGAGGCACATGTGGGACACAAGACTCTTTAAATAAGAAATTGAATTTTTCACACTCACAACAACGCAACAAATTAGAATACCACATAAAGTTGGCCCCTTGAGATCACTCTGAACGAGAGCGCTCAGCCCAGGTCGTAATGAGGTCAAAATTTTGCCCCGAATCGTCAGCGAGAAACCGAAAGGTTGAGAAGGTATTAGCTAGAACGCACTGCTCAATGCACCTGCATTAGCGTTTAGCTTTCCTTTTTTGTTTTTTTTTTTGATAGCGAACGTCAAAGTTGCGCTGTGAAGCAACATGCTCCATCTCAGTAACCGGCCACTTTTAGGCGACGATACCTATGCGGCACCAAGAGCGGCTCACACTTGCGACGTTCCACAGGGGAACAACGATGCGGCTTGCTACGGAGTGACTCCTCACCGCTTAGCTCGATATCGTGTTCGATCACCCTCGTGTTTCCGGGGCGGTCCGAAAACACGTCTCCAAACTCGGAAACAATCCTTCTCAGGTCCTCCTTCCGGGCTTCACTTAACCTAGGCTCTAGGTTTATCTGCTCCCAGATTACTTTTTATCTCCCTTCGATTACCTCACAATAACTAAAAATTTCTACTTCCTCTTCCTCTGAAGCATTTAACAGCTGATTTACGACCACTTGATGTTGAACGTAGGGTTTCATCAAGTTGTAAATTTTGTTCTGCCGCCTTCCTAATTTCTCTTCGTAATTCGTATCGGGAGGCTTCGATAATACTTTGGCGGGCCCTTCCAAATTAACCTCAAGCTTGTTCCTTTTGGATGGCTGCAGCAGCATTACCTGACTTCCTACTTCAAAAGCGCGCTTCTTCACTGATTTCTCGTAGTGCTCCTTCGACAGCACTTGTGCCGCGTTTTTGTGGCTTTCCACTAGCGCTTCAATCGAGAGGTCCTCACGCTGCCCTGGAATGATCGTCTCTCGATCAACTCTCGGCAGCTCGCTCCAACTTTCCGCTACAGGCGAGAGCGTTGCAACCCTCTCGCTCTGACTCAATGGCGCCATGTCGTCTCCCCTTGCTACGGAAACCACGCCGGTCGCTTCGGCGACGGGCCGCTCGCGTGACTGCTCACATGACTCCCGCGGAAAATTTCCTTTCTGGGGTTCCGTCGACCCGCCGACAAGGTCACTTGAGAGTTCACCGCATTGAACAAGGTCAAGCTTCCGCGAAAGCTTCCGCGCTTGCGATCGCGTGAGGGTCATGCACTCTAAGTTGTGGAAGAACGATTTGCCCAGCTCTTTGAGAAGCTGCTCTGAGTTGTTGGAGAAAAGATAAGGAAAACGATCGTTTAGCGCGGCAGACACAGCCGCTTCGGTGCGAAGCTAACCGAACGGGCCTTCAATGACAACCGTGGCGATTGGTAAGCGAACACTCTGCTCCTCGGCGACTTGCCTGATCCACGCGCATTCTCCTGTAAAGTCATCCGGAGACACCAATGAAGGATGGACAACGTCCATGGTTGCCGCTGAGTCTCTAAGTGCTCGGCACGTTTTCTCATTCACCCTAATTTCTTGGAGATACGGCTCCAACAACCGCGTGTTTTTTTCTGATTCTCGGATTGTTGCGAAGGCAAACTTTTCCTGACAGTTTCTCGCGATGTGCCCTTCCTTTTTGCAGTTGTAGCAGATTAGCGGCTTCCGTGATTCAAATGCCCGTGTGGTATCAGTGCGTTGTTTAGGAACCTCACTCGATTTCTCCGCTTCTGTTTGCCCTTCCCCTACACTGTCCTTCGTAAGAGACGGGTCCTTCTTGAAATTACGGTGCGGAGCGGGTCTCCGTTGAACCGGTTTTTTTGAAAAGCCCTCTTTTCTCTCATCCTTTTCAACGCGCACTGCCCTGCTGTGCAACTTTCGGCGAGTATAATACTCCTCAGCTAACTCTGCTGCCTTGTTTAGCTGTACTTCACCAAGTCTGTCCTGCAGCCAAAGTTTGACATCCTCCTCGATGCAGCGGTAGAATTGCTCCAATGCAACGCATTCCACCACTTTATCGCGGTCGTCATAAACACCTTCGCCCTTGAGCCATTCAATTAAATCGGCTTTAAGACGAAACGCGAAGTCAACGTGTGACTCATTCCCCTTTTTAGCATACCGGAACCTTTGCCTGAAAGCCTCGGCTGACAACTTATAACGTCACAAGAGCACTTCCTTAACCTCGTCATAGCTCTCAAACGCTTCCCTCGACAAGCAAGTTATCGCGTCGGACACTTCATCGGGAAGAAGAGCTAACAAGTTCTGCGCCCAAAGAGACCGCTCCAAAGCGTTTCGCTCACAGACGTGTTCAAACTTGACGAGATACTTCGCCATGTCCTCGCCTACTACGAACGGTGGCAATTGGTCCCGAATTTTATTACCGCTGACCTGAATCGTCGGAGAAGCTACGCTAGGCGCCTGCGAACACTGTAGGATTGCCAATTCTAGTCGTTTCAACTCGAGGCGCTCCTGTCTCTCGGCCTCCTCGCGGCGTTCTCGCCTTTCAGCTTCTTCACGAGCTTCTCGCCTTTCAGCCTCCTCGCGGCGTGCTTTGATATCCACCCAGGCCTCATTGACTTCCTGAGCCGACACTCCCTCATCCTTCATGGTCTCAAGGATCGCTTGCTTTCGTTTCGCACGGCCCAAAGTAATGCCGAGTTCCTCACAAATTTCGATGAGTTCCTTCACTTTAAGGTTCTCCATCGTTCACACTAGCCTCTTGCTGTTTGCCCCTGTTAACAATTTACTTGTACCCACTAGAAGTCAACTAGCAAGACGCGCAAGCAATTTTTCACACTCCCGTGTTTACCCCCTCCGCATTGACTTTGGTTTCAAAGCACTTCGACTTAGCTTGAAACGATCAAAGCTCACTCTAATGCTTCACACAGCCCTTCTCTAAACCACTATAACCTGTGCTAGAGTAGTCTGGTGAACTGAGGGGAAAACATCAGGCACTCACCGCATCAATGTCGCTGACGCCGGCCGATCCCGCAGCTGCCAACCACTGTTGCGAAAGACGGCGACGCCAACACGGTCCCGAAGGCGCCACTGCTTCGAACTCCGCCGTGAAGGTCACCAGCCGTTTGGTAGCGTAGGTTTCTCAGCTCGCGACTGCTTCTGCGCAGAGCTGATAGACGAGCGGACGAGACAACGGTGAGTGAAACAAGGTTTGTGTACAGCATATATACCGAGGCGTTACAAATTCGGCACTGGGGCTGACAGAGACTCGAAGAGCCGAGCTCTCCTCTCTAACACATAGGTCTGCTCTCAAAATGGGTCTCTCTGACACACACGTCAGCTTTCACCTAGGACCGCTGATCACGACGCGCCGCAGGGCTTGTTTTATATGCACCGGGTCCAACCCAAACGTCCAACCAGAAGCGCCGCTGGTCGTCAGGGCAGACTCCTCCAATGGGGGTCGCCGCTGGGCCGCGTCCTTCTTTCTCATCGAATCTGGAGAGGCTGCGCTGCAGGTGGCTGCACCCAAGGACGAGTGACGTCGCAAGCATTGCGTCAGACCCGCCAGACAGGAAGACGCCGGTTGTTTACTCGACGGGCTCGCTTGCACGTGCGCTGACTCACTGCACGTGGGCGCAAGAGAGGCGCCGTCGCCTGTTGACGCCGTTGAGTCGTTCGCGTCAGGCGGACTCTGGGCTGGCCTTGACACGTATGCCTTTTCCAGAGGCACGGACGTTCGCTGTCAACTCGCAGGCATAACAGCACCCCTGCCGCCAGACAATGCGCCGAAAAGACGAGCTGCTTCCACGGGGCTCGTATGTCAGGCGCGCTCGTTCGCCAGGTCCCTCCAGGTTCGCCACCAGGGCCGTGGGGAGAATGCAGCTTCAGACTCCGTTCCGGGAACACATCCCATTCTTGAGGACGGATCCCAGCTCCACTGGCTTGTCGCCACAACTTGCCGACCAGCTTCGCTCGTCTCTTCTGACGATCCTTGGTTTCAGCACTTGTCAATGGTTCTGCAACTTGCCAAGAACGGTTCGACAACAGACAACACACGACACAAGCAAGTGCCCTCGGTCACCCGACAGAACACCAGACATAGTACAACATATACCTATCTACGCGTCTATCGAAATTTCGTTCCCTCTACATCAAGAGGCACATGTGGGACACAAGACTCTTTAAATAAGAAATTGAATTTTTCACACTCACAACAACGCAACAAATTAGAATACCACATAAAGTTGGCCCCTTGAGATCACTCTGAACGAGAGCGCTCAGCCCAGGTCGTAATGAGGTCAAAATTTTGCCCCGAATCGTCAGCGAGAAACCGAAAGGTTGAGAAGGTATTAGCTAGAACGCACTGCTCAATGCACCTGCATTAGCGTTTAGCTTTCCTTTTTTGTTTTTTTTGATAGCGAACGTCAAAGTTGCGCTGTGAAGCAACATGCTCCATCTCAGTAACCGGCCACTTTTAGGCGACGATACTTATGCGGCACCAAGAGCGGCTCACACTTGCGACGTTCCACAGGGGAACAACGATACGGCTTGCTACGGAGTGACTCCTCACCGCTTAGCTCGATATCGTGTTCGATCACCCTCGTGTTTCCGGGGCGGTCCGAAAACACGTCTCCAAACTCGGAAACAATCCTTCTCAGGTCCTCCTTCCGGGCTTCACTTAACCTAGGCTCTAGGTTTATCTGCTCCCAGATTACTTTTGATCTCCCTTCGATTACCTCACAATAACTAAAAATTTCTACTTCCTCTTCCTCTGAAGCATTTAACAGCTGATTTACGACCACTTGATGTTGAACGTAGGGTTTCATCAAGTTGTAAATTTTGTTCTGCCGCCTTCCTAATTTCTCTTCGTAATTCGTATCGGGAGGCTTCGATAATACTTTGGCGGGCCCTTCCAAATTAACCTCAAGCTTGTTCCTTTTGGATGGCTGCAGCAGCATTACCTGACTTCCTACTTCAAAAGCGCGCTTCTTCACTGATTTCTCGTAGTGCTCCTTCGACAGCACTTGTGCCGCGTTTTTGTGGCTTTCCACTAGCGCTTCAATCGAGAGGTCCTCACGCTGCCCTGGAATGATCGTCTCTCGATCAACTCTCGGCAGCTCGCTCCAACTTTCCGCTACAGGCGAGAGCGTTGCAACCCTCTCGCTCTGACTCAATGGCGCCATGTCGTCTCCCCTTGCTACGGAAACCACGCCGGTCGCTTCGGCGACGGGCCGCTCGCGTGACTGCTCACATGACTCCCGCGGAAAATTTCCTTTCTGGGGTTCCGTCGACCCGCCGACAAGGTCACTTGAGAGTTCACCGCATTGAACAAGGTCAAGCTTCCGCGAAAGCTTCCGCGCTTGCGATCGCGTGAGGGTCATGCACTCTAAGTTGGGGAAGAACGATTTGCCCTGCTCTTTGAGAAGCTGCTCTGAGTTGTTGGAGAAAAGATAAGGAAAACGATCGTTTAGCGCGGCAGACACAGCCGCTTCGGTGCGAAGCTAACCGAACGGGCCTTCAATGACAACCGTGGCGATTGGTAAGCGAACACTCTGCTCCTCGGCGACTTGCCTGATCCACGCGCATTCTCCTGTAAAGTCATCCGGAGACACCAATGAAGGATGGACAACGTCCATGGTTGCCGCTGAGTCTCTAAGTGCTCGGCACGTTTTCTCATTCACCCTAATTTCTTGGAGATACGGCTCCAACAACCGCGTGTTTTTTTCTGATTCTCGGATTGTTGCGAAGGCAAACTTTTCCTGACAGTTTCTCGCGATGTGCCCTTCCTTTTTGCAGTTGTAGCAGATTAGCGGCTTCCGTGATTCAAATGCCCGTGTGGTATCAGTGCGTTGTTTAGGAACCTCACTCGATTTCTCCGCTTCTGTTTGCCCTTCCCCTACACTGTCCTTCGTAAGAGACGGGTCCTTCTTGAAATTACGGTGCGGAGCGGGTCTCCGTTGATCCGGTTTTTTTGAAAAGCCCTCTTTTCTCTCATCCTTTTCAACGCGCACTGCCCTGCTGTGCAACTTTCGGCGAGTATAATACTCCTCAGCTAACTCTGCTGCCTTGTTTAGCTGTACTTCACCAAGTCTGTCCTGCAGCCAAAGTTTGACATCCTCCTCGATGCAGCGGTAGAATTGCTCCAATGCAACGCATTCCACCACTTTATCGCGGTCGTCATAAACACCTTCGCCCTTGAGCCATTCAATTAAATCGGCTTTAAGACGAAACGCGAAGTCAACGTGTGACTCATTCCCCTTTTTAGCATACCGGAACCTTTGCCTGAAAGCCTCGGCTGACAACTTATAACGTCACAAGAGCACTTCCTTAACCTCGTCATAGCTCTCAAACGCTTCCCTCGACAAGCAAGTTATCGCGTCGGACACTTCATCGGGAAGAAGAGCTAACAAGTTCTGCGCCCAAAGAGACCGCTCCAAAGCGTTTCGCTCACAGACGTGTTCAAACTTGACGAGATACTTCGCCATGTCCTCGCCTACTACGAACGGTGGCAATTGGTCCCGAATTTTATTACCGCTGACCTGAATCGTCGGAGAAGCTACGCTAGGCGCCTGCGAACACTGTAGGATTGCCAATTCTAGTCGTTTCAACTCGAGGCGCTCCTGTCTCTCGGCCTCCTCGCGGCGTTCTCGCCTTTCAGCTTCTTCACGAGCTTCTCGCCTTTCAGCCTCCTCGCGGCGTGCTTTGATATCCACCCAGGCCTCATTGACTTCCTGAGCCGACACTCCCTCATCCTTCATGGTCTCAAGGATCGCTTGCTTTCGTTTCGCACGGCCCAAAGTAATGCCGAGTTCCTCACAAATTTCGATGAGTTCCTTCACTTTAAGGTTCTCCATCGTTCACACTAGCCTCTTGCTGTTTGCCCCTGTTAACAATTTACTTGTACCCACTAGAAGTCAACTAGCAAGACGCGCAAGCAATTTTTCACACTCCCGTGTTTACCCCCTCCGCATTGACTTTGGTTTCAAAGCACTTCGACTTAGCTTGAAACGATCAAAGCTCACTCTAATGCTTCACACAGCCCTTCTCTAAACCACTATAACCTGTGCTAGAGTAGTCTGGTGAACTGAGGGGAAAACATCAGGCACTCACCGCATCAATGTTGCTGACGCCGGCCGATCCCGCAGCTGCCAACCACTGTTGCGAAAGACGGCGACGCCAACACGGTCCCGAAGGCGCCACTGCTTCGAACTCCGCCGTGAAGGTCACCAGCCGTTTGGTAGCGTAGGTTTCTCAGCTCGCGACTGCTTCTGCGCAGAGCTGATAGACGAGCGGACGAGACAACGGTGAGTGAAACAAGGTTTGTGTACAGCATATATACCGAGGCGTTACAAATTCGGCACTGGGGCTGACAGAGACTCGAAGAGCCGAGCTCTCCTCTCTAACACATAGGTCTGCTCTCAAAATGGGTCTCTCTGACACACACGTCAGCTTTCACCTAGGACCGCTGATCACGACGCGCCGCAGGGCTTGTTTTATATGCACCGGGTCCAACCCAAACGTCCAACCAGAAGCGCCGCTGGTCGTCAGGGCAGACTCCTCCAATGGGGGTCGCCGCTGGGCCGCGTCCTTCTTTCTCATCGAATCTGGAGAGGCTGCGCTGCAGGTGGCTGCACCCAAGGACGAGTGACGTCGCAAGCATTGCGTCAGACCCGCCAGACAGGAAGACGCCGGTTGTTTACTCGACGGGCTCGCTTGCACGTGCGCTGACTCACTGCACGTGGGCGCAAGAGAGGCGCCGTCGCCTGTTGACGCCGTTGAGTCGTTCGCGTCAGACGGACTCTGGGCTGGCCTTGACACGTATGCCTTTTCCAGAGGCACGGACGTTCGCTGTCAACTCGCAGGCATAATACTCTACACCATTAAGCCACTGAACTAATAGGGGAGACCCACGCCGAGGGAGGCGCTGCAGAGCCTGGCGCTGTCAGTCTATGCGGGGAGAAAACTGGTTACTCGAGTGTTGACCCTTCCGCTGTCCCCTTCAACCTGCCTTGAAAACGCGTTACTTTGCTCGCATGCACGCGTTCTGCACGTGTTTTTGAGAGTTTCGCGTCGCGCGCGGTTATGATGTATACGCTTCTCTCCGCGTTTAATAGGATCGCCGTAATTGAGGATTTTTTTTGTGGCAGCAATTTGGTAAAAGGGCAGCGTCTGCTCAGCGATGCAGCCGATGTGAAGGAAGTTGTAGCAGACGACGCCGTCCTCGTCAGAGCGAGGTGCGTTTCGCAAGTGAAAGACGACGCTGTTTACGACGTGGAGTTAGACGTGAATACAACTTTCTGCACGTTCATAATCACATATTTGTGTTATTTTGTTTGTTGTGTGTACTATGCACTATGTTTGTTACTGGATACATGGGTCAGGCCACTTGTCATGCTTTAGGTTAAGCGGTTCTTGTACTGTGACTGCTATTAGTTGGGATACCTTAATTTACTAGCACCCACCCAAGTTATCGTGGCGTATATACACAGCACTTCAAAAATAAATCGTCTATTTGGGGCTTCTTCCTGACTCACAACGAAAATTTACATCTATCTCGCGGGTCCTTCCCTGCATCATCACCGTTTTCATCGCGGGTACTTTGAGTTCACGAACAGCGTGCGTACCATGATGATGAGCGCCCAGCTTTCAGAGAAACTTTTTTGTGTGTGTCTAATCTGCAGGGGAAGAGCACATTGTTATAAAGGCATTTTATCTTGGTCACTATCGAAAATGCACCGTGTTCTTCGGGCTGCCCCTGCGCACTCAGTAACAACTAGTTCACTGTGTCTGCCATTGGACGTGCAACAACGGCTAATGCATTTTTTTCTTTTTTTTCGTAGTTGTCGTGTCCACTCAAACGGGAGCTTCGCATCTCGAAGTGGCTATTAAAAGAGAGAAAAGAAGAGAAAAGCGAGCCCCGTTATTGTCTGCTTCGATGAGCGACACCGCCACAGTAGCTCACAAGGGAAGGGGTGAGGAGGGATAAAAAGGATAGGAGTAAAGATGTGGGAAAGCCGAAGAAGGAGAAGAGAAGAAGAGACGTGTGGTGGTAAGCCACAGCGAGCGAGGACAAACCGAGGGGACAGAAGAGATAGGAAAGATGGAGCACGGTCACTGGAGTCCGGGGACGGGGCGCACCTGCGAGAGCTCCTTTCGGCGTCGGTGGATGGCGTAGAACAAGTCCAGTAAATCAGAGCTGCACTGTCGTCGGAGGTGGAAGGTCGTCGGCGGCAGGAGATGACGTAGGGCGAGTCCAGTCGGCCAGAGCCACGCTGACGCGGGAGATCGCAAGCGCGCGGAGCGCGCGAGCGCACGACCGGTCGGCCCGAAATCCAGCAAGCGAGTCCATCTCCAGCGGCAAATGTATATGCATCACTGGCGTCTCTAGCAATTCTTAAACACTTGAAAGCGTGTCATAGACATCGAGGAAAACAGAGTTCTCTTCATCTTGCATTGCTGAGTCATCTTGAGCAATACCTTGCGGCACAGCCTGCTCCACGGAATTTTGTGCTGATCTGGCTGCCCTCACAGAATGACGCTTCCACCTAAGCAAAATAAGGTTGTGGCAGAGATTAGATCGTGCCGTTCACAATAACGTTCATACGTTGTTCATACCTTGGAGTTTTTTTTTATTCAGATATTGTACGGTGATCAACATTGAGCATAACTGTAGTGCGCCAGATAATAATTTTTTATCATCTTCAAGTATAAAATGTACAAGAAGTCTGAAAATGAGTATACGTTTAAGGGTTTTCCGTGATCCTGTTAGTAACGCCTTACATTCACAAAATAAAACAAGTACTGCATATGAAATCGAACTCTATGAAAACATGTACAATAGCAAAATGCCCCATTAAAAAGACTAGCAATTGTGTCCATCTGTGTGCTCAGAAACATTTTATACGAGAACTTCACGGAGATAGCTACGTATGAAAACTTATTGGTTAAACATTTTGCGTTGTCTCCTGCTTGAATCATTTTTACTTTGTATGAAAACTATCAAAAAAGCAATGTGCTTGTTACTATAACAGCGTTCCAATCTTACCCCTAAAATGTGGTGGTGTGAAAGTGTCATGTTTGTTTAAAACCCTCCTATTTTAGCTTTACTTGATAATTACACATACGCGGAAGGAATTCTCGCTGAGCTTGAAATCAGAAATCAGCAGTCCTCAAAAAATGCTTTAAAATGCACATATAGTTATGCGCTTTACTGTCTATCATACCTTTGCGCCGTTTCTGCGTGAGGTGCCCGTTTATTGTAAGCCACTGGAAACACTGTCGGCACATAAGACGGGTGCAGACTTGAGTCATTTTTTCAGTTTCCCACAAAATGTCTGCTACAAATCATTGTCCAAGCTTTTGGCAACCGCACACTTCCGTCGGCGCTGCGTAGATATAAAAAAATATATATCCACACATCACCAATACCACAAGTGTACACAGCTTCAACTACTACGTCCACTACAACATTCAATAATAGTAGCAGCATAAACACAATGCTTCGCAATTTCTTAACATTGCTCTAAAAACGGAAGTTGAAAGTATTAAGGTAATTTATACTTTTAAAATGTGGACGCGCATCTCCCAGTAACTCGATAGATGAGAGAAACGGTGACGCAGGAATTAACACCCGTTATAATGAATGCATTGTGCGCGTGCTAATTTTAATTAAAAAAAATGTTTCCTTACTTTTTTCGGCGCACTGCTTTAATCCATTCCTGTCGTCTGCTTGCTTCGTACCATCGGTTTGGGAATCGGTAGAATTTCACTGGAGCGGACCCCTTCGTGTTTGCATGGTTATTGTGACAGTTGACGCCGCAATTGTTCCCCCCTTTTCTGTCGGGGTGACATCGCGGAACGAGGGACGTTTCACGTGCAGCGCGCGCTTCGCAAATGCGTGGTAGCCAAAGGGAGCGGAAGGGTCGCAACACGCTACTATTGTGCGCTTTTTCTGGCAGGGGAAAGGCAAGCGCTGGCGTCGGCGGGCAAATTTGAGCGGGTTTCCCCTATTCCTAGTCCAAAGTTGCTGGCGTCAGTGTGCAATTCCGTGTCGGCGCTTTCATCAAAATGACGCAGTACAGGCGGAGCCTGGAGGAGGTTTCGGAGGGTGTCGAACGCATGGCACTGATCGGGACCCCAAACAAACGAGACACCGTTTTTTGTAAGCTGGGTTCAGCAATCTTCGAAAAGTTTTTGACAAAGCACCTGTAATACGCACAGAGCCCGAGAAATCGGCGTATAGGTCGCGCTTATTTGTGGGCACAGGAAAGGCGGCAACGGCGCGGGTTTTCTCCGGATCTGGGCGGATGCCGGCATGGCTCACAACGTGACCAAGAAACTTCAGTTCTTCGTATCCAAAATGGCATTTCTCGGGTTTGAGAGAAAGCCCCGCTGTTCTGATTGCCTGAAGAACTGCCTGAAGGCGTTGGACACGTTGTTCAAACGTGTCTGCAAAGACCACGTCGTCATCAAGGTAAACAAATAAGACATGATTGCCATTTGAGCCCCGTGAGAACCGTATCCATCGTTCTTTGGAAATTAGCTGGCGCTGAGCATAGACCGAAAAGCAACACTCTAAACTCGTACAGGCCGTCGGGAGTAATAAACGGCGTCTTTTCGCGGTCGCGCTCATCCACTGCGATTTGCCAGTATAGCCGCTACGCAAATCCATGGAAGAAAAATATTTAGCGTTGCGTATATGGACCAACGAGTCATCTATCCGGGGTGGAGGATAAACGTCCTTTTTGGTGACCATGTTCAGTTTACGGTAATCAACGCAAAAACGTGACGTACCATCCTTCTTTACTAGCACAACTGGCGAAGCCCAGTGACTGTTCGATGGTTGGATGACGTCGTCCTGAAGGATCTGCTGGGCTTGGTCACGTATAGCGTCTTGCTCTTTTTGCGACACTCTATAGGCATGTTGTCGGATGGGTCTCCCGGTGGGTTCCGTGATGATACGATGCTGAGCAAGTGGTGTCTGTTTAACCTTTGACGTAGTGGCAAAGCAGTCTTGAAATGAGCCCAGTATACGCAAAAGGCTTTTTCGTTGAGCCGAAGGTAGTCTCTCGTTTACGTCGAGAGTGCTCGCGAAAGCCTCGTCAGGGTGGCCATTCGATGAAAATTAAGCTATAGCTTGGACGCATCATCAGCATCGGCAAGTTCTTCACAAAATGCAATGGCAGTGTGTCTTGTTAGGTGGCGATATTCGTCGCGTGACCAGCAGGTGAACATATGTTTGTTGCTAGGCTGAATGATTCCTCGGCAAACACAGATTTGTCGTAAAAACAAGGAGAGACAAATTGGCCTCTGAAATTACCGCGTCAGACACGTCCTGTCTCAATTCTACTTTTACAAAAAGGCTGCTTCGAGGTGGGAGAGTCGGAGAATCATCGGTAACACGGAGTGCTCTTTTCCGGAATTGTGTTCTGTCAGTTGCAGCGCTTCACGGAGGTCGATGACGGCGCCGCATTCACGAAGGAAGCCCATTCCTAGAATGACTGGCTGAGAGCACACGCGCAATACGAGGAAAGAGCCCGCAAATGTCAACGTACGTATTCTAATGCGTGCCGTGCACATACCAGTAGGCATCACCAGATGGCCACCTGCAGTGCGCAACTGGGATCCTTGCCCCGATGTGGTAACCTTCATCAGTTCAGATGCCAGTGTGGCGCTCATTACGGAATAGTCGGCACCGGTGTCGACAGCATGATTGTCGACGAAGACGGCTATTTCGGCAGAAACGGTCTTTCTGTTGTCAGAGAACACTGCAAAACCGGAATGGTCCTCGTCCGGTCGTTGCGTCGAAGGAGGGTCTTTAACAGTTTGCCTGACCGCGACATACCCCCCGAAGTCTCCGTTCCTGTTTTTTCCTACGGGGACTTGGTGACCGGCTCCTAAAGGGAGCGGAAGACGACGGGGGAAAACTGGGCGACTAGACCAGCGAGGTGATGAAAATCTCGACTGGTGGTGCTGAATAGTCGAAGGAGTTCGCTGGCTCGTGAGATAGGCTTCGATTTCGCAGAGGCGCTCACCTTAGCGCGGGCATCGAGCATCAGGGTGGAAGCCGCGGAGACCTAGTTGCCGGTATTGACAGTTCCTGTATACGTGACCCGCTTCGCCGCAGTGATAGCAGAGCGGACGGTTATCCGAGGTGCGCCACGTGCTTGCCTTGCTACCACTTTGTCTTGAGGGAGACGGCGGATAGGTGGGTGTGCTCGGAAACATTGAGCCGAGAGGCGGGCTCGAAGCAGCGTCGTGGAATGGCTGCATAGCCTGGTACCTTGGCCGCATAGCAGAATCTGTAGCCGGGGGCGCAGGGGATCGCAATGCCGCTGCTATATCAGGACTGGAGCCTCGGGAATCGGTGGTGCGATTGGGGCCAGGGGTGCGACTGCCTGCCGGACTTCTTGTATGATTACATCCGCGAGGGCTGACACAGGTGGATGGGATACCACTGCCTGAAGCTGTTGCAAATCGTCCGAAACGATACTTCGAATGAAGTCTGCGAGAGCCTGTCTCTCGCTGTCAGAGCCGATAGAGCATGCAGTGTCCGGGATCTGGCGTTCGTAATGTGACTACCGCTGCTGCAGAGTACGTTCCATCGTGGGTGCCTCACTGATGAACTGGGCGACTGTCGTCGGTGGATTGCGCACGAGCCCAGCGAAAACCTGTTCTTTTACTCCGCGCATCAAATGCCGCACCTTCTTTTCCTCCGGCATGGCAGGGTCCGCGCGCTTGAAGAGCCGAAGCATGTACACGACAAACATAGATACTCGTTCGTTTAGCCGCTGGTTTCTGCAGGATATGGCTTGTTCAATTCCCTCCTTCCTCTCGGTGTTGCGATAGGCGTCGCGGAGCTGTCGGCTAACTCTTGCCAGGTTGCAAAGAGCCCTCGTGGTTCTCTTACCACGTCTTTGTAGAATGCTCTAAGTAGAAGTAAACTCGGCGCAGCTTGCGAACATTGTCCGATTCATTGATACTGGCAACCGGATCAAAGTGGTAGAGCCAGTCATCAACATCTTCGAAGATGTCTCCATGGAACGGCTTTGGTGTCTGTGGCGCATGAAAAACATGCGCGAGAGGAGAACCATGGGCATCGCTGGTTTGGACTGCCTGGCTTGTCATCGGAGTTGCCATCTTTCTGGGTGTCGATGCCAAGGAACCGAATTCAGGGGGTAACCCACGCAGGCGGCGGCTGCTTCTGGCTCTGGGAAATGTAGCTGTCTCCAAGATGGCCGACACAGCCAAAGTACACGTACCCAGCACCTCCACCAGTAATGTCACGAGCAAAACAAGACCTACAGCCAGGAGTTCACCCCTGGACCAGAGCAACGAAAATGTTCTCTTCTTCGCAGCCCAAAACGAGTATGAGCCACCGCGGCTCGTTCATCAATGGTGGCATATATATATATATATATATATATATATATATATATATATATATATATATATATATATATATATATATATATATATATATATATATATATATATATATATATATATATATTAAGAGGAATAGCTTTATTTGAGATGAGCTCGAGCTGGCACACTGATTAATGATAATATCTACAGAGATGAGGAATTATACAAATGATGATAATGATGATGACACGCGTCAAATAGATAGAGCAGAGTTGGTGACTATGCTCACACTAATTACCCGTCATGCTTCCAGCGGCCTCCGGGCCGCTTCCAGCTGCCATTCTCACTTCACTATACATTCTCACTATACGCAAACCTTTTTTAAAAAGAATGCAAACACCTCCTCCTTTGCTGCCTCGGTCTTTTCGAATTAAAGTATATCCGGCAGGTACGAATTCGCTGTCGTATATTGATTCATGTAGCCAAGTCTCAGTGAGAACTGCGATGTCGGCATCGTGTACTAGTAATATACTTTCGAGTTCGGTAGCTTTACTGATTACACTTCTGTAGTTGATGTTTAATATTTTTAATGACTGATTTTTAGTGCTATGTTGTCATGCTGTTTTCTCATTCAGCCTAAACCGTGTCGCTTTTTCCTCGTTCCAACCAAAAAGCACACCGTCTACGCTTAACTTGTTGAAGAGTAATTTGACCTTAGCGCCTTGTTCTTTTTTTTTTGAGCTGCACTCGTCCATAACTGTTTGCGGATTTCCCGAATTCTTTTCTAAAGGTCATTAGAGAGTGAAAAATTGGTGTCCTTTACTTGAGGAGAAGCTTTTAGTACCGCCATTTTTTCACGGTAGTCGACGAACTTTACGATAACGGGTCGAGGTTTCTCAGACGTTTTTCGTCCAAGCCTGTGACACCTCTCAATACCGTTCACAGTTATACCCAGTATTTCACAGTAAATGTTATTTTTGACTGTCGCCTCCAGTTCCTCGTACGTCTCTTTATTAGGCTACTTTAAACCATTAATGATGAGGTTGTTCCAACGTCCCCTATTTTCCAAATCATCAACCTTAAGCATCAGCTCTGAAACCTGTTCATCAAACTTAGACACTGAGGTTTCCAGAACTTTTGCTTGATTAGTTACAGCATTTAGGTCAGTCGACTGTTTTTCAAATTTATCTAGACATTCCGTTAAGGTTGAGAGCTTATCTTCGATTTTATTTTGCGCGGTGAGTACGGCTTCAGTTGATGCAGTCATTTTACTCTGTCACTCTACCAGTTTTTAGCCTCTATGTCGCCGCAAGACAATAAGTCATCACGGAGATCAAGAACGCAGCGAAAAATGCACTTAACACAAAGTGGGCATGGTAGCAGAATAAATAAACGGTCATCACTCCGGTAACATTTCGTATACCGATAGTAACTAACCTGCAGCACGAAGCAAAAGGGGTTTCTGAGCATGGTGCCGGTCTCGCCTCTGCCATGCCCACTCTTTCTGTCTTCTTTTCTGTAAAAGACACGCGGTATGGGCACCAGTGAGTAATTCAGGAGCCGTCAGTCTGAATTCGATGAGTCGCCGAAGTTGTCATACTAAGGACAGCACAATGAACATCAAACAAAGAGCGATGTCTGTTCAATGAATTCAGCAATTCTTGACCCTGAGGTACTGTCAGATCAGGGCTTATTGTCACCGATAGAGGAGTGGGAGAGTTGAGTGGCGGCGCGCTTTGCTCTGGCAGGTCTTCTTGACTTGGAAGGGCAACAATTGCAACGGGATGCGGGTCAATAGCGCATGTCACTGTTGATCCACAGGGCAACAATAAGGGTTCGGGGATCTGATTTAACACAGTAATAAAAGCAGACCCTTCTGAAAAACGAACAAGGCCTGGAATGATCAGAATGCCTCGGTGTACCGTGTGGCCATAAGGTAGTAGAAGCACGTCACCATCCACAATGTTGATGCCATTAACGCTAATTCCTTCTTCTCGGGATGGCCAAAGGACATAATCTGAAGTGGTGATGAGCCGAATGCGCTCTTTGTGTTCCGATACAGAAGAGTCGGTGGGATTGAGGTGAATGAGGTGCTGACGACAAGATATAGAAGCGCATGCAGACGACAGGAAATCCCACCCCAAAATGAGTTCATGGGTGCACTCACGAAGAACTGCAACGGCAATATGATGACGAATACCGTCTATGAAAACACGAACTGTACACTGGGCGAGTAATGGCGTTCGTCGCAGCACAGAGAGGTGGGCCCGAGTAAGGTGTTGTGACTTTGAGGAGACGGCAGAAAAGGTCAGAGCGAATAATCGAAATAGCAGCGCCAGTATCCACTAGAGATTCGACGCGTATACCTTCTACTAACACTGTTAACAAGTTGGATGGTCTGTCTGGAGGAATCGCTGACTGTCCGGTGGATGCAGTTTCCCCTCCTAAAACTGCATTGGGGAGTTTTCCTAGTGGGCATTCAGAACATTGGAGGCAGGTCACAGAGGCGACACGGAACAGCGATTGGGAGATGGTGAGCGGCGGCGAGACTCACGGGAGTTCACAGGCAGACCCATACTGTAAGGTGGAGAGGGCAAACGCTGAAAGGAAGACCGGTAAGGTGTGCGCTGGTAGTTCAAAAGTGGACTGAAGCGTCCACGTTCCTCTGTAGCGTAGCCACGTTGCTCGTCCCGTTGGTGCCTTCTGCAAAAGCGATATATGTGAACCCTATAGCCGCAATAATAACAGATTGGGTGAGGAGGAGGCAGCACGGTGTAATAGGGCTGTGGGTACATCGGTGGTGACACTGACGCCACAGGTACATGGCCACCTGGTGTAGCTGCTGGGACAGTGGTGGGTGCTGAGAGCGCCGCAACTTCTGCGTACCTTGGTACCTGACAAGGTCTGGATTCGGCGAAACATGGTGGATGTGACGCAGATGCAATCTCTTGCCTAATGATGTCCCGCAAGTTGGTTGGAGGTGAGGTTGAATAGATGGTGGAGCACAGGAAGAGCAGCGCCCATGAAGCTCTTCACGAACGATGTCGCGGACCAGGGCACGGATGTCGAGGGCCACAGGAAGACGAGCGGCCGCAGTGGAAGACGAGACCGCAGAGACGAAAAGACTGAAGTTCTTCTAGTCTCTGGCAAATGGTGATGACATCTTGAGTCGTGGTAGGATTTTGCGACGCAAGGGCGTTGAATGCGGCGGTATTTATGCCTTTTATAATATGGCGTATTTGGTCGCTTTGAGGCATAGATGAGTTTACACGCTTGCACAAGCCAAGAACATCCTCAATGTACGAGGTGTATAATTCACCCGCCAGTTGAATGCATTCAGCAAGCTTCTTCGTTGCTGCTTCAGCGCGAACACTGAGGGAACCAAATATCTGACGAATCTGCCGTGCAAACGTGTCTCAGTCCGGAAGATCTTGGAGGTGGTTCCAAAACCAGGTTTTGGCAACATCAGTAAGGTAGAAAGAGACCGTAAGTAATTTGTGTAGAGTATCCCACCTGTTCAACTCGCTTACCAGGTCGTAGGAATGTAGCCATTCTTCAACGTCATCCCATTTGAGACCCGAGAACACTGGCAGATCACGCTGGTGGCTGTGGATGGCCATGGTCGACGGCGGAGGTTACACTGGGCCGGTGGTGTTGGATGAATTAGGATTGTCTTGCACTGCCATAGCAGGTGGTAGTAGACGACGACGCGAGCAGAGCTCCAGTGGTAACGTGCGAGAGGACTTGGAGATCGAGAAGCACTGTCAACCACTTATGAGGAAGAGCTTTATTCTAGACGAGCTCGAGCTGGCACACACTGATGATGGTATCTACAGATGAGGAATTATACAAATGATGATGACACGCATCAAATAGATAAAGAAGTCGGTGACTACGCTCACAATATATATATATATATATATATATATATATATATATATATATATATATATATATATATATATATATATATATATATATATAAGGGAAAGAAGTGTATACTTAAGGACTCCTTTTTCTGTGTTTTGACACGATATAATTGAGATCTAACAGACAATAATGCCAAGGAATATATAAGGGAAGTTATTAGACCAACTGTAATGTAAAAGTGAAGCAAAAAAAGTGGGTGAAAAGACAACATGCCGTGAGCAGGAACCGAGCCTGCGACCTTCGAATAACACGTTCGATGCTCTACCACTGAGCTACCACGGCGGCTATCCCCACAGCCACTTTATTGGGTTTATATGTTAATTTAAATATTGGATGGATGGATTGATATGCCTGTACCCTTTAGATTGGGCGGTGGCTAACACCACCAAGCCGTAATACTTAGTAAACCAAAAACAAGATTTATTTTTTTCTTTAAATAGTGAGGTTGAGGACTCGTACTTTGCAGTAAAGGGTTTAATTTTCACTCGTGCCTTGACTTTAGCCACCAATCAGATAACGTCCTTTTAGTTAATTCTACCCGCTTAAAGTCTATTTTGCCCTCCCTGTCCCTAAACCACAGTGCTTTGAAAAACTCTGCACCATATCCTGAAATATAGGATGAAGCCCTTTACAGAACATTATCAAGTGTTCGACAGTTTCCTCTTCCTCTCCACACGCACTGCATACCGTGTCTACCCCTTCGTATTTGGCCCGATATCTCTTCGTTCGCAATACTCTCGTCCTGGCCTCAAACAGTAAAGTACTACCCCTAGTATTATTATAGATCATTTCCTTGGTGATTTCCTGCTTAAAAGTTTGATAGATCTCTAGTGCAGACTTCCTAATCATGCCGATTCTCCACATATCGGGCTCAGCTTCCTTCACCTTCTTCTTAACCGATAATTCTTCTTGGTTTAGCCCCCTGCCGTTTTTTAAGTATTTACCAGTCAATTTTCTTGTTCGCTTCCTCCATTTTGTATTCTTCGTGTACAAGTAGCTGAATACCTTTCTAGCCCAACACTCCTCCCCAATTTCTCTCAATCGCTTCTCAAATTTTATCTTGCTGCTAGCTTCCCTGCCCTCAAATGATGTCCATCCCGTATCACTTTGTACTCCCTGATTTGGTGTATTCCCGTGAGCTCCCAAGGCAAGCCTACCTACTCCACGTTGCTTAATTTGTAATCTTGCTTGAACTTCTGATTTCATGCACAAGACCGCACAAGACCAGGAACCATGACTCCTTTCCATATTCCTGTCACAACCTGATACCTATTGTAATTCCACAGTGCCCTGTTTTTCATCACCGCTGCATTCCTGTTACCATTAGTCGTCACGTATATTTCGTGTTCCCTTAGGTACTCGGCCCCATTGCTTATCCATACGCCCAGATATTTGTATTTATCTGTTATCTCTAGCGTGACCTCCAGTATTCTAAGCTCACTACCTTCTATATCATTAAAAATCATGACTGATTTTTTCTTATTGAATCTGAAATCTAACCTATCTCCCTCATTACAGCAGATGTCCATCAATCTCTGCAAATCTTCCTTGTTGTCGGCCATTAGCACTATATCATCTGTGTACATCAATGCCGGTAGTGCCTGTTCAATGAGTTTTCCTTGTTTGACGAAAGAGAGGTTGAAGCCCAGTGCACTTCCCTCTAATTTGACCTCTAATCATTGTAGGTACATCATAAATAACATAACAAGGGTGACAGAGGACACCCCTGCCCAAGCCCCCGTTTTACTTCTGCAGGCTTGGATACCTGTTTTTTTTTTTTCACTTTATAACTGCCTTGTTACGTTTATAGATATCCTTTAAAAGATTAGTGACTCCATCTTTCACACCTAGTGTGTCCAGTATTCCTCGCAAGTTCTCTTGAACCACGCTATCGTATGCTCCCTTGATATCCAAAAATGCTAGCCACAGGGATCTGTGGGAGTGTCAGTCAGCGCCACCTGTAGCCATGGAGGCAAGTGTGGGACACTCTTTATGAGCCTGTTTGGCGTCACGTAGCACGTGAACTTATTAGGAGCTGACAGCTCATATTAACTCCGGAGTGTGGTGGCGATTGCCATTTTGAGACCCCACAACATTGTGTCGTAAAACCGCACACACATAAATCCTGCCGCTGCTCCGATACCGGCAGTCTGAGCTGCGCGTTCCGCAGCCAATCAGATCAATAGAAACGATGATGTCAGTGGGGCAGAGCGTGTCGCTTCGAGAATGGGCGGTTGAAAATGCGTTTGGCCGAGTCGCAGCGATCTGCAGCGATTCGCAGCTTTAAATCGTTGTAATAACTTATACAGTTTACGCAGAAAGCTCAAATCGGTCTCTAAATTACTCTTAGACTTGGTCTACCAGCGCAGTGTGTTTGTAAAAAAATTGTCAAAACCGTCTCAGAGTCCCTTTTAGTGCGACGCAGTCACTCGTGCACTTAATATGAAGTTGTCGAAATTACCAGTAGGTTATAAACAGAACGTGATTACTAACGTGGAGTGAAGGCTATGGGAGACCAGCGCTGGATAGGTTGCGCGCCGAAAAAGAGCACCTGACGGAGAGTCGCCCCAAAAATCAGCTGCTCACGCCCAGACGACCGGCCACAGTGTACCGCTCTGCGAGTACGAGCATACACCGCTGCCGTGCTTCATTTTGGAACGAGCAGCTCGAAAAGCCATTGCGCCAGTAATAATGCACTGTTGTTTAGAAAAAAATTCGGCATATCCCACGTACCTGGGAATCGACGTTATGCGAAGCATGTGAAGGGGAGGTGACCGTGTTAGAATTTTGTTATTTAGCAACACGTCAAGAAATGACCCTAAATATATGTACAAATGTTGCAGGCACAGACATATGTTGAAGAGTTGCAGATGATTATATAACCAGTTGTTTGCACTTGTGCAATGATGCCAGCTGGAACATGCATATTAGCAACACCAGAAGCTGATATGAAGCGCTGATGTTCGCGAAGATGATGTTCACGGATAAACTTCAGCGCATGGCAGCTAACCACAATTGACATTAACCAGACGTGACGGCTGTATCAAAGGAGTGCATTCGTAATGTTTATAAAGATGGGTAGGCAGCACTGCAACCACTATTGGTGTTTCACGAATATTAGCGTCTATTTGAAAAGTAGTTCCAAGAGCTGGCTAAGCTCTGTGGTAAAATGCTTCATTGCCACGCAGAATTCTTTGGTTTGATTCCAGCTGGGACTCTGACATTTATTCTTTGCATTCATTGGGTTGACGCTACCAATATGGGGTATTGCGTAATGCCCTCGCGTTAAAATTGCCCATGTGTGCGCACGTTGTTCCTGGGTACATACTAAGTGTGAATCACCCATGCACATACCCACGCGTGGGTATGTGCCACTGTCTGGCGGGAAATGTTTGATGTCGTACGCGACGGATTTGTGACATAATTCATGTCTTGACCAGCGCGTCATATTCGTCAAACCATCTCACCCACCCATGCTAATTTTGGTTCCTGCCAAGGGGGTAACCACGAAAGCCACCAAACATAAGCGGCTAGATAGATAGATAGATACGCCCAAAGTTGCCGAAGTTCGTTAAGAAATGCTTCACATTTGTTAACTTGTTTTGAGTGCTACTATCACATAAAAAGCCCTAAAAAACTGAGAACATCCCTGCTAAGCGGACTGCGCCTATGTATATAGTATCGAAGGGACAGTGCTGTGCCGCGATGGCAGCTCCCTCGTCCTCATTTTACAGTTGCGTGTTGGGTTTTGGGCTATAATGCTAGTGCTGGCTGACATGCCCCATTGATAAGTTCGTGCTGCGACGATACCACGTTATCCAACATTCGCAGTAAAACAAAACAAAAGCAGAGGAAGTGGTAGCTGCATCATTTGTTTTATTACTGGCATCGTTTTTACGCCCTGTTTGCGGTATGTATGCATGGGGGTGTTGATCAGGGAAACCACCGTAGCAGCATAGCATGTGTGCTGTCTCTCTACTATTCTTGAGGGTGCGAGATATTTTAGCAACCACGGCGGCCACATTTCGATGGGGTTGAAATATAAAATGAACACCCGTGAACCAAAATTTATGTACGCATCGGAGAACCTCAAGTGGTCACAATCTCGATATGCACACTACAGTGTGTCCACCATTCCCCACAAGGCTTCTTGAATCACACTCGTAAGCTCCCTTGATATCTAGAAATGCCAACCACAGGCGCCTGTGTTCTTTTTACGCTATTTCAATACACTTTATCAATAAGAAGGGATCGTCCTCTAACTTCCTTCGTTTATGGAACCCATTTTGCAGTTCCCCCAGCACCCCCTCGTTCCCTACTCATGTCTGTAGTCTTTCTTTTACTATCTGGATCATCTCCCTGTAAACTACTAATGCCACTGTTATAGGATAGTAAATGATTATATCGGCTTTGTCTCCCTTTCCTTTGTAGATCATGCTTATCCTGCTTAGTTTCCAACCCTGGGGACTTCACCATCCATTAATGCTTTGGTCCCTGCCTCTCTTAAATAATTACTGAGAGTTTGCTCCTAGTTTCTTTATTAGCATAAATAGGATGGCGTCAGGGCCTATCGATGTGCTATTTGGAACTCTTTTCTCTGCCCTTTTCCACACTCATTGTCCTAGTGGATCCGCTGCACTAATTGGTTCATCCTCATCTGGAACTATACATGCAGCGCTTTCTTGGTGTTTAAATTTTTCTGTCACCATTGTTCTTATATATATTATTGCCTCATACCCTTCTAATTTAATCCTTAGAAACGTAGTTATAAACCTCTGTTCCACGCTTGTCTTATTACTCAGATAATTGAGATGGTTCCAAAACTTTGCAGCTGCCTTTCTATCTTTTTTGTTTACTTCCACCATTCATTGGGCCCTGTTTCTTTTAATCTTTTAATTGACCATATTGGACGCTTCCCTTCTGCAGTTCACCCCTCTGTTTAGCGTACCTGTGTTCGCTGGAGGCTTTCCGACATTTTACCATGGCTCTCTGAACTTCCTCATCCGACCAGCTCCTGGGCTTGTGTATCGTTTTCCCGGTTGATTTGACTCGTACCTTAGCAAGTTCCAACTCAAACAATCGAGTTAGATTTGTGTATGCGTCCACTCTGTTTTAGTATCCTCGGTGATTACTTTCTCAATCTTTTTAGTTAGTGTTTCTATTTGCCTTTCTAAATAAATATTACCGTGTGGTTGCTCGTAATTCCACCTTTCCAATTTCTCTTCCAAAACTCAGCTTGATACGTTTATCACTATCTAAGCTTCTGGACTCATATTCATCTATGTTCATCACCCTTAGGCAATCGTACATCGGATGTGACATTATTGTGTAATCTATCGTTGACTGCAGCCTTCCCACCTCCCATATTATCTGTCCTTCACATTTCTCAATGCTGTCGCAAATGATTAAATAGTGCCTTTCACACATATCCATTAGCATTCTGCCTGTTAGGTCAGTATATCCATCCATATCTTCTATGTGTGCATTCATATCTCCTAATATAGTTACCTGGCACTTTTCTCCTAGTTCATGAATGTCATTTCATATACACTGTACCATTTCTTGGTTTTTTCTCTGGTTTTTGATCTTGTCCACAAGTATGCAAAATCCAGGCGTGTCATCTGCTCTGCCACTTTCCGTTTCAGTAATAAATGCACCCTGCACTGGTCTTTGAGATTGCACGCAATATGTCGGTGTGCAATCTCGGCGGTCATGACTAGGCGAAGCTCAGATCGTCAAGTGCATTCATGAGAGCACTGCGATAGCCAGCAATGCCAGCGTGTCTCATGAGTTGCGGAGGCAAGACAGGGGTGTGAAGGAGAGTATGACATGACTGTCCGTAGCGGCCTGAACCCACGAGCCTACAGCATTTCTGCCTTTATTGAAAATGCAGCCGCCGCAGCCAGGATTTGATCCCGCGACCTGCGGGTCAGCAGCCAAGTAACTTAGCCACTACACCACTGCGGCAAGGCTATGGAACACAGCAACATATCATCACACAGATAATATATATACATGAACATACTGTGCGTACTGTACGACCGTATTCACGAGTCGAAAAATCACTGCAGACTGAACACTGAGAAAACACCGAACAAAATGCAACCGCGGTGGGGAAATCCCAGGTTAAAGTAAGCCATAAAGAAGAAGGGAACAATCTGCACGTAACAATAAGCCACAAGAGAATTCGTACGGATTTCTTAGGCTGTTTACTCACCAGAAAGTTAGAACGTTGTCAGTTTCTCGTTCTAAACATCTTCTTTGACGAACTTTCTTCACCATGGAAGTCTGTTGTAATGAGGTTACCAAAAAGTTTGTTTCTCTTTCAAAATATTTTCTTCCGTGAACTCAATGATCAGGGCAGAACTGATTTGCTCTAGAGAGTTTTAGTTCCAGGGCAAGCGGCTTGCGAGCGTAAGCAGCTGCTGTGTTCTTCGCATTCTTCATGGAATATGGCTCCAGCACAAAGGAACGCAAAGGAGCTTGGGGACCCCGGAATTAATGTTTCCAATGCACGCCACCACACCGTTCGAAAAGGTTACTAAACAGCAAGGGTCCTCTCTTTTTTTGTCACTTTCTTTCACCCTATACGCAGTTACATAAGCTTTAGAGATACAACTCATGAACCTGTTTCAAAGAGCTGTCAAGCTGCAGACCACAGCTTTTAGACTTTAAACACCACTCCAAATTTACTTGGAAAATTAAAGAATGAAAAAATAGCAAGCAAGGGGAAGCTGTGCTCGTCATTTCTGTAAGCGATCTCTTGATTGTGGCTCCGCTGTTTAATGAAACCAAGGGCCAAAGGTTGGTGCTGTCTGCTTGCACAACAGGTGCGGCGTTGTTTATATATCTCTGTGATCGTTACCAGTGTTTTATGCTTCCAGCATTATATTTCGTTAGTCAATTCTGCATCTTTACTGAGTTTCAGCTTGTATTATCTACAAGCACATGCATGTACCTAGATTACGCAGCGAGCCACATGATAACATGTTTTTGTTTTTTTTAAGGATACGATTGTCCCTCTACCCCCAACTTGTTGAATAATCCCCCTCCACCCTCTCTGTCGAGAACCCCCGTTCATGGGTTTCACATCGAGCAACTCTTGTGCAGTGTGCGTGGTGCAGGAGATGCAAGGTCAGGGTTGCAAAGCCTCTATAGCAGACAGGTGGCGAAACATACTCAGAAACTCTCCTATTGCTTTCGCGATGGGTGAGAGGGCCGTAAGGAAAGAACTGCACAGGCGCAGATGCCGTCTAGCCTGGCCGTGCTACAGGACACTGTACGTCCGTGCATCATGGGCCACAGCCAATGACGTTTGCGGGATTACCAGCGCTGGTGCGAACGCCTTGTTGACGCCTGTTCACGGCTTTGGTAATACTGCCCAACAGGAATATAATTATCCTGCTCATTAAAATGGCTTCGTGGGAGCAGCCTGCCGTGTGCTAGGGTGCACGCCTTCAGACTTTCCAATAAAGTTTTCCCAAACCAAATCCAAATTAAAATGGCTCAAGTGCTATTGCGGCTAAAAATAAGCGGAGGGAGCGGCATGGCCCATACCATCAATGGACTTGTTGTCACTTGGCGTGTACTTCATAGTTACGAAGACAGAAAGAAAAAAAGAAAACTTTCTGCGCAGTCTTAATGAGATGTCCGAAAAATTCGGCGCATAGCAACTGATACTTTTTACATCCACATAAAAACAGCTTGCCCTACTTAGGATGTGTTATTGTTTAATACATGGGCCAACATTGAAGAGTTGGAATCCTGGAGAAAGCATACATATAAACTTTTTTTTTCAGTAGCATGGAAACAAGCATTACTGGAAACTCTCTTCAACCTATGGCTCTTCTAGCAACAATATACAGGTAAACTGTAGCACTGCAAATATGGCTTGACCAACAGCGAGCGGTTGAAGGGGAGCAAGGACACGCGCTCTCATAGGAGCCCGCTATCTGGGCAGGTTTGGAGCACAGAAGGTCGTGTTCACGATGCTCAAGGACTGTTGCAACGCCAAGCGGAACTCAGAAGCATCCTATCGGGAAGGCTGGTAGAAAAAGGGTGGGATCGCACAGTCTCTACCTTGTTTGGCTGCGCTAGTGTTAAAGCGTTAGTAAGACCATGACTTTGCCAGTTTCTTGTATCAGCGAACAAACTGAACCCTCCGTGGCAGGATAAATTTATTTGTACTAGCGAGATGCGAAGCTTTCGTGAAAATACGTGGCGACTGATGCTTTCAATGAGCGCACATATATCAGCTTCGGGAGGTTTTTTTTTTTTTTTGAAGCCACATAGGATAGTTAAATGTTATTGTCTGCCCTTTTCATTTGAAACTTGCCCTGCTTTACTTGAATATAACATTTGTATGTGCTTTGTAGTGTATGGATATCACAATACTGTATGAGGGAAGTCACGCAAGATCACAATATGCTCTTCTACGACTGAGCAATCCCAAATCCACCAGTGCTGCACCACTTGTTTTTCTGCATTAGGTGATAGGTGGCAGCATGCTGCAAGCAATTTGCTTGGAATCTGAGAGCAAGGCAAAATGTTGTCCACGTCCAGAAGTGTTGACGCGAAGTGATCCAAGTCTTTCGACCGAGCAAATCCTCCACGTTGCTTTCAGCAGTGATGTTGAAAGAGACCATCTAGAAGACAAATATTTTTTAGTGGATGTGGAAGGCTGGTGCACTGATGGCAAGAATGCACCAGAACTACCATTAGAAGAGAGTTTTAGAATGGCATTGCTCACAGCTTTACGTTTGTGTTAGGCAGGCGTCAAACGGAAACTTCTTGCACACCTCTGTTAAGTGACACCGTCTACTACCTCAATAAATGAAGAGTATGCTAATATCTTCTCGTCAAACTCCGGTAAAAATATGTGCTGTACATACTGTAACTACAGGGCCCTCAATATATAATGCTACCAATGCATTTCTTGCAGCCTTGACCACCAGCAGTAAAGTTTGCGGACAAGCTAGTAGGTACATGTTACTTGAAAAAAAAAAAAAAGTGAGAATACTGAGCACAATAACTGTGCTCATGTTGTGTGATTGCCTAGTTGTATTCAGTCATTGCCCTGCTTTTGTGTTTAGAGTAACCTGTCCAAATGGTTGAAAACACAAAATCATGTACTTGAAGAGTACCATTAAAGTGTTCTTTTTAAAGAGACCCAAAAAACAATTTGATTGCAGAGTTTATTTTTCTGGGTGAGACGACAGTCCTGGATCTGGAACAGCATTACTCGCCTGGCGATAGCGCATGCTTATCTTGGCATAAAAGAACTTGAAGAAGAAGAGTAGATCATCCACATGTCCTGCACAGCCCTGCAGAGCCAGCAGACGGGTCACGGCCAGATGAACGGCTTCAGCCGTGGCCAGCCAACTGGATGGCTTGCCCCGCTGAGGACGCCAGAATGCTGATTGGCCCCCTTCTAGCACCGCACATGGCAGGCCTGTGAAACCACGACTTTCCAGTTGGTTATCTGCAGCTAATATACTGTTTTGTTCCCAACGTATGTGGGATCTGCTGAATTTTCTTTTAACAACAAAGATGTTCTCAGTCAAGGCTTCCTGTTTGTTGTTGTAGTGCTAATCACGAAATTTTGCTGAAAGAAGAAAATGGGAGTCCCATTTTCCTCTTTCATTGGTCCATTTTTATTGGTCCGTTGAGCCTCGCCATGTCAAGATGGATGAGGCACAATGGACCAATAAAAAGTGGGCTAAGAATTTCAAGACATGGTGAACGAAAGAGAGGCGTACAAATATGGGTGAAGGTGAGCAGGGAGGCATGAGCTTCCCTTTTTCGACAATGTTCACAACATAACATGATTTTATAGGAGGTCTCACTCACAGTCTCGCGACTTTGAGACCTCCTTCTGTATTTGTACATAACACATGCACTTGTATCACTTGTATCTCAATTCTGAATAAACTTTTCAAACTTTAACATGCAGCTTATGGGAATGTGCGCATGGTGCACCTGCTGCAGGTGGTCAAGTACAGGCACAGACATGCACTTGTATCACTTGTATCTCAATTCTGAATAAACTTTTCAAACTTTACCATGCAGCTTATGGGAATGTGCGCATGGTGCACCTGCTGCAGGTGGTCAAGTACAGGCACAGCCAGACGTACCACCCTTGTAAAAAATAAAAAAAAGCTCTTGTACTATCTTTATTGGTTCCTGCTATTACCATCATGAAGACTCAGAAAGAACAGAAGGTAATAATAGGGGTAGTTTGTGGTGAAGTACATGCATGTTATGCATATATGAATGTTTAGAAATGAATATTCTCAATTGATAGTAAGCGCTCATCCTGTGTCCTTTCTGAAGAAGAATGGCAATTTGGGCTAGTTGGTTTGAATTCATGGTAATAAGGGCTGCAGCGCGAGCACGCATGTGCCAGAAGAAACAGACGAAAGTCGAGGCACGGAAAGGCACGTGTTGTCCTCTTTGCTTTCCGTGCCTCGACTTTCGTCTGTTTCTTCTAGCACATTCGTGCTCGCGCTGCAGCCCTTATTACCATGTCCTTTCTGACTCTTCGTACTTATTGGCGCTTGTTTCATCATGAGCTTATAGTAATATGCCCAACTGGCAGTCATCCTAAATGTTATTACCTTCACTTGACACTTTCTCCATGAAGGGAACTTCACAAGCAAAGTATCCTTGCCAAAACAACACAACACTCTCCGATGCCGAAAAATCACCAATGCTTCAGTTTTAACACTTTGCTGCGTGCTGCCCACTACAGTGGACACATTTATGCAATTTTTTAAGCAGCTGTGGTACCCTCCAAGACGTGCATGTGCATAATGGTAAATAAAGTGGATAAATGGTATAATTCCCCACATTAGATAACGTCCTGATCATGATCCCACACTTTTTCTTGCCCTCTTGTTCAGAATGGTAGACTCCTACTTTAGTGGGTATGTCTACAGGTTTTCCCACTCACTTTAATCCAAGTTCTAGCTTAAATATTCTACATGCTATTGAAATAATCTGAGCGCCAACCTCTTAATTCCATTTGCCAAGCATTTATTCCAAGCGCCAACTTAATTAGGTCGCGTGCCTGTGAATTTACTTAAGTGCCATCACGTTTAATCCGATTGCCAACGGCTTTAATTCAAGTGTCCATCAGTTTAATCCATGCACAAAAAGCAAAATACGGGCCATAAAAACGACAGTACCATTGAAATGTAGTTTCTACAATATATAATAGTCACAAAGTAGAACAAATCATTATTATTTGTATTCACCGCTAGTATTTGTGAAAAAAAATTGCTGCCATTGTTCGCTTGAGCCATGTTTGTACTTTGCTTTGTACAATTTTGTAGATGACTGCTTGTCTCGGGTGGAGTCAGTTCAATGGCAACGAAAGAAAAAGCAAGAACAAGTTAACGAATATTTTGTGCTCATCAATAAAGCTCATATTTGAATTGTATAGCATTACATGACCAGGGCAGGTCATGTAACTCGAAGGACAGAATATGATTATTGGAGTGCTGGAATGCATACCAAGATATGAAAAACCTGGCCGTGGGCAGCGATGGGTCAAAAGCAGGTACATGCCCAAAAAAATTAGGAGGCCCGCACAGGTCAGAGCGATTTAGCAATAATTCGAAAAGGTTTTCGTCCTGCAGTGCACATAAGATGTAAACTCATGATCCTGATGTGGAAAACGGAAGTCTTATTTTACATTCATATTAGGTGTTATCTTTTTATTCAAACAAAATTATGTGTATTCAATGAAACACGCGTGTTTCAAGCAAACACGCTTCAGTAACACCAGCGTCGTCTATTACATTAAAACAGGAGTATCTCCTTTGATGCTTTTACGAAAAACTTAATTCCACATGAATCAAAATATGTGCAAGTTCAGTTTTTAAATGGTTATTTTTGATTTCAAGAGCGGATGAATATCATCTGTCGGTCACCATCGTTCTCTCCGACCTGAGGAGACGACTGCGAAAGCCTCAGCGAATAAGGAGCCAAATGCCGTCCGGTGAGCAGACGAGAGTCTCTGCATATGCGATGGTGTAGATGATTTGCCGGAATAATGCAGTAGCGATGAAGCATAGGCTAACATGGACTCTATGAACAAATACATTTAGTACCCGTAAGTGCAATTAATACGCACTGTTTTTGTATTCCAAGCTACGACACCAAAACGTTGGGGGTAAATAGCACTGCCCCTAATTTCATAAGCATTAGCTTGTATAGGCAAGAGACAAGTTCTTCCTGTTTCTCCATGCTTAGATTGTTCGGACACTTAGACTCTATAAAAAGGCAAACGATGTGTTTCTGGTGCATGGATTAAACTGACTGGCACCTGAATTAAAGCCGTTGGTAATTGGATTAAACTCACTGGCACGTGGCCTAACTCAGTTGGCGCTTGGTTTAAATACGTTGGCGCTTAGAATAAATGTTTGACAGATGGATTAAATAGCTTGTAACTAAAATTATTTATATGATGTGTGGATTATTTAAGCTGGTACTTGGATTAAAGTGAGCGAGAAAACCTGTAGTTCCTCACTTTTTTTTTTTTCTAACACAGACGAAATCGTGATTTGGTATGTTTCATTAAACGCACGCGATAAAAGTAGCCTTTGTAGACACAGACTGTAAATATGGCTTATTGAGCTGACGATAATTTCGCAAAACAAGTTTTGCACTATTTCCACTGTAGTAGACACTATGCACAGTGGAGACATAGCTCACTCATGTGTGGCTTTTGTATAATATGTGGCTCTAGCTTTATGTAGCTGCATATATGTGGCTCATGATGTTACTATTCTTTTAGTAGTGCATTATTACTTTCGTTCGGTTTCTGGAGACAAGCATCATGAGAACTTAGGTCATTTTCTCCGTCAACAAGTATATTATGCTCAAAGATGCAAAATGAGCAACTGCAACAGGAAGCAATTTTCACTGAGAACATACAAAAAAAAGCTAAACCCTCCCTCAGCTCCCCTAAGCTCCCCCCCTCCCTCTTCAACTCTAAAAATATTTTCGTTGCTTTCCTGGTGGTACCGCAGCGCAACTTTTCATCCTGTTACATAACTTTCTTATGTTAATTCATTCGAGCAAAACTGCACACCAGCTGAAAAAAACTTTGGCAGCTTTGACTAATCGAACCTCTTGTGAATGATGTCTACTCTAGCGGTCTATCTCACATGCAATAAATGTTTCACCCCAACATAATTTGTTTTCGTTTCTCCAAAGGCAAAATAACAGAAAACCAAATGCAAACGTTGTTTAGAAGCAGAGGTTCTTGCCATGCAACAAAGGGTTAAATAATACTTGACCCAAAATGTGCAGCAGAGATTACCTTTAATCTTGGCATCCAGATAGATTCGTTTCGTTTGCTTCCACGTGCTTATGCAGAGGCAGGAAGGAAGCATGCAAAAGAAGTGGGGTAAATTGTTAGAGCTACACCACTGATGAAGCAGCTCTCCCAAGTTTTCACTAATTTGAACATTGACTGAGAATAATGAAGGCAAGACTTTTTGCATCCTTAGGCTACTCCACGATGAAATGATGCTCTGCCTCTACCCCAAAATCTAGTCACTGAAAACTGAGACATGCTTTCCTTTTTATACGAGAGACTGCACTAGGTGTTACAAGACCCTCAAATCAGCCACTTCAATGGTGACCGCATCCCTTTCAAAGCTCTTCAAGAGTTGGCAGCTTTTTTTTTTTTTGCTGTGGTTGTCTTTTATGTGAGCTGCATTTTGGGCAAGTTGGTAATTCATTAGTTCATCACGGCTGTGCAGCAACAACGAAAAAAAACGACAAGGACAATAGAGATGAAGACACAACCAGCACAAGCATTCCATTAAATTTATTGTGCCAATGAACCTGTTTATTCTTTTCAGTGGCAATAGCACAATAGTACATATAAATTTCAGCAGCGCATCGTGCATGGCGTGTTTCTTCAAATAGCTTGACAGTGCACATTTTTGCAACCTTTCCGAGCAAACATCTGGTGGTCATTTAACTTCACGGTGCTATATAGTGCTGCAGAGAATCCCTTTAATGGAGATACTACCACGTCCAACGACTGCTTGACGTGTCACATTCCAGGTCCAATGACAAGAGTTTTTTTTTTTTCTACGCATGAAATGGGTACAGCCGAAACAGAAACTGTGCATGCAATTTTAACCTAATGTTTGATTGTTATCATGCAAGAATTAAAAATTACTGATTACAGGGTAATTAGGCATTTTTGACATGATACAAGACTTTCACATTAATTACTGAAACTCATAATAAACACACATTCCTTTATTTTCTTTCAGGGAATGCAATATTGAGTGCCCTGGAAGCATGCCATGCTAATTCAATAAATTTCCAGACCGTGGATTGAAATTCGAGCTTATATATTGATGCAGTACTGACTACAATACTAGACACTTATTGAAAACTTTACTTTTACTTTACCTTATGACATTAAATACCCTTTGGTAAGAGTATTACATAAGGGGTGAGAATACATTAGTACGTATTTTGAATGAACATGGCTGAAAATACAAAGATAAAAAAAGAGACAAAAAACACATGTGCTATATATTTGCATAATACGTAACTGAACACCGTAGGGGAAAAAAGACAGATGGGTACATGGAGTGATGGGTTAATTACGTCAGCACAAATACTTATACACCTAAACAGTACAAAGTAAAAATAAAATAACCCTTTCATTGCAAAAAGCGTGCCATGACACTCTCCATGAACGCCCACGGGCAAGTGATGGCAACGATCTGGTGAGACAGATTGTTCCACTCTGTAGCAGCACGGCAGAAAAATAATGTGGAAAAAGTAGCAGTGCACATGCGAGGGCGGCCCACTTGACTACTGTGTAGACGTGTATCCCATGACTCAGCTGATTCGCTAAGTCACTATGGCTGAGGCGATAGCTAAATTAGGTGACAAGTGCATTAGTTCACCTTCACTATCTGCGACTCACAAAGAACTTGTGTTCTTGATGGCAGCATGTTCTTTTATTTATTTTATTTATTTAAGACATACTGCAGTCCGAAGACCAAGCAGGTGGGCAGAGATTAGAAAGCACAATTCTGAAAACAGTCCAACAAGTGTGAAGAAACAAAAAAGAAAAAAGATAGCAGTACACAAAAAAACATAGCGGCACAGTAAATGTTTAAAATATTGCAGAAAGTACACGCTTTTCAAAATCCGACACATCACGCGCCGAAAACACATCAACCGGCAATCTATTCCGCTGCTCGATTGTGCGGGGAAAGAAGGAGTGCTTAAAAAGATTAGTGCGTGCAAAAATTGGAGTTAGATTGTGCTCATGGGTGCTTCGAGTTGAACGAGATAAGCGGGGCTGAATATAAAGTCCTGGATTAATATTGAATTGTTGGGAATTAAGCAAAAACAGAAATCTTAGACGCGCAACCTGCCTCCTGTGTTCCAGGGTCATTATATTGTTGTTTTCCATGAGAAGCGATGGAGAAGCTCGGCTATGATAGCTGTTAAAGATGAACCGGACTGCCTTTCTTTGCACCATTTCTAATTTGTGAATGTCTTTTTTAAGGAATGGGTCCCATGCTGCGCTTGCGTACTCAAGTTGCGGCCTAACAACGGAATTATAAGCTAGCAATTTAACATGTGGAAGAACTCCTAACCATGGTAGTGAACATATATATATGGCCAAACCAGCGCCGGGACCCCGTTCCCAAACTGCTTGAGTTGCCCGCAACCACTACTGGGCTTGCGGCGAGCTTATGGGCCATTCCGATGGCCGGTTCCAACCGGTTCTCAACGACGCTAGCGCATGGCTCCGCGTTTGCATCAGTGCACAGCACGGTGTTAAGCAGTGATGGTCATAAAGTTTACTAAAATTCACTAGAAAGAACTCTGGCGCTGCGATCGTTCAGAGAGCATGGGAATTATGTGTAGTACATGAATTTGTGTAGACTTCGTACTTGCGGGTGGCGAATCACACTTGTGGCTTTGTTTATGGCTGTGTTTCGGTTTTCTTTCAAAGGAAATGGCAAACTCTTTTGATCTTTATGACCTAATTTGAAATGGCAAGCCTGTATGACCTAATTTGAAATGCCAAGCCTGAAATGGCAAGCATTTTAGAATTTTGGTTGGCAAGCATTTTAGAATTTTGGTACGACCATGCATCTTCCGTGGCTGCCCCACCGCCGACAAAGTGCGAAGTGGCGTCGGCGCGCATGGCCAGCGCCTCCTATGATGCACCAGGCAAGAGTGAGCGCTTGTTATTAGCCCCGAGAAGTTGGAGTGGTGCCGCCTGGTGGGAGGCTTGTATTACATCACGGCGTGGACTCTTCGAATCTTGCTGTGGCGTGCGTATACATAATATGCGTTGCGCTGCCAGCATTCACTTTTTTGCTTGTGCCATGGTTAAAATAAATGACGAAAGCAGTATCAATGGTGTTCCTGGTAAAACCAAGAAAAACTAAACTTTTATTTTTTTCAGTAGAATCCCCAACGGTGCTTGCACTCCAGCGAACACGTTTTAATAAGGTTTGTTATGGGTTCGTGCTGCTTATCTCGAGGATAGGCTCGATTCTCGACCATGGCAGCTACACTCCAACAGGGGTGAACAGCAAGACAATGCATGTACACCAGGTTAAAGAATGCGAGGTGACCACAATTACTCTGCAGCGTGCCTTGCAATCATGACCCTCTTTTGAAATGCATACCACAGCATACTTGCATTTCAGGTTGCATTGTCCACGGGCGATGCTTTTAAAACGATGCGATTGTTTTGCTTCCACAATTGGCATTTGCATCGGACATGTTGGAGCAAATGCTGGCATTGTTTTGTTTTTTTCCTTGGGCGCGTGCTTAAGTTATTATCGAGTGTCGCAAAATATCTCGAATGCACTGACCTAAAAATACCGCCGCAACTGTTGCGGTACATTTTCTGGTGTGTAGTTGCTCATATGTCATCACATTATTTTGCGTCATGTTCTGGGGAATAATTTCGGTGCTTCATTTCACTAAAAAAAACAAGTTGAAGTAAGTTGCGGAAACTGCTCGCGATTTGAGATAGTGTCTACAAGCAACATTCTAGCAAATGTGCTGTCACACCTGTAAGTATCAGTTTATATAGTCACCTGATGAATAAATTTTCCCATATGAATACGACGTGTGAGGCCAATCGTTGCATCATTGAGGTAAAGGGCATTTCATTATCACGTGGGTCACGAAGCGGAGTGCACCATCGAAGCACTTCATTTCGACTCTGGCATTTGTTTTGCAAACGATCGCTATCAGCAGTGCTCCTACGTGAAGTGAACATTACCATTTATGACATGGTGGTAGATCGAGTCAGCTGTTCGCATAAATCAGGGTATGCGACTACTTAATCCTGATGACTGTTGAGAAGAAATCTGTGCATGAGATCAGAGTATACCAAAGTCTACCAACGGCCACAATTGTGTGGTTTGAAGCGTTATTTTTTTTTTCTGGCTAGTACAGGTGATTGTGTATTAAAAACAGATCCACCTAAAGTTCCTAATGTTTCCTGCATACCAAAGTGGAATTCTGTCGAATTAGCAACATAATAGGATATACATATTACGACACACGCATGCATGCACGCACCGCGCATGTTTTTGTAACGGCCTACTATCGCGATGCGTGAACGGTGCAGAAAGCATGACTTTCGACCCGGTCGAACTGCGACATGCCTTGACTGTCACTAGGCGAATCTAGATGTGCTTTCGGCCGGCGTCATCGTAGCATTTTGAAATCTTGTTCTGGCTGGCACTTTTGCACCACGTGTGTGTTCCGAGTGCCCTGCAGGACTAGCAATTGATACACATGCTGTGCGTGAGCGTAAGTTGGAACCAGATTCTAGCGCTATGTTGACACCGGCTAACAGCACAAATTCTGCCTTCTCACAGCCAAGGCATGCCGCAGTTCAACTGAGTCGAAAGCAACGCCTTCCGCTGTTCGCGTTTCTTTCAATCGCAATAGTACATACCTGATGAAGCTGCTTCCGAAGTCTGCAATGCTTGTGCTGCAGACATTTCGGACTGTCGAGAAAGGTCTCCTCGACGTTTCACACGACATCTGCATAAACTTCCAGACCAGGAACAGCGCGAAACATGCTTACAACCGGACTCAAGTTGTGAAGTTTCGCGTTCGATTTGCAGGGCGTCTGCTCGCCTGGCAGTTGAGAGTGTTGCTTCGCAACGCTTGCAACAGGCGGCGCCACCCGCTTTTCAATATGGCAGCAAGCACTGAGCTCGCTGTATTCTGGTGTACACGGCGGGCTCGAATAGAAGCGGCCATCGGCAGGCATCGGCAGCGGAGCAGGCGAGTCCTTGCAGTGACGTCCCTTTGCTGCAACTGCAGCGACGCCAGTGTTTGTTCTCGGGGCTAATTGCGCGCCGGTGAGCGCAAGGCAAGCGGCGGGCCTGCATCCCATGAGCCGACGTTGCCGCCATGGTTTGGAGTGGGGGGAGGGGTGCTGCCCCTTTCACTAGAAACCAACTTTTGTGCGTTGGCAGTACCACGCTTTTATTTTGCGTCGGATATGTGGGGCCACACTGCATATGGAGGGCACTTTACCGAATAGTTTTCCGGGGTATTGGTGTCTATGTCTTTCGCTCTTTGTTTTCGACACCGTGTGCACGATGAATAGTGCGCATGGTGTGGGCCTTGACGAAGTTCAGCTTTGCTTTTATTTTTATTACGATAGCAATTATATGAACAGTCTCGGCAGGTTTTTATTGCGATAGCAATTATATGGACACACTCGGCTGGATTTTGCTGCCAGTTTCCACGTTGCCGTCACTCGCCGTATATGTATACATATCTATATATATGTAAATGCAAGAAACAAGAATAATCCAGAAAAATACTTTGCCACGCGGAATCGAACTTGGTACCTCTGACTCGTGAGTGCGAGCCAATAACCCCCGAGCTTCTTCAACGTTCAAACGCCAAGCTATCTATATCTACCACTTACCACTGTTGACGGGCATCTCAGGAGGAACTATCGTGTTTTCATAATTACCAGCAAGATGGTGCAATGAGCATGCGTCGCTACATCGTCACGACACGGTGGCGCACGCTCTCATGTCCCACACGCAGAAAGGAGGGGGGGGGGGGGTGGACCCTCACTCGCGCACCCCTATCTCGCAGAGGAGGTCGTAAGTCTTGGCTTGTCTTGAAAGTAAACATTCGACAGAAGTCTGTCTGGTTGGGTATGAAACTGGGAGATGATAAAGTTTCTTCAAAACTTTTAGGTGGCATCTAAATCATCTCCCAGTCTGCTTGTGCACGTGCGCTTATCTTTTAGCGGGGAGAATCCCACGCCTTCGACTTTGACTGGAACAATTGCATTTAGTTGACGGCGCACAAAGATCACTTCACTCGTTGAACAGCCCCGTTTCCGAAGTAACAGCTGGGGCACTTGTTAATTCGCACTAATATCAGTACCTGCTGTGATTAGGTTTCGTACCTCAATTTCATTCAAACAGCACGTTAAGTGTCGAGCGGTAAACGTCATCAGTTTGCTATTGTCCTGTGTATGTTGTTTTCATGCGTCATTCCTGTGTGAGCAGCACGCTGTATGCTTGGATCTACTAGCTGTTCTCGGCGTTACATTCCAGGTTGTTGCTATCACATTCATTGCTTCGCCTTTGCGGTGACTTTTCTTAATTTCAGACAACCGTGTGGTCAACACCGAGGGGATGTAAGATAAGGCGCTGAGGGAAACTCTCTGAGACAACGATGACTGACGTATCTTCCGAGGTAGACTCATCACGCGCTTCCGTCTTGTGCCGCGAGTTTGCAGGATGGTAGCTTTTGCGATTAGCTGATTAGTTTTGGTGATACGATGACCCGTAAAATACAATTCAATGAACGCGAGAGTAAGAAATTAGTAATGCTATAAAAAGAAGGCTGGCAGCCGAATATTTTGTATCCGATATCGCGGAACTCCTACAAAACAGCTGTGTGAGCAAATACGGCCGCTCCAGAAGAGTGCTCTTCTCACACAGTGCCTTTGCGTTGAAAACGCACTGATACTCGTGCACCAGCGATCGCGACCGCCCTTAAAATACAAGTTCAATGTTGCTACTTGAGCGATCCCCCCTCCTCCCCTACAGCTTTGTTTCATGCTCGTTAAAGACGGGTGATTTACTTTCTGTTTGAGCATTCGACGGCATTTCTAACACGCAAGAGATGTTATCTTATGCACTGCCTTTTCAGGCGATGGGGATGGGCCGAGTCATTTGACCTCTGCTTCAGACGTGCTTGCGTGCTTTTATCCGCTCATGAAAGCTACGATGCGCAGGGGCATGCTATCAATTTATACCTGCCACGGAACATGGCTGCAACGGCGAAATCCTGCCTAGAGTGTCCACATAATTGCTACCGCAATAATAATGCAGTTTTTTACTGTAAGATAGGTGTTTTGGGTTAGCTCTGCTTTCAGTCCTCCTTCGTTTAACTTGCGGGCATACTTTCGGAATTTTCGTACTGAAGCTGCCTATAACCAAATCCTCTTTATAAGAAATTTTTCCGGGAATTTACCGTTTTTTTATATCCATGTCTAACTGTACACAAAACTCTGTGGTGACAGTGACCGATGGTCTCTGTGTGTGTTTGTGTGTGTGTGCATCTGTGTACGAGTGGTGTGCACATGTGTGTGCGCAAACAGTAGTTTTGGCAAGCATACCGCTCTTGCATTTCTAACAGAATAACTTAAAGATCTTATTTCACAAAAATTCTTGTGTTGGCATCAGTGTCGGCGTCGTTGGTTGTGAACAAAAAATCATCATCTTATGTGTGACCCAAAAACGAGAAGGATCCAAGTGAAATAATTAAATAATAAAAAAACCTGGAGCAGAGTGGGGACCAAACCAGGGTTGCTTGGGTTCAGGTGGGGAACGAACCCGGGCTGTTTGCGTGGCAAGCGAATGTTCTACCACACGAGCACGCCTCTGCTTGCGAAATTAGTGAAAAGAACTTTCTCTGCTTGGAAATGCCGTGAAAGTAGCTTATATGTTTCACAAGGACATACGTCAGAATATGTATCATAATGGCTCCGTGGTTTTGTAGTGGCCCCCTACTACAAAAAGCACACACGCTACGGCGCCTATTCCCTTAAGCCCATGTATAGTGGGTGAATAGCACATTCGAAAAGGTTTCATGCACTAAGGTTTTGAAATACGCACTAGGAACAGGATGTTGCTATCACGTTCAACTCCTAAAAGCAGAGCTTTAGGGTACCCTAACTTCTTGTGCATTTTTTATAAGATTTCTTATACACATTGCAATGAGGAAGAAGAAAGAGATGTACTTGAGCATGAACACGTCACAAAGATCTTTGTTACAAACGTGATTGATTGGGCAGAGAGGCATTAGTCACCGTAAGCTTCTCACAAGTCACAACCAATCTATATCCAGCACAATAAAGAAATGAAAAAATACAGCCAGCACAAAGTCACACTAAAAGCTCGTCGAAGAAATGGCAACTCTTCATTTTACTCAAGACCTATTTTGGTGTGCAGTACTACACCGCAAAGCTCTTTCTGTAATGTCAAAGACGCAAAAAATGCAGTTTAAATGCTTGCGATTAACGCTGGCTATGTATGTTCAAATACGCTTGAGAGGAGAAATCCATAGAGTTTCTTAAATATACGCTAGAGGAAAATTTGGCGCTAGTGCCTATGTGAGCAGCAACGCATAGCACTTCAGCGAGAATAAGAAATGTGGGTAGTACATAGAGTTCCCCAATAGTCGTACTTTACATTCCGTTCGGCTTCGCATGGCTTGAAGCTGTTTTGTCACGAAACAAGAATCAGCAAATGTTCGGCAGTTACGCCCTGCGACACAATTTGAGCACATAGTTTTCATCGGTTCTTCTTGTGCTGTGGAGCGCACCGATATCATTGCACACATGGCAACGCCGAAATCGACAATATTATGATTTTAATTAAAGGGACAAACTATCTTGATTTGTGACTGCGGCGACACACATCGGCTATTTTTGTTATGGAAAGTGAAGTGTCATTTCACGTGACGACAAACACCGTTCGCTTTTGATTGGCATGACGTGAAAAATAGTGTTCAGTATTCATATGGTGGTAGCTAGGCCATCCGAGTGAGTGCTAAAAACAGCAAGAACCTTTTTTATAGTTTCTCAGAAATAAATCGTTCCTATTTCGAATTGATGTACTTTCAGAAAAACAAACGCAACACTAAGCCTGTGAACAAGGCTACGGTACACCGGCAACTAAGAGTGAAAATGCATGCCGCGACTTTAGCGAGCCAAAAATGCGTCAGGCGGTGTGCGCCGGCGTTGTCGTAGAAGGTGTCTTGCATGCAAGCCGAGAAGTAAACCCGCCCAAAGCGTACGAGTACATCTTATAAAGTGTGACCGTGGGAGCGTCTCCTACCCAACGCGTGTGGTTCGTACTAATCATGCTAACAACGCCGTCAAAAAGAGCGGAAGCGATGTGTTGCGTGAAAGCCACCACGAAGCGTCATTTCCGAAATGTTTTTATGAAGACGTGCACTGTGATTGGGAGAGGTCTTTGATGCCAGCAGGAGAGTGAAATGCGAAACGGAGCATTTCTCGTCGTCGTCTGCTCAACTTTTGAACTTTGAGGACTCATAACTTCGCTTTCCGTGCACTAATTTCTTGAATGTCATTCTTGTTGTCATTCTTGAATGCGCCTATCGTAGGTGATGGTTGGCTACAGGTAAGCTCTCAAGGCTTGTATTTTTTATATCGAATTTTTCTTATATCAAACTAATTCGCGATACCCTTCAAGTTCAATATATCCGTGTTCGACTGTAAACGTCAAGATTCCAGCTGGAATCGAACCCAAGCATTCTGCGTGGCAATGAAGCACTTTACCACAGAGCTACGCCAGGTCTCGGAACTAATTTTCAAATAGACGCTAATCTTTGTGAAACATCAACACATAGTGTGCCCTTCGTCACTTCCGAAATGCAGTGGTCCTCACTCATAGTGTGCTCTTCGTCACACGGCAGCCGTTGTCACTTCGTCGACGACCACTGCCTTGTTGTTTCCTTGTGCTTGCGCCCGTTCAGTTTTGCCTCACGATGCAAGTTTTAGTACTTATCAGCTGCTGGTGAGGCAAGTTGATTTAGTAGTCCACGAAGAGGGAGCAGAGAGTCGGGGCCTTTCTTTGGTGAAAGTTACTATTTAAAATTGAGAACGCCCATTGCGATTTTCCGAAAAGCACCAACGTGTTTGACTGAAACAAAACCGACTTAAAGAACCTCGGTGATATTTGCGTCTTCAGGTGTAACTTCATTATGGGGAAATGCTATATCCAAGCACGTGGCTGCAAATAGAAATAGCTTACCGTGATACTGTGCATACAAACTTGTCCGCGATCACTGCTTACACAATCAGCGTGTCAGGCAGGCGGTTAAAATCATGAAAGCGATCGTGGCAATTCGGGCATTGCATTGCAAGAAACTGTAAAAATGGATGTGAAACAATATCAGCTAATTCGCGATTTGAAGTATAGCCGATCCGTTTGTGTTAGGGGGGGGGGGGGGTCAGGTTTGTTTAAAAAAATGGTCGGTTGATTCCATAAAAAGGTCTCCATGATTTTCAGGGACACCACTATACATTAACACACAACAACAAAAGTAAAATACAGGGTAAAAAATGTGTCGAAGCATACAAGAAAAAAAAAGGTGACCGGTGTTACCGCCGCACGCACCACGCCAAGTCTCTACCTGGCATAATACTGTCCTCGGCTGTTTCCACAAATTCCAATCAAAGAGGCTCAACATAAGCACTGTTTAAAACACTTGGGTAGTCGGGCTGCTACTTTGGTGGCGTGCACCGCAGCAATTTATTAAAATTATTAATGGGTGATTCCACGAGAGATCGACACGGGTCCAAAAGTTGATATGTTAGATTTCATTGAGTATTTTATATTTCGTGCACTTCTCACCAGGTAGCCCGAAAGTCAACTTCGTTTTATGATTAACGGCATAACTTACGAGAAAAAAAATATCAAACTTCACCAACACGGAGGTACCAATTTCGTCACCTGTCATTTTTTAAAATTGCAGATGCTATAAAAAGACAAATATTCTTGTTTCAAGGAAGATATTTTTTACCTGAAATGCATGTCTAATGAAGAATGAATTCATACGGTTTCAAGTTTGTAGACCTTAAGAAAATAGCTTTTAAAAATGTCTAATTTTGCAACAGTTTAAAAAAGGTTACGTATTCCCCATTTTTTTTCTCCGAAAATAATGCAAGCAGCATTTTCAAACTTGACACGTTTTAAGGATGTAGTGTGTTCATTAGGTACATAAATTATTGCGGTCGTAGGGCAAATGTAAATTTTTATATATTGCCTCAAAGTTCTCATATTGGCAAAAGTGTACTTCATTGAAATTTGAATAATAAAAAAACCCCATCTTCGATTTTTCTTAAAATCTCGTAAATGGACAACCGAAGGCCATCATACAGTAATATAGAAAAACGTGTTGCATTATTTTGTTTTTAGCGACAATATTCGTGGTACAAATCAGAGCTTTTCGAGAATGCGCTGATAAGTTGAGAAATCTAGAAATAGGAACGGAAAAGCGGCAATGAGCTTCAAATGCGAGTAAACGTGGCCGCATTTGATGAAGAAAGGCTGTTTTAGCAGATAGGAATAACTATTTTGAACACTATATTCTACAGTATCTGAATTCACTTTTATACGTAGAGCACCGAGACTTCTAATATGTGGTGCCTCTCCATTACTGACACACAGATGGAGCTGCTGTGACGGCCATGTGTTTGCAACACGTTGGGTAAGAGAATTGAATGTTGAATGAGTTCATAAACGATTCATAACAAATTTTTATCATTTGGGGCACGAAGACCGCCGCATTAGACTGAAGAACACGCTTTAGGACAAGTTGTCATCCGTCGTCTGCTCTACAGATGAATTGCTGTACGCCGCATCTCAGAGGCAATGCTTTAGATCATATGGTTCAAAGTGGGGACAAAAATTACGCCTCTCGTAATTTTATCGACAAAAACATGGTGAAATTCATTTTAACGTACTATATTTCAGTTTTGCATTCGCACTGTGGATACTTGTGCGCAAGGAATCGCGTTAGCATGAGTAAAAATTGGCAGATCCCACGTACAGTGGGAATTGATGATATGCGAAGCACGAATGAGGGAGGTTGATATGCCACTTTCAGATGAGCACAATGTTACGAGGTAGAGGTAAATAATGCCGTACACGACTTCCGTGTCATGATTATCATGTTTGGATGAGTCGTTTACCTTCATCTTCTGGTCTCGTCATGTGATGCCAAATTTATTATATATGGAGCTAGCGAAACGGCTGCGAGCACGCTATAAGCGTGGTATGTTGTCATTTTCTTACATGACACGCGTCTCATGACAATCATATTTGCACCAGTTCTATAACTTTGTTATACAAAAGCCGAATTTTATGTGGACACGGTTGCATCCTCTGTATAGCCCACGCGTATTCCTCAGTCAATTATAAAACTCTCAACTAAATTTGGCGTTGCATGTGCAAATTGTCGTTTTGGGCGCGGCTTGGCACAGCAGGTCAGATTGGCACAGCATGGCGCATTGGGTGCAGCACTTCCACCTCTGCATGTACCAAGTTCAATATTATGTGACGTGAATGGATGACGAAGGTATATGACTGGTGTAAAAATGATAATCATGCTCACTAAGACGGGACCCAAGCTAGTGGCCGTAATCCTTTGGGATATGTGTATACTAAATATGTAATGTTTATAAAACTGGGTAGCCAGCACTGCAACCACAATTGACATTTCATGAACAACATCACAGTCTGTTTGAAAAGCAGTTCTGAGACCTAGCATACCTCTGCGGTAGAATACTTGATGGCCACACAGATTGCTAGGCTTCGATTCCTGCTGGAACCCTGACATTCATTTTTTGCGTTTGACGGGTCAACACTGCTTATGTCAGCTTTTTCATAACACCCCTGCATTTAAGTTACCCACGTGTGTGCTCACCGTTCCTGGGTACATATCAACCGTCAATCACCGGTAACACATGCCCGCCCTCAAGTATGTGCCCCACATGTCAGGTGGGAAGGGCTTGACGATGTACGTGACGAGACTGTCGCATTCACACCATGGCCAGCGAATCATATTCGTCGTACCATTTCGTCCCGCCATACTTATTTTGGTTCACTCCAAGTTTAGAAGCGATCACGAAAGCACCCAGATGTAGGCAACCAGACACGCTAAATTTGCCTGCAGTAATTAAAAAATATGCTTTGCAATTAAAAACATTAAGGCAGCTTCTCCCTACATGGGGTGCAAGGCCTGCATGAAGAAAGTGCGCAGCTGGGCAGCTTTCTTCGTTTCTCTCTGTTTATTTATTTCTTTCAGTATATTTCTTGCTCTTTCTATTTTTGCGCTTGCTCCATTTTACACCCTGCACGTTTTATGCCAAGCACACTAGTTTTTTTGCTGATGATGATCCTCACGAACAATGAGGAAGAAGCTACACCCAAAGCGATGACAACAGCCCGGCCCCCAAAGTGCTCCATGCTTAACCATACTTCTTCTTCATACTTGCACATCATATCAACTTCCTGAAACTGTGACTGACATTTCCATTTGCGGCATTGTTACACCCCTTGAAACAATTGTTAATGCCCTTCACAAGCTACTTGGCCTTGTATGCCACATTGTAAATGCAACTAAAAAAGTAAGTCTGCCCTCCTTTGAGCAACTACTGGGGCCTTTTTCAAGCTAGGCTCGCTCATTCACAAGCTTTCTAAGAACACAGAAAACACTGATACATACGTGCAGGCACACACTCAGTTAGCAGTTTCGCACATGCACCACAGCTTTGAAATTATGAAAAAATAACTGGAAAAGCGCACCTACAACTGAACATAGTTTTTCTCCAAACGTAATCCCCCATTTGATATACAAGCTTATAGAATCATGCAACTAATTAGCAGTCTGGGTAATGAACTTTCATTAAGAAATCAGTGCTAACAGAAGAATTCGGCAGTAAACTGCCTAAAAGAGCAATGCTGTGAATAAATTTTTTTTTTTACATCAGAATAGAATATGCATACCTGTCAATAAATAATAGTGTCTTCCAAGGAATGGTCACATGCTTCTGCGCACAGACGGCACAAGGACCAGTCGTGTAGCCATTTTGGACACTCATTTCCCACATTTTCTCCAAAGGCTTGGCGTTCTCCCCAGGAAAAATCAACAGCACCTATTTCACAAGAAAGCATTATTTCTCATAGCTAGGGGTGTGCAAAAAGTGAAATTTAAAACCGAATAAAAAATATAGAAGGAAAAAGGCAGCACTGAAAAGTTGAGAACACGAGAAACAAGGCCTACACAGACGAAGCGCTTGGTCAGTGTAGTTCATTTTTTTCGTATTCTCAACTTTCCAGGGCTCTCCTAAAGTAACCTCCAAATAGCCCCGCAAAAGCTCTTCTGTATGTAATTATAGAAACCAAGTGGTAATTGAACATAAAAAGGACACTATTTCTGTTCTTAAAAATACAAGAGCATCTGTTCAATTTCTTCATGAGAAGCAGTGTATTGGCACTGCTTCTCATTAGAAAGTTTTTCGTTCGTTTGTTCGTTGAACGTCCCAAAATCACCATGTGATTACGAGAGACATTGTAGTGGAGGGCTCCGGAAATTCGGATTACCTGGGGTTTTTTAATGTATGCCCAAATCTAAAAACGCGGGCCTACAGCATTTCTGCATCCATTGAAAATGCAGTCGTCGCTACTTGGATTCGATCTCGCGACCATTACGGAGTTGAATAAGTGCATCTGTTTTTTTTCAATTATTGAATTCCTTTCAGTTAATAATAAACTAAAAAATAACAGATTATAAAATTGTTGTATGATAAATTCTGCAACACATAAGGAATGTATACTCAGCTAAACATTTTAAAAACATTCATACACATACTACTCACACCTGGCTGTTGACAAAATGGTTAAAGGACTATTGACAAGATATTTTCGACCAAATTGCTCCCTTTATAAAATGATTTCCTAGACCTACAAACCTAATCAAAAATATTTTATTCAAGTCTTTTGGGAGTGTTGGAAGGATTTTCATATAAAAACCTCTTGGCAGCCAGTTTTCTCTGAAAATTGCCATGGTATCATAACGAAGAACCTAAAACCAGTGAAAACAACACTATGCCACATAGCCTTGTTTTCATCACTATCTCCTACTGCCATGTGAATCACTATCTCCTACTGCCATGTGAATCACTATCTTCACTGTCACTAGAACATCACTATCTTCTACTGCCATGTGAATACCTTTTCATCATAATGACAGAGTAGAAGACTAATCCCGGGTGAGATTGCTTTTTCGAAATTCCTTGACTTTTCCAGGTTTTCAATGATGATTTAAGGTAAACTTCGTTTGGTCTACTTGGAAAATTTTGTGCACAAGACCCATGAGTGGTAAATAAGATAAGGCAATCCTACAGAATAAGTACATATGAAAAAATATGTATATGTGGCCGAAATAACACTTCTGAGCCAGAGAGTAAGCAAGCTGGATGTTTGGCAGAATGTAAACACACAATTTAGAATTAACCACAGCTGAAAATTTGAAGAAGCCCACAATAGTCCAACAACACAGCCAAAGGTGCTAGAAAATATAGAAGTGGCACCATCTCGCGGCATCTGTGTAAAAGGAGGACACTTGAGCCCGGCCGGCGCCACCACAGGAGTATATCCTCATTCACTATAGTGCTTACAGCCCAGGCCACTGGATGTGGATTGGACAGACCTCTATTTACTGGCATTACTATTTAGGATGTTGATTGGATTGAATCTGATGCAACCTGGATTACCATATTCACTAATGACTTGCATCCCCATTTAAATTGTGCACCTCTAAAATATACTATTCAGTGAAAAAATAATAACTATATACTACTCGTGTATTCTGTGCATCATGCATTGACAATGACTAACAATGTCACAATAATGGAGCCGCATCACATACTTTTCTTTCCTCTTTCTTTCTTTTTACGACGAGCACATGCATGTTGATGTTTTCTTTCTCTGGGCTCTGACACTTGCCGTTTGACAGAGTCCTCAGATGCGTGCAATGAAAGCTAAGGGTAGTGTTTAATGTGATGACGTTCAAATATGTGCTGGCAATAAGGAATCTGTCAAGTCGCAACAGTTCCCTCCATTCCACAGATTTATCACAGATGCAGGTAGGCTACCTTCATTCGTGTACTTCTCTATGGACATAACGCTAAAAACTAATCACAGATTTAAGAAAACCATCTCAACAAACTGAAATGAGAAATTTAGATGAAGTTATCCAACTCTACCCTTGAAACCCAAGCTATTAGCAATAAGTACGTAGCTGAGTACATTTGCTCTTGCATCACGAATAATAATCATGATATTAATAATAATAATAAAAGGCATCACATAGCCCGGCAAGTGTCTGCAAATGGCAGTTCTATCCAAACCAGAAGGCCTACCAAGTCGAGCCGCAATCATAGTCAAGACAAACATGCCCAAATTTACCGACATGTGTAGTGTTGTGGTTGGATAGTCAGATATGCTCTGCGATAAGTAGAAGCAACAGACATCGATTGATTGATTGATTGATTGATTGATTGGTATGTAGGGTTTTACGTTCCAAAAACACCACACGATTATGAGAGACACCGTAGTGGAGAGCTACGAAAATTTTGACCACCTGGAGTTCTTTAACGTGCACCCAAATTTGAGCCCAAAGGCCTACAGCAATTTCGCCTCCATCCAAAATGCAGCTGCTACAGCCGGCATTCGACCCCGCGACCTGCGGGTCAGCAGCCGAGTGCATAGGCCACTAGACCACCGCGGCAAAGCGAGTAACAGACATTGAAATAGCGAATGTTAAATGAATAGCAAAATAACACTTTAGAAAACGTAAAGACTAAGTTTCCGAGCGAAAACTTCCACGGTTTTTTTTGCGCTTTAGGCTGCCACAATTGTGACAACCAGCACATTGGTGCGAGCACTGATTTCAAGAAAAGAATTAAGAAACACGAATAGGATGTGTGACCTCATATGCCCTCACTAAACACATGGAATCTACAGGCCACCAAACGGACTGGTCAAGCATGCGTGTTCTGGCCAAAGAGAAGCTTGCATCTGCCTGCACCTGGAATGCCAGCGCATACAGACAACTGCACTTGTGCTGAACAACAGTGGTGCGGCGCTTCAAACAATGTTATCCTGGTGCTTACGTCATGTACTTAGGTGTACTTAAATATCCTGTGCCTTTCTAATTACTTAATGCAGCAGCGTACGAAACTGGGCGAGTTGGTTATGCTGCATGATGTAAAAACCAGCGCAAATAACGACAAAAAAAGGAAGGAGGACACAGGACAATCAGCGCTTTTCCTGTGTCCTCCTTCTTTCGTATGTAGTCTTTTGCATTGGTTTTTTACATCATGAGGCTATTTTTATGAACAAGGCTCCTGTAGCGGGTGCCGAAACATCAGTAAACATTGTATTCCTTTGGTAGGTGTATCTTTTCGTGTCTACACTAAGAAGCAACAATTATGCACTTCTTTTTTTTTTTTCACGCTGCTTCTGGCTGTTCATTGTAGTTGCAGCCGAAGGAGTGGCTTTTTATGCTTTGGTAATGCCTATTTTTGTGACAATTGCACAGACTGCCATCAGTTTTTTTGACCAGGCCAGATTTTTCAGGAATTTCCCGACATTTCCAGGTTTTCCAGGTTGGTATACACACTGTGGAAAATATATACAATGTATTTGAAACAGTACCTTTACATTACGCACGCAGTAAAACTACAACTTGAGTGATTTCCTCTCCATGCAAACCTTTTCATGGTGAGTAAACAGCCGGCTGCATGCTCCAAGAAACACACCAAGCAATTACATCGTGTGCTTCAGCAATGTGGTGTGCAATATTCTGCTAAGCAGGGGTGCAACAGCCGAAACACAATACTTTTCGAGCACTAAATTCCAAATTTGGAGCTGGCTAGAGGGAAAAAACATGCATTTATATCATGAAATACCAAATTTGGAGCAGTATAATAAGGCTTACATTTAGAAAAAATATTTATTGCCTCTAAGATTCGTCGTCGAGGCACTCAAAGAAAGGAATAAGATGGTTCTAACCTCAAAGAGGGAGGATTAGTGGTTCTTCCTGAACAGATGTACGAGGACAAGGCACTAGATGCAGTGTGCAAAAACTTCAAGGAGGTGCATTTCTGTCCAAAGAAACGGAAGACCATGGTACAAAAACTGTTGAAAGAAATGAACCTTGATGCGCTCTGCAGAGAAGTCGTAAAAGCAAGCAATGTGACGCTACAATACTTTTCACCTGCAAGACGCACGAGTGTGACTACCCGCTACGCCTTATTGTGTCCGAGAAGGGCAGCTGGTAAAAGGTAGTGGCACAGTACCTACAAGGCATACTTGGTTCTTTTAACAGCGGTGACCCTTTCTTAGTGCAAAGTCCTTCGGAAATCGTTTCTACTTTGAAGGAAGGCTTCCACGGCTTTTTCAATTGATGTGGAAGAACTTTTTTTACTCAATTCCACATGGCACGCTTTTTGATGCTGTCAGGAGTGCAATCGATGAATTCGGTGAAGTTAATTTCCAAAACAAGCATGGTATCTTCGTGAATAACTTTTTGCAACTTTTGAAATTCTACTTTGAGTCCACTGCAATCAGCCACCAGGAGGGTACCTACGTCCAAAAAGCTGGAATTTGTATCCGTTCTGCAGTCGTGCCTGTCCTCAGTGACATATTCTTGGCAGCCTTCGACCAACGCCTGAAGGATGAGCTGTCCCATTTGGATGTCGTTCGCACCTTCAGGTATGTGGACGACTACCTTATCGTGCTTGGGAAGGTCCCATGTGAACGTGTGCAGGGTGTTGTGAAAGGTGTCCTTGAGGTTTTCAATAGACATTCCAGTGGCCTGAAGTTCACGCAAGAAATGCCGGTCGAAAATGAGATCCAGTTTCTAGACCTACGGCTAAGGTTTGCCAAGGAGCACATCTGCTTCAAATACAATCCGCGATCGAAGAAAGGCTTGTTGCCTTTTGATAGCGGGCACTCGAAGTTGATTAAGAGGGGCATTGTGTTGTCGGCTTGTGCGGCAGCCCTTGACAAGTCTTGCCCTCATCTGAGGTTTGAGAGCTTCGAGAATCAGTTAGCTCGTTTGGGCGCGGCTGGATGCCCGACACAGTTTTTAGCTAGTGCTTGCGAAAGCCTTCTTAAAAAATACAAGAGCAGGGGTCCAAGCGTCGAAGGAAGGGAGAGGAGGCCTATTTATGTTATGCCGTACTTACATAGCATTTCCCACAATGTAAAAAAGGTGGCTAATAGGTACGGTGTTGATGTACTGTTTTTAGCGCCTACAAAGTTAGGTCAGATCTGTTCATTAATGACTAAACAGAAGAAGGCAAAATGCAAAAAAAAAGCATGCGAACGTGTTCATTAGGTGTGTATCTGCTGTTGTATATCTGATCCCTTTGTCGTGTGGGAGGGTGTACATAGGGCAGACGGGGTGTTGCCTCAACGAATGCTTGCGTGAGCAGTCTGGCCGTAAAAGGAAAAAATGGTGGTCATTTAGATTTCCCCTGTAGGACATGCGGTTGCACCCCCCGGTTTGAGAATGCATCAGTCATGGCTAAGGCATGTGAAAAGATCGAAAGGGAGATTATCAAAGCGTACTTTATCAGGCAATATAATGTCAAGTGCATAAGCATGCCTTCAATTTCACTTTCAGTCAGGGAAATGGTCTTCCTACATGGTCATGTGTATTGTTGTGGGTAACGCCTTGCATTGTGTTCTCTTTCATTTCTCTTCTTTTGTTTTGTTCATGAGTGTTCCTGTTTTATTTCCCATGCGAAGCTACGTAATGTTTTGTAAGGTTGTATGTTTGTTATTATATTTTTTACTCTCTCGGCGTACTGCTTCTTTGGGTTTACTCACTTGGGGCTGCTTGGAGTGACTATAAAATATTTATTTTATTGTTTTATTCGGTGCTAAGCGCTATTTTGAGTGTTTTCTAAACAAAAGTCTCTAGAGTACGTTTTCATTTTTTCACGCCTTTGTTGATTCTTGATGCAATAAATAATAAAAGATAAATTTAAAAAAAGATGAGCGCACACCTTGGTAATACGCGGTTTAGATTGTGGGGGGTATCACGTTTGTATTTTGCAATTTTTCGCTTTTGTCATTGTAGTGGCAGTCACTTTTCATTTGATTGTTTTGGGACAGCTTTGTTTGCGGAATCTTTGGTGTTGTGCGCATCGTTGAAGCGCAGCGTAGCATGCGTATATATTGGCTTCAAGAAACGACAATAAACGGTTGGTAGTCTGCGCTCTTTCCTGTCTCCCTTGTTTTCCTTCAAGTTTGTGCAGCAATCAAATTTTTCAAGGAAGTTGATGTGTAAGTGTGCGGTGCCATCACTAAATTTGAGTAAGAAAGGGACAACTTTTCGAAATTTAGCATGTAGACATGTCGAATTTAGGCTGTTCACTGCCTCTTTTGATTCTCACTTGGTTTGACACTGGGATGAACAGGTGTTCATGCATGGTAGTTTGACATTACAGCTCGGTTTGGAGCGTGTCTTGACCCTTTTATCAATGCCTTATCATGATTTGTCATTCATTCGTCTGTAATCATCCAATATCTGTAATGCGATCACTGATTACGATGTTTGGCAGCATATATAAATGGCTGCGGTTTCTGTGAATAAACAGTCGGAAGTTGCCGTCCGTGTCTTTGACCCTGTTCTTTTGGCGACTAACAAGTTTTTCTCAAATAATACACCAACTATCTCGGCAACAAGCTTTGTTAAACTAGATTAAATCACTCGTACCATAATATTTTAGGCAAAGCAGAGAGTGCACCAGGCAAGCTAGAGACCCTTTTGTAAGGCAAGTTGATATCTGTTCGTAACAGCCTGTAACCCCCCCCCTAACAGTCCCGCCTTGAGAAAAACTGCGAGAAAAAGCTGACCATCTTCTCTTTTTTTGACAGTTTACCCTAAGAAAACAATTGATGAAGTTTTCTTTAAGGCATAAATTAGTTATAATTACTAATCATCAATTACTTCGACTGAATATATAATTCACAACTATATTATAACATGTTCGATCTGTAAGAACTGCTTTTCATTAAGCTGCTAGCTGATTTATTACCTTTATACTATTAACCAGGGTTTAATGACCCAAAATCATACTATGATTATGAAAGAAGCCACAGTGGAAAGCTTTGAAAATTTCGACCACCTGGGGTTTTTAAATGTGCACCTATAAGAACACAGGCCTCAAGGATTTTCGCTTCCATTGAAAATGTGGCTACTGCAGCCAAGATTCGATCCCGCGACCTGCAGGTGAGCAGTCGAGTGCCTTGTCTACTAGACCACCATGGCGGGGATTCATTATCTCTTTCGAGGCATCATATTCAATGTAGCAAATATTATACAGAGGGAATTACAGGGTTTTAAAGCTTCTATAGGTGCCAGAGATGCGCAGCGCAAGGAAAGATGATGAAACAGAGCGGCACTGTTCTGTCATGCATACAAATGTAAACATTCTAGATGACAATCACATTTTGTGAACATAAGACTGTGATGAGTCCCTTCATGACCTCGTCAAAATTAGGTTCCCACCCAAACCTATTCACAAATGATAAATGTATGCAATGTTCCATTGTTAGGACACCCATCATTTGTCCTACATAATCACTGCCATACCGTCCTCTTTATCCTGAAAAAGAAACAGGGCGTACAAGAATTGAACAAGACATACTATATTACAAAATACTCAGCCCCAGCCAAGCTTCAGGCCTCAGCCCCAGCCAAGCTTTCTCAGCTCGCTGGACTGCCCACAGTTGCTCTAATGCTCTGAGAGCCAAGCAGAGCCTGATTCGAAACTGCCTCTTTATGGTTCCTGCCTGTTTTGTCTTCTAAAGATGTGGGCAAGTGTTGCCCCAGCACCGCAAACCTTGCAATTTTCTGTGAAATAAAGATCAGGGTAACAGAGATCAAAGAGAACTGGGTTTGGATAAGTATGTGTTTACAGTTGTTATCACATTACTGCCAGCTCTTTATTTAATATGTCGTGTGGCGAAGAGTATTTGCACCTTCCTAGCTTGTAGTGCTGCGTTATGCATTCCTCCCAATACCACTATTTCCGGCGTAGAACTTCATTCGAGGCGGCATTTGCAACGGTACGCTTCATAAGCTCTCGAGCGGCCGCGTGCGCCACTTTGTTGTCAGTGAGCAAGGTTTGACTGTGTGCGCGGGTCCATATGATGAATGTGTCATTTTTTTTCACAATTTTTCGCTCGTTATTCATTACAATTTACAGTGCTCAAGAAACATAGCCGTTAGCACAGTTACGTATCGCCGCTTGCGAGTCACTAATTACTACTTTGGCCTCTGTAGTGACCACCTTGAGGGCGATGGCCACCTCCTCAGCCGTCTCTGTGAGTGGTGTTTGCATCGTAATGCTCGCCTAGCATGCCTCTTCGCAGTCGACCACCAAGGCCACGCAATCACACCTGTGTGCATATCTGGCCACGTTTACAAATATCACTTCCTTGCAATGTCCGAATTTCCTCTACAAGTCCTCCACCCTCTGCTTTCTTCGACCAGTGTGATGTTTTGGGTGCATATTTTTGGGGAATGACAGAACTACTATTTTTTCCTTCATCTTCGCAGGTACCTTGGCTTTCTCACCTTCCTGCGTATGACAGTGTATACCCAGATCTTCGGAGAAGTAACTGCCTGTTTTTGTCTTTGAAAGTCCTTCATACTGTGCTATGTCATGCGCTTCTACCTATTTGTTGAGAGCATTGTGTAAACCTAGTTCTAATAATTTCACTACGTGTGTTCTTGGGTAAACATCATCATTATCATCAGCCTGACTCCGTCGACTGCAGAGCAAAGGCCTCTCCCATGGTCCACTAGTCAACGCAGTATTGTGCTTTTCATTGCCACGTTATACCTGCAAACTTTTTAATCTCATCGGCCTACCTAACTTTCTGTCTCCCCTTCGTGCATTTGCCTTCTCTGGAAATTCATTCAGTTACCCTTACCAGCGGTTGCCCACATACGTGTAAATATAAGGGTAAACATAAAGCTTGCTTATACACTTTTCTAATTAGGTAATCTAATTTTATCTTCTGGGCCGCCTGCCATTTTTAATAAGCGGCAACGTACTTGATTCTACGAAGGACGAAAACTTTCACAGGCTTAATTGTGTAACCTTTTTTTATACCACTATGTCTGTTTGTAATTCATTTTAGCAATCCGATTGTCTGATTAACCACGCTTTCCAACTTGCGAACGGTTTCTCTTTTGTGCCCATTGGCTGCAATATGCAAGCCTAACACGCATATCTCGTCTACTTTGGGAGTGATGAGACCATCTAAGGTTGTGAACCGTATCTTTCCTTCTGCGTTACTTCCAATTTGTTCACTGTCTTCGGGTTTTCGACCTCTATGCATAGGTTTGTAAACTAGTAGCTCCAATTTCGCAGCGAATCAGACGAGGCCTGTGCCCTCGCTATGAGCCGTGTTCATGGCTCTCGGTAGTGTTTGTTCTCTTTGGCCGTCACATCCCCGAGTTACCTACAGAGTAATGTCATCTGCGTGCAGACTGTGGCAGAGCCCGTCGATCTCCCCCATTTCTGCAGGAGACCCTATGAATGAGAGGTTACAGAGCAAGGGCGAAATCGCCGAGCTCTGAAAAGTGCTGGCGCTACCCATCTCTATCTCTCCGAACTCGACATCCCTGGATGATCCTCGTTGTCCTGTGCATGAGAAAATCCCGGACATGGTCATACCTCACTTTACTGAGTCTTGACTGATCGATAGGTGGGGTTTCACGTCCTAAAATGGCAGATTTCTTAGCACTTCCCTGGTCAGATAATTAGTCAACCTGTCACGGAAAGTGTTTGTGTTATTTAGACATGCCATGCTATCTGGCAGGGAGTTCCAACATCGGACAGCACGTGAAAGTACTGAGCTATTGAATGCACGTGTTGACCCGTAAATGCACGAAAAGCTAAAATGATTATGAAGCCTGTGTGACATAGAGTAGGGTCGTGTCAAGCATGCCAGTGTTCGAGATGAGTGAATGAATTTGTGAAACAGTGTCAGCAAGGCAATGTCACGGCGGGTACTCAAGGGTTGCAATGAAAGGTCAAGGTTGATTTGCGTGATAATAGACTGATATTTGTAATTGTTGGAAATGAAGCGGCTTGCCCTGTTTTGAACTCCTAATATGTTGATCAGGTATTTATGGTGAGGGGACCAAATAGGGGAGGCGTACTCGAGTTGAGGGCGAACAGGAGTGAGGTATGCTAGCTTACGTATATTCTGAGGAGTGTTTTTTCGATTTCGACACAGGTATCCCATGGATCGGGAACCTTTGGCTGATATGGAGATGATGTGGTCAGACCAAGAAAGATTTGAAGTCAATGTAATCCCCAGGTATTTATATTGTGTAGCAATTGCAAGAGTGTCCTTATTGATATAGTATGAATACAGTGAAGGTGTAGCTTTCTGTGTAATTGACATTACTTTGCATGCCATTAACCATGTACAGCACCACTTACTTCTATGTTCTAGGTTATGTCGAAGAACCAGATGATTGTCCGTATTTTTTGTTGGGCAATAGACTATGCAGTCGTCGGCAAATATTCTTATAGTAGAGGATGTGGGCGATCGTTGATGATTAAGAACCGAGGACGCTTCCCTGTGGCACAACACACGATACTTCATTTGAGGAGGATGAAAAGTTATTTGAAATGGTGAATTGGTGACGATTAGAAAGAAAATTCCGAAGCTATGATAAAGTCATATATTCCAGTTTAGAGCTGAAAGTTTTGAAATAAGGCGGCAGTGTGCGACACGGTTGACCCCTTTGGAAATGTCAAGAAAAAAACAGTCAGCTTGTAAGTTCTTGTTCAAGTTTGTGTGTAAGTATGTTGTAAATTCAAGAACTATGTTTCACACAATAGACCCTTTCTAAAACTATGCTGATTATAGAAAAAGAAGTTGTAAGTCTCAAGGTGTCTGTAAATCTGCGAGGTGATAATGTGTTTGGGCAACTAACAAGAAATGCATGTCAAGGAGATTGGACTAGATAACTTATTGCCTTTTTTTAATAATACCAGTATATCTATATAAGGGAGGAGGCCAGTTGCGAGTGCGCTTAATATGTGAAGAAGAATTTCACTTGACACTGTGACTGTATTCCGTAACATCTTTGAGTTTACACCACCTACGCCACATGAAGATGACATCTTAAGGTTATTAATGAAGTGATGATATTCCTCCTGATAAGATTTCTATGAGTACCATGTATTGGTAGCTGAGAACAGGAACATGAGGTATGCTTGAGGTGTCTTTTTTTGTGAATACTGAACTGAAGAATGAATTAAGAGCCGTAGAACATTCACTGGGAGGGGAACATTGCTGCTGTCATGCAAGGTGATTTCATTAGATTCGTGGCTAAGACTTTCCACAACTTAGCTGGATTATTTTTAAATAGTTCAGAAAGGTGGTTAAAGAAATACGGTCCAATCTCGATAATCTGAACTCAAAGAGGCCCGAAAATTTGTTCGAATTAAAGGAAGTTTGAATTAATGAAAGCTAAATAAACGAAAGGCTCTCCATGCAGTGGCCCATGTTTATTGAGCTAACACACAAGGAGGAAGTTTCAGAAGACTAAGGTTCAATACACGTTTGCCTGGGCTAAGGTTCAGAAGTGTTCCCACTTTTGAACCTTAGCCCAGGCAAACGGGTGTTGCACATGTTGGTGTCACTTCTTCCCGCTGCAGTGTAGTGCGTTCAGAAATAACACACCGTGAGTGTACTTCATCTCTGGTTACGTTGGCAGGAAAATTGAATAAGTGTCCAAGTGCAAAGAGGGCCTAGCTTCCCTCACAAGTACCCCTGGGGAGGCCGCATCTAAACATCACGAAAGTGCCCCCACATAGATGAGGTGTTTTCAAGAAGGCTGCTTACATCATCCCTCACGCGGCCTTTTTTCTACAATAAAAGCAATTGATAAAGCTGTCTAGAGCCATTTCACGAAAACTCTATAGTTGGTGACATGTTTTGGATTGCACTGGAAAAGTCGGAGTGGTTGCCAGTGCATTTTTTGAGTTATGCAAACTCAGTTGCGGGCACGGGACGAATGCAAGCATGGTCTCCAATGTGTTCGTATTTGCCTGTTTGCAGGTCCTGTTTATGCTCACTGCTTCGAATTCAAGTTCAACCCCCGCAATCAACAAGAGGGAACAGCATCAGCTTCCATTTCCAAGGTATTTGCATCTGTCGTCGACACCACTTCTGGCCACGTGTAGCAAAGACGCCTTCGTCGAAACCATCTGCCAATCATCGACAACCACGCCATGGACCGCTGCCTACTTAAGTGGCCCGGCGGACGCCCACCAACTTAGTTGCGGGCATGGGACGAATGCAAGCATAGTCTGCAATATGTTTATATTTGCCAGTTTGCAGGTCCCAAACAAGATCCGTGGCACTTGTTTGCTTCCGAGTCCACGGACAAATAAACGTCGATACAACTGAGTCATCATAATACTTTTAGCAAGCTCTAGTTATTTTGCCCTGAACAAAGAAACGATGAGAAAAAGAAATAACAGAAGATGGGGTAGGATCACTTCGTCAATGAAACAAAAAGCTTACATCACTGGGGTCACAAGCTGGTATGTTTGGAAACGTATAGATCTTCACATGGTCTGGAGCAAGAACCGGTAGGTGAGCTGCCGTACTCTTGCCATCAACTTCCCCAGCATGCTTCACGATAGCAACCTGTATGGGCAACTGGAAAGTACAAATGAAATGTAATACTAGCAGAAATGCATTGTTGTGCAAGTAGCATGAGAAGCAACACTGGACAGGTGGCGAGAACAAACGAAGTGCTCACTCAGCCATTTTTTATTTCACATGCAGAAAGTACACTGCTCGCAGAATGAAACACGACATGAAAACTTTTATTACAAAAACCTTTATAAATAACTACTAGACATAACCGCATCACGTTGCTATGTATCTCGCCGCTAAAGTTAATGTTGGCTCTGATGTAAGCAGTATAATTATGCAGATATGACACGATCAATGGATGGTGAAAACTAAGGTATCAGCATTACTTACCTCCAAATTGTCGCGTTTCAACTCGTGAGCACTGTGCCCGCTGATCTCCATACTGTCTTAGTACCTTGCAGTCTCATAAAACTTTGCAACACCTTTGGCAACAATGAGTTGGCTACCTGTAATGCTTCTAACTCTTTTACAGCGAAAGCTGTTACGAGATACTTTTCTGGTCACACGCAGTTGCAAGTTGTCCGCCGCCGCCGGTGTCCGTAACCACATCAGGCAAAATTAGAAAAAAAAAAACAGCTTGCACCAATGGCACAGTGGGACTTGAACCTAGATCCACTGGGTGCCAGCCCAATATTCTATCACTGAGTAACACCGGTGCTTGTAACTTGTAGTCAAACTTGCGTTAGGCAAGCATGACATAGCACCAATGGCACAGTGGGGCTCGATCCTGGGTTTGCTGGGTGCCAGCACAGTATTCTACCACTGAGATACACCGGTGCTTGTGACTTGTCAAACTTGCTTTAGGCAGGCTTGATGTCGGTAAAGCAGTCACGTTAATACAACTCATAAAGCATTTTAAATAGCGAAAGAACCACCAGTCATCACACAATGTGATTAGCATAACGAGTGGGCCGTCCTATGCTCTAATCCATTACAAAAGCTTGTTCTTGTTTCCCTATTAACTGTGGCGCATACCCACTACAGCCATAATTCCTCATCATTGTCAGCCACTGCAGACAGACAATTGGCACAAAATTCCTTGCAAGTGTTTATTGGATACCAGGCTTCTCACAATAATGACAAAAAATAGCATAGCGAATGCTGGCCTACTACCCAAAAGCTTATTATTAATCCCTAGTGGGTACCAAGCCAGTGTACTTGCAGTAGTTACCCAATGAATGTTTTGAAAAAGGCTCTGAAAGTCTGAATGTTCAGACATTCTTAAGAATTTATGATTCACCATTATGACATTCAGAAACAGCCTTTATTTCCACCCCAGAATCATTTTTTGCTGCTAGATGGCTGCAATTTCACACGCCACAAATTATATTTGTGCAAAATTTACTGGAGCCTCTAAACGTACGTATATGCGACATCATGCCGAGTCCTGATAATTCAGCCCCGGTGGAAATTCAATACGACGACATTTTTCCTAATAATGCCAAATTACTTCCCCATAATATTTTGGATGGTTTACTACAAGATCACCTGCGCCGACAACGAACGTTATTATTGCTACAGACTCATCGCAATACGACGAAAAGTCGGGGGTTGGTATTTTCAGTCCGATTTCAAATTGGATTTATTTCCTTCGACTACCCGATTTCATACCCGTTTTTGTGGCTGAGTTTTTGGCAGTAGTGCTCGCCTTACGCAAGTTAGATACAGCAATTACATCAGCTGTCATAATAACAGATTCCCTATCTCTCTGTGCAGCACTTTCTGTTGGTGCTGATAATCACGCAACAAAGGCGTTCCGTTCACTAGTACCTGCGCATTTGAGAAAAGTACGATTAGTTTGGGTGCCTGGACATAAAGGTTTGTTTCTAAATAAAATAGCCGGTTCCTTAGCTAAGTCGTCAATCAGCGAACCAATTCTAGCGCTTTGTCCATCATCCGCTTACGTGACTGTTGTGTTCTGGGGTTTCGGTTTCGAATTGACATGTAAGGATGCCAGGGGGCGCCGCTCTGGCATCCGGGATTTCAAGGCGACTGTAAAATAAAACGAGTGTGTGTTAGGTAACCGTGGAGTGCGGTGTTGTGCTTTCTTCCGGCGCGTAGCGCCAACCCGCGTGTTCGGGCTGGTCGGTGTCTCCGCTGGCCGCGTACGTCTCCGTCGGCCGTCTTCTTCTTCTTCTGCTTCGTTGGGACCTGCCAGCCCCCAACACAGCAGTGACTGCTGCTCGATTCCGCAGACGTACGCTTATGCAATATAAAGGTTCAGCACTAACAAACTCTACAGAATATCGCCATTTATTATATCCCTGGCGAAGAGACTTTTGCCGCACTCGAAAACAAGAACTAGCTATCACAAGGCTGCGTTGCCGTGTACCAAATCTAAATTTCTATAAACACAGGTCTGCTCAGGCACCTTTGCCACTGTGTGCATTATGTGATGAACTGGAAACAATAGACCATTTCTTTTTGACCTGCAGGCGGTTTAACACATTACGAAAAACCCTATTAGAAATACCTTTACGTGGTATTGGTATGAACTTATCTTTGCCTGTCATTTTGTCTTTTGGAGCTTCCATTTACGGTTTCTCTAATGCGACAGTATGCGCGGCCGTCCGGGACTATATTGATGAAACTAATAGGTTGACTAATTAACCAGTTTTATTATCCTAACATGTCCACATAATTACATACGTATAAAATCAGATTATTGCTCTATTCCAAGAATAAATTCGTTTATGTAAATATTTGTATGCATTACATTAAGCACCACACTTTCCTAGGCTATCGGTAATCTTTCTGTTAAACCTCCATTATTTCAAATCTGAACAGTAAATTTTAACACCACTCGATTCTTGGCCAATCCCCCACAGTGGGTATGCGCCACTCTCAATAGGAGAACAACAACAACAACAAGGACGCTCTTCTAGCTTTCGCTGTGACTGTGCTGCACCTACTGTGCAGGCTTGGTGTTTTTTCATCTGACTTCGCAAAACAGCGAAACGCTGGTGCATGAGCATAGGGCTGCTTCAGAGAAAAGAGCAGTGCTTGTGCAGTGATATCATAACAACTAGAAGGGTACACGGGCTGTTCGCTGATGCCTGTTGTAGTAGCGCACGCTAACACTCATGTCTGCGCCATTATAATCAAAGTTAACAGTTGCGGATAGAGCTACGCAGCCTCCTACCTGTGTATCTCTTCATACTCCTTCATTGAGCCAAAGATTGACAGGGGTTCCTTTCCTGACGTGGAGTGATGTTATCACATGAGCCCTCCGTGCGATGGAGATGGACAGCTTGTTTCATCTTTGCTTTAGCAGTGTTCCTCACTAGCGCTCGCAAAATATTATCCACGGGACAGCATTAGAGAAGGCGACATTGGAGTTCAATGAACCAAAGGATCAAGCAGGATTTCATACAAGCTACTCCACAATAGACCGTATTCCTACTATCAATCAGGTAAGAGAGAAATGCGCGGAATACAACCAACCCCATAGATTACTAGATGGCCATCTAGTAATCTAGTAATGCCATCTAGTAATCATAGATTACTAGATGGCATTTGACTCAGTCAAGACATCAGCATTAATGCAGGCACTACGAAATCAGGGCATACAACCAACCCCTAAACATAGCCCTCATAGATTACTAGATGGCATTTGACTCAGTCAAGACATCAGCATTAATGCAGGCACTACGAAATCAGGGCATCAAAGAACCCTACATAAACATACTGGAAGAAATTTACAGTGGATCCCCAGCCATCATAGTTCTCCATAAAGAAACCAACAATCCCAATGAAGAAGGGTGTAAGGTAGAAAGACACAATGTCTCCAATGCTATTCGCCGCATGTTTAGAGGTGGTTTTCAGGACCCTAGATTGGGAAGAATTCGAGATAAAGAGTTAATGGGGAGTATCTTAGTAACCTGCAGTTTGCTGATGACATTGTCTTGATGAGTAACTCAGGGGACAAATTACAGCTAATGTTTACAGAACTGGGCACAGGCAGCAGGAAAGTAGGTCTGAAAATTATTATGCACAAAACTAAAGCAATGTGCAACAGTCTCGGCAGAAAACAGCACTTTGCAATAGGTGGAGAGACGTAGAGGGATATGTCTACTTAGGTAAGGTAGTAACCAAGGAGCTGAACTATGACAGTGAAAGAACTAGACTTAGAACTAGACTAATAAAGATGGGGTGGATCACATTCGGCAAGCATTCTCAAATCATGAATGGTAATCTGCTACTAACTCTCAAGAGGATTGTATATAACAGCTGCATCTTGCCAATACTTACCTTGAAGCAGAAACTTGGAGACTTACAAAAAAAGTTCAGCTTAAATTGAGGACGAGCAGCGAGCGATGGAAAGGAAAATGATAGGGCTAACCTTAAGAGACAAGAAGAGAGCACAGTGGGTCAGGGAACAAACTGGAGTTAAGGATATCATAGTTGAAATCAAGAAGAAGAATAAATGTACATGGGCCGGGCCCAGAGGGAGGATAACCGCTGATCATTTAGGGTAACTGACTGAATTCCCAGAGAAGGTGAACGCACGAAGGGGAGACAGATAGTTAGGTGGGCCAATGAGATTTAAAAGTTTGCAGGTATAACGTGGCAACAAAAAGCACAAGACCGGGTTGATTGGCAGACCATGGGAGAAGCCTTTGCCCTGCAGTGGGCGTAGTCAGGCTGATGATGATGATGATAACATTACAAACCTAGGCAAACGTGATCGTGACCACACAGTGCATTCATTACACTTGTCAGCTCGCAATGCTGGTGAGGGGCCTTTTAAGATGATGAATTTCTCTCAGTGAAAACCTTCCAACAAATGTGGCAACTCGCAAAAGTAACTGAAGTCTGCGAAGGAGACGATTGCCACTTTTGCTAGTGCAAGATAAAACGACAAGCCAACCTTGTGACTACGAGGGCAATACAAAGACTGTACCTGCTAGAACAACTGGTGTGACACCACTGCGTGGCCGGGATTGTTGAATTTCCCGTGCTCATCGCACAAGAATAGGAAAAACTGCAATATAGCGAGCTCGTGAGCTCTTTGGAAGAAGACGATGAGAAGCATTCTTTTAATGTTCTGAGCTTGTGCGGACACTAATAAATGTCTGTGTTCTTAAAGCCATGTCCATTGTTCAGTTGACCACATATTTTATATAAGGTGTTCACCTACACGAGAGAAATTGACCCTATGTTATTAGCAGCAGGAATTCCTCCGTTCTCATCATTTAGAGATCTGGCTAAATGAGTGCTCCTGTGCAGCCCTTCTCCACAACTATGAAAATAACGATATCCAGACCATCCCAGACACTACAACAAAAGACCACACTCTGTGACAAGTGTGGGAAATGCATTGTTATGCTCAACCAATGGTGCTTTTGTACTTTCATAAAAAAAAATTGTTTCTTTCCCCGCGTCTTTGAAGTTATTTCAATTTACATAAGAGTTTATTGTGCCTATATTTAAGATTTTGGAAGTATAAAACAGTGTTTTACCTGTCTGTTTCTGGTACCGAAAATGTACTTTTATAGTGACTAAAAATCGAGCCTCTTATGATGACGACATTGATCACTGACGTGGACTGGCTTGTGCAGTAGATGACATCTCGCTATGCTCCACGATGCATTTTGTATTTATTTATTTATTTATTGTACCCTGAAGGCCCAAGGGCATTACAGAGGGGGGCGCTGAATGGGAAATTATACAAAAATAGGTCGTAAATAGCACAACAAGAACATAATGCAACAATGCAATCAAACAATAGACTAAAGATAGCAGTATATACAATGTAGTAGGAAAATGCTTTGCAATTACTAATATGTACAAGCAAGGTAACTTGACATTAATTCCTGTATATACACCTTTATGCCAACAATAGCAAGATGTCATGAATTCCAAGTTAAACAGTGCTAGCTATAGCCTTACGGAAAAAGTTTGTTATCAATGATGGTGACTATGTCATTGGGAAGGTGGTTCCAGCCGAGATGTTTTGGGGAAAAAGGAATGACTGAAGGTGTTGGTATTTGCTGCTTGGATTCCGACTTTGAAGCAATGCTCTACCTGGTGCGACAAGTAATGTAGCTGTGAAATGAAGTCATTTTGAAGAAATGAATGATGGTATATCATATGAAACATTGTTAAGTGAGCTATTTTTTTTCCGTGATGCTAGTGATGGAAGACATAGGTTAGCTTTCATTAAAGATGTGCTAGAATTGCAGTTATAATTAAAATAAATGAATCGAACAGAATTGTTTTGAACGAGCTCTAGAGAGATAAGGTTTTCGTTGTGTGGCTGCAGTAGTGTACTTTGATTTGGGGTGCACTAATGACTGATAGAGTAGTAATTTTAAGGATGACTTCTTGAAAACTTTGTGACGTAAGTAGCCCAATGTGCTGCTAGCTCTACTAATAATGTATTAAATATGAAGAGACCAGGTTAGGTTTGAAGTTGTATGAATGCCTAAGTATTTATATTAACTCACAGGATCTAGGGGGACATTATTCATATGGTAGAATGGAAGAGTTTCTATGAATACATAAAATTTTACATTTGTTAATATTTAGTTGCATTTGCCAGGTATTACACCAATCACTTATATATGGTTATATCTGGTTGAAAAGCATTAGAATCGTCAATACCGATTATTTCACGGTAAGTTACACAAATCACGCAATTATGTGACATCACATGTCACTAGGGCATTCCGTGCGGGCATTGCTGTGCGGCCGATCACGTGGTTTTCTGCCTAAATACACGTGTGTGTTCTCTAATAAACTTATCACTTATTCTTGAGATACTGTCAGTTCCTCACGTTATAACACTGATTACGAGGATGGGATTCGCCCCCCGTTCTAGCACAGTAGGAACGCAGTATCGCGAATAACTGGCAATTGACGGCCTCAGAACAAAATAAACAGCATTCCTGGCTCGGGCTGACGAAACTCGGTGGCTGCGAAATTCGCCGAGGATAACCTTTTCGCCAGAAGAACAACTTACCGATAAGTACACCGCACCTTGTCGATATGATAGTGCAACTAGGGAAGCTAGATGAGTTCGACAAGAAGGATCAAAATTTTGAATCCTGTTTCGAACTTTGCAAGCATTTCGTCACCGCTAATGACATCAAAATGGAAAAGAAACTCGCAGTATTCTTGAGTGTGATAGGATCACTAACGTACGAGGTGCTCAAAAGTTTGGTAGTACATGCTGTTCCTGGAAACAAGACCTTTGAAAAGATCACATTGATGCTGAAGAAACGCTACAATGGACAGTGCTCGGTCATTGCCAAATGTTGCAAATTTAACAAGCAAGCACAAGAGGAACAGGAAAGCGTCAAGGAAAAGCGGGGTTATCCATCCGGTAAATCGGAGCGATTGGACGACACCAGTTGTCGTGATTCACAATAAAGATGGTTCGCTGAGATTGTGCGGAGACTACAAGGTCACAATTAATCCTGAGTTAAAAACTGACCACTACCCACTGCCCAAACCGAAAAATTTGTACTCTGCAATAGGTGGCGGCAAAGTGTCTTGTGCGTTGGATTTGTCAGCCGCATATCAGCAAATTCCGCTTACTGTTGAGTCCGGACCACTGCTTACCCTTAATACTCACAAGGGGCTGCTCGAGTTCCAATGCTTACTATTTGGGGCAGCTAGCATGCCCACTCTTTTTCAGTCTTTCGTGGATGAGGTGCTCAAGGGTGTACCACGCTTGGGGTGTTACATAGATGACGTCATTGTGTCGGGGAAAGACGTCACAGACTGCCAAAGGACATTGGAACTAGTCCTGCAACGACTTAGTGAGTACAACTTCACACTGAAAGAAGAAAAAGGTCGTTTTTTTTTTTTTCAGAGCGCTGTGACGTATCTTGGACACACAATGCGCGCTGAGGGTATCTATCCTACAGAAGGAAAAATAAAGGCGACCACAGAAGCACCCGAACCAATGTGCCAAGCGGAGCTGAAGGCTTATCTAGGCATGCTAACATTTTGCGCAAAGTTCTTAAAAAACCTTGCCTGCGTGGCAGAGCCCCAGTACCATCTGTTGCACAAGGGCGAAAAGTGGGCATGGACACGGGAGTGCAGCGAAGCTTTTGCTGCTACGAAACGATTGCTTGTGAAGAGTAATGTGCTCACTTTTTACGATGTCGCGAAACCAATCGCTCTGTCATGTGATGGTTCGTCGTATGAGTTGGGCGCTGTCATTTTTCATGCGCCTCCAAATGGGCACAAGAGGCCAGTGGTGTTTGCATCTAGAACACTTACATCAGCTGAGAAGAACTACACTCAGGGGGAGCGGGAAGCATGAGCACTGATGTTTGGGCTAAAATTCTATCGCTACTTGTACTACTTGGACGAGAGTTCACTTTTTATACAGATCATCAGCCACTTCTCGGAATTTCAGGTCAAGACAAGCATGTGTCGGCACGGCACTTGCCACCGCCCAAATGCAAAGATGGGCAATTACGCTGGAATCGTACAATTATAAACTAAAATACCGAAAAGCAAAAAATTTTGAGGTGGCTGATGCTCTATCTTGGCTTCCACGGCCTATTGTAGCTGTCGACCAGCCTTCCGAGTGTCTCTTGCTGTTTGACAGCATGTCCCTCAGTTCGGTTGAGGTGGCTAGAGCTACAATACCTGATCCCACTCTATCTTGCATGACACACTCCATATTAAATGAGTGGCCCTCAGAGTGCTCCAAAGCATTTAGACTATTTCATTCGCGGCGCAATGAGCCTTCGGTAGAGCAAGACTGCATAACTTGGGGATCAAGAGTAATCATTCCAAATAAGCTCCGGCTACAGGTCCTGCAGCTATTGAACGAGGATCACCCGGGATCAAGCCGCATGAAAGCGTTAGCAAGAATCTATGTGTGGTGGCCTGGCCTCGACCTTTCGGTTGAGAACTATGTCCGACAATGTTGCGTGTGCCAGGCTGTCCAAAAGCGGCTCCACCGGTTCCTTCGCAACCATGGAATTACCCCACGAAGCCCTGGCAACGCATGCACAGGAATATGCTGTAAAGGGTTTGTAGGCGTTCCTAACCCTTGTCGATGCGTTATCTAAACGGATCGAGGTCTTGCCTATATCGTTCACTACTACTAACAAAACCATTGAAAAGCTACGTAGAGTGTTTGCCGCGTGTGGTCTGCCATAAGTATTGGTGAGTGATAACGGATGCAAATTCATTTCGGAAGAGTTCGGGGCATTTTTGAAACTGAATGGGCTAAGGCAGGTCAAGACGCCACCGTACCGCGCGGCCTCTAACGGGGCAACTGAACACCTGGTGCAGACGATCAAACAAGCACTGTCAAAGCATGTCTTACAGGACAAGGCTAGCGACCAGAAACACAAGTTATTGGAATGTTTGAACAGCTATCTAAGGAGCTATAGGAACACTCCAGAATACCACTGGCCAGACCCTGGCAGAACTATTTCTGAAAATACTGCCAAGGGTAAAGCTTTCATTGCTAAAGCCAAGTTTTGAGCTCTCCATTAGTGAGCAGCATCAACGTACCAAACTGCAAAATGACATGTCACGCAAGGTTTCTCTATGTTTTGCTGTAGGGGACACTGTGTGGGTGAAGACAGTGTCGTGGGACGATGATATCGTGACACAGGTTGTTAGTCCCGTAACCTATCTTGTGAAAGTATCGCAGGCCCTGCGATTTACGCATGCTGACCACATTGGAGCCCGCTATGCAACCTGCAAGCTGTACGCAAGTACAACCTGTTCTTCAACCCTCGCAAGACGCCACCTTTTCTCCTATGGTTCCCAGGCCGTGTGGGCCTTCGATCGGGTAGCCTCTCGGAGATCCACGGACGACAGACACAGTTCCCCTCCATCGCCCACGGCCGGAACAGCTGCCTCCAGCTCGTCAGACCATCCTGGCTGGCGCTCCAGGTGCGCCATAGGCAGCCAAACGTGCAACCCTGTCGCGTGGTGAACGTGTGCGACGTGGCCCGGACAGATAACAGCCAAGTGAGTTTCAAAAGTAATCTGTGGGGGAAGGAGTGCTGTGGCGTGACGTCACACATCACCTGGGCATCCAGTGCGGGCATTGCTGTGGGGCCGATCATGTGGTTCTCTGCCTATATATACGTGTGTGTTCTGCAATAAACTTATCACTTTTTCTAGGAATGCTGTCGGTTCCTCACGTTATAACAGTCAGCAAATAGGTGAATGTGAAATGTCAATGCAGATAGAAAATTGTCAATATAGATTAGAAAAAGAAGTGGTCCTAGTACTGATCCTTGCGGCACGCTGGAACGAACTTCAGTTAAAGGTGAGTCATGATTATTAGCGGTAACAAACTGATGATGGTTACAAAGAAAGTATTCGATCCATTTAAGTATGTTACTGTCGAGGTTTAAAAGACTTAGTTTGAAAAGAAGTAGTTGATGCCAAACTTTGTTAAATGCTTTATTGAAATTAAAAACACACAGTCAGCAGATGAGACGCGATCTAAAATACAGTGTAGTTCATAAGTAAATGTAATTAGTTGCATTTCACAAAAGTATGTTTTACGGAAACCATGCTCAGTTGTAGGAACGACCACCAGGGCACCCCGCCCAGACCTCGTCTTTGCCAACTTCAGGCTAGATGCGATTCCACAAAGAGTAATAATGAAGGCAAAATGAAATTCCCAATACAACACAAGAGCAAACCCCCAAGAAATAGCGTCAAGGCCACTGTGCAAAACCAAACCATGTTTGGGTTGGGAACGCTATTTCTCGGATTTAGCATGAGCCCCAGAGTCTACCCAAAAGTTTCCGGTCAGACAAACGTGACGGCACCCAATGAAGTCTAGAGTGATGTAGAATAAGGGGAGTCTCCAAAGCACCGCATTCTTCGAAAACTTATCACTCCTGCTTGACCCAAAATGTCCATATGCAAATAAGGGCTTTGCGGCCCCAAACTTTTCGAGCACCTATTCAAAAACTTTTTACGACATGCAAGTTAAGCATTGTTTGTAACTGTACATGCGTGACTGGTCCATATCACGGGTGATTTACGGTAAAATCGAACGATTCCACTGCTTCACCCACTCATCGTCACTCACTTTGTAGATACGCCTTTTTTTTTTTTTTTACAGCGAAAGCTGTTACGAGATCACAACTCAAGTCACGCGCGGCGCCGTAGTTGCCCGCCGTCACCACCGCTGGTGTCCGTAACCACTTCGCACGAAATAAAAACAAAACCTTGTACTAATGACACAGTGGGACTCAAGCCAGTGTCCGCTGCGTGCTAGCCCAGTATTATACCACGCCGGTGCTTGGAACTTGTTCGCAAACTTGCCATAGGCAGGCTCGATGTCGGGAAAGGAATCGAGTAAGTAATACGAGTAATAAAGCGTTTTATAACTGCAAAAGAACAACCAGGCGTCACAGAATGCGAATAGCGTAAAGAGTGGATCGTCCAATGCTCTTACCCATTACAAAAGCTTTTTCTCGATCACCTATTACCTGAGGCGCATAACCACTTCAGGCATAAGTCCTCATCGTCGTCAGCCACTGCATGAACTGGCACAAAATTCCTTGCAAGTGTTAAGCTGATACCACGCTACTCACAAGAATGACGAAAAATAGCATAGCGATTGCTGGTCTACTATTTAAAATTAATATTATTAATGCCGTAGTGGGTATTCAGCAAGTGTGCTTGACCCGCTGAGCGTTTAAAAAAGGCTCTGAAGGGCCGCTCTACTGGTTTTCTTTTGCGTTTTTTTTTTGTTATGCCTTCGTGTGGTGAACTTAAATTTTCATCGACGTCATACGTGTCAACAGGTTCACACGAACAAAACCAGGCACTGGCGAAACACTTTTACCTGTATGCGTGGAATTTTGTCCCGGATGCTGGTGAGCGCTGTAAGGCAGGTGTAGCAAAAGTACATGCGTGACTTTTGACACTCTGGACAGACACCGCGCTCGTTTATGTCTTCCAGAAACTGGGACGACGATATGTGCAGGCGGGAAAACGGGTCTTCGTGTTCGAACAAACAGCTTCGCGTTATGAGCGGTCGCCACTGGCGCGTCATGCCTTCGTCTCCAGTGTCAGTGAGTAGTCTGCAACAGAAATGTCCCACCAACCACGAAGTTTCCAGCAACAGTAGGAGTCGGCACTCGCAACAAGAGTTTTGCTGACAAACTATGAAGTGACTATTCTGTGAACCAGACGACACAACTAAACATTGTTTTGTTCTGTGAACTAGACGACAAAATAAATATATTCATTACGTGAACCACTCGCGCCTTTACATTTTCGCACCGTTCCGAATGGATGGATGAATGTAGCTGTACCACCCATAGAGTTTCCTACAATACTTTCTAGTAAGTATTGTACTCTGGCGCTACGCTTCACAAGGTCCCTAGATGAAACAAGTTTCCAAGGTAGCGACACCTTTCCCTTTCCTCTTCGCCAATGTTCCTGAAGCGCCTCCTAGAAGGTTTAAAACTTTCATTCAAAAGCGAATGTTTAAGTTCTGTTGCTACGGTGAATAGATGCAAATGAAACAAAATGGAACGACATAAGGCGTAGAATAAACAGTTACCTTTATGAACATAAACGGCACAACACAAGAGCAAGCGGGATGTGCGTTACTCAACCGGCAACGTTGTGCAGTTCTATACTTTAGTTATGGTGGCTAGAATTGGCCACCATAACTTTAGTAACTTTACACCACTAGCCATGGCGTCTCGCGTAGTGCATTATAGTTCCACGGCCGCGGTATTTCGTCCAGTTCTAACTAGTCCACTTCTCCGATTGTGTTTTGTTCGTGCTGTGACACAGTGAACGTGCTTCTTGCTGGATCTTGTAAGTGCCCACAGGGCATGACGTTGTGAGGATTGATTACAACCGGCTTGTGCACACGCAAGAAAAAAAAAACTACGACCAAACTGGTACGAACACTCGTCCAGCAGCACTGCGATGACGTTTTTTTTTTTTTAAAATGTGCCCATTTGGACAACCGTGATGCCAAGTGATTCTGATGCGGTGCTGGGAACTTCCTGAAAAGCGAGAGTTCTACTGATGAGGTGTCTCGAAGCAGCGCGTTTCGGCTCATGCGGAAACTGGTCAAGAGTGAAATGTTTCTGAAGGTACGTTAATTACAACCTACAGCTGCTCTGTATACGTGCATACCCACATGTATTTGTACCAACTGGCATGCACTAGACACACATTAGACGCGCGCCTGGCGTTTCAATAAAAACTGACAAGTGAACTCGCTTCGCAGATCCGCGTCGACGTACGTTGACGGAGTTGCACGAAAGCATTCGCGTGAAATGGTTCACAGTTGCACTTCATGGTGCGCTTCATCTCGGAAAGCACGAGGTAAGTTGAAGAGAGCGAAACCATTTTCTGTTGTTTACGGCAACGCAGCACTGCTGAAAAACGCAGATATTGCATTGAACGAGCATGGCGAAACAATCTTGGTCGACTTAGCGCACACCGAAACGCTCCTCCTCTTCAGTTTATTTTCTGGCTACGATTTTATCTTGGGTCACGGCAAGAATCCGGCTGGAGCCATATGCGCATGCGTACTCGTTTTGAACCTTTTGCATATTAATAAATAACACCACCAGCCATTTGCAAGATCACGTGCAAGTAATGCACCAATTACAGACGCGGATGGCAGAGAAAAAGAGGAGTAATCGAGAGAGTGAGGAGGATGGCTCGAGAACAATAGGTGACGCTACCTTGTTTCATCTAGGGACTGATTGATTGATTTGTGGGGTTTAACGTCCCAAAACCACCATATGATTATGAGAGACGCCGTAGTGGAGGGCTCCGGAAATTTGGACCACCTGGGGTTCTTTAACGTGCACCCAAATCTGAGTACACGGGCCTACAACATTTCCGCCTCCATCGGAAGTGCAGCCGCCACAGCCGGGATTCGAACCCGCGACCTGCGGGTCAGCAGCCGAGTACCTTAGCCACTAGACCACCGTGGCGGGGCTTCATCTAGGGACCTTAACGCTTCAGCGAGCATAGGAATGATTGGTAGTACACACATTTGTCTAATGTTGAATTCCAATGGCGGAGTCGGAGCAAGTTTTTCTGCTCCTTTCAGAGCAAGTGTGTTCCAATGACAGAGTGAGAGCGAGAGTCAAAAGTTCCAATGAGAGAGCCGGAGGGGATTCAGAGCGGGAGTCCCTCCGTGGAGCAGGAAAAACTGCTCCGCCGAAATCTGTGGAGTGGACCGGAACTCCACGTGACGTATTTCCTTTAACACGTTTGCCTGCTTGGGGGCGTGGCTGGCGCGGCGCGAGTTGTGTTGATAATGGTGGACGGCATGGACGGCTCGGCTACCTCGGCAAAGCGTGCGGCAATGCTTCTGCTACTCGATAGCGACAGCAGACATCGTGGACAATAGCTGTTGCACGCTTGGCGTGATATCCATTCCACACAGGTGAATAGCGCTGAACAAGCAAACTAACGATGTGGCGATGCTGGTAAACCACGTGGGAAACAGACAGCGGAAAAGACCACGCGCAAGGTATCCTGGGTAACGCGGCAGCTTCCGCCTTGCTCCAGCAGGGCGGGTTGTGTTCCGATGGCGGATTGGGAGGATTTGCTCTACGCCAGAGTCGAGTGCTCGCTCGCGAAGTCGGTCGGCTGCACCGACTCCGCCATTGGAATTCGTACTTATATTCGTACGTATATTCGTACTTCTGCTCTGCTTTTGACTCCGTGTGTGTTCGTGTGGCATGGAGCTGTTTTCTTAGGAAAGAAGTATTAGCAAATGTTCAGCAGTTGCGCTTCACCATTTTATTTTTTTAGACTTGCTTTCCAAATCGGCTCACGAAGTTCAAAAGGGTTCAATCTTTTTTTTTTTTTCAAAGCAAAACCGGTACATAACGATAAACAAAGCCGCAAGTACGATTCGCCGCCCGCAAGTACGAAGACTAGGCAAATGTGTGTACTACCAGCGCCTCCTCTAAACAATGCCTGGGGCACGGAGGCCTGGGGAATGGCTCGCGCTCCCAGCGGAGTTGGCCCACAAAACACCTACCAGTTTGGCCTGCCTTCAGTTTTGAGCAAGCGCCGCGCGGTGACGCTCGCGACCGAGACTATTATCACTGCAGCGAGCGGTACCAGCTAAGCGTTTTTCATCTGTGGCCCAAAGGGGCGCGTCAGTCGAGAATTGTTCGAGACCTGCAACTGTGCATCACTGTTTCTGAGGCTATGCAAAGTGTTGCGTTGTTGCACCATTCGCCACAAGTGACGCTAGCAACCGAGAACATTTTTAGAATGAAGGAGGAAAAGAGTGTGGCAGCTGTTTTTCTTTTCATGTGGCAGGCATCTTCCTAGAGGAGGCGTTGGTACTACCCATCATTCCCATGGTCGCTGAACCATAGCCTCCTATATACTTTCTGTGCCCGCTCGATCCCCGCGCTTTCCATTCTATTGCACCGTCGCGTCTAGTTCGAGACAAGCCGATAGGGGGCGCCGGCAGCCTTGGAGAGTGCAGACGACGCGTAGTCTTTTTGCTTACTCAGTGAGCATCCCAGAAAGCATAAATATCTTCGACGCAAATGTAAAAACGCACTATTATATTCATCCTGGACAACTTTACCATCGTCAGCAAGCATTACCGTAAGTATAAATGCATCATATAAGTAAACATAAGCGTATGAATGCGGATTGCGTATCGCGTTGTCTGTGCACGCGCTGCGTCGTGTTCACGATAAACTGATGCGCTAAACTCATACTTGTCCCCAAGTATATTAAGTCCCCGGTACCCTAGAGCTTCATAGGTTAATCCACAATACTTGTCGCTGCTTCGCCGCTTTAAAAAGATATAAGAAAGCGACATGACAGCACCACATGACGGCTCCTTACTTTAGCGGCATTACGTTGCGAAGCACAACGCTGCGGGTTGGTTTCGCAGCCTCAAAGTCGCATTTTGACGAATATGAAATGCAAATATGCTGCGTACGTGTGCGTTAAAACATTTTTCTCGCCGGCAGGTTTCCTGCCAGCGCGCAGTCTTGACGGCCACGGTGAAGAGTCGCATCTGATCAAAATTAATCCATAGTCCTATATTACGGCATGCCTCGCATTTTCATTGCGGTTTTGAAGTAAAACCCGAAACTCAAGTGACAACGCTTGTTACTTTGTTCTGGACATCAACTTTTATTTTGTTGGTATTTTGCGAAGATGCATATGGTGCTTAGGAAATTCCCAACATCAATGAAAGAAAAATAGTACAGTCAGTCAAGCAGCCGCAAAAACACAATTCACAGTTTTAGAACTTTTCTCGACAAGGGCTTGTGGTGAAGTGCCTTCCTCACATCGTGTTTGTCAGTCACGCCCAGGGCGTAGTTCGTGAACACAGGTTTGCAAAATTTCATGCAAACAAGCTCCAGAAACTGCAAGCGGTGCTCAATGCAAACATGCTTAAAAACTTCACTGTTTGCCATAGCAGAAACAGCATTGCTGACTGTTTCCTGCAGAGGCCTTGGTATTGCTCTGCGCTTGCTTAAGATGAGTTAAGTGTACTTTTTCAGCGCGTACAAAACATGAAAAAGCTCATTTGAGGGGTACAGTAGCCCACCTCTGTCTTGGTGCCTAATCAGACTGTCAATGGGGGCTGAGGACGCTGGCTTCGTGACAACTGAAATGCAGGAGCTGCAAGCAATCTTTTATTGTATGACACGGGCCACGAAGCCTCCCACCATAGCAAGTGCTGCTGTGTCCACAGTCGGAAGCAAGCTTGCGGGACTTCTTAGGAGGTCTTCAAGAAGCTTCCTAGCTTCTACTGGAAACTGACTTGCCTGAACTTCTTTCTGTTTACTTGTAACTTTAAGTGCATCTGAGCCATGGCTTGATGAATCCACTACGTTACTGGTTTTTGAAGCAGAAATTATGCCAGTTTTTAAGGCCTTTTCAACACCAGACAAAACAGACCGAACGTCAGTCTGATCTTTACTTCCTGCTGACCTTCTTATCCAACCGAAAAAAGCATTCAATCGGGTCAGACGAGAATTTCCTCGTCAGCACAAACTTGAAGGAGACTACATCTAGTAGGTATTTGGTGCACTCAACATTAGACATCGTAGTCAGCATAAGTGCATGATACGTTTCCTTAGTGAGGAACTGCTTTGGCTGGCAGTCACGTCTCAAATCTTCAAGGTATTCGAGGAAAGATGACAAGAGCCACACAAGGCGCTCATCAGAAGCAGACTCGTATTGCTTGCAGTCTGGCATATTCTTGTGTATGTGTTGGACACAGTTACTCACGTCCATTAAGACAAACCATCGATGCACTGTGTCCATGAACTCAATTGTTGGGCCTGCATCAGCAAAGGTGATGTCAGACGTGTGTCCAGCTTGCTCCTGCAACAGTTATAATGCTGCTGTAACTGCAGGAGAGAAAAGCTGAACAGCTTTGTGGACGTTCATGGCTTCAATACTTGATGGAAATACATGCTTCCGTGTGAGGAATCGTACAGGTTTGATTACACTCCCCTGTTGCATCTTGTACAGGCTCTTCAGATGAGAGGATGTAACTTCACCGTTTTTTCCCATGTCTCGGGCCAGGAACTGCGACCTGATATTCTTTATCAGATGGCATTGATCAAAGGCGATGAACAACTTTCGGTCGGGATCTTGGGGATGCTTTATAGAATGCTGCAGTTTCCCACTGCAAAGCATTTCCAAAGCAAGGACATTAATTTTGTGATTGTCCGTCACAATGCGCATTACAATGAAGCTAGCTGTCTCCACTTCTTTTAGCACATATTTCATCAGCATGAACAGTTGCTGTCCAGTGCACTTCTTGGTGAAAAAATACCCCACGGGTATTCGAATGCGCACAGAGAGCCCTGACAAAATAAAACACAACAGTGAATTTGCTAGGACTGGTTCCCCTTTTGTTGGTGTTCCACAATCCTTACCCAAGTCCACCTCTCCAACGAAGGCATCTCTCTGCTTGTTGTATTGCAGGCGTTGCCGTATTCTCATTTCGTCAACAACCAGAGAACACACTTTCGCTTGCTGGGGGCTCAGATTTTCTAGTTCCGCTTTCAGACGCTCTTTCACGAGACTTGTAAATCCCACTTCGCCAGTAGTCACGCCCAGAAACCTCTGTAACGTGGCCCTGCTTGGAAGCTTCAAGAGATTTTTCCTTCTTATAAATTCATAGGCCTTTGTTGACAAATTTCTCAACACAATGCAATTACGAACAGTAACCTCGGAGTAAGTAGGTCAGATTTTGGCGAAATTGTTCACCTGGTCAACGAGGATGCAGGCTCCTACGTGCTTTTCTCGCGCAGCTTCAACTACCTTGGCAAAAGCAGTCAAATTGCAATCTTCTTTTAATTGCTTCAGTTCTTCTTTATATTTGTCAATTGTTTGACGAAGCCGTTGTATTTGCGTCTTTAAATCGCGCTCCTTTCGTCTGAATTTCTGACGTTCTAAAACAGAAATACTACTGCGAACATCTACCTGGGTGGCTTCGTGCTTTGAGGTAGGTTCAGAAGGAGCATCCACCTCAACTTGTAGTGGTACGGTGAAGCACGGAACTTCTGCGAGACCCGGAGAGCTAAAACTTGAGGTAAGTCCATCCGCAGGCACGGTGTCTTCATCGGCTCCAACAAAAAGGCCTGTTGCAGTCCTTGTCTCGAGAGGCCGCGCAGCAGCGTTGTCAGTAGCAAGCGCTTGTTTCCTCGCAGCCGCATCACTCCGCGGTTTCTTCGGCTTCGGCTGCATGTACTCCGGGTAGTCGTCGAACACGCTGGGAGTTGCACTCCTCTTGAGTTTTCGAGTTTTACATCCTTCTTTGTAGTCCGTCAGGAGAAAATGTCGGCTGCACACAACGGAGTAGCGTGATGTCGTGTTCGGCATCCAGTCTTTCCTAGCGATGGCTTTCAACCAGGCTGCCCTCGCTTCACTGTCACTAGGAATTTCATGAAACGAAATCCCCAGTACCTTACGTTTCGCATGAGATTTGCGCTTTGGAACACAGCAGTAGGCCATGGAATCACGAGAACACGCACAAGTTCTTCAATCGCGGGAACACAACGCGCACGTCGACTGCGGCCTGCGGCGATCCAAGACGAACTGCCTTCACGCTTTCCAGGGCTGGTGGCGCCATCTCTTGGGGAACGGCGTCAGCCAGTGGGATAGCGCGGACGGAGGCTCTGCCTCCTTCGAGCGGGCACAGAAAATATAGGAGGCTATGGCTGAGCGATCGCAGCGCCAGAGCACGACCTCCTCTATGTTTATAGAGGAGGTCGTGCGCCAGAGTGCCCTCTAGTTAATCTTGAGAAACTCTATGGTACCACCCTTTAGATCAACGGCGGCTAACGCCACCTAGCCGTGATCCTTAGTGAACTAACCACAAGACATCTTTTTTTTTCCCCCTTTAAATAGTGAAGTTGAGGACTGGTACCTTGCAATGAAGGGTTTGCTCTTCACTCTTGCCTTGACTTTAGTTATCAGTCAGATAACCTTCTTCAAGTTAATTCTACCCGCTTAAACTCTATTTTGCCCTCCGTGTCCCTAAACCCCAGTGCTTTGAAAAACTCTGCGCTATCATCTTGAACTATAGGGTGAAACCCTTTACAGAACATTATCAAGTGTTGGGCAGTTTCATCCTCCTCTCCACATGCACTGCATATCGTGTCTACCCCTTCGTATTAGGCCCGATATGTCTTGGTTCGCAATACTCCAGTCCTGGCCTCAAACAGTAGGGAACTACCCCGAGTATTATCATACATTCTTTCCTTGGCAATTTCCTGCTTAAAAGTTCAATACATCTCTAGTGCGGACTTCCTAATCATGCCGATTCTCCACATATCAGTCTCGGCTTCCTTCACCTTCTTCTTAACCGATAATTCTTTTTGGTTTGGCCCCCCGCTGTTTTTTAAGTATTTACCCGTAACTTTTCTGGTTCGCTTCCTCCATTTTGTATAGACATTTTTCATGTACAAGTAGCTGAAAACTTTCCTAGCCCAACGCTCCTCCCCCATTTCTCTCAATCGCTCGCTTCTCAAATTTTATCTTGCTGCTAGCTTCCCTGCCCTCAAATGATGTCCATCCCATATCACCTTGTACTCCCTGATTTGGTGTATTCCCATGAGCTCCTAAAGCAAGCCTACCTATTCCACGTTGCTTAATTTCAAATCTTGTTTGAAAACGTGGCCTTTTTGGCATGTTTTCAAAGAACGCTTCCTGGGCGCTTACAAATTCAGCCATGACCCCCTTGCTCACAACTATAAAATACTATGCACGTGCAAGTTCGGTGTTGCTGCGTCTACTCGCTAGGCTAAGCATTAAAAGATTCGGTTTTGCTGCGCCTACTCGCTAAGCTGTGTGTTCTGGTGCTACCATCAGATCTCTTAAAATGCATTGCCGGGTGCCTATTCCTTTACAACTTCCAGCATCTCTCCACCTATTGCAAACTGCTGTTTTCTGCCGAGACTGTAGCACATTACTTTAGTTTTGTGCACATTAATTTTCAGACCTATTTTTCTTCTTTCCATGTTCAGTTCTGTAATCGTGAGCTGTAATTCATCTCCTAAGTTACTCATTGAGGCAATGTCATCAGCGAATCGCAGGTTACTAAGATACTTTCCATTAACTCTTATTGCTAACTCTTCCCAAGCTAGGGTCCTGAAAACCTCCTGTAAGGACGAGATTAATAGCACTGGAGAGATTGTATCTATCTGCCTTACACCCTTCTTTATTGGGATTCTGCCGCTTTTTTTTATTGGCTGTGCATCCACTGTAGATTTCTTCCAGTATGTTTATGTAGCGTTCTTCGATGCCCTGATTCAGTAGTGCCTGCATTACTGCTGATGTCTTGACTGAGCCCAACACCTTCTCGTACTCTATGAAGGCTATGCATAGGTGTTGATTGTATGTGAAGGTGTTGTTTAATATGTTTATAGCACGTGATAATGTTAACATTTTGGTACATTTCACAGTGCAGTTAAGTGCGCCGTGTTTTGGTCGGTGCATCTTCTTTTCACGATCTAGCAGTAATTTATTTTGGGCAAAAAATATCAGTTAAGGTCTTGTTGCTTTTTCCCACTTCATAATGCAAATTATTTAACAAAAGATCACATCTCATACATCAACAAAAGGACCAGGGCTGTGGAGGGTCTTGACACTTAAATCATGCACTACCATATTATACAATTTTCAACTGCAACTCAATGACCACTGCTTGGAATAATTAATGCATAATAAATTCTATTGTCACAACATTTGTTTGTGTAAACCTTTGGTTGTGAAAATGTGCTCAGACGATCAACATCAGCTGGTCCATTAGTTTTTAAACAGCACCCAAATGGTACTCCATGCCTCCTGATTATAGCAGAGCGTAATAGTATTTGCTTAAAATATGTGGTCAATAGGTACAAAACTACAGCTGCAGCACATTAGGCAAATTATTTGCAGTTAAAGAAAAACTAGGAGCACTTGATCACAGCACTATTGGGAGTCTGTCACTATGTACAGATCTTTTGTACTTGCATAGGTTTCTGTGCTTGCAAGCTCATGCACAGCAGAGCAGAAGGAACCTACATTGCTCTCCATTAAAAGCATAATAAAAGAATTCGATTTATCTTTTGCAGCCATACATTGCGACTAGGAAGTTTGTCTGGTTGAAATTAGTTGAGAACGTAAAAGTACTTATAATCTTTAGATGCCATAGCGCCCCCTGAGGAGGCCTTGGTGGTCAAAAAGAAAGTGCTTCCTTAGAAGAAAAGCCAAGACAAGGCTTCTCTTCATTGTGATTAGAAAAAGCCATTGTTAGTCTTAGGCAGTAGAGTTTTAACACCCTTCGCTAACACCAAGGAAAGTCGACTGTTTTTCTAGGTCTTAAAGTTTTTTGCTGGCCTCGGAATAATGTTATACTAAGCTCTATTTTTACTCTTTATATAGCTTCTTTGCTATCCGTTAACAAACTGCTAATACCCGTACGTAAAATGTCTAGAAATTCAAATACTTCTGAAGTCAAGATTGTCACAAGTTATTTGCTTTTTCTTCAGCGTGTCAGGATGGCGTCATAACATATTGAACTTCACTGTAATGAATGGAATATTTTTGCTTTGATTGAACAGGTGCTGTTTCAATTGCCATGCATTTGCATAGATTGTCAAACACATCAAAAATGATCGAATAATAAATACCCCAACTTAGTAAACAAAAAAGTTGTATAATTCAAATGTGGTGTTTCGTTGCATGTCATGAAAAGGGTAACATCATTCACTAAAAGCACTGTTGGTGATTTCTATAGTCATAGAACTAATTGAATTTAAATAATTAGTATTGACGTTCCACCTTGTTGCATGTACATAGAGTAGCACGGTATTTATCCTGTTCTTTATGCCTGTGCATTTCATTAATGGCATTTCAACAACCCGGAAGTCGTATTAATATTGCCTGTCTTTGTCATATTTCACTCCGACTTAACATTGTGTCCGATCCTAAATGCCAAAAGAAATTAATATGTCCCATTTCCCATTCACCACGAAGAGGTTTCTTTTTAACCCATTGTTTGAGGCAGTGACGGCATTCTGCTGTAGAGCACTAGAGCAATATGTTTGTACAGGACGCTATACCATTGGTCGCATTTACATGCTTTTTTGGTCTACACATGTAGTTTTAAAAATCCTCAATGTAAATGTGGCTGTCTTCATATAAATGTGAAGTAGTGCATTAAAAAAAAAAGTCTGAATCTCTATTCTGCGCCTAGGGTAGTAGGAAATGGTGCCGTGCAGTCAGGGGCAGATTCAGTCATTCATTCTAAGGGGAGGAGGGGTCGCTTAAAGTAACATTGGAGAGAGGGGCGTGGTCATTACTTTTTTTTTTTACTAGCACAAAAACTCTATGATAGCAAAAATACTATTATTGTGTGCTCAAAGGAATCACACTCATTTGTCCTAATTGGTAATAGCAGGTGGACGGCAAGCACTGAAGAGAGGGGGTAGGGGGTACTGACAGGCTTTGGGGAGGGGGGGGAATCACCCCTATGACCCCTCTTCTGGATCTTCCACTGCGTGCAGTTCTACACGAGATCACAGAATTTATTCCGAACTACAACGGTCACATTATAATGGATGCAATATGTACTAATGCCCTCCCTAGTTCCATGCACTCAGAGAAGTTATGAAGTAAAAAAATTAGGCTTTCACTTGAAGCAGTGCATCTCATCGCCAGATTTTAATTTTGCGACATGAAACTGATAAACTTAATTTTATTAATTCCACTCTAAGCCAGCATAGATGCACTCTGCTTGCAAAACCCTGCTCCGTTTTTTTCATGTGGATGTCTGGTACATCACAGACTTTATGGCATTATTTAGCAGTGTGGTTTTTCAAAACCTTCCCGGTGGCCATGACCATTTTTTTTTTTTCACATTTGTTCAAACCAGAAGACAAGTTCACCAGAGAATATTTCCTGTAAGGGAGGATGTCTGAAAATAGTTGGTTATGTGTTCAAGTTGGCCCGTATGCCTTTTGCAAATCAATAACGAAATTCCTTCATCTTCATAATGCAAACAAGTTCTATATCATGGTGGGGCAGTCATACAGCCATACTGTCAGAGAAATAAATGTTCAGGACTAATAGAAATGTTGAATAAAAGTTACTGACAGGAAAATGCAAAGTTAGGTGTCTCTCATAATCATATGGTGCCTTTGGGCCGTTAAAACCCTACATATCATCGAAAATGCTAAGTTAACCTTGCTTGAGAAAGTTGCTTGTTATTTACTACACATTTCAAGGATCAATATGAATTCTCTGCAATTAGAGACAAGTGCAAATCTAGAAAAAAGTGCATCTTAAAAGCGAACGAGAGAGCAGATAAACATTAATGACTCTGAGCACTTTTACTAAACATCCAAGCCAAGATTGCAAGAAAATAAGCACTTGCAAACATGTGTGCTAGTAACAGCAAAAGAATGTTCAGCTTGAGGTTTTTGATGCAGGAAAAATAAAGGAATTATGAAAATGGTCACATGTAGAATGATAAAGCCAACACAATGTTTTATTATCAGTTTTTAAAATGCTTAACTTTTGGATCTTTTCAATAACCTTCCTGACTTAGCTCGTTGTGCACTTGGCTGGAGTGCAGATTCATTTCCACCACTGTCACCTATCCTCCTTTGAGGCCCTCAGCAGCAAGTACACCTACCTGTAACAGACATGGCAAATTACCCCACCTCCTCCTTTATTTGCCTGTACAATTTAAGCAGCAGCCTATCTTCCCACTCCCAAACAAAGGTGGCAGCGAGTAATCTGAGCATGCATGAAATTCACTGCATGACTCAGGTTATGATTCAAAGCATAAACTCTCATGAGAAACTGTGATAAGTGTCCACTTTGTTCAGACTGCAAAGATTTAAGCAAAATTTGTTGAAACACAAAAATATAAAAATATGTGTGCTTTTATAACTGTAAAGCATAGCGCAGTAAAGTCATAGTGTGAAGAGAACACTCGCAGATAGAGCAACTGAATGGGTAGCAAGCGTTCTTTTGTTAAATGGGCAGTCACATTGAATGGGGCTTTTGTGCAGCCCTGGCAATGCTATGCGAAAATCACATGCTAGCGCCTCCATTCCAACTTCAATTGTAAGTGGGCACTGTAAAATACCGAGCAAGCGTCTGGTTTTCCTTTACAGGAAATCACGAATATGTGCCAATGACCAAGCAAGCGCCCCCTCTCCTCCCGCAATTATTTTTCAACCTGTTCTCCACTGCAAATTGCAGCAGTTTCTTGGAATCAAAGTTCTGAGAGTCCTTATATATGTGCAAGATTTTTTTAACACTTTTACAGTGTGATGCCTCAGGGCTGCATTCTGAGTTGTCACAAATTGTCTGAATATTTGTAGAACATCTTTCCCCCTCGTGTCATAACACATGAAATTTTACACAAGAATTCTCCTCGGGTCTGTAAAAACAGTAAATGCGTGTGTATTAGATACATCATTTCATTAGAAACACAGGTGTGCATTTTTCTTAAAGGCACTTCTATATTGAATTAGTGTCCGAGACCAAGCAAGGGCCCCTCTCCAGATCATGCCCGATCATCTTTCAGCGTAGAGGGGGTGATGTCTCGGGATTTTACAGTAGTATGAAGTGCGAGGTAGTGCTTGGGTCAGTGTGGATTTCTCACTTTGAAGTACTAAGAACCTGCACAGCTTCTACCCCTACAAAAGGAGAAGAAACACAGCAAAGCCAAATACGTGTTGCACTGTTTCAAGTTTTATTTTCCCATAGTGAAACTCGCATGTCCATCAAACGAGTTGTGGAAATGAGGGCAAGCTTCAGCCATGTGTAGCCTTTAAGCTTATGTGAACACACTTCCCAATTACCAGTCATAGTCAGCATGGTTATACGCTGTCCTCCTTTATAAAAAGGAGAACGCAAGCTCGTGGCCTGGGCTTTGCGACAGCTGGCTACAGCACCATCAACCTATAGCTGAAGGAAGCGTATCCGCTTCTATTATTTAGCCAGCGCCTATTTAGCGACTATGATTCATTCTTTTGTTTGCCAATAGATGATGCCAAAAGGCGATGTGCACTGTTTAGCTGTTGATTTAGCTGGTCCATTTCATCATCATCATCATCATCATCAGCCTGTCTACGTCCACTGCAGGACAAAGGCCTCTCCCATGTTCCGCCAGTTAACCCGGTCCTGTGCTTGCTGTTGCCAATTTATACCCGCAAACTTCTTAATCTCATCTGCCCACCTAACCTTCTGTCTCCCCCTACCCCGCTTCCCTTCTCTGGGAATTCAGTTGGTGACCCTTAATGACCAGCGGTTATCCTGTCTACGTGCTACATGCCCGGCCCATGTCCATTTCCTCTTCTTTATTGCAGCTATGATATCCTTAACTCCCGTTTGTCCCCTAATCCACTCTGCTCTCTTCTTGTCTCTTAAGGTTACACCTACCATTTTTCTTTCCATTGCTCGCTGCGTCGTCCTCAATTTAAGTCGAACCCTCTTTGTGAGTCTCCAGGTTTCTGCTCCGTAGCTAAGTACCGGCAAGATACAGCTGTTATATACCTTCCTCTTGAGGGACAGTGGCAATCTACCTGTCATAATTTGAGAGTGCCTGCCGAATGTGCTCCACCCCATTCTTATTCTTCTAGTTACTTCAATCTCGTGGTTAGGCTCTGCGGTTATTACCTGCCCTAAGTAGACATAATCTTTTACAACTTCAAGTGCACTATTACCTATCGCAAAGCGCTGCTCCTTTCCGAGGTTGTTGTACATTACTTTCGTTTTCTGCAGATTAATTTTAAGACCCACCTTTCTGCTCTCCTTGTCTAACTCCGTAATCATGAGTTGCAATTCGTCCCCTGAGTTACTCAGCAATGCAATGTCATCGGCGAAGCGCAGGTTACTGAGATACTCTCCATTAACTCTTATCCCTAACTGTTCCCATTCTAGGCTTCTGAAAACGTCCTGTAAGCACGCAGTGAATAGCAATGGGGAGATTGTGTCCCCCTGCCTTACACCCTTCTTTATTGGTATTCTGTTGCTTTTTTTATGAAGCACTATGGTAGCAGTTGATCCCCTGTAGATTTCTTCCAGAATGTTTATATATATTTCATCTACGCCCTGATTCCGCAGTGTCTGCATGACGGCTGATATTTCTACTGAATCAAACGCCTTCTCGTAATTTATGAAGGCTATGTATAGTGGTTGGTTATACTCTGAGCATTTCTCCATTACCTGATTGATAGTATGAATGTGGTCAATTGTTGAGTAGCCTGTTCTAAATCCTGCTTGTTCCTTTGGTTGATTGAATTCTAATGTTTTCTTTACTCTGCTAGCAATTACCTTTGTAAATAGCTTGTATACTACAGAGAGCAAGCTGATCGGCCTGTAATTCTTCAAGTCCTTGTCATCTCCTTTCTTATGTATTAAGATGATGTTAGCGTTCTTCCAAGACTCTGGTACTTTTCCCGTCAGGAGACATCTCGTAAATAGAGTGGCTAGTTTTTCTAACACAATCTGTCCTCCATCTTTCAGGAGATCTGATGTTACTTGATCCTCACCAGCAGCTTTGCCTCTGTGCATGCTCTCCAAAGCTTTTCTGACTTCTTCTATCATTACCGGTGGGGTGTCGTCTGGGTTACTGCTAGTTCTTATAGTATTAAGGTAGTGGTTGTCTCGGTCCATTTCAGTTAATAAATAATGTTAAGAAAGTACCAACACAAAAAAAGCACGTGTCATTTCTTCTGTTGCAATTAGTGGCTAATTACCCAGTTATCTTAACTGCAAACCTTGTTTACCAGAGCACACAACAGTTAATTGTTTAAAGCCATTTCTTTGTGCACTGCTGGGACATACGAGCCTCGCCTCACAAGGCATCACAGTGCTGAAACTTGCGAGACTACACATTTCTTTTGTTTGTTTGAAAACAGCAGTGCATGCGCTTGTCTAAATGTACATGTAATGTGTGTCTGTTGCATTAAATTGTTCTCGGCGTCACGTTTGGTATCCTCCAACCTCCCTTTATCACATGCCTTGAGATGTGATAACCTAACCATAACAACTACATTGACTTTCATTTCTCTTTGGGCCAGGTGAATGAGCTGGCCAGCTACTCTACATCATTCTTGTTTTAGTTTTTTTCTGGGTGTTGAAGGGACACTAAAGAGCGAAATAATTTTTTGCATACTATTAAAGTATGATTTCACAACACCGCTCTTACCATGACACGATGCTTGGTAAGTGCAAAACCGTGCGAAGAAAATTTCTTACCAAACACTGTGACGCATAAATTTTGATGGCATTCACTGGGTTCTACATAGCTTATAAACGATAAAAATGAAGGACATTGTCATCTGTGGGTATCATAGACCTAGCATACAAAGTTTCAGAAAATGTTACCAAGCCAATTGCAAAAATATAAAAAATACATTTAGAAATTTTTGATGTCATGCATGGACATTTCGGCACAAATTTCAATAGTGAAATCATAAAGGGTGCTTACCAGCGCAAACGACAGGGCAGGAGGGGACAGGAGAAGAGACGAGACAGAGCGCTGAACGACAACATGAGGCTGGACAACGGGCCCTTTCCTGACTTCTTCGCTCCAGCCTCATGTTGTCGTTCAGGGCTCTGTCTCGTCTCTTCTCCTGTCCCCTCCTGCCCTGTCGTTTACGCTGGTAAGCACCCTTCATGATGTTATACCAACACGCCCAATCCCACTGTCTCTTGAGTTTCATTTCTAATACAACGGGCCCTTTCCTGACTTCTTCGCTCCAGCCTCATGTTGTCGTTCAGTGCTCTGTCTCGTCTCTTCTCCTGTCCCCTCCTGCCCTGTCTGCGCTGGTAAGCACCCTTTATGATGTTATACCAACACGCCCAATCCAGCTGTTTCTTCAATAGTAACACTTTAACCTTAATTTTCTCCACTAAGAATGAACTTGTGATGGAGAAACATATGGCATTCGCGTTAAGAGTTCTCAGAGCGCAGTTTGTAAATCTAAACAAAACCACTCTTTCTCTTAAGTATCCTCGTAATGCTTTTGTAAATACACACAAGAAGCTTGTGAGTCAGGTGGAAAGCTGCACAGCAAACTAGTGTTGAAAGTATGGAGTTTGTACAATGTGATTTCACCCATGTCACTTTGCTGCAGTGAAGGAAACCAAACTGCTTGAGACTACAGCAGTAGAGGCCTATAAATTCCTCCAGAGTTTCCTTCCACAGTTTCAACCACATGGGTTCAATAGTGGCAAAACGTGGCATTTAATCCACTTGTTCTCTACAACTCCATCATAAGCAGAGACTAAGACATGCATTTATCTTGGTTTAATTATTGTTTGTTGATATTTCAATAGATAACTTGTCTTGAGCTAATACTGATATTATTGAAAATAGAATCATTTTGATGAATAGATTCAATAACTCTGCTGCTAGCCTCCTTTTTGACATGCATTCATGACATTTGCATCAATTGACAATTGTAAGAAATTTCACCCTAATAGTAAATTTACCATGCACCACCCTTTTAGCAAAATTAACTTCCTGGATATGACGGTATCTAATTAAACATTCTTTATTGTGAGGTATGAAAAAAAAAAAAGACAAACCCTCTGCCCGTGCCATAAACATATAGCAGGCAATGCCAATTAGAAAATAAAAAAGAACAGGGCAGAGCCAAGTGAAAGTTTGAGGAAGAAGGATGTCCAGGAGAAGCGGACTCCACCCCCAGTTAAACTGGACAAAAATAAAAAAAAAAGAACTTGGTTTGGTTTACAATGTTGATCTTGCTGCTAAGATGTTTGGCCAAATTTTATCTTCAGTGGTGAGATCTTCCGATGCGCATCTTAATGGGGCTGTCTTGGAGTTTTTGCTTTTACAGAGAAATCAAAGGTTATGCTCTACATAATGCCAATGAATAGGCAACTATAATACATAGACTACACAAGCCATCATCTATGACACGGCAAAGAAGAAATATTCGTCTGACAGGCAAAGCGTTTAAGAAGCGTCTGTAGCGACAACGATCACTATGCTCACCAATCAAGCAAGCCAAAGGAGACATTTTGCAAAATGACTTGCACTACACTCTGAACATAATCCAAAATGAAGCTCGCAAATTAGGAAATTGTCACTAGCTGAACGTGTTTCGTAGCACAGCCTAACCGACCACTAGCATTTACAATCAAATACCAAAATGCTCTTCCTAACTTGGATAATATCCTTCGCAAGAATTACCCAGCGTTAACAAACGAAGAGCTCCCTAGGAAAACATTCCCCAAAGTGCCAAAGGTCCTGTATCGCTGCAATAAGAATTTTAAGGACATGTTAGGGCATGCAAAAGTAAACACACATTTTTTTTGTTTTTTTTTGCACACATAATACCTAGTCGTTATCCAAGATTTAAGACCCGCAAACACCTTCAAGATTATGTTAGAATTACAAGTACTAGAAGTGATTTATGCATAGTATAAAATCTAGTTTTACCTGCACTAGTTCAAACATTATCAACATGATTAAATATACATATTGTCACAACAGGACAACATTTTAACATATGGTGTAGTATCGCAACTTCGACGGGGACATAGAGGACAAGAAAACACGACACTCGCTTTTCTTGTGGTCTGTTTTCTCGACAAAGTTGCAATACTACACCACATGTTAAAATAATATCTCGCCAACTCGCCCAGCTCTCAACCCTATGTACCGAACAAACAGCACAACCTGTAAATGTTTCATTAAATAGGCATCAAGCAGGCATGGCAAATAACTGAAAGCAATGGCGCAGCACTTTATAGTGGCAGGTCATACCTTCAACGATCTTAAACCTTAAATACCGTAGCCAGCTTTCTGAAAAAAAAAAAAATTGCCACACCTTATTTACAAGCTTTATATATTCCAGCCAACAAGTATAAATGTTTCAAAGGAGGCACTTTAACCAATTTGATATGGCACATACACAACGAAAACCAAAAAAAAAAAAGCCATTCTCAAGGAATTCTTAAGGCTAATTATCTCCATTCTCAGGTGGTGCATCTTCGAGGCAAAGATAATTCAGCAAAATGTTTTTTCCTTTTCTACCCATTCATGCAAAACCATCGCTCCCTCCTGCCCCTTATTTCTTTCTGTTTCATGGGCTTTTGATTGATTGTCCTTTTTAGCCTGGCGCAACCCATCACGGGGGATCGGCTTTTAACTCGCCCGATTCAGCATGCCGACTCTTCGTTTTCATCTCCCTATTTTCGCATGTGGCCTTCCTTGCTTTAAGTTGGAGGAGAGGACATGAAGAATACAGAAAATGCACTAAGGTAGGCAAGGGATGACTTTTGCCTTTTCGGTACAGCACATGAGAAATGTTTTGTGGTCAGTTGCCGATTGTTAGCCCCAGTGATTGTGGGTTTTCTTCATCTTGATAAATCTGCCCTACACAATTCAGATAAGGTCGGCAGTTGCAGCCTTGAAAAAGTTTGCATGTTGAGACGGTGGCTTTAGCGACAACCCGTGTCCACAAATTTTTTATCTATTTAAGCTTGTGTCTTCCTCTCAACTTCTGTGTCTTTTGGTTTCATAACATGACACTACTCATTTAAAAAAAAAAAAAATTGCTACTGCCTTCGTGTTAATAATTCGTGTTAATAATAGCTCATTTTTGTCTGTCTTTTGGCAGATCTTCAATGCACACATTGTTTTGGTTTCTTAAGAGCAATTATGTTAGTGAACCAACAATTGCTATTGTTTATTTCCCATCTTGCCTAGTATACAGACTAGTACGTACTGTACTAAGACTGAAAATATGAAAAAAACAAAAAGACTGATATTTTTACACTATAGCACGGAAATTAAGATCCTTATTTTATTTACAGCACGTCTATTGCCAGTGGCTTGACTGCTGGCTGACCATTGGAGGGATTCGATCCCCCTACCTGCGGGTCAACAATAGAGCACTATAACCACTGGACCACCCTGGTTGGCAGTAAAAAGGACGGCCTTGGTAAAATCAGTATGCGCTACTTTTTGTCCAGCTGTAAGGAAGAAAGTTCAATTGTATTAGACATATTGATGAAAATCACTTCGACAGCATGGCAGAGTAATTCAGTTCACTCCTGTTGCCTCCTCCTTGCGTTTCAGTGGCACCTTTCACTTGCAGACGTGGTTCGCGAATACGAAAGGTGTGAACGGGAATGCAACACAAATTTCCATGTGGCAATTCTCGCAAATTTTGGGCAACTTGTGGGGCATATACTATGACATGTAGTGCGCAGGATAATCTTCGTGTCAATTAAAAACAATAATCAACACTATTCCGCCGTGTCATGCGTCTGTTTGCTGCATTAGACATTGCTTGCATAGTATTCTTCTTTTTGTAAAAAATATGGTTGCTACCTATATTGCTCTTAATTTTATGCGATAACATGCCCACCCATGTTTCTTCATTTTGTGCATTTCTTGTAGTGCGTCATGTCGCTAGTTGGTGTGCCCTTCTACTCATGTAAATGAAGAAACAAACAGATGAAGCAAATCACTATATATAATTTGTGGTATATTTTTTCAGCTTTGTGTTCCTTATTCTCACACTGTTTGCCACAGTGCTGGACAATAAAGCTTGTGCTCGCTACAGCTACTCACACGGCCTTTCTCATTATGCATCTTTAGCTTTATAACCACCATCTTTTTATTTATAAGCCTAAGTTACATGATGAGTATTTTAGTAGGCCTTTCTAAGGCTGTGATTGGCCTGCAAGTTTGCCTGTGTTGCACTTTCGTCACTAGACAACACTTCGAAGTGCCTTTAGCCGTTATGGCGTAGTAAAGATATATACCGTACACTAGCATACAAACCGAGTAAGGTGTATGAACCGAATATTTTGTCGCGCGTATGGGTGTGTGTGTGTTTGCAGCCATTTGGATGTTAGCAGAACGTGCGAAGGTTCAATAAAAAATGTTATTCTCTGGCCCGAGTATATCTTAGCACAGATACGAAGAGTCACACTGTAATATGCTTGAACGTGACCTGTCAGACCTTAGAACTGTGTCTGGCTTTTTCCATTAGAACGAACCTCTGTCTATTGAAAATTATCGTAGTGATCGACTCCGGCGAGATCTGTTCCGGCGGTTACAAGTATATACATGACCACCGCTTAAGCATTAATCCCATCGCCGAGCCAACTTAAAACACTCGCGGCCAAGATTCCTGCCCAAAACCTCACAGTGCCAAAGCCTTGAGAAACAACGTGACAAGTTTTTCCGTATGCAGACATTATTAATTGTAAAAGCATTCAGGAATCATATTGTGGTAGTATCAGCGCTTAGTTTCTAAACCGTGTCAGCACGAAGCGACAAAAAATAAAATGTTGGGTTGGTGGTATCAGCACTTAGCTTCTAGATAGTGTCAGCGTGAAGTGACGATAAAAAAATAAGTTGGGTAAACGGCAGGAGGGGGGTTCAACCCCCCCCCTGGCCACGCCACTGATTAATAATAAACATTTTTGTGTAGTAGGCTGGCACTTCTTATGCTACTTTTGTCATTCTTCAGAGAAGCGTGGTATCCGCTAAACATTTGCAAGGAATTTCGTGCCAATTGTTCATGCAGTGGCTCATGACAAAGAATTATGCCTGAAGTGGGTACGCACCACAGTATATAGGTGAACAAGAACAAGGTTTTGTAATGGGTTGGAGCATTGGACGACCAACTAGTTACGCTATTCGCATTCTGCGACGACTGGTTGTTCTTTCCCTGTTTTAAAGTGCTTTATAAGCCGTATTAACGCGATTGCTTTCTCAACATCAAGCCTGCCTGAGGTAAGTTTGCCAACAAGTCCCAAGCACCAGCGTGGCACAGTGATAGAATACTCGCCTCGCACAAAGTGGACCCGGATTTGAGCCAGTCTCTTTGGTACTAGGTTTTTCGTGCAATGTGTTTACAGACACCGGCGGCAGACAACTACAGCGCGTGACCCGAGTTGCGATCTCATAACAGCTTTCGCTGTAAAAAAGAAAAAAAAAACGAGCCCTTACATTTACATTCTCATGTTGAGAATTAAAAATAAACTAGTAAATAAATAAAATAGTGGCATGAAGCAGAGTTGTTGTAGCCGCTCTTGCAGCCCAGCGACGCTCTACCTGTGCAAAGCAAGTAGGCATACCACTCCATCAACGCATTCATCTATACCTCCTCACCACATTTCATACATGACACAAGTGTTTTTGTAGAAAACAGGGTCCAAAGCAGTCGCAGCAGTGACATGTGAATATTATTTGCTTTAACCACTTGCACGTCCCCGGTGCTGATCATGAACGTGCGCCAGCCGCGGGAGCTACTTGACTGCAGTGTCACTGGCTCTCGCAACTGCCAGTCTGCCACGCGGTGCATCGCTCCAGCGAATTGCTCACTACCAGCACAACTTGCCCAGGGTGCTTCAACATGTATTTTCAAGCAAACTTCGCGTCTTAAAAGAAAGGATCAGAATGTCTATCTTGTAATGCACAGCTCAGCTTGCTCACCGATGAATGAAACATGCAAAGTTATCTTTCTTTCCACTTAATGCTTCTACAACTGGCCTAGCACGGCAGAACAAGGGAGTAACTGCTGCTTTGTCAACTGCTCACAACAGGTTTCTGCTGACATCTGCTTGGTGGTGGGACAGGCAATGTGCATGGCGAATGCCAAGAAGTATTTTGCAAAATATGAAGCACGTCCACATCTTCATGAGCGTGAACACACCACTGACAGCACGCAGCGCCCAAACTGCGACCTGGCCGGCATGTACTATACATTAGGACTGCGCGTATAAGCTTGGAAAAAAAAAAGTGCTTGTATACTGTTGCTTTTCTATCATGAGTGACGCGCTGATTTAATGCCACCAATAACTGAGGCTGCACGTACGCAAACTTTAGCGAGCCAGCGAAGCATTTCAATAGACAGAATCGGGGACTGGTTATGTGGTAGTATGGAAAAAGAACAACTGAAGCGGTGTTAGAATACTAGCCAAAATGTCTTTAAACCTGCCACCGCTTAGGCAGGTGGAATGTCAACTTTGGTGCAAACTGTATACTTGGATCGGAGTAGGAAAGTAGGTTCTGTAGCAAAATGATTTAGCAGTTGGTCCAACACTGCTGTCAGCAACTTTTATAAGCAGTACTGCCTTGAATGGTATCATTTTTCTATGAGGAAAACAAAATACTTGACCATTTCAACTGAGTTATTTAGTGAAAAATTCTGAACAAGGGGGCCACGTTTTTGAGCATGCACAATGGCTAGAAAGTGGGTATTCACAATGTTGGCCATCACTGTCATACAAGGCAGGTGGGAAAAATTTAATGTGTTATGCCTACAGTAAACATTTCTTGATCCACCCATGTACAGAGCAGCAACAGAAATGAGTGCACATTTGAAAACTTTCCTCTGGAAAGCACAATTTTGCTTGACAATCAGTGCTCACACTGCTTTGTAAAGGCACACTTCAGTAAAGCACTAGAATGAATCACTAGAAAAGAAAATTTAATTGTCATTATATTACAGCACACTGATCATAACACTTCATTTTGCATCCAGAAAGCAATGTTGGACTGCACATGCAGCTTGGCTCCCATCTTCAGATTCCCAGAGCTTCAAAATTTGTGGTGGCATGCACAGAAGCACCCGAGAGCCAAGCACCTTTCTTCAATGGAAGAAAATGCAAAAGAGGTTGTCACGCAGTAGATGAAGGCTTGCTGTGACTCGGGATGCCATATAACATCATATATAACTATTAGTTGAAGTATCTAGTAGCACACTATTTACACATTAGTAGGAAGGAAAGCCTGAAAAAATAGTCTTTACAGCACCTGCCTACTTTTATGGAGCAATTTCTTTACGCTATCATCATCAACAAAGTGCTATCACCCTGCTGGGCATCCTGCACTTGTGGAGCAGCAGAATGATGGCAAGCTGAGACGCGCTAAAAACAAAAGATGAGTAGCTACAATACAAGGGGTTGGCTCAAGTATGGCACACCCCAAGCCAAATTAAACCACTGGAATGCCGATGCAAGATCCAGCTACTCTGAAAGCACCATCATCCACAAGTGCACTTATCACTCCACATCATTGGCATCTTCATTCAGGTTGAGCACTCAGGCAGAGCCCATGATGACTTCTAGCAATCACTGCTGGAAAAAGGCTTAGTCCTTTTGTACCACTGCCGGAGTGCTCTGACCTCCAACTGTACTCCATCTCAGCACCAGCTTGCTAAGCCCAACGTTTAGGCAAGGTATATCAAGCCTCAAGTCGCTTTGAAATCACTGAGCAACTCCATCCATTGAGCAATCCTGTTTGTGAAGGGCTACCTTCTGGATGACATACAAAGTAAAAGCATAGCCAGAAGAGGGTCACAACTGAACAATTCAAGTCCTTGTTCACATCACTAGCCTAACGGTTAAATGCATACACCAGTCAAAGAAGCAAGACTGGACGGCCCACAGTGTTCCCACTCTTAAGACACACGGGTTCTTATAACATGCATAAAATGTACATAAGAATCACCAGCTGTATTTACAAGGCAGTGCACACATTTTACAAAGTGGTCCAGCTCAACAACAGACGTTTCCTCTCATCAAGCTCTAGTGCAGCTTCGTCAACTGGCCATTGTGCAATTAAGGCCGGCGAGCTTCCCAGGTGTATGCAAGGACAAGACAAACTCTGTTGACGCAACACATACGAAAAAGTACGTAGTGATCTGTTCATAAAGTGCAGTACAACAGCAGGCGTTTTGCGAACCACACTGCAATAAAAAAAAAGGGGGGGGGGGGCATAGTTGGGGTGTCCTTCTGCCCCACAAGAATCGTAGCATTGCATTGGCACTACATGCCAGGTACTTCTTCAGTATGACAAATCACTTTTGATACAGTTTTCAAGAAAAGAAAACCCCAAATATTAACATTTCGCAGTCTTAACTGCTGCACTGGTATATACAGACACCTTCAATAAAAAATATAATATGATCCATCCTGTAGACTGATGGCACCCCCGCTAATCCACAAAGCTGTTTACGTTCGCAACATCTTATTTGTTATTAGTGAGCTGAAGCAGCTGTACGGCTAATGCTTCAACAAAATAAAATTATTTACAGATGCCAGTTGGCAATGGTGATGAAGGGACACCGAAAGTGTCTATGGGGGAGGACATCCTATGCAGTACTATATACAAGGCCTACTAAGATTGCTCGGCACAGGCCCAACTATCAGCATCTGAAACAATGGTCCTGCTACAATGCTGTAAAAAAAAAAAAAAACAGTACCACGTCAAGCAAGTTGGGCCAAGAAGCTGGCTCAAAGAGCCGACCATAACTTGTAAACCTGCAACGACTGAGCATGCAAAAAAAGCCAGATACCTCTGGCCACCAGGCAAGAAGCTTGGCGGCCCATGGTCAAGAAAAGCCAGCCTAGAGAATGCCATTTGTGAAGTACTGGAAATTGTCATACAGGCGCGTTGTGAGCGAGTGCATGCTGCTTTCAACGAGCGAGTCAACGAGCATCTGCAGTCTCTCCTCGGTGCAGCCCATGTGGAAGCGTTCGCGCAGAGCACGCACAGCACTGGCCCCGTGCCACTGGAAGCAGGGCAGCCGCGCATTCGACTGCAAGATTTCGACGAGGGTGATGATGCGCTCGTGGTGCTTACGTGCAGCCACCAGCCCTTGCAGAATGAGCACCTTGAAGTAGTTGAACATGTTAGAGTCCAGGCCACCCATGACCTGCATTTCAAGGCGTTAGGCTTGTGTGAATACAATGAAACTGAGGGGGTGCGGAAAAGATTTCCTGGGCCTGCAACCCTTTTCGAGCATGGTCAGAAAACGCTGCTGATCTCGAGAACATGCGAGCCAAATATTATAGCCAGCACGTGGCCTGGAATTCACAATAAATTAGCAAAGTCAGCTGAAAATTCCTTTTTGTTTTCTCAACAAATGACGGAAGACGCTCAAAAATCGCTCGTAAAAGGCCATCTATCAGACATTGGCTGATTTGAACAAGGCGCGCACGGCCGTTACAGGAATCACCGCAGGAGGCCACGACTTGTCCACGCGATCGCACTGAAAAAACTGCGCATTCGAAAAAAAAAAAAAGAAACATGCTCAAGGCCACGAGGTGCGCGTGATGTATTTTTGCTGCCCATTCCCCTTCCCCCCCCCCCGCTTAGCTTTCAGAGCTTTCGTCGTGATGAGAGAAGAGAGAATGCGATTGCAGCGTGCAACAAATATTTGAAACTCCGCTCGTACTGGACAAATACTTAAAACTTTGGGGCCTTGAATTCGTGTGGCAATAAGCTCTTTAAGTGAATCTATTCCATGGTTATTTGAAAAAGTGTTCCAAGGCCCTTTTAAGCGAAAATTTTTTGTTATAGTGAAACCGAAAAAATATAGCTGACCTGAGCCCACAAAATAAACGCATTCCCAAATTCAAAAAGTGTTGGCCGCTTCTTTCTCTTTTGCAGCAGTTTCACGACGCGATGCATAGCGACGCTATGTCGAAAAGCACGCTGAACCAACAGCCACAACGGCTTTTGTGAAAGAATTTCAATAACACGCAAACACCAGCAGTTGTCTGCCGTCAAATGGTACCCGACAACGCCAAGATCGAGATATAGTATCATGGAGCGGTGACTCATGCCTTATTCTACGCTATTCTTATCGTCTACAGCTGCGCTGACCACATTGACCAAGCGTGAGAAGAACCAAAAGCATTGGCATCCAAAAAGGCATCTTTCCACAATTGCAACCAGCAGCTCAGAAGCAAGCCAGAGGCAAAACCAGGGCCACGGTGTACTAGTGTGCTGTTTTCACAGCAGTGAGAAAGAGGTAGTTTCTTTTGAGATGATGCCACCAGCAGAACGCTACATTTAATAGGTGTGCTCAGCGCGCATAATCTAAATTTACTTTGCGAAACTTTCTGCAGTTCTTGAGTAAAATAGTCGCATCACACGGTTGAAACTAAAGGTATCTGCAAGATTAAAACCAGTTCAACACATTTCTCTGTATTAATGAAACACATTTCTCTGAATTAGAGCCATAAGGAAACTAAGCGCAGTTGATGAGGAGAGGATCGCACAAGCCATATTGAGCTGTGCGTGGCCGGCAAGCGGCCGTAGCCACATGAGTACACTATAGCTGCGCCAGCGCCAGTCTGTGCAAACGTTCATTCCTTGCCTATGCAACGGCCCTTCTCCCTAACGCCCTTCTCCCTAAGTCAGTCATTTTTTTTCTTTTCTTCTTTCTCCCTTCCCTCGTTCACTCTACATCAGGACATCGTCGCTCGCTATGCAGCACTGCACCTCCTTTCAGAACTTTGTGACAAACACTATTTGTCACAATTATTTTTGAGCAACGCCATTATAACCGGTCCTTTATTTTGGGAGACTGCACAACAAGCAGTATACATGGGGTTTTACGGTAAACGGGAGTTGAAAACGACCACATTGTAACCGCTCTTGCACTTTAAGATGTTTCGTTATAAGTGGTTTACACTGTATAACAAACACAGAATGAAATACTGGCTATAATGAAACAAATGAAGAAAAGTCTTGCCATAAGTGCAGCTTGAGGACTATATCTTTATAACATTTTGGACATCGTGAACTTATCTCTCTTTGATATGCTACTTCGCTATGATAAGACTTCAGCATATTTCCTATGTGCCAATTAGGAACTGTGCACCATAGAGTAGACACCATTAAAATATGATGTCATGGTCCTTGGAACAGGAATATCAAGGTGACACTGCCACACATTTTATTTTCCCGCATTTTTTTCCTTTAGATAGTGCCTTCCAGTAGCAGGCATGTTGATTGATTGATTGATTGATTGATTGATTGATTGATTGATTGATTGATATGTGGGATTGAACAGCCCAAAACCACCATACGATTATGAGAGACACCGTAGTGAAGAACTCCGGAAATTTTGGGCACCTGGGGTTCTGTAATGTGCACCCAAATCTGAGTACATGGGCCTACAGCATTCTCGCCTCCATTGAAAATGCAGTTGGAATTCAATGCTGTGACCTGCGGAGTGGCAGGCATGTACATTTCGGGATTGTGAAAGAGCATTTTTTTATTATTATACTTGTTTCTCAGGTGTCTCATTGGTGTGGCTTGAACGCCATGCCTGGCATTGATTTAGATATGAATGTAGACTATTATACTTTGCGCCCACTGGGGTTTCACCCTCAGGCTGCTATCAGCGACGACACCAGATATTCTCGGTCACATGCTCCTCAACGCTAAGCTAAAAGGCAACATCACAAACAGAACAGAGAGCTGGGACGTCAGTAGAAGTAATACATTAAAAAATTTCTTACATCAACAAACTCCTGCGTCAACTTGAATGGGGAGCTCTCGAAGCCAAGGTTCTTGGGTGATGAAGAAAGTATGAAGCCGAAATCAATGTGAATGATGTGGCCTTCCCCGTCGAGCAGGATGTTCCCATTGTGCCTGCCAAACAATGTAAAGCTACAGACATGTTCTTCTAACAGTAACAGTAAAGAGATCGCACTGAGACACACTCAAACGTGGAGCACAAGATTCCTGGGCTTGATTTCTGGCTGTGAAACCGGGCAGAATGTTTACACTTAGGTTCACATTGAGGGGGACATGGGTTTTTAAATTTCGGTGAAGCTTGCCAAGTTTGTGCACTTCAAGTAAGCAATTATTGCTTTAGTACGTGTGAAAGAGTAAGACCACTCCATGTACCTTTCTAGGAGCAAAAATTTTTTCAACTAAGGAAGTTACACAGTACTGTAAATACCCACATATAACACAAACCTGAATATATTACGAGATCAAAGTTTAGAGGTGCGAAACAAAAAAGCAACAATTTATTATAAAATACATTTATTGATCACACATCCGCCGTGTCTATCGCTGTATTCTGCAACTGCGCTTTCCTCGGACATTTCCTTGTACTGCTAATCGTCAAATAGGTGCTCATCTTCTGTGCCATCGAGGGCATTAGAAATGTTGCATTTCTTGAAGGAACAAAGCCCAAGGTCCTCTGCGATGTTTGACCAAGCATCTGCAATCCATTTGCATAGCGTGGCTGGCAATGCCTGTTTCAGCCGCCCGGTCAGCGTCACTGCAGCTGCATCCACTCCATGTAGCAACGCATCCTTGAATAGCTTATTTACGCAAACGTCGAGAGGTTGCAGTTGAGATATCATACCACTCGAGGTAACGACCAGTTCCGTGCCACAAGAGCCTCTTCACTGAATGGGCCAAATGGCAGCGAAACACGTCCAGACCAGAATGGATGGAAGAGACAACAGGGCGCCAGACCGTCTGCCCCACATGAGTTTTACCCAGTCTAGGACAAGGTTTTCGTTCATCCAGCCTTTATCGTAACATCTCACGATGACAATCTTCGGCAGCTCCTCCCCTTTCGGCATTGTCTTGCGCTTGAACATGACATAAGGTGGGAGCTTGTTGCCGTGCGCCGTGCACGACAACATGACTGTGACACGCGTTTTTTCATTGCCGGTGATACGGACAATAACTTGTTTTGAGCCCTTCTCGTGAATGGTAAGGGACGATGACATGTTCAGGCAAACTGGCATTCAATCCACATTGCCGATTTGTCCCAGCTGGAAGTTTTCTGAGTGGCACAACATAATAACAAGGCGCTGAAATGAGACAAGAAGCTCTTTAAGGGGGCAGACTGCTCTTTGGGACCAAAAAGTGACAAAAAAATTCATTTTTTAAAATTGACATATTTGGTTTCTGCAAGTATTTTTCTATCTCTCTGCAAATTTTCACGCACGAGGAAGTAGTAATTTTCTTGTAATGTGATTTTAACTGTCCAGATTCTTGGTGCTGTTAACATGCAGAACCTGCAAAAAAATAGGGAACCGACTTTGAGGCTTCTTTATAATTTGCCAGCACCTTTGTCTAGAGCTCTCCTACTAATTTATGAGCGCCTTCATGAGGATTGCAAAACATGCACACCATGATTGTTGCTTTTTAAAGAAACTGTGTGTTTTCAGTTTTTTCAATTTTTTTCAGAAAAGTAAATTTTTGACTATTCAATTTTGAGGCCTCAATATCTCTGCAGCTTGGGCAGGTACAACAATAATTCTATTTGCAGTGGAAAGCTGTATGTGTGTAGAATGCAAGTATGGGAGCAGAATTTAGAGCACATGCCTTTTTAATTAATTACTAAGCAGTATTGTAACACAATTCCAACTGCTTTTGAAAATGTATAGTTCATTTTGCTGCAAAATAACTAATAAAGGCCTAAAAACAAAAACCTCTTCCATACTTTCACTCTATAGTCATTAGTCTATGTTGGCTTATCCTAAATATCACTTTTAATTAGGCCCTTTTTCTTCTATGGTGGCCTTAAACAATAGGGGGCGAACTTAAGTTATCTCAGGAACAAAGTGAATTACAGGAAAACTAATTAAATATTTGAAATCAGCAGGAAAAACCGCATAACCATGTGCAGTTTTATCAAGATCACTGAAGAAATAAACAAAAAATGTCTAAGACCAGTCTGCCCCCTTAAAGGCTTCAGGGAGCTTCTGAGAAATCGAGGTTCGCCGGCGCAAAAAAAATCCAGCTCAGCGCATGTAACGGTAGATCCAGTGCTTGCTGGCTTTGAAATTCGAGCTTGACATCCCTTTTTTTCTCGCCAGCTCCCTTGCTTTCATCTGCATCAGCTCTATGTTCACTGGCAAGTGCGCCGCCCTCTGCTCTGGAACAAACCCTGTCAGGGCGAGTTCAATCTTCGGAAAAGCCCCTTTCTTTGAACCGTGAAAGCTTCTTCACTTTTCACTGCACGCGAAAAGTGCTCCTTTTCGTCTTCGCCACCTAGGTTCACTTATCTCGGTGACTCTGTGCTGTCTCCTGGCCACACTGTAGCCGATTTCCTTGGCAGCTGTGATGACGCTTCTCTTGAATGCAGCCGAGTACTCTTTTCGATGCCCTGGCAAGTTGCACCATTACAGAAAGAGGTTCACACCTGCACACGTCCGCTGTCAAGGTACACGCTCAAAAAACTCAACAATAAAGAAAGAAATAGCGTGCGAGTGCGTGACGGTAATAAAGCAGAGCCGTAGTCACTCGTACATAAAATGATAAAATGAAGCCATAGCCACGCAGCAGTTACTAAATCGCAACTTCCAGGACAACTTCGTTTTTCGAGCAAGTTTTCGTTTGGATCCGCACATACAGTAGACTCCTTTTTAGACGAAACCTGAAGGGACTAGGAAAATGTGTTTCGTTCAAAAGGAGTTTCATTTACTGAGAGATAAACAAGGGTATGATATTCAAGTACGAAACCAAACATATTAGTGTAGTACAAAGCGGAAATTCGGAACACTAATACAGTAAAAGCTCATTTATCCAGATCTCATTAACTCGGCAATTCGGTTAACTTAGACACGTGGCGCAGTCCCAGCAAAACTGTGTATATTTCAATGGTGTCAAAAGCTGGTTAATTCGGGGTGATTTAGATGCGCACCGGTTAACTCGGACGCCTCCAGAGAGGGCTATCGGGGCTTCATGCTTTATGTAACAGATTCCGGTTACTAGAAGCATGAAGTCCCGGCTCCGTCGCTGTAACCGACAGCGGAACCGAAGTTTTGGAGAAACCGAAACCGAACGAACAGCATCAGAATGTGATCATGATGATAGTGAATGAGGGGGGAAGTGGCCAGGTGGCGCTATTCACCACCCGGCAGAAGCACTTGGGCCGCCGGTGCATCCAGTGTCTGCAAATTGCGCTGCATATGGCACTGCACAGGACAGTTTGCGCCTCGACGAGAGAGTTTGCGCAGCCTCCGCTACCACAGTTGCCCATGACGCCTACGCTGCTGATTTCTTTGCATTGAGGCTTCGCGCATAGCATGAGCAACTCGGGTACATTAAAAGAGTTGACCGTTGGGAGAGTTGGCGCTTTGACATAGAAACACCCGTTACGTTCTCAGGTTGTGTTTGTGTGTGTTGATGATGGTGTGGCCATTGCTGATTTGCTGACTGATAATGACATATTATCAGAAGCGCTTGAAGAGGATCAGAATCGCTGTTCCGATAATGACATTCAAAATCACCCAACGCGACATCACACACTGTGTAGGACGACGCCGAAGCCCTCGCTGTCCTCGCGGAGTTCTGCATCAGTTCTCGCGACAGCGAGCGTGCACACCACACCACATGGCATTGAAGAAGATCATTCTAGCACTAACTCTGATGACGAGGCAGACTAAGTTGACGCAGTTTTTCATGAAGTAAAGGTTTGTCTGTGCCAAGTACCTTTTCCTTTTGTTTTGGTGCTTTGCTTGATAACCCGAAATTCGGTTAACTCGGACATTTTCATGGGTGTTGCGAGATCCGGGTTAACGAGCTTATACTGTATTAGGAAAAAAACCTCGTATTATACGTGGGTATTTACGGTAGGTGAGCACATCACAAGAATCTGGAATGAAAAGTGCAAGCAGTGAAACAAGAATGGATGTTTCAATAAGACATGCATCTAAGTAAAGCCCCTTATGACAGCTGTGACCCTGCAACACGCAAGCAGAGTGCGACGCTCCCCGAAGCAAGCATTAGACCAATGACGAGGCATGCTAGAGCAACACGGCAGACACATACAATTAGAGCGTTTGTTTCTGATAAGCAGAACTCGGTAAAACAGATGATCTAAACACAGATGGCTGAACACAGTTTGCCGCCGTTGAGCTACAGCTTTTAAAAAATATTTTCTATAGGTTTACACAATACTTTTCAGCACCTTGGTGGGCTAATAAAACCTTTAAACAACTTCTCCATGATTTTCAGCTAAGCTATCTCAGAGAAAAGGGGTTACAGAAGCCAAACGTTAATTATGTGTAACTAACAGACAATGAAGCAAAAAAAAGTATAGGATGTTATGATATAAATGTTTTGGGATTGCACACAATTGTAATGGAAAAGGGGTTATGTAGAAAAAGGAGGGCACTGCGACACTACCTTCATGCCCCAAGGAATGCACATCGACTTCTTGGTGTCCTCGTCTTTCAACTTGGGAAGCCACGACAGACACAGCTCTATCAAGTTGGCAGCCTTACAGCCTCAGTCACCCCCTACAAACCACAGGCCTGTTGCATGTGACTTACCACCTCAAGGCCAGAGTGCAAAGCCCTGAGAGGCGAGTACAAGCCACTATCATTCTCTCTTGTGCTTTCAACTTGTTGTTTCACATTACCAATGTGAAACTTCTTGGCCGTTTAATTTTGTTTATACAATTGAACCAACTTATAATGACACCGGTTTTAAAAATACATCATTTATAGCAATGAGGAGCTGCTGCATTGTTAACTTTTGTATGTTTTATATAGCAAAATAACCCACTTACAGCAATGCCTAAATGCCACATTAGCGGTTATAGCAATGAATTTTGACAATGAATGGGTTAAGAGTCTAGGTCCAAATATAATGAAATGCCAAATCCTAGAAAAAAAATTGAAAAATTCAACCTGCTGAACCCCTGCCCACCACCCAGATACCTTAGCGTCCCTTTGGATTTGCAGTATTTGCACTGCTGCGGTCGCGACACAATGTGAACCATGTGTCAAGGATTTGGCTCTGACTGCTAGGACCGCTGCATATTGCTAGCGTGTGACGGCCACTACACTTATGCGTGGCGCAACCCAAACCCGGGACAGTTTTACACACACACATCTATACACTAAATAGTAACCCTTACAATGACATTAAATTGGTCAAAAAGACAAGTTACATTCAGCAGGGACCAAACATGCAAGCTTCAAGTAACTTGCCGGCCATTTCCGCCAATTCTCCAACAATTGAGCTTAGATAGCAGTCCTCATGGATGACGTCAAGCGCATACCTTGTATACATTTCTAGACTTCACTGTCCATAACAGCGTCGTGTTTAACAAAAATGTGAGCCCTTAGAACTAGGGGTGTGTGAATTTTCAAATACAAAATTTTAAATTTTTCTAATACAAATGGAATACAAATACCCACCTTTAAATATTGCATTCAATATTGAATATCAGAAGAATAATGCCCCCACAGTGACAATATCCTATTTAACATATAGCTATTTGAAAAATAAATACATAAACACAATACAAACTGCTATCTGGTTCAAAACACAATGTCAAGGCTAGACCACTCAACATCACAGCACAACGCAAGCACAATGAAAGTAATCACTAAATGTTGTCATAAAGAAATACGAGTTGCTGCACATGATCAGGTAGCAGGCACTCCCTTCTAACAGAGACTACCCCCCCCCCCCCGCCACTGGAAAGGCACGCTCACTTGGAATACCAGTGGCCAGTATAGGGAGGTACATGGGGCAAAGCTTTGCCAGACTCCGGTACCTGTAAGTGCCTACAGTCCGCCACCACTCACATGGGTCACTGTCTTCCTTCAGAAGGGGTTCTTCAGAATATGCCTTAATTTCCCATTTTGAAGAAGACAGTGGTGCATTTCCGACTTGACTATTCGCGAGATTGTCAAACGCACTCCAAACATCGGAGGATCGCTGCACACACTGATTGTGGCACCAGATGTCGCTCGGTCTGCACTTGTCGGAACGTTTTGGCCACCAAAAATTATGGTGAGTGCCCCCTAGAGGCTGGCACCCATTACCTACCCAGAAAAGGTTCATTATTACTCGGATGCTTTTTGTCGCTTCATAATCATGTTTTTTAATCGAAGCGTGTGCCGTCAATGACGATGTTTTAGGTCTAGCACACACATAGTAATGCGTTATTTAGCTATGTCTGATGTGGCAGCGGTTAGCACTTGTTTCTGCTTACGAGGTCCTGCATAGTGAACGACTGATAGTGAGGCACATTATGGCCGCCCAATATTGATAACGTATGGCTACATTATCGCAGACAGCGCTGCGCGTAACACGCCGGAGTTGCACCAGCACGCTCATCGTTGGCAGACATCGTGCCTTGTGCACTTTTGATGTCTATCTTTGCTTTCGACAATGTTTTTAGCTATTTGCACACTGCGAAAATATGAAAAACGAGTTGTTTTTTTCTGCACGTTCTTCACATCAAATAATCGAATTTTTTTAATATTTTAAGTTATTCAAATATTTGAAATTTTCGAATTTAGAAAATTTAAATCAATACGAATATTTCAAATTGATATTCCTCCTTAAGACCCATAAAGGTGATTTTCGTTACTTATTTTTTTTGTCATTTTTCAAGATATGAAACCTATAGGTTAAATGGGTGCGTCTTTTAGTCAGGAGACGCGTAAAGTATCGATTTGGTGATGGACGAGAAGAGAGCCCCATCCCACCTGTCCTTGACCTGTATGAGGTAGGAGACAAGGCAGTATGCAGCGCAGCTCTCCACAAAGCAGCGCTGTGCACTCAGGAAGGCCTCGCTGGTTGGTGGCCCAAACTGCTGCTCGAAGTATTGAAGTAGCGAGAGCTGCGAGTGCTTTTTGACCTGGTGCAGAGACATGGTGTCCAGAATGGGCTCCACAAGACCACTGTCCGCTGACGTCACCAGAATGCGGTACGGCCGAAGCCACAGGCTCACACGTTCCTGTTGCCAGATGTTCTGCAACACAAATCAAGCGACAAAGATCAGTAAAATCTGCCTGTGGGTTAATGCATTCAGCTGGACTAGTTGGCATCGATTGAATGCTTCCATATGATTAGTGAACACAAAGAAAGAGACAGCATGTGTCTCTGTGTCCTTGTTTATGTTTACTAGCAAATATGGACCAGCAAATGTGCACAAGGACACAGAAAGGGACAGGACCGCTAGCGGATGTCCTGCTAAACAACCACTAGACAAAATATGCTAGCAGTTGTTCCCTCTCTTTCTCTGTGTCCTTGTTCGTGTTGATTAGTAGTGGAAGCATTCTACCACTGAGCTTCTTTGAATTACCAGTAAGAGAAGCTTAATGTGAAATAGTACATGAAAGTACCATTAAATTTCAATATAGTGAAGTCAATAAATTTGACGATTTGAATTTTATGGTAAAACATAAATCAAACTCTTTTGCACAGTTACTGATGGTTTCCTTCTTTTCTAGGTGGGGGGGGAGGCACAAAATGTCTAAACAGTGTAGCAGCTTAAAAAACAAAATTTTTTTTCCCGGCTGCTCAAAAACACTTCACACACCACCAAATTACCCCGTGCAGAACTACAACCTGAAAAATAACTTGGCACTTGAACGACAACCTGAAGTTCAGGTTTTTATTAAATAGTCAAGCTCGCTTATAACGAACCTGAGCCTGACCCGGCATCAGTTTGCTGTATCCCGAAGTTCGTAGTAAATGAAACACAGCTTTTAAAAAAGTTGTGAGTGAAAACACATACTTTTTTTGCCCAGAAAAGTATGTGATGGATGTGTTTAGAAGGGCAGAAGTGATAAGGGCGGGGCAGAGTTTGTTTCAAACGGCAGCGTGCTCGTTCACTGAGGCCCATAGCATAAGCTGCATGAAGCACTGGCTCCAAAGTTTCGTCGTTTTCTCGCAATCTGATTCCTCCAAATCCCTCTTGCCGCGTACTTCATTCACAATGAATAATCCGTGCACGGTTCTGCGGTGTCAACATCATCATCGCCCATAATGAAAACATCGCAACAGATGTCCCACTTGCTCCCTTATGTCGGAGTCGACGACGCGCTGCCACAAAAAGCTGTCGCGGTGGTTATGTTCGGAAGCTTCAGGCTCGGCATCGGGCCCGGCGTCGACAAAGTTGGCCTCGCGAAAATAGTTTCGCGTGTATATAGCCGACAGCAGCCGAGTACGTTAGCCACTAGACCACCACGGCGGGGTTCTTTACAAGGCGGGGATGGAAAAGGGAGAAGCGTGAGACAAGCGCGTCGCAGATCGGCATTTGAGAAAGAGCAAACATTCCACCGCGGCCTTTTCTTTCCTTTTCCTCTCGCGGCAATCCCGTGGCGGCAGGATTGCCGCATGAGGAAAGCCGAGAGCATTTTCGGAGCGCGGTATGTTCGAATTGACTGTCGCAAGTGCTTGCGCGTTCGAATTACCGAGTGTTTTTGACCATTGGAATACACATAGCTTTGACGGAACCTCATCGTGAGTTCGAATTTACCGGAAGTTCAAATTAGGCGTGTTCTAATTAATGAGATTCGACTGTAGTAATCTGATCGTGCATCCACTTACAGCTCCTAACTAAAGCATAATTATATCCTAAGTGATCATCGAGCCGTGAACACGTCACGAAGTAGCGATTTTTGACAGCCATGTCCTCGCGACGCACAAGCAGCAGACGACAATCTCCCGGAGCGAGCATCGGGCCAATGGCGAGGCGAGCTGGGGCAACATGGTGGCCACAGCCAATCAGGGACCTCGAGAATACCTTCAAATATCTGCTTTTTGTGCGCTTGTCTTTAAGGGGAGGAGCCGGCTGAGGCGGGAAATTTGAACAGAGAGACACGCTCTTTCTGATGAGCCCAAGACGATGGCTACCAGCTGCACCCTCGCGAAGCTATAATTTTTTGAAAATCGATATTTTCTCGCCATTTACAGAAAAACTATCGCTACCTAGGAAGGTGAAACAAATTTTTGGAGCATTTCTGCGTGGTTTTAAGTGTAGATATTTTGAAATCAGAAAAAGGGTTCCAAAAGCTGTAAACTTGATTTTAAAAAAATCTTTTTTTTTGCCATTTTTGGCGATAACAAAGCCGCGTCCCCCCTTAAAGTCCCTACATTTGCATAGTCTATGACCTTGCAGGCTTAAACAAATGCTTTCAAGAGTCGTTCGACATCATAGTTATGTCCGAAAGTTGGCTTTGCCGCATGCATAAATGGTAAGGGAATGAAGCAGATAAAAAATTCGAAGGGGGCGGTATCACTGCGCAGTGAGGTGATGTCTAACGGATATGTACCGGAAATGCTCGGAGGCGTGATGGCGGTAATGCGGCAAGCACGCCAGTAAGACTTAGTCGCTTTATAATAAGTATGTTCAGCTAACTGTTTGTGGTGCAGTTATCGGCGTACAGTACACTTGCCGTCCACGCTGCCTTTCAGTGCAAATCGCTAATTGCACCATCACGAACGAAAGCAGCTCGCCATCGCCGTGTGCGATCAGGAACGGAGTGGGCATCAAGAACACTTGTTGCATCACTTGATGAACACTTGTTGCATCAAGAACACTCGTGTTGCATATTACGCAGGTGCACGGCGATGTCGTTTCTCTCATTTTCAACAGGAGAACCTCAAGTAGTTTCGTTTTTTAATGTAGGAGCACGCCTTTTGGCGCAGTTTGGCACAATTGGCGCAGCAGTAGTTTCACTGAGCTTAGAGAAGCGCCAGCGACGACATATATTCGTATTTGACAGCTTTATTATAGCGTAAATTCCTTGTGTGAAGAAGAAGATGTGCCTGCAGTGAGCAGCATCGCCAACGCCAGGCTCTCTCGGCTCGCACTTCGGTTCACTGCTGTGCCGGTCTCTGCTGGACGGTTCATCACGCTGTCTTGCCGTTGTCGTTAACGACTAATAAACCTCTTCACACTTGCATTAGCGTGTTTCGCTCAATAAATTATAGCGTAACGCCATTCCGAAAATAAAACCAGCACAGGGACGCCCAGCAAAGTGCTAGACAAGCTGTGCCATCTATGATTGAGTGATCAAAGCTACAAAAGCTGATCGGCTCGATTCTAGTTGCGAGCAGTCAAAGCAACGAAGTTGGACAGAAATGTTTCGTGCTCAGTTCAAAGCAATTTAAGCACATTAACACATACGAAACCGGATTATGCTCCGTTACGTCTAATGTAAATGTTTTGGGCACATTCAGACAGGTATTAAAGAAATGCAGGGACGTCAAACCAAGCATCAGAATTGAAAACAATCCTGTCTTATCATCCATAGTTATCAACGCATCGAGGACATCCGATGCACATAAGCGAGCAGCATCATTCATTGTGAACCAGTCAGTTCGCCAAGACAGCAGGGCAAAACGGTAGACGTGAAGCGGACAGCCATTATTTAAATTCGCGCTTTAACAAGCTTTTATGATCTTGTATCCTTCTCCGTACAAGTTTACACTGTTCAATTTTCATAAACATTTAAAGAGAAAACAATGTGGTGCAGCCGCAAAACGCATACTTCGGAGCGCAGAGCAGACGCTTCGCCTGCATCGGTCGGTCTGTCTAGCTGCTGTCTACGTCATTTCTGGTCAGCTGTAGTGGCGTTGTTTTTTCATGTTTCTGTATCGAAAATTGTGTTGTTGATGTGTTTTTTTTTTTTAGGTAACCACTTGCATTTTCAAAATGAAATTTGGCAGGCAGCACTGCTTATGTATCAGCTTTTTGAGGTGTGCACAATTTCATTGCAGTTGGCCTTAAAGAAACTGAAGACCTCAAAACGAAGCACCCTAAATGTAAATTCATCAGTTATGAACTGACACAGCACAGCCACAAACTGCAGTGCTCCCTCTCGAACGACAGAACTTCACTTTCAGACCATTCAAACTGAGCAGTGATGTCAGGCCCTTTCAGTGGCAAACTTGGTGATTGACATTTTTTTTAGTATTGGTCTAAAATGCAATATTGCAATGTTCAACAACACAACATCAGACAGCCTGGTACCTGAAGGAGCTTGAGCAGCTGATAAGCCATGAGCTCCTGCCGCAGGTCATCCCCGCACTTGACAATGGCGGCCCTCAGCTGCCAGCCGGGCAGGTGGCTGTACGGGGAGGATTCACGAACGCGCTGCACCTTCTCCTCCCAGGGCTCCTTGAGAGCGGCGGCCGACGGGTCTTCGGGATCTCGCTGCAGAGAGCATCTTTTGTTCAGCCCAAGTCCAATGAAGGAAGCTTGTCGGCACACAACAGCTCCACACAACACAAATGCTGACTGAAGAAAGTTCACAGTGATGAATATTCGAAAGCTTTCAATATTATTACATTTGTAATATTCATATTCAATTCGATAACCACATATTTGAAATTTTCAAATATTCGCACTAATTCTTATATTCATCGAATATTTCTGAATACTCGTTTGCATATGTCACTGTAAAACACGATTTTGCACATTTGTGATAAGGGCCTCAGTAAATCATGCAGTGATTACTACAACTTCGGCGCAAGTAAGGTGGTGCTTGCATAGAAATTCACGGGAGCGTGCTGACGGCTACAAATGAATGCGGTGGCACGTCATCCTGACAAACCTACAAACGATAAACGTCTCAATCAATTTAAATCATGGGAAACGATTAGAACTACAACCAAAAAGTACGTGAAAATGCGTAAATTCGACGTTTCAGAACCGACTTGGTTCCTTTCTCAGGTCGGATGGGGCTTCGTTGCGGCAGCATCTTCAAGGCACTTGCGAGGCGGTTAATGATCCCCCATCTCCCGTTTTGCCGCAGAAGTAGTCCGTGTGACACACCGGGGGAAGGGTTTTGAGAGAAAAGTTGATGTTTCGGGCCGTTCGCTGTATATGCCACGACTCGAGTAGTAACATTATCTACCAGTTAGTCTCGCTTTCAAGGACGGTCATTGCGTCGAAATTTATCCGGTGCTCAAACCTCTCAGAATGCTCGGCCACGGCACTGCACTCTTTGTAGAGCTTCCAGACGTTGTTGGCGTGTTGTTTGAGTCGTTCAGGTAAGTTTTTTGACTTGCCGATATACGAAGAAGGGTGCTTGGCGCATGGGATTTTGTAAACACCGAGGTCCCGTCCACTGTTGGCCGATCTTTCGGGCGGGGAAGGAGGTGGCTCAGCGTACATACAGGTGCGTCCGTGATGCGATACCCTTCTTTTTTGAAGACCCGCACCAACATCTCGCTGGTTCCTTGGACGTATGGGACGGGTACACGTTTCGGAGGGCTGCCAATCAATGCCGATTGGGATTTTCGTATCTTCTGTTGCTCTGCGCGGCGTGTGACGGCTCGTATGAAATTTTTTAGGCATTCATTTTTTTGGAGGTCTGCAATTACGCGAGCCTCTTCTTTTTTTCGCTCCATGTCACTGGAGCAAATGTTCTTGGCTCTCTGGAGTACCGTGGTCACAACCGAGGCCTTGTGGCAGGCCGGATAAGATGAATCATATTGAAGGTAACGGCCGGTGTGGATTGGCTTCCTGTGAACGGAAAACTCCGAGTTTTTCGTTCGCAACAGGCGTATACATTACAAAGCGTGGTGCTGATGGAGTGAGCTTAGTAGGCGATGCACTGCATGCAACTAGGTAGGGGCGCGCTCAGCTTACATACGATGGTAACGCGTTTAATTTATAGCCACGCCAGATTTCGCTAATGGATCACTGTACAAACGTACGTGCACATGTAGTTCGTCAGCTGTGCCGCTACTTCAGCATCTATACTCTCTTCATAGTTCAGAAATTATTTCATGGTAGCGGATATGGTCATGCGAATGAGCTGAAGTGTTTTTCCGCCCAATAGCAAACATAGAAAAGGCCATGCACTTTCAGTAACGCTACAATAGCGTCATCACATATAGTTCTCCGTTGCTAACGGCAGTGCCTGTAAGGCGACGGATGGATTAATGCGTAGTTCCGCTGTGTTCCCGACAGTGCTTTTGAAAATTTGTCGTACGCGCCATTGCGTGGTGACGTCTCCAGCAATCAACCCTCTGTTGTACCATTGCTGCAATCTCTATCTTTTGCCAACGTCAGTTTACTGCTGTCAGCAGCCAGTGCACTGAAGGAGGTTGCGATATGGCAAAATAGTGCCTTCACCGACGGGAGTAGTGGCTCTGTTAACAGAAAGGTGTATTTGGGGCGTCTTTCCATCACACATTAGTTTTCATCTATCTCATGCGCTCACCTTGCGTTATCGCTGCATGCCTGGTACACTTTGGTAACGATTTTGCTAGTATCAGCGCATCACAGCATCCTTGATTAGAAAATGGCGAGCCCGCAGTCCTCGAGATAGGCAATGAAAAGCAAGCAAGATAACGAGTACTGCTGTGTACACGCAAAAAAAATATAGAGTAAAAAGGGTGTATTTTTGTCCCCCAACAATAATCGACATCAGGCATGCGTGCGCTTCCTTTCTTGAAAACTCGGCGCTGGCCACTTTCCTATCGAGAATTCAATGTAACCCTGAAAATGGGCATGTCAATCGTGACCGGAATGTACCGGGCGCGGGGCGATAGCGCAAGGATAGAACACAATATACATGACGATTGTTGTGCGACAAAAAGACACCCTTTTTACTCGCTCTTTTTTTTTTTTAGAGTGTAGTTAAAGAACGCTCGAAGTACATCTTTTCCTTTAGTAGCTTGCCCGGTGAGAACAAGCTCAAAAATAAAAAAAACTATAAAATCGGGGTTTTTCGAGCGAAAATTGATAGTGTGGGACCACCTAAGCTGCCTTAAGGGGAGATGCTACTCAAAAAAGGTTTTTTTTTATTTCATAACCCAGCTCCTTGAAATTTTAGGTGTTAGTAAAGCTTGCAGTGCTGATTTCATAACTGCAACTATTTTTTTGATAGCTACAGTAGTTCCAGAGTTACTACAACTTTGATATCAAAATATAGTGTTTTTTGTGCACATAATAAAGCTTACTAAAAATTTTCACACAGAATTGCAAAATGGCTCATTCTGCTGCACTTGAGCAGTACAATACAGAAAAGTACCTCAAACAGAAAATTTACTTGCTACATTTAAAAAAAAAATTAAAAGTACTAAATGCATATTTTACATCTCTCTATCAGTGTATCAAGTTGTGTAACAAAAAATCTGTGATGTATAATGCAACCTAAAGTAGATACTTGTATTCTAGAGTGACTGATTAAGCTCTGTGCAAAATTTCATCAAGATAGGACTATTTTATGCCTAAAAAAGATTGTGCACAAGATGAGAGAATTACCTCAAAATGGAAATCGAGAAAAATGCATTTGAAAGTTGTAAATATGTTTGCTCATTATTACACAGTGCGATTTGCACAAAACTTGGTGATATCATAGAAGGGACACAGCTAGAGCACCTAAAATTGTCCTGCTCCATATGTGGATCCTTCTCGCCGCTTGAGAAGGGAGTCATCAAGGCGCGCTTTCTTTGCCACGTTCCGCCGATGGGCCCTTGCCTCGGCTGTTTCACACGCAGACATTCTTTCGATTCTCCTCTGGTCGCGGGATTGGCCCAGGGTGATCAGTTGATCTGGTGGGACTACACCAAGCTCCTCTAGCACGTGTTCAAAGCTTGAATGTCCTTTATTGAACCACAACACGGCCATAGCAGCTGCAGTTTCCACTGTTGTCCGGGAAGAAAACTTAGTCTTCGGACACAACAACCAGATTTTGCTGTTCAAAGATTCTGCAGCGTTTTGGGTCTTCCCTTGGATACAACGCACCAGCAACTTTTCATCTGTGAGCCGCTTGTAAATGGGAAGCACAGCCAATCCTTGAGCCTTGGTCAAGATTGGTGTGTGGTCGGGTGGGGCCTCCCCAAGCGCTTCGGCTCGCATATGCTTGCACCAGGAAGTCGCCCCTTCTGGACAGTATCGGTGGCTGCCTGCTGTGTTGCTCGATGATGAATGGAAATATGAGGCCCAGATGGCACGATGCATTTTCAGAATATCACCTCTGTTGTTTGTGATTGCAATACGGTAATAGTTCTGCAACTTCTGAATTGTGCCATCTGTCAGCTTTTCCCCTCGTGGAAGTCGTGTTGGCAGTTTCCGAAGTGCAGTGCCTAGACGCTTGGCCACATGGTTTGTGCACTCCTCCTTGTCCACAACAGCTTCACCATATACCTTGGCCTCAGCGACAGCGGTATAAGCTTTGCTGTCCCCATCACTGAGGAACTTGGTGAAGCGCAATGGTGTTGTGTATGAGGATGTCCTGCCCCATATGCGCAAAGCTGCCTCAGTCTCCATGGCATGAGAGGAGCACTCTGTATTTTTTTCGCAGACAGGTGTGTGGAATGCTTGCCATATTTCTTCCTCATCACCCAAGTCCTGGTGCCGGCTACAGGCAAGGCAGTAATTCGATAGCACTTGAAAATCTAGGCACAAACCAGTGTCCACAGACACAGCAGTGTCCACAGACACAGCAGTGCCGATGCCATTGTGGCTCTTGTGCCCTCTTTTTTGCCATGTGCCATCATACATGACAGCAACATCAGCCCCATCCACTTTCTCTTTAGTTATCATCCGCGCTTTCGCCAGGTTTTCTTGCACAGCTTTGGTAGCTGCAGCATGAACTTTTTTGCCGATTGCAATAAAAGTCTTATGATGCATAGGTATTGGCAGTCCAAGAATAGCGCAAAAACGCGACAGCTGTTCATGCCCAATGCCTATTGCACGCGCAGCCACAACTACCTTCACATTGACAGCGAAGCTGTCGCGCGAGCTGCCGCTTCGGTAGCTCCAGTCATCACCGGCATCGGTGGGCTGTCTTTCCGGCAGAACACGCCGCGAACTATGCGCGGCAGAAACCACTGACTCAGGACACTCACTGTTATCACAGTGCAGCTCGAGGAACGAAGAGAGGCCCTTACGTTTACTTGCGGTGTCGCGAACGACGAGTCTAGCGGTGTGGCATGTTGGACAAACAGCACGGCTTACCATCGATGTCAGTGCGCCGATGTCACAAAATACTCCGCTCACAGAGCCACAAACACTCTTCGTTCTTTCGCTTTCGAACTGTTCAATCTTTTTTTTTTTTTTTGATGCGCTGATGAACTTGATCGCTGCGTCGATTTCGTCAAAGTTCCCGCAAGCCGCCGTATCCCCGCTGCCTTGATTAGGCCTAGTGGCCCGCGGCTCGCATTCTTCTACCGCTGCTTTGCGCTTCGGTTTACGTCGACGCCCTTGGTACTTGTTCTTGCTTGCAAACTCTCGTGCTCGGAAGTCTCGCTTCTTCGAGTTATCCATGGTGAACTCGGAAAAACATAGAAACGCACGGCAAGTGCCGATCGTCGCAAGCGCTCAGCGAGCGAGGCCGATCAGATGTAGCCAATGGCGGCCTCGGTAGCGTACCATGTGACCGGTAGAGATGCGCGAAGCGGCTGCAGCTTGGCTGTAAACCGACTTGGAAATGACTGTTTTGTGAAATTCCTCACGAAAATACGAAACTAGGAGGACGCCTGTACACTAGAAGGAGCCTTGATCTACACCACCGAACAAACCCCGATGGCGGACGTCATCGTGTTGCCGAGTGGCGGATTTTCAAAAATAGCCGTCGGATGCGTGAATTGGCGACTTCGGCAGCTACCTTCACTAGCGCAGATCGACTTTTTACCACTTTCTTGTTTGAATTCAGCTATGACCTTTGGGGAAATGATAGTTGAATGATCAAAAGTGATTTTAGAAGCAATATCTCAAAAGTGGAAATTTTCGCAAAAAACGCGATTTTTCGACCCGCATCTCCCCTTAATAATCGTTCGCTTAGACTTAAGGGGAGATGCTACTCGAAGACACTTTTTTTTAATATTACCTTAGAGTAATGAAACTTGAGCTGTTCATGCTGATTTCAAATATATAATTAGTTTTCCTGACAGTTGCATACTTTTAGCCCCGCAAAATGACAAAGTGAAAACCTTAACCCTTTTGCCCCCCCCCCCCCTCTTTTCATCCCTGAACTTGCGTAATTTTTTACCATTCATAGTTCATAATGTTTGAAATAAAGTGTAGAACGCAAATAACTAATTAGGAAGCACATACAAAATATGTAATAGGCGGGAAAAATAATAGACATAAAAAGTCCATATTTCACCTACCCTAGTAAAGGTTTACATACATTTTTTTTTGCTATACAATAAAATATAGATATTTAAACTAAATAATTGCATTTGTCATACTTTGTAAAAAAATTGGGCAAAATTTCATGCAGATTCGATCACTAGAAGTGCCCGAAAAAGAAGGAGCACATTGAAAAAAATCACAAAATTTGTGTTTCGTTTTAAAGTTAAAATTGAGTTTTTATTTATGAAAGATATCATTAAATCTGATGAAAGTTGACAACCAAAAAGAACAATCCTTCTTGTGGCCACTGCCACTAAATATGCCAGCACCATAAGTTTGTCCCTCTCGTCTTTTTCGAGCCGTATCCTCACAGACATTTCGCTCACAGAGAGGGCCATGAAACACTTGCCAAACTTCCGCTCCATCTTGCAGAGCCATGTGCCAACTGCAAGCTAGGAAGAAGTTCGAAAGGACTACGACATCCAAACTAAATCCAGTGTCATGCCATTTTGTGGCCATGTTAGTGCCACATACCGTCGTACATAATGGCAATGTCGTTCCCGCTAAGTTCCCTCACTGCTAGCTCTTTCGACCTCACAAGATTGGCCCTGACATCATTCATTGCTGCATCACGAACTTTCCAGCTGACGGGTGTGAATGACTTTTGATGCATTGGCATTTACAAGCCAACAACTGCCGCAAATCGGACCAGGTGTGCGTAGCCTATTTCTACAGAGCGTGCCGCACAACGGCTTTCACTTGCGAGCAATGGCTTTTTTCATTCATAACGGAGATAATTACACGAGAAAAGCATTGTTCAGCTGCGCTGCTCGACAAGACATGGAACCCGCAAATAGGCTTTACAGCACATACAGGCGCGCAGCAGCCAATGGCGGTCCCCCGATCCGTACCACGTAATAAGCCAGTCGCGGCGCTCGAAAACGGTCCCCCGATCCGTACCACGTAATAAGCCAGTCGCGGCGCTCGAAGCTTGCTTCTTTCCATTATTTCTTGCGCTGCATCAGCGAGGGAAACTGTTGTTATTTGAAGAGTGAGGCTCGACTCTTCGGCTCATGCAATCAACAATGGCGAGCGGCGGCGCATTATCGGCGGCAAGGTGCTCGAAGCCTGCACACTTTGGACCTTACTTTTTAACAGGCACCTAGTGCTCTTTAAATGCAATTTTAAAGCATTTCCAGTTAAGTCTCAACCTGTTTTTTTTTTTCATAACTGTAGAAGTACTAATCTTATCAAAACAGGCAAAAATAAAAATCAGTAGTTTCGAAAAAAAACTCGCTTTTTGACCCGCATCTCCCCTTAAGTACAAGGGTGTTAATTGTTAAACAATCAAAGCAGTGGCCTTATGCTCACTTGTCATCACAGCAGGTACGAAAGTTTTTTTTTATAATAAAAAAGATACAGAATGTTTGTTCAACATGTGTATCGAACCGAAGACATCACAGTCACAAGCTCAACTATTACGGTCTTATGCTTTCTGGCAAGTATAGATGGTGACATACTTTGTTTTTGTGTGTAATAACCGAATATAATAACAATTGTACTGTTTCCAACATAAATATATGATTGAGTACAAGACAACTGGTGGAAAAAATTGCACCTCTTCATTATTTGATATTCGATTTGTATTCGCACTCGATTCGTATGAAAAAATTCTGATATTCGCACACCCCATACAACTAAGTCTTTGCTGTGCATGCACAAGCATGAGGCGTACGTGAGAGACATTAGCTTCTTCCTTTATACTGGTTAATCAATGACTGGCTCAAACATGCGGGATTTTTTTTTCTTGCACACTACTTTTTTTCGCATCATAGAAGCTACTGTACCAATATCCATCTATCATGACACTAAAGTTACTAATACCCCTATCCTTGCTGCACATGTTGCGCTCGTGTTGTCCCTCTTTGCCTTCCATTCCTCGCCTTCCGTAAGCTTTTCTTGCAGTACTTTCGTGCTTGCGCTGCAAGCCCTATTAACATGCAATTACACCAACTAGCCCAAATAGCCAATTTTCCTTGCTGTGCAAGTTGGGTAGCTGCTTGAACAAAATTAAGGTAAGAAGTTTACAAATGAAAAAGTGTAATTTTTCAGCTGCTTTACAAAATTGTTCAAATATATACATTACTTATGTACCTACACAGAAAAAATGCAACATGTGACAACAAACACACATATATATTATCGACAGGTATATAGAAATATTGAGACTAGTTGTTTGAAAGCCAGCTGTGGTCAATCATGTATCGCGTTTGTTTCTATATACAGCGATCGCTGAACCTCAACATTTTCACATTTTTAATATGTGGGGTTTAACGTCCCAAAACCACCATATGATTATGAGAGACGCCGTAGTGGAGGGCTCCGGAAATTTCGACCACCTGGGGTTTTTTAACGTGCACCCAAATCTGAGCACACGGGCCAACAACATTTCCACCTCCATCAGAAATGCAGCCGCCACAGCCGGGATGCGATCCCGCGACCTGGGGGTTAGCAGCTGAGTACCTTAGTCACTAGACCACCGCAGCAGAGCGACCTCTACATTTTCAGATGTGTGCATTAACTGCGTCAAGCCACACAAAATGAAAAGTTTCACACAACTCATTCTTAACTTGAGACATTTTCAAGGTTCTCCATGGTTACCTTTTGCACAGTTTGAAAACATTAAAAGAAAAAAAAAATAGATGAGTAGTTACATGAAATGCAATTGTTCCCGCGGCAACTGAGTGCGCGTCAACAGGGCACCCGGCTGCAAATCCCTGCTTTTTCTTATGAGATCAATGTAGCGCATACTGCGCTTTCATGTTGCCAGGCTCAAAATATTCACATTAACTGACACAGCCTGAACAAATATATAGAGATTGTCTGATAGGTAAAGCAAGTTTCTTGTGTAATCAGCTCCTGTGAGCTGAAAATCATGTTTGTTTTGGGGAAATCGCTCATAACATAAAGTGAGGTGTGCACGATGGTGCCCGAAAAGCAGAAGCCTTAGATGCTCCATCAAACAGGAAAATTAACTGCCGGCAACCCGTGTCGTCAATACGAGTGATGCAAGAAATTATCACGTCATGTGATAACGACATCACTTCACATAATCTGTGATTAGTGGGCCAATTACAAAAGCTATGTAAAACCAGGTGACATGCATAAACCTTGCAATATCTGCGGCCAGCGCGAAACCATATTAGGTTCTTCCGGAGGGGGGCGGGAAAAGATTCGTCTTAGGCAAATGCTTACGAGAGCTTGCAAGTTTTTTTTTTTCCCATGTATTTTTAGCTATGTAAATTCATTAAAATATACAGGTAAGTCTTGAGATCGATATTGCTGATTCTCATGCTTGCATTCCTTGATGGAAACAAATCATCAGACCACACATCATAGTGTAAGAAAATTAGCACAACTTTGTACTCCCCCAAACACTCACACATTCACTCACTCATCTACCCAAGAAACACACACGACACACAGATGAGTGAGTGAATGTATGGAGTGTGTGAAAGTACAAAGAATGTATGGAGTGTGTGAAAGTACAAAGTGCTAGTCCAACAGCAAGTTTTGTAGACCGGGCATTGTCAGATTTCTGGCCGACAAAAGTGGGTTCGCGCGCTATATAGCCGTATTCTTACCATTAGTCATTGCGCAAATCACAAGCATGTCGAGATAGTGATACCATGACGTTACCAAGTGAATGACACGTGAGAGTTACGCAAGTTACTTTTTACACTTGGTATCTCGGCCACGCCAACAAACACACACCGTTCCACATGAAAAGGCTTGAAACAGCAAAGCCCTGTAAAGTGAATCGAATGAGCGAAAGAAAGATGTGAAGATTGCAAATGCATCACCATGAGATAGACATTTACTATGTGCATATATCTGCAATGTTCTCCTGGTTACCTTTGTCATCTCCAGTTTATTCGCTTCGGCCGCACGTTTACATTCATTACTCCGCACGATACTAGATTAAGCACTTTCGCTCTCGGAGTGTGAGTGCAGAATGCATTCCTCAAACGATTGCCATCACAAAACAGCTGAAAAGAAACATACAAGATCCCCACTTCACAGAACGTGCTATCAGTGCGGTGAGTGACTGCAAAACAGTCGAACCTCGATATAACGAACATGGATATAACAAATTATTGGCTATGTCAAACTACCGACAGAAAGTATAAAAAATTACATGTATTTTGGCATTTTTAAATTGAACGAACTCGAGCACGCAATGGATATACCGAAATCCCCGGACCGCTTCAAGAGCGCACTTTCGGCTTCTCCACAGCACAGCGGCAGTCGGGCGGACCCGCGTTTACATCCGATGCACCTGTAGCGCCTTACGCGCTGTAGCGGCGCAGACGGCCAACAACGATTTTTTTTTTTTATGGCTCCAGAGATCGGCTAGCTTCTTTCTCTAAGGATACGGCCGTTTACTGAAGTCTCATGTGCCTGACGCGCCGGTAGAAGAGAGCGGCCTTGACGATCGACGGCGTGGACTATGACGTGGACGCGTCAGTTTGCACCCCGCCATTCCGGACTAACGGTTGCTTTGTTGTTGGGTGTGTGTGGCATTTTCTTCGTTTGCACGTTTTTGTAGTGCTAGGCGGTGTCGTACACCGTCGCCATGGCACAAAACGGAAAGAAACGGACTGCCTTGACTTACGCGACGAAATTGGAAATTATTCGGCGTGTTGAAAGAGGTGAAAAGAAGTCAGTCGTTGCTGATGCTACCAAAATACCTCGCAGCACATTAAGCACGGTGCTGAAGCAGAAAAAAGAAATTGTTGAGCAAGATGGCGGAAAACACGCCAACGCACGGCGAATTCGACTCGCTGCCTTCGAACACGTCGAAGAATCTCTTCATAAATGGTTCGTCGACGTAAGGGCTAGGAATATTCCTGTGTCGGGGCCAATGCTGCAGCAAAAGGCAACAGACTTCGCTTTCATACTCGAAGCCAAAGATTTTAGTGCCAGTGCGAGTCGGCTGCAACGATTTAAGAACAGGTACGACATCGTCGAAAAATCTGTTATGGGCGAAAGCGAGTCAACGAACGCCGCAGCGATGGAGAAGTGGATGAAAGAAGAGTGGCCTCAAATTCGTGCCAGATATCATCCAAAAGATATTTTTAACGCAGACAAAACGGGCCTCTTCTGGCAGATGCTGCCGCGCCAAACTCTGGACACCCACAAGCAGAAATGTCATGGTGGCAAGCAAAACAAGGCCCGGATCACGGTCCTACTTGCCGCGAACATGGATGGTTTGACACAACTTTGCCCGTTTGTGATCGGCAAGTTGAAGACACCGAACTGTATGAGACGCTGCCGCGACCTACCAGTCACCTATGCTTCCAATCGAAAGTCATGGATGACACGAGAGTTGTTTGGGAAATGGTTGAAGGAGAGGGATACGCAGCTTGGGAATGAAGGCAGAGAAGTGTGTCTCCTCGTCGATAACTGCTCGGCACACTCCGCAGATGTTCCATTGAGCAATGTTGAGCTCAAGTTTCTTCCGCCCAACACCACCTCCAAGCTCCAGCTTCTAGACCAGGGGATCATCCACGCCCTCAAAGCGATTTCGAGCGGCTGCTCATTCATATTCGAATGAACGAAGACTTGAAAATTGACTTGTTGGGTGCCATACAGATGTTGAAGGCCGCTTGGGAAAGCGTGAAGAAAGAGACGATTGCCAACTACTTTCGGCATGCTGGCTTCACCGTTTGCGCTAAGGCAGTTGAAGAGCCCACTGATGATGTTGAAGGCTCTGAAGAGGTTGTCGAGATCGACGAAATGTGGAGTGATTTTTCGCGGTTTGTGGGCGATGCATCGGACACGCTCACACTGGAGGACTTCGTTGGCGACGACGACGCGTCAGAAGCGGTTGCCGAACTGACTGACATGGAAATCGCTGCCGAGGTGACACGCCAGCGAACCGAGATTCAAGCAATGGAAGATGCCGCCTCCGAAAACATTCCACTGCCAACTTCTAGCGAGGCTTTGGCTGGTTTGGCTCTGGCATGGCGCTATTGCAGCGTGATAGAACGCACTGGGCTCAAGTTTTGTGGAATGCCTCGACATGGCAGAGCAAGGCATTATATGACACGCCATCAACCAAAAAAAAAAACAAAAAAAAAACAAGCCAACAAGCCACGTTGCACAGGTTCTTTTCCCCTCAATAAAAGTATTTTTGTTCAAGTAAGTGTCTTGTCGATTCCTGTCATGCTGCCGACCTATTCACACCAGGGTTTGGCGATTTTTCGATGCAGTTTTGTCTAGAAAATTCGGGCTATAGCGAACTATTTTGCAAATTTTCCGGAGTTCGTATAACAAGGTTCGACTGCATTGTGTTGCAGTGATGCAGCCTTAAATCTTGTACATATTACTCCAATGTTGACTAATAGCGGCAAAAAATATCGGGTGCGTAGCAGACACTTGCTGCTTCGACAAGACTTCCAGTGCGGGAGTTCACCGCAAAAGTCCTCACTCCTCCCATGTAATTCACACGGCGCTTTGGACACTTCCCCTATTTAGGTCACTCTAGCTGCAACACTTAAATCATATGAGCACAACCAACATGCTGTCATACTGGCTTGACAAGGCCGGTTGCTACCAATGTTGCCAGCCACAACTTAAAATTATATTTAAGCGCAGCATAGTCAAGCCCGTTGTCCTCTCCCGTCAACATGGTAAAAGTACATTTCATACGCCTGATTTCGGGAAAAAATGCCGCTCATTCGGTCCACTTTGGCCGATAGTCCGTTAAGAGTGAACTTTGCTCCATTAATTTAATACACGGACCATGCTTAGACTGAATAGTAGTTGGATATATCTAAATATCTGTTGTATGCAGGCTCGTTATATTGAGCGTAGACTGTATATGAACAAGCTTAGGTGTCTCAGATGCCTGACTCATAAAGAAAATCAAAGCCCATTCATTTAATGAAACATTCCTATTCTTGATACTTATAATAACTTGGCATTCAATTATTTCAGACGTTTTTTTCCAGTTGCAAGCCATTCGAATAAGCAGGCTTTTACTGTAGCACGCACAACAGCGTGAAGCAAATCTTCCTGGAGAGAGCAATAAACTAGGCCCGGACAGTGGCAATGACACAGGCTCACCTTGACCGTATTCTTGGGCACGTGTGAGTTCTCTGAGAGCCGCCGGCGCACATCACTGGCCACCACAAACAGGGGTTCCTTGCTGTCACCACTTGTCCCGCTGTCCAAGGACAGCACCGACAGTGTGTCTCGCTCTTGTGCTTTCCGCAGAAACTGCAAAAAGGGTCAACACACTTGATCGCACCAAGCTCTCAAGTGTGGCCATGGCTTAGCTCTGTCAGCATCTTATATGAAATGTTGTACATGACACCACTTGAAGAAGAGAGGGCGTAATGATTCCTCTGGCAGTCTTAATTGCATATACAGTGGAAGTCACTTCTAATGATACAGGTTTAGAATAGAAGCTACAGCACAGTCAACTTTTGTACGCTTTTGGTGGTGAAATAACCAGTTTACAGCAATGCTAGCATGCCGCATCACAACAAAGAATTATGGCTGTTGGGTGTCTCTGTCGAAAAGTAATGAAATGCAAAATCCTTGAAAAAACAAAAAGAAAATGAGAAATTCAAACTGCTGAACCCACACCCACAACCACAATGTACCTCAGCGCCCCTTCGAAGTTTGGGTATACAGCCGAACACGGTTATATCGAATCCACATATATCGAATTTTCGGGTATACCAAACTCTTATGTTATCCCCTTGAATTTCCTTTGTAAAAGTATAAAAATTCGCACATTTACATGGAACGGTATTTTCACCCACCTTCGGATATATCAAACGCCGCCAAGCTAAAAGGTGCGCTTTGGCACTCACCATGCCTTGCCATCTCCACGGCAGCGTGGCTCCGCGCGCGAGTTGAAAGGCGCACTTTGGCACTCGCACACCCAACGACCTCCGCGCGGCACCACACCTCCGTGAAAACCCGAAACGCTCAAAAAAAAAAAAAAAAGTTAAGGGCAAGAGGGCTAAGACTGCACAATTTTCAACTTGTGGAATGGCTTTTTTTTTCGTTTCTCTCTCTCATGCTTTTTCTGCGTACCCTTCAGCTCAGAGAGCAGGAACGAAGGAGCCGACGTCCTCGTCCTTTTGCCTTTTCTTTTATTTTTTGTTGCTGTTTTGAGAGGTTTGATCAGCCAACCACAGCTCGCGCCTTTACTGTTGCCTTTGCACGTGGCCATCGCCTCGCGAGTGCTTTGCTTCTGTTGTCGCGTCGCCGACGTACCATCTCATGAGCAGCATTTCTCTTTTGCATGCGTGGTGTACAAAGCCGCTCAGACTACTTGAATTGTCAATTTCTCAACAGCATCAAGAAGCGCAAGACCCTTGACATTGAGACGAAGTTGAAGGCTATTCAGCGTGTTGAGGCGGGCGAGAAATGTTCGACCGTCGCAGACGACTTCGGGATATTATGGAGCACTCCGAGTACCTTGTTTAAAAACAAGGAAAATATCAAGGCAAAGACGGTGGAGCAGCGAACGTCAAAAGCCTGTCATGTGTGTGCTTCTGCCCACGGGAATTTAGGAAAGGCACTCTATTCCTGGCTTTTAGAAGTGCGCGCGAAGAACATTCCGGTGGATGGCCCAATCCTGATCGCCAAGGCCAGATGGTTTGCCGCAGCACTCGGTGAAACAACTGCCCCAACAATACCGGGTGGCTTCACCAATTTAAGCAGTGCTACAGCATCATTGGCAAAACTAATTTTGGCGAAAGCGAAGCTGTCAGCAGCCAGGTCATCCAGCTTTGGATGACCAAGGAGTGGCCGGAAATCTCGACGAAATTTTCTCCCGCGGAGATATTCAACAGCTGGTGAGACGTGAAGACGGACACAGTGGTCAACTGTTTTCATAATGCAGGCTTTAAGACGACGTAACTTGCGGAAACCGGTGAAGACGACGACAAGCGCATAGAAGACGCATTTCGCGAGTTGTCCCGCTTCCTGGCAACAGTTCTACATGAAGTGCCTGCGGGCGATTTCATGGAAGCGGACTGCAATGCCCAGGCTGTTGTGAGCCTCGCTGACGAGGACATACGAGCTGCGGTCGCAGAGACCCAGGTTGCCCAGGCGGACAGCTCAAGTGATGAGAAAGATCATCCGAACGAGGCGCTGGCTACACATGCGTACTCCGCGGCTGAAGTAGCAGCAGCGTTCGGCGTCATTTGCCGTTGTATCGGCGACATGGAGGGAACTGAACTGTTGCACCTGGAGAGCCTTGATAAGATCAAGACTAGCGTCTTCAACTTAATTTCAGAAACGAAGAAGCAGCCCAAAATAAGCGAATTTTTTCACGCAAATAAATCATTCTGTTGCGGCGCCTGTGCGGAATCAGCTGTCAATTTTGAAGGCACCTATTGTAGGGGATGATCCGCTACAGGTAATTTCGCGGCGCCACTATTTATTATATCAAATTTTTCATATATCGAACAAATTCTTAATCCCCTTTGAGTTCGATATGTCCGTGTTAGACTGTACTTCATCACATAGCATTGTGAAACTGCGGCAAAGCTGACTTTTGAGATCTGCCACGGCACGATATTGGCAGCGACCTCTGCTTAAATAAGAAATTTGAATAAAAGGTTGGAACTTGGAAGAGTTTCAGCTCCTGAAAATTCCAATGTTATCATACACTAGATCTATGGGGCTTTTGGCAGTCCCGTGAATGCATCTCAACTTTCAAACATGACCAAGAGATGAGCAGCTTTGTCATCCTTGTCACTGATGTCTGTTGGCATATCCTATACAATGAGTTTTCTCAGAACAGCCTGCCATCCTTTTCATTTGGTTCTATTCGTGTCATTTATAGCAGTTATCAATTATAACGGTAAAACTTTTGTGGCACTTGAGTACTGTTATAAGTGGGTTAAATTGTACTCCGATACCTTGACAAGTATCGTAGTTACTCGGGTAATGAACACACTTTTTTCTCGAAAAATCGGAGTAAAGTTGGGGGTGCATTTATTACGCGGGGTGGATTTTATGAAAACTTTTTTGGAAGGAGCGAGAAATGTGGTAATGCAAAAAAAAAAAAGCTAGGTCGCTTAGTTTTTTGCAATTTACATATGTGTACACTGTTTGGCAACAGCTTTTTTGTTGCACTTTTCTCATCTTCTGTGGTTGCTGGCGCTATCTTCTGCCAGCTGTTCCTAGGCCACCAGCGCACTTTTTGTGGCTATAAAAACGTTTTGCGGCTATATATTCTCGCAACCGTTTAACCTCTGTTTTTTCCAAACAGTGGTATCTGCTGTGATCTCGAGGGGCACTCCAAAGCATGGGCTACGACACTACAGTGCATTTTGCCAACTTCACGGCAACCTCGCATGATGACCATGACGTCGCCGTTAACATTGTAGCAAGCACAACGAGGTCGTGGTAGCAAGCAACCAACATTGCAGCAAGCTACCTCCGAAGCATCAAAACAAACTATCAATAACAAGATTAACGACAAAATACGGCGGCCGCCTCGATTCTGCATGAGAAGTTCCTCTAGAAGCAGATAACAAGGGAAGCAAGAATCGGGGGTGCTACCATGTTGCGGAAATCATCATGACTTTTTCTGGATGATAAGCTATTTTTTTATGATTTTCCAGAAACCTGCCACTTCATAGGGACGAATGATTCCTCGCGACAGCAAATCCTGCCTTGGTCGCTCGAAGATCGCGGTGCACGTGGTTGGCCCTTTTTTTTGTTTGTGTGTGTGTGTGTGTGTGTGTGTGTGTGTGTGTGTGTGTGTGTGTGTGTGTGTGTGTGTGTGTGTGTGTGTGTGTGTGTGTGTGTGTGTGTGTGTGCGTGCGTGTGCGTGTGCGTGTGCGTGTGCGTGTGCGTGTGTGTGTGTGTGTGTGTGTGTGTGTGTGTGTGTGTGTGTGTGTGTGTGTGTTGGGGGGGGGTGATTCTTTAGAAAAGGGTGGAAAGATAAAAAAAGGGGGTGTGGAGTGCACGATAACTGTCTTAAGTGAGGACAGCACTCATTAGGAACGGGGAATGAAGGGACAGTTAGAGGAAAAGAAAAAAGAAAGGAGGATGTAAAAAAAAGGGGGGGGGGTCCGCAGGAGGCGAGGGACATGGGCTGGGGCAGGCAGTTTGGCGACCTTCGCTCCCTGTGTGCTTATCAGCTGCGATGTCTCTACACTCCCAGATTTGGGTGGTTGGTTCATGAACCCTGCTGCAGCTTACAGATAGAAAGAAAAGCAATAGGCACACGGCAACGGGCAAAGGGGGAGGGAGCAAGATGAGGTGGTTGAGGGGGTCGGCAAAGTAATAAAAAAGAAAAGTCAACGGGTGAGGAGGTGCCAGGTGTCAGTTAGCGGGACTGCAGCGAATGAATGTAAGGGGTGCTTTTATTGCGCGGAAACAAAAAAATTCAGAAATTTTGATAACTGAAGTTGCGGGTGTGTTTATTATGCGAGTGCATTCATTACACGAGTAAATAAAGTATATCCTTTGGTGTCTTTTCATGTACTCAAGAATATTTGTCGCCAAGGCTGGCACGATTGAGTTCCTTTCACTGTTACATGATCTGATCGGTACATCTTTCCCGTTGTGCAATTTTAAAGCAGTATTACCTGCATAGAGATCTCATCGTCCTCCTGCGTCCAGCACTCGGCATCGTCGTCCATGCCACACATAGAGAATATCGAGGCTGGCTGCACGCCAAAGTAGTCGGGAAGGTTCTCTTCCGACCGTGTCAACCGGAGAGGATTGAGGATCTTCGCAGGAACAGGAGATGTCTGAATGTCATCAACAGCCACTACTTCCACATAAATGAGGTACGGTGCCTGTTGTCATGTTAAAAAACAAAAGCCAGGTATGCTGCAATAAGAAATCAACTAGTAACACGTGCATGCACCACGCTTTGGTTACATTGACACATCATGGTGGCACGAGCCTTTAAAATTTTTTTTTTATTCTGTGATTGAATTTTATGAAAGCTGTTGTGTATATTTCCGGTATATTTCGGTACCTACTTTTCCAGTGTAGTTTCTTAAAATGCAAGATATTTCATATGCCTTTCAGGGATCAGTATTTTTTTTTCTGAACCAAGAGAATTGCAAAGTAATCTCACGATGACCTCAAATGAGAACTGTGTGCAGTGCTTTAAAAATGGAACCAACAGAACAAATGTTATGATCTGCTAAACGTTTTATGGTAGCCAGCTGCATTGTCCCTTATTAACCTGTTCACGAATGTCTCAGAAAGACGTACACTTCATTATAATGAAGATAGGCTCATTATATGCAAAGATTCATTACAGGCGAAAGACTATTCACTTTCTTGTTTGTTAAACAAACATTTCCACTGCTCCGTGAGGCCTTATGCAAGTAACCCACCTTGTCCTTTGAGTTGAGCACAGCAGCCGCCTGCGGGGGTATTCTCACCACCAGGTGGGGAAACTTGTCCGAGTGCAGAGGGAGCCACACTCGTGCTGGCAAGTTCAAGTTGACCAGCGAAAGTTCTGCTTGAAGCCTCTGAGCTGCAGAGTTCAAGTTCAAGCCAGACAAGGTCATCCGATGCAAAAGTATTTGCTCTTGGTGAAGGGTTCTGATATCTGTGCCCACATTTTAAATATGCAATTATTTTAACAGTATAACATGAGTGAGTATAACATGTACTCTTTAAAATACAGTACATACACGAATCTAGGCCGACCCCCGAAATTCGCAAGGTCAGAAAAAAAAAACTTTTTTCGAATGTAGGCCAAGCTTTCGACAAACGAAGGTTTGTGGTCGCAGGCTGAATCCAAACCATTTCATGAAGTGTGTTGTCCTGCCTCTGCTGGCTTTAAAACAGGCTCGGGAGACACCCTTCATGATGGTGACTTCTCTGGTCTTCCCCTGAATGATTTCAGTCGTCACGGGCACTCCTGCTTCCCTCTGTTCTCAAACAAAATCGGCAACAACAACCGCATGGTGTTTTCTACCGCATGGTGTCGGCCGGTTTTGGTTCAGTGAACGCCATGCGGGTTGCTGGACAATCGAAGAGTTCCGCACAATGTTTTCGCCATCGTTGCACAATCTTTTCGTGCACGCCGAAGTCTTGCTGCACTCATAGGTTCGATGTCTTTTCCGTATGTAACACGACCTTTCACTTAAAAGCCACGCTGTAGTGGCACCGCTTGGTTGGTGCCATCAAATCTGAAGCACAATTGACACAGGCCTTTCAAGAGCAAGAGGCAGAACTACACTGCATGATCGCTTTCAGAAAAATGACCATTTACCAACTCCGCGCCTCCTCTCTGAGCCATCTGCCACGCGATAGCCGATAGGTGGCCAAGGTGGCCACAGCCGGGTTGAATTTAAATTTTTTTTTAATTTTTCAGAAACTGGTAATGGCTGAGAAATCATTTCATTTTAAACTCCAGTTAGCAAATTAGGTATTAAAATGAGGAGTTTTAGAGTGGCACTCTTTTATAAAACAGGTGAGCGGTCACGACAAGTCAACTGGTAATAGCAGAACCAGCCTGTGTACCCAGCCAACCAAACGTTGTCCTCTTCACAGACTGAGTTATACCCCCTGCCTATCCGAGTAGCACTCATCTTCTTCACTACATTTTCCTCCTCTCCGGAAAAGAGCCATCCTGGCGACTCATGGGCAGGAGACAATAGAGGGATCGTAATACCGTTTTAGGCGGTCTATGTGGACGGTCTCGCGTCCACGGCGTCGTTGATCACGGGGTTGCTCAAGCGGCTCCATGATGTAATTGACGGGTGAAGTTTGTTTAACTAGACGGTAAGGGCCGTTATACTTGCACATCAGTTTCGTTGAGAGACCAGGGCTGCTTGAAGGGGTGCGAAGCTAGACAAGGTCATCCGATGCATAAGAAGCTGGAGGCGTCGGGCTATCGCGGTGGTGTTTCTGGCGTTGCTGTTCAGCCCTTGTTAGGAAGCGGGCAAGCCGACGACACTTTTTCGCATATTTAGCAGCTTGTGACATCGTCGTCGACTCAGCAACATCCGGGCGGTAAGGAAGGATGGTGTCTAGCGTGCAAGAGGGCTCGCGACCATAAAGGAGGAAGTAGGGAGAGAAACCAGTGGTTGTCTGGACAGCAGTATTATGCGTGTATGTTACAAAAGGGAGAATACTGTCCCAGTTGAAGTAATCGGTTGCGATGTAGATTGACAGCATATCTCCTAATTTACGGTTGAATCGTTCTGTGATGCCATTAGTTTGAAGATGATATGCAGTGATGGTGCGATAAATGACTTGGCATTCCTTGAGAAGCGATTCAATGACGTCCGACAAAGACACACGCCCTCGGTCACTCAGGAGTTCACGTGGTGCACCATGACGTAAAATGATCTGATGCAATATGAAACGACTGACGTCACTCGCTGACGCAGGAGAGAGTTGTGATGTTTCTGCGTAGAGTGTAGGGCAATCGATAGCGACGATTACCCAGCGATTTCCAGCCGGTGTAATCGGAAGAGGTCCATACAGATTGATACCAACACGGTCAAACGGTCAGGCAGGACAAGGTAAGGGTTGTAGTGGAGCTGGAGAACTTGGAGTGGGATTCTTCCGGCGTTGACAAGCGAGACAGGAACGTAGGTAGCGACGAACGAAGCAATACATTCCACGCCAGTAGTAGCGGTGGGACAGGCGGGTGCAGGTTTTTAACACTCCAGCATGGGCGCATTGTGGGTCGGCGTGAAAGGAGGCGTGTATGTCTGAGCGGAGACGTCTGGGAATAACTAGGAGCCATTGGCATCCTTCGGAGAGATAATTCCGTCTGTATAGCAAACCATCTCTGATAACGAAGTGCTGTATTTGACGGCGCGTACCTATAGGTATATTCTGGGATGGAGTTCGACTCAACAAGTTGATAAGTGAAGCGATCCAAAGATCTTTTCGTTGCTTCTGTAGCATGTCGCTGACACTAAGTGCAGATATATCGGGGGCAGGCGAAGACTGCACTACATCGTAGAGGTGATCGGGACAAAGGGTCTGCGTTGAAATGTTTTCGCCCAGATCGGTAAACGACGTGAATGTCGTACTCTTGTAGCCGAAGCGCCCAACGGACGAGCCGGCCGGTGGGATCTTTTAACGAGGAGAGCCAACATAATGCATGATGATCTGTAACCACGCTGAATGGGGGCCCGTAATGATAGGGTTGAAACTTTCCTATGGCCCATATGATGGCTAGACACTCTTTTTCGGCACTCTTTTATAAAACAGGAGAGCGGTCACGACAAGTCAAGTGGTAATGGCGGAACCAGCCTGTGTACTCAGCCAACCAAACGTCGTCCTCTTCACAGACTGAGTAATACCCTCTGCCTATCCGAGTAGCACTCCTCTTCTTCACTACAGTATTTCTATTCTTTTTTAACACAGGACAGGTGTTCTGAGCACCACAGAAAAAAAAAGTTTACTTTTTCTTCACTGAGTATTACAGCTAGGTGGTGTTAGCTGCCGCCCGATCTAAAGGGTACAGCCATGTCAATACATTCATCCATCCGTGGTAATCACGTGACACGATCCACGTCTTCCCGTTTTTTCATGACTTTTCCAATGTGAAATCTCGCCGGCTCGACGACCCATGCTCCCTCGCAGCGTGCATTGTCGGACTGCGTGATTTCGGCACAATGGAACACACAAAAGCAATAGGGACCACTATTCTGCCGCTGAACAGGCCTGAGCGGCCATGTCACCGTGCAGCTACCGTAGAATGTCATGAAAATGAGCCTCCAGCATGCAAAACCGGTACCTTGAGATCGGCGCATCGAGGACCGTAATGCCGCTAGCACGGCCAGGCCTTTAGGCAGGTGGCACCGGCAGCCAAATCGTGGTACTCGAATCTAAGCCTAGTCCCCCACTTTCGCGCATCATTAAAAAAAAAACACCGGCTTAGATTCGAGTATATATGGTACCAAACATTTCATGTGCATTTTGGGAGCTATAGTTCACCTGAACTGAGAGAGCTACAAATTAAGCTCACTAGAACGACCTAAAGTGAGTACAGAATGCAAAAAATTAACAATTCTATTCCATTTCGTTCTATTAACGTTCTGTTTCCGTTTGAACATAGTTGTGAGTACAGAATGCAAAAAATTAACAATTGATGTTGACGTTCTATTCCCATTCAAACAGAGTTGAACATCTACCAACGACCATATGCCAAGCTAGGATATCAGTCGCAAATATTTAACATACTACAACTGCTGTTCAAATGGGCTTAGAACATCCGGTCTTGTTTTTAGTGCACTCTCTACCGATTCCAGATCATTCTCATGAGCTTATTTACTTTGGAACTCTCTGAATTTAGACAAACAATGGCTCCTGAAATGGCCTACTGCATACTGTAGTACTGCATACTGTAGTACTAGGAAAAAAATACGTACTTGCAATCAACACACAAATATACATAAACTCAACACATTTGAGTGAAATTGATAAGAACTTTCCAAGAAGTTTCCAGCACAATGCGAACCCTAAACCTTTCAAACACCACCTATGAAGAACTGTCTGCAAATGCGTCGAATACAATGTTATTTCAAGGCATTAAATTGCAATAAAAATATTGTTGTAGTATGTTAATTTATGGGTGTTATCATAATAATTTGTAATTACTTTGTAATTAAATATATGTTTATTATGAAGCCTTTTGTGCTTTGTTTTTGCATTAATTGAATGAAATCTCAGGCTAGAAACATAGTGCTGATTTCTTTTCAGTTATGTTCCGGCTGAGCAATGAAAAAATTTTATTTTTTACAGGGGGTAGCCGAAAGTCGCACGGCACGTGACTCGTTAAATATGGCAGTGCAAAGCGATTATATGCACGCCACAAAATAAAGTTCGATCAAAACAAATTTTTTATGCAGGAGGTTCTATTCCTCCAAAAAGCTCAATGCAGTTCGCTCTTTCTGAGCTCCCAGTAGATACACAAGTGGTGCACACAATTGGGTACATAGCATATCAGCGGTGCCACACGAATGACCGACAACTTGTCCACAGCAAACTAAAGTACGCTATATCACATAATTCATAGCACAATCCAGCTAGAATACAGTGAACTTAATTAAAGGGGATTGGAAAACGGTTCGATGTCCACAACAAAAACTCAACCATGCTGTAATGGCCAGATGCCATGTTTTCATGCCCATGGCCGAAACAAGAACGCAAAGTTGCCCTAGACTGGGTAATTATTTGGTGAAGGAATATAGCATGCAATGCACAGAAGCTGATAGGAGAAGTGCATATGCATAAGACTCAATACATCAACTTGCCCTGCAGTTTGAGCATGCCTGGAAACTAAGACTTCCCAAGCTTTGTTACAGTGGAGGTACTGGCAATGTTTCTACAGTCCAAGTCTAAACTATTGCATGGCGGGCAGCTAAGTGTGCAAATTTAAGCTCACCTATAGAGATTAAGAACATGAGGCTATGCTCCAAAGCTGTCTGCAGAATCAACCATGTCCAAATCACCAGTCAACAATCGAGTACGAAATATGCAATGGCTCCATCAATGCTCATGCTAATTATACTGTGAACCACGAGTCTAAAATACACTACAATTTATTGATACCTTAGTATTGGCAAAATTCAGCAGTCACATTACATTTAACTAATTCAGGGGTATTACAAGCCAAAAGCTAAATATTGATCGGGGTGGGGGGGGGGGGCGAGTGGCCTCTTTTGCCACACTTCCTTTATTCCGCAATGGCCTGTTATGTTAAAGAGACTGCAACATTTTTCGAAGTAGCCATAGAGTAAAATATCAGGAAAATCCATAGTGTTTCTTTAGGGGCATAAACCCTTTTTTTTTTTTAACATTTATGATGAACAATGCTACCACACAGAAAAAATTTGCCTTTCTCCCCCAAGCGGAAATTCGATCGACAGCACCAAACGACCGGCACCAGGCGGGAATCAACTGCCAGAATGGCAGCTCCCACACATAGACAGTCTGAGCCACTCCCCACTCTTCGAATTTGGCACTGGAATTGCAGATCCTACAGACCTCATTCTGCAAACTTGCAAAAATATGTTAAAACAAAATAATGCAGATATGATCACGTTGCAGGAAACCACACAGAAAAAATCAAGCTCCCTGGCTACAGCACTCTCACATGCTCACCCCGCACCGCAATTCTAGTCAAGAAGACTCTAACCGCACAGGCTCATGAAATTGAAGACATTGGTATCGAACACACCATCGTGGAGATAATCCCCACTCGGAGGACCCAACAAATCTTATACCTGGCCAACCTTTACAGCCCTCCGCGGGAGCAGTCACATCAATACGACCACTTCGTTCACGAGCTCCGTCAAATGGTTAACGGCAACCGACTCGTCATAGTTGGGGACTTCAATGCTCCGCACGCGGCCTCGGGCTATCACAGCACCACCAAGAAGGAGGCGCGTGTTCACGACGCTGCACAGCAACACGTTCTGATGCTGTGGAATGACTTGCTCCATCCAACCTGAGTGGGCAACAGCGAGTCGTGGGATACTAATCCTGATCTCACGTTCACTAGAGACGTGCACAACGCAATGTGGACAAGACTTCCAGACACTCTAGGAAGTGACCATCGCATAATTCAAATAGAGGTCGAACAGGCTCACCGCTCGCTCAAGACAGGAAAAGCTCGGCTCACGGACTGGACCGCCTACAGGAATGACCTTGATGATGATTCGACTATCGAAGACATTGAAGCCTGGTTAAACAGTATTGTAAGTGTTACTGACGGACATACCAAAACGATGCACTTGAACGAGGACAATCCGGCAGTCGATAATCATCTCCTTCACCTATGGGAAGCTCGAAGATCGCTTATTAAACGATGGCAATGGTAAAAGCTCAACCGCAAGTCGAAGCGCCGCATCGCCGTACTCACTAGACAGGCACAGGAGTACGCCGAAAACCTTGCGAGCCAGAACTAGCGGTCCTTCCGCGACAAACTTCAAGGGACATTGAGCACAAAGAAAACGGCGCATTCTTCGAGCCATGATCGACGACACCCACGCCAAAACTAATCAAAGAAATACAATTCAGCGGCTCATACACAACTATGACGGCACAGAGCACCAGTTACTCCAAGAACTTCAAGCAAAACTGCGTGGCTCGGTTAACCAGCAAGCTACCTCCATCGACAATTTGACACCCAGGAAGTATTGAGGAGCACCGAACGAAGCACTAGACCAGCCTTTCACGCTGGCAGAGCTACACGCGGCCCTCGCTAAGCTGACGTGCAACACGAGCCCAGGAAAAGACGGAGTGACCAATAAGCACCTACGACAGCTACCGCCCCGGGCGTTGACGGCGCTCCTCCGGCACTATAACGACTGCTGGAGGAAGGGCGAGCTACCACAAGCCTGGAAGCACTCAGAGGTGACCATGGTACCCAAGCCAAACAAGCCACTCTCGATTGCAAATCTTCGTCCCATTTCCCTTACATCCTGCGCTGGGAAACTCTTTGAGCACATGGTAAACGAGCGGCTCACCACACATCTCGAAGACTATGGTCACTACCGACACCACGTTCGGCTTCCGCCAAATGCACAGCACACAAGACGTCCTCTTGTAGATAAAGGAAGATATTCTTCTCCGCTTGAGCAAGCACAGTAAGTCATCTGTTCTAGCTTTGGACGTGAAGGGCGCATTCGACAATGTGAGCCACGAAGCCATTCTGCGTAGCCTGGAAGATGTCGGCTGCGGTGCCAAGACACACCCCTATATGCTGGCTTTCCTCACCAACCGCACTGCCACTGTAGGGATTGCCAATATCAGGTGCGAGCTTTTTCAACTCCCTAACAAAGGCATGCCACAGGGCTCAGTGATATCACCAGTGCTTCTCAACTTGGCCCTCCTTAAGCTCCCACGTCTCTTGGATGCTGTCCCTGGGATACATCACGCATTATACGCCGATGATATCACTATGTGGACAAGAGGTTCAAGCATGGGTGAACAGGAGGACCGACTTCAAGAGGCGGTTAACATCACTGAAGAATATCTCAAGACCTGCGGCCTCCAATGTGCTCCGGAAAAGTCGGAAATGTTAGTACTTGTGGCACGCAACCGGGGTAGACCACCAAGCTACGACACTCCTGACCCACAAGTCTTTCTACGGGGAGTCCAAATACTACAAGTTGACACGCTTCGAGTCCTTGGACTACACATACATAAAGATGGGTCTGGCTCCGCTGCCCTACCCCGGCTGCAGAACACTGTGACACAGCTCACCCACCTAATCCAAAGGGTGGCTAATCGCCACAGTGGCTTCAAAGAGCACGACACCCTAAAAATGGTACAAGCTCTCCTTTACAGCCGCATAACGTACGGAACTCCCTACCTCAACCTAAAGACAGCGGAGAAACAAAAACTTGATCTGCTGATACGAAAGGCTACAAAGCTTGCCCTAGGACTGCCGCCAGCCGCCTCCACTGACCGACTGCTTCGCATGGGAGTTCATAATGCGTGGGAAGAACTCACCGAAGCACACCTCATCAACCAGGTCGAGAGACTCAAGCTGTCACTCACAGGGCAAGCCGTCCTTCGATGCACAGGATACCAGACCACCCTAGAACCCAACGAAGAACGCAAAGGCAAAATACCGTCACAGCTGCGAGAAAGCCTTGAAATTTAGCAGATCCCTCGGAACATGCATCCTCAACATCACCGAGAAAGGCGGCTCGCAGGGTTAACATGATCCGGAAAAAGCATGGCAATGACCCGCAGGCGCGATACGTGGACGCAGCCAAATATCCGGGACGTAATGCTTTTGCGATTACCGTCGCAGATTACAAGGGCGCGGTACTGGCATCGGCGACTATCCTCGCCAAACGTGCGAAAACAGGTGAAGAGGCTGCTATAGCACTCGCCACCCAGACGAGTGAGAATCCCATCGTGGTCTTTACCGACTCACAAATAGCGGCACGGAACTACCTGAAAGGCAGGGTCTCCACAGTGGCGATTAGGCTACTAAAGCGCATGGACAATCCTCCTCCCTACACATGCATCGTGCGGATTCCGGGTCATGAAGGTCTCGAGGGAAATGAAGCGCCACACACCGCAGCCCGCGAATGCGTCAACCGGGCATTCCCATACGAGATCCGAGGCACCTCCCACTTAACAACAGAATCAGAGGCAAGAGAAGTCATACCACTAACGTACCATGCAGTACTGCAACATTATCGGCTCGAACGCAGGTTATACCCTCCGCCACATCCAAAACTCACAAGAGACGAAGGGACTGACTATAGGCGTCTTCAAAGCAACACGTTCACCCACGGCGTACTATTGCACCATATGAGGCCAACGTTGCACAGCTACATCTGCCCTCACTGCAATGTGGCAGACACTCTGGCGCACCTCCTACTGCAGTGCAAAGTAAGCGTCCAAAGACTACGAGCAGCAGCACCAGATGCGGACCAAGACCTCCTCAGTGAAGCTTGGGAGGCTGCGATTTCCCAGCCAGACCTGGTCGGGCAGCGTCAACTCGTCGCTCGAGCTCGGCGGGCTGTCCAAGCCAGAGGGTTCCTGGCATAAGGGACCCTCCCACCTTCACTCACAAGCTTCTTTCAATAAATGTTTTCTTTCTCTCTCTTTCTCCCCCAAGGTTTCTCTAAGACTTTTGAAACAGCAAAAAATGTGCCAGCTTGTTCAAGCATTGGCTGCAGTACCAGGTTTAGGATGGTGCCAAGAGGAATTTACTTCTGTACACCTTTTGAATTATTTTAAACAATAAAAATAGTGCAGTTATGCTAAAGATTGCACTATTCATATCCTCCAGTACGCCTGTCAAATCAGTTGATATCGCGCAATGCTAAGTGTACAGGTAGCCACAATTCAGCTCTTATTAGGCCACTGCTGGACCGTGGCGCCCCCTGTAACTTGCATGCGTGAATCCTACATATGTTCGTGCCCAATAAGGAGTCGGGTTCCATTTTCATTCGAGCCAGCAGCGTGTGCTATCAATCTCTGCATGTCCGTGACCATGCGGAACTAAATACGCGACCATGTGTAAGAAGAGTGATGAAATCGCAAGACAGGGAGTCCTAAGTGAAGGAATAACACCTCGCAGACTTAGACCACAATGAAACATCGCACAACGAGTCTCGAGACCAGTGAGCCGCTGAAACTGTACGGCACCAAACTTCAACTACCAGCACCGTTGGACTTTGCGAACTCAGCAATGTGGTTGACAAGGCTCAGCCACTACGAGGACTTTGCGGAAGTTTCGAGACTTACAAAAGCATGGGAAGACGTGCAGGCACACTAGAGTGCATGGGCCCGGAGGCGCGTCAGCTCCTCGAGGCCCAGTCACTTGCCTTGTACCAAGTGATTATCACTGAGCCCTTCGTGCACCCGACGAATGAGCTGTACGAGTTGTTGCAGTTTCACAGGCATGTTCAGCTACCCAACTAAAGCGTCAACAAGTACTACGCAGAACTGTGAAGGATGGTGAAAACGCTGCAACTACCCATCAGGTGCTGTTGAGAAAAGGCTCGAACACATCCGGTTTGTCGTCGGCCTCCGTGGCTCGTCTATTGGATCCTCTGTGCCAAAACGCGAAGCTGATGCTCAAGGAGGCATGGACACAGGCCCGTCAGTAGGAAGACAACGACAAAGAGAAGGAGCTGTCCAAGAACTGCATCAAGCATGCATAGGAGCTCAACCTAGTGAAAACTAACAAGTCTGCACCTCGTCGTCACTTCAAAGCTAAGCCTACTCCATCACAGCTGTAAGGCGAGCACTCACGCGAAGCATCCACATGTGCATTCTGCGGCCGTGCATCTCGCCAATGTTCGGACTGCCCGGCTCGACGCTCCACTTGCAACTTCTGCAAAAAGAAAGGCCCCTTCACCGAAGTATGCCCCTCGCAGAAGCACAAGCAGAACAAGCAGAAGTGAAGAAGCTCCCACAACTCCACAGACTCCGTTCATGTGCATGTGGTTGGCACGCTCGGCATGTCTAACTTCAATGACATGACCATTGACAAATACACAAGCGCAGTTCAAGGTCAACGTTGGTGCCAAAGTCTCTGCTCTACCAATCGACTTCCCTATGCAGCCCGTCAAGCTCGACCAAGTCGACAATCTGCTCATCGGCCCTGGAGGTCAGCCAGTTCGTGTGCTGAGCTCGTATATGGCACAACTCTGGTGGCAAGAAAAAAACAAGCTGCCAGCGCCTATACGTGATCCAGTCACTCACTGCGCCTCTTTTGGGATTGCCAGCGCTACAAGCTCTAAATGTTTTTAATTTTCTTGACGAACTCACTCCTTCGATAGCAACATTGCACACAGAGCTCAAGGATGAGTACATTATCCGGCTGGAACCTGATGCCGTGCTGTTCTCATCCAGCGTCTACCACAGGATCCCATCTTGCTGCTCGAGATCATATGCCACCAGTTAGACAAATTGGAAAGCGCCGAAGTTATTAGATCATACCAGTTTCGAAACTGCGTTCCAAAACCCGGACACGCAATTGGCCGATTCTTGCAAGGGTTAGCAGACTGTCGCACTATCTGGGAGCAACAATGCAACACACAAAATATTGCTACGTACCAGTGCATGGAGTTGAAGAAGACAAAGCAGATAGACTGGCGCAAGCTAATCTGTGCGACTTGCGCTGCTCGCCTAACTAGCTGTAAATACATCGGTGACTAACCCTCCGAGTCGGTCTCCTTCTCGTAACATATTTGGTGGAGTTGTGCAATCCCCGTCCTCGCCACGGAACTCCGAAGCAGACGCTTTTTCGCAGCTTACAACACGACCACTCAAGACTCGGCTACATCCTCTCCGGTCGCCCGCCCTTCTGCCCAGCCTGTCAACCCAGCGCCCGCAACAACTTTCGTGACGCTTCCCGCGCTTAAAGACCCTGGCGTGTTCTCGGGCAGCGAGGGTTCAGACTTTGACCAGTGCCTACGCCTCTACGAACGCGTCAGCGCCGCTTACAGGTGAGATCCCACTCTTATGCTTGCAAACGTCATCTTTTATCTCGACGGAACCCCTCGTGTTTGGTTTGACAACCACGAGCATGACATAACAAGCTGGGACAGCTTCAAGGAAAAGATCCGTGAGCTTTTTGGCAACATCTCTGGTCGTCGTGAAGCTGCGAAAAATGAGTTGTCGACTCGCGCAGAATTTTCCACGGAGCCCTACAACAGTTACATTCAGGCTGTCCTCTCACTATGCCGCCAAGCTGATGAAAACATGTCCGAACCTGAAAAAGTTGCGCATATCCTAAAGGGTATCGCCGACGATGCGTTCAACTTGTTGGTATTCAACAATGTGTCATCTGTTGATGCAATCATTCAAGAATGCTGCCGGTTCCAACAAGCTAAAAGCAGACGCATCTCTCATCAGTTTCAGCGCCTCCCGAACACCACTGCGACGTCCTCGTGTCTCGACACATATCATCCACCATACACCTGTGACAACTTGACGCGAATAGTCAGGCGGGAACTTGAAGCGGCTGCTCCAGCTAAGGTGGGACCAACGTCCCCTGACCCCTCTCCGCCAATTACGTTGCCTCTCATTCAAGCATTCGTCCGGCAGGAAATCGCCAGTTGGGGAATTCACTCTATCTCACCGCCTCCCCGCACTGACTACCAGCCCCAATACATGCCTGCACGTCCCTTCCCGACCGGCTCTCCCTCAACTTTTTGTAATCCGTCCGCATGGCGAACACACGATGACAAGCCCATCTGCTTCTCGTGTCACAGAATCGGGCACATTTCTCGCCATTGCAGAAGTCGCTGGGGTCCTCCTGCACAACCGTCCTCTCATCCCTTCTATGCACGTCCTGCCTATCGCCATGAGACCAGCCGCGACCATTTTGCCCAGGAACCTGATTCTGAACACCGCTACTCCCGCTCTCCATCCCCCCAACGTCGCCAGTCTCGTTCTACACAGCCCCACCGACCATCTTTTCCCGCCTTCCCACGAGGTTCCCCGACCGAAAACTATGTGTTGCAGCCCCCGGAGGTGGCGCTGCATCGCTCGGACTGACCGAAAATCCTCTTTTGACGATACCGACAAAACGGAACCTCATAGACGTACAAGTAGACGGCGTACATGTCAGTGCTCTTGTCGACACCGGCGCTCAACTTTCCGTGATGACGAGTGATTTTCGCCGCAAGCTCAAAAAGGTTCTCACACCTGCGACCATTCAGTTCGTCCATGTTGCAGATGGTGGAATAGCATCTATTGTTGGAATGTGCTCCGCTCAAGTGAGCATTGCGGATCGACGCACAGTTGTTCTCTTCACCGTCCTTCATAAATGCCCCCACGACATAATCTTAAGCCTCGACGTCCTGTCCGCGCATTCTGCCCTCATAGACTGTTCGACCAGTATGCTCCGTCTACACTTGCCCGCAACAGAACCTCTTGCACAACGGCCGAGTCGCCTCTGCACAACGGGACATGCGCACCTCCCTCCACAGACACTGACTTACATAGAGCTCATCTTAAATACCACCAGTTCCTGACGGTGACTTTGTTCTGACCCCTATCACCGATGTCCTCATAAACCGTGGCATTACATTACCGCACACCATTCTGTCCGTCGCAGGAAATTCTACGTGCCTCCCAGTTGTCAACTTTAGCTTGACACCTCAAGTTCTGCCACAAGGGATCTCTGGCGTTTCTCTGCACCTTAGAAGACAATGCGGTAGATGTTTTCGCGATGGCCGCTCCTTCTGACCCCCACGTTCAACATCAATCTGCCACTTGCTCCGACAGCGCTATTACGTCGATGATCGCTTCCAACTTAACGCCGCAGCAGACTGATGAGCTCCACCGGGTTCTGCTGTCCTACATCGACATTTTTGACATCAGCGGCCGTCCGTTGGGGAAAGGTACCGCTACGAGCCACCACATAAAAACTGGTAATGAGCATCCTATTCATAGGCGTCTATAAGGTGTCGGTGGCCGAGCGTCACATTTTCCAAAGTGAGGGCGACAAAATGCTCGCCAAGGACATCAATGAGCCATCCTGCAGTCCTTGGGCTTCTCCTGTAGTGCTAGTCCGCAAGAAAGACGGTGCATTGCGTTTCTGCGTGGATTATCAACACCTAAACAAAATTGCCAAAAAGACGTATACTCTCTGCCATGAACAGATGATGCACTTGATTGCCTCTATGGGTCCCACTATTTTTTCCTCCATAGACCTTCGTTCCGGCTACTGGCAGATAGAGGTAGATAAAATGGACCGTGAAAAAACGGCATTCATCACCCCCGATGGCCTATATCAGTTCAAGGTCATGCTTTTCGGCCTTTGTAACGCTCCAGCCACCTTCGAACAAATGATGGACTCCGTGCTCAGAGGATTCAAATGGTCCACCTGTTTGTGCTACTTGGACGACGTCATCGTCTTTTCACCAACATTTGAAACTCATATAGAGCGCCTCTCAGCCATCCTGGGAATCTTCCGTCACGCTGGCCTGCAGCTCAATTCGTCCAAATGTCACTTTGGATGCCATCAAATCACAGTGCTTGGCCATTTAGTAGACGCCAATGATGTACAACTAGACCCGGCAAAAATCGGCGCCGTCAAAAACTTTCCTGTACCACGATCTGCGAAGGATGTACGCAGCTTTATCGGAATATGCTCCTACTTCCGACGCTTCGTGAAAAATTTTGCGCACATAGCGAGGCCGCTTACGCAGCTCCTCAAGAAAGAAGTCCTGTTTTCATGGGGCTCCGAAGAGGCTTCTGCGTTCTCCACTCTCGTCGCTCTTCTCACTACTCCTCCGATTCTGGCACACTTCAACCCTGCTGCCCATACGGAAATCCGTACAGATGCAAGTTTACATGACATTGGTGCAGTGCTGGCTCAGAAACAGCATGGCCATGATTGTGTTATTGCATATGCCAGCCGCCTCCTATCCGCCCCTGAACATAACTATTCCATCACAGAGCGTGAGTGCTTGGCTCTTGTATGGGCAGTGGCGAAATTTCGACCTTATCTATACGGACGCCCATTTTCGGTAGTTACCAACCACCACGCACTCTGCTGGCTCAACTCTCTGAAAGATCCTATTCTCTAAAACTCTCTGACTCTCTGAAAGATCCTAATCCTATTCGGTGGTCTACAAATCTGGCCGCGTACACCATGATGCCGATTGCCTCTCCCGGTACCCTGTTGACGATCCTGAGGACACTGACGAGCCCACGGAGAACTCTATCTTGTCAGTGTCCGACTACCTTTTTATTTATTTATATTACCTGCAGCGCCAACAAGGCATTACAGCAGGGGGGTATATGCAAATACATGAATACGATTCATCACATGGGGGAAAAAAGATAAAAGAAAGAAAAAGAAAGAAAAGGAAAATAGAGAACTGACATGAGAATAAGTGGTACAAATCTGCACAATAGCGCGTCAAATGTACAAGCAGTGCCACAATGAAAAATTTACATGTGCGACAAAAACACGTGAAGCAGAGCATCAGATGTACAATTAACAATATTACCTGGTAGTTTATTCCAGGCCCCAATGGAACGGGGAAAGAAAGAACCCTTGTACACATCAGTACGGCAATCAATTTCACGAATTTTCCATTCATGGTCGCGTCGCTTAGATACAAAGTGCGGGGTTAGTAAGAAAATTTTAGGATCAAGACCAGTCTTATTGAAATAAATACGATATAGTAGTTCAAGTTTGTGATGCAACCGACGTTTACTTAGTGTTTCCCAGCCCAACTCTGATTTAAGTGATGTAATGCTAGTGCAAAAACTATAACTTTTAGTTACAAATCGGGTGGCGCCGTTCTGGACGCGTTCTAGCAGTGTACCAAAATTTTCAAATTGCGGGTCCCACACGGCGCAGGCGTACTCCGTAATGGATCTTACGTTGGTGAAATATAAAAGTTCTTTACCTTTTGGAGGAGCATAACTGAAGTTGCGTTTTAGAAAGTTGAGCATGAGGGAAGCAGAAAAGGACACCTGTTCAATCTGACGTTTCCAGGTTAGGTTAGATGAAAAATAGACGCCGAGATATTTATAATCTAGCACTGTATCAAGATGCGTACTTCCCAGAGTGTATTTTGATAAAACAGGGCTGCGACTGCGTGTGAAGGAAACGTGCTTACATTTCGCAATATTCAAAGTCATTTTCCATTTTGCACACCACGTTTGGATATGGTTGAGATCGCTTTGAAGATAGTCCGTGTCAAGTGGGCTTTTGATAGTGCGATAAACAACGCAGTCGTCTGCGTAAAGGCGTACTTTGCAGGACGAATTACTAACAATATCATTAATATATACAAGGAAAAGCAGGGGCCCTAAAACAGACCCCTGCGGAACACCAGAACTAACATTCACAGCACCTGATTTACAGCCGTTTATCAGGACACAATGGGTACGATTATGCAAATAACCTGTTATCCACTGGACAACATCATGGTGTAGGCCAAGAAAAGACAACTTATGGAGCAGCAACGAGTGCGGGACAGAATCAAATGCTTTTTTAAAATCCAAAAATACACAGTCAGTCTGTTCTTTTACGTCAAATGATGACAAGAGATCATGGCTAAATTCTATTAATTGCGTTGTGCAGGAAAAACCTGCCCGAAAGCCGTGTTGGCAGTTAGTAAAATATCTATTAGATTCCAGGTGTTTTATTATGGCGCTATATATTATATGCTCTAGGATTTTACTACAGACACTTGTGAGGGATATGGGCCTATAGTTTTCAGGATTGCTTTTCGGGCCACTTTTGTGAATGGGCGCAACGTTAGCGATTTTCCAATCCTCGGGCAGGTCACCAGAAGCGATCGACTTGGAAAACAGAGTAACGAGAAAGTGGGCAATAGTCTTACGGCAGGCATGAAGGGCGTAATTGGGTATGCCGTCAGGTCCGCCTGAAGAATTAACTTTAGCGTTCTGGAGTAGTTTGAGTACACCATTATAGGTCACAATGACGGAATCCATTTGTTCATTTATTTGTTCTGAGACACTCGGAGCATTTTCACAATACGTTGGAGAGAAAACAGACTGAAAGTAATGATTGAAACAATTAGCCTTTTCATGGTCCTCAGAGACAATTGTGCCGTTAACGTGAAGACAGGGTATTCCTGTATGTTCCTTGCCCTGAGATTTCAAAAATTTCCACATTTCTTTGGGATTTTCCTTTAACTTAGTTCCCAAAGAGCAGAAATATTTGTCTTTAGCAATTTTGTTCCGTATTTTTATGTCTTTGCCGAGGAGCCTTACGGCATCCATTACGCTCTGGTCTTTTTTTTTTTCTATACGTTTGCAAAAAACGGCGCCTTTTGTTGATAAGTACACGTACGTCACGGGACACCCACGGCTTGTCGGCACGCCTTTTGCGGGATATTAGTTTGCTAGGAACACATTTTGCTATTAATTGCTGCAGTTTGTTCTTGAAAGCTTCCCATAGAGTGTTGCAATTAGAGCATCAACTCATTTCGTTAAACTCTGGTAAAAATGATGCAAGTTTCCTGGATAAGGAGACATAATCTCCTTTATTATAAAAGAAAACCTTACGTGGGTTATTGTGCACAGTTTTGAATCTGATTGGTGGTAAATAGGCAACGACGCAGTCATGATCACTAATTCCAGGGACAACTACAGTATCTCGGACAAGTGAGAGCCTATTTGCGAAGAGCAAATCTAAAACGGAACCGCGGTCTTTTCCTTTCCTGGTGGGTTCGGTTACAAATTGAAAAAGATCGTTTGCTTGTATCAACTCATAGAAACTGGCAGACAGCGCACACGAGTCGGTGGGAATGCATTTTTGATCCAACCACTGAACGTCCGGCATGTTAAAATCACCTCCAAGTATGTAATCGTGGTTCAATGTTGACAGAAAGTCTGATAAAGACCTGAAGGCTTCCGGATCAGCGCATGCTGGTGAACGATAATATGACCCGACAGTGATGACTCGACCGCTGTTTAAGTGAACGTTACACCATACCAATTCTGCGCAACTCAACGATACGGTTAGTGAAGTAGATTGTAAGCTGGCATCGACAAGCAGAAAAACACCTCCCCCTTGGGTATTTCTGTCACTACGATATACGACAAAGCCATGCGGAAAAACTATGAAGCCAAGACTCTGTGCCAATGATAATGTGGGGCTTGGCTGTTGAAGTGAGCGTAGCAAATTCGTCAACTTTGTTTTTTATGCTACGGCAGTTGACTACGAGGATAGTAAACTGCCGCTTGGGGAAGAACAGAAGCGTTCTTGGGGAATATTGGGGAAGAACAGAAGCGTGATCGAGAGCTGCTTGACATTATCAGCCGTATGGAATCCTCCACATTTGATGCTTCCGTCCGCTACTTTGTCATTCAAAAGGGTGTGCTATACCGTCGCAACTTCCAACCAGACGGGCCCGACCTTCTCATTGTTGTGCCTAAGCATTTGCGCTGCTGTGTTCTCACTGAACTTCACGACGCTCCCACAGCTGGACACCTTGGCGTAACCCGCACGTACGAGCGCGTCCGGTGCCGTTTCTTCTGGCCAGGCCTTGTTCGTTCGATACGCCGGTACGTCGCCACGTGTGACCTATGCCAACGTCATAAAACACCGTCGCTGCTACCCGCTAGCCATCTTAAACCAATTGACATACCCGCGGAACCATTTTACCGTGTTGGGTTAGACCTGCTTGGTCCTTTTCCCACATCAACATTGGGAAACAAATGGAAAGCCGTTATTACAGACCACGCTACACGCTACGCTATTACGCGAGCTCTACCGACCAGCTGTGCAACCGACGTCGCTGACTTCATGTTACGGGACGTTATATTGATTCACGGTGCTCCGAGACAGCTTCTCAAAGACCGTGGCCGTACATTTCTATCCTAACTCATCGGCGACATTCTGCGTTCTTGTTCCACGCAACACACACTGACAACCACTTACCACCCTCAAACAAACGACCTCACGGAAAACGATTTAACCGCACTTTAACAAATATGCTCGCTATATACGTGTCGCTCGACCACCGAGACTGGGACCTTGCCTTACCCTACGCAACTTTTGCGTATAATTCATCCCGTCACGACACAGCGGGCTTTTCACCGTTCTACTTATTGTACGGAAGAGAGCCGACTTTACCACAGGACACAGTCATCTCAGCTCACACTTCGTCCACCAGCGAGTATACCCGCGACGCAATTGCGCGAGCCGGTCATGCCCATCAGCTCGCTCGTGCTCGGCTTATGGCGTCGCAAACCAACTAATGCTGTCGGTACGATGCGGAACATAGAGACGTACATTTCGCTCCGGGTACCCTCGTTTTACTCTGGTCCCCTCACCGTCGGCTGGGCCTATCAGAAAAACTTCTGTCTCATTACACGGGACCCTACTGTATATTGCGTCGAGTAACACCTGTCACCTACGAGATCAGCCCCATCTATCCATCATCATCTACTATGCGGCCCAGTGATATTGTACACGTCTCTCGGATCAAGCCCTAGAAGAATGTGTCAGATAACGACTTTTAAAGCACCGGGACAGTGCCTCCGCCGCTGGGAGTCATGTTACGTGCCAGTGCATGGATTTGAAGAAGACAAAGCAGATAGACTGGCGCGAGCTAATCTGTGTGGCTGGCACTGCTCTGATAGTAGTCACATCGGTGACTACCCCTCCGAGTCTGTCTCCTTCTCGTAACAATATTTTGTTTAATAGTTACTCATCACCAGGTGACGAGACAACCTGCACACTACCGCTTTTTCGGCCTATCCGAACTTTGATACATAGAGCCTATGAGGAGTTTCGCAATTCATGTGATTGAATTACTGGGAAAACGCGGGCAGGATTCCCAGGATCAACAGGCCAACTCCACGATGCTCCGATCTCGTCATCGTCCAGAAAAGATTATGATTCCTCCGACTGTGTGTTGACTTGACTCAGCTGATCAAGGTCATCCTCCCCAAACGCCTTATTCTGCCAACAGATGAGCAAGTTCTCCTCAGTGACGCAACAGCTTTTTCAAGGCAACCGTGAGCTTCCACCACGCGAAGCTCTCGGCCGATTTTCAAGAGCTGACGACATTCATCCCCCCATATGGCCGATAATGCTTTTTGCTTGCTCTCCATTGGCATCACCACCGGTCCCGACTACTTCCAAAGACATATGGCAACAATCCTGGAGGGCCAAGATGAAGTTGCCAACATGGTCGATGACATTCTGGTTTTTGGACGCACCCACCAGGAGCATGATGCCAGACTGAGCCAGGTGCTATATCGCAATGCAGGCATCACAATGAATGAGGACAAGTGTTGTTATGGGGTATCCGAGGTCTCCGTTGGAGGTGTCGTCTCAACTAAAGGTATCAGGCCAGATCCAAGCAAGGTCGAAGCAGTCAAAGTTATGAAAGCTCCCACAGACGTCGTCTGCTTCGCCGACGACATCTGCGGGAGCTTCCGTAACTTGATTCCCATTTCAAGCAGACAACTGTTTGAAATGGGAATTATCTCCCCAAATTCCTGCCACACATCTCGGACGTCACAGCACCCATCAGAGCCTTGCAGATCAAGCCTGCGAGTTGGGTGTGGAAGCATGAGCAAGAGACAGCCTTCAAGAAGGTCAAGGAACTCGATGTCAGATAGGCGCATGGCCAAATGCCAGTCCTCATACACCATGACACTGTCTATGGATGCAAGCTCTTTCGGATTTGCTGTAGACTTCCTGCACACTCAACCCTCAGGAGGGAGCTGCCTAGTCACATTTGCTTCGAGGTCCACGATCGAAACTGAACAGCGTTACTGCCATACAGAAAAAGAAGCTTTGGCAATGACATGGGGGGATATCTAAAGGTCCGATAAGTTTGTTCGTGGTGCAATGACATGGGGGGCTATCTAAAGGTTCGACGAGTTTGTCCGTAGTATCACTTCTGGCGTCGAGACTGACCCCCTGCCACTTGTTTCTGGACTAAACAGAGCCGGACATGTTGCCGCCTCGTATTTAGAAAATACGGCTCAAGACAACGCAGTGCCAGTTCTGTTGCATGTGCCAGGAAAGCTGCTAGCAACAGCAGATATCTTATTGCGTATCACCCACAAGGCATCTACTCCTGTAAAAACAGTAGAACTCGTTGCTGCACAAGTAGTCGGCCGCATGTCTGAAGTTTTGCCGCTCAGCCCTGAGGATGTACCGCAGTCACAAGAGTCTGATGGAGAGAGCAAGACTCATCTGTCAGCATGATTGGTTCCAAAAGACCAAGATACCTCTGCATCTGTCAAAGCATGTCTCTGGCGTGGCCGAGCTTTCCGTCTGTGACAGTATCCTGTTGAAAAGCCCACGGCTGGTCATACCATCATCCATTCAGCCGGCGGTGTTGAAACTGTTGCACGAAGGGCATCAACAGGATTAAAGCACTAGCTTGGCAGCCGGTTTGGTGGCCCGGGATCTCAGCAGACATCACTTCTCTAGTCACCAACTGCAAACAGTAGCCTCCACCCGTGTGAACCTTGCAGAACCACTAGTCTCCACAGCTCTACCTGGATGTCCCTGGAAGCTTCTTGGAATGAAATTGTTCCATCTCAATGGCCAGAAGTTCCTCCTAGCGGTGGACTACTACTTGAGCTTCCCGAGGCAGTGACCCTGAGAAGCATCTCAGGCAGTCATCGATACTCTCAAAAGCCTCTTCGCATGTCACAAAATACCGCAAGAGGTCTGGTAACGGACCACTGTTCTCGTCGAAAGAGTGTGCAGCATTTGCTAAGGCCTACGGCTTCAACCATTCCATCAGTAGCCCACACTACGCCTAGTCAAAAGAGAGGCAGAAAGAACCGTATGAACAATTAAGGAACTGTTCTGCAAGTCGACAAGTTCGTCCTCCTCTCACTCTGTTTAGTTATGTGGACACTCGGGTGTAGTTGCTGCACTCCAGTGTAGTTGTTGATGACACGTTAACTGACAACCAGAGTGCCGAAGCAAAACTCAGAGCTATGTCCCAACTGGTTTGCCTAGGAAAGATGTCGTCGCCAAAGATGCTGCTTACAAGTGCAAGCAGACTGATGACTACAATGGGCATCATGGAGCTCGAGACCCGACACCTCTCCAAAGGGCCAGCATGTATGGGTACGCTCTGACAAAATGTGAGCTTTATTACTCAGCCTGGGGCAAAGGCCAAGAAGCTATGTGGTTGAAACAGACTCGGGCGGTGTTTTGCAATGCAACTGCTGTCACCTAGTATTTTTCGTGCCTCTGGTGAGAAACCACTGCCGACTCAGCAACCATCTCCACCACAGCAAGTTCCCCTTCATGAACCTCAGCCTACCAACAATGTGGAACCTACGGTCCCCAAAGGATCGTCTGTGCAACATTCTCCTGCAGCCAGAGACCATTGTGACGGCGTTAAGCAAACATATTATGGCCGGTGCATCGTTCTGCCACATTGCTTGAAGTGAAACTTTATGATGTGTTTGATGTCTTCGATTCTCCCATCGAATCTTTCAACTTTCAAGAGGGGAGATGTAGAGGTCAGCACAATTCAGCCCTTTTATTGGGCCACCACCTAAGAGCGGCACTTCCTGTTACTTGCCCATGCGCATTCTATATCTGTTCGTGCCCAATAAAAAGTGGGTCCCAAATTTCGTCCGAGCCAGCAGCTTGTAAGCGTCGATCTCTGTGTGTCTATGCACCTGCGCACTAACCACACTACACTAAGAACATAAACATTCGTGCACACCCTTGACAAACGTGCTGAAACTTAAAAAAGAGAAAAATGCATTTTAAAGTGTGATTTAGATGCTGCATAAGGTTGCATTGAGTGCCTTATCGAAGTCATCGTATTTTGTTATTTTCTGCGCAGATACAAAGCTTCACTAAAAGAGAGGCTTAGTCTACGCTTCAACAGAAAGCAATGTCAGTGGTAAGAAGGAAATGTAGGATTTACAAAGTGGCCCTTCGGCATGTCAATCTGCAGTTTCCCAGAGTTCACAACAGTGAAAGAAATTTCGCTTGAAATGGGAATTCCTCATTTCAAAGCGTGCACAAATGAAATGGTGATGCCAAGCCTGTGCACAAGATGGCAGCCGTTTGATCTATCCACAGCTTTCAAAGTGATAGACCTACTTTTGAGCTCTTTTGTAGGCACCACTTGTAGTCTGAGTCCTAAGGAGATGAGGGTCTTGATAAACTGGTTCTGAGAGGTGAGGCGTGGCGCCTGCAAGATAGAGACGGTTCATTTAAGCACAACACTAGCATATCAAACCAGCAAGAACAGTGATTTACTGTACCTACTCATATGATTTGTACACCCCTAATATTTAGCCAGCTGTACTGAAAAATGTATAAACTTACTTAGGAATATACAGTTAAACCTGCTTATAACGAACCTCCATATAACGAATTCCTCAATATAACAAAGTTTTTCGATTCCCTGCCGTCACTCCATAGAAGCACATGTATTTGTGACCTCTATGTAACAAAGTAACAATGGGAGACAACCTTGATATAACTAATTTTCCCCACGGACAATCTAGAAATTTTGCTCCACATTTTGGCATTTTGGTACGAGCGTGCATCTTCCGCGGCAGCGGCGCGCACGGCGCACAAGGCAAGAGCGAGCGCTCGTTATTTCACGCGGGTGCGCGCGAGGCGGGCAGGCGGACCTGCACCCCACGAGCCGGCGTGGCAGCCGTTCTCGCCACCGTGGGCGCATGCGCAGGTGTGCCTCCCCCCCCCCCCCAAATACAAACCAAAATTAAAACAAACTACTTTTGTGCGTTGGCAGTGCTACGCTTTTAGTTAGCGGGCCGCGTTGCCTATGGAGGGCGCTTTACCAAATAGTTTTCCGTGGTATCCGTGTCTGTGTCGATCGCTCTTCGTTTTGAACGCCGCGCGCGTGCAATTTCACTGCGCGCGCATGGTGGAGCCCTGACAATGTTCACCTTTTCTTTTCCTTGTTGCGATAGCAATTATATGGACAGTATCGGCTGAACTTTTTTTTTTGCCGCCGCTGCCATTCACCGTATATTATACTATATGAAAACTTAGAAAAAAAAAAAAGCCACGCACGCTCGGCGCCCTGCCACTTGTCACGATGCGCCGATGCGCGCTTATCTCCAACGCATACTTTGCCTTGCGAGTTGAGATGGGATGCGGGGAGGGGGGGGGGGTTATATGCTTGTGGCCACGCGCACTTATCCTTCGGTGGGGAAAATCGCGCGCCTTCGACTTTGACCGGAACGATTGCGTTTAACGGCGCACAAAGATCCCTTCGCTCGCTGGGCAGGCGCTGTTTGCGAAAAGAGTGCTGCTTTTCAAAGACAGCACAGTAACAAAATTAACTGGGGCACTTGTTAGTTGACACTCACATCTGCACCTGTGATTATGTTTCGTGCCTCGTTTTTATTTAACAGCTTGTTAAGTGTCGAGCGATATATATTGTTAGTTCGTTCTCTTCCTGTGTATGATGTTTTCGTGCGTCATTCGTGCGTTAGCTGCGCACTGCACGTTTCGATCTGCTTGCTGTTCTCAGCGTTGCATTCCAAGTTGTTGCTATCGCATTCATTGCTTCGCGCTTGCGGCGAAACTGTGACTTTTCTTAATTCCGCACGACCCTGTCCTCGCCACCTCGGGGATGTCAGATTAGGCGCTGATGGAAACTCTCTGTGACCACGGCGACGACAGATATTCAGAGGTCGGCTCATAACGCGCTTTCATCTTGCGCCGCGCCACGATTTCACAGTTTGGCAGCTTTCGCAATTGGCTGATTAGTTTTGGTAACATGCCGGCACGTCGAATGCAATGCTATGAACGCGATAACAAAAAAAAATTGTAATGTTATAAGAAGTAAGGCTGGCAGCCAACTCTTTTGGATCCGATATTGCGAAACTCGTACAAAACACGTGTGAGCAAATACAACCACTCCAGGAAAAAGTGCTCGTTCAAGTCAGGTGGTTTACTTTATGTTTGAGTATTCGATGGCAGTTTTAACCCGTGGGAAATGTTTTCTTATGCAGTTTCCAGGTGATATGAGATATGCCGACTTTTTTGATCTCTGCTTCAGCGATGCTCGCGCCCTTTTACTCGCAGAAAAAAGTTACGATGCGATGCGTGGAGGCAGGTTACGGAACATGGCGGCGACGGCAAAAACCCGCCGAAAGTGTCCATACAATTCCTAGCGCAATAATAACGTAGTTTTTTACTGTAGAATAAGTGTTCTTGCTTAGCTCTGCCTTCAGTGCCCCCCTTTTGTTTATTTGTGCATTTATTTTTCAAATTCTCGGGTCGAACCTGCATATAACGAAATCCTCTTTATAACGAATTTTCCCGAGAATTCATCAATTTCGTTATATCCAGGTTTAACTGTATTTTGCGCTTCCTGACCCACCTGTGCCAGATCGCCGGCATGAACAGGAAGAGATGCTTTGGACAGATTCGCCCCTTGCAGAACAGGCGCGCAGTCATGCATAAAACGAGCTGCAAGTGCGTAAGTCCCTTTTTCCAAGAACTTCCCCCAAACTAGTCTATAGAATACCGCACCCAAACACCCTAACGAGGAACTGCTTAAACGTTTGCCTCCCTCTATCTTTCCATCTCTTTCACCGTGAGAATGCACTCATGACTCAGCGTGGACTATTTTTTAGAGCCTTGCAAGGGCCTGTTGCCCCAACTGTTACCCCCATTCTGTGCATGTGTGCTACAACACACGTTTGGTTGATCGTAAGTCTAGGTTTCCTCATACGTCCGTCATGTTCTTCCTGCTTCAATAACTATATATATAGCAAAATTCAAGCTCACTGTTATAAAGTTTTCCATAGAAAATGAGAAATGTGGTACCGCCAAACACTTCGACATGTTCCTCAACATGTGACGTTAGCTACGAGAGAAAGCAGCATGCCCACTTGCTAATATAAGTTTCCTGCCATTGAAGATGACCTTATTCTCAATTATGTGAGAAAGCTTAGGTCCTCCGGTATTCCAATGTCGTGGCACCTGGTTTCTCTCATCAGTGTAGGGAAGAGTCAAGAAAATGGGGCATTCAAACGAGCTTCGGGAGGGCGGTGACAAAAGCCGCGACAATGGTTCCCATCGAACCTCTCTGCTAGTGATTGCGGCAAATCCTGTAAAATAAAGCTTTTTCACTGGCAGTGCCACACTATTAGTTAGCGTGCCGTATGTGGGGCCCCGCTGCACCAGCAGGGCGCTTTAGCAAATAGTTTTCCCGTTTCCGAGTTGTTTGCACTTCATTGTTGACGCCATGCCCGCGCGCATGGTGTAGCCCCTGACAATGTTCAGCTTTGCTTTTTTTTTTTTTTTTCAGATGCAGACAACCGTGTTGTCACTACTGAGGGGATGTCAGATTAGGCATTGATGGAAACTCTCTAACACCATGGTAACAATGACGAATCTTCGAAGGTTGACTCGTCACGTGCTTACATCTTGTGCCGTGCCACAAGTTCACAAGACTGTAGCCTTCGAGATTATCCGATTAGCTCTGGCAACAACACAAGAGCACGTTTATGAAATGCAATGAATGCAATAGCAACAAATGATGTTATACGAAGTAAGGCTGGCGGCCAACTCTTTTGGATCCAATATCGCAGAACTCCTACAAAACGTTGGTGTAAGCAAATACAACTGCTCAAGAGAAAAGCGCTCGTTTCACAGTCTCTTCACGTTGAAAGTGCACTGATGCTTGCCGAGATAGCACGTGCAACAGCGACCGCGACCTTAAAATCCAAGTTCACCATTGCTACAATTGAGCAAGCTTTCCCCGCCCCTGAGTTTTTTCATGATCGTTCAGAACGGGTGGTTTCCTTTCTCTTTGAGCAAGAGCATGCAGGGATATTATGTGCTCCCTCCAGGCGATAGATATGGGCTGGCTCATTTGATCTCTGCTTTAACAGCGCTTGCTTGCTTTTACCTGCTCGTAAAAGTTGCATTGCACAGGCATGTTATCAATTTGGACATGTTACGAAATATGGCGACGACGGCAAAGACCCAGAGAGCGTCCACCTCCTTCGCTGCATCGCCCCACACCAACTCTGCGACAATGGCAGCGACCGATTGTGGCTTGCAAGCCAGGACGTTGTCATCTATCGAGACGAACTTGGAGAACTGTGTATCGTCCCCAGTGGAGAAGAACTCGTCATCGATGTCGTCGTCGATGCAACAGCGCAACTGATGGGGAACGGTACATGTATAAGTTCCCTATCACTTGCGCTGTTGCAAAAAGAGATTGCATATCTGGATCATTTTTAAGCTGGGTATTTTTTTCCAGCTCAATCAACAAGAAACAAGAGTTTTGCTTACATTGTATCGCAGTAATTGTTAACTGCACCCTTTTACGCATGCCCAATCTCTTCTTTTTTCGCCTAAAGACAAAATCCACCAGACTTGCGTCACGTAAATGCGGTAACACTGTCTTGGGAGGCAAAAGACGCTCTGACTACCGCAGTTTCTGCTGGGTTTTCAATGGTGCATGTGATGTTGTTCTCAGTCAAGCAATGAGAAACAAGAAATGATATGCCGACAAACTGTGTCGCGGTTGAATGTGAGTCGCGTCTCACAACTTAGTTTTGTTTGTTGGCGCACATCGCAGCCCTCAGCATTTATGGCTTTCACAACGCTTATGGCGTCTCACAACATTGTTTTGTTGGTGCACATCGCAGCCCTCAGCGTTTATGGTGGAAGTTACGTGCGGGCGTCGCTATAATTTTACCCGTAATGTCAACATCAGCCTACCTGTGTTTACAAACCTGGAGTGGGTCTATATATATACATCGCTTCGCTATTACATCATTGTTGAGAGTCAGCGCTCTTTTCTATCGTTTTTTCGCTACCATAGTTATGCTGTAACTACTTCTAGACTGCGCTGTTTGTACATTAGGTCATGTCCTACGAACTTGCCCCAATTCCCACACTTCATAGCCTCAAATAAATTTTCCCGTGTGCAGAACCCGTGTTTTTTCTGTTGTTAAGGTAAGTCTTGATTAATACTTCTCGGAGCTTTTAGTTAGTTGCTAGCCCAAGTTTCCACACTTCATAGCCTCTAATAAATCTTTCCTTGTGTTGAACCATTTCACATAATTCTCGCATACCCGGACTTTTCGTCAGTTCTCAGAGAAAAAAAGTGCAAGGATTATGCGAGTAAATACATAATCCCTAAATTTTTTTATCAATAAGCTAGCAGAGAAAAAATCACTGTGCTACAAAAAAAAAAAAAACGGGCATTTTCTGAAAAGTGTTTAAATACTCACGACTCGGGCGGGTCTGTGTGTGTGGAGGGAGACAACTGAGCACAGCAAAGAAACTGCCACCGCCACGTGGCGGCAGTCTGCTACTTGACCTTTCACAAGCACGCGAGAGCGGTTTTTTTCCACACCTGAATGCGAATTTTCGCCCACAAAACGTATCGTACGACTGCAGAATGCCACAATTCCAAACTTTGCTCTCGAGTAATTGTATTTTGCAGGAACGTGTTAAGCAGAATGTATTAACATGTTAACTTTATGGGTACATTTCTAATTTTCGTAATTTTGAACGAAGTAGCTGGGAAATCTTATCACGCAGGAACGTACCAACAAGGTTCTAATGTAATTACTAACACAATAATAATGCAGTTTTTTACCGCTAAATAAGTGTTTTAGGTTAGCACTGCCTTCAGTTCCCCTATAGTTTAATTTGTGTATTTATTAAAAAAATTTTTGTATTTAACCTGCATACAACGAAATCCATTTAATAACAAATTTTTCCAAGAATTAGTCAACTTTGTTATATCCAGGTTTAACTGTATCTCGAACTCCCAGACAGCGGTACATCCCCTATATTGAATGCTAGAAGTACATTTTTTCTATAAAATAATGATCATTTTTCGATTGTGTTCAAGTTCCAATCTCTTTTTGCGTGCAGGTGGAGAAAAGAGAAGCTATTCTACCGAGGTGATCTGGTTCGTTGAGCGGCACTTGTGAGTGTACCAAAATGTAGCACTATCTGCAGTTAAAGCGGGGGCATAGTGTTTCTCAAGAAAACTGATTCTTGATGGCACCAAAATGAGAATGCGATGCGACGCGGCAATCTCGTTGCTATGCTCATATTCCCTTCCTTGTTCATTAGTGGACAATGGCATGCAGGGCCAAAAAGCATGGCCTCACGATGTACAATCACGTGACATTTTTGATATTTCCTGTTTCAGAATGCATATCTCGGAGGCTACGCTTTCTAACTTTTCACTCCAAAGCTGTCTGAAAGCAGTGGCTGCCAGCTACAAAGCCACAAGTGACATTGATATCACAACATGTCGGTGGTGGGAGCTTACTTTGTGGGCAGCGTTGTGGACTTGTGTACTTCTCGCCTCGTTCCTGATAAATCCTCATTCATAAGTTGAAATGAACCTTGACCCAATAGTAGCCATAAAAATTATGGCTGGTGCTTGGAGCAACGTCAAGTAAAGCCCCGTCCTAAACTGTTTCCTTGCAAGTTTTGATGCCAGGTGACGACGTAGTGTGCATCACGACTGCTGACAACGACGTAGGGTGCTTCAGTGAATTTATGTGACTTATTAGCACTTCCGGGTACTGTCTCGGACAGCGAGCAACTTCATTAGTGCAGATGAGATAGCCGTTTCTGACTGCGGAAATGTACCTGTGCGGTCAACGCTGACCAAGCTTTTGCCCAATACAGAACTTGCGTTCTGCATCAGTCAACGCTTGTGGGAATTGAGGCTAGCCCGCTGCCTTTGCGCGGGCTTTGCCGCCTTTTCTGCCGTTCTCATGTTCCGACATGTCGTCTCCCCTCCTTTGCTGCCTGCCGCGCTGGGGGAGAGGAGCGACGTTTAACTCCCTCACCCGGTAGCGGATGTTGACTGTGGCACTGCGCGCGGAGCCTCCCGAGAGGTTTTCGCGCGCTGCGTTGGAAGCAGGCAGACAGATACTCTCCAGGACGGCAAACGGTAAGCCACGCAATCTTTTCCATCCGTCGACTCCCGTCGCTCGGGGCTCGTCGGACTTCGCTGACGGCGCCTCGCGCCCGAGGCGAAGGCTCACTTTTTGTTGCCCCGCTGCGTACGTACGGCCAAAGGGTGGTACGGTGTCCTAGTGCGTGGCCTAGCTACGCCGACCCGTCTCCCTCCGAAGCCAACGCGAGCGCCTTTGCCCTCGCTCGAGCAACCGGGCCTTGGTCCCGGTGTCTCCGTGGATCACCTTTACCGCGGAGACGTGCTCGTGGCACCCTGTGTAGTACTTTTGTGCCCGTGGCGTCGATAAGCCAGTTTGCTTTCTCGCCGCGCCTTTGCAACGGGCTGTACTGCCTTTGGTGTTGCCACAATAAAGTGTTGCGACTTTGAGCAGTATCGTGTTCTCGCCACGGCGATGGTTAACGCGTGCCCTGCGGCTCGCTAAGACCGGACCCACGCTGGTGGCCGTACTCTTTCGGGATACGTGTACACCACACGCTGTTGTGGCCAAAGGAGCTGCTGAAGTCCTTCATTTGTAAAGCTTCAATAGTATTGAGTATGACTGTAACTTAAAGCGCAAGAAGGTTTACACGCTATTTTCATGCAAAATAAAGTGCGGAGAATTGCAGAAGTAGTTCATTCACGCCTTGTTCTATATTATACCGTGAATGAATCGCTATGTTAGCGCTTGTTACTATTTCCGACAATAGTTTTGGGGCCTGAAATGGTTTGAGATTTGAGATCAACTGTATTTAGAATATTTTCAATTTTCTAATATTTTCAACTACAAGTGCTCGAACATGCAATGGCATCCCTGGATTGAAGCCAGTCAGCCAGAGTGGCAAGCACGCACCTGGCAGTGGCACTCCATCCTGGTTCGTCCACGCAGGTCGACAACAATGCTGTCGCAACTGTCGTAGCAGGCGCAGCCATTGTCAAAGGCATGACCCGAGCCCAAGTCCCCCAGCAGGGCTGCCTTGCGACTAGACTCGGGAATGTGCCGGCTCCCACCAGCACTCATGCCTGAAAATCAAACACGCAGTTTGTAAATGCCATTGTTGACCCAGTCGCTGACTGAGCAGAACGAGAAGAAATTCAATGAAGAAATTGCTTAATTAGCGAATAAATGGCTGCTTAAGGAGAGACATGGCTAGAAAACCACAAAGTAAGGCACAATTTTTGTTTTTCCAATTCATTTTTGTCCCCAAACGTTGGACCTTTCTTATCTAATGTTGTGGCTAAATACCGCATTTACTTGCATAATTTGTGCTACCCTAATATTTTGCCACCTTTACTAAAAAGAAAAAAAAAATATTTACTTGCATACTTTACACTCCATGACCACTCGAGCGAGCTTGCCAACGCAATTGTACATAAAACGGGCTGCGAGTGCCAAGTTGCTCGAGCGTTTGTTTATCTCTACCTCCCCAACCACTATTAGAATGCATGCGAGAGCCTGTCCGAGCAACAGTTCCTCTCGTTCTCTGCGTCCGTGCTCAATGCACACTTGGTTGATTTCAGATTTTTCCCGTTGCGTTTATCCTGTTCCCTTGCAATGGGCTACAATAATTATGTATACAGGTAAATACAAGCTCCCTGTTATATAGTTTGCGCCAAAAAAAAAAAAAGATAACCGTGCCACCGCCAAGCTTTTCAGCATCAAGTTCTTCAAACGTGTGACGATCAGTGCAATCGTTACGGAAGAAAGCAGAAGAGTGCACGCTTGAAGTAGAATCTTGATGATACAAATTTGTATGAACCGAAAACAATCTAAAGCTGATCATGAAGACGAACAAGAACTTCATGTGTCACGTACTTTTTGCCAAAAAAAAAAAAAGACCATGATGTTCTTTTCAACTTTCCTGCTTTCACCGTTTCTCAATAAAATAGTGCGGTTTCTTCCCTCATGCTGCTGGCACATAAGGAACCTTCACACTGGGCATCAAAAGGAGTAAAAGCAAAAAAAATTGTTAAAAATTCACTTGCTTCACCACTCAGGCGACCAAAAAACGGCCCACAAGGTCGACACGACAAAAATCAGTCCTGGAGAATTAAAGCAAGTATGTCATAGCGGCCGCGAAACCCCTTCCGCGTTGGTCAAAAACGTTCACATTTGTTGGTCCCTTAGTACATGCAAGCACTGCCGTCGCTGCTCTTGACGCTTGAGAATTCATTCCATTTTGCCCGTTTCCTGAGCATTAAAATTCATACCGAATTATAGTTATGCATGAAATGCACTGAAAAGAAAAAGGTTACGCTTTTACAAACATTGTTTCAAGAGATAAGCCAGAAGAAACCACACGAGCAGACACATCTGCAGCGGCAGTGACGGACTCAGCCGGTTGTGCAAAAGCGAGACACTTCAGGGCATGCTGACTCGCTGCACAGCGATTGTAATCCAAACCAGGCTCTCGATGAATGCGTGCTTGTCGAGGCCGCGAGCTTTGTTGTGCTGCGTTTGCGATTGCGCTGACGCAGCCACTACTGACACCTTTGTTGCCATGTTGAATTTGCGACTGGTTGTTTACATCACATGGTTTGAGATCCGATATCGCATGGCCGCAAATTGGATCGGACCAACTTTTTGCATGGACCTCGCGACGTGGTTTTCCGGCCATTTAGGCGGCCGAGCGGCAGAAATTCTGGAAAGTTTTGCCGCATTTACTCCCTTTAAGGCCAAGTGTGAATGGGCCTTCCTCCCACAGACAAGCCACGTTACATCATTCACATGCAGCGGTCAATCGTGCTTTCGTATCATCCGCGGTGGCTGAGGAAATCCTTCGTATAACACCAAATCACGGCATATTCCATTAGAAACAACCATAAAATTCATATCATTGCCAAATTCGCATAAAATGTAATCGCACGATCGAGATTCTACTGTAGGAGTCTCCTGTTGTTCAAAAAAGCCTTTCCAGTTATGTGAAAACGCTTGGGTTCTCCGCTTTCGTTGTGTCGTGGGACCTAGTTTTTCTCAGCATTCTCCAGAAGTTTCAAGAATATGGGGCATTTGAACGCACTCAACAGAATCGAGGACAAAGAGCTTTGAAAAAGCAGTGACAGAAGCCGCAACAATGATTCCCAATAGGACCTCTCGATCAGCGATTCTGACTAGACCTCACGTGACCAGATCTGACTGGTTAAAGTATGTGCTAATCCTGTCAAATAAGCAAGTGCACTTTGTTTGTGCTGTTATTTTTTTTATGTGTATACTGCATGTGTTAGCATTATTGCACACTATTTCGTTTGTGTTCGTATAGGCTCACGATATTCCCACATAATTTGTGTAGCCTCTTCTCGCAGTCACAAAATCACGAGAAAAGTGAAAATTTTGTGAGCAAATACAGTATTGTGAAAAAAATTGGTAATTGCAAAAAAACAGTTGCTGCAAGTGCTAGCCAGCCAGTGCAGCCCATACCATTACAAGTGATGTCCCTAGATTTTTCCCAACCCAAAATCTAGGGACTTAAAAGTCTAGACTGAAGGCAGTAGTGCTAAACACTGTCATGCACCAGCAGTCATCAGCAATTTCACGGTCAACAGCAGCAAATGTCGACATTCACTAACAATGTGAAAAGGCAGAAGAAACGTGGTTGATTGATATGTGGGGTTTAACGTCCCAAAACCACTATATGATTATGAGAGACGTCGTAATGGATTGCTCCGGAAATTTAGACCACCTGGGGTTCTTTAACGTGCACCCAAATCTGAGCACACGGGCCTACAACATTTCCGCCTCCATCGGAAATGCAGCCGCCGCAGCCGGGATTCAAACCCGCGCCCTGCGGGTCAGCAGCCGAGTACCTTAGCCACTAGACCACCGCGGCGGGGCAGAAGAAACGTGGTTACCAAAGAAGACAAAAAAGCAAAAGTAGCTTACAGACCAGTATTCCAATCGCTCACTATAATGATGTTTCCATGCAGCTAGCAATGGCACGTTATCTATTCAAATGTTTTGCAATATTAAATAGAAGTTATATTTTGATACTAGAGTGTAACCTCATTACAACAAACTTTTATAGTAAAGAGAATCGATCTCGATCTGTTGTAAAAGGAGTCTGTAAAATCTAAGTACTGTTACAACAGACTTTTATGAAAACACTGAATGGGTCTGTTAAATCACGAGTCATATAACGAATTTCTAAAAACCACATACCGTATTTACTCACGTAATAAACGCACTCGCATAATAAATGCACCCCCAACTTCTGTCGTCAAAATTTGATTTTTTTTTTTACGTACTGTATATACTCGAATCCAAGTCGATGTTTTTTTCTAAAAGATGATGTGCGAAAGTGGGGGGTCGGCTCAGATTTGAGTACCACGATTTCGCTGCCGCTGCCGTATGCCAGAAGGCCTGGACGCGCTAGCGGCATTACAGCATTCTATGCGCTGATCTCCAAGTACTGGTTTTGCATATCGGAGGCTCATTTTCACAACATTCTACAAAATCTGCACGGTGACAAGGCCACTCAGGCCTGTTCAGCGAGAGAATAGTGGTCCTTATTTTTTTCGTACAGTCCATTGTCCCGAAATCACGCAGTCCCACATTCACGCAGCAAAGGAGCGAGGGTCGTCGAGCCGGCGAGATTTCACGTTGGAAAAGCCATATAAAGACGGGAAGACGTGGATCCTGTCACGTGTCACGTGATGGATTGACATGGCTGTACCCTTTAGATCGGGTGGCGGCTATGCCTCCTGGCTGTAATACTTAGCGAACAAAACTAAACCTTTTTTTTCTGTAGTGCTCAGAACGCCTGCCCTGTGTTAAAATAGAATAGAAATACCTAATTTGCTAACTGGAGTTTAAAATGAAATGAATTCCCAGCCAAGCTTGTTTTACAAAAAAGAAAAATTCAACCCGGCTGTGGCCACCTTGGCCACCTATCGGCTATGGCGTGGCGGATGGCTCAGAGAGGAGGCGCGGAGTTGGTCAATGGTCATTTTTCTGAAAGCGATCATGCAGTGTAGTTCTGCCTATTGCTCTTGAAAGGCCTGTGTCAAATGTGCTTCAGATTTGATGGCACCAACCAAGCGGTGCCACTACAGCGTGGCATTTAAGTGGAAGGCCGTGTTACATGCGGAAAAGACATCGAACCTACGAGCGCAGCAAGAGTTCGGCGTGCACGAAAAGAATGTGCAACGTTGGGAACTCTTCAGTTGTGCAGCAACCCGCGTGGCGTTCACAGGACCGAAAACTGGCCGATGTCGCAGATTTCGCTCGAGCACAAAAAAAGGCGGGAATGCCCGCGACGACTGAAATTATTCAGGCGAAGGCCAGAGAAGTCAACATCGCAAAGGGTGTCTCCCGAGCCTATTTTAAAGCCAGCAGAGGCAGGAAAACATGCTTCATGAAACGGTTTGGATTCAGCCTGCAACGACGGACCTCCGCGTGTCAAAAGCTTAGCCTATATTTCAGGAAAGGTTTTTTTTCTGGCCTTGCCAATTACAGGAGTCGGCCTAGATTCGATTATATATGGTAATAAACGCACCCCCTAAATTTGTCCGTTGCAGTCCCACTAACCGACGTCTGGAGCCTTCTTGCCCGTTGGATCACTTCCGTTTTTCCTTATTACACCGACCCACCTCGGCCACCTCGACTTGCTCCCTCCCCCCTTCACCGGCTGCGACGCACCGTATAAATGTTCTTTTTATCTGTGGGCGGCACGCACCCAGTATTTTTTAAATATCTATACGCTACAGCAGGGTTCACAAGCGATGCGAGTGTAGAGATATCACAGCTAACAAGCACATGGCGAGTGAAAATGACGAAACTTGCCGCGCCAACCGACGGTCGCTTCCTGCAAATACGACGACAGGATTTGCTGTCGCTATGGTTGTCGCAAAGGGCCTCTGTCGCCATCGTATCGCAGGTTTCTAGAAAACCAGAAAGAAATCGCTTGTCGCCCAGAAAAAATAACTATTCCCGCAACATGATCCCCGATTCTCACTTTGGTTGCAATAAGGCGGCCGCCGTAGTTTTCCCTTCATCTTGTTATCGACGGTTCGTTTTAATGCTTTGATGGTAGCTTGCTGCGATGTCGGTTGCTTGCTACAATGTCAACGGCGTCGGCGCAGTCGTTGCGCGAGGTTGGCACGAAGTTAGCTAAGTGCATCGTGGCTTCATAGCGCATGCTTCTGGGCGCCCCTCAAGATCACAGCAGATAATACTACTGTTGCTGTTAATGGGCGCCCCTCAAGATCACAGCAGATACTACTACTGTTGCTGTTAAATGACTGCGAGAAAAGATAGTCGCGAAAAACCCTTTTATGCCGTGCGTGCCGCGGGAACAGCTTGCAGAACAGAGTGCCTTTAACCACCGAAGATGAGTGAAGTACAACAAAGAAGCTCAGCGACCTAACTTTTTTCTTGCACCCCCCCCCCCCCCCATAACTGCATTCTCTTGTCATACCAAAAAAGTTTTCACGAAATTTTCCCCGCATACTAAATGCACCCCCAACTTTCCTTCTATTTTTCGAGAAAAAATAGTGCGTTCATTTCGAGAATAATTATGATATTCAGTTTCTGTAGCCCTTATTCTATGAGATTTCAAAGTATCTTTGCTGAAAACTACGTAGAAGTGATGTAAAAAGTTGGTGTGCCTGCCAAGGTAGTAAACATCATTGTAAAATTTTTTGCACAGAAAAAGAAAAACTAAAGAAGGTGTTTTTCAAAAATTCATAGCTTTGCAACAGCGCAACTGCCCACCACCATTCTGCACTCGTCGCACAAGTATTTCATAAAGAGCATTCCGTGTTTGAAATTCATTTTGAGGCCGTTAATTGGCTGCCTTTGCCCTGTTGCTCTAGTAGGCCTCGCTAGTCTGGTGCTTGTTCCTGGATACACCTCCGGAATAGCGTCATCAGCTTCTTGTGCGTCGCAACGAAAAGCCTCATCACAGTAAGCATCCCCGGTTATCAGCGCAGGTGCCCGTCTGGTGTAGCGTCACTTTAGGCCTACTGCACGCTTTTATAGGCAGCTACCTAAACGTGCTAGGCTGCCGATCGCTGCTGCTTCGTTGTGCGGGATCATGTTCAAGCGTGCATCGCTTTACAAAAACGCAAGCCCCAAGAAACCTTGTTGTATTATGCCAAATTCGCACCATACAGTGAGCGTAACCATACTGTTCGCTTTTATTCAGCCACAGCCCCAACGCGCCTCCGTCCGCTACCAGGACTGCTAGAGCACCGTGAAGAGCACATTGCTTACGGAAAGCTTGTCGTCGCTGTGTTAACCCAGCAGGCTACTCACAGAGTCTGTGCATGGCCTGAAGCAGAGAGGGCGTACTCTACAACAAGCGGATCGGCAGCCATAGTGTGCGCTGAGCGAAGCGCTGCACACAGATAGCTATGCAATAAATGATTTGGCTCTCTGACCACGTTCCATTAAAAAAAAAAACAAAACAAAACTGCGTCAGTTTTCGCTTAGGAGCAAACCGCAGAACAACTGTATCACGGAGAGCCGATTGTGTCTGTTCAGTTGCTGTACCACACTGCATATCCCAGACCCTGCAGTAGTTTCGAAATTCTCATCGGCGTTGCCATCGCGTGGTATTGGGCGGTTGTGCGAGAGTCAGAAACTTTTTTGCACTTTGACAAAAAGAAAGAAATGGCTTTGCAGTGGGCGCTTTAGGCAATATTTCCCGTGGCACTGAAATTCTTCCTTTGTTGGCTGTGATAGCGCATGTCAGGAGATGCAAATTTGTAACTGGTGGTAATGCGTAGAACGTTTAGTGCGTAGTTATGCTGGCATCCCCAGCAGGTATTAACGGGGTTTCAGTGTATTCGCGATTGAGCATGTCGTACTTTGAAACATCGAGAACCGTGGCCATGCACACCACAGCCACGCTTTCGGCTCGAAGTCATGGTTAGGCCTCCTCCATCTCGAACTCGGCAGGCAAAAACATCGTGCTAGCAGATATGCAAAAGCGAGAAAGCCGTAATGTGCTTTGTCACAAGCAACAAATTACATCGGCCGCTGGGTCCTTAGAACAGCAAATAAGCATCTTGCGTACGGTAGCGGACCCCAACCAAGCTCGCCACCCACCAACCGTTTGGAACAGTGGTGGCAAAGGCAGTGGTGGTTTTGCATGTAGGGGTGCGTCAAGCACGCTGTGCGTCAATTTTTCCTGGCCATAGCTCAGCATAACTAATTATTAAGAGACCGGAGATCAGCAGCTTTCATTTTTAAGTCATTACGTCGATATCCGCGGCAGTATTCCCGTCTTGAAAGTAAACCAAGTGATGTTTGAAGCCGGAAGTAATAAAATTTAGGATGTCTGTGGTAGAAAAGTCCGCTGTAAGGGAGTCTTCATCACCTTGCTGGCCTCACATTTTAGTCAAACATTTTAGTCAAACATATCAGAATGCCTGATGTATCAGAATCTGTAGTAAACAAAGCTCTATCAATAGATAGGGAGGTCGGCATAATGCCTCCAATCAGTATGTAGTATCCGAATGTCTGTTGTAAGCAGATCCATGGTAACGAGGTTAAATTGTACATATGTCGTTACCGAAGGTGGACACCATTTGTGGCCACCTTGGGACAGCCAGATTCCACTTTAAGCCATTCTTTCTCTTCACTCTAATGTAAACACATTCTTTATATACCAAGAATATGTGGGAGTCAAGGCTATCACCACAGACCGCTAACGAAAGTAACTTTTCAACCAAAGCATGTCTTTCGCAGAACTTACCAGTAGCATCAGAGAGGGAACGCTGATGGGTCTTCTTTGAAGACACCCCTAAAAATGATGAGGACATTTGCTGGACGGTTGCAACACGTGGCCTTCAAACAAAAAGAAAGAAAATTTACATATTTTACAAGCCACCTTTCTTTTGAAGCCATTTGAATTATTTCTAAGCGAACTGCATCTGATAGCTTTAGCTGTGTCGGCCTGGTGAAAGAGACATTGCAAAAATAGCGCCATAATTCTGAAATTCGACCACTAGTGTACTACGAATATTGGCAGAAATGATATGCAAACTTTGAAAAGATCATTTATAGAAAGGAAAAAACGATGCATTAGGTACTCAAATAACTAACTTTGTTTCAGAGATGGTTCACTGACAAGCATCAATGCATACTAAAGACTTGCCTGACACAGCCAAAAACTCATGATAAAAACAAAAGCCTTGAAATGAACACACACAACTAAAAGACCTATCCCACCAGACTTTTTGCTGCCATTTTACAAGAAAAGCTTTAAATGCGGGTTCACTTTACAGAGGCACTGAAAAATTTTTTCATGTAACCATAGAATAGATTCACTAATAGAGCTTATTGCCCCACGAATTCAACGGCACAAAAACTTTTAAGATCCGTCCAGTACGAGCGGAGTTAGAATGCATTTGCAGCGTGCAACAAATCTTTATCTCTTCTCTCGTCCTGATGAAAGCGCCGATAGCTAAGGAGAGCGGGATGGGATGCCCAACGAAAACATGTGACATATGCCTCGTGACCTTGAGCACTCTTTTCCTTTTTTTTTCTTTCTTTGAATACACGGCTTTTCAGTGTGATTGTGCCTGCACGACCTCCCACGGCGATCCTAGTAGCGACCGAGCGCACCATATTCAAATCATTCTATGGCTGATAGATGGCCTTCTGCGAGTGATTTTTGAGCGTCTTCCGTCATTTTTTGAGAAAAGAGAAAGCAATTTTGGGGGGACTTTGACCATTTATTGTGAATTTCAGGCCACGTAATGCGTTATAATATTTGGCTCGCATGTTCTGGGGAGCCTGTACTACCGATTGGCAGCGGTTTCTGACCATACTCAAAAAATGTTGCAGGTCCCCTTTAAGCATGCTAACAGTTCAAACATATTTCTGACCAATCACTAAGGCAGTACTACTAATCATGACGTATTCATGTACAACCATGTCCATGACTGCAAAGTTGAGAGAGGCCTCACCGGAAGTGCTCGGAAAGAATGAGCTGCTTGAGCTGGTGGCCTTGCGAGCGTTTCCGAGGGGGAGCATTGGGGTCCGAGCAGAAGGCCGACAGCAGCCACACCAGGTGCAGGGAGAAGTCCGTGTCCTTGCTGCACCTGGACGACAAAGTACAGGCAACTCAGTGATGCTACCGAGGTCTGTTCACTTGGAGCAGCGAAATTCCCCACTTTGGAGCAGGTAATATTGCATCTGGGAGCACTCTGGAGCAGCTGACTTAATAGCAAGGAGCACAATGAGAAGCTAGTAGCATTACTATTCAAGAACATGAATAATTACTTTGTGGTTCTTGTGAAGAGCTGGAAATATTTAGATTCATTGCAAATCTCATGGAGCCAATCATCTTAGCAGCAATCCTTATTTCACAAGATAACGCAATCCAGTCGAGCATTCTGGAACAACTTGTTCAGCAATCATTCTTGAAACAAATAAACAGCCTATCATTCCAATCAAATTTTACATTATGAAATCATCATCATCATCAGCCTGACTATGTCCACTGCAGGACAAAGGCCTCTCCCATGTTCCGCCAGTTAACCCGATCCTGTCCTTGCTGCTGCCAATTTATACCCGCGAACTTCTTAATCTCATCTGCCCATTTAACCTTCTGTCTCCCCCTAAGCCTCTTGCCTTCTCTGGGAATCCAGTTAGTTACCCTTAACGACCAGCGGTTATCCTGTCTACGTGCTACATGCCCGGCCCATGTCCATTTCTTCTTCTTGATTTCAGCTATGATATCCTCAACCCCCGTTTGTTCCCTAATCCACTCTGCTCTCTTCTTGTCTCTTAAGGTTACACCTACCATTTTTCTTTCCATTGTTCGCTACGTCGTCCTCAATTTAGGCTGCACCCTCTTTGTAAGTCTCTGGGTTTCTGCTCCGTAGCTAAGTACCAGCAAGATACAGCTGTTATATACCTTCCTCTTGAGGAATAGTGGCTATCTACCTGTCATAATTTGAGAGTGCTTGCCAAATGTGCTCAACCTTATTCTTATTCTTCTAGTTACTACAATCTCGTGGTTCGGCTCCGCGGTTATTACCTGCCCTAAGTAGACATAGTCTTTCACAACTTGAAGTGCACTATTACCTATCTCGAAGCGCTGCTCTTTTCCGAGGTTGTTGTACATTACTTTCGTTTTCTGCAGATTCATTTTAAGACCCACCTTTCTGCTCTCCTTGTCTAACTCTGTAATCATGAGTTGCAATTCGTCCCCTGAGTTACTCAGCAATGCAATGTCATCGGCGAAGCGCAGGTTACTAAGATACTCTCCATTAACTCTTATCGCTAACTGTTCCCATTCTAGGCTTCTGAAAACCTCCTGTAAGCACGCGGTAAATAGCATTGGGGAGATTGTCCCCCTGCCTTACACCCTTCTTGATTGGTATTCTGTTTCTTTCTTTATGAAGCACTATGGTAGCAGTTAACCCCCTGTATATTTCTTCCAGAATGTTTATATATACTTCATCTACGCCCTGATTCCACAGTGTCTGCATGACTGCTGATATTTCTACTGAATCAAACGCCTTCTCGTAATCTATGAAAGCTATGTATAGTGGTTGGTTATATTCTGAGCATTTCTCTATTACCTGATTGATAGTATGAATGTGGTCGATTGTTGAGTAGCCTGTTCGAAATCCTGCTTGTTCCTTTGGTTGATTGAATTCTAATGTTTTCTTTACTCTGTTAGCAATTACCTTTGCAAGTAGCTTGTATACTACAGAGAGCAAGCTAATCTGCCTGTAATTCTTCAAGTCCTTGTCATCTCCTTTCTTATGTATTAAGATGATGTTAGGTAGCATTCTTCCAAGATTCTGGTACCCTTCCCGTCAGGAGACACCTCGTAAGCAGGGTGGGTAGTTTTTCTAACACAATCTGTCCTCCATCTTTCAGCAGACCTGATGTTACCTGATCCTCACCAGCAGCTTTGCCTCTTTGCATGCTCTCCAAAGCTTTTCTGACTTCTACCATTACTGGTAGGGTGACATCTGGGTTAAAGGAGAGTACTAAGGTACTCTCCTTTAACTCTTATCCCTAACTGTTCCCATTCTAGGTTTCTGAAAACCTCCTGTAAGCACGCGGTAAATAGCATTGGGGAGATTGTGTCCCCCTGCCTTACACCCTTTTTGATTGGTATTCTGTTTCTTTCTTTATGAAGCACTATGGTAGGAGTTGATCCCCTGTAGATTTCTTCCAGAACGTTTATATATACTTCATCTACGCCCTGATTCCGCAGTGTCTGCATGAAGGCTGGTATTTCTACTGAATCAAACGCCTTCTCGTAATCTATGAAGGCTATGTATAGTGGTTGGTTATACTCTGAGCATTTCTCTATTATCTGATAGTATGAATGTGGTCAATTGTTGAGTAGCCTGTTCGAAATCCTGCTTGTTCCTTTGGTTGATTGAATTCTAATGTTTTCTTTACTCTGTTAGCAATTACCTTTGTAAATAGCTTGTATACTGCAGAGAGCAAGCTGATCGGCCTGTAATTCTTCAAGTCCTTGTCATCTCCTTTCTTATGTATTAAGATGATGTTAGCGTTCTTCCAAGACTCTGGTACCTTTCCCGTCAGGAGACACCTCGTAAACAGGGTGGCTAGTTTTTCTAACACAATCTGTCCTCCATCTTTCAGCAGATCTAATGTTACCTGATCCTCACTAGCAGCTTTGCCTCTTTGCATGCTCTCCAAAGTTTTTCTGACTTCTTCTATCATTACTGGTGGTGTGTCATCTGGGTTACTGCTAGTTTTTATAGTATTAAAGTCGTGATTGTCCCGGCCACTGTACAGATCTCTGTAAAACTCCTCCGCTATTTTAACTATCCTATCCATATTGGTAGTTATTTTGCCTTCTTTGTCCCTTAGTGCATACATCCGATTTTTGCCTATCCCAAGTTTTCTCTTCACTGCTTCACCTTATGAAATAGCATTCTCTAAATACACCTATGTGGTTATCAGCAGACATGAAAGACAAACGCTACGACGTACAGCAATGCCACAACACTAGACTCTCACTGTCTCAAATGTACTCCCCCTAAAACAACTCCAAGGAAAGAGAGAGAGTGGTTCTTTTTCTTCACCATCGATTACATAGCTGGGCATAACATGACGTCACTTCGCAAGTCATGTGAAGCCACTGCCCTTCCCTCTGTCTGAGGCCTTTCTGTGCTGGAGTACGAGTACTTTCACAGTGCTTGCAGACAATATCTTGCACATGCACCAGGTTGCCCAAATATGGCAATACACTTCAATCGGGTTTCCGTGAAAGTGTCAGAAAGTGCATTCAAAGTTAGACTACACAATTTAAAAACTAGCCATTATACAGCAAAGTAATACAATGGCTAGTTTTTATTGTGATAGCATTTATATCGACATTCTCAACTGGTTTTTGCAACATTATCATGTCTTGTGTGATGTCCAAATTGATAACAACCTAACGGGGTCGTGATGCGGACGAAGGGAGCATTCGGCAAGTTCAAGGTGACGCTTTTTATTTGGCTGAACATGTGGCCATGAATTGAAAACTCAATCTTGTAGTGTACACGTATCCCAAAGGAGTGCGGCCACTAGCGTGGGTCCGGTCTTAGAGAGCCGCAAGGCAGGCGTTAACTATCGCCGTTGCGAGAGCACGATACCACTCAAGGTCGCAACACTTTGCCTGCCGCAACACCAAAAACGCAGTACAAAGCCCGTTGCAAAGGGGCAGCAGGAAAGCAAATGGGCTTATCCACACCATGAGCGAGAAGTACCACACAGAGTGCCGCGAGCACGTCTCCGTGGTAAAAGTGATTCACGGAGACACCGGGTCGACCAAGGCCCGGTTGCTCGAGCGAGGGCAAAGGTGTTCGCATTGGCTTCGGAAAGATACGGGTTGGCGTAGCTTGGCCACACACTAGGATACCGTACCGCTCTTCGGCCAAGCGTACGCGAAAGAGGCAACAAAAAGATGAGCGTTCGCCATCGGCGCAAGGTGCCGTCAGCGAAGTTCGACGAGCCCCAAACAATGGGAGTTGACGGACGGAAAAGGGAATGCGTGCTCACCCTAAGCTGTCCCGGAAAAATCCGACTCACTCCCGACGCGCGCGTGCGAAACGTCCCGAAAGACCCCGCGCGCGGCACCACAGTCGACATTTGCTACCGAGTGAGAGGGGTTAAGCGTCAGTTCTCACTCTCCCAGCGCAGCAGACAGCGGAGGAGGGGAGTCATGTCGGGACATGAGAACGCCAGAAAAGGTGGCAAAGCCCGCCCAAAGGCAGTGGGCTAGCCTCAATTCCCGCAATTCACAGCGAGAATTGCACACTGTACAATGATATCAGCACAAAGAGTGCTGGTAAACTGGTCATCGTTGGAACATGCCTTCTTTCATACATCGGATCTTCCAGCCTTATCACTACCCATCACACAAACTCTGAAATAAGCTTGAGCGTTCGCGTATTGCATGCAGTCATAACAAACTGGTCATCCACAATGGTGAAGCTTCTTGAATACTCAGGCGCAGTTTCACTCGGCGTTGCTAACAATCTTTGTGGGCATAAACCAAATACAGTAAAAGCGAATTAAAAAACGCACATGGCATTATATTTTACAAAAGAGCGGGAGTGACAAACACGGGTGAAACAGAGATAAAAAGAGCTGACCTATCTCCCCAGCGTGCCAGGTCTGTCATCGATCACTACTCAAGCGGACAGAAAATCCCCTGCCTGTCTTCAAGGAAGGGGTGTGGAAGGGGGGAGGGTTGTGTTGCTAGAGCAGCACAACTGTGAAGCTTGATTTTAAGGGCGCGGGTGCGACCGCTGGCGTGCACGCTATTTCGGCAGACATTACTGACGGCATGCATACTTGTTACATATTGTTCTCTCAGCGCAGACAGCACAAAAAGTGCATCGCTCCCTAAACCAGTCATGGAGGGAGTACTATTGAGTATTGAACCACAAGGTGGCAACACCTATGTGTCGCCACACTGGACGTCCTTTCATACGTGCCATTCATGCTGTACGTGCATCAGCATGCAAGAGGTGTTCCGGGGGGGGGGGGGGGTCTCTAGGGGTCGTCAGATGGTATGCAAGTCACCGCAAGGATCTCAAACACAGCGCGTGAAGCAAGTTCCTGGCACATGTGGCGAGTGCGCGAATTTTTGAAATGGTGACCCCGTCACTAGTGCTCCTCGCGGATAAGGTCAAGCCTTATTTGGTATAACCATACAATTCGTTTGTATCGTAATTATTGCTAAAAGCTTAGGTGAAACTGGTTAAAGTGACTATGGCCACTCAAGTGATCGAAGCTGTCTCTGATTGCAAAGTAGGCGTTGATAGCGCACCAAGTTTTTGAGCAGTCCCATGATGCCTAACTGGACATAGTCTAGTTAACCTCTCTACCCGTCTTACATTCTCTCCCATGACGCCACGAGATGGCCCGTGCGCCGGCAAGTTTACCCTTCGAGTGACACAGCCCCCCACCCTAATATCAAGCAATGACTGCAATACTGTCATGTTTTTTTTTCCCTTTTCCCATGAGCTATCAGCACTGGAAAGCGAGGGGCAGACGTGTAACATGACATAGCTGCTTCACAGTAGGCCATCCGACACCAGGGATGTCAGCGATCGCAAGCTAGTGAAAGCTGTGCGAATTAAAGTTGAGGCTGCGTCGACCAGGAGGCATGCTTTTATTAATGGGATGGCATTTTTAAAAAAGGCACCATAGCACTCACGAACTCCAAAGGATGGGGCCTTTTAGGGCCATATACCACAAGAGCGATTACATGCACAGATGTGGTGGTGAAAGAAATTGCGAAAAAGCTCTTCTGGGTGAATATCCATGAATAAAGTATATTTGAACAAAGGTGTCAATGTGTTCCCATGCACGGTTCTTCTGTGCTCTTCTGTGCATGCGAAGCGCGGAAAATTTGATCGCGATATCCAGAAACTGACGCAACAGACATTCTGGCGGCACGCGCAGTTAATGAAAATTGCTTTGGTTACATGCAGTGCGACTCTTGAAACGAGCCGTCAAAAGCGTTTCTGGAAAGGAAGATATCCGCCAGTGACTCACCACCACACTTGCAGGCTACCAATCGTCCTGGACATCACGAACCTTTGTGGAGAGCGCGTTTTGCCTCTGAGTCGACAACAGAAGCTGCGTGAGCACCAAGCATAGCATCGTGAATTGCTTGGGAAGCATGCATGACTGCTGTTTATTCGGCAGAATAATTCTAGGTACGTGGTTGTGACTGGCAGCCCAGAGAGCAAGCTGCACGTTTCGATGCACTGGCGTGATTATTGGAGCCAGATATCCGAGACTTCAGCGCAGTTTTCATTAATATTGACAGAATGGCACAGTAAATCTGATTTGGTGCAGGAGTGGAATCACTGGGCAACTAGTCGAATTAGTGGCAATCTTTGAGAAGCAGCAGCAGGAAGAACTGAACAATTTATGCATTTGTGCTCTAAACGAACCTCCCGCATGTTTCATGAAAAGCTGGCCCTAGCATATAGCAGCACTTCCCTTTTGAAGGAGTAACTGGAGCAGCCGAACTTCCATCACTGCCCGTGCCAAGCTTTCAGGCAGATATATACATGGAAGTTACCAAACCAGTGAATGCTGCTCTGCTTGTGTGAGCGAGGGGTCATGGTGTTTTGTTATCATTTGTCAATATGATGGGATCCCCACAAACAATCGTTTGCCAGAAATGGCACCATACAGAATGGCTTGTACATGCTTTGCGGTAAAGTAGTGAAATTTTAAAGGTTGTGGGGATCCGAGGCATGCCCGCGACCATTCAGCCGAACAACAGCTCCCTTTCCCTTTTCCTGCTCTGGTAACGGCACCTGGCGATAGATGGCGCTACGTGCGGGCGCGGCACGTGTTACGTGCACGCTGAGAGAGCTCTTTCCTCCGTGGTCGGCACCGGGTAAGCATGTGTTTCCTTCGTCCGCGTCCCCTTTGGGAATAGCGAGACTGTAGCCTGCCTGGGGCCCTGGCATCCCGGCAGGCGTGTTTACTTGAGTGCTAGCTTTGGTACCGTGCGCTAAGCCAACAGTGGTGCCTAGCGCTTGAAGTGGTCGTACCACACCAAGCCGCACTTGTTGTAAGCCTACGCATACGAGGTTTGCCCTAACTCTCGCGACCAGGCCAAGTGGCCATCGTGAGAGTGCGCAGCATACCCGCGAGTGACCTTTTCCCGACCGGCGTGTCAAAACTCGCCATTGCCTGTTGCGACGCGCTTGCGGTTTCCCTTATCGTGAACGTCCGCGTCCGGGAGCCTTTGCTCTCCGCGTCCCGGGAGCGGACGTTGTACTGTTACTCGGGGTTCCACCAAAGGCAATAAAGTGTTGGTGTGTTCCTATTATTCGAACACTGGCTGTTTTGCCGCGTCGCGCTACACGCCTTGTTTAGTTGAGCGCGGGCAGAGCGGGGCACTAAACGCGAGTAGGTGATGGATTCGTGGCCCTGTGGCTCGCTAAGCGTGAACCCGTGGCGATCATCCGCCACGATGAGTAGCGAGGTCACCATACTCGGTGAGTGGGAGGTCACTATTAGGCCCATTTTACTTTTCCAGACAATAATAATTAGAACTAACAGACAAGAAAGTCAAGAAAGTATAGGGGATGCTATTTGCAGTAATTATAATGGACATGTATATAAAGTAAACAGTACGAGAAGACAAAAAAATGCACACATACAGTGGGATGACCATCATAACTATAGCCAAGTGAGTTGGTCGAGCATCGGACGTGTCATTCCAAGGTTCGGTCCCTCCCCACGACGAGTTTCCACAATTACTACGAATAGCATCCCCTTTCTTGTCGGTAGGTTCTAATTAATCCAGAATAGCAGTAACATTTCAGCTCAAATGAAGCCAACTAGGCCAAACACAAGCACTGCTCAATACATTCAGTGTCTGCTCGCTTTGAGTGAACAAAGGCTTGATGCTTTTTGAGCAGCCGTATTTTATACAACAGTACAACAATGACCTGTGACAGTGTATTTGCCACACATTGCATATGTGCAAATAATAAGGCACTACAAGGTGAAGCCGATTCTGCAATGCAGATTGTGAATGACGAACAAATTAACTAAGACACGCGCAAGCATAAGTTGTACTATACTCGGCGACAACTCTTCTTGGCACTGAAGGGAAAGCTACGGAGGCAGAGCTTCTGCATGTGTAGCACTACGGAAAGTAGTTTGCTCTGGCACATGTCTCGTAACACTATGGAAAGTGACAGGGTCGCACCATCAGCGTTTCGTGTATATACAGACGCCGCTTAGCATTTGAGGTGCACGTAAAAAGGTGGAACTTTCTCGTGCGTTCAAAACCATCAAGTCACAACAAATAAATTAAAGTAAATACGACTATCTGAATGATGGGAGCTGCATCCTCTCTCAAATAGCTCCATACTGAAACTAAAGGGGGAACTTCTATATTTCACGATAAAAATACGGGCGCTGTTGTAGAACTACATTCACTGGTGGTAGGATGCCCGTGATTTGGCTATGTAGCCTTCCCTCCAATGCCAAGAAACGTTGTCGCCGAGTATACATAGGTCTTTTTTGAAGGACGCACAGATTGAACTGGCAAAACCTCGTGGTGCAAGAGAAATGATCCAAATCCCCATGGTAATCACATGTGTCAATGAAGTCTTGCAAAAAATAAAGAGAGAAATCAAAATTTGCCAACCCCACGTACAGTGGGAATTGATGATATGCGTAGCTCGAATGAGGTTGATATGTCACTTTAAAATTGGAAAGCGTTACGAGGCGTAGGTTAATTATGTCGTACAAGATTGCCATGTCAAGATTATCATGTTTGGACGTGTCATTTACCTTCGTCATCTGTTCACATCACCTGATACCAAATTTGGTATCTGTGCAGCTAGCAAAACGGCCGCGAGCACACTCTGAGCATAGCATGTAGTCACGTTTTACATGACAAACATATCATGATTATCATGTTTGGACGTGTCATTTACATTCGTCGTCCATTGATGTCACGTGATACAAAATTTGGTATAGATGAAGCCAGCGAAACGGCCACAAGCACATCATGAGCGCAGCATGTAGTCATGTTACATGAAACGCATCTCATGATTATCAAGTTTGCACCAGTTTCATACCTTCGTCGTCCATTCATGTTCATAATGCCAAATTTGGTTTATTTGAAGCTAGCGAAATGGTGGTGAGCACATAATTAACGGCCTAATATACTCCTACGTAACGTCGACGCGTGCACACTCTGGGCGCAGCGATGCTAAGCTAGCAAAACGTGCAGCATTCTATATTGTCTGACGCCAAGCGCAACCGGTGCGACCAGCGTGGCCCTACAACAACTGGCGCGAAATGCGACATGCTGCATTTCACGTGATTTCGTGCCAATGACGTTATCCAGACAGCACCGCCAACACCCTCTAAAAGTTGGTGTTGGCGCCGCGTCTGCCTCTCTTCATGACGGAGGGACGCCGGGCGCGCTCATTCGCCGAAGCAACACAGCGCGTTGCGCGCCTGCAAGTATATGGCAGACATATCGGCACTTGGCGTGGCATCCCCGGTGTGACGCGACAAAACGAACGCTGGCACCCACTCGCATCGGGTCATGTCGAAATGCATTGGCTTCTTGAGTATAGCATGTAGTCATGTTCTTACATGACACGCATCTCATAATAATTGTCATGTTTGCCCCAGTCACATACCTTCGTCATTCATTCACGTCCCGTAATACCAAATTTGGTATAAGTGAAGCTAGCGAAACGGCCGTGAGCGCGTCAGGAGTGTGGCATGTAGTCATGTTACATGACACGCATGGCAAGATTTTCATGTTGTGGTCTGTCACTTGTGTTCGCCAAGCAGTCATGTCGTACCCTACCAGTTTTGCAATATGTCATGTGAACGAAGCCACCGCAAGAGCAGCAAGACCATGACATGTAAATCATGACATTGATGACATACATGTCATGATTTTCATGTTATGACTAGTCACTTATGCTCGTCATACGGTCATGTTATGCCATACTAATTTTGGTATCGATACCATCATCAAAACGGCCAAAAGAGCTAAAAGCTGGCTGGTGGCTGGCTGGCTCGATCGTAGATAGGTGGGTGGGTAGGTAGGTAGGTAGGTAGATACATAGATAGATACGTTTAAAGTCACCAAACTTCGCTAAGAAATGCTTTGCATTAAAGAAAAAAAACTTTAAAGGGCCCTTGCAACAAAAATTAGGCATGCAGATTTCATTCCTTCATCAATTGCAAAACGACGCTGGGAGCACTGCAGAACGGCCACCATGAGCTGAGAGACACGCGGTGACTGGATCTGGCCGCTCACGTCAGAGGGAAAGTGAAATGAGTCACAGAACGTTTTTTTCTTGTCCACTGCTGGAGCTTGAAGGCTGAGAACCTCCGCTATCATGTACCATATCAACTATTTTCTTCGCATTAATCTCGGTTCACTACAGCACTCATTCTCTGCAGAATGCAGACAAAAAGCATCGCAGTCCTGCTTTTTCTTCAGTAAATCGGTGTCACTCTCTACCTGTGGTGTGTTTATATATGAAAGGTGCAAATGTCTGCCAGCACAAACAGACAGTCACTAGAGAGAGTGGACAAGCAGCCCTTATGCTTAGCTGCCACTCATTTTGCTTACATGACTCATGTCCAGAAGGAGATTGTCATCTCCATTTACAGTGGGTGAATGTTACCAAAAAAACCTTAGATTTCAGACTTCCATCATCTGATCAGTAGAGACCGGATTATAGGCAAATGCCTATTTTGTTCCCTCTGTTTCTATAGTGCCATTTTAATGTATGAGCATCAATTAGTGGCTAAGAAGGGCTTTTACAGTGTTTTTATAGTGCCTATAAATGCCTGCTTTGGGTGTTTGTGCCTAAATGACTATAAATACGTATTCTCCAAATGAGCGCCAATACAAGCGCTATTCAAGCCCAAATTTTGTTTTCGAGCGTGGTGTGGAACCGTTATTCATGTAAAAAAGGCAACATTGATATTTCCAAACAGTATAATGTTCAACGAAGACAAAGATGACATGCTGCAAGCCATTGGAGGAGGAGCATGAGGAGTGCAAAGACACTATTTCTGCAGCCTTAGGAGGAAGCACGTCTCAGCGTCTCCAGGAGAAGGAGGAGAAAGAATTAAAGATTGGGTAAGAAAATAAAAGTGACGTCTATGGTCGAGGACGCGGCGACTGCCTTCTATGGACAGCTGTCCAGTGCACTGAAGGAACAGAAGCACCGCCCTGAAGACCTGGGTGTTGCGGTGGAAAATGAACAGCAGATTTTTTGGGGCAGCCGCTGGTAGCTGGAGAACGAATAAAGAACCATGAAGGGCCACTCATGGAATGGTCTTGTTCATTCAGTGGTGGCGAAGGTCGCCAAATCTTTATACTTTATCAGCGAAGCCTGAGACAGGCGCTGACATGTTTACAGTCAATGGTGTATTTAGCATACATTAACCGTATGCTTGCATGCGCTTGTTCCGTATGAGATCTCTTGTCATATGTCTTTCAGTGACAAACATGAAAAAATACAGAACAGGGCTTCAAGGTTCGTCCTAAGCCATTACTCAAAAATGACAGCTGTAACAACTAGGATGTGAATTACTGTTATCGCATCGAATTAAACTGCGGTTAAAGTTCCTATGTCAAGCATTTCATGGCAAAAATCGCATTCGAAAATGAAAGCATCTGAACAGTCCTCTTTGCGCAAAGGTAATTAAGACTTTAGAATGTTGTTTCATATATAATTTTTCTAATACAGTCAACTGCTGATTTTTCGGACCCTCTAGGGAGCGAAAAACCGTTAGAAAATTCGGGTAGTCTGAAAAAATCAATGCAAGCAACAAAAAAAACGCATTCTTTTACTGATAATTTTCAATGCAAGCAAAAAAAAACGTACCATTTTGCTAATATTTCTCAACGCAAGCAAAGAACGCACCATTTCAGTGATATTTCTCGGATCAAGAGGGTCAAGGTCGAAGTACCAGACTTCCGGAACTCTGCCAAAGCATCAGTGGGGTGGCTCTGAAAAGAGCCGTTAAAAAAAATGCATGCAGCCGACAGCGGGTGCCGTCAGGACAGCTGGTGTTAGAGCTGCAGTGGCTTGAAAAACTTGTTGATCCTTGTTTGAACAACGTTCTGCTTGCATGTGATCACATTCGCCTCGATCTTAGCAAGGGTCATGTCATCACTGTACACCAATGACAGCGTCATCAGTGCTCGCATCAATTTGGCGGTCGTACGTGGCGCGGGCGTTGGTTCCTCATTTTCGACATTGGAGTCGTCTGAATCCGCCATAACCTGACTGACTATTTCGTCGTCGGTTAGCTCTGCGCAGAAGTCGAGCTCATTGTCAGCATCGACGAACCACTCAAAAGTTATTTTCGTGGGCATGGAAACACCAGCAGAGCGGAGGTAGTTGATAATATCATCCATGAGGGCACAAGTCAGTCACACTGTTGCTTTTTTCAGGCAAGTCTGCTACCTCTGTGTTGAGTACGAAGCCCGCGTGCCGAAAGCAGTTGCGAAACGTGTCTTGGGTTACTGCCTTCCATGCGTCTGCAAGCATTTCGACAGCAGACCGAAGGTCAACGTTGTAGCCTTTCCCGTTTTCCGAGCACAGCACCATGTGTTTGGGTATACGTGAACGGTACAAAAGTTTAAGATTACGGATAACGCCTTGGTCTGTCGGTTGGAGGATCGCAGTCGTGTTGGGCAGCATGAATTCCATCTGGACAGCCTTCAAGTTATTGATGTGACCATGAGCTGCGCAGCTCTCAACGAAGAGCAGAACACGTCTGTTCTGTTGTTCAAACTTCCTGTCCAACCTGCGGACGTAACTCTCGAACTGCTGCGTTCCCCATGCCTTTTTGTTGGCTTCGTATAACACTGGCAGCGTTGCCCCTTTAAAACACCTCGGGCTCTTGGACTTCACGATTACTAACAAAGGAAGTTTCTCGCTGCCAGACATGTTGCTGCCGACAAGAACGGTCAGCCATTCTTTGCTATGCTTGCCACCATGGCATGCGTCATCAGCAAAAGAGAGTGTTCTTTCCGGCAGCAGCTTGTAAAACAAGCCAGTTTCGTGGCAGTTGAAAATGTTGTCAGCAGAGAACTGCCGCAAAAAAGACTGGAGTTTTCCACTGCGGTACTGCACAATAACTGCACTGTCGACGGCGTCGCTTTCGCCACACATATTCTTGAACTTGAGGTCATTCCGATGCTTAAAGTTTCTCAGCCATCCATCACTGAACTTAAAATCCGTGATGTCCATTCGAAGCGCGAGAGTTTCCGCTTTTTGTTTCAAGATACAGCTCAAGACTGGCAACCGCTTGTCAATCATTGAATCAAGCCACACGACGAGAGCGTCCTCAAGCTTTGGATGAACACCTTGGCTTGCATTCATCTTTTGGGCACCAGACGTTTTTCGGCCGCTTCCAAGATCTTGTCTTTGTTCCTCAGGAAATCGAAAACTGTTTGCTTGGAAATGCCAAACTCCTTGCTCACGTCAGCCTGCGATCAGTCACTCTTCACTAACTTAATACTGCTTTCTTCTCTATCGTTAACCGACGGTACCGTTTTCCGCGCTTCGATGCCATCGACGAGGACAACGACGGCGGAGTGGGGTCCATCACAGGCAAGCGGAATCCTCACGCTATGAACAAAGGAGTTTACTGATGAGCGTCGAAGCACCCAGGCTTAGCTTTGCAGAGCCCACTTCACATGATCGCACAACCACGCACTAGGCCAGCCAAACACCATGTGGGCTGCGTAAACAAAACAGCGCGACGGCAGGCGACGGTGCCTCGGGTACTCCGGAGGTGGCACTGGTAAACATTCAAGATAGCCAGCGTGTCCAGACCAAATCGGTGTGTGACGGTTAGTTCTAGTTCGAAGTGGTGTTACGCTTCGCGAAAGCGCTCCGCGGGAACCCAAAGTGGCACGCACGAGCACAAGCACTAAAGCAAAAGGAACTTTATTGGCGCCAAAAAATGTCCGGGTGGATAGTTTCCGATTGTCAGCGAAGCACCCTTGCACGACAAACACGGCCAGTGTTAGGAATCTCGGAAACCGTGTGCATTTCTCCGCTAACGATCAACGAGTCCAAGCAACAGATGCCGCCACAGTAGACCGGCGCGCTCATTTACGCGATTGTAATCGCGTGTGATGCAGTTGTGGTGGTTTTTACTGGAGGTCAGTGGTGGTTTCCGACCTTCCGTCGCGTCAAAAAGTCCGGTAAATTGGACTCTGGGGGGTTCGAGCGTCCGAAATTTCAGACTTCCTTATACATTGATTCTATGGGGCTCGTGGCGGTGCCCCGAAGATGTTCGAATTATTAGGCATGTCCAAAAAATCGGCAGTTGACTGTAATTTGTTTTTGTTAGTTTCATGACAGAATGTAATGTACTTATAAAAAGATCAAAGTGTGTTGTGTTAATGAAGCCACGTTTTCTTTAACATTGTAACCCATCTGCTGCACCGCCTTTGGGTAAAAAATGTGTGGTGCACGCGGCTTTTGTTTTGCTTGTAATTTATATTTAAGCGTCCCTTTCTAGGTGACATAATACAGTGTAGTTACACACTAGAAGTTCTTGCATGCCCAATGAAAAGCGTTCTACCATGGTGATTTTTCAAATTGGTTCGCTACAAGCCACCAAAGCATGATGCAAAGAAGCAAGCTTGAATTCTTTGCCTCTCGTCCCATGTAGCCATCGCGAGCCTCATTCTTTTCCTGTTTTCTTTGGTATCGGGGCTGGAGAATCACATGACGCATACGCACCAAGAACAACATGCGTATGCAAGGTCTCGCATGCATGCCGTACCCCAGCCTACTTGTGCACGTATGTCATCGATGTTGTCGCTTAGCGTTCTCTGTTGTGTATTACCAGTTTCTGTGGGGTAGATCAGTCGGTGCGTGTCCTTTAGGAGAGGCTGGCAAGGATCGTGTATTGTGACCGGTTTTTCAGACAAATTCGCCCCCTAACGTTTGATTTTTCGGACTGAATCACTTGTTTTGAGCTGCGCCACGAACCTTTATGGACGCCGCCACGTGAAATTTTCTGCCGGCTTGACTAAGCTTAGTGGCTTAATTTTAAAATGCATTTCCTGCCTCCAAGATTGTAAAGCAAATGTCTTATTTCAAGTTTAGGAGGCCATGTCTGCTTTAGACAACACGGCACGGGACCATTTTCTCGTCTTCGGTCAGTCGTAGTGGTCAGCACTGTCACCATCGCACCGTACAGAGGAGGCGGATCTGCACAGTAGAGGAGTGAATGTGCCTGCCACGATGACATTAGGTAATTCTAGAATAGCGCAGCGCGAGCCCTTGCGGTGTGGTCGCTGCCACTGCGCATGCGTCATAACGCGAGTCACCGTTCGCGACATGGCCACAGACAATCCAAAATAGCGTGCGGCGATTGCGGCCCGCGAAGTGTTTGTAGCTTCCGTGCATTTGAGTTTGCAGTCGAGGTGAACGTCCCAAGACCTTTCCCTAGGGGGAGCAAACGTAATTTTAGAACTTATAATGTGTCCTGTGTACGCTATACCCGCAACGCCCACAAACGTTATTCTAAAGCTCCCTATTTCAAGACTTCGCTCGTGCGTACGATGACAATTTCATGCGCGAAGCCTACAGACGAAGACATTCTTCGCCATGTTGTGCTGCAGCCAGAGAGTGGTTCGAATGATGACGACGATGATCGCCTGCAACTGTCGGCAGCGGAGATTGCCACCGCGGTGATGCTTTGGTCGAGCATTTAGGGCGATGATGTCACCTTGGCACAAATATAGGCGTACCAAATTGCTTCCAAGTGTAGTATAAGGCAAGGCAGAATCATGGAGTTTTTTAAGCCTGCCTGATGCAATGTTGTTCATATTTCTGACAAAAACGAATTTTTCGGACTGTTCAATTTTTCGAACTTTTTTTTCGGTAGTCACCAGGTCCGAGAAATTGGTCGGTGAATGTAGTAGTTCTAGTATAGTAAGTAGCAGTATATAGTAGTAGTAACAGTGGTAGTGAGTGTGGTTTTATGTAAAAACAAAACAGAATATGTATATGAGGGATGCCATAGTGGAGGTGTCAGCAAATTTTGACCATCCGGATTTCTTTTACGTGCACTGGCATCGCGCATTACATGGACATCTACTTTCTCGCCTCCATCTAGATGTGACCGCTGCGGCCGGAATCGAGCCCGCGGCATTCAGGTCAGCAGTGGAGCACCCTATAGCGACTGGTCCACAGAGGCGGACGCTAAACGAGGGCCATTCAGTAAATAGCATCTGGAGGCTATTCAAAACAAAAATAAAAGTAATAACAAGCTGAGATTCTGTTTGCATGCTTTATTATTTTTCTCGGCTTTCATTCATATTATTGATTTTGAAAGGGCAGTGCATAGACACAGGGAAAAGAAAGAAAGAGACAAGAAGGGCTGTCTTTCTTTTCCCTTTATTTTTGCGCTTCCCTTTCAAAATTATATGAATCAGCTAGCACAAACAAAAGAACTCCTTATTCATGCTACACAACAGAACACACAAATTGCACATGCCAAGTGGAGTAATGCCACATTTAACACTCTTAATGAGCTACCGTTTAAAATGCAGGATGCTAGGAGACAGAACATTTTTCATCTGTTTTTCTAGATATAGCTATCATTTATCGAAGTTCTGATGAAGAGCATACAGTATGCGACGTCGGCCCAACAATGTCAACGTAAAGGAGCGATGTAAAAACAGGACCATTCCTTCCTGTATGTCACTCCCTAGATCTTGGAACGCATGCCGGCGAGAAGGGCAAGTGGCATTCATTAGAAATTGAGTGTTTTTCTGTGACAGGTAATTTTGCCAATCTTAACAGAAATGCTCCGGAGCGCCCGGTGCACCATTACGCTTGTCAGCTCGAAAGGCCCATACCTATTGAGGGGCCCTTTAAAGTGTTCACCGATAGGGGAGAAATTCGTGCTACGCAATTAGACCTAGCATCCCCGTCTTCTGGAATATTGGTGGTCTGGTTATTTGCTCCTGTGCTGACCTTTCCAGCCATAACGAAATGAAAGAGACGCAGGAGAGTGTTGATTAAATGACGGACACTTGACGCACGATGTTAGACAACAAAACGAAAGACCACATATTGCGAATCACGAGGGAAATGCATGCCCAGTTCAATCGTTGGTACATTTCTACTATCTTAAATATTATTTTTTTTGCTTCTTGCCTTAAATACAAGTCATTGACGTTGGGATATTTCAATTTTTGTAGAAATTTATTGTGTCTAAAATTATGATTTTGAGGGCCTAAAACGGTGTTCTACCTGCCTGTCTAAAAACGCTCCTAAAACACGCTCTTTTATTGCCTAAAAATCCGGCCTCTACTGATCAGTCCTCCTGTTTTAAGAAATGCTCACACTGAATGCTCATATTTTTTTTTCTCAGAAAATGAGACATGAAAGGGGAAGAAAAATATGTATGACATGGCAGAAGTTCAGGAGAAGATGGAAGCTTGGAGAGATTGAACTCCCCAAGGTGTCACTGGTGCCAAGAGGCCATGTTTTTTTTTCAATACAGCAGATTTCAACAGCAACTTCATGCTCACATAAGACAAGACTGCTCGTGTTCATCCATTTTGCTTACATTCAAGATCTGGATTGGTGCAGTATAGAAAATTAGATCATAATTTTACATTTATGAATTATAAAGAGACAAACTCGATGCTTTGTTCTAAAGGCTTGCTGTTTCGACAATGTTGTGCAGTAAAGTTGTTTGTATAAGTACTGCTCCACAAAGCCTGGGGTTTCTTAATCTCAGATGCAATAAACCTTTCTAATAAACCGTTGGCTCAGTAAGTATAAGGTCACTGCCAAAGCATTCCTGCTTACAAATTTATGCTTTTTCACCTGCTATGCTTGAAATAGGGTCCACAAGCACATTGTTTAGAGCATTCAATAAAGGTGCTACAATTAATGACCATATAATTAAGGACAACACATCTTTAGAATACAGGTGCTCAAGAAATTTCTGAACATCGCTACAGTTGCACTGTGAAGAAATGAACTACCTTTGGACGAGGTAAGGCCGCAGGGAGTCTGCTATGTCACTGTGATGCACGTACATGCTAACGATCTGAGGCAGGTAGAAGTCCACGTCGGCATCACTGAAGCTGAACATTCTGTTGCCTGTGGGATGAAAGAGCACCAGCGTTCGAGCTACACGCAAAGTACACTCGCATGCATAAGAAGGACGCTCACCTAAGTAGGCAAGCACCCCTGGCTCCTTTGAACGAAACAGGTAGTCTATGGCAAGAGGCATGTCAAACAGTGTAGACTCAAACAACCGTAGCAGCAGGTCCTTAGGTACGAGTCGTTCCCCTGATGGCATCGGTGTGGTGTCCTGCACACAATAATCAGTCTGCACACCTTTAAAACTAGCTGGCTGTGCTTTGACTCAGCAGCTCACACAATGTGATTCTTAGCATGCACATTCTCATTTTTACTAAAAAATGATTTTGACTGCACATACATTTACAGAGTGAGAGAACTCGTTAAGGGTGCTTGAGCTTCACCTTTAAGAGCTGATCGCAATAGCATAATCAGGCCTCACATGCATCACCTTCTGAACTGCTAGCGTGCTTCAGTTCATGGTGCATGCCTCAACCCTGCTGTAAAGAATAATACGATTGAGTGCGTCTCCAAGTAGCACTGAATGCGTACTGCGAGCACAGTTGTTACAGGTGTACTGACACAAAATTTCTCACTTATTGTTTTTTATAGCAAAAGCTGGTATGAGATCCCAACACGAGTCACGTGCAGCGCCGTAGTTGTCCGTTGCCGGCGGTGTTCGTAACCACTATCGCACAAAGTAAAAAGTAAACTGAAAGAAAACCGTTGCCGTAAATTTGTAGTCACTTTAGACGCCACCGCTTAGCTATTCTGATGGCACAGTCGAGTGACACGTAGTTGCAGATGCAGTCGTGGCGCAAGTAGTCAGTTCGAATCTCGCCTTTTTATTTTTTACTTTTTATAGAAATGCATCAATATTGACGTTATTGCTTTTAAGGAGTCGTAATTTCGCTTTTTGCAAGAAAACCCCACCGCTGTTTGTGCCAGTTGTTAGCCTTACCGTGTGAATTTTTCGAGGTGCAGTGCTCTTACTGAAGTGATTGGAGAAGTTTTTATTTGTTTTTTTTTACGGCTGCGCGAGGTGACCATGTTGAACCTCCCTACGGCGCCTTCCCTCATCGTAGAACACATTGACGCTGCTAGATGCACGTTCAATCTTGCATACTCATTTCATCGACTCGGTCACGCCTTGCGGTTTACTCAAGCCCGCACCAGCAAGCACTAGCGAATCCAGACAACTGGTCACGCCCACGACTTTGGCACGCTCACAATTTAATCCCCGAGAACGATACAGAACACGTTTCGCTCCCACAGGAAAAGCGTTGTCTCAGGATGGGAAGGCAGCTACAAAGAGCACACCAGTACCTACTTTACTGCACCTTAGAGAGCTCGAATATCTATCAAAGTTTGCATAGCAATAGCACACATTCATGAAATGACAGCAACGTGCATATCCCCTTCTTTGAAGGAGCCGATTTAATCCCACGAATAAGTCTGTGTGTGTGATTTCAGGTGAAGTAGGCCCAAAGTAGGAGCAACATGTATTATAGTCATATGTATTGTGGATATGGGACTTACTGAACCATACTGTACAACTGCACTGCCCTCAGGGTTGAAACACATTCTATGTTGACCTGCACAACGTTTGGCATCAGCCCATATATCGCCTTTATGCGGCAACACGAAAAATACGTGGAACAGTTTGATTTGGAAACATCACATTGTATGTAAAAAATTATTAGTTAGAGCTACGGTATCAATGCAAAGGAACAAAATCCCCACTGGGGTGGTTGTTCAAAAATATAGTTAATTCGCACGCATACAACGAAATCAGCTCGCCCAGCGCCCCAGTATAAATCGGAAACTATCAGGAAATGTCTTCATTCCACGTTGGACGTAAAAGAAAGTTGATACAATCAAACTCCGCTACAACCAAACTGAAGGGGTGCGAAAAAAATTTCATTGAAGCGAAAATTTCGATGAAGTAAAATAAAAAAAATTATAGCCGATCTGAACTAGCAAAGCAAAGGAACGTTTATTCTCAAAATTCAAAAAGTGTCCGCTGCTTTTTACTCGATCCCAGCAGCGTCACAACCCGATTCTCACTCATGCATAGCGAGGCCATGGTGAAAAGCACACTGAAACAATGACTACAATGCTTTCGTGAACGAACAAAACAGTTTCATTAACACGTTAACCCCAGCAGCTTAGCTGTCCGCCGTCAAAACGACGAGATGGCAGCAGGGTATCATCGAGCGATGACTTTTGCCTTATTTTATGCCATTCTCATCATCCATCACTCGCGGCTAGCTGATTTTGTTGATAATGCGAACGAACAGTCGCTTTGATTAGTTACCACACTGGTCAAGGGCGAATAAAATGATAAACACGGGAATTGGAAAAGGCATTGTTCCGCAGATGCACCCAGCAGCTGCGTGAAGAAAACCATGAACTAAGCAACTGAGCTCCAGCTTCGAATCGTCTGTGGCTATACAGTAAATTCAATCTTTAACATTTTGATGCATTTTCATAACCCAAAAATATGTTGACGAAGTCTAAAACACGCGTTTGCACCACCAGAAACTACCGCTGTTCAGCAAGCATGGACGCCGCCATTGCTCAATACCGATGGGAATGAGACTGCCATGCTTATGCCAGGGACAAAGTTGGGGCAGTCTCATTGCCATCGTTAACGAGCAATGGTGGCACCTATGCTTGCTTAACAGTGGTCGTTTTTGGTGGTGCCAACGCATGTTCTCGACTTTGTCAGCATATTTTCAGGTTCTGAAAATGCATCAAAATGTTAAAGATTAGGTTTACTGTATAGCAATAAATATCTGAGCCTCGAATCGCATCGTGAAATTTCGTTAAAACGGGGCGGCAGAAGAAAAAGTGTTCGTTGTGGCGACAATATTTATGCATTGACTCCTATGGACTGCTGGCGGGGAACCGTGAATTTTTTTCGTTGTAGCGGGAATTTCGTTGAAGCGGAGTTCGTTGTAGTGGGGTTCGACTGTAGTTATATTCCCGATGAATGAACATGATTGTAATTTAAAAACAAGTGACAATACTTGAAACAATACTGAGAGAAGAAAATAAAATGGCACGATCCAGACCGAAATCGAACACCAACGACACTGCGCCACGAAATCCACATGGTAGGGCTGTCTAACAACCACCGAAGACAGCGACATAATTTCTTGCAGCATTACCTTTAAAAAAAAGCAAAACATCAGAAAACAGGAATTCGAACTGACGACCTGCACGCTTATTTAACTAAGCATCAAGCCACTACGCCACCAGAACATCTAGATGGTGGAGTGTTTGATAAAAAAAAAGCTACCAATAACTGAATGAATATGCGTGGTTTTCGAGGGAGAATGTCAACTGTAATGAAGTTCAACAAAATCTGTAGACTGACATGAGGCAGTCTAGAAGGGTTTTAGTCACTGGATTTTTATGTGTCTTTGCGGAAGACAACGCAGTCACTGCACTGAGGGAATCTGTGTATATTGTAGCGATGTTGAGGCAGACAGGTTAAAAAAACAAGCGTATTTATTAGGGCGAACTTGTGCCCACGATTCTAAAGACTATGGTCGTCAAGTCCGAGTAGCCGAGTGGCGCAGATCCAACTATCTTCCTCTTCCTCGTTGCCGGAGCGCACGAACGCGTGGCGCATGCCAGCCGGGTCTTGCTGGTGCTGGTGCCACGATGACTGTGGCGGGCTACTTGAACGTGGTGAACACGTCGCAGCATTACCACCCTCCTCAGACGCATCGTCCCGATGCTTAAGACAGTGAAAAGATACATGCGCACTCTCACTCGTTTTTCGACGATCTGTCATGATAGGGTTTCATGCGGACTACGTGTACCACTTCCGTGGGATTGCGGCGTCTTGAACTCTTGTGTCCATCGGTTCTGACTTCATAAGTGATGTTGCTGATACGGTTGAGTACTTCATAAGGGCCGAAGTATCGGCAAAGAAGCTTTTCAGAGAGTCCGCGGTGGCGCACTGGTATCCATATCCACACTTTGTCACCGGGATGATAAAGTGCGTCACTGCGTCGCTTGTTGTACCGATTAAAATCGACGTGCTGTTGGTGGCGTATTCGGTATCTTGCCATTTGCCGTGCTTTTTCGGCTCTTTGCAAGAAGTCATCTAAGTCAGGTAAAGAGCTGCTTTCGTCGTGTAGTGATAACATGGCATCCAGCGGGGTGGTCACTCTTCGGCCAAATACTAGTTCGAAAGGGGCAACGTGGGTTGTTTCTTGAACGGCTGTTTTATATGCGAATGTTACGTAGGGTAATATTTCATCCCACTGTTTATGTTCAACATCGACATCCATTGATAGCATGTCGGTCAGAGTTCTGTTGAGGCGTTCGGTTAAGCCATTTGACTGAGAGTGATACGCCGTTGTTCTTCTGTGATCGGTATTCGTCATGCGCATCAGGCATTGCATGAGGTCTGCAGTAAATGCGGTGCCCCGATGCGTAATAACGACGATGGGCGCACCATGCCCGAGCACTATGTTGTTCACAAAGAACTTGGCGACTTCGGCAGCTGTCGCACTGTACAGAGAGCCAGTCTCAGCATAACGGGTCAAATAGTCTGTGGCTACGACTATCCATTTCTTGCCTGCACACGATGTCGGGAAAGGTCCTAGGAAGCCCATGCCGACTTGTTGGAATGGGGCATCTGGAGGGTCTATTGGCTGGAGAAGGCCGGCTGGTTTTACGGGTGGAGTTTTGCGCCGTTGACATTGACTACAAGTTTTCACGTAGCACTGCACTCATGCGAGCAACTTAGGCGAATAGTATTTCAGGCGAATCCTGGCGAATGTTCGGCTCACACCCATGTGTCCAGATGTTGGCTCGTCGTGGCATGCGTGCAGAATTTCCTCTCGCATGGCTGTGGGCAGGACTAGTAAAAACGTTTCACCATTAGGTTCGAAGTTCCTCCTGTACAGGACACTTCCTTGAAGGCAGAACGCGGAGAGCTCTCTGGAGAATATGCGAGGAACTTCAACGTCGAGACCCTGCAGGTGCTGTATAAGCACCAGCAAATCCGGGTCTTCTCGTTGCAGTTGAGCTATTTCGGATGCGTCGACAACGCCTAGAAACGGGAAGTCTTCCTCTTCAGGTACACTTGGATCGACGGGAGAGCGTGACAGGCAGTCGGCATCACTGTGTTTCCTTCCAGATTTGTACACGACCGTAATGTCATACTCCTGCAGCCTGAGGCTCCATCTTGCTAGTCGACCTGATGGGTCCTTGAGATTTGCCAGCCAGCATAGAGCATGGTGGTCACTGACAGCTCTGAACGGTCTACCATAAAGGTAGGGTCGAAACTTGTTTATTGCCCAGATGACTGCGAGGCACTCTTTTTCAGTTGCAGAGTAGTTAGCCTCAGCTTTTGATAGTTTGCGGCTGGCATAGGCTAACACTTTCTCTTGACCATTTTGCCACTGGACAAGGATTGCGCCGAGGCCGACATTGCTGGCATCGGTATGGACTTCAGTGTCGGCTGTCTCATCAAAATGGGCAAGTATTGGTGAACCCTGTAATCGTTTTCTTAATTCGTCAAAAGCTATCTGTTGTTCGCTTTCTCATGTGAAGGGCACGTCGTCTTTTGTCAGTTTTATAAGAGGATCCGCAATCTGAGAAATTTTCAACAAATCGCCTATAGTAGGCACATAAACCCAAAAATCGACGCACTGACTTTTTGTCTCTGGGTGAGGGAACCTCTGAACAGCGGCTGTCATTTCGGGATCAGGACGAACACCATCAGAACTAATGACATGTCCAAGGAATCGCAGCTCTTCGAAGCCGAAGTGGCATTTTTCGGGTTTGATTGTCAATTTTGCTGACTGGATGGCTTCCAATACTGTGCGTAGTCGCTCTAGATGTTTGTCAAACGTTGCAGAGAATACCACCACGTCATCCAAATACACTAGGCATGACTGCCATTTCAATCCGGCAAGGACAGTGTCCATCATTCGCTGGAACGTCACTGGTGCGGAACAGAGGCCGAATGGAAGTGCTTTGAATTCGTAGAGGCCATCTGGTGTTACGAATGCCGTTTTTTCACGGTCCCACTCATCGACCTCTATTTGCCAATATCCGCTTTTCAGATCTAAGGAGGAGAAAAACTTTACGGATCGCAACCGATCTAGTGTATCGTCAATACGTGGCAAGGGGTAGACATCTCGTTTAGTTACACTGTTCAGTTTTCTGTAGTCGACACATAATCTAAGTGTGTTGTCTTTCTTCTTAACGAGCACTACGGGGGACGCCCATAGACTATTCGAAGGCTGGATGACATCATCCGAAAGCATCTCCTCCACTTGCTTCTTGATAATTTCCCGTTCTTTCTGTGACACCCGATATGGATGCTGGCATATAGGCCTCGTGTCGTCTTGCGTTATAATTCTGTGTTTCGTGATTGACGTGCGCTGGACCTTCGAGGCACTTGAAAAGCAATCAGAGAATTCTTTTACCAGGCGTAAATCTGGTTTCTTTTGACTGTCCGGAAGGCTCTGATTGACGGTCACGGATGTGTCGATGTTGCAGGCCACTGGTCGGGAGGTTGATGTCGTTAAGCTGCATAGTTCAGTCGCCCTACAGAAGTCGTGTAAATAGGCAATAGCCGTGCCTTGAGCAACGTGTTGAAGTTCATTGGAGGAATTCATAAGTAGGACATCTGCACGGCCATTCGTCAAGTGAACAAGACCCCGAGCTACGCAGACAGCTTTGTTCAAAAACAGCCCTACATTTGTATCCGCTATGCCTTCGCAGTTGTACAATGCGTCATTTTCTACAAGGACCATTATACTGTAGCGTGGTGGCATAGTTACGTCATCATGAACAACGCGTAGAGCAGTTAGGCGTCGTTCCTCAGATTCCTCCACAGGTATAGCTCGTTCAGTCGAAAACGACACGCTGGACCTACGCAGGTTAATTACGGCACCATTAGCTCGCAAAAAATCCATTTCTATAATGAGTTCCCTTGAACATTCTGGCAGCACAATGAAATCGGCCACGTAAATAAAGCCCCGTATTTCAAGTCTTGCAGTGCATCTGCCAAGGGGCGTAATAATGTGACCTCCTGCCGTGCGTATCTGCGATCCACTCCACTGTGTCACAACTTTGTTTAGCTTTTTCACCATCTTGTGACTTATCACTGAATAATCAGCACCGGTGTCGACTAGGGCATTCCGCTCCCATCCTTCCACTCTCAACCGCAAATCTGAAGTAACGTTTTCGTTGCTGCACCCATCTACCGGAAATACACCATCATCACCCTCAAACCATAGTGGAGGATCTTCGTAATTGACGTTATCAGCGGCCTCACCTTCACAGGTCGCTTGCTTCAGTTTTCCGGGAGTGGACTTGGAGAGTGATGACCAGGCTGCCTTGAAGGTCCACGTGGGCTGGATGACCGGTAACGCATAGGCGATGGTGACCGTGACCGGTGTTGGCGTAGAGTTGGCGAGTTCTGGCGCGTGGACAAGTACTCCTCAATCTCCGCTGATAGTTCGCCGTTTCGGGGGCATGGTGCATACGACGGGAAGCCTCTTAATCCAGCCTGTCGGTAAGGACAGAATCTGTACAGATGATCCGCTTCCCCACAATGAAAACACAGAGGCCTGCGCTCGTGATCACCCCAGACGTCACTTTTCCTGGGCCTACGCTCCACATAGTGATGTGTGCTACGTGCTCCTGGGGGCAGATATGTAGCTGTTGGTTCCCGTGGACGAGGTGCGCTGCGTGCCGCAGGTGGGAGTGGAGTCGTCGCCATCACAACTGCTGCATTGCTGTGTATTGTGGGTTGTCTGACAACCTCAAAGTATGACAACCTCAAAGTAAGGTTCGGATAGGTCGAAACAAAGTCCGTAACGGATAGTGCAGTTGGAGTCTGGGGCATTTGCAGTCTGCTCAGTTCTTCTCTAATAACTGATCTAATGAGCTCTCGCAGGGCTTCAACGTCGTTTCACACGCCTCCGGAGAATACCTGTACAAATGCGCAGTTAAGATTCCGGTTGTACTGCCGAGCCCGCTGTTCCAGTGTTTTTTCGATGGCTGTCGCTTCCGAGTAAAACTCAGCAACTGTGCTTGGAGGGTTGCGGACGAGAACGGCGAACAGCTCTTGCTTCACTCCGCGCATTAGATGGCGCACCTTCTTATCCTCAGCCATGTTGTAATCCGCACGCTTGAACAGACGGACCATGTCTTCAATGTACATAGCAGCACTCTCGTTCGTGAGCTGGTTCCTCGATTGAAGAGCAGCCTCCGCCTTTTCTTTCCGGTCTATGTTCGCGAACGTAGCCACCGCTTGTCGTCGAAATACCTCCCAGGTAGACAATGAGGTTTCATGGTTCTCAAACCATGTCTTTGCGAAGTCTTCCAGGGCGAAGTATACGCGACGGAGCTTCTCTCTTTCGTCCCATCCATTCAAGCTCACCACTCCCTCGAACAGGTCCAACCAATCTTCAACATCCTCGTACGAGTCGCCGTGGAATACTGGCGGCTGGTGCGGTTGGCTAATGAACACTTGTGCCGGTGTTACCTGGCTAGTCATAGTGGTGGCATCCATCGTTGGAATTCCCCTTGGTGTGAAGTGAAGAGGACCGAACTCAGGTGAGTCACCTCGAAGACGGCGACTTGCCCTCTGGTGTACAGGAGTCACTTCCACGGGGTTGATACGCTGGTCGTCGGGGCTACGCTGTCTTGAGCTCGTGGGGCTTCGATTCATACCCCTCACCTCCACCAGAAATGTTGAGGCAGACAGGTTAAAAAAACAAGCGTATTTATTAGGGCGAACTTGTGCCCACGATTCTAAAGACTATGGTCGTCAAGTCCGAGTAGCCGAGTGGCACATGCCAGCCGAGTCTTGCTGGTGCTGGTGCCACGATGACTGGGGCGGGCTACTTGAAAGTGGTGAACATGTCGCAGCAATATGATGGAGGCTGGATCTTTCTCCTTTAAGATGTGCCTTATAGCTAGCAGTACGCCATAGCACTCAGAAGTTAATATGCTGATATGTTCATTCATAGTTGCAGATTCAGAGTACGCTGGCCCATATGCAGCACATGCGACGGTAGAGGATTTGGAAGCATCACTGTAGTACTCAGCAGACCTCTATTTTGCCTGCAAGTACATAAAATGCTGATCGATTGCAACTGGGAAGCCATAATTTCCTACCTCTAAGAATGACAAGTCACAATTGATAGCCCCCATTTCCCATGGTGCCACAGTGTCCTTGTGGGAGCTTAGTTGAAGATTGGAGACAGGTATATGCAGATTTTGAAAGTGTGAGGCCACTCTGATGGGATACGTTGGCATAGCTGGTGGTCACCTCAAAAACAGGTGGGTGTTTGATGTATCCTGCAATAGCTCGCGAGATCAATATGCGAGAGCACTACACTACTGAGAAGGTTTAATAGACAGTCACGATCTGTACCCCATGACTGACACGAGAGAATCTTGAGCAAGTTCAAGGATTCAAGCATTTCAGTCGCAGCTGCTTGATGTGTGGGACAAAGCTGAGCTTTTCATCCATCAAAACACCTAGAAATTTATGATCCTTCTTAGTAGCAATGGTGTGTCCGTTCATTGAAATGTTGAGGGATGGCCTTTTGCCATGTAGTTTTGAAAAGAGTAGGCAAACAGTCTTGTCACAGTTAAACTTAAAACCATTTTTGTCTGCCCAGCTTGAGAGCTTATTTACTGCCAACTGAATCTGACGTTCGCAGATGGCTAGGTTGCGCGATTTGAATGTCATCCACATATACAGAATAGGATATTGTTTTAGTCAGTATACTGTTTATGGAGTTCATTTTTACGATGAATAGTGTGCAACTAAGAATGCCACATTGGGGGACGTCATTTTCCTGCGTAAACCACTCTGAAAGGACATTTCCAACACGAACCACGAACGTACGTTCAGAGAGGTAACTTTCAATTGTATTCAGCATGTTCCCCGACACTCCAAGAGATTGCAAGTCACGGAGAATGCCATAACGCCATGTCGTGTCATAAGCGTTCTCCAAGTTGAAGAATACAGAAAGGCAGTGTTGTTTGTAAATGAAGGCATCCCTGACGTAGGATTTGAATGCTACCGGTTGGTCAGTTGTCGACCAACCTGATCTGAATCCAGCTTGACGATGGTCAAGGAGGCCTTTCTATTCAAGGTAATACATGAGGTGGCGGTTTACCATTTTTTTCAAATACGTTGCACAAACAGCTAGTCAGGGCGATAGGCTTATAACTAGCAACAAGTGTGGCTTCTTTTCCTTGTTTGAGGATGGGTATGATAACTGCCTCTATTCAGGATTTAGGTAGGCGCCCAGAGGACCATACGCTGTTGAACAGTAAGAGAATGACATCAAGCGTGTGTTCATGTAAGTGTTTCAGCATGCCATATGTAATCTTGTCTGGGCCTGCTGCTGAGTTGCCACATGTTGCCAGCACTGCCTTCAATTCGTCTATGGTAAACAAAATATTGTAGCCTCCAGCAGATGGCCTTCTAGCACGGATAGGCTTACGTTCCTCAGCAAGCTTGGGTAGTGTAAAGAAGTCTGTGTACTTTTGGCTTTCGGTTCGGCTCCCTCCCATGAAACTCCCTCCGTGGGAGGGAGCCGAACCCCCCCCCCCCCCTCCCCGTTAGCTCGGGTGTCGCTACGCATCAGACGCCTACTTGCGCAGACGCCCCTGCGGGGGATTCTGCCAAGACTCCATCAAATCACAAGTTCACGTCTATAAATGTTGTCACAAGCAAAACTATATATGACACGAACGTAAAGCATGTTATCAACTGAAAAAAAAAAAATATCACCTGCATTGTAGAACTCTCCATAAAACTGGTTTTAAAGTAGCACACTACATTTACACAGCTTTCGAAAACTAATCTTCTAATAAACATTTATTGCAGTATTCTCTATCTTATGATCCTGATTTTTCCAAATTTGCTACACTACCGAGGTGTGCAAGCGGCACGAAATCACGTGCCTCCATTGAATTCAATGGCACGTCCGTGAGAGCCCCAGCGAGAAATCGCACCGGGTGCAGTGCGCACCGAAGGCGGGAAAGAAGAATCGAGGAGGAAATGCACATGTGGAGGAGAGTGTCATTACTTTCCCAGATCACATTATTTTTTCAAGGACTTGTATGCACGCTGGTGGAAATGGTGGAATTCTTTTACACACAATTTGAGCACATGTTAATTTAGAAATCTCTGTCTGAAAAAATGTGCAATTACTGCATTCTGGGGTATGCATTATCGCTCAGATTGCATGACGTCGGTAGTTCTGAATTGGCAAGTTTTTCCGTGGACCGAAAAAAGACTGAAATATTTCTGGTTTTACTTCGGAACGAATCAATAAATAATGTTTTGTTTGCATTTTTCTTCCGATCAACAATATTTTTTTCCCGGGTTTGTTCCGTTCTGACACACTGGCTCAAATAGTGCACCTATCATCGTGCATTTTGGATTCTGTAGTACACACCATGTCGTAGTGCAGCTGAGCAACTACAGACAACAACTATCATGGCATGAGCAGCCGGCCGAGCTTTGCTCGCATGCGCCATGTACTGGAGACATCACACGAGGGGAAAAGACAGCCGAACAGCACCTTGGAGCTCAACTGACTAACTTAAATTTCATGACACTCACTATCAGTAGTGGATACAGGTTTGCCCTTAATAAATGTGTATGCTTTATTAGCATGTGTGCTTTATCAATCCAATATCTTTACCTTTATGATATCAGCACATGAACATGAACCCATTTTGTTTTTATCGCTTGCAAGGCAAACGCCATAGGGGCCAGGCTGCTTTGTTTGTTTGCAGAATGAGAAGTGGCAGTGCAAACACACAAGAGGCTGCACATAGAAAAAACACGACATCCACAAGCGCAGACTATAAACTGCTCGTTTGTCAATGCATATTAAACGGCCAAGGCAGCTGTAAAGCACATGTGCACACTACCATTGTTTTCAACAAGTCATATCACATCATCACTGTTACACTTGTTCAGAAGTGTTGTTGTCTGTGCATGAACAGTAAAGCTGCCTTGGGCGTTTATAAGCATTGATAACCGAAGGAATAAACCAGTTGATAGCCAGTGCTTGTGTGTCATGTCTTCTCTATGTGAGGCATCTTGTGTGTTGGCACTGTCTTGAGACTTGGTGCTGTTACTTTTAATTCTGGAATATGTACCAACTTGGCCCAAATGAAGTTTTATTGATATTTTGTTTTTGTCCTCATTTCCGATGTGTCTATCAATTATGTTGATGGAAGTACTGACCACGTGTTCTAAGCAACACTGGAAAATACTGCTCGCTGGCGAGAACCAAATGCGTCTACTGCACTTGCCTCCTGCAGTGGTGACACTGGTGAGCGGACCTTGTCGATGACCTCTTGTACCAGCGGCCGCTGAGTGCACGGTAGCATAGCAGGTGTGCCTGCCTCCACATTTACGCGAGAAGTCCGATCCCCGTCATCCGAGTTGAAGATGCCACTGTCGTCCGATGCCAAACTGTGACGATCCGTCGTGTCACTGTGGTGGGAGGGACTGAGCACACGCATGGCTGAGTCAAGACTCAAGTTGCGCTGATGGTGCGGCTGCGGCTTGCGTGGCATGTGGCTGCTGCTGGACGAAGGCGGTGTGACTGCACGAGCTATGCCGGGCCCGTGGTGGCCTCGCAGGTCGAGGCTCGAGTGCCTTGCGTGGTGCATCATTACACTGGATGGCTTGGAGTGCACGAGCACAGGGCGCGAGGAGGCACAGCATGATGGGACCACCTCTTCACTCTCCATGCCTTATCTGCAGAACTCCATCAACAGCTTGACTGCTGTGAAAAGATTGAACACAATACATTGGCAGGCCGCTTAGTGTGAATCTATAGTTATTTGTTCTTTAGCGTGAAACAGCACCACAAGAGAGACGGGACAAAGTGCCACCATCAACTGACATCAGACATCATACTAATCCTTCCAGTTCTGGTCTGTACAAGAAGTGTAGTGGCACAATACATGATGTTAGTGGAGAGAAACACTTTGTACTGTCATCTTTCAGGATGAAGAATAATCACTGTGTCGAAAGATTAAACAAAAATCTCCCCTGGCTCTCTAATGGCATGAGCATAGCTGCTCTGCGTGCAAGTTATGGGTGTCCCAAATGAGATTTCTCCGTACCACCAAATTTTTTGTGCCAAAGAGGAATGCGATTGATACTGTGCAGCAGTCACTGCATGAGCGTTTCCTCCCTTGCAACTCAAAAGGCCCACTTCGGTCATCTGGCTAAGGCTGGGAGACGAAACTCGTGTACTGCCTCATTTGTCTGCAACACGGAATTTCCGTGGTTGCAAATGACTACAGCCCATTACATAGTATGGTTACCAAGGGCGAGGAAAATTCCGGCAGATTCCACACATCACAGGAATCCATTTCATGCGTAGGAGTCAACAAGTAGCCACTTATTTAAGTCACTTTGTGGAGCAGTCAGGCACACTCACTACTCTGCCATAACATTTGCACTCATGTTACAGCCACAGACATTATCAAAAGTAAGTAATGCAGCATTCATTGACGTATTCTTGTGGGGACAAGCAAGGCTAGACTATAGCTTGTCGAGCATATGCATCTGTGAACTACATTAAAAATTCCTAACTCTCACAGGCAGTATGTCCATTCATTTTAGTCCATAGATTGTGCCATCAAGCTTTGAATGTCTACATACCACGAGCTGAGGCAAAAGCTTCCATGATGTACGTGGCAAGCATGCTGCACTATTCATGTCATGAATGGCCAGACGCATTTATCATACTATCTTAATCCAGATTTGGTATGTTCCAAGTTAAGGGGACATGCGCACATGTACGTGACCATGAGTGCACACAGGTTGGTAGAAATGTTCAAAGTGCCACTGGTTCACAAAGGAACACTTTGCAATGAAGATGTGTGTGGTATGGCTTATGCTATAATCAAACTGGTAAATTTCTTTCAAGAACATGCTAAAAGCCAACATATACTAAAAAAAGCATAGACTGATGCACAAATGAATGTGTGACAAGCGGACATCATCTGGTGCCGTCTTCACATGTTCTTTTAATAAAAATTTACCTCTTAAAGCCTAGCACTATTTCCTGTCCAAATTTTGTACATGAGGTTCAAACTTTAGCATATAAAAAATTAATCTGAACAGTTATCGAATATGCTAACACTGCATGGTTTTTGTACACTAAACAGACAACCTATTTTGCTGGGCGCATTTTTTTTTTTACGGCTCGACAGAACGACCCTTCGTAGCATTGGTAACTGCAGTAGTTAATCACAAAGGCACGAAGTTGTTTTACAAGCAGTATTTTTCTATCTGAAAGGCTCTTGTCACAGATGTACCTTTCCTCCAGAGAATCGATAATGATGCCGCCAGCCCTTCTCGCGATTTGTGAAAGCTGTAATTATTCTGCTTCCGCAGGAGATCTTATGCTTAACCATTTTTACTTCGAGCTTTTCAACTATTTTAAAAATAACCTGTTACAATGAGATATCGTGGTATCTCGTTGCGTGCGCCTGAGTCATGGGCGGCCTGTTGCAGCACGGTTGATACACAAGCCAAGCTATATCGCCAAAAACGTCATACGCACGGCCATGCCGAGTAGCAGTGCACGTCATTTCCGAGACAAAGTGTAAATAGCGAAACTATGTCGCCCCCAAAGTCTTAGTGATCTGGAAACTGCCTGCACGGTTGCATGAGCACGCCGGAAAGTTGCTCAAGACAAGAACGGGATCATTACACCCCACGAAGGCTTTCTAATACAGACCTATAGGTTCAATTTCATGGAGTAATATTGTTACGGGGTTGGCGGCTCATGTACAAGATGTATTCACAGAGGAAAAACACAGGCAAGGGTCACGATGGCTGACTGACACACTCCCGCACCTGTCAGCTGCTTCTGCCCTTCATCTTCCTTCACTTCATCTGCATAAGAGGACACCCGGGCGCTGGAGCGCCGTCTCGCCGCGAGTCCGGAGAAGTGCGAGAGTAGTAGGGCTTCATACGCAAAACATGCACAATGTCGACAGGCGGCGAGTTTGGTGATAAATCATACTGCAATGGCACTATCTCGTAGTTCACGTCGCTAACTTGGCGTAAGGCTAGGTAGGGTTCTGCACAGCGGGACAAGAGTTTTTTGGAGAGACTTACGTGGCGACAATGTTATCAGAGAAGCACAAGGTAACCTGGGGTAAACTTCATATTATGAAGCCGATGCTCGTAGCAGGCTTCTTGCATATCTTGAGTGTGACCTGGCGAGATGAGACTGGGCCACTTGATGAGCCATGTGAGCCCAATCAATGGCTTCGGGAGCATACACGGTACGAGAAACAAAGCGGTTTCAAATGGCAATATTAGGTCGTGGCCATACAAAAGAAAAAGGTGGAAATCTCGCAGTGTCATGTCGCAAGGAATTATATGCAAAAGTCACATAGGCCAACGAGGTGTCACAGTATCAATGATCTTGAGAGACGTACATTGAAAAGCATTTCTGTGTACTGGAATCAATATCCAGCACCTGCACCATTATGTTATGGAGTTGGTGGCTTATGTACAAGATGTATTTGCAGATGAAAAACACATGAGTCAGGATGGCTGATTGACACACTCCCACGCCTCTGAGCTGCTTCTGCCCTTCGTCTTCCTTTCCTTTATGTCCGTAACAATATTTTTAATTTAAAGAAAGTATATTTCAATACTAATTAACAAATCGAAGTAATCAACGGTAACGTGGCCGGATCGTTCTTGTTTCTGCCTCTAAAGGCAGCATATTTCATTTTTTTCGACTTTCAATAAAGAAATAAAATAAATCCACTTCTCCGGAAAAAAACATGGTTCTTTAGAGTCAATGTGATGGACAAATTTTCCATCGGTGTAGTCATGTCACTTTACTCTGGGCAGCTGTCGGTCCTTTTAACAAATATGATATTTCATTCGTGTACCAAATTACTAAAAAATTCTGGCCTTCTTAGTCTTGAAAATAGAGCCAAAGTAGTGCGATTGAAATACATGCATCAGTTCTGACACAATCGCCTAAACATTAACGTGTTGATGAACACACGAAGACCTTACACGTAACGAATGCTTCTTAATGCTAATTAAATATATACACCAATCGAACTGCTTTAACTTTTCTGCATCAATGAGAGACTGCAATGAACTCGACTGATCAACTGCTATTACTAACTCGCTGGAGAGGTTTAGCATGATAATCGATAAAGCTTTACAAACACGGCACAGTTAAGTTAAGGCATTACATTATTTATAACCATACCTATCTTAAGACCAAACACCATAACCACGAAAATGCACGCGACAGCGGCGAGAGATGCTACGAGTCATAAAAAAGTGCGTTCGCGTGAAGTGTAGTGTGGTAGTTTTTGCGCGATAGCTCGGTTTTCCAGATCTGAAAACTGTCGTTCACCGCCCAGAAGTGTTGTGCTCAAAGCGCCGGAACACGGTCCCAAATAACCTAATGCCAGTTCTCTTCATGTGCCGCGAAAGCACCACCTCTTCTCATGCTCCTCTGCGCCCAAGTACAGTTTGCTATAAGGAAGAAATATTGTAATGTTTATGCACATGCACATAAAAAAAGTGCTGCAAGGCAATCTACCTCACGTCAGCTGTCACTGTCGCAAGCATTTTCGTGGATATGGGGCTTGGCCCTTATCCGTGTGTTTGTTCTGCTTGTATTGGAACATTTTATATAATCTAAATTAAACTCAAATTTACATTATGTATTTATTATGCACAGTTACACAAGGTGCTGCTTCTCTTTCTATGTTACTATGTAAACATCTGTGATTGAAGTCTTAGTGTTCTAGTTGTTTTAACCCCCTTTTACTTGTTTTGATCTTGCAATGCTCTTAAATAAATAAAAAAGAGACAATGAACCTGAACCCCAACTTTTAAGGTTGATTACACTGCTCTGCCGCATAAACACTGCTCTTTTGCACAAAGATAGAATAAAAAAAATATTGCCCAATCAAGAATTGAGACACCAAATGGCCAGCACATGCGCATTGCAATGGCAACCACCAGCACGCACTAATATGTGTAAAAATGGAGAGTCCTCAACATGCATGGCAAGATACAATTTGCTCTACCACATATTTTATGCAACTTCATCATCTCTATGATGCTGTGTTACTAAGCAGAAGCTGCATTTTGAAATACATTATCAGCACACATTCTAAAAAACAGGTAAAACTAAACCTTTACAACAAAATGCCTAACATTCCTATGATGGTGTTGGCAGGTAAGAGCTGAAAACAATGTCTTTTTTTTTTCTTCAAATTTACGGTTCAATTTGCCTACCTCTTGCTTTCACCTACACTGCTGATTGTGGTAATATTACAGTCATACCTCATCAGATGTGCTCCTAGTACACTTAAAAACATGTGTATTTGGCATTTTCATTTGTGCCTGCCATTTAATGCACCTATTTCACGGAGGGGATGGCCTCACCATAAGGCCATAAATGTTGACGGTATTTGCTGGTATCTACGTAATAGGCCCAAATGAAATGCACTGTGTTCTATTAATATGACGCACTTACTGAGGCAGTGCGCTCAAAATACAATAAAGCTTGAAATCTGAAGTGTAGCACTGCCATACTAGCTACCTTTATTAGGAACAAAATTTTTTTTACACACGTAGCTTTGAACATAAAGTTTGGTTGCTGCAATTCCCTTATGATGATGAAATTACCTGCAACAGAACTCTGCGAGGATAAACCTGATTTTGTGTCCCTCAGACAAGATGTACAACACAGTCACAAATATCTCGCGACACTGGATAAGTAGCTTGCCTTCATTTGTCCATCATTTATGTTATTACTATCGAGATGGCCCAGTTTAGCCTGCAGGGTATGTGCAAACCATTGGAATTAGCATCTTAAAGTATGCAAATTTTAAGAAATATTACGACACCAAAGGGGACTTAACATACTCTTCTTGAGAGTCCTCGTATTATGCACAACCTTTGTTATTACAACACACCACTATAGTATTTGACGTAAACATGTGCACCTGTTTGACAACTATTCGCATAAATGATTATCAGTACTTGTCGATCTAGAATAACAGCGTTCCGGATCCAAGGACCCAGTTTGATTATACCCAACATGCACTTGACAGGTTAGGTTCGCCACCTTTTCTCCAAGCATCCTGTACGTCAATAAAATTTCAAATGTCATAATCGTGTACAAAAGCATCAATTCCGCATTTTGTTATTAACACAAAACAGTGGTTCCATGAAATGCCACTCGACATGGCAGTCATATATTATTCAGGATGTCGGCGAAAGTTTGCGCCGTCCAGCATGCCGATGAAGCCGCTTCGAAGGTCTCGCAACCGCATCCGCGCTGGGTGCCCAGACTCGTCTAAAAGACGTCGGACTCGAATCTTCTTGATTTGGCAATAAAGTGTGTTCTTCTTGCCTAGCGGCATGCCGCGATTTGCAAAGTATCAGATATGGGTTTCTGAGCGCAATTTCCGGCCTCGTCTCATTGAAATCACTTGGAAAAGTTGCGCGGTCTTTCATTTCAAGTGGAGTACTCATCACACTCGTTGCATGGATTTCGACATAAGGGCTGCCCTGCAGTGCAACAACGCCGACGCCCCGCTGATATTTCTCACCACAAAGTGCACCGCCTGTGCGTAGAGTGATCGCGGAAATAAGGCTTAGCTTATGTCAAAACCGTGATGCGGGATGAGCAAGCTTAGAAAGCAGAGATATGGGCGCCTGAACAGCAGCGCAACAGCAACTGACCCAGCTACGTACGGGCTGTGGAGGGCGGAAACATCTGGGCCATGGAGGCCGACCCTTTTTCGATCAACGCAATCGGCAAGTTGCGGCTATCGCCACGCTGACCCCTCAGCGTGTTTCTCCCGTGCGCTAATCACACGGCACTCTAAATACATGAACAATATGCAGAATAGTAACGCCCGAGTGCACCGCAAAAGGGGCAACTGTCACATACCTGATGTGGCAGCAGAAAGCAGCTAACGAACCTTAGCACTCTCAAGAACAAGCATAAATGACCTGGCAAGCGGTCCTTGTCAACCGTAATTCACTTATAGCGAAGGCCCTGCCGAAGTATCCAATTAAAAACGCGAATGCAATTACCTCTATTCTTGTTTTGACTCCAACGACGCAGGCGACGATTACAGAGGCACACATCCGCAGCCCACGCCCAATACGAACGATGCGGAGCTGTAATCCAAACAGTGACATACGTCCATCGGGTGAACAATGCAGGGAGTCGCTAACGCATCACTACAATGATAAATCAACATTTATTTACTTGTGACCCGCCCGACGGCGCGTTACAAATCGCCATTGCATGACGTCAGCCCACTCTGGCTCCCAGAGAACGTTGCCGCCGGGGCGGCCGCCACGGCGCCGCTGCGGTGGGCGAGAGGGTAGACACGGTATGCGTGTGGAGAGGGGGAGGATACTGCTGAACACTTCATAAAGTTTTGTTAAGGGCTTCACCCTGTAGTTCCAGTAGATAGCGCAGAGTTTTTTTTATTATTATTCAAAGCACTGGGGTTTAGGGACAGGGAGGGCAAAATAGACTTTAAGCGTGTAGAAATAACTAGGAGGTGGATACAATCAGGGAACGAGTGAAAAAATAAATCCTTCACTGCAGAGTGCCAGTCGATCCTTGACTTCCCTATCTAAAGGTCACCATATTCAGAAAGAAAAATGTCCAGCTGGACAAAATTATGTGAGAGGGATATTTGTTTGCTTGTTGCCTACACGTACTGGCGCATACTCCCTCTGGCACTCTGGGGGATTGGCCATGAAATATCCTTGCCTTGCTTTCCTAGATACATGGCACGTACCCACTTCGGGAGATTGGCCAAGAATGCAACGTAAAGACTGTTAAATGTTATTTTAGGTAAGCTATCAAATTTAAAACCAAAAATAAAGAAATTAAATGGCAATAATACGTGAAATATTCATTTTAACTACAAGTAATGCTTCCGAGCCTGTATTCCAGACTGCCGTAATAACCTGACGGGAATAATTTTGAAAAGTTAAGTTCTAACCTAACTAAATGACGAAGAATTTCAAATACCAAATGAAAATGGTACTCGTTGAGTAGTTGTAATGAAATTTTTATTTTGTTTATTTACAAAATACTGTCAACCCTCCTTGAGGGAATTATTACAGGAGTGGAAAAGATACAAACTTTTTACAAGCAAGGCAATGCAGTGGCAATACAAGAAAAGTACATAAGAAACGAACACAAACAAGAGTAATGACATCATGACGTGCAAGCGTCGCGATCATGGTAATAACTAATGCATACATCATGCAGGAATAGCAATACATTGCCTAAACCCAAATGATAAAGAAAATAAAACAAATTGTTAGATTGTGGATCCTTTCACCCGTATGCAATTAGGTTAGCACATAGAACTTGGGGGCACCGACATGAGATTTCCAACTCTTTCTAAAAAATTTTGAAGTGATTGGCTGTGCTACAGTAGCTGAATCAAGCGCATTCCACTCTCTTATTACGCGAGGGAAAAATAAAAACCTGAAGGTATTGTTACGGCAGAAATATTCTTCGAAGATAAAGTCGTGTTTTTGGCGTACTTTCCCTTTTGATTTTATAGAAGCGAAGGCGGAGGCATTAGTTTTAAAGTGGCCGTTCAACAATTGGTAAAAGAACTTCAACTGATGTATTCCTGCTCTATCGCAGAGCGTAGGTAGATCTGCTGGGATCAGAAGCTCGGAAGGGGAAACCGTTCGCTTATAGCGGTTAAAGATAAATCTTACCACCTTGCGCTGCACGCTCTCGAGCAAAGCTATATGTCAGTATTTGTTGAAGGAAACCACACTATATTCGCATACTCTAGCATAGGCCTTATAAAAGTAATGTAAGATAAGCCTTCGTATCTGTGGTAGCGTAGCCTAGGGTCCGTTTTAGAAAAAACAACTTGTTCATTGCCTTTTTCGACGTCACTCGTTGTACATGCGCAGTCCAAATTACACACGGCATCAAAGGCATCCTTGTGGCAGTATCTCAAACCTGAGGCACCTAAGCGTAAAACGCTTTCCTGCGATAAGGCCTAGCCTAGTTTTGTAAAAGGGGGAATTAGTTGTCGAGTTCTGATATGAGAATATCTTGCATATGACAAAAAGTAATGTACGATATTTTACAGTTCTTCGCAGAATTGGCAGAGGGCTGATATCGTCAGACCAGCCCTGTACCAGTAAAAGTTTAATGGGGAAACACGACATCGAAATCTGGTGATCATCACTTCTGATTGTCGAGAATGCCTCCACTGCGATTTCCATAGATATTTTAGGTGATTATATTCCGTCCACGTGGTTATATCGTTTCTATGTTATTTGTGTGGATAGCTGATCTTCTAAACCTGATTGCGGTGAAGTATTCTACCACCGGTAGAACCTGAATTATTGGAAGATCTAGCGATGAGCGGACTAAGGCGTCGGCCATTTCATTTGTTTTAACCCACAGTAACCTGGTACCCATACTAACTTTAGGTACTTCAGCTGAGTCGGAACTAAAGATCGTAACGTCGTGATGGCACAAGAGGTATGAGAAGTTGTAAGAGCTGCGCATACCGAGAGCGAATCAGTAATTATTATTGCTCTGTTCTCACTCCTCCGAAGTTTTCGCAGTGCCATGATGATTGCTATTATCTCCGCCTCAAAAACAGGAGTGAAATTGGGTAGCCTCACAGCAAATGACCAGCCAAGTGATTGGGAGACTATGCCTACGCCTGCCCTATCCTCATTGACAAAAGCATCTGTGGCTATTATGTTACGTGTCTGTGTATGCTGCAGCGACTCTGCTAGCCTGTTCTCTAAGAATTTGCGGTTTTCAAATTTAGATTGTGAAGGAAAGATCTCATCATTTTCTATATTAAGAATATGGTTTGAGATACCAAATTCAATTACCTCACTAATGTTGACATTTGTACTGGTCAATTTTTTTTTGTAGATGGATTATCTGCGGTGTATAAAAACGAGGCCAATGAGCGAGAAAGAACGAATCTGGGTCACTGATGAAAACTTATTCAGCTCTTCTCACTGGTAAGCTGTAAAATTTTTAAAATGTCTGCAGCGCCCTATCGGAAAAAAAACGAATGGTGGGCATGGTGGAAACCACCACCCACCATTATAGTGGATTAATGTAGTGGGTGAATGGTGGGAAACGCCCACCATGGCGCATGGTGGGATATGGTGGGTGCTGCAGTGCCGGCAACACTTGAGCGCAAAATAACGTCAGAATCACCGTGACGAGCTGCCACAAAAAATAAAAAAGAATTCTATGAAAACAGTATAAAAAACACCCGTCCCGTAAAAAAAAAAAAACAAGGCGCCACGGAGGATCGAACGTGCAACCTGCGCATTCCCATTCGAAGACGCTAACCACTGCGCCGCACCTTTTTTTTTCTTTATTTCCGGTAAACTTCACAAACGGGTTACTAAGATATATTACAATTCACTACATACAATACAAAAAAAAACTTAAAACTTAACTATAACACATCGCATCCTAGAATTCCTTCATGGTCAGTAGGGCTTCTACCCTTTTTTTTTCATGGTATTTAATAAAGTACTTGTGCAATAAAGACAATATCAAGCGAACAAAAGTACAATCAAATCGCCAAAGTAAGCGCTCAAGCGTTACTCAAAACACTAAATGGCTAACACAGCGTGAGTTCCTCACATGAAGAGTTCTTCACATCGTGTTATACAAACAAAAAAGGGGTGAGGTCAAACAGCTCTCAAAGACGGAGTACCAGTCCGGTCTAAAGTCTAGCTCGTCGTAGATGTTTTTTAGGTGGATAGCCATTTGAATGAAGTGTGCGCTTGAAGAGGTGGTGGGCTCTGCATTGCGGTCTTGCATTCGTGTCTTCCACAAGCTGTGCAAACCCATGAGGATAAACATATCATATGGTACTTCATCAAGTGTTGCTGGCAGAAGATAACGTATTGTGTGAGAATTAATGATGAAACGTTTTTTCAGTGCTCGCTGAAGGACATCCCAAAATAGTATGGCATCTTTGCAGCTAACAAAGCAATGTTCAATCGTTTCCGGCACATCACATAGACGGCAGTTAACAGACGGAATGAAAATACCTTTTCTTTCTAACCATGTGTTTACCGCCAATGTTTCAGAGTGGAGTTTATAGAAGAATGTTTTTGAATTCGGTGGAATGTACATTTTGCGCACTCGCTTCAACACATCGTGACCAGGAAGATTGGCGTACAGTGAACGGTACAATGGAGATGGGAAGAGTGTACTCAGTAGGTCCTTATAAAGCACCTTGCGCGTTACTGAGTACAGGTATTCTACAGAGAAGCGAGCTTTAAGGAACTGAACTGCGAGGTAAACTTCCTGCATGAATCCCCACAAGCATGGGCGTTCGGAGAAATTGGATGAAACAATTAAATCTGGTAAGCAATCAACAAGTGTAACCTGCAAGAAGGAACGGATTACAGGATGGGAATTGTCTCGAAAAAAGAAGAATCGGGACACTATTTGCCATAGATAAAGGTGTTTAAGTCCTAACCCGCCCTCACTAACTGGCTTGAATATATTATCACGACGCATGGGCTCAAAAGTCGAAGACCATATGAAAGTAGCGAAAATTCGATGAAAGCGTTGTATATAGATTCTTGCGCAATGAATAAGTTGCAATACATAGTAAAGTTTTGTCGCTAAGAAAGTATTACAAGCTTCAGCTCTCCCAAATATCGAAAGTCGATAGGGCACAAATGTCTGGGCCTGTCGTTCAAGCTTAGGGACACGTTCCTTCCAGTAATGCGCACTGAATCTATATGCATGCAATGGTACACCGAGGTATGTTGGAGGAGTTCTTGTCCAATTAATCCCTGCAAAGTGGTTCGGTGTGCTACCCCACAAGCCAAACCACAGTCCTAAACTTTTAGAGGCATTTAAACGAGCTCCTGATACTACCCCAAACTTTTCAATAGTATATACCACATTTCCGACACTTGGTTTATCTGTGCAAAAGAATGCGACATATCATCTGCATAAGCCAATACTTTAACCTCACTGCCTAATATTCTAAAGCCATGAATGCAACTCGACTGTATTATGCTTAAGCACAGTGGTTCTAGATAAAGTGCAAATAAAAGAGGTGACATCGGGCATCCCTGTTTTACTGAAGAGCGAATAGAAACTGGCTTGGAGAGTTGACCATTAACTATCAGACGAGTTGAGCATTCATTATAGCATAATTTAACGCCTTTAAGAACAACTTTGCCAACATTAGCTTGTTCGAGAAGAGAAAAAAGGAAGGAATGACGAACACGATCAAAAGCTTTTGCAAGGTCTACCTGTAGCATTGCAAGATGTTCTTGAGAACCATGACAGTATTGAAGCATTGTTCGAGCGACATGTATATTGGTTTGTATGGATCGACCTCTGATCCCACATGTCTGATGAGCCCCAATGAGGATCGACATAGCAAATTGCAACCTATTTGCTAATACTTTTGCGAAAATTTTGTAGTCCACATTTGACAGCGATATTGGTCTGTAGCCCTCAACGAAGCGAAGTTTTTCCTTGTCAGTTGTTTTCGGTATTAACACAGTGTGACTTTTGCAAAAAGATTGTGGGAGTGTTTCCATGTCGTAACTCATCTGAAAAATGTTCAGCAATATAGGAGCAAGCGTTTTCTTGAAAGCTTTGTAAAATTCGCCTGAGATGCCATCAGGCCCCGGTGTTTTCAATAAAGGCAAGTTGTCGATTGCTTGCTCGATTTCCTGTAGAGTAATGGGCCCATTAATGACTTCACAATCACTGTCCTTCAAGGGGTTCACAAGAGAAACAAAACTAGCCTTGAGGTGAGCGTCAGGACCATCAGAGGGAGAGCTAAATAAGCTGTTATAGTACGTTTCGAACGCCAAAGTAACGTCTCCGTTATCTTTTATGAGCACATCGTTAAAGTACAAGTCTGGAATAACTTTAGAAATCGCATGGCGTTGCTCATCAAGTAAAGCTTGGCGCGTCGGTTGCTCAGAATTTAAAGTGCGCTGGTTCCGAGATCTAATACGTGCCCCTTGGTAGCGAGCAGCATCATATCTCTGTAGTTGGCACTTAATATTCTCAATATCTTTGATGTACTTTCCCGGCATTTCGCATTCCATCTCATAAAGGTTGCAAAGACTTTTAACAAGTATCTTTTCATCATTCTTTCTATAGAAAGACTTAACAGCCCCAATTTCTGAAGCTATAGAGCGAACTTCTTGTTTAAAAAGCTCCCAAGCAGCGAAGATATGAAAACCAATCGAAAAAGATTGCCTCAATGCCATCTGGACGCGATTCATGAATTCCTGATCACAGAGGAGCTTCGCATTCATTTTCCAAAGGGTCCACTGGGGACGGAATTGTTTGTGACGATTTTCGCCAATTTGCGCTATGACAATACAATGGTCTGAGAATGATACAGCTTCGGTGCTGCAGGAAATTTTACGAGATAGGAGTGATGAGGACACGTAAATCCGGTCAAGGCGAGCATGAGAGCTGCCTTGTACTCTTGTATATGCTGTTGCCCGATTCAAGACCCCAATGTCAATTAGTCCTGCATTATCTACAATACCGGATAAAAGCTCACCACTCCTGTCTCTCTTTCCAGACGAATTATAACGATCAATAGCTTCACATAAGCAGTTAAAATCTCCCATAAGTACCGTGCATCTGTCGACGTCAATTAAATTACGCACTTTTTTCAAATAACTCAAGCCGTTTCGGAACATCATTAAACGCATATAGATTGATAATTCTCCATGGCACTCCTTGCAACAAAAAATCACAGCATATATACCTGCCCTCTTCATCAACACTAGTGCACAATGCTGAACACCTTTTTTGTTTTCTTTATTGCTTTGAATATCATGACTGTTCACATTTTACATATTTACATATTGGTTCAAATTCAAATGCGACACAAAATACACGCACAGAATTCATTGAGGTACCGTCAGCTCTTGGCTGACTGTTAATCAATACTTCAGCATTCGTAACAATCGCTCAATGCACCCAATCCAGTCTGGCACATCCTCTTGGCTTTTCAGCATTTCAAGAAAATGGCACACAGATTTACAAAAATATTCGCGCACAGCTAGCACTTCTACATCCGCGTTTTCAAAGGCACATCGGGTTTTCCATATACTGTGCAGGCCCAGAAGCATGATGAGATCATAAGGTACACCTGCCTCATTTTTAACCGAAAGAAAACGGATGCCATGTGGACTTAACGGTAATTCTTTTTTCAAGGTTCTTTGCAGTATGTCCCAGAAAAAGACCCCGCTCCAGCAATCTATAAACACGTGTTCAATTGTTTCCGGTTTTTTACACAAGTGGCAATTTGTGCTCCATGGCACGAATATTCCCTTATCCTGCAACCACGTTTTAACTGGTAAGGTACCAGTATGTAATTTAAAGAAAAAAGTTTTGAGCCCTGGCACTACAAGCATTCTTTTAACACGTTTCAGAACATCCTGTCCTGGGCCTGCACAATATAGCTGACGGTACAATGGAACAGGCAGTAAAACATCGACAAGGTCTCTATACAATTTTTTACGTGGTACTTCAGCCAGATACTCTAACGAAAATCTCACTGACAAAAAGCGGAAAGACAAAACAACTTCTTTTAAATACCCTTGTATTGGTCCTTGCATATTTGATGATGATACGAGAAATCCCGGCAGCACTCTAGATAACCTTAGTTGTATAACAGTTCTCAAAAAGGGGTCATCCACATCACGCAGAAAAAGGAAACGATTGACCAGTTGTCTTATGTACAAATGAACTAACCCAAGCCCGCCATCTCTAACTTGTGCGGCTTGATCTTTCCCATACAGAGCTCCATATGAAAATTGCAAATACTCTGTGTATTTTCTGCACACTTATTCTACTGCAGTGCAAAACTTGCATTACGTACCACAGCTTGCTCACCAGAAACAAGTTGCACGTTGTGGCCCGTGAGAATATCGAAATACCCCAACCTTTCCATTTTTCTACATCCTTGCGCAATGCCTCTGTTTCTTTTTTCCAATACGGTTCACTGTCCTGATAGAACTCAAGCGGCACTCCTAAATACTTCACTGGTGTTTCCTGCCATTTAATGTTTAGAAATACTCTTGGCTTGACGTCCCATTCCACATGCCAAAAGCCAAGGCACTTATCCCAGTTCACGGCACTACCACTCGCCTGGCAAAAGGTTTTCACGGCATTTACAGCATGCATTATACTCTCATAATTTGTACAGAAAACTGCAATGTCGTCTTCGTATGCAAGGAGGCTAACCTCAGCTTCATGCAATTTAAATCCGCTTATTGCAGGGTTATTAATTACACTTAAACAGAAAGGTTCAATAAAAATAGCAAAAAGCAGGGGCGATAGTGGACACCCCTGTCTCACTGACCGCAGCACAGGTATACGCTCACCCGGAGTTTTATTTATTACCAATCTCGTCGTGCATCCAGTGTAAGCCATGCGCACTCCTTCGCTAATCAAACTCCCTACGTTAATGTGCTCAAGTAATGAAAGGAGCACGTCGTGCGGCACGCGATCAAATGCCTTTTCGAGGTCAATTTGAAGCATGGCAACATTGAGATGCATAGCGTCACAACTTTCTAGGATTGATCGTGCTATGTTTATGTTGGTCATTATTTTCCTTCCCTTTATGCCACAAGTTTGGTGGGGCCCAATCAGTTTTGTCATAACTGTCTGGAGTCTTCTGGCCAATATTTTCATCAATATTTTATAGTCAACATTAGTTAGGCTAATTGGTCTATACGCAGTAACACTTCTTAACTTCGCGGGATCTTCTGTTTTTGGTATTAAAACTGTGTGGGCTGACAAAAACGATGGTGGAAGTTGTTTGCACTTAAAAGCCTCGTTAAATACCTCCCTCAAAATAGGTGAAACTACGTGTTTGAATTCCTTGTACACTGCAGCACTAAGGCCATCTGGTCCTGGAGACTTACCATTGTTTAACTTATGAATTGCTTTTTCAACTTCTCGCTCTGTTATAGGCAATTCTAAAATTTCCTTTCTTTCATCATCAAGTCTTGGCAATAATGAAATGAAATCGCTATTAAAACGTTCTGCGTGTACACTGGTTGGTGTGAATAACTCTTTGTAATATTCGAAAAAAGCACCGGATATTGCTTCTTTCGTATGGCACCTTGTTCCTTTATATTCTATTTCTCTTATTTCATTTTTACAGGCATGTCTCTTCTCAGCTCCAAGAGCTCGTTTTGTTGGCATTTCTCCCGCTACCAAGTTTTCTGCTCGAGCTCGAATCAATGCTCCACGATAACGTTCTTGGTCTATCAACTCTAGCTTCTGTTTAGTTATGTTTATCTCCTCTGAAAATGTTCCGGCCTGAGTACATTCATCCGCTACTAACTGTTGCAAGTTTTCACGCAAGCGCACTTCAAGTTCTTTTTCAGCATGTCTCAGGATACTGGCTCTCTCAAGTGCTTTCAGTTTAATGGTCTGTTTAAATGTTTCCCACTTATGTCCCCAGGATTCAAGTGTTCTATTTAGTAAGTCTTCTATGCCCTCTAGAAAAATGCGATTAAACTCTTCATCCTTTAGTAGCTTTACATTAAATTTCCAGAGGTCCCAAGAGAAATGTTTGTTATTCCTTTTATGTTTACCCATTGAGAATGAAACCAAACAATGATCACTAAACGTAACAGGTGTAACTCTGTAATCATGGCACGAAGGAATGATTTCGGAAGACACGTATACTCTGTCAAGTTTAGCATGGCTTGAACGCTGAGAGTGGGTAAACATAACCGCTTTTCCACTGCAAAGACATTCACCCACGTCCTCTAGCTGAGCTTTCGCCACCATATCGGTTAGAACGGCAGTGCTTAAATCTTTGTATGGCCTGGAACTTGATTTATCTATACTCGAACAAACACAGTTGAAATCCCCGGCCAAAATTAGTTTACGTTCACATTCCAAATACACCTTAAGTTTTTCAAAAAACTCCTTTCGCTCTTGAATCACAGTGGGTGCGTACACACAGATTACTCTCCATTTTTCTTTTGGTAGGGATAAATCACATATAATAAAACGACCCGCCTCGCAGGTAGTTACAGACTCCACTTTCGCATTAAGGCTCTGCCGAATTAACAAGAGGCAACCTGCTGACGTACCTACTGCGTGACAAACGCACACATCAAACAGTCTCGTGAAAGGCTGCACCATTCGCTCAGCGTGCTCTTCACTCTCTACTTTAGTTTCCTGTACAGCGACGATGTCTAGATCTTGTTCTATAATCAGGCGGTAAAGCTGGTTTTGCCGCCGTTTGGCAGAAAGCCCACGTACATTTAGCGTCGCCAATCTAATCGTCGCCATCGTGATGAGAGAAAGCCGAGCGAAAGACGCTTACCTTACCAACACCTAAACCTCTGTGCGGCCGACGCTCAAGGCGTCGTCCCGTCGCCGCCGCGTGAAAGCGACGACGAACGCAGGCGGCCAGCACCCCGAGACTTTTTGGAGCCAGCCACTCGCCACTGCCCTTGATCTTCCTGGGCCAGACGCTGCTGGGACGCCGCGTCTCCCTCATTCAGGCGTCGCTTTACTGGCGTAGCTTCAACTGTATCCATGTCCGAAGTAGCGTCGGACCCGATGACTGGTTCAGCCTTGTGCTGGGTCTCGCTTTGAGTCGAACGCCGTTGCGTTGGAGTGCCCGTAACCGTATTTTCATCTGCGTCTTCCTTAGGTGTATCCATCTTTCTCTCGCTGGTCGCCACTGCATGAGACGCCTCCGCTCCTGCCTTCGACGCCGCGGCCCTCTCTGCTTCCTCTTCATCCATGAGCAATTCACTGTGGTCGGCATTTGTTGCTCGACTTGCTGCACTGGCATAGGAACGGGTACAGTCCGCCTGCTCATGCCCAAAAGCGCGACAACCAGCGCACCTGGGCACCCTGCAGTCGCGACGAATGTGTCCCGTGTTCCGGCAACGCAGGCAAAGCGGCGCTCTTCCTGGCACGACCACCAGTGCCATGCCGCTCCCGAGACGCATCTGGTGGGGTATGCGATCCGTAGTAACGCCTTCTTTAAGTAATATTCGAACGAATCTTGTGGTTGACTCAACTCCTTCGAAGTCTTCGTCTCTCCACTTGTCGCTGATGACTTCTTTTACTTCACCGTACTCCCGGAAAGCACGCCGTACAGTCTCTGCGTTGACGTCAAAGGCTACCCAATGCAACTTGAGACGCACCTCTTGCCTTTCTGGGTCGACGACGACGCAAGGCTGGTCTTTCACGGAGAGTAGGCCAGCGTCCAGAAGTTTCTTCTTGGCTTCATCTGTCTTCATTTCAAGAAGCCAGACGTGCGACATCTGATACGCTCCTATGCCGCTTACCTCTTGAATGATGCCTAGTTCCTTGAGCGGCTTTCGGAAGTCATTAATCCCGTACGGACGCGCTGCGATATCGCAGTGCAGAACCAACGTGCGTCTGAGTCCTCCTGTGGGCAGTGGTGGCAGAATTAAACGGTAGTCCTTGGGAAGTGATGTGCACGAGAAACCGCGGCCAGCGTCGGCCGCTGTAACAGCTCCTGAAGAGCCTGCCATCCTGCGTCCGCACGCGTCGGTGACCAGAAGCAGAATCCACCACTGCGCCACACCACCATTTTTTATGGTATTTATTAAAGTACTTGGGCAATAAAGACAATATCAAGCGAACAAAAGTACAATCAAATCGCCAAAGTAAGCGCTCAAGCGTTACTCATAAACACTAAATGGCTAACACAGCGTGAGTTCCTCACATGAAGAGTTCTTCACATCGTGTTATACAAACAAAAAAGGGGTGAGGTCAAACAGTTCTCTAAGACGGAGTACCAGTCCGGTCTAAAGTCTAGCTCGTCGTAGATGTTTTTTAGGTGGATAGCCATTTGAATGAAGTGTGCGCTTGAAGAGGTGGTGGGCTCTGCATTGCGGTTTTGCATTCGTGTCTTCCACAAGCTGTGCAAACCCATGAGGAAAAACATATCACATGGTACTTCATCAAGTGTTGCTGGCAGAAGATAACGTATTGTGTGAGAATTAATGACGAAACGTTTTTTTCAGTGCTCGCTGAAGGAAATCCCAGAATAGTATGACGTTGACTATGTGTTAAATACTTAAGCTTCAACTTAAGTCATGTTTGTCGTGTACACAACATAGACAAGATCTACACCTGCTACTAAAAATTGCCCATTTATTAAACACAAGCAACTGCGGCCTCTAACGATTGCCACTATGTTAATGGCACTAGTGCTATTTTTTTTGCAATTCACAACTTCAAGAAAAAAAAACAAGTGGACTGGGGAGCAGCAACAGTTTACCGGCGGGGTCTGCCAAGTTTAATATCCGTTTCGCGCTCGTTCTAAAGGGCGACATCTGCTCACGCTTTATGACGCTTCTAGGCTCATTCCATGGATACGCCCACCTAATTTATTTGATTGAGTATTGGGATGCTTTTCGCGCAATGTAGAGGGCAATCGCGCCAGCGCAATGCTGTAGCTCTTTCGCCAAAGCAACAACTACATAACGGCTTGGCCAAAACGAATGCAGTGTGCCGGAAACACGCTATCATATTGGTTCACCAAGCACACGAATTGCCACGTCTGAGTTCTCGTACAAAAGCTAGAGAAGTGCCGGCGAGCGCGACCGGCGGCTGTCGGTGAGAAGACACTTAATTACGTTCTCTGGGAGTGCTTTATTCGCGTCGCATCGATGTTTGTTGCTTCTTGAGCGGACACCATACGCAATGAAAAATGCTTCATTTAGGTTAATTGATGCCATATGGCTGCGCTGTATTGTCATACTTAATCGTCGTAATCGTGTATTCTGATACCCGGAAGCACGGATAACACAATTGTACGGGCTCGGTCAATAGGCCTAACCTTTGGTGGAAATCATGGTGGTAGAACATGTAGTGTACAGATCCCAGCTAGGTACACTATATAAATTGCCCGCCATTATAAGCCCACCCATCATCAGCTTACTGCTTCCCAGCATTATCGCGATGGTGGGCAGAGCTTATCAGCTTGGTACACCATGTGGCCCACCATAACAAGCAGCACCCATCATCTGCTTAGTGCTTCCCAGCATTATCGCAATGGTGGGAAGAGTTTCTCAGCTTGATACACCATGTAGCCCACCATAATAAGCACCACCCACCATATGCTTAGGGCTTCCCAGCATTATCGCAATGGTGAGCAGAGTGCCCCATTATTGCCCACTATCTAGCCTCTGCTTTCCACCATCGTTTCCACTTTACCCATCATCTGTACATCATACCACCCAGTATGTCCCGGCATAACCACCATGTTTTCCACTACGTCCCACCATAGCCATCATAATTTCCACCATGCCCACTATTATTTCCACCATGTCCACTATTATTTCCACTACACCCACCATGTTTTCCAGTATCCACCATGGTAATTTTTCCGCTTGTTAACAGTACATACTGTTAACAAGCGGAATCGACAGAGCAATGTAGGCAGACGCGCTTCCTGATAAATAACATTCATCGCTGTAAACCTAGGGAGCCCTAGACGCAACCGCAGAGCTTCCCTCTCCAAGAGAACCAACGGCTTAGTTTTGTACGCAAGTCCTCCTGCAAACAAGACACATCCGAATTCTAATATTGGGCGCATATACATTTTGTATGCCATTAACATGGTTTCTCTACGTACCCCAAATTTGCGATTACTCATTCTTCGCAGCAAGCCTTAACCCCGTTGAGCATTAGCCGCAATGTACTCTATATGTGGACTTCAGTCAAGTTTTTTATTGTATAACACACCCAAATATTTAAGGGAGTCTACTTGTCGAATGGGTTCCTGATTGCATACAATGTCGATTGAAACGGAATCGGCTATGGGAAACGCCAAGAGAGCACTCTTATTTACATTTAAAGCCATTGAAACTGACCGCAGGCATCTTTCTAGCATGTTCAAGTATATTTGTAATTTTTGCTTTAGAGCATAAATATCATTGTCAGCAGAAAAGAAGGCTATATAAGCAGCATATACATAGATATTCTGGCAGTTCGGTATGGAACTGATTCGTATATTATGTAGAAGAGGTGAAATAACTGCTCCTTGGGGAACTCCGCGATTCTGTTTGTATCTAGATGACGGGCGTCCATCCTTGACACAATAAAATTCCCCTGAGGTCAAAAACTCTGCTAACCACGCCGGCATGTACTCTCGGAAGTTTAATGTCATCAGTGTGTTCAGCAAAATCGAATGTACAATGCTATCACGGCTTTTGCAATGTCGAGAGTCACTAGTGCCGCATATTGTCTTCTTTTTTTAACAAGCTGTATTCGGCTCTCTAAGTCTGCATGGGCACACCAGATTGAACAATCGGATCTAAAGCCAATTTGTTGAGGTTTTAGTATTGACTTGCGTTCTATCCAACTAGTGATCCTGCCGTGCAGAACACTCTCTATGAGTTCCAGAATGTTCGAAGTTAAGGATGCAGGTCTTATATTTTCTATGTTGAATCCTGATCCCTGTTTCTTAGGTATTGAAATTACCTTCGCTATTTTCCAATCATGAGGGATCCATGCATGCTTTGCAGAATAATTTAGAACATTAAGAATTTTACATGGAGACATTTTAAATATTATTTGGATCATAGGTACTGTAATTCCATCCGGGCCCGGGGTTGAAAGGGGTAACTGCCTTATTACGTAGGATAGTTCCGACATTGTAACTTTCTCAAAGTCAGCCTGGTTTGTACGAATCTGCCACCTGGTAAGTATCTACCCTATAAGCCTTTGGCGATTGAATCTAGATCTTTGGTCATTTGCTCGGATGATAGAAGTTCATATACCGAATTTACTGGTGATGGCAGGATCTTCCTTCTTCTCGTGTATCCGAACAGTGCTCTCTTATTTTCAGTTTTGAGAGAAAGTCGTAATGTCTACGATTATATTCTTATTTTGCTTTAGCGACTGTGCGTTTAAAATTAGCTGCTATAAATTTAAAATCAGACCAGCTTGTAGGGGATCGCTTGTGAATAAGTTGATTCTAAGCTGCCTGGCGACGGCGGTGATCTTGTGTGCAATGTTCAATCCACCCAGGACTAGGCGGCGCCCTTTTGGCCGACTCAACTGTGAATCCAGCTCGTCTCTTTTATTAATTGCGTTCAACTTTATCACTTTTAAATCATTACTATAGTCGGAAGAAGTCGATAAAAATGATGTTAGGTTATCTCTAATATTTTTTTTTTTGTAGTTCACAAAGACTCTGACTTGAGGGCAAGGAAGCGTTATCGGGCAAGAAGTTTCAAAAATTATAGGAAAACGATCACTACTTGTGGCACAGTCTAGCACTGCCCAGGACGAGCTTAAAATACTCGAACTTACGAAACTTAAGTCTAAGTCTGATCGACATCGATCACGAATAAATGTGGGGGTTCTGGTGTTTAACCATGATAGATTATTAGTTGTTGCCCACTCCCACAGACGTTTACCACACTGATCAGTTTTAAAACCCCAACACGTGTGATCAGAGTTAAAATCGTCGACTACAATTTTCTCCTTACCCCATGATCTGATTGATATATCCAATCGTCTAGTGTCTTGTACACCGCCCGGAAAGTACACATTAACTACGGAGAAGGGTTGGCAACCGGGTAATATGACGTCTATCGCAAAAATTTCACATTCTGGGGACATATACTTGTACGAGATTTTCGCCTTTAAGCTGATTCTGTTAGAGATAAAGAAATGCTAGTCCTCCACATCGAGACGTGCGGTCTAGCTTAAACGAGTGGTAACTGATTAAATGAAACGGTTTACCTACGGAGAGCCATCTGCAGCCAGGTTAAATTTTACTTCTTTTTTTTCTCTTTTGGAAAACGGGCCTGGCTGGGAATTCCTTTCATTTTTAATACCAGTAAGCAAATTGGGTATTAATATTCTATTTTAACACAAAGCAAGCGTTCCGAGCACCAAAAAAAAAAGATAAAATTAGTTTTTGTTCACTAAGTATTACGGAGGTACCGTCAGCCGCCACCCGATCTCAATAAAGCATGATCTAAAGAATACAGTATTGTGTCGGGGCGGCTGGCCGGGACAAAGAAGAAGGAACGACGAGCCGCAGCAGACCGACGCCGCCGGCGGCCGCCACCCACCACTACGGCGCGCAATGCCCAGAGCAGAAACACGTCCGCCACGAACCGGGCTCTGTCACCAACAGATCTATTTACACGTGCATCGAAGCCTACGAGATTGCGGGTTCACAGAACCACGCTGCGCGCTCGCAATCTTGGAGGTCTTGCATAAATAAATAACACTACACGAGGCGCCACATAACATTCGAAACCAAAACCGAAAAAAACGTCGCGACATAACACTATGCTCCCCTCGAAAAAAAGACACTCACAAGAAAATACAATAAAACAGTATACACAGCACATTGAAGAATACGCATAACAAAGAAGAGCAAGCACTCAGTACAGGAACACTTAGTACACTTTGTACAAGAACTTCCAATTAGTCTATAGACATCGAAGAACATGCGACACACTAAAATAAGAAGGAAATGAGTAAAGCACACAAACAATTGTACATGTAACACAGTGTAAAATTAGGAATGGCAAAAAAATGTATAAAATTCACACAACAACGCGACTACTACATCACATTATCCCCTCCCCAGAAAGAGGATGTCCACGCAGCCGCTGGCATGCTTTAGAGAACGGCGCCGACGCCTGTGCCAGCGCCGTTTCCATGACAGGCGTATCAGGCGCAGCCGTCGACAGCCGCCAGGTGGGACGAAGGAATCGGTCCAAGAACTTTCGGTCCAGTGCACCTTCGGCATAGAAGGTGTCATGAACATTTGAGAATTGAGGCTAGCCCGCCACCTTTAGCCCGCCGCCTTTTTTGCCGTTCTCATGTCCCGACATGACTTCCCTCCTCTGCTGTCTGCCGCGCTCGGAGAGCGAGGAGTGACGCTTAACCCCTCTCACCCGGTAGCGGATGTCGACTGTGGCGCCGCGCGCAGAGTCTCCCGAGAGGATCGCGCGAGCGCATCGTAACAGACAAAATCGGAACATCCATTCTAGCAACGGAAGCCCTCCCAGTTGAAGAAGGCAGAGCCAGGGTATGCTCAACTGCAGGCAGCACTGCAGGAACAGGCACATCAGGAGCACGGGGCAGATTCCTTAATCGCAATGGATGGATGGATGGATGGGTGGATGGATGGATGGATGGATGGATGGATGGATGGATGGATGGATGGATGGATGGATGGATGGATGGATGGATGGATGGATGGATGGATGGATGGATGGATGGATGGATGGATGGATATGGCTGTACCCTATAGATCGGGCGGTGGCTAGCGCCACCAAGCCGTAATGCCTAATGAACCAAAGACTATATTTTTTTCCCTTAAGAAGTGAGTTTGAGGATTCGTACTTTGCAGTGAAGAGTTCAATTTTCACTCGTGCCTTGACTTTAGCCACCAATCAGATAACCTCCTTCTAGTCAAGTCTACCCGCTTAAAGTTTATTTTGCCCTCCCGGTCCCTAAACCCCAGTGCTTTGAAAAACTCTGCGCCATCATCCTGAACTATAGGGTGACGCCCTTTACAGAACATTATCAAGTGTTCGGCAGTTTCTTCTTCCTCTCCACACGCACTGCATACTGTGTCTACCCCTTCGTATTTGGCCCGATATGTCTTGGTTCGCAATACCTATGTCCTGGCCTCAAACAGTAGAGAACTACCCCGAGTATTATCATAGATCCTTTCCTTGGCAATTTCCTGCTTAAAAGTTCGATATATCTCTAGTGCAGACTTCTTAATCATGCCCATTCTCCACCTGTCAGTCTCCGTTTCCTTCACTTTCTTCTTAACCGATAGTTCTTTTTGGTTTGGCCACGTGCTGTTTTCTAAGTATTTACCAGTCAACTTCCTGGTTCGCTTCCTCCATTTTGTATCGACATTCTTCATGTACAAGTAGCTGAAAACCTTCCTAACCCAACGCTCTTCCCCCATTTCTCTCAATCGCTTCTCAAATTTTATCTTGCTGCTAGCTTCCCTGCCCTCAAATGATGTCCATCCCATATAACCTTGTACTCCCTGATTTGGTGTATTCCCGTGAGTTCCTAAAGCAAGCCTACCTATTCCACGTTGCTTAATTTCTAATCTTGCTTGAACTTCTGATCTCATGCACAAGACCGCATTGCCGAACGTTAGCCCAGGAACCATGACCCCTTTCCATATTCCTCTCACAACATCATACCTATTGTAATTCCACAGTGCTCTATTTTTCATGACTGCTGCATTCCTGTTACCTTTAGTCGTCATGTATATTTCGTGTTCCCTCAGATACTCGGTCCCATTGCTTATCCATACGCCCAGATATTTGTATTTATCTGTTATCTCTAGCGTGACCTCCTGTATTCTTAGCTCACTACCTTCGTTGTCATTGAAAATCATGACTGCTGATTTTTCCTTACTGAATCTAAAATCTAACCTATCTCCCTCATTACCGCAGATGTCCATCAATCTCTGCAAATCTTCCTTGTTGTTAGCCATTAGCACTATATCATCTGCGTACATTAATGCTGGTAGTGCCTGATCAATAAGTTTTCCTTGTTTGACTAAAGAGAGGTTGAAGCCCAGTACACTTCCCTCTAATTTTGCCTCTAATCCTTGTAGGTACATCATGAATAATAAGGGTGACAGGGGGCACCCCTGCCTAAGCCCCCGTTTTACCTCTGCAGGCTTGGATACCTGTTTTTCCCACTTTATAACTACCTTGTTACCTTTATAGATACCCTTTAAAAGATTAGTGACTACATGTTCCACGCCTAGTGTGTCCAGTATTCCCCACAATTCCTCTTGAACCACGCTATCGTACGCTCCCTTGATATCCAAAAATGCTAGCCACAGGGGCCTGTGTTCCTTTTCTGCTATTTCGATGCACTACGTGAGTGAGAACAGATTGTCTTCCAACCTCCTGTGTTTCCTAAACCCATTCTGCAGTTCCCCCAGCACCCCCTCATCCTCTATCCACGCCTGCAGTCTTTCCTTTATAATCTGCATCGCCAGCCTGTAGACCACTGATGTCACTGTTATAGGACGGTAGTTGTTTATGTCAGCTTTGTCCCCCTTTCCTTTATAGATCATGCTCATCCTGCTTAGTTTCCATCCATCGGGAACTTCCCCATCGATTATTATTGTCCTCACTGCCTCTCTCAAAGCCTGCTTAGACTTCGGACCTAATGTCTTTATCAGTCTAATTGGAATGCCATCTGGGCCTGTTGATGTACTACTAGGAACCCTTTTCTCAGCCCTTTCCCACTCTTGTTGTGAAAATGGAGTCATTGCACCACTTGATTCGTCCTTGTCTATTGTGGTGCATAAAGTACTTCTTTGTTGAAATCTTTCTGTCACCCTTGTTCTTATATATTCAATAGCTTCGTCCCCTTCAAGCCTAGCACCTTGGGCTGTAGTTATAAAACTCTGCTCTAGGCTCGTCTGATTTCTTAGAGAGTTTAGATGGTTCCAAAACTTCGCAGCTGCCTTTCTATCTTTTTTATGTACTTCTGCCAGCCACTCAGCTCCCTTCCTTCTAATCTTTTCATTGATCAGAAGGGATGCATCCCTTCTACAGCTTAGAAAGGTTGCCCATTTTCTTTCAACATCATCTGTCGGTTCACCCCGCTGCTTAGCATGTCTGTGTTTCCTAGAGGCTTCCTGACGTTTTGCTATGGCTCTCTTAACTTCCTCATCCCACCAACTTTTGGGTTTGTGTCTTCTTTTCCGGGGTGACTTGTCACGCGTCTTAGCAAGCTCTAGCTCAAAGAGTCTAATTAGTTTCGTGTATGTCCACACTGTCTTATTATCCTCCGTGATTACTTTCTCAATTTGTTTAGTGGCTATTTCAATTTGCCTTTCTGGATAAAAATTTTCCTGTAGTTGCTCATCTTGTCTCCTTCCCACTTTCAATGCTCTTCCAAAACTTAGCTTGATACGTTTGTGATCGCTACCCAGACTTCTGGAGCCACCTTCATCTATGTGCATTCCCCTGAGCTCATCATACATCCTATGTGACATCAGTGCATAATCTATCGTCGACTGAAGCCTTCCTACATCCCATGTTATTTGCCCTTCACACTTCTCGGTACTGTTGCAAATTATCAAATCAAGCCTTTCACACATATCTATGATCATTTTGCCTGTCGGGTCGGTATACCCATCTATATCTTCTATGTGCGCATTCATGTCTCCTAGTATAATTATCTCGCACTCTCTTCCTAACTCCTGAATGTCCTTTGATATACACTCTACCATTGCCTGGTTTTCCTCTCTGGCCTTTGCTCCCGTCCACAAGTACACAAAACCAAGGAGTGTCATTTGACCTGCCACTTTCCCTTTTAGCCATAAATGTTCCTTGCACTCCTGCTTGACCCTTTGCCAGTCTGCACTTTTATGAATGAATGCCCCAATACCATCCCCCTTTCTGCTTCCTTCTGTTCTATTACAATATTCCCACGCGTAGTCCGGATTGTTCGGAGGTTGTTCCATGTCCCTGAGATGTGTTTCTACAAAACCGTATACCATCGGCCTCTCTTCCCTTAGCTGTTTCTCTATCTCTTCCCACTTCAGCCTGTTCCTACCACCCTGCATGTTAATATACCCTATGTCTGAATTGGCTCGGCGCTCGTGGCTACGTCTATTTATTTATTCCCCGGACTCTACCTATCTTAGGTATTGGTGCCACTCTGAAATCGTATCTGTTCATACCACCTGTCGAAAAGTCTCCCTGGTTGTTTTCCTCGTTACTAGCTATCCTGCACCCCGAAGGGCTCGCTTGCCCCCCCAAAAAGCTACTGCGCGTCCTGCAAGTCGCCAACCCACCTCATGACCTAGTTGCCCATCGAAGTGAATTCTATCTCGTTGAAAACCCCCCACCTATGCACCTCTCTGTTTATTTCCACCACCTCAAAGCCTTTATCTCGACTCATCCGCCATATCTCTTGGTTTGCGTTGACCACCGCTATTTGCAGGTTGCTATCACGCACTGGTACCTCCGGTATCGTGCATATCACTACCTGTACCTTAGGAGAAGTGGCGCGCATGTCATCGACGCCTTTCGCCAATGTGGCTGCTAGTCCTGCTGCATCTTCATTTAGGACATCGTTTAAACCGCCTGATAGTATCACGAGGTTTCGTCTATCAGCTGTCGTTTTGAGCTTTGCGCTCGCTTGCCTCATGACTGCTTCCAGCTTGCGTCCTGGGAACGCCCCTACTGCAACCCTCTTGTCACCTCTTACCCTCTCTTTGATGGCTTCTGTGCATCGATTTATATTCGAGTCCCCGGCGATTATCACATGCTGTGACTTTTCAGCAGGAGCGTTCTGCACCTGGGGGCTACTTGCACCTGTGACGCCGGCTGCTGTGTTCCCTCCCTGCCCCACCACTACCTCGCTGAAGCTGGGCCTTGCGACAGTTGAACCGGCTAAACCTGTTTTTTCCGAACTTGCTTGCTTTTTCTTCTCCACCGTTCTCGTTGCCGGTTCCCTACTGTTCTCTCGGTAGGTCGCTTCTTCGTTCATCTTCGCTAGCGCTTCCTCTGCAGACTTCAGTCTTTCTCCCATTGCCCTCGTTTTCTCTTGCTCTGTCGCCAACGCAATCTCGAGCTCGGCGATTCTCATCAACAGTTCACTCTGGGCAACCGTCATTTTCTCCATTTTTTCCTCGACCTCACATTGCCTACACTTCGCGTCAGCATCTTCTCCATCCGCTTCTACGCTTGGGTCCACTTTCAAACCCACTCCACATCCTGAACACTTTACAGTCTTTTTAACCATGCCTTTCTGACACCAATTGTCCCTATACTCAATAATTACTAAACTCGAGCTCTGCACTACGAAAAAAAAGAAAGTCTAAGATCTACTACAAAAATTCGCGTGTTCAATGTACGCGCACCTCCCCCACGGGGTGGCAGAAGAAAAAAAAACAACAACAAAAAAATTCAAACACACACACCCGCACTAACTAATAAATACCTGGTGACTGGTCCCCGAAAAATCCGTTCCATAAAATAAGTGCTATGAAGATTTCAACCACTGCCTTATAATTATAAAAACAAGCTCAAAACATGCAAAAACACTTATCTGCGCAGTCGATCCAGAGCGCTCAAAAAACACGTCCATCCACCTTGAAAGCCCGAACTGGATGTTCATAGACTGTCGCGCCGCCTAGTGGAATTCAAGGGCATCCTCCCAAGGATGATCAATAGGCAGACGCTCCCAACGATCCCTTGTTTGGCGGTTCTAGCAGCAGTGTAAAGCGTTAATAAGAAACGAACATAAACCATTTTGTATGTTTCGTGAATAAGTGAATATACCGGACCATTCGTGACACAATAAATCTGATTCGTTCTAGCGAGATGCGAAGTTTTCGCGAAAATACGTGGCAACTCAGGCTTTCGATTATAGCCCGCAGAGTACACATATAAGCTTCGCGAGATTTTCTGCAGCCACTTTGGATAATTAAATGTTATCGTCTGACCATTCCAGTTAAAGCTTGCATTGTTTTGCGTGCGTATAGCATTCGCCTGTGCTTTCAAAGAACATGAATCCTATAACATTCATTGTACGTAGAACGTAGCGCAGCCTCGCGATTTGCGTTTCTAAACCTTGGCCTACACTGCGCCGCTTGTTTTTTTACGTTCGTTGATAGATCGCAGCGCACTGCAAGCGATTCCTCTCTTTAAATGATCTTCGCACCCTCAGATAACCATGGTAAGTCGCCGTGAGTGACACCGTGTGGGTGTTACCGAAGTCGTTTGACGGATAGAATTCCTCATATTGCTTTCAGCAGTAATGTTCAAAGAAACCATTTTTACGTCGGGGATTTTCCACTGGATGTAGATGGTTGTCAACGCGCCGTGAGTGACAGCGGCGATGAACGATCAGCTAATAGCTCACAAGCAGAGAGTTTCACTTGACGTCCCGTCGTGCGTTGATGTTTTTTCAAGCTCGTAAATCACTTTGATTCTATTTATCGTATAATGTCCTTCAGCGAGCTCAAAATAAAAGCATACTTTTTTCTTTTGCATTGAATGCATCCCAATTACAGTGGATATTACAAAGCGCCACATGCCGCCAACACGCTCGAACTCGACCAGCGAAGCGAAATACAGCAATGAAATATACAGCTACGACTACAGTCCACGCTAACTTCTCCTGCACTTCGCCGGTTCCGTCCGAACGACGTTGTTGTTCGACAAATGTTCGCAATATTGAAGTTGCGAAAAGCACACGGGTGTCGATATCCTTGTTTTGATCGCGCTGATGGAACCTACACTACTGGTAGTCTGATCATGGCTGTGACAAAAGCGCTACCTAATGGGAAGTTAAACGCTTCTGTTCCGTTGAAGAAACAGCTGTATGATGTTTACAGCGCAAGTAATGACGACGGCGTAGTAGGGTATGTTTGCAAACCATCGCTACGTTCGGCCATGTGCAGCCGTGATGGCGCGCTACTCGCTAGTGGCCTACTGCGGCGGCAAACCCACCAGATATGCTCGGTACTAATGATCTTAGAGTGCCGTTCAGTCCATACGTGAATTCGAGTTAGCGCAGTTTTCTGTACCGCACACAGGATTACGCAAAGCACCGCTGATACACGGCCAATCAGCTGACACCACCACTCTTTGCACTGCGGCGAGAAATGAGGTAGCGGACATTCAGCAGTTCCTACCTGTTGGGAAATTACTTCGGTTCGATATACATTCATTTGACGATCAAGAGCTCATCCGGTGAAAGCGGCACGGGGATTACATCCGCGCGTACTACTTTTCCTTATGTGAGTTCACGGGTTGATCATCCTTTTTCTTGGATTGCACTGCGCGCCGTGCGATGTTGAAGGTCAGCACGAACTGGACCCACAACAGGTGAACGCACCACTTCAGGCACAGCGTCGCGCACACAAGCCAGTTCACGGGTGAACGCTGGATGAAATTCATTGGGCGACAGAGCGGGAGAAGGTTCATACGTTGTGTAGCAACCACCCACATTCAAAATGGGGACTGTATTGGCTTGGCCGCTACGCGAAGTCGGCGAGGAGACTGCATCTTGACAAGAGGCTGAATTGCACACGGCTTGAAAATGTCCGCGTTTACCGCACGTGAGACAAGTTCGTTTCCGAGCTGGACACTGGGCAAAATTCGCCAACGGGCGAACGGATCCACAACGGAAGCAAACTGCAGGCGGCGACTGTGCAGGAGAATGTCCGGAATATCGAAGCTCGCTGCTGGCTTTGAAAAGGTGAAATCGAAGCCGCCGACGCGCCCTTTCAGCGACCTCCTCACTCCCGCGAGGGCGGTCATATTGTTACGGAAAAAAAGAGACGCCGTATCGACGAGGCTGTGGATTAGATGTATTTGAAACCAGCGGTAATGGCGTGACCAGTTCACCCGCGATCGAGCGGAGACCCCTTCGTCTTCCTCGTCAGGCACAACTCGCGTCGCCCCCTAGAATCTCAGTATGCATGCGTGTAGCATAATACCCGGTGACGGAAGCGCCGTCTCGGTGCATCTAAATGTCAACGTCACTGGGAGAGTGGTAGGGCTTCAAGCGCGCAACATGTACAATATCTGTAGCCTGTTAAGCACGTGAAGGTGACGGGGCGACAGGACCTATTTTATATGTCACAGGAGTAACCATACGAAGGACTCGGTATGGACCTGTGTAGCGAGTAAGCAATTTTTCTGACAAGCCAACTTGACGGGTCAAAGACCAGAGCAGGACCAAAGAACCGGGCGGAAAGTGTACGTCGCGGTGTCGTTGGTCATACAAACGCCATTGCTTATCCAGAGAGGTCAGAAGGCGAGTACGGGTGATTTCGCGTGCGTGAGTAGCCCGAGTGATAGCGTCCATGGCATATTCACTGGTCGCTACTGCAGAGGACGGTATGAGGGTGTCCAGAGGCAATGTTGGTTCTCGGCAAAACAATAGAAAAAATGGAGAGTAACCAGCAGTGTCATGGCGCGAAGAATCATAGGCAAATGTGACGTACGGCAACGCAAGATCCCAGTTGGTTTGGTTGGTAGAAACATACTTAGCGAGCATGTCTGTAAGAGTTCGATTTACACGCTCCGTGAGTCCATTGGTTTGCGGATGGTATGACGTGGTCAGCTTGTATCTCGTTTGACAGGACTGCAAGATGTCGGCTATGACCTTCGACAAAAAGGTGCGGCCACGGTCTGTAAGCAGCTGCCATGGGGATCCGTGTTGCAAAATCACGACCTTGAGGAGGACGTCGGCGACATCTGTGGCGCAGCTTGTTGGAAGAGCTCGTGTGATGGCATAACGCGTGGCGTAGTCGCTGGCCACAGCTATCTACTTGTTACCCGAGGAAGACAAGGGGAAAGGGCCAAGTAGGTCCGAGCCAACGCGGAAGAACGGTTCTGACGGAATGTCAAGTGGTTGAAGGCGTCCGGTTAGAAGTGTCGATGGCGTTTTGTGGCGCTGACATTTCTCACAAGCCGCAACGTATCTTCTGACTGAGCGTACAAGCCCTAGCCAGAAGAAGCGTCGGCGTATTCGGTCGTAAGTGCGTGACACACCAAAGTGACCGTTAGTCGGAAGGTCATGAAGTTCATTTAGAACTTCTGAGCGAAGGTGTTTCGGAACGACAAGCAGCAGGGCCGGTCCATTTGGCTCAAAATTTTGGCGGTATATTACACCATCGTGGAGCACGATGAGCGATGGGACTGATTGGAAGATGGTGATTCGAGGTGCTGAATGATAGTACGCAAGGACGCATCATGGCACTGCTCGTCACCGATGGATGTCATTTGCGAAAGATAAAGACACAAGGCTCGGTGTCGGTGTCAGGCATAGTGCTCGACGCAGCAACCGGGTAGCGGGACAGGCAGTCTGCGTCCTGATGTAGGCGTCCGGACTTGTACGTCACCGTGTATGTATACTCTTGCAGTCGCAGTGCTCAGCGCCCGAGCCGGCCAGTAGGATCCTTCAGTGACGTAAGCCAACATAGGGCAGAATGGTCAGTTATTACAGTGAAATTTGTGCTATATAAATATGGGCGGAACTTTAGGACTGCCCAAACAAGAGCAAGACACTCACGCTCTGTAATGGAATAGTTGCGCGCAGCAGCTGTGAGGAGGCGGCTAGCGTATAGGCGACAACTCAGTCCTGTCCCGCTGGCGTTGGGCTAAAACGGCTCCGATCCCGTGACCACTATAGCATCGTTTCGGACTTCTGTCGGAGCGGATGGGTCTAAGTTAGCCAATATAGGTGGAGTCGTCAGAGGCGTGATTAGATGAGAAAAAGCAGCAGCTTGGTCGGTACCCCACGTAAACGTGACGTCTTTCTTCAGAAGCTAAGTGAGGAGTCGAGCGATGGTTGCGAAACTTTTCACAAACCTTCTAAAGTAGGAACAAAGTCCTACAAAACTCCGGACGTCTTTGACTGACCGGGGTACAGGAAAACTGGTTACTGGACGAATTTTCTCCGCGTCCGGCTGCACACCAGATGCGTCGACAAGGTGGCCCGACACCGTAATTTGCCGGCGTCCGAAGTGGCACTTCGACGAGTTTAATTGAAGGCCTGCATTGCGCAATATGTCGAGAATAGCTTACAAACGCTGAAGGTGGGTCTTAAATGTCGGGGAATATACGACGAAATCGCCAAGATAACAAAGACATGTTGACCATTTGAACCCTTGTAGCAGAGAGTCCATCATGCGCTCGAACATGGCTGGGGCGTTGCATAGCCCAAACGGCATATCCTTGAACTGATATAGGCCGTCTTGAGTTACAAACGCAGTCTTCTCTTGGTCTTTTTCGTCGACAGCAATCTGCCAGTAGCCGGAACGTAGGTGTATTGAAGAAAAGTATCGGGTGCCGTGGAGACAATCGAGAGCGCCATTGATGCGGGGTAAAGGGTAAACGTCCTTTTTCGTGATTCTATTCAGATGGCGGTAATCCACGCAGAAACGCCACGTGCCATCTTTCTTTTTAACGAGCACAACGCGGGACGCCCAAGGGCTCGAAGAGGGTTAAACAATTCTTTTGGCTAGCATCATGCTGACTTCTTGTCGAATTACTTTACGCTTGGTGGCAGATACCCGGTATGGTCACTGATGAATGGGATGTAAATCATTTGTGTTAATGCGGTACTTGACGAGTGAAGTTTGGCCTAGTGGACGGCTGTTAATGTCGAATATGTCGCTGTATGAAGATAAAAGGCGGCAGAGCACGGCTGACTTCTCAGGTTCGAGGTCCGGGGCGATCATGGAGCATAAGGTTGCATCGAGGCACGTGGCACTCTGCGAGAGACGTGGGTGATCAGGACATACGTCTGTCGCAAAACAGGTGACGTGGTTGTCAATTAAGCGTCTTAGCGTGGCGACTGGTATTCCTTGAGGTAGCACTTGTTTTATGAAACCAAAATTGATAACAGGCAACAGGTAATGTTCGGTTAGAAGCCATGGTTACGACGGAGTGTAGGACAGTAATGTCGCACGCGAGGAGAACATCAGGAATCAGCGTCACGATATAATCACCGTCAAGCACGGGAGAGGGTGTTGCCAATTCAACGAATGTGAGAACTTTAGATGGTATCCGGAAAAAGTCAGTGGTGCACAAGCTGTTCGGGAGTTCAGGGTGAGAATCCGGGAGAAGAGGAAGTTCTAGGCAGAGAGTACCGGCGGCACACTCGATGAGGGCAGAACACGTTGATAGGAAGTCCATGCCGAAGATAAGGTCGTGAGGGCAATTTTCAAGCACCGTAAATAAAACGGGCACATGGCGGCCGGCAATACTAACACGAGTGGTACACATTCCAGTGATGGCCACAGTTCCACCATCAGCGACACGAAGAGCTTTAGTTGCTGCAGGCGTGAGGACTTTTTTGAGCAGGCGACACAGATGAGCGCTCATTATGGACACTTCAGCTCCGGTGTCGACTAACACCGTCAAAAAAAATACCATCCACATACACCTCAATCAAGTTCGTATTAGTGGGAGCGTCAACGGAGAATTTGGATCAGTCGCAATTAATGCAGCACTACGTCCTGGAGCTGCATGATCTAGTTTTCCGGCCGAGAGGGTCTATAGTTGACCGGTGACAAATAGCGGCGTGGTTGGGGCGACAGGGAACGGCGGCGTTGAGGTGACGGCGAACGAGCACTGGAGCGGCTGTTAGGGACGTCGGAAGAAGGGTACACACGACTGGGCGAATACCAACGGGAGTCCTCGTATGGTCGAATAGAGGAAAATGGGCTCCAGTTTGAGAGCGTCCAAGTGCTGCGGCAGTAGTGGGAGATATGGCCAATTCGGTGGCAGCGGAAGCAGATCGGTCTGTCGTCTGCAGTTCTCCATTCCGTGAGATTGCGGGATCGCGGAATAAAATGTAAGTCATGACGTGGTGCACTTATTGTCATTGGTCTGGAGGTGGGTCGGTAGGTAGAGCAGGGCACAGGAATACCGAGCTTTGCAATTTCCTGCCTCACGACGGCTTGAATAACGGAGACCGCCGGAGGCGTTTGTGCGGCGCCATGGTCGAGCGGATGTGGAGGAATTGGTGCCGCATTTTGCGCCTCAAGCTCCCGTCGAACTATACGTGTCACACTGTCCTGCATGGGCGGTGCGGAACCAAGATCGGTGCAGGTTGATGTAACAGCCGTGTTTGGTAGCCGCGTAAACTGAGGCAGAACACGGCGGCTTTTGGCCATTTTGAAGCGGCGGCATTCCTTAGTAATCATATTTACGGTCGTGACGTTGGTATACACGAGCAAGTTCAAGGCGTCATCCGCGATGCCCCTGAGAATGTGGCCCACCTTGTCACTCTCTGTCATTTGCTCGCCCACTTTCCGGCACAGCGCGGGCACGTACTCTATGTACGAGACATACGACTCTGTTGAGGACAGCGCACGAGTGGCAAGTTGTTTTCGCGCTTCAATTTGGCGACCGGACGGGTGCCTACAGAGGTCGCGTAGTCGCTCCTTGAAGATATTCCAGCTTCAAGGGGGAATATCTTTAGGGCGTCGAACCAAACACGTGAGTTGCCGTCCAAGTAAAATATTATGTTGGCGAGCATCATTGTAGGGTCCCATCGGTGTGTCTTCCTAACACACTCGTACATACGGAGCCAGTAGTCAACGTGAAGCCCAGGTTGTGCGGAGAATATACCGGGATCACGGGGGGGGGGGGGGATTTTGAGAATACGTCTAGTGCGAGTGGAGTTGCAAAGGTTTGCCGCATGCTGCAATTGCATTCTTTTCTCTTTGTAGTATCGTGCGGCAGACGCGCCACACAGAGAACACAGGGCACGGCGCTGAAACGCCGGCCGACAAGGAGTACGCAGCAGCCAGTAGCCAAGCAGGAATTCCTTCATTATATACAATGTCGCGCATGGATGGATGCATGGATGGATGGATGGATGGATGGATGGATGGATGGATGGATGGATGGATGGATGGATGGATGGATGGATGGATGGATGGATGGATGGATGGATGGATGGATGGATGGATGGATGGATGGATGGATGGATGGATGGACCCTTTGGATTGGGCGGTGACCCTTTGAATTGGGTGGTGGCTAGCGCCACCAAGCCATAATACTTAATGAACCAAAACTAATTTTTTCCTTTAAATAGTGAGGTTGAGGATTCGTACTTTGCAGTGAAGGCTTTAATTTTCACTCGTGCCTTGACTTTAGCCACCAATCAGATAACCTCCTTCTAGTTAATTCTACCTGCTTAAAGTCTATTTTGCCCTCCCTGTCCCTAAACCCCAGTGGTTTGAAAAATTCTGCGCCATCATCCTGAACTATAGGGTGAAGCTCTTTACAAAGCATTATCAAGTGTTCGGCAGTTTCCCTTTCCTCTCCACATGCACTGCATACCATGTTTACCCCTTCGTATTTGGCTCGATATAACTTGGTTCGCAATACCTATGTCCTGGCCTCAAACAGTAGAGAACTACCCAGAGTATTATCATAGATCCTTTCCTTGCCAATTTCCTGCTTAAAAGTTCGATAGATCTCTAGTGCGGACTTCTTAATCATGCCAATTCTCCACATATCAGTCTCAGCTTCCTTCACCTTCTTCAAAACTGATAGTTCTTTTTGGTTTGGCACCCCGCTGTTTTCTAAGTATTTACCAGTCAAACTTCTGGTTCGCTTCCTTCATTTTTGTATCGACATTCTTCGGGCACAAGTAGCTGAATACCTTCCTAGTCCAACGCTCCTCCCCCATTTCTCTCAATCGCTTCTCAAATTTTATCTTGCTGCTATTACCTGCCCTCAAATGACGTCCATCCCATATTACCTTGTACTCTCTGATTTGGTGTACTCCCGTGAGCTCTTAAGGCAAATCTACCTATTCCACGTTGCTTAATTTCTAACTTTGCTTGAACTTCTGATCTCATGCAGAAGACCACATTGCCGAACGTCAGACGAGAAACCACGACCCATTTCCATATTCCTCTCACAACCTCATACCTATTGTAATTCCACAGTGCCCTGTTACCTTTAGTCGTCATGCATATTTCGTGTTCCCTCAGGTACTCGACCCCATTGCTTATCCATACACCCAGATATTTGTATTTATTTAAATTTCAGGGGGGAAAATCGGCAATCACGATATTTAATGATAACGAAGGCAATGGGCATATGATACAGGAAGCTAGATATAGTGGATATACACTAATATTTGGGCGTATAGATAAACAACGGGGCTGAGTATCTAAGGAAGCACAAAAGATACGCCATGACTAAGGGCCCCAGGCATGCAGCTGTAATGAAAAATAGGGCTCTGTGGAACTACAATAGGTATGACGTAGTGAGAGAAATTCGGAAAAGTGCCATGGTCCCGGGTTCGACGTTCGGTAATGCGGTCTTGTACATGCGATCAGAGGTTCAAGCAAGATTGGAAATCAAACAACGTGGCATAGGTAGACTTGTTTTGGGAGCAAACGGAAACACCCCACACTTGGGTGCATCGGGTGACATGGGATGGACATCGTCAGAGTGCAGGGAAGCTAGCAGCGAGATAGAATTCGAGGAGCGATTGAGTAAAATGGATAAGGAGGGTTGGGCTAGGAAATTTTTCAGCCATCTGTACATAAAAAATGTTGATACTAAAAGGAGGAACCACCCTCGCAAATTGACAAACAAGTATTTAGACAACAGCAGAATACCAAGCCTGAAGGAAACATCGGTTAAGAAGAAGGTGAAGGAAACAGAGAGGGACAAGCGAAAGATCGGAATGCTTACGAAATCAGCACTGGAGACCTACCAAACTTTCAGGCAGGAAATTGCAAAAAAAATCCATGACAATTCTCGGGTAGTTCTCTGCTTTTCAAGGCCAGAACAAGAGTATTGCGGACCAAGATGTACTGAGGCAAGTAAAAGGCACAGGCACGTTATGTAGTGCGCGTGGAGAGGATGAGGAAACGGAGGAACATTTGATTATGGTACGTAAAAGGTTCCATCCTATAGTCCAAAAAAATGGCGTGAAATTTTTCGAAGCAATGGGGTTGAGGGACAGCGCAGGCAAAATATTGTTACGAGTAACTTGTTTAATGATCTATTTACAGCGCTCAGAACTCGACGAGCAAGATGGCGCCAGACCAGCATCAAACGGAAACTCACTTCGTCCTCCTCTTTCATGCAGCCGTGTTTAGCGGCTGTTATGTATTATAACCCCCGGCGGTAGAAGCACCGTTCCGGTGCTAAATTTACGCAGATGATGTCGAAGGGGGGTAATAGGGCTTTAGCCGAGCCACGTGAACGGTGTCGCTCGGAGCTGACGATGACTTTGTTGGGTCGGTTGGAACAATCTCGTACGTTACGTCTGTCACTTGGCGAACGATACGGAATGGTCCAGTGTAGGGCAACAACAGTTTTTCAGACAGTCCCACACGCCAAGTAGGTGACCAGAGGAGCACGAGAGAACCCGGAGAAAAGTGCACGTCCCTATGGTGAGAATTGTAGAGCTGTTGTTGGCGCGCCTGTGAAGCCTGTAGACGGTTACGGGCCACTTGGCGCGCGTGGTCGGCGCGGGCAATTGCTTCTCCAACATATTCAGTGGCCGCAGGTAGTAAAGTGTCTAAGGGTAGAGTTGGGTCCCAGCCATATAGTATATAGAAGGGCGAATAGCCGCCAGTGCTGTGACGAGATGAATTGTAGGCGAACGTCACATACGGCAAATGAATGTCCCAATCATGGTGGTCTGGCGCAACGTATTTGGCAAGGATATCGGTTAGGGTTCTGTTAAGGCGCTCCGTGAGGCCATTTGACTGGGGATGGTACGAAGTAGTAAATTTGTGCGTGGTATGACAAGACCTCAGGATTTCATGAACGACAGCTGATAATAACGTGCGGCCATGGTCATTGAGAAGTTGACGGGGAGCACCGTGCACTAATATTATGTCGTACAGCAGAAAGTCCGCAACGTCGGTAGCGCAGCTGGTCGGGAGTGCTCGTGTGATTGCGTACCGCGTCGCGTAGTCCATGGCAACAGCAATCCATTTATTTCCGGCTGTGGAGAGTGGAAAAGGGCCCAACAGGTCGAGACCCACTCGAAAAAAGGCTCGTTGGGAACGTCGATCGGCTGAAGGTAGCCGGCTGGGAGGGCAGACGGCGTTTTGCGACGCTGACAGGGCTCACAAGCGGCGACATAGCGTCGAACAGAGCGGGCAAGTCCAGGCCAAAAAAGCCGACGTCGTACCCGATCGTATGTGCGAGAAACGCCCAAATGACCTGTCATGGGAGCGTCATGAAGTTGATGCAGGACAGTGGAACGCAGGTGCGCTGGGATGACAGGAGGTAAGTCTGATCCAAAAGAATCAAGGTTACGGCGATATAGGATCCCGTCTTTCACCAATAACATTCGTAGGGACGGGTCGCAAGGCGTTGACTCCAGTTTATTAATGATGGCTCGTAAAGAAGCAACCCGACGTTGCTCTTCGCCAATGTTCAGCAGCTGTGACACGGAAAAAACGTCCGTGATAGCGTCAGTATCGGTTGCTTCGTCAACAGGGTAGCGGGATAAACAATCCGCATCCTGATGTAATCGCCCTGTTTTGTACATTACAGAGAACGTGTACTCTGGAAGGCGTAGAGCCCAACGAGCGAGACGTCCCGTGGGGTCCTTCAGGGAGGCTAGCCAGCAGAGCACGTCACGATCCGTGACAACACGGAATGAGCGCCCGTACAGGTATGGATGAAACTTGGCGACTGCCCATACAAGGGCGAGGCACTCGCGCTCCGTGATGGAATAGTTGCGCTCGGCTAGAGATAGCAGTCGACTTGCGTAGGCTATAACACAGTCGTGTCCCCATTGTTGCTGCAATAGCACAGCTCCTATGCCGTGTCCACTGGCGTCCGTGTGAACCTCGGTTGGGGCTAATGGATCAAAGTGAGCCAAGATTGGTGGCGTTGTAAGCAAAGTCGTAAGTTACGAAAACGATGATGCTTGGTGATGGCCCCAGATAAACGAGGCTTCTTTCTTCAAGAGGTCTGTGAGGGGGCGTGCGATGGTCGCAAAGTCCTTAACAAAGCGTCTGAAATATGAGCACAAGCCCACAAAACTGCGGACATCCTTTGTGGTCCTCGGAACGGGAAAGTTCGGGACTGCGCGAATTTTCTCTTGGTCTGGACGGACGTCTTGGGCATCGACAAGGTGACCGAGCACGGAAATTTGACGATGAGCGAAGTGGCACTTGCAGGCGTTAAGCTGGAGTCCGGTTCGACGAAAAACGTCCAGAATAGCTGACAAACGATCAAGATGGGAGTCGAATGTGGGTGAAAAGACAATAACAACGTCAAGGTAATACAAGCAGGTGGACCATTTCAACCCTTGGAGCAATGGGTCCATCATTCTTTCAAATGTGCTGGTGCATTGCAGAGACCAAAGGGCGTCACCTTAAACTGATAAAGACCATCAGGAGTGATGAATGCGGTCTTCTCGCGGTCCATCTCGTCGACGGCTATCTGCCAGTACCCTGACCGAAGGTCAATAGTTCAAAAATAAGTGGCACCGTATAGGCAGTCGAGGGCGTCGTCGATGCGAGGTAAAGGATAAACGTCTTTTTTTGGTAATTTTGTTAAAGTCACGGTAATCGACACAAAAGCGCCATGTTCCATCTTTCTTTTTAATAAGAACGACTGGAGAAGCCCAGGGGCTGCATGAAAGCTCAATAATGTTTTTCGCAAGCATTTTGCCAACTTCATGTTGTAATATTGCACGCTCCGACGCAGACACACAGTAGGGGCGTCGGTGAATGGGAGTTGCATGGCCAGCATTTATGCGATGGGTGACAATGGTCGTTTGGCCTAAAGAGTAGCTGGCAAAGTCGAAAATGCTACGATAGCCCTCAAGAACGTGGCAAAGCGCTGCAGCTTGCTCAGACGTGAGGTCCGATGACATAATTCGCTCGATGTCGGCGCCCCAAGAATGTGATGGAGTGGAACCACTGACGGAGCTGCAGCAATCATCAACTCTGAAGGGCTCGACATGGTCATCTTGGAGAGCGGTAATTTTGGCAAGGGAGATACCCTGTGGCAGAACTTGGGTGGTGAGTTAAAAGTTGACCTGTGGAAGGAAGGTGCGGTTTCGCGTAATCGTCAGAATCATATGCGGCACAGCAACCCCATGCGTAAGCATCACGGAAGGAATCGGGGCCACCATGTAATCACCATCAGATACTAGCGGCGTGGAGGATAAGTCGACATTTGGGACAGAGTTAGGAGGGAGGTGCGTGAAATCAGTGCAGCAGAGGCTGGTTTGCGGTGGGCTGGTCGGGTCGGAAAAGAGGGGTAAATCAAGGTGGAGAGAGCCAGCTGAACAGTCTATGAGGGCAGAGTGCGTGGCTAGAAAATCCATACCGAGAATGAGTTCATGAGGGCAATGTTCGATAACGGCGAAAAGAACGACAGTGCTCCTCTCCCCAATAGACACTCGCACAGAGCACAATCCAAGAATTGTGGCAGTTCCTCCATCGGCGACTCGTACAGCTCGGTTGAGGGCGGGCGTGACAACTTTTCTAAGTCGGCGGAGAAGGTTAGCACTCGTAATGGACACATGCGCGCCAGTATCTATCAATGCACTGACACGAACATTGTCGACAGTAACGTCCAAAAGGTTCCGGTTCGTTGTTAACGTTAATCGAGGATTTCTTACGAAGGTAGTCAACGCAGCTCCACCTCCAGAAGCTGCACGGCCTAGTATTCCGGTCGGAGGTGCTGCGAATAGGTCGGGGAGGCAGCACGGCGTTGTGGGGGCAACCGGGACTGACGACGAGCAGGAGACGGTAACCCGTCGTAGCGAGGTCTGCTCAGAGGTGCTGCAGGAACGGAAAATGTGGTCGGTGTTGATGGAGAAAGTGATGGGGACGACTGGCGAACAGAAGTGGCGTAATACTGAGGTGCATAATGGGACGGTGGAGCCCAGCAGCTGCGGCAGTGACGAGCGATATGACCAAAGCGTCGACAGTTAAAACATATGGGCCTGTCATCAAGAGTACGTCATTCGGACGGATTGCTTTGTATGCGAGGAGCAGAAAGGGTACGATAAGAAGGCTCAGCAGAGTATACGGTAGGAACAAGATGTTGGCCGACATTCGATAGCTCTTGACGAACGACTGCTTGTATTTAAGAGATCGTGGTCGGGGAAGGCGCAGGCGTCGGTAATGGAGTGGCTACCGGTTGTGCTGCCTCGACCTCTCGACGAATGATGAGTTTAAGGTTGCCACATCGAGGGGCCTGGTGGAAGGCGTCGTCACACGAAGAAGTGGCCGCTGTGTTCGGAAGGCGCACGATGCTTTGGGCTACGCGGCGGGCTTTAGCTTGTTCAAGACGTCGGCATTCTTTAAGGATTGTGTCGATGCTTTAGACGTTGTTAAAAACCAGCAGGTTGAAAGCATAGTCAGCAATGCCTTTCAAGACGTGGTTAACCTTTTCGTCTTCCGACATGCACTGGCGGCCTTGGAACAAAGGGCCAAGACGTCAAGAATGCAGGAGACGTACGATTCGGTAGAAGACTGGGCCCGTGTGGCAAGAGTCTTCTTCGCAGCGAGCTGACGACCAGATAAATTGCCAAACAGGTCACGTATCTTTTCTTTGAAGAGATCCCAGCTCATTATGTCGGCTTCGTGGCTTTCAAACCATGTTCGGGGAAGGCCGTCCAGGTAGAAAAGCACGTTGGCGAGCATGAGCGTGGGATCCCGGCGGTGAGTAGCACTGACGCGCTCGTACCGGTTCAGCCAAGTGTCAAGATCGATCGTACCATCACCGGAGAAAGTGCCGGGATCCCGGAGGTGCGGGAGTGTGACGTAGGTGGTGGGTTGGACTGATGAGGGCGGCGTAGAGGAAGTACCAGCAGTCGAAGCAGTTGAAAGGTCACCGATGGTGCGACCGCTGCGCGTCTCCATCGAGGTACGGGGGTCGTCCACCTCCACCAATTATGTTATGAGTAACTTGTTTAATGATCTATTTACAGTGCACAGAACTCCACGAGCAAGATGGCGCCAGACCAGCATCAAACGGAAACTCACTTCATCCTGATCCTCGTTCATGCAGCCGTGTTTAGCGGCTGTTATGCATCAATATAAACAGGTAGAACCAACCAGGAGGAGGCTAATCGATTGGTGGCTACAATCAAGGCGCGAGTGAAATTGAATCCTTCAACACATAGTCAGTGTACCTAACTTTATGGCTAGCTTGCATGAGCCACCACCCGATCTAAAAAGTCCATCCATCCATCCATCCATCCATCCATCCATCCATCCATCCATCCATCCAACCATCCATCCATCCAACCATCCATCCGTCCATCCGTCCATCCGTTCATCCATCCATCTCATTGCTTTCACGACGGGTGAGAAGGCCGTAAGGAAAAAGCGCGCGCATGTATAGTCAGGAAGTAAAAAAAAAACAAGGAACAGGAAGCGGTTTCCCGTAATTTTGCTCCCTTCCTGTGTCAGCCGTCGTGCTGGTGACCAAGAAATTCAGCAATATACTTGTCCATATAGTCTACCCTCACTGATCTAATGCAACCTTCTATTTAGCCGATAAGACACACTTCAGAACTAAATGAACAGCAGACATGCTCAAGTGAAATAATTACTCCAATCTTCGAAAAGGGGCTTCATTATTATTAAGTAGAAACGAATATTGTACGAAATGCAATTGAAAAGGTGACACCAAGGATGAATCTGACTTCGCCTGTAGCCACATACATAAATACAAAGAACTTTATCTGAACACCAAAGGGACTAGTTGAACGAGATCCTAAGGCCCCCTCAACTAGTCAGCTGCCCCACCCAGGTCTGCACAGGAAGGTGAAGGCCCTCTGCGATGACCCGGGCCCTCCGGACAGCCAGTATTTGTAGACCCAAGTCCAGGCTGTGCAAGCTCCACCGTCACGAGTTTTCGTCGCATAAATCAGCGCCCACATTCGCAGGGCACTGCCAGAGCATGTGCGTTAGCGAGCAACTCTCGAGGCCACAACGAAAGTCCGGCTCTATTCTCTGATACGTTGGTGGGCAGAGATATGTGCCCGTCTGTATAGGAGTCGAAAAGTGATTCCCTGGGCTCTGTGGAGCCTAGAATTAGGAAGGGGAAAACACCTTCGACTCAACTTGTAGCTGGACGTAATCTCCTGTGACGTTGTCAAAGGTCCCTTTCAGAGGTTAATGTCCCCCCCCCCCCCCTAGATGCTTCACCATCTCCCACACTGTTTGCGCATTCACTTGCAAGGATGTGAGCGCTGGTATTAGGATTAACCCCATCAATGCCCTCAACGTGCGTTGGAAACCCGAGATATTTTGACCACTAACCCATCTAGCCTGTCTGCGACCACTCCGAATGAGACTGGCCACCTGCTGCGAAATCAAACCACCAGAGATGGCCCGAACGGCTGACCTTGAATTCGAGTAAATCACAGAAGGCACTCCTGCTGCTTGAAGAGTTAACACAATGGGGAACTTCTTCGCAACTGTCACCTGGTCTGTATACAGACTGAAGCCCGAGACACCAGCTGCTCTTTGCCCCGCCGCGGAGGTCTAGTGGCTACGGTACTCGGCTGCTGACCCACAGGTCGTGGGATCGAATCCCGGCTGCGGCGGCTGCATTTCCGATGGAGGCGGAAATGTTGTAGGCCCATGTTCTCAGATTTGAGTGCACGTTAAAGAACCCCAGGTGGTCTAAATTTCCGGAGTCCTCCACTACGGCGTCTCTCATAATCATATGATGGTTTTGGGACGTTAAACCCCACATATCAATCAACCAGCTGCTCTTTATTGTTGACGACTGACACACCAAAGACCTAGCGCGTAATGTACTGCGCAGCGTCTACAAAAAGCACCGCTTTAGTATCACTGCCTATTTTTATGAAGAAAAGCCCGAGTTCGAGCCACACGGGCCTGCATGGTGCACCAAATGAACGTTGCGCGGAATAAGATCCACCATGATATCCTCACGTGTGAGCTGAAGTGCTTCAGACACCGCTACCCTAGGAGCCGCAATTCCAGCCTCATCCAAGATCCACAAGTCAGCCTTGGTGCTGGGGAGACGTGTCACATGTGCTGCAAAGTGCGCTTCAATCAGCTCATCAACCGTGTTGTGCAAACCAAGCTCCATAATCTGTTCAGTGCTAGTAGTCTGTGGAATTCCCAGAATCATTTTGAGCCCAACCCTGATTAGCGTATGAATCTTGTTTTTCCCTATCCTAGCCCATTGCAAGTATATAACCGTATAATTTACATGACTAATAAAGAAAGCCTCAAACACCCGTACGAGTAGATCCTCTCTCAAACCACCACGCTTGCTCGTAAACCGAGGGATCAGGTGCAAGATGTTGCTTGCCTGACCACACAGTCGCTCAATGGCACCTTCGTTAAAGCATAGCGCGTTATTTCACAGACTCAGGGTCTTCCTAGAGTCCCCTCTCTGAACAATCGTCCCCTCTCAAGGCCGAAGCTTTACCGGAAGGGAATTCAAAGGCTCGATATCCCACATGTCCTGGCGCGCCTTCCAAAAGAGTAAGAACTCTGACTTCTTTGGAGGGAGCGCGAGACCCGTACCCTCCAGAAAACGCCGAGTGACGTCCAGCGCCTCCTGCAGGGACTCTTCAAGCTTGGTCAGAGAGCTGCCCGTGCACCACATGGTAATATAGTCTGCATAAACAGCATGCCCAACGCCAGGCACTCCCACTAGCGGTTCCGGCAGCCTGAGCAGAGCAATATTGAAGAGAAAAGGGGACAAGACCAACCCTTGCGGCGTGTTCTCATCTCCTGACTCATACTCGTCCCTCAAAACTTAGCCAAGCCTAATACGTGCTCTCCGCGCGCCCCACAAGAAAAATTGCGTGAACCAATAAAATCTGCATCCCAAACTAATACAGCAGATTTCTTTCAGTATGTGCTCTTGAGCAACCGTATCAAACGCCTTAGCACGATCCAACGCCAATATTCCCGTGACATCAAGCGTATGATTATCCAGGACAGCCCAATGAATGAGAAGAATATCCTATGTGGACAACGCTCGCCGGAACCCGACCAGATTGTGTCTGAAGAGTTTATCTTGCTGTACGTACTCTGTGACCCGATTATGAATCGCATGTTCTGCAACTTTGCCCAAACATGACGTGAGTGAAATCAGACGCAGGTTGTCTACATGTGGAAGTTTACCTGGCTTAGGGATGAGCACCACCATTGCAGTACGCCACTCAGTCGACACCTGCCCCAGTAGCACACGCGCCACTAATTTCTTTTGTAAGAATTTTAATCACCTTATCATCAAGGTTACGTAGGAGCCTATTTGTGATCTCGTCCGGACCAGCAGCAGACATACCATTAAGGTTAAACAAAACATGCCTAATTTGAGATACCGTAAAAGGAGCATCAAGCTCCGGCCTGTCCGCAGCCCCACAGTTGTTGAACACGTGATCCCCAGTCACATTTTTCTTTCGAAGAGGCAGGTAATGGGCGGCAAGATCATGGGCCATCTCCGCCTCTACCATTATCATATGCAACTGCTTCCTAATGATCCGATCTGTTGCCAGGCAAGCCGCCCTCTTCAACGCCTTGCCATTAGGAAAACTCTTGAGCAGAGGCTCTGCGCATTCGGCTGTCCATCTCATTACACTTCCCTATTCATTGTTGCCGGCCAAGCTCTTTGGCGTAACTTTTAATTTCTTTATTGAGCAAAGATGTCCTCGCCCTAAACCTTCTATGAAGCGTCTGCATACGTCACCGACTAAGCAGGCTACTTTAGCTTCTAGTTAATGCAGCAATTTCGAATCTATTTTCGGAATTTTCAGCCGCGTTTCAATCTCCTTCAAAGCCCTTTCTACTGCCCGTTCAGCCGGGAGAGAAGACCTGAAAAATCATCGTCATCCGAAGCGTCATCCCCCTTAATGCACCTGAAGAGATCCCAGTCCATATATCTGTGCTTGAAAGTTGGCGGTGGCCGTATTCCAGTAAGTGTCTCCAGAATTTAGTGATCACTGCCTAAGTCCTCCTGCGATTTACCCCACTCCCCGTCCGCATACCTAAGGAATACCAGATCAGGAGAGGTATCTCTCTTAACCGAACCTCCCCTTCTCGTCGGAAACCTAGGATCGTGGTCAGCGCCAACACACACTCCGAGGCCCGATTTTCCAAACGCGTACCCTTAACAGTACTGCGGGTGTGTTCTTATTCTATATAGGGAGCGTTAAAATCTCCTGTGACAACCAAAACCTTACCCCCAGCTTTCCGAATCGCAGCCGAGAGCAAAGCCCCCAAGTCTCTCTTCCTGCCTGACGAAGAACTAAATACATTCAGAACAAAAATACAGGCCCGACATTCGCGACCAGGAATAATCTCCACTAACTAAGCTTCAAGCCCAGACTTGTATACTGAGGTGTATCATGCACGAGGAAAGACAACCCTTTTGCAACCAGGATTGCTATCCTCCATCCCGTGTCTCTGCGGCTGGCGACAGCTTGGTGTCCGGGAAAGGCCAAATCCTCCCCCAACAACGTTTCCTGTAAGGTAACGACCTCCGGCTTATTTTCTGCCGATCAAACCAGCTGCATCACTGCAGCCCTACGCTTGCTGAAACTGGCACAATTCCACTGCCAGCTCCTAAATCTCCCTGACGTCCCTGCCAGGTATACGGAGCACACACATATCATATAACCAGCCGCGCTGGTCTCTCTGCAACTGCGATTCGGGTACTAGCTCATGCCTGCCCTTAGTAAGAGCCTTTGGATGCTCCAACACCATGATCCTACCCTCCAAAGTGGACAGAACATTCATCATACGATTTAACGTTCTCTCCATACGTGTCAATTCCTATCATCTACGCCACCCGCCACAGAAGACGGGTTAGCCTCCAACTCTACTGCCGCAACCACAGCCGTACTTTCCTATTGCTTCTACGCAGGAGCGAGGCTTTTGCGTTTGGCTTTACCCCAAAGGGGACCATCTTCCTTACCACATATGGCACCTCAAAGCGCTCCTTGCATTCCTTGCAGCCCGTAAGATGTGGGGCCCCGCAGAACCCTCACTTCGGCTCGCACACGTGATGCTGAACTTCGTCCATCGGGCCCGAGACCAACTCCACATCCACAGCACTTTGATTTCTCCTCCACACTGCTAGGACAGACGTCAGCCCGATGACCAACTTGACTGCAGACATAAGAAACGCCCACCTGGTGACTATAAAGGTAGCAGGGCACAAACGCCGTTGCGCACACCACCGTGCCTTTCGGTATCTGGGTACTTTGAGAACGTGGCGTTGCAGTAGACCTCATACACTTACACTGCAGCTCAATCCCCCCTCCTTTGTCGTAGCCATCCCGTCTGTCTGTCCATGTCCATTGTCGTAGACAGACAGACGGACGGACAGACAAACAAACGGACAGACGGATGGACGGACAGATAGACATAAAGACAAACAAACAAACAAACAAACAGACGGACGGACGGATGGACGGACAGACAGGCAGGCAGGCAGACACACACAGGTGGACAGACAGACGTACGTACGGACAGGTGGACGAATGATTCACTGTTTACCAACGAAACCCTTTCAAGCTGCGCTCCACTCATCATTATTCACTCCTTGGTTTTACGAGCACGCTGCGTCCCTTGCAGAGACACAGTGGCTGTGTTCCAATTCATAGACAGCACGTAGACAGTCTACGAAGACTGCTTAGAAGACAGCATCGAGCTCACGCTGTCCAAGAAATGGAACACATTTAGAAGGCTTTTACGCGACAATGCACCACCTTGCGCCGAGAAGAAAAAGCTAAAATAAACTAACGTAACAGTTGTATTTTCTGGCTTGTTTCGCGTTGAAATCAAAAACAAGTAAACGTACGTTACTCCCATTGAGCGTCTGGGAAAGCGTTAGCTTGTGTGCAGAAGACCATTCCAGCGATATCCAATATATCTGAGCGATTCGTCGAGCCGCCATCTTGTTTAGACAGCAAAGCAGCCAGCATCGCATTTGTCTACTATGCGGTCTTCTCGGAGCTGTCTACTTTGCCGGCTACGTGAGAATTGGAATGGGGCTTAAGATGGCTGCCGTCCATTTAGCTGTCTATTTAGCCGTCTATGGTGAGTATTGGAACACAGCCTTAGTTCGTCCAAACATAGTGTTAGGCACAAGGTGGCCAGCGCCGCTACCAGCATTGCTACAATTAGCGAATGTGTTTCCATTTGAAATAATTTTTAATGCTTTGTTGTCTTCAGACGTACTTAATATTGTGTTTTCGTAAAAACCTCATAACGAAGATTCACGAAAAAGCACCCAGGGATGAAATTGGGATACTTCTGTGAAACTCAAACAGTGCCGGCTGAGCCCCCTCACGGCAACTATTGCAACCTTGTCATTGCCGTGTGACACTGATACAACTCCATCTCCGTCGAACTACCTAGCGGAGCTTTACGTTGAAGGAGTTTAACAGAGTTCGGTCGTGGCCGTGTGACAGGGGTATCAGGCACGTTCATGCCATCGAAAAGCACCACTACAGCCGAGGTGGATTTGATGGACTTCACCTCCAAGACCGTTGGGTTTCGACCAGTAACAGCCATGCGCTTTAGCGCTTCATCATCGATCGACGGGTCAATGTTACGAAGAACCCTTTTACAGGTGTTCTCCGTGGCAGCGATATACGCAGACACCCCAAACGACCCTATCCAAGTGTAAATCTCGCAGAACCGCACATATTTCCTCATTTAAATCATGTGGGGTAGAGACAACAACGATATTCTGCACCTTGTTGGGGCATACCATATCCTTCTTTGTCTTATTCTCTCAGGCCTGCCGCCATGTATAGAGCCTGAGCTATAGGAGAACAGTGTGCGCCTTTGTCACACACAGCCCGCCTCGCAGACGGACTATAGCCTTAATATCATTCCTCGGGAGCCTCGACATCCACGAAAATTCTGCAGCCCACCTCGAGCCTCGTCGCCCTGCTTCCTGTATAACTTGCCAAAGCCGGCGGACACCTGCACTGCACCATGGTGACCACCGCCTCTCGACGGTCCGTGTCTCACATCATCCTTCCAGGAACGAAATGCCACAGTCCACCCGGCATCTTTCAGGTCCCCAGGATTCGCGTCCATCCCTTCCACTTCTTTAGTGACTGGCATAATTGCTATCACCTCCCTCCGTCACGTAGACGGAGGCGGCGATAACTGAGGCCGTGGCCTCACTCACCGCGCCTACCCAGCGAAGTAGGCCTAACGTGGCCCAAATGTTCAATGTTCCGGGAAATGTTCAAAAAAGCAACCACCCGAATAAAGTTGATATCACCAGAACCTGCGCGTGTTGCTGCTTCATAAAATACAACATTCTCCGAGGTTCCTATGGGAAAACTACAGAAAATTATTAAAGAAGCACGAGCCGACATGACCCCTTCGCACTGACCGACGGTGGCAACGTCCCTGTAGCCACAAAAATTAATTTTCTATGTCAATGTGCTCCAGGACTTCGGCTGCTTCATAATATGACACTGCAGTGAACTCCATGTGCTATGCTTAAAAGCAGCAGTGAATAAATACTGTACAAGAGAAAAAGCAAGTAAACAAGATAAAATTGTTAACGAAACAGTGTGGTAAGGAGATTGTACTAAATTTTAATAATTTTTCTTTCTACTAAAGCAATCTTGGGATCATATGCATTTGACGACGGTTACATTTCATCTATGAACACCAGATACAGCATGAAAAATAACTGGATTCAAACTGGCAAGTTCTTTAAATTCGTACTGATCGAAACATGCAGGCGTAGTATAAAAAGAAATATGAGCACGGTTTGAGCAGAAGATTGGACTAGCCATTTTTCTCAGTGAGTATGCAGAGTCATCAAGCACCTATGTGAAAAAAATCACAACAGCTGTTATCTGGGTTGGGCACGGTAGACACTTCACACAAAATATTTTTGTGCGAACCCTTCCTTGTGTTTTCCTTCACAAGCTATACGCCATTTTTCCTTGAAAACAAAAATGATCACTAACAATCTCCGTAGTATTCTACCATGCATGTCAACATCAGATCCGATGAAATGGGTAACAGGCACTCATATTGAACGGCAGTGACAACATTCAAGCCTTGGCTTACTGCGATGCAGAAAAATGGCAGCTACGAAGCATCATTATCTTCATCAACATGACTAAGTCCACTGCAGTGCAAAGGTTTCTCCCATGATCCGCCAAACAACCCGGTCTTGTGCTTTCCGTAGCCACGTCATATCTGCGAAATTTTAAATGTCATCCACCCACGAAACTTTGTCTCCTATTTGAGCGTTTGCCTTCAATGGGAATCCAGTCAGTTACCCTTAATGACCAGCAGTCTCCTAAGTATACGTGCTACGTGCCCGGCCCATGTGCATTTCTCCTTTTTGATTTCAACTATGATATCCTTAACCCCGGTTTGTTCCCTGACACACTCTGCTCTCTTCTTGTCTTTTAAGGATGCACCTATAATTTTCCTTTCCATCGCTCGCTGTGTCGTCCTCAATTTAAGCTGAACCCTCTGTGTAAGTCTTCAGGTTTCTGCTCTGTAGTTAAGAACCGGCAAGATGCAGCTGTTATTTACCTTCCTCTTGAGGATTAGTGGCACATTACCATTCATGATTTGAGAATGCTTGCTCAATGTGATCCACCCCATTCCTTATTCTTCAAGTTATTTCACTCTGATTGTTCGGCTCCGCGGTTACTACCTGTTCTAAGTAGACACCCCAGTGAACCACTGATATCGTGTCAACATAGAAATAAGATCCATACGTGTACGTTTATCGATAACATCTAATCAACATCTCAATAATGATCCATCCTTACAGTCAAGACAGTCTACGTATATTTACATTGTATGCACTTCTTTCTTACACAAACACACACACACACACAAAAGGTAGATCCAACGTACAATGGGAATCGATGATATGCGAAGCACGAATGAAGAAGGTTGAATTGTCACATTAAAGTCAGCTCAACGTTATTATGCAAACATAAATTATGCCGTACATGACTTTTATGTCAAAATTATCATGTTTGCGTCTGGCATTTCTGCTCGTCGTCCATTCGTCCATTCTCGTCACGTAATACCGAATTTGGTATGTGTGAAGCTAGCGAAATGGCCACGAGTGCATCATGAGCGTGGTATGTACATTCTCTTACCCGACACGCATATCATGATTATCATGTTTGCACCAGTCATATACATTCGTCATTCATTTAAGTCACGTAATACCTAATTTGGTATATGTGAAGCTAGCGAAACTTCCACAAGCGCATCACGAGCGTGTCATGTAGCCACGTTCTTACATGACACGCATGTCATGATCATCATGTTTGCACCAGTCATATGCCTTCGTCACTCATTTACGTCACGTAATGCCTAATTTGGTATATGTGAAGCTAGCGAAACGACCGCGAGCGCATCATGAGCGTGGCTTGTAGTCACGTTCTTACATGACACGCGTGTGATTATTGTCACGTTTGCACCAGTCAACCAGTCATATACCTTTGTCAACCATTCAGGTCACGTAATACCGAATTCGGCACATTGCAGTACCTAAACCAAAGAATGATTTTAGATGTCTCCAAGCACGTCGCCACAGTAGCGATCCAAATGCGAGAAAACGGCCAACTATTTACAGGCTTCCTATAGGCGCTGTGCATTTATCAATAATGAATAATCGAACTCGCAGTATTGCTACCACTAGAACGAAACTCTGCCTATCGGCAGGTTTCTACATTGGTTACTTGTAACCGAGAATGCTTTTAGAAAACCAGCAAGATAGAGCAGTTATTAATGTCTTGTTCTCTATTGCCATAGAGTAATGCATGGGAAGCGCCGCCGCAAGCTTGCGAGAGGTGGCGCGACTTGTGCATGAGCCGAAATTCTGGGGACGTCTATGTGAAGCTAGCGAAAGGACCGCGAGTGCATCATGACCATGGCATGCAGTTATGTTCTTACATGACACGCATGTCGCATGTGATTATCATTGACACCAGTCATATACCTTCATCATAAATTCACGTCACGTAATAGCATATTTGGTATATGTGAAGCTAGCGAAATGACCACGAGCACATGATGAGCGTGACATGAAGTCATGTTCTTACATGACACGCATGTTATGATTATCATGTTTGCACCAGCCATATACCTTTCTCTGTTGTTTGCACCAGTCATATACCGCGAGCGCACCATGAGCGTTTAGTCTGACTTACATGACACGCATGTCATGATTTCCACGTGATGACCTGTCACTTATGCACCTTTTCACAGGACGGAAAAAAACACCGCCATGATGGGCTGTGCGCGGGAATACAAAGGCTAAGGGCTCAGCGTTGTCAGTGCATTTTCGAGGGGACGCGCCAATTTGCGCAGAGGGCTATGGCGGCACCCAAGGAGGCGTTTATGAAAAGGTGAATATTCGCCTGGCAGTCATGCCATACCTTACCAGTTTTGCAACACGTCATGTGAATGAACCCAACGCAAGAGCAGTAAGACCATGAAACCTAAATCACAACATTCATGACATACATGTCATAATTTTCATGTTATGGCTAGTTATTTATGCTCGCATACAGTCATCTTTCGCCATACCAATTTTGGAATCTATACCATTATCTAAACGGTCAGGAAAGCTAAAAGTCGTTGGCAGCTACATAGATAGATAGATAGATAGATAGATAGATAGATAGATAGATAGATAGATAGATAGATAGATAGATAGATAGATAGATAGATAGATAGATAGATAGATAGATAGATAGATAGATAGATAGATAGATAGATAGATAGATAGATAGATAGACAGACAGACAGACAGACAGACAGACAGACAGACAGGCAGAGACAGACGGACAGAGACAGACAGACAGACAGACAGACAGATAGATGGATAGATAGATAGATAGATAGATAGATAGATAGATAGATAGATAGATAGATAGATAGATAGATAGATAGATAGATAGACAGACAGACAGACAGACAGACAGACAGACAGACAGAGACAGACGGACAGAGACAGACAGACAGACAGACAGACAGATAGATGGATAGATAGATAGATAGATAGATAGATAGATAGATAGATAGATAGATAGATAGATAGATAGATAGATAGATAGATAGATAGATAGATAGATAGATAGATAGATAGACATCTCAGTTAAGAATGTTACTTAGATACTCTCCACGTGCTTATGCGCACACGCACACAGGATGCGACATCAGCCCTCAGACGTCGTCGCCCCGACACACCGCCTCAAGGGCGCAGTGTCCTTGGGCCTTGAATTCTGCTCGCGGATGCGTTGAGACAACGGTCGTGCGTCGTAGCCCTCAGTCAAGGTACTAACGTTAGCTGAAAAAGGCTTTTGAAAACGGGCCTTATTTTATATCTATTTCCGGCTCGAGTAGGACAATGTGCGGCGCCATCATGTTCGCTCGTTAAAGACGTCGATGCGTAATCTTCGTGCCGCTGAGCCACTCGAGCGCGAACCTCCGAGAGAAATAAAAGCGGTGCTCCGCGGCCTTCGACGACAGCGTCTGCTGACGTCACCGGCGGCTCGACAAATTTAGGTATTCTGTAACAACGCGCTCTGGCGGCGGTGAGTGCATGCCACCATTGCGCGCTATTCGATTGTGAGAAACGGAAAAAGCCGGTTCCTCTGCCCATCAGCGATTGTGACGCGCGCGCGTTGTCGGCGAGCTGTGTTGTCGTCGTTGCTAGGCCGCGCGGAATACGGGGCAACCTCCTCGCCGGTCAGGTACGTGCCGCTTCTTAGCTGCATGCAAGATGGATACTGTGAGGTTTATCGGAAAGCGCTCTTTTCTTTTTCTGAGTGCGTTCGCTTTAAGGTGGTTAATCACGTTCGTCGATTACGATTGTTTTAAACAGACAATGTATAGTAGCTGACAAAATCCGTACATTCGGCGATTTTACATAAATGGCCGCTGTTTCAATAACGCGAGTTATTTTCGTGTAACGTGCGTACTCGCGTCAGACAGATGATATACACGATCTCTCCGATGCTATTCACCGCGAGTTTACAGGAGCTGTCCAGGATTCGGAAGATTTATGGATAAAAGTTAATGGAGAGTATCCTAGTAGCCCAGCAATTCGCTGATCACATTGCCTTGATGAGAAACTCTGGGTACGAATTACAGCTCGTGATATCCGAACTGGACACGGATAGCAGAAAAGTAAGCCTGAAAATTAATATGCACAAAAAATATATGTGCAGCGTTTCGGCAGAAAACAGCACCTTGCGCTAGGTGGAAAGACGCTGGAAGTTGTAAAAATTCGGCAGATACAACGTACCTGGGAATCGACGTTATGCGAAGCAAGCGGAGGAAAGGCGGCCGTGTTGCAATTTTTTTAATTGAGCGATACGTCATGAAATGACGCTAAATATATTGTGACGATGAAACGCGTTTATTTACAGGAAATGGTTGAGATCGGTACAGCTCAGAGCCAGAAAACGGAGACCGAGCTGCTCGTGAGCCAGACCGCTTCGACCTCCTCCTCTTCATGCGCCCATCGAGGTGTGTCAATTCCCCCGTTCGCAGACGATGCCCACTGGGCGAGTCAATAGGAAGGTTGGTGGTGATATGGCTTGAGGCGCGCGACGTGTGTCAGCTGTGTCTTGCTAGAGCGCCGACCATTGCTTGTGACGCCGGAGATGACGTATGTGACGTCACTGAGACGGTCAATGACTACAAATGGTCCGGAGTAGCGGGCCAGAAACTTTTGGCATAAACCACGTTTGCGGACAGGTGTCCACAACCACACCAGGTCACCCTTTGTGTAAGCAACGGAGTGATGGTGGGCGTCGTACCGGGTCTTGGAGCGCTGTTGAGATGCAATGGTTCGAAGGCGTGCGACGCGACGGGCTTCTTCAGCGCGGCATAGTGACTCGGCAACCGATGTTTCCACATCTAACGTAAAAGGCAGAATGGTGTCGAGACAACTGCGAGGGGAGCGGGCGTAGAGCAGGAAAAAGGGCGCGTACCCTGTCGTCTCGTGTTTCGCGGTGTTGTAGGCGTATGTGATATAGGGCAGTACTTCGTCCCAGTTTTTGTGCTTGGCATCAACATAAATTGACAACATGTTCGTTAGCGTCCTGTTGGTCCGCTCTACGAGGCCATTCGTCTGGGGGTGATACGGGGTTGCGTGGCGGAATTGGCTGGCAGACAGGCGTAGGATCTCTTCAACGACGTCAGCGACGAACTGACGTCCCCGGTCGCTAATGACGACTCGTGGAGGGCCATGACGGAGAATGATATGCCGAAGCATAAACTGCGACACGTGAAAGGCTGTTGCAGTAGGTATAGCCGCAGTTTCTGCGTAGCGCGTCAGGTGGTCGACGCACACGATGACCCATCGATTGGCACTGGCTGAACGCGGAAACGGACCTAGAAGGTCGACACCAACAATCTCGAAGGGAGAGCTAGGAGGTGGTACGGGATGGAGAAGTCCGGGTGATGTAGTCGTGGGACGCTTGTGACGTTGACACTGTTCGCAACCCGCTACGTATTTTTCTGTGTCGCGTCGCATCTTGGGCCAGTAAAACCTTTGCTGGATGCGATGAAACGTTCTGGCGAAGCCCATATGCCCACTGGTTGCGTTGTCATGGCAGAACCGAAAAATTTGGGGACGTAGAGTGCGTGGAACTACCAGAAGCAGACGGGCGCCTTGGCCAGAATAATTCTTCTTGTAAAGGACGGCGTCATGAACTACAAAAGAGCTTGAACTGGCCGGGTCATTCGCGGAGGCAAACAGGTGATCTAAGCAATGATCCTCGTGCTGTGCTGTCCGGAAAGCCGCGATGTCAGGAAAATGAGAGTCGATAGCTGTGATAAAATCGTCAAAATTATCAGCTTCACACTCGGTCGTTGGTAGAGGAAGCCGTGACAGGCAGTCAGCGTCTGCGTGGCGATTACCGCTCTTGTAGCGGACCGTGAAGTTAAATTCTTGTAACCGTATGGCCCATCGCGCAAGTCGACCAGATGGATCACGTAGGCTCACCAACCAGCAAAGAGAGTGATGATCGGTGATGACTGAGAAACGACGACCGTAGATGTAGGGGCGAAACTTGTGTACGGCGAAAACGACGGCGAGGCACTCCAATTCGGTAACCGTATAATTACGCTCTGCCTTGCTCAGGGACCGGCTTGCATAGGCGACGACGTGTTCAGCATTGTTGTGTCGTTGAATAAGCACCGCGCCGAGACCAACTCCACTGGCATCGGTGTGGATTTCCGTGGAAGCAGAGGGATCGAAGTGGCATAGTATTGGCCCGGAAGTGAGAGCGAACTTTAGTTGCTTAAACGCTGACTCACAATTTGGTGTCCAGTGGAAAGGGACGTCCTTGCGCAGCAAGTCAGTCAGTGGCTGGGCCGTTTCAGCAAAATTAGGTACAAAGCGGCGAAAATAAGAGCATAGGCCCAGAAAGCTTCGTAGCTCGCGGATAGACTGTGGCTGCTTAAACTTGCTGACGGCGTCCACTTTCTGCGGGTCCGGCCTAACACCAGCTTTGTCCACAAGGTGTCCTAAAACCAGTGTTTGCCGTTCACCGAAACGGCATTTTTTTGAGTTCAGTGTCAAGGCGGCTTTCTCCAAACATGTTAGAACAACGTCAAGGCGATGATTATGTTCCTCAAAAGTTCGTCCAAAAATAACCACATCGTCCAGGTAACATAAACAAATTTCCCATTTAAGGCCTCTCAAGACGGTATCCATATAGCGTTCAAATGTTGCCGGAGCATTACACAAGCCGAACGGCATAACATTAAATTCAAATAGACCGTCTGGCGTTACAAAAGCCGTCTTCTCTTTATTAACTGGATCCATGGGAATCTGCCAATACCCGGATCGCAAGTCTACCGAAGAAAAGTAGGAAGCTGAATGAAGGCAGTCAATTACGTCATCAATGCGGGGGAGGGGGTACACGTCCTTCTTGGTTATAGAATTGAGACGCCGATAATCAACACAGAACCTCCAGGACCCGTCTTTTTTCTTTACCAAAATAACAGGTGCAGCCCACGGACTTGACGATTCTTGAATTACACCAGTGGCTAGCATCTCGCCAACTTGTTCAGCAATAACTTTGCGTTCGGACACGGACACGCGATAGGGCTTTTGTCGGAGAGGATGAGCAGAGCCAGTATCGATCTTGTGACGAGCGCGCGTGGTCGGTATCTGAGCCCTAGGCACCTTCCGTGCAAAATCAAATACTTTAGCATGTCTCGCCAGCAGTGCAACCAGGTCTTTGCGCTTCTGTGAGGAAATGGACTTGCTAACCATTTTTGAAAATTCAGCTTCCATACCAGAAGTTTCCGGACCCGCCCTTTCAAGATCGCTTAAAGCTCCAATGCAGGTGCTGCTCTGCTTTTCGAACAGGGCAAGGCGCATACCAGCCGGTAGTACAACCGACTCGGGTGAGCTGTTTATCACCCATAATTGAGCCGTCTCGTCTGCGAGAGATACAATGCATCGTGGTACAAAGATGTTTTTCTTGAGACAAGCTACAGGCAACGGCTCAATCACTATGTCACATGAATTCAAACTCGAGTTGGTTTCCGAAGTGGTCACTTGTACGCTGGCCGTGGACCACGCTGGCAGAAGTACATCTTTAGCTACAGTGAGGTTACCTTTCTCACAATCAGGCTGCTGGCCGAGAGTAGACAACAGAACCTCACCTGCTCCACAATCCACGGTCGCACGACACTCTCGCAAAAAGTCTATGCCAAGTATAACGTCATGCGTTGATTGAGCCAGTACTGTGAATTCCGCCTTGAACGTTTTACCGGCAACACTAACAGACGCAGTGCAGACGCCGACAGGACGCAAGAATGCGCCGCTCACTGCCCGAAATGTGGCAGGTTTGTCCCAGTGAAACATAACCTTACGGCCCAGTCGTTGCTTAAAAACTAAACTCATCACGGAAACACTTGCGCCAGTATCTATCAATGCCATCGTGGGAACGTCGTCAACAAGTACCTGAACCTTATTCTGAAGCATAGAAACTGGTGGAGGCATTCTTTGATGAAAATCGGTACGTCCAGCGACCTCACCTCCGTCGGCCGCGCTGGCTAGTTTCCCGGTGGCGGAGACGAAATTCGTGACCGGCGCCGTGGAGATGGTGACCGAGGTGGACGGGTGGTGGGCGGCGTTAAGCTGCGCACAGATCCGGGCGAATCACTCCGGTTGATCGGCTGGTAGGCGTGCCGCTCGTCAGTTGGGTTGGGGGGCCAGTAGGTGTAGTCAGGCCGTTGGCTTCGTTGTGCAAACGTCGCGGATCTCTGAGGGAATGTCGAACGTGGATTACGTCGCATTGGGCAAAATCGGGCGATATGTCCACGAACACCGCACTGGTAGCAGACGGGCCGTTCACGGGACATAGGGAACGTCGCTGGATGTTGAGGGTACGCGGCGCTCTGTTCCCACTGAGACGCAAAAGGAGGTGGATGGCTGTTGTAGCCGTAACGACTGTGGGGAGCATAAGGCGGCTCTACATAAGAAGACGTCGGTGGTGGAGCCCTTAGCTGAGGGCCGCGGTTGGGATAGCTGCGCTCCTCGAAACTCGTAGCATTGATACTTGTGGACGGTGTATCGCACGGTGGTTCTCGGGCGTTCAAGGGCGCGTAAAGGTGACGACGAAGTTCCTCACGTACAATGAGGCGAATCGTTGACGAAAGGTCGGTAGGCACGGAGTCTTGGCACACATCGACAGTGGCGACGGTCGTAACATTGGCAAGGCGTCCGAACTTCGTAGTGATGCGGCGAGTCTTCAGGGCCTCAAACGTTCGGCAGTGCCCAATCACATCGGCCACAGACTCAAGACTCTCCTTGCCGATAAGGAAGTGGTAGACGTCTTCCGCAATTCCTTTGAGAATGTGGCCCACCTTGTCCTCTTCCGTCATGTTGGTGTCCACACACTTGCACAGTTTCAGTACCTCCTCAATGTAGGTTCTGCATGTCTCACCACAAGCTTGAGCTCTCTGCGACAACATTTGCTCTGCACGTTTCTTCTTCGTCGCAGGGTCGCCAAAGCACTTCTTGATCTCCTCCATAAACTGGGCCCATGTTGTCAAGGTGTCTTCGTGATTCTCGAACCACACTAAAGCACTGCCATCGAGAAATAGACCCACGTGGGACAACTGGCTGGCCGCATTCCAGCCATTGGCTCGGCTCACCCGTTGATAGTGGCTGAGCCATTCTTCAACGTCATCGCCAGGTTTTCCTGTAAATGTGCGTGGCTCTCGGTAGTGGAAAGACGGCGCCCTCGCGACCGGCTGCTGGATGTCTCCGTCCAAGTTCATATCTTGAGGTAGTGGTGGCAAGCCCGCTAGTCGACGGCTGCGGCGAAGCTCGTGCTCTTGCGGTTCCGTCGTTAGTAGACGGCTGCTCTCCGGTCTCGCTTGACAGTAGCTGGCTTACCCCGGCACCTCCACCACAACTGTGACGATGAAACGCGTTTATTTACAGGAAATGGTTGAGATCGGTACAGCTCAGAGCCAGAAAACGGAGACCGAGCTGCTCGTGAGCCAGACCGCTTCGACCTCCTCCTCTTCATGCGCCCATCGAGGTGTGTCAATATGTACAAATGTTGCACGCGCAGACATATGTTGAAGGGTTTCAGATGTTTATATAACCAGTAACCAGTAGTTTGTACTTGCGCAACGATGTCAACTGGAACATGCGTATTAGCAACACCAGAAGCTTATATGAAGCGCTGATGCTCGCGAAGATGCTGGCCCTTGACACTGCTACATAAATCAACACCACAATTGTTGACCCGACGTGACAACTGTATCAAAGGAGTACATATTGTCGCTAGGTGAAAATAACAGAGCACAGGACGACGGTGCGACCAGAAAAGCGAGGTCTGTATTAACAGAACAAAAGAGCAGCCCCTTCGACTTCTTCTTTCTCAGAGGAATCGTTGGTGCTGTCCACGCTCATCACTTCGTCGTCCTCTGTCTTCTTGCCCGGCCTTTAGCCGTGACATTAGCCTCCGATTCAAGAAAACATCGTCCCGATGCTTTATAATCAAAGCGGTTTGTACTGGTTGGAAACGCATGAGTTCATTCGGCGAAATAAGGCTTCATGCGTACCACGTGCACAACTTCTGGAGCATACCTTCGACGCCTTGAAGAGTGCGCAGTATCAGGAACAACCTCATAATTAATGTCACTGAGACGTCGCAGAACTTTATGGGGACCGAAGTACCGTCTTAACAGTTTTTCTGAGAGGCCACGGCGCCGAATAGGTGTCCATATCCAAACTTTCTCTCCTGGCTCGTAGGAGACTGGTCGGTGACGAAGGTTGTGCCGTCTTGAATCGTAGTCCTGCTGGCGACTAATACGTAGGCGTGCAAGTTGTCGGGCTTCTTCGGCCAGCTGATTGATATAATCAGCATCCGTTTCAGCGTCTTCGCACTCGTGCGGCAGCATAGCATCCAGCATAGTGGTGACTTCACGACCATGAAGAAGGCGGAATGGCGTTGTTCTTGTTGTTTCTTGATAAGCCGTGTTATAGGCGAACGTGACATACGGCAAGATCTCATCCCAGTTTTTATGCTCCACATCGACGTACATGCAGAGCATATCCGCTAGTGTCTTGTTGAGACGTTCCGTAAGACCATTCGCTTGCGGATGATACGCCGTTGTTCGCCGGTGGGATGTGCCACTAAGTCTTAAAACTGTCTGTAATAGTTCGGCTGCGAATGCAGTTCCCCTGTCAGTTATTACCACTGATGGCGCACCATGCCTCAGCACCACATTCTCTACGAAAAATCGGGCTGCTTCACTTGCCGTGCCCCTCTCCAAAGCCTTGGTTTCGGCGTAACGAGTGAGGTAGTGGGTGGCTACTATAATCCATCTGCGACCTGCTGATGAGGTTGGAAATGGGCCCAAAAGATCCATTCCGACTTGAGCGAATGGAGTAACAGGCACGTCAATAGGATGGAGGAGGCCTGCTGGTTTGACGGGTGGAACTTTTCTGCGCTGGCAATCAAGGCACGTCCGAACATAGTGTTGAACGGTTGCCGACAGTCGTGGCCAGTAGTATTTCTGCCTCACTCTGCACAACGTACGCGTGTAACCCAGGTGGCCGGATGTTGGTTCATCGTGGCATGCCTGTAACACTAAGCATGTCTGCCACTTGAGGCCTGATAGTACGGTGTCCATTAGCCGCTGAAACGTTGCCGGTGCTGAGCACAAGCCAAATGTTAGTACCTTAAATTCAAAAAGGCCATCAGGTGTCACGAAAGCTGTTTTCTCCCGGTCTCTTTCATCGACTTCTATCTGCCAATACCCACTCCTTAGATCCATCGACGAGAAATAACGCGCGTGCCGTAGTCGATCGAGTGAATCGTCGATACGTGGAAGTGGGTAGACGTCTTTTTTTTGTCACCCGATTCAGCTTGCGGTAATCCACGCAGAAACGTAAGGTGCCGTCTTTTTTCTTCACTAATACAACCGGCGAAGCCCAAGGGCTTTTCGACGGCTGAATAACGTCGTCTTCAAGCATCTGTCGCACCTGCTTTTCGATGGCTTCACGTTCTCGCGGAGCTACCCGGTACGGGTTTTGCCTGATGGGTCTGGTCATGTCGTCCGTTATAATTCGATGTTTCGTCAGCGGCGTTTGACGGACCCTGGAAATCGAAGAGAAACAATCTTCAAACTTGTTAATAAGCTGCATGATACTTTGCTTCTGCGCCGGCAGCAAACTTGGGCCAATATCAACAGATAGAGGTGCAGGGGTGAGATCAGTTGAATTATCTTTTTCAAGAGTTAGGCAGTCTGTCATCTCGGCGAGCTCTTCCACGTACGCGACTGCCATGCCCCTCGTTAGACGTCGGCGTTCAGAGCTGAAGTTTGTAATAAGGACGTGCGTGTGTCCGCATTTTATGCTTACGACGCCTCTTGCGATAGATAAACCATGGCTGAAGAGCAGTGTTGGAATTTGCTCGGCGATGTTTACAGAGTCGCTCGACGTGTCACATGTCACAGCCACGAGTGCACTCGACCGCGGTGGGATGGTCACGTCGTCTTCGAAGAGACGCAAAGGCTGACGTCGCTGGTCTGTACAGGGCACATCCGAAACTTGATCTGGGGCCGTCCAAAACGTAACCGATCTCTCAGGAATGTTGATAATGGCACCGTATTCACGCAAGAAGTCCATGCCCAAGATCAGGTCTTTGCAGCACTCCGGTAAAATTACGAAAGTAGCGACGAAATCTGAACTGCCGATATTAGTTCGAGCTGTACATTTGCCTGTCGGCGTCACCAATTAATTCCCTGCGGTTCTAATGTTTGGTCCCGTCCATATTGTTCTTACTTTCTTTAGGCAGTCGGCGAGTTTACGGCTGATAATAGAGAAGTCCGCACCAGTATCTACCAGTGCTGTTATTGGGCGTCCGTCTATACAAATGTCTAGATTGGCGCTTACGATTTCCGTTGATGTCGGTGACGTCGTATTGTCCTTGGTATCGTGCGTCGTACGATCCGTGGTATCATTCGTCGTATCACGTCGTAGAGAAGATGTTGGGGGTGTGTTAGCATCTCGACGGGCGGCAACCTTCCCCCCAAAGGTCGCAGCTGTTAGTTTCCCCGACGAGGGCTAGGAGATCTGCCCCGGATTACCTCGGAGTACCTGCGCTGCGGCGGCGAGTTCGGTGCAGGTGAAGGAGAGCGGGGTCGACGATACGGCACTTCGGGTTGCTGTGCTTGCGGGCCTGCACTGCTGTCACGGCGGTTATCGAAATAGGCACGAGGGGAGGTTTGTAGAAAGTTATGATGTCTAGGGTCACGGTACGGGCAATGGCGGAAAATATGGCCGGCTTCTCCGCAATGAAAGCAAAGTGGTCGACGGTCGACGGTGCGCCACAAGTCCGTCTCACGGATGAATGGTCGACTGGTGGGCATACCCTGCGACCAAGATGCAGATGTCGGCGGAGTGTACATTGGCGCCGTTTGCATAGGCACGTTGGACTGTGGATACGGCTGCGGCGGATTGGGAGCTGGGGCCCACGGCTCGTTGTAAGGCCCTTGGCTGACGTCACGATAAGCCAGTGGTGACGAGTTGTAGGACACTGGAGTGTGTCGACGGACAGCTGATGCGTAGCTCACAGACCGCTGGTCTGAGGGCGATTTGGGCAACGAAAATGTCTGGCGGAGTTCTTGCCGCACAACTTCTACAACACAAGCCATGGTATTTTCTTGCGGAGTCACAAGGAGGTTCTGGATCTCCTCCCGAACGACCTCACGAATGAGTTCGCGCAGAGAACACTCACTACCGGCACTCAAAGCAGAGAGACTGGGAGATGTTTTGATTGGTTGGTCATGGTATCGGCGCCGTTGCTGCAGTGCTCGCTCGTTTGTTGTAGCCTCTTTGACAAATTCGGCTACGCTTGTTGGTGGGTTGCGTAGGAGACCGGCAAACAGCTCTTCCTTGACGCCTCTCAACAAATGTCGGAGTTTTTTATTTTCAGGCATCTCGGGGTCGGCCCGCTGAAATAGGCGGGTCATGTCTTCCGCAAACATGGCGACGCTCTCGTTTGGTTTCTGCATGCATGCCTCGATGAGCTGCAAAGCAGAATCACAGCGGTCGGTGTTTGCGAATGTCCCGAGAATTTGCTGCCGAAATTCTTCCCACGAAGACAGCGTTGACTCGCGGTTCTCGTACCACGTACGAGCGCTGTCTGCCAAAGTAAAGTAGACGCGCGATAGCTTTTGTTCAGTTGGCCAGCGGTTGGCTTTGGCGACTCGCTCATACTGGGCTAACCAGTCCTCGACGTCTTCATAAACCTCACCGTGGAAGGTCTCAGGAATTAGAGGCTGATCAACAGTAAGCTGTGAAGGCCCTCCGGTAGCCATTTCTCCCGGTACGGTGTGTTGCTGGAGAAGTTCGAGCGGGATCACCTCGGGACTCAGGCCTCGCTGTCGGCGACTGTAGCGGTGGACAGGAGTATCCACTGCAGGAACGGATTGCGGTGGTGGACTCGATGTGCTAGGGCGCGGAGGTGTCCCAAGCATCAGTTGGAGAAGTCCAGCACCTCCACCAATGTCGCTAGGTGAAAATAACAGAGTACAGGACGACGGTGCGACCAGAAAAGCGAGGTCTGTATTAACAGAACAAAAGAGCAGCCACTTCGACTTCTTCTTTCTCAGAGGAATCGTGGGTGCTGTCCACGCTCATCACTTCGTCGTCCTCTGTCTTCTTTCCCGGCCTTTAGCCGTGACAATATGTTTATAAAACTGGGTAGGCAGCACTGCAACCGCTATGGACGTTTCGCGAAGATTAGCGCCTATTTGAAAAGTATAGTTCCGAGACCTGGCGTAGCTCTGTGGTAGACGGCTTCTGGCGTAGCGATCTCGCCACTGGTACCCATATCTTCCTCCATCGATTCTTGAATGTCCTGCTGGCCGCCTGTTGCGGCCAACTCCTCGGATTCTTTCGTTGAGTCTTTGCCATCTTGCGTTGTCGCGTCGGCTGTCTCTTCTCCAGTTGCCTGAACCGCGGCGTCGGGTCCCACGGCGTTGCTGCCAGGGGCCAACTTCTCAGCCTCTTCGGCGTCCATTAGATTATCTTTGGCGTCGTCTGTTGGCAGCACGGTCTTCGTAACTCTGGCATAACTCCTGACGCAATCTTGACTTTCATGACCAAACGCTCGGCATACACCACAGCGGGGAGTCTGGCAGTCTCGTCGTATATGTCCTTGCATGTGACACCTTAGGCAAAGCGGTGCCTGTCCCGGGGCCACAAGAAAGACGGTGCCCTCTCCAATCTTAAAAAGGTGCGACAAGTCTTCGAGCACCACGCCTTCCTTCAGTTTCAGTCGCACCATCCTCGTCGTCGATATCGCGTGTTCAAAGCCCGCGACGGTCCAGTTGTCGTTGGAAACCTCCAGAACTTCACCAAACTCACCGAACGCTTGTCGAATGCTCTCATTCGAGACCGCAAAGTCAATCCAGTGGATTTTCACGGTTACATCATGTTGGATAGGGTCGATGATAGTACAGAAGCCACCTTTGACTCGGAGTCCACCTGTTTTGAGTAATGCATCTTTGTCATCCTTGCTTCGCATCTTCGCCAGCCAGATGTGACTCATCTGGAAGGCTCCAATTCCAGTGATCGCCTTGATGAGTCCCACTTCTTCCAACGGGGCCCCAAAGTCTTCCAACCGGTATGGTCTTTTTTTCCAAATACCCGTGCAGAAACACACACTCTTCCATACTGTCACCCGACGGCAATGTAGGCAACAAAAACCGGTAATCCGATGGTGCAGAAGGGAACCTAACACCGCGGCCAGCAGCGGCCGCCGAAGCACCTCGCACGGAGCGAGCCATCACACGTCCGTCTCCCACCGAAGTCTCCGGAAGCGACCACGGGACGCGGCAAGCGTTACCGAGTGGAGAGCACGGAACGCAACCTGAAACGCCCGCAGCGTCTGTGGCATCGCGTCACGGGCGCTAAGAGTAAAAAATATGCCCTCGAAACCCGGTCGGCGTCATCGTCGCCGGTTCGGGGACAGGATCTAGACGCGTAAGACCCCGGTTTTCCCACTGCACGGTATACGAGACACGGTAAGCGCAGCATTGTAGTTTTCATCTTTGTCATCAACATGGCTAGCTTGACTGCGCCTTTACGCATTGGTACGCTGAATGTACGTGGTCTAGGAACGCGTCGCAAACAGTCCCAGTTGAAACGCTTGATGCAAGAAAAAGACCTTGACTTGCTCGCGGTCCAGGAGACTAAAGTTAGTACTGAGGACGCGACTGATAGCTTGGTAGCAGAATTTTTGTTGCGGTACAATGCGTGTGTGAGCTATGCAGTGGGAGCATCAGCCGGATGTATTATTTTTGTCAAGAACTCTCTTGGTATTGTAGGGGAAGAGGTCAAAAGTTGCCTACATGGGCGTTTTGTTTTGTGTGACTTTTGTTACGGGAACACTAAATTTAGAGTTATCTGTGTATACGCACCTACAAATCCGAGAGACAGATGTTTGTTTTTTCGGGAAATGCAAGCGTACTTTGAATGTCAAAAATGTGTGGTTCTGTTGGGTAACTTCAATTGTGTTTTAACCCAAGAAGATTGCACGTATACTGCTAAATTAGGTGATGAAAGCGATCGTTTGCTTAGAGACAGCCTTAATAAGTACTTTTTACATGACGTAGCTCTGTTTGCGATGGGTGGCAGTCGCCAGCACTTCACACATTTTCAAGGTTCGAGTCACGCACTACTAGATCGAGCATATGTTTGTTCATAGATAGTACCTTTATGTCAGAACTATGACGTTTATGCTGTTTCCTTCAGTGATCATTGCTTAGTTTTGTTTGAGATAGGTAGAAAGTGCAAAAAGAAGGTTGTATGGGAAACATGGAAGCTGAATGCTAAGATAAATACGCATGAAGGGTTTGTCGAGGCCAGGATTCTGGCCCACGAGGGGCTAGTTCGTTAAACGTCCACCAGGTGCCGCATGAAGTTGAACCCTCCCCCTCGTTCCCTCTTTTCTCCTCCCACCACGGCACTGACGAGTTCCCTACGGAAGTGGCCTCGCTCTTCAACCTGTTCTCGCCCGCCCCTCATTGCGGGAACCAAAGAATAGGGACCCGCTGTCAGTGCATTCTTACTCACGCCGTTCAAGAGCCGGCCTGTGTAGAGTACGCGAACAGGTTCCGGACCAGCCATGAACAATTTTTCAGACTGATGACTTCTTTTTTTTTTTCTTGCCTTGGTTGAATTCGAGTCCTCACAGTTTTGATATAGTCATAGATAATTTATATACGAAAAAGCTAGGACCAACTGCATTACATTCTTTAGTTTTTTTTCTCGTCGTAGGTAATCTATTGTAATCATAATATCAGGTTCAATACTTAATTTGTGGCTAAGCCATATTACTTTCCGACCCAAACTTTCTGTAGGGCAGAACAAAGTTTTTAATCTTGTTTTTTTAGCTACTAGGCTATTGAAAAGCACGCAAAAAATTAAGAAAGATGTTAGTAGAACGATTTTCACAGGAGAAGCATGTCCAGTATATTGGACACTGGGATTAATTTGTTGAACAAATAGGTACACATATTCTGCTATTCTCTTAGATAGAGCGCTGCTTTTGGCCCTGTTAGGTTATTAGTCTTATATAACAAAAGCGGGGTTTGTTTTGTCCCGAGAAAAAGTTGATCCTCTTCGCTGATCCTCTTCATGCTCTTGATATATTCCCAGCATGCCCCAGTTTTATTTTTATGACTGGGCTTGAAGAGTGTCACGTCAAGCCACCTCTTGTTTTCTTTTTTTCCTTCTAAATTGAGCACGATGTGCACCAATTGCATCTTGGTGTGAGTGTACTGGACATAGGTAATTTTCGCATTGCCAGCAAAGTTTTTATTAGAAAAACTACATTTTTGCAACAACGTATCAAAAAAACATGACAGAACTCATACAATTTAAATCATTTCAATGGTGCAAAGATATGTCCTGAAATACTTTTGTATACTTGAACGCATCATGCGCACGCAGTTTCGCGTAGATTACGCAATTACTTCTAGTGCCCGATAAATAGGTGGAGCTGAAGGGTGAACTACACCTAAAAACATCTTACTCGACTCTTACAGAAGCTACCAAAGTGGTTTTAGTTCTGACTGTAGCTCTGCTTACTTTTATTTATCACTTTTACCGTCATGTTTTTGTCAGCGACTAAGTATATGTACCACCTTGCTGAAATCCCCAAATGGTGATTGCAGTAACTGCAAATAAATAGTAATAATAAATAATGTGTTCAATACATTAGTCAAGGGGCAGGAAAGGAATGTGCTTGTTAACTACATAGTAAACGCTCCGAGATTGTACTGTTTGGTTATCCTTTGCGGAAGCTCTTTCGCTTTCTTATTTCTTCATAGAGCTTATTCTTTGCGTCGATGTGCGTAAGGAGCTAAGTATAGTTCCATTGAGAAAATAGCACCAGATGCTCGGGACCGACAGCACAGTGTAAGCTGAAGAAGCGGCTTTCGTAGAACTTTTTGTAATTTAGTGTTAACCTCTCATTTGCTGGCATCTCATTGCATGTGTCTGATTTTATAAGGTACTCAGCATAGTTCCGTAAACTGTACTTCAAACAATGCCTGCTTCAAGGGACAGCGTGTGCATGATTGTTTTTCCACTACTACCTGACAACATTTATTTAACGAGATTCGCAACTTCAGATTATGCAGCATCGTGTGTTTAACAAAAGATTTGCTACACCTAGAACTATTGTGCCTTTATGTTTTTGGCTCATTTCAATCGCCTTGATATATTACAAATAGTAATAGATAAATTATTTATGCAACACTTCATCTGGCAAGATTTCATTGCGACATGTGAAAGGAAATTTCATAGCGTTATTGCGCACATTAAAACTGCTTTATGCAACAGATAGTCGAATGTGCAACGATCTCCGCATTATTGATAAATGTGTTGAAGGCCTGTGCACCAATAAAAGAGCTATCGAATGGGGTCCTTGGCGTACGATGTAAGGGCTAGCATGCTTAACTTATAAGCAATTTTAAACCCACACTGTTTATTTAGGTGTACATCTCAAGTATGTAGTGCTTCCCCTCGCCCCCGGATGTTGTCGGAATTCAGAGCTTGATTTTGCGATAGAAGAGTGAATGCACCATAATTATTGCCTATATTAGATTGGGAAATATTGATGATAATCCACCTTTTCACTCAATGGTCTCGCTGATGTGTTTGTAAACATGGCAACGGCAGGAACACTAATCATGCTGCAGCCAAGAAAAAAAAAGTGATGCAGAACATTTTTATTAGTCTATAAAACACGTATTTATTGATAATATTCCATTAGTTGTTAACGTGAGGTCATTACTGGCAGAAATATGCTTTGATTTTCCTTCCAGGAAGAAAGAAAACTGATGTTCACGTTTGGTGCCATCGTATACAGTGTTACAGCTTCGATCCTCCCACAGTTTAGACAAGAGCGTAGGATGAAAATTTAGGTGAATTACATGCTTGATACATGTAGCATTTTATTTTCAACGGCAGAGTGTTTAAACTTCATTTCCAGCCTGGCCCGACGGCCTCTCCGAACTTGAAACACATGTGTCAGCTAAGCGTAAACAAAGCATTGATATATATATATATATATATATATATATATATATATATATATATATATATATATATATATATATATATATATATATATATATATATATATATATATATATATATATATATATATATATATATATAACGAGCCGATAGACTGATGTAGCAAGAAGGGAGAAAGAAAACTGAGGAAGAGGTAAAGTAAATGAAAGGAATTGGGGTAGGCCACCAGCATCGTTGCTTCCACAGTCTTCTCATGTGCGCCAGTAAAATCTACTTTTTTTTTCTTAAGCTCAGCAATAACGATCGTTTATATATTAATGCTATACAATTCGCATTTCTTCGCACAGTGCTGAAGCGCCCGAAGTGGTCTAGTTTGTAAATGTTACAAAGGGAAGCGACAATAAAATGCATCATGAAACTAGAATTGCATTTCTGTTGATAAGCCTGCCTTTTTTTAAACTGTTCACCGTACAGGTAGGTGAACACACTAAATGCTCATATTAAAATATTGATCACAGATGGTAGGGTTACATTCTTGGTGCTGAGGTGTACGTGACGAACTACTGGAGGAACAGCTGAGTTTTAGTGCCGGAAAGCAACACAGTAACACAATATTTACCTACGGCATTTGTTTTTTCAATTATGGTATACAACAACATAAATCACTCCAAACATTTTTTTCAGTTAGTTTGCCTTTATTAATACATCTCGGCAACCTGGTTTTACATTTATGAACGAAAACGTTCACTCTTTACACTTTTGTGACGCCCCCTCGAGAGGTACAAACTGACAAAAATATTACCCAGCGTTGTGCATTTAGATAGCTCTTGTTTTCTTTCCGTTTTTTGCCTGCGTTTTTGTTATTTAAGCAGGCGTCCCCATGGGTAGAAAACGATCACTGTACCGTGTAGAGGGACCCGTGAAAGACACACTACGCGACAACCTTCCCTCGCTGGTCACCCCACTGGCAGAAAAATAGTTGAAGCCAGCCAAGCGCATTGTCATCCCATATGTGCCGGGCGTCAGTGAAGAGCTCTCCGCGATTCTCGGAAAATCAGGGGTCGAGGTGGTTCGCAAGCCTGCTTCGACGCTCACCCGCTTGCTACCAAGGCCGAAGGAAGAAGCAACACGAGCGAGTAGCCTGCAAGTTGCCGTGTTCAGAGTTTCCAGCCAGCTACGTGGGCGAAAGCGAATGTTTGCATTCAGAAAGCCCGTGGAGCGGCCGAAAGGCTTGGACTGGCGTTCCTGACGAGGGAGTCAGCCGCTGAGCGCTAACGTGCGCCTTGCCGGGCAGCAATAAACTTCCGCTCCCACTCGTTAAGATTACGCCAACTTAAGAACGACGTCAGGAAGGCAGAAGTGCAACGCGGCGCTTTTGCAGAGAGCTTGAGCAGCCCGACCATATGATCGATTTCTACAGCGTTTCTGTTATAGAAACAGAGAGGAATTTCGGAAGGAGGTCCTTGCGCGAGTCCTGACACATTTACAACACGCCAACAAACTTGAACCGCTATCTAGGAACAATCTCCTCTGTATGCGTTCACGGCTTCGGAAACGTGTTGGAAATGGAGAAACACAGTTTTGGCAAAACAAGACACGGATATGTTTTGTGACAAACACAGACAGATCCTGAGGAAGTACCAAGTCGTTCCTCACACCCCCGGCCCTCTCCGAACTTCCCAACTTCTTAAATCTTCTACCGAGCCCGACAGATTTCTGCCAAAATGCTTACATTTAAGCTTATAGAATTCACACTCCACAAATTAACGACCTCCAAAAAAGCAAAAATAAACAAAAAATGTAGTGTGTAGTGCAGGCTGCTAAAATGTTGCTGTTGATTTAGAAATATTTACTTAAACGTCGTATATATATATATATATATATATATATATATATATATATATATATATATATATATATATATGTGTGTGTGTGTGTGTGTGTGTGTGTGTGTGTGTGTGTGTGTGTGTGTGTGTGTGTGTGTGTGTGTGTGTGTGTGTCTCAATATCTGCATGTGTTTTGCTTTGCTAATAAGCACCTGAAGTAGCAGATTTATACTTTGTGTAATTGAGTTGCTGCTTTGGTCTGCGTTCGTGCCATCGTCATTCATGGAGCGTGCTTGTCTCGGAAGTTGATACCACGAAGAAATAAGTGAACGAATTCAAGCATACCCGCCTAGGTTTTTGTAAATTGGCTAACTTTGGCAACGTTGGTCGATATGAAAGCGCGGAGATACTTTTGTAGCACCCGAAAAGCTAAAGCATTACAAAAAAATCTGGTGGGGGTCAGAACCCCCTCATTCACATATAGTTACCATCCTGAACGTCGCCGAAGTGCACGTTGAAGGCCTTGAGGCATCTACTAGAGCACTGTGTGCTTAGTAAAAAAACTCTTGGCACACACAGAATATCCTAAATGTGAAGGTGTTATCGCTCAGCGTGGGAACTATGTAAACTTCTTTTACCGACATTGTCCAAGTCCCGTACCTCTGAGGCTGTGCTTCTGAATCATGGTGCAGTGTATAATACTGAGCAAACACTTGTACTCGAGCAAATATAGGAATAGATGACAGTGATGTCATCAATCGTATGTTTTCATGAGTCTTTCTGTCGTCGGAGTTTTATAGCTGCCACCACAAACCGAAGCACAGTAACCAAACTTGTACTCAATTCGTAGTCAATTTGTAGAATTGAGTCATGTAAAATACTCCGAAAATAATGAGCCTGCAATAAATTCCGAGAAAAGTGAAATATTCCTGTCATTGATAGAGTGGTGGCCTATAGCAAGAAACATACCTGCAAAATACGACGCAGTTCACTTGTAATCAAACATGCACTGCAAATCAATCTTACGATATATTTTGTAATGTGTCTACAAATATAAACATCTTTGGATACTTATTGTGTGCTCTTCATGAATCAATAAGAAATAAGTTTTCTTTAATAACACAAACACCTCAATATAATGTGTGAAACGCATGTGCATGTCCCGATTAACATGTAAAAAATTATGCTGTGCAAATCTGCAAACTTTACCTACAAACGAATGCAGATGTCGAGATCATAACAATACAAGGTACGTATATGCATGCACAATATAATGTTATATTCACTGTGGAGATAATCAAAACAAAGAACGAAAAATGAAATAATTACATTAAAAGTACTGTTGTTTTTTGTCCTTATCAAGCCTCAACACTTTTCTTGGTGTGAAAAAGATCCTATCACCGTTTCGGGACGATAAATTAATAAAGCTACATCTTTCAGTTCTCTCAAGCATAGAACCATGGTAGTGCGATGAACACCTCATTACTATGAAAACTAACTACAGCTGCGAAAATTGTACGGACGCCTGGCCTAGGCAGGAGTGCGTGGATGCATGTGTTTATGTACGCGCACACATACAAACTACACGCATGAACATAATGAAGTATGGTGAAACACCTGCTCCCCCTTCATTCTAGTAAAAAAGTTTCGTACACTGTGCTGCCCCAGACAAATTGAAAAATCAACATATAAAGAAACACGAATATTTACATATAAGCAGACGCTTACAGCCATGACGTAAGTACGAATAGGATAAAAGAAAGTGTCATCAGCAATACTCATATTCGTAGTAGCCTATGCTACGTAAAAGTTTATTACGTGCTTTTAAACGACCCCATAACCACAGTATTCCTCAAGAAAAGCAAGAAAATCATGATCGGTAATGCGCTCAGTAAGAGTTAGAATCTCTTGTATAGGATTCGCGGCACTTTCATAATAATAAAGAAGTAGAACGAAAACAAAATAATAAGGCTTAACGTATAATATCTTTGTTGTTTGAGTTCTGCGGACAATATCGCGCTTTTTAGTAATGCCGGCGATGATTCACGAAAAAAAATAATTTGGAGATGTAAAAGAAATACACGTTAAAGTATGAGGGGCCCGAAAGAAAACAAACTAAAGAGGGGCCCGAAGAAAACAAAGATAATGTTAGGCGGTCTGGTGAAAACGCGGAATTAGGGGACTAACAATAAAGCCACTCTCCCACTATGCTTCTCTCATTGACCAAAAAAAAAAAAAAAAGGTTAGGTTGATTCGCAATTATCGTTAGTCATTTGTAACACATGCACGGCAATCATAATGCCGAAAAGCTTCAAGCAGAAATTCAAAATATTTCAGTAATAACTTGCGGGCCTAAAACACGAATAAACTACTGCACGCGACCTGAAAAGCATCACGAGACTTGAGTGGTACCACAAGATCCAATAAACTTTAGATATAGAGAGGGTGGACACGCCCACACGCACGCATTGCTCATCTCACAATAATAAATGCGAAGCATTGCAGTAGTTGTCCCAGCAAGATGTGTTACCATCAGCTTTATGACTGACCACTCCACGGCATCTACAACAGCGGAACTAGCTGCTTTGCGTGCTGCACTTTGTGTGGTCAATCAGGAACCACCGCAACAATGGTCGATTTTCAGCTACTCAAGGGCTGCCCTACAATCTGTGCTCTCAGCAATACGTTGCGGTCCGTACAAACAGCTTGTTTTCAAAATTCGATGCCTCCTCCACACTTCACAAGAGAAAGGGGATCATGTGACGTTTCAGCTGCCAAGTCACTGCGGCATCATAGGGAACGAACATGCCGATACTGCCGCGCGTGCAGCCCTTGAAGGAACACGAGAAGAAGCCATACCCCTTTCGCGGAGCGATGCTGCCAGTAATCTTCGACGACTTGCGCGTGAAATCACGTTTTCACTATGGTGCCCACCAAGCATCGATGCGAATCGTCAACACCACCTGTCCTCTTTGATGACTCTCCGCATGCCCACTGGACTCGACCGAAGAGAAGCCACTCTTCTTCATCGCTTATGGCTAGGAGTGGCATTTACAAAATCTTACTCCTTTGTCATAGGAATCGCCGACAACGCTCTCTGCGATGCCTGTCATTGCGAAGAGACGCTACACCACATCCTGTGTGACTGTCCGCTGTATGCCATCCAGAGACAGTCACTGGCATCCATTTTTGCGCACATCGACAACAGCCAAATGTCTGTGGACACTATTCTGTCAAGTGCCCGAGAGAAGACATTGCAACAGAAGGCGACAAAAGCTCTGTTAAAACTCCTACGCGACACGGACTTGAACAAGCGGCTGTAACAGCAATGTCACACACAGCGAAAGACAAGACTGGACTATGACTGAGTGTGAGCGCGTGTGCTGCCGAAAGTTTTGAGTTTGAGTTTAGTTAACCACGTGACAAGTACACGAAAATACACTGTATACGTGCTTTGGTGCGAAGGGAAAAAAGCTGCATTTCACAGCTTGACTGGCCCCTCCACCCAGAAAAAAAATCTAAACTACAAGTTTACAAAAATACAAAAATTACAGGCAGCGGAAAGCGACAATACAAAAAGAAACACGCATGTGGCCCATGACAGCAAATAATAGAATGACAACTCTGAAATACATACAAAAATATGCATTACAAAGCAATGTATGAAAGAATAAAAACGGAATAACCATTACAGAAATCACCCAACATTCATTTACAACACAATCAGCACATCCAATTTAACATTTCAGTTTTAGACAATATGCAGATTATCAGTTGTTAGTTTCCATTTGTTCATCACACTTGGAAGGCGGTAACGTAATGTTTATCCCTCTTCCCTCTCTGCTTTCTATCTTTCATCTCCCCCACCCCCCTCCCATGCGCAGGGTTGCAAACCGGCTGCCTATAGGCTGGTTAACCTCCCTGGCATTCTTTTCCTCCCATTTTCCTTCCTTCATTTTTTAGCGACCTTCGGCGACTTTCAGCGTATCTATCTAGCCGCCTACGACTTTTAGCTCTCCTGGCCGTTTCGATAATGGTATCAATACCAAAGTTGGTATGGCATAACATGACTGTATGAAAAACATATTTTACTGGTCATAACATGAAAATCATGACATGTATGTCATGAACGTCATGATTTACATTTCATGGTCTTGTAGCACTTGCGGTGGTTTCGTTCACATGACATGTTGAAAAACTGGTATCGTATAGTATGATTGCATGGCGAACACAAGCGACATACTTAACATGAAAATCATGACACGCGTGTCATGTAACAACATGACTACATGCCACGCTCATGGTGTGCTCGCGGCCGTTTCGCTAGCTTCACATGTACCAAACTCGGTATTACGCGACGCGAACGGACAACATAGGTAAATGACACATCCAAACATGATAATCACGACATGCGTGTCATGTAACAGCATGACTACATGCCACACTGATGATGCGCTCGCGGCCGTTTCGCTAGCTTCACATATGCCAAGTTTGGTATTACGTGAAGCCAATGGATGACGAAGATATGTGACTGGTGCAAACATGATAATCATAACATGCGTGTCATGTGAGAGCATGACTACATGCCTAAGTCAAGGCGACAATACATTTTGACGTGACGCGGTGCGCGTGCTCTCCGGCATTTATTTCGTCGCGTCACGCTGGCGTTGCCCGTCACCCCCGGAAGCTTTTCAGGCCTGCGCGTCACGTGACGTGACGTCGACGACGTCACATCGCGCCGGCCGGCCGGCCGCCCTTCGCTGGGTGGCTGCGCCAGCCGCGAGCGCTTGCCGCGAGAGCCCTTCACGCCTACCGACTCGGGCGAGGTGCCATGACACCATGTCCGCACGATTTATCAAGGTATCGATTGATTGTATGGTTTAACGCGCCGACGCAACGCAGGCGATGAAGCGCGCCGTAGGGGAGGGCTCAGGATCAAGTTTGACTACCTGGGAATCTTTACTTTATTGTGTGCCGAAATCTCGTACACACGGGCGTTTTCGCTGTTCGCCTCCATCAGAAATGCGGCCGCCGCAGCCGGGTATCGAAACCGCGCCCTAGTGCTCAGCAGCGCTACGCCTTAGCCACTGAGCCACCGCGGTTGGGGAACTTATCAAGGTATCAAGAAATAATGAATATCATGAATGGAATAATGCATATTTATTTATCACAGCCAGACGCCGTCTGTACAAATATCACAGTGCGCATTGTTCTCGGTCCAGGCAGACGACAGGCAACACAAGATGTTGCCCATAATGCTGAAAATATGCCAAAAGTAAAAAACACAATATCTTGCCATATAAAACTCAAAACAAAACAGATTGTAACAGCAAAAACATCCCCGAGCTTTGGAACAGAAAAAGCACACTTTCATTTAAATTGTAGGTTAGAGGAAAACATACCATTCGTTTATCATAGTAGCAGTAGCAACACAAGGTATCAGGTTCAAACACTTGCCAAAAAATACAATACATAAGAACACTGGTGACTAAATTGTGGTCCACAGCATGATAAATGACAGAAAGAAAAGTAATTGTACTGCCACAGGTAGGTGCATGTCCTAGGGAAAAAATCAAACAAAAATCTAAGAAAAAACAAATCACAGTTCACAACATGTCTGTACACAGAGTGCACAAGGAAAGTGTACACAGCTTAGGTACCAAAACGGACTGTACAACTGCTACAGTAGGCACCGAGGCAGTTCGAATTAAAAAAAAAGAAAAAAGTACACCACTTTTAAAAGCTAACAACTTGTAAAGAGATACAAAACTGGAAACAAGGCTCATTTTACATAAGGCAGAAGTATACCAAGGAAATCAAGTCATGACATGCAATCAAATACACTCTGTGCAGTTTCACAAGAATAAATGTGAAGAGCTTTGCAGAAAGGAGTAGTAGCTGCTCCTTAATAAAGTTCACCGTCTCTTTCTTGCCTTCATCAATGCTGGCTTCCAATTCGTCCAGAAGGGAATGTATTGCTTGAGCCAGGTGGCGATAAGTGCAGCGCTCCTCAGACAGCATCGACAGGTTGTTCAAAATTTCCAACAAGAACTTACTTTTTGAACTGAGTCTGGTACAACAGCGCTACCAAGGTTCTTGATTGGTGAACCTTGATAGCAGGCAAAGACTTCAAGGTTTGCAAACACGGTCAATGACGCATTCAAACAAGATTCACGATAGTCGATAATGTTCAAAAACATGCAGCACTCTTCTTTATGAATCACAGTCCACTTCACTGACACAGTCCACACACACTGACACCACACACACTGACACAGTCCACACACACTGAATCACAGTCCACAGACACTGACACCCCTTGCAGGCGAGCCCTTGGTTCTTCGAGGGACGAAAACCGGTCTCGTTCTTGCTCCGCTTCATATGACGCCAGCGACTCTTCTACAGCACGGGCGCGTTGGGAGGCTTCTTGTCGGCTCCTCTTGGCGACAGGGGTTTCTCTCGTGCTCTGGTCTCGTACTGATAGGTAGGACGGACAGCCGGGAAATACCGTTGGGACAGATCCAGGACGCAACCGTGGTACTGGGAGTGCAACTTCAATAACTCTCCCTGTCCTTGGATCCGTGTACGATGTCGTCTTCTCGATGCATGAAGCGTCGCAATGATCCGCGCACACCTGCACAAACGTTTCAAGAACGTCTGAGACGCCACTTCTCAAAAGAAAAAAATGCGCTCCCGTTTGCATGACCGTGTTTACAGTCCGTGTAGCTAAAACAAAGTCTACCTACGTTTCGCAAGCATCTAAATAAAAGCGCTGCGCTAAGCGGTACAAGCAACATGAAAGGAAACACGGGAGCGTGATGTCACCGCACTCCACGAAGCGCTTCCACCGAGAGCTTGCAAGAATGGACGACACCACGGCACTGTTAGTGAACAAAGCGCAGCTGACCATCCTTGCTGCGAACGCTGCTGGCGTCAGCGCTTCGCGAGGCCCGGCGGCCACACGCTCAAGTATTTCCCATCATAGGTGATTTCTACCCGAACAAGCAACGACAAGCTAAGAACAGGAGCATCTCAAATTCTTACCTTAGTGCACGAAGTCGGCACGAAGTCCTTCCTAGGAATGGCGCGTAGCCATTGTTTGAGAGCGTCGGCGTCTTTAGGGAAGGAAAACACTTGTATCTTCTTTCCTGTTTTGTAGTTGCCGGTGCATCCGGGTACACAACACTTATTCGGCATTGTCGCATCACTCCAGCATCACGCACGGAAAGGAAATTGCCGCAAAACAACAACGGAAAGCAACAAACGCGAAACACCGTCAACACCACGCCGCCGAACCGTCACCACTGCCGCCGCGCTGCGCTCGCTGCCGCTGCGGCTTCCCCGAGCATGACCTACTACACTCCTGACCTGCCCAGAGAGCACCTCTTCCAGCGCCCACGTTCTAGTTCATACCTTCTGCCGCTAGGGCCGTCACCTACGAGCGGCGTGGCGCTAGTCAGCACCTGCTCGCTGACGTCATCTTCACTCTTTGTGGTCAAATTTTGACCAACAAAGCACTCGTAGTGCGTATTTATGATCCAAAATTTAGAATTATTCAGAAATAATAATACTAAAAGACATTCAGAATTTTTTTGCAATAAAATGCACGCTACCACGCATAGGCTGCCCTACATCGTGTAAATCTACGGGTTCCCACGTTTGTCAACCAGTGTGCTATAAATACTCAAGCGCTCTGAACACCTTGCTTAACCAGCAATGTATGGGAAGAAATAGTCACATATATGCCGCCAGTTCACTACAGAATGCAGGCATTCTTATACCAGCGCCTACAAAACAACCGTAAAGAAACAGACGAACAGGTTATAGGTAGCGCCACCAATGGTGAGCGGTTGAACGAGAGCGGGGACACGCGCTCCCATAGGAACCCCGCTATCTGAACAGGTCAGGAGTGTAGTAGGTCATGTCCCCGAAAGTCGGCCGGCCGGAAATGACGTCAGATTGCTGGGCGCAGGCCTGAAAAGATTTTCCGGGGGTGACGCGTTGCCACGCCAGGCGCCGGTCCTGCCATATACTCGCAGGCGCGCCTCGTTGCTTTGACGCATGCGCGTTTCAGCGCGTCCGGCGTCCCTCCATAATGAAAAGAGGGAGACGCAGTGTTGTCTTGGTAACGCATCGGCACTAAATGCAGCATGTCGCATTTCACGCCAGTTGCCGTCGGGCGGCGCCGACGCACGATAGCCGCGCCTGGCATCAGACTATACAGTGCTCGCGTTTTTCTAACGAAGCGTCGCTGTGCCCAGTGTGCTCGAGCGTTAACGCTACATGGGAGTATACTGAGCCCTTCATGATGCGCTCGCGGCCATTTTGCTAGCTTCACATATAACAAATTTGGTGTTACATGACGTCAATGAATGACGAAAGTATAATGACAGGTGCAAGCATGATAATTCTGACACGCGTGTCGTGTAAGAACATGATAACATACCACGCTCACAGCGTGTTCGCGGTCATTTCGCTAGCTTCACATATACTAAATTTGGTATCACGCGACGTGAACAGATAACAAAAGTAAACGACACATCCAAACAAGATAATAATGACACGGAAGTCATGTACGGCATCATTTACTCCCACCTCGTAACGTTGTGCTGATTTTAAAGAGACATATCAACATTTCTCATTCGTGCATGCTTCGCATATCATCGATTCCCACTGTACGTGGGATATGCCAATTTTTATTGTAATGAAATGAATCATGTAGCAAAACCTCTCCCGTGTGCCCATTTTATCGGTAAGAACATGAGTGAATAAACATCCAGGCACACCATAGAAAGAGAATACAAAAAAAAGAATGTTCAGTAGCAAATGCGCAGTAAAACCAGAACCGAAATATGATGAGACGGAGAGCAGCCAGCATAAGGCCTTATATGTAGTGAGCGAGTCCAAAATGGAAGCACTGGGTCACTGCTGCATGCTTTGGTTATCTCTGCCAAAAGGAGTGTCAGAATCCTGCCACGTATCCGACTCGGACACGATTTTGACTCCTCCGCACTTGTCCACACACCGCCACTTTGGCAAGAAAAACCTGCTCCCGCCGTAATGATTATCCCTCCGTCAAGCCGACTACTGAGAAAAAAAAAGGGGGGGGGGGGGGTAGACTTTGCAAACAGAAAAAATGTTCATCCTCTTTCGTTGGGAGCTCGGTTAAACTTCTGACCATGGTTGGCGTCCATCCTACCCCCCTTCCCCCAGCGTGTCGTTTGTGTTTGTGGGAATGTGGTTTGAGGAAGGCGTTCGCCGAATCTTCATTGTGCGGACGACGACGCCAGAGGACCATGCTGCCTCCGCTGTCCGCCTACCTTGAGACGAACCCTTGCTCACGTTCAACGAGATAACAAAAAACGTCTGTCTGTCAAATGGGTATTTTCCTCCTACACCCTGGCTTGAGTATATAGGGTGCCGGGTAATCACCATTGCACTATTACAAGCCCATGCGTATAGTAAGATTGGATGTGATATGAATTCCTAAGTATTGTATGAGGTTACTTGATCTCAAGGTAAATTATTTAAGTAGTATACCCGAGAAGATTTAGGTGACCTAAATATACGCTTAACTTTACTTAAGTTAATATTTAGTTCCATTAGCCACAAGCTGCACCAGTTAGATATTTATTTAAATCGGAGTGTAGGCGATTACAATTGTCGTTTAAAGTAACTGCTGTAAAAGTATCGCAATCATCAGCAAAAAGGTGGATATTAGAAGCTACTTTAGAAGGCAGGTCAATAATATATATTAGAAACAACAAAACACCAATTACCAACTTTTGGGGCACTCCTGAGATAACATGGCACATTTATGAACTGTAGCCGTAAGCAGTAACGTACTGTTAGTGATTAGCAGGACAGCATCCGACCTATTTTAATAGGTTAATGTCAAGATTTAGGTTCCGTAACTTGTGGATGAGAAGTTTATAACACACTTTATTAAATGCTTTTGCAAAATCTAAAACAAATGCAGCCAGCGGATGATGAACGATCAAGAATTAGATCAGTGAAAGATGTAGGTTGAGTCTCACATGATTATGATTTCTTAAAACCATGTTGTGAAGATGAAAAGATGTTATTTTTAGAGAAATTGAGGGTGGTTTTGATTACGAAGTATTATATAATAGTTGAAGCACGTGCTGGTAAAAGAAATGGGCCGATATTTGGTCGTTAAGGTTTTGTTACCTAATTTGAGAAGTGGAACTACCTCCCTTATACCTTCCACTGATTAGGTAAAGTACCTGTGTGGAGTGATAGTCTCAATAGAGCTTGCTGTCTTTTGTAGTAAAAAATGCACATGCAAAATACAACGCAGCTCGTTTTATAAAAAATCATTTTGTAAACATGTATTATGATCTATTTCCATAATGTGCCTAACAAATAAAAAGATTGTTAGACATTCATTGGGCACACATTTGAAATAAATGCGCGAAAAATCAAACACGAAAGCCGCCAAAAAAATGTGCGCAACCTATATACATATCCCGATACAAATATAAAAGAAATATGACGGGCACAAATTTACAAATTATACCTATAAACAGATGCAAATGCCAAGATCATAACAGAAGTAAGGAACATATTCTCAAGCACAGTAATCGGTAATAAATGCACTTTGTGTAGATTCAAAGGATAAAAATAAAGTAATCACATTTACTTTCATTTCTTGTCCTTATCAAGCCTCAGCAACAATTTTCTCTTTATGAGATAGAGCCCATCACCGGCCAAACATTACCACTGCAGTAACTTCTTCCAGTTTTTTTAAGCATAAAACCATAGTAATGCTCAATTTGGGCATCTTATTGGTGTCAGAACTCACTTCAGCTGCAAAAATCGCACAGAGCCTGGCGAAGGCTGTGCTGGGGTGAGGGGGGGGGTGCTTGTGTACACATACACATGCAAAGAGATGTACCAGCATGCATAAGGGACGGCAAAGCCTCCACTCGAAAGAAGTTTCTGGCTACACTGCTGGCACAGCGAACAAATAATAAAGAAACCAATAAATAAATATGAATCATTTTGAACTAAATGCTTAAGGCAGCTACAATATGATGAAAGCTTCATGAACATTACTTGTGTTTACAGAACCCTAGGCTATGTTACAGAAATTTATTATAAAAGCTTTCAAGAACTTGAGAAAACAATTGGACACCAGGTACATGCGTCAGGAAACTGGAATTTTTTTTAAAGGAGACGCTCAGCTATGATCGCCTACGTGTAGTCACAGGTCAAGTGATTATCCCAGGAGATAGCAGCATTCCTAGGTACTGGTTCGTTCGCAAGTTTTGCGCTGCTGTCCTATTCTTGTGCCTGCAGTAAAATGAGTGAAAGACGCCATGTGAACAGAACAACATCGACAGCTGCCATCGATTTCCTTCGTTTGTTGTTCGAAACTTTTGGATTACACCACAAAGTGGTTTCAGACAACGGAATCGCATTCCTGTCAGCCAAAATACAGAAATCCTACGAGTGACAACTGCATCACCGTGGTGAAATTTGCACCGAACCACCCAGCCACAAACGGACAGGCCAAACGCTATGTGGTAGAGCTAAAACGTGCTCTTGCAAGATACTCTGCGGGGTCATTACAGCGGCGCATTGCACGTTTATTTTTTTTTTGTCAAGCAACTCACAATGGGCCAGACGGGCCAGGTATCGGCGAATCTCATGTTTTCTTGCGAGCTGCGAACACACATCTCAGCCATTCTGCCAGAACCGCCTTGAAAGGTAACACCAGATCAGGAAGACACCGCGCGTTGCCGGTAGCTCCACAAACGACAACCAGTGGTCGCCCGCCAGTTTCAAAGAATGCCCGAATGAACGGCAACCATCGTAAAAAAAAAGTTTCACCCGGAGTTTCGGTTTGTTGAAGTTAAAGCCCCTTCATCGCGTCTTCTACCGGAAAGCGCATGGAGAGGCTTTAGACCGGGCATTGCCGCTTCCAGGGATGCAAGGATGCACTCTGCCCTCCACCTTGACCGCCCCCCCCCTCCCCCTCGATGCTGGGCGCGGCGCGCCCGGGGAGTGACGGACTATCGGGGCAATCAGTGTGCCCGCGCACTGGTTGCCTGTCCATTGTGCTCCTCACCCCATTTTATGGCCCACAGTCAACACCCTCTGCCACAGTGGACTCGAAAGCCAGCGCTTGGATCATTTGGACCATGCTGCGCGCCAATGCCTTTCTTGAAAGTAATAAAGTCACTTCCCTGTTACGTACGCTTGGTATTATGGCTACCATGGACATAACACAGTGCAAATAGGGTTATTAGTTCCTGACAAATTCAACCTCCCCACCTTTCAGGATTATATCTCTCTCTTTTAACTTACTTCCGTTAATATTTTTAATTTCTATCAATAAATTGGAGAGGTGCGCATTGAAAAAAAAGGAAGTGAATTTATTTATTTAAATATTTGTTATTTATTTCAGAGAAAAAGTGCCATTCTAGTGCCGGACATTAGGTACAGCAGTATAGATAGTGTTGAATGAAAGCGCGATGATTCAAAACGCAAAAAAAGAAGCAACGTAAAACATGGTCCACAATCCCAAGAATGGCCATAATACACTAAACAAAACAAAAACTATAGAAACAATGTCCACTAGGTTATTTTGTTTGGGTAAAAAGTAAAAAGAACTCAAATATTAACTGTATCAAAAATAAAGTCGGCAATGTTAAGAAGCGAGACATTGCAGAATCGAAGAATTTAAGAATCGTGCAGAAGCGAGGCATTGAACCTCAAGCAATCAGTCTGATCAAGATGGGTATTAGAATAAAGTGCACTGTAATATATATGAAGGTGTAGTTATAAGCCATGTGAACAGCTAACGCACGCAGAAACTAGTTGAGATCGACACTTACAAGAATCTCTGGCGGCGTATTGTTCCGCTCTCTGCTTGTTCGAAAAAAAAAAGGTACCTGTATATAGGGGCTGAGTCACTCTTTCGAGATTGGAGGCACGCGTTTCGTGGCGCGAAATTGGTTCGATATAATTAGACTTTTTTTGTATTGCCAGATTATTATTATATATGCGATAGAACAGCTTCGTTATTTCGCGATAACTTCTCCATTCCAAGGTTTCTAGTTTAGCGCCTTCCAGAAGAACTGACGGAGATGTGTTACATTTACGTATTGAATATGAATTTTACAGCTTTTCGCTTATTGATTCAAGTTTATCTTTGTTAGCTTGCATGTGCGGGTCCCAGACAGCCGATTAATATTCTAATATTGGTATTACGTTCGTTTCACATTTCGGTTTGCCGAATGCCATAGCGAGTGCCCGTAAGTAGCCTTGTATATTCAAAGCCATTTTCTCAGTTTAACAAACTTGTTGGTTTCATCTTAATGTAGATGTGATAACAAGACTAAGGTGCATATACTGTGAGACAAAGGACAAGAATTGATTGCCTAGGTTGTATTGGAATGTTAGTAGATCTTTTTTGCAGGTCATGGTTATCGCCAGAGTTTTTCTCGCGTTAAAGGTCATCTGTCATTTTGTGCACAAATCCTGAATCTTAAAAGAGTTATTTAAAAGAACCTGGTCACTGGATGCGTTAACTACTTTAAAGCGCGCAGGCATTCGCAAAAAGCTTCAGATTTGCTGCAATATCACGGGTGGCATTATTGATATAAACCGAAAAGAGGTCCGAGGACGGATCCCAGAGGTCTGCCAGATTTAAGCGGCACAGAGGGCGAGTTGATACCACCATCCGTAATACCGCGCCCGGTGAATATTACTCGCGCTTTAAAAGCCTAACCTAAGATGCATTCGTTAATTAACACTAATTAACTAATTAGTAGATACCTAAAACTACTATGGAACCTGTAAAACTCGAGAATGTGCTGTATATTGAGGGGTCTATGTGGTACATACACTGACTGTTCGGAAACGCGCACTTCGTCTTTTTTTTTTAAGTACCCTATTGATGTACTATACTATTGATCTTTACCTAAACGAACACTAAATATTGTTTTACGAGGTCATGAATGTGCCTTCCATAAGAATCCTCTCTTTTTACGCGTACCCTATTTTAATATTTGTGTGGCACCGTAGAGTACACCATCTCAACGCTAGATGGAGCTACGAGGGCTTGACGGCTGTCGCACCCTCAACAAAAATGGCCAGGGAACTTTTTTTTACCACGCGATTCAAACACGCTCTACACCACCAAGAACTAGACATATGCCACTACCTAAATCCCAGAAAGCAATTGGATATCTTCAAGCACGGCTCTACGGTAGCGATTCAAATGCGGTAAAAGAGCCCATATTTCTGAGAGCGCCCATAGGCGCTGTGCATTATTTTTTAATAAGCTAGGGAACTCGCACTATTTCAACTACAATACTGTAACTCCGGCAGAAGAAAGGTTCATGCAGTTGCTACTTGAAACCGTGAAAGCATCGAGAAAATCAGAAAGGGAGAGGAGTTATTATTTTTTTTCTCTCCCGTCCCATAGAGTGACGCGGGGCCCCGCCCCCACCGTGCGGGAAAGCGCGCCTCCTGCGCGTGGGCCGGAATCCTGGGGACGAGATAAGACAAAGAAGGAAATCGAGAATTTTTTCAAAAACGCAGAGAGAAGTGCCACGGAAAGATGGGAATTATTTAAGCAAAAGATAAAAATGAATGCAATAGAGTGTGGTTGCTACATGCAGTACCAAGCTCGAAAACAGGAACGTGAGCTACGGGAAGAGCTAAATGATTTGCTGAATATTGAAGCAGAAAACCCGGGCTTATTCACACATTAACTGAAGGTTGTCAAAAACAAAATTGAATGTCTTGAAGAAGATAAATATAAAGGCGCAATTATACGACCAAGAGCTGAGAGATACCTCGTAGGTGAAGCCCCGACAAAGCGAGCCTTGTCAGATGAAAAGGCATATGCTCGCGCTCACGACATACTAGAGATAGAATGGAATGGTAAAATATTGAAAGAACATAAAGATAATATGAAAGCTTTTGAAAACTATTATCAGGACTTGTTTGCTTATCGAGAACCAAAGGAGCCGGGTTTTGTAGATGAGTTCTTGATAGAAATGCCGACACTTAATGCTGAGGACACAAATTTATTGGAAATGTCTATTAGTATAGGGGAAATTGAGAAGGCTATCGATGATCTCGGCATGGGCAAAACACCTGGTCCAGATGGCATTAATGCCGCCTTTTACAAGGCGTTCAAGGAGGATATGGCCGCCGCATTGCATGAGGTCTTTTCAGAGTCTTTAGATCGCGGAGCTTTGCCTCCATCGTTTAATCGAGCACACACCGTGGTGATTCCTAAAGGGAAAGAGCAACATGTTTTACGCAAAGTGACAGGATACAGGCCAATCACGCTAACAAACGTAGATTATAAGGTGTTTATGAAAGTTCTGGCTAGGAGGTTGCAAGGAGTTATATACAAGTTGGTCGGGTCACATCAAACTTGAGGCATCAAGCGTAGGAGCATATTCACGAATATTCATGTTGCCAGGAGCATTTTGGAGTATTGTGACGCTGCGCTTCTAAAGGTAGCTATGTTGCAAATTGATCTAGCCAAGGCTTTCGACATGGTTCCACACAATATACTCTTCATGCTAGCTGAGTACGTTGGTCTTGGTGCGATCATATGTAAAGGTATTAAATTGGCATATAAAAATTCAACCACAAATTTAATTGTAAATAGAGAACTCTCACAGCGCATACAAGTACTTTCCTCCGTGCGCCAGGGGTGTCCTTTAAGTCCTTTGCTCTTCGCTCTATTTTCGGAACCATTGTGTCAGAAAGTGATTCACCATGCAGGGATTAATGGTTTCAGGTTGCAGTCATTTGAAGTGCGTGTTTTGGCATACGCCGACAATATTGCCTTTTTTGCAGTTGATAGAGAGAGTGTCACTTCGTTATTAAAAATCACTCAAAGGTTTTGTGACACGAGTGGAAGTTTAATGAACAAAGAAAAAAAGCATTGGTTTATGGCATGGTAATTGGCACCTTACGCCCAGTTCTTTTGGAAATATTCAGTGGCTCACGACGCCTAGTCGTTACCTAGGGGTACCATTGGACAGGTATCAAGACAGTGAAGCATTTTGGCTTGAAAAGGCTGAAGAACTGAGCGCGACCGCCGAAGAATGGGGCGATCGTGGCTTATCAATTTTCTCTCGGTCAGCTGTATGCAACGTGTTTCTGGCTGCTAAAATTATGTACCTTTTGCAAGTACTTAGTTGTAAGCGTAAAACCATTCACAAAGTCCACAGGATATTCGCCACGTTCATCTGGAGCTCTACGTGGGAGAGAACATCTAGAACGAACTTGTTTCGGAGGGTTAAGCAAGGAGGGCTGTCTCTGTGCCATCTGTTTCTTAACCAAGTAATATCACGCTTCCTGCTCATTAGAGACCAGAGAGACTCTTTTTTACGTTCTCTCTTTCAAACAACGCTGTTACACCACATGCCTGACTTCTTTGTATCTTCAGACAGGCGAGAACGACACACCTTGTCACCGTTCTTGCGTGAAGTTGTGTTCTCATATCGTTTCTTAAGGGTGAGGTTTTCGATAGATTACCTAACTAATGTGAAAAGAAAGCGCCTTATGAAAGACCTAATACAGAATGTTTTTCCTGTGCCCCTGTACCGTTCAAGGTATGAAAATTCATATGGTCATGACGTACTAAAGCGAGTGAAAAACATGTGTATACCACCCAATGTGAAAACCTTCTTTTTTAAACTTCATACGGGAACCTTGCCAGTAAAAACGTGGCTTGAAGAGAGAGGAATGTATGTACCATGGGGAAGCAGCTGTCTCCTGTGTAACAAACCTGAGACCATTGAACATGTGTTTATTGATTGTAAGAACGCTATTTTCTTTTGGGACATTTTACAGAGAACTTTAAAAAAAGATTTACCTCTTACTTCATATGGAATTCGTTTTTTGCCTTGTGATAGTTCTGTGCAAAATTTGGATGTTATATTTGTACTTGGTCTTCATTCGGTTTGGCGTAGTATGCTATCGTACAGACACTGTGATGTGAGGGTTCTATCCGTTAATGAGTGTTTCGTGGAAGCTGTTATAAAAGTGCGAGATGTGTATAAGACTACTGACTGTAATGAAGATGTAATATCTTTGTTTGACGCGTTGTCACGCATGAAACACGTGTGATAGTGATTGTCATATTAGCTTGACCTGTAGTCAAGAAGGCAATAAAGAAAAAAAAGTAGCTCTGTGGTAGAATGTTTGACTGCCACGCAGAATGCTTGAGTTCGATTCCTGCTGGGACCCTGAAATTTATTATGAAATTGAAATTTATTATGAAATTTATTATGAAATTATGAAATTTATGGATCAACGCTGCATATGTAAGGTTTTTCTTAAAGAGCCACTCACCAGGTTTAACCATTTTGAGCTGACAAGCGCAATGCGTAGACGAGGCGTTCTTGATCACGTCTGCCAAAATTTCCAACGCTACACGCCGCGGAAATGGGTAAAATTTTAAGATGAAAGCTGCTCCCCCTTTCCTCTGCCGGCGCACGCGTAGAGAATGAGGGCATGACGTGCGCGTATGAATGGCCCTACGTACACGGCAATGCAGTGACGTTGGCCCTCTACGTAGACAACTCTGCTCTGACGTTGGAAACAGTGGCACGTCACATGGCGAAAATTATTTAACACAGCATGCGTAGTTTATGTAATTTGTTGCTTAAAGAGAATAATAAAACTCTAGATAAATAATGAGACGCAATAAGAGAATGTGAGCATCTCTCCATTTTTCTCCCGTGAATTGTAACGAGATAAGGAGCTAATGTGTCGGCGTTTCACATGCGTTCGTGTCCCCACGGTCAGCGCATCTAGCCAACACCACCTAGACTATTCACAAGGCCCGTTCATACTCCTCTCTCCAGACGGCATACGTCACGCTAGTTGTCCGATGTTATGACCGGCACAGCAAGGAGGTGGCTTGCAAGGAACGCTCATCGGCGTAACGGTCAAACGCTGTCCGCGTCCTGCAGGAACGCGGGAGGCGTCTGTGTGCGCCGCAGGAAATGCACATCAGCGTCGCTGGGACACACAGTCGGCGTCTAGCGCGTGCACGGACGGCTATAAAAGGAGCGTGTCGGGAGTGCGCTGTATTCTCTCTCTGGACTTCACTGGCCCGCTCGTCTCGAGTGCGCTCTGGGCCCTTGTAATGGAAAGGCGCGTCTGTACGCTCTCGTTGCAATGTACTTCTCTTGCGAATATGTAAATTAAACGCATCTTCTACTTGTTCGTGAGACGCGTCGCAAGAGTCGTCCTTCGCCGGATCCTGGGTGGCAGCCTCAACCCCTCCCCGGACATATCACCGACTGTCCAGTGGCCGAGGACGCGTTGCTCAGGATGTGGTGTTGGTCACCCCGCGCACTTTTTTACCCCGAACGGCGGACAAGCCATGACAGGTTTGCCTTTCATCGCTACCTGCTTCGCTGGTTAGACTGCGTTAGGCTTGTTGCTGCATCGCACTGCTCTGAGTCTTCGTCCGTTCCCACGTGTCCTATTTTATTGGTGTTGTATTTGTGGGTATGTGATTACACATCGATCAGTGCGACATGGGACGTTGTTGTGTTCCCGGGTGCCGCGGCAATTGTGACAGTGGTCCCAAAGTGCGTGTTTTCGCATTCTCCAAAGATGAAGCTCCGAAGAAGCCTTGGATAAAAGCCATTCCGCGAAAGGATTTCACACCAAGCATACACTCCAAGGTGAGAAACTGCTGAAGTTTGTTGTCTTACCGGCTCTATCGCATTACTGGCGTTCTGGCTCTGTTACTGTTAAACGGAGCGAGGATCGTGAGTGGTGATGGTAGTTTTGTCGCGCTTTAGTTAGGCCAGTGCGGTAAAATAGAACAGAAATACTCAGGCTCGTGTCAAAGTTCCCATTAGCCCGTTTCGTATGAAAGTAATGGAGTCACTGTTATGCTTGGCGCAGGTCTGTGAACTCCACTTCCTCGAGGCTGACTTCATCACAAAGCTGTCACATTTCGACGCAGCGTCAGGACGGACATTGACAGTCGACAGCGAGAGGGTGCGCCTAGTGTCAGATGCTATACCATCGGTGTTTCCGAACTGTCCGTCCTACATGAGCACGAATTGCAATCGTCGAGAATCTCCTGTCTCGAAACAAGCTCGAATGGAAGACGAGGCCTTGAGCAAAGCGATTAAGGACTCTATATGCGCAAAAAAAAAGCGAAAAGGAGAGAAATGCTGTGTCCTCTTTCGAACACTTAAGAGGCAAGCTTTCTGCTGTATGCAGTAATGATTTCTGGACCATCAAGGCCAACGATCGTTGTGTGATGTTTCTCCGCATCGAAGATAATTCTTCACCGCACGTGAGGTTTTCCGTCACTGGGCTTGCTGATCTCTTACTTGCAGTCTCAGCAGGTATGATCAAGCTGGTTTCATCACCTTGCGGAGGCGCAGTTCCAGACGCAGTGCGCGACATCCGGACGTTGTCCTCACTGCTCCAGCAGCTGGAAAACCACATGACTGAGACGCCTGAAGTTGCAAGTCCATCCGAAACAGCGTCAGTGTTGTAGCATATCGGCTCCTTATTGAATGAACTGTCCCAAGACAGTGACACGACCGAAGAACATAGTGCCTTGTTTCGTTTGCTAAATGAGCAAATAGCTCTCGCACTCGCTGCCCCCATTCGTCGCTACAGTGCTGAAACATTAGTGTTTTTTAGCATCCTGCACTCCATATCTCCGCACGCCTATAACTTTGCCAGATCAGCGTCGACGTTGACTTTACCCCATCCTTCAACCCTGCGCCGCGTTTGTTCCAAGTATGGAGGCGATCCACTGAAGGAGCGAAACGAAGCGAACTTCCTCTCCTACATTCGAAAAAGAGTGAAGCGCATGCAGCCGCACGAAAAGACGGTGACGCTAATGGTTGATGAAATTCATATCAAGCCATACTTAGATTATAAAGGGGGCAGCATAGTTGGATCTGCAGCCAATTCTCAAGAGGCAGTCACAACCGCTCATGTTTTCATGCTTCAGTCGCTCTTGTCATCAAACAAAAATGTGCTTCACATTCTTCCTGTTGCAAAATGACCGCCGAAATTGTACATGAGTTCAGCAAGAAAGTAATTTTAGAAGTGGAATCTATGGGCCTCAGGGTCATTGCTGTAATTACCGACAACAATTCCCTCAACCGGAAAATGATGTCGTTTTTCTCAGAGAAACAGGAAGTAAGCATTGTATATCCTCATCCAGCCGACAACAATCGGCCTCTGTTTTATGTCGTAGACCCTGTGCACATACTGAAATGCATCAGGAACAACTGGATGAATAAAAAAAAACGAAGGAATATCCTTTTACTTTCCTGAAGTGAGCCTGTCAGGAATATTGCCCGACGGGCCGCCCAGAATGAAAGCAGCATCATTTGAAGCCGTACGGCAGCTGTATGCACTGGAGCAGACATCGCTTCTCAAGCTTGGCTACAAGCTAAATTTCAAGGCAATCAATCCAACACCTATGGAGAGACGAAATGTAAAGTTGGTGTTAAATGTCATAAATCTGTTTGTATCAAACGCACTTGAGACGCGTGGCGATGCCCTTGAAACAACATGTGCCAGTTCAACAGCTCTCTTCATAAACATCATATCGACGTGGTGGAAAATCGTCAACGTGAAGACCCCTTCCAAAGGTCGCCGGCTGAACGACACCCTTCCAAATCCAGTGAATTCTACGGTGGATCAACAGCTGGTTTTCTTTAGTGGCATGGCTGAATGCTTGGAGCAGCGTCAACATGAGCCGTGGCTGCTTGACAAGGGAAACACATTCTGCGTTGAGACTCCCTTGTTGAGCTGTCGCGGTACTGTTGAGAAGAACTGAAGTATGTCTTGCTGGGAAAATTTCAAACTGACACTCTTGAAGATCGCTTCGGTCGCTACCGTCAGCTTGCTGGTGCACAATATCATGTTTCCGTGAGGCAGCTTCTGGAGTCTGAAAAGAATTGATCATCGTCATCAATCCAATCACTGCACGCTTAAGGGGGCCGTGAGACTTGGTGGACAGCCATAGATGCAGAAACCTTTGAGTACAAGGCAACTTCCGTATATATAAGTGCGCATACAAATGCACGCACGTGAATTGCTGCCCCACGCGAAAAGTATTTCTGGCTACGCCCCAGAATAGTGGCTAAGAACGCGAAATGGACATTTTGATGAGTGAAACCTCCTGAATAATAATTGTGTCATCATTTACTTATATTTTGCAGTGCAGAGTAGATGCAAGGCTTTATAACCATGTTCGACGAATACTTGGACGTACCGCTACCCTCGAGCCAAGACAATTTTTTGTTTCCTTTCTTAACACGAACATAACCGGAAATGAAGGGTCACTGTATTTCTAGTCTGAGATATGTGTATGCAAAAACTGGACACGAATGTATTCGGGATCAATAAGGGCACTAAACGCATACGTTGATCACTCTAGCCATAAAAATTCGTCATGCACCATTCCCCCAAATAAATCAACCTTTAGACACGACAGTATTTGTTGTGGTGGTTACGGCGCCGCTTTGAAGCCGTATAGAGAAAACACACTCGAGATGATTACAAGTGCACAAAACTTTGTATATGCAGGTGCGTTTCATCGCCGTTGTGGCCCCGCTGCTTGCGTGCTGTCGTCGTGGCCGCGTGGACGCCGTCGGCATGGCCTCCCAGCAGTTGAACGTGGTCCTTTTCGTTGGAAGCTGCCGCACAGAACGCATGGCAGAGCGCCTCAAGCGCCACGTCACCGCGCTGCTCCAGAAAAGGGGACACCAAGTCAGCGTCGTTGGTGAGGCTGGCAAAAATCGCTCAGTTGACGCCCAAGGAGATCAGTCTTGGAAAATTCTTCTGATCCAAAGTGAGGGAAACACATTATGACTCAGAGAATATTTGATAGGATCGAGTGAGGGCCTCGGACAGGCTGGCCGACGTTTCGATAGGTGGACTAATCACCCAAGTGTAGTTTTAAAAGTGACGCCACGGGTATTCACCAAGTGACACGAGGTCAGAAGGTAAACCTTTCAGAATACGGTGATGAGGCGCCTCCGAAGAATTTGCCCACACTTATCGAAGCACTTTCTTTGTGTGGTTTGAGGCTCGCATTCTCGCGGTTGCAAAACATTTATTACTATAGGGGAGGAGCTCCATAGGGCTGAGCCCCAATTGCTGTCGTTCATCACAAAACCAAAATAGAAAAGCTGCACATAAGAACAGAATTTATGTGTACATCAATCAAGTATACATGGTGTTCATGTGGTGTCACTTCCGCTGTTGTCGCACTCTCCTACCATGCCCGGGTACCCACCTGGGTACCTATACCGCAGTTCGCGCGCTGCAGCGCGGTTTGTGAAGGGCTCGTCATCTGTTGCTGTGCACGATGTTGAAAGAGATGCCGTGCGGTTTTTTGTTGTCGTATTTCAACGAGCTAATCGGATCAGAAAGGCCTCGCTTGTTGCCTCGACACAAGACCAGAAAATCAAGATGTGTGACGCGTATACCAGCCACCGCGTACACCGGCTACCCACCACGACCTAGGATCTCGCATTCGATCGCTACAAATTGCGTGGCCCAAGAACAAGTGAAAGGTCTCGAGCCGCAATTTTAAGAGTGGATGAGCGAAGCCCAGCAGCTCCCATTGAAAACGAGTCATCGTGCAGAGCTAGGCAAGTTAACAAGAGATATAATGTTATTATTGTCACGCTCAAAGTAGCCTTACGTTGTACTGCTCGTTTAGCTACGCCAAGAAAGGAGGGAAGGAAGGAAGGGCCTAGAAACTGTGGCACACACCCACGCAGGGGTATTGGCCCTGAACCGGGTAGTTCTGAAGAAATTCTGTTAATTTGTTATCTCAAGTTTTTAAAAAAAAACTAATGAGAAAAGGGGCAAAAATTGCAGCGGATCAGTCCTAACTTCTTCGTTTACACGAAAGGACGAGGCATTAGTCCCCCTTTTAAAAGCATCGACTCGCTGCTTGTAATTAAAAGAAGAAAAAAAAAATCCCAGTATATCCACGGAGTGAACGAGGATTGGTGGGGTGAAGCGTTCGTAAGTCCGTCCGCGCTTTCGTCCGCCCATTCGTTTTTGCTTCCGTCCGTTCATGCGCCCATCCGTGCGTCCGTCCATCTATATGACCGTCAGTGCATCGGTCCACCCGTGCGTTTCTCTATGCGTCCACCCGTACGTCCGTTATTCTATCTGTTAATCCGTCTGTGCGTCTGTTAGTGCGGCTGCCCCTCTGCCTGTCTGTGCGTCCATTCGTTCATCCGTCTATCTGTATGTCCGTCCGTCCGTCTATCTAGTGAACACTCCAAGTACAGCCATCTCACATCTCGATGACACAAACTGCACAAACTTAATAGGCTAGCTGACGACCTTGACGTTCCCAATCTTTCTGACCGGGATGTAGAAGCCGTTCATCGACTTCCATCCAAGAGCAAAACTGGTAATGCAAGCAAAACAGACACAGTTCCACCCGTTTTGGTTCGGTTCTTTTGCACGTTACGTATAAGAATGGCAAGGTTAAATAAATATTATTATAAGGACTCTTTTAAGGCTTCCACCGTATTATGCTCGAGAAATGATTTGTCTATTCTGCATTTAAATGCACAAAGCTTAAAAAGTAAGGAAGAAAGCGTTTGCATGCTTCTTGGTGATTTAGAATACAACTTCGACATTTTAGCCTTTTCTGAAACATGGTTCACCAATGATTATGAAGTACAATTCCCAGGTTACAGATGTACAACCGTATCCAGAAACGGGAAACGAGGAGGTGGGGTAGCATTTTATATAAAAAATGACTTGCATTTCGAAACTGTGACAGAGTTTTCAGTCGTAAACCCACACTACGAATCCCTCATGATGAAGTGCCACCACACTGTAACTGTGCTAATTTACAGGCCGCCCTCTGGTGTCATAGATGCCTTTTTTAACTATTTAGAACGTATGCTGGGTTTTTGTTCCGACCTCGGTCTCGCTATTGTTATTACGGGCGATTTCAACATCAATATGCTGTCTCTAGAATGCAACAAACAAGTTCTTCTTGATCTATTTCTTTCTTATGGCCTTGAAAATGTAATTGATGTGCCGTCAAGAGTAACACGTGTCTCCGAAACTCTCATTGACTTATGCTTCATTCCACGAACGAATGTCATAGAAACTGGTGTTTTGCTATCGGATGTAAGCGATAACATGCCAATTTTTGTCTTTTTAAACCCTCATTCAAAAACACATAGAATGCATGACAATAAACCTTTTAAACTTAGAAAGATTAACAAAAGCAATATTGCTGTTTTTCAAACGTATGTTAGTGAAACCTGATGGTCCCGTCTGTATCAATTAACGGATCTTGTTATTGCTTACTATTATTTTATCAATCACGTTAAGAAACTATATGACGAAGCATTTCCAGTAACAACCTTGAAGCAAAACAAGAAACGTAGAAAACCTTGGATTACTACGTTGCTTTTAAAAAAATGAATGAACGGGAGAAACTTTTTAATCAATTCATTAAAACTAGACAACCTCATCTCCTAACTTATTATAAAATATAGAAACAATCTAGGCCGTGATATCAAAGGAGCAAGAAACTGTTATTACGAAATAAAGTTCGAAAACATTCTCAATGACCCCAAACGTATGTGGAAAACATTAAAAAGCCTACTGCCGCAAAAAGAACAAATCAGCGTCTCTGAAATTGTCACACTGTCGAACGGTGGTCACACTGTCGAACAGTGGTCGCAGGCCAGGCGACTCCGATGGCATGTGCTTGCACATGTGGCGTTGATTTCAGCGCCGGCAACCGCTCAGCCAGACGGTATTTATAGCGCCAGAACAGAACGACGACAAAGAGACAAGAAGGACACGAGCTCGTGTTTTTCGTGCCCTTCTTGTCTCTGTGTCGTCGTTCTGTTCTAACGCTATAACTATCGTCATGTCATATAAACTAGCCCAAGCTGCCACACTTCTCAGCCAGAGACGCAGAGCGTGGTGGTCAGGTCCGTCTTCGGCGGAACCTCGGCATCCCGGCGTCAGTGCACAAAGGCGCCACGTGTCGCATTTCCGCGTCGGCACAAGCGACAGTAGTGCTGCGTGGACAACCACGCACCTCCCAGTACACGAGAAATAGCCGGGCGTCTTCTCGCTCCTCCTTAACCTTGCTTCCGTCTCAGCGCTCGCCGCGAAGGGTTGGCTCACCGATCGCAAAAGTGGCTTCGTCCCAGATCGCTGCGACATGTTCGAACTCGCTCAGCCAGTCGTCAACATCCTCAAACAGCTCTCCGCGAAAGGGACTAGGCATCAGCCGGTTCTGGGCAGTGCAATAGATTGGCGTAGACGACGTAGAAGTTTCCATGTCGCCTTAAGGTGAAGTCATAGTCGCTCTGTCGATAAGCTGCTCCGCTGTCTCTGGTGATATGCCTCGTTGGCGGTGGCTTCTTGTGTGAATTGGCGTGTTCATAAGCACAAGGAATTTGTTCCAGCTCCTGGGCGGGCTCTTGTGCATATTGTGCGTCGTGAGTCGTCGTACCCAGCAGCTCCACCAATTTTGTCACGCTCAAGGTAACCTTGCGCTGTACTTCTCGTTGAGCTATAGGCCAAGAGTCGGTTGAGATGATTATGATAATGATGCCTGCACTTTTGCCCACTCAGGGGGATTGGCCGAGAATTGAGGAGTCCGAACTTTTTCGTCCTCTTCCACACGGAACCACGCGAAACCATGCGGCAATATACTGCTGCGGTGCAAGCCACCAAAGTTGCAGTGCGGCTCCCCAAGTGTTTTAAACAGTGCTTATGTTGAGCCTATTTGATTGGAATTTGTGGAAACAGCCGAGGAAAATATTATGGCAGGTAGAGACTTCGCGTGGTGCGTGCCATGCTAATGCCGGTAACATATTTTGGGCATGTTTTGACACATTTTTACCCTGTATTTTACTTTTGTTGGTGTGCACTAATGTACAGTGGAGTCCCTGAAAATGATGGAGACTGATTTGAGGAATCAATCGAACAATTTTTAAAAACCTGACCCCCCAACTCGAACAGATCGGCTATACTTCAAACCACGAGTGAATGAGTATTGTTTCACATCCATTTTCAGAGTCAATACTCGAGCTCCTACGATCGGCATCATGATTTTAAACGCCTTCCTGACACGCTAATGGTGCACGCAGAGGTCGCGGACAAGTTTGTATGCACAGTATCACGGTAAGCTATCTCTGTTTGCAGGTATAAGTGCTTGGCTATGACACTAGCCCGTAATATAGTTACACCTTAAGACGCAAATATCACCGAGTTTCTTCAAATAATTTTTGTTAATCCGCGCCAGCCAAACACGCCGGTACTTTTCGGAAAATCGCAATGTGCGTTCTCAATTTTGCGTAATGACTTGGGGGCAAAAAGACCACCCCGATGCTTTGCTTCCTCTTCGTGGACTGCTAAATCAACTTGCCTCACCAGTAGCTAATAATTGCCCAAACTGGCATCGTGAGGCAAAACTGAACGGGCGCAGGAACGAGGAAACAACACGGCAGTGGTCGGTGACTGAGGTACCAGGGCATGTCGCTGGTGCATTTCGGAAGGGACGAAGGGGTGCTGCGTGACGCACTTGCACACTATGTTTATGAGAGCACAATGCATGACCACATGTGCCGTCCACCTGTCCGTCCTTTTGTTGTCTTTGCGGCGTCCTTGAAGAACATGAGACGTTGTCCTTCGAAGTCAGTGCTTAACAATCTCCGGAGTTCCCGGCGTGCGGCGGGGATTGTATGAAAAGCGGGTCTACTTGTCTTTTGGGGGCCACACGAAGGAAGTAAAGGTAGGAGAAGGCATGCCCAGCCAGCGCGCTACGTGAAAACTGTGGAAGAAATGACATCATGGCGACAATATTCACTGGGCACAACGGCGGCGTTGTTATGGTTACGTGTTGCGCAGTGGAGCTGGTCTAGCAGTGAGCGGCCGTGGCTGGCGACGGCATGTGTGCCTACCCAGGTCTCGTGCTGAGCCGTGGCGGACAATACCCGTGCTCTGCGCCATGTTATTGGTTACGCAGTGTTCTCCTGGCAGTTACTGTACTCTTAGCAACGTTTACAAATCCTTTCGTCCATCACGGAACCTGAACAGAGCGTAGAACGTGCGCATATCTATGTGTCGTGCGGCGGATGACGCGGATGAAGCATTTGAAGTGTTCAGCGAAATTGCGTTAGGCACCATGAAGAAGCGGAAAGACGACGAACACCTTGCATGTCAGTGACGGTTGGGCAGTGCTCCTGCTTGTGCCAATGAACGAAACTGTTGTGCCCAGCAAGACACAATGAGGACCATGTGCACATACGTAGTTTCGTGTTGTGTGTGCACAGTGACAACTTGCATGCGCGCATTAAAACACCTTTTCAGTTCTGCTTCGTATACTCTCCCCCAGCATTGCACGTAATCTCAACGTAACAGCAACCACGTTCAGTTGTGTCACTTGCACCATGCTCGAAGTCACCACGGTGGCAGAATGCTGACGCCGGTGAGTTTCACGCGGAACACGGACACAGTGGCAGGACGCTGCGCCGGCCGCGTGGCGGAATGCAACCGTAGAAGGCGCACGACCGATCTTGTTGTCTGTACAGTTGCTGAATTAATGACGTGAAAACACTCGCCGTTGTCAGTGCATCTATCACGCGTTCTCTTGTACTTGCTTCGTTGTCGGGGAGCTGTTACTCGCTGTTAATACTCAGACGAAATGATTTCGCCGAAGGTGTCACGCTGGCCCAGAGTGTTGAGCCCCGTTTCATTAGTTTCGGATCGTCACAATACGCGCGCTGCGCAGCTCATGTGCTTTCCGAGCCGGAGAGGGAGTCGTGCCTTCTGGTTTACATTCGGATGTAAACAAGAGAGGAGAATTTGCCCAGTCAATATGGCCGACTTCCGGCTTCATCGCGGCTTCACAACGAGTGACGTCAGGGCCTCTCCTACCTTTCCTTCCTCTGTGAGGGGCCACAACTGGCGCGACCTCTGGTTCTTGAAGACTCGGGGTGGTGGTGGTGGTGAAAACATTTAATAACCATTAAATGGTTACAGAGAGGTGATTGGGTTGGGGCCTTATTGGCCTCCTACCCTCACAGCACTAGGTGGAACCCCTATTCCGGGGCTCCATTGGCAAGCAACGCCGCCCGCGCCCGTTGAACCAGAGCGCCGCCCGCTTCTGCCGCGATACTTCCGGTCGAGAGCAGACGATGCCCTGTCGCGTAAACTCTGGAGCCATGGCTGGCAAAGGTACGACGAAAACGTACTTCGAAATCCTCCCATGATGTGATTCGGGAGCTCCTCGAGTGGTACCAGTCCTTGCCAGCTCCAACCAGTCAGGTCTTAGCAATTTGTACGCAGCTGTGAAAGTTCGGCGTTCGGCGCATACTCTTATGTGATTCTTAAACGGAAGAGAAAAGTTAGCCCCGTAACTGTCGGCGTGTATTGCCAATCCACTCGTGCGCTGAGAGAGCGTCTTCAGAGTCGTCCAAGGGAATGATGATACGTGTAGAGTCAGTGATCACCTGGAACGTTGGCGCTCGTTGAGGTTGTGCTGCACCGGCCAAGTCGTTTAAGCAGGGTAGTCGATCCTTTTCCTGAATAGCTTGTAGCAGTTCACGATCTTGTCTCTGTTGTCAAAGTCCGCGTCTCCACCGCCAATCTGGTTGTCTCTGTCGTCGATGCGTTCCATCTTAGGGCTAAGGTTACCAGTTCTATGCACTGTTAAAACTCACATTCACTCATCCGTTGGCGACTGGCATCCCACTTCTAAACTTTTGTCTTTGCCGTGTTCTTGAAGAGCATGAGACGTTTTAGTGGAAGAATAAGTTACTACACTCACAAGAAACTCTGAATGCCACACAGGCAAAACTGATGATGATGATGATGATGATGATGATGATGATGATGATGATGATGATAATGATTTTGAATAATTGGCCCACTCTGGGGGATCAGTCATGAATCGGGCGGTCGTAGTTATTGGATTTATGATTACTATTTAGAAAGAGCTAAAATATTTGGGATATTTTTATTGTAACGTTAATAACGAATGATTTTAATTTTAAGTTGCACTATTTTGTGATAGACTGAATACCTTTTGATTAGGAAGGCTGAATAAAGAATTGTTAGTAGTTGATACACCTACCAAATCTATGCGAGTCGCGTATAAACTTTTCGACAGCTTTGAAAATATTCCTATCCGAGTGTCCCAGCGCAAAGGTCCCAAATGATAACAGAATGGCCGACGTAACCGGTAGACCATATTTCCGCAATATAATTTCGATGCTACGTTTTTTGCGTAAGGGAAAACTTTGGCAACTCAACAAAAAGTGTTTGATAGTTTCGATTTCATTGCAATATGAGCAAAAAGGAGCGATCGCCAAACCCGCTCAGTGCATGTCAAAATTTAGATTTGAAATTCTACAACGCATTCTGGTTATTACAACTTCAGCCCATCTTTTTGCACATCATTTTCTGCTCCAAGAGAACTGTAGGTGCAGAAAGTCCGGTGATGAATCGAGACTTGGAGTAAGCACAGATGATGTATACTTTATGAACCTCGCCGCAGCAACAAACGCCGTAACAGGAAATAGAGAGAGAGAGCTGGACCTGCCAGAGAAGCTTTCACCAGAGAGTCCGCAACTCCATTCAGTACAATTCCTTTGTGTCCCGGCACCCAAAATAATCCCAGATTTCGCAGAGGATGGGGAACAAGTAATCGCAACAATCTTAGAATATACGAATACGTTGTAGCAATTAGTGCCGAACACGACGACTAGGAATCTGTAACTATAGCCACAGAAGGTAGAGTTAAAGGAATTTCATGTAGGGATAAAATAACAGCTAAGAGCTCGGTCAAAAATATTTGGGTGTAATCAGGAAATCTAACAGAAAACGACCAGTCTAGTTGTGTAGAAAAAATTCCCACCCCGCACACTGCGAAGCATCAGTTGCTATCACGACCCTAGAATCAATTTGATTTAAGTGCTCTAGAAAAATACCATTCAGAAGATTACTAGGTAGTAATTTCGCATTGTTAGGGAATATATCATCATATGATATGGCTAATTCACTGAACCTGACCTCATAGGCACTATATAATTAAGCCTTATCTGCAATGGGTCCAACAGCTTCCGGGTAACGATTACCTGAGGGGTATGAAAGTGAGGTCATGTTACATTAAAAAAAACAGAGCTGGATTACTGATAAATATATTCTCCTCGTCTTATCGGCGGGTCATAGACTCTTAGAAATGTACGAATTGTTAATAATTTGCGATCTAGCAGGTAAAGGAGGAACTCGTGATTCTTTATATAGAACATAGTTGGCTACGTATTTGGGTAAACCCAGGCACCAGCGAAGTGTTTGGCGCTCTATTAAAACGGACGTATCTTCCATGCTGGTACGCCAGAAAATACTACACACCCAAACTCCGGTATAGGGCGTATGTACGCCCGGTAAATCATTATTAAGGTGTCTGTCCGCATCCCCCATCGACTATTAATAATCCTTCTGAGTAGGCCTAACACTCGTGATGCTTTGGCCACAGTGTGTTCAATGTGCATACGCCAGTTGAGCTTTCCATCATAGATGATTCCAAGATGATTAAGTGTTTACACTTGGGGAATATCTGCTTGGTAGAATGAGAGTGATATGCTTCTACTGTCTTGTGGGTGTCAGCGATGTCCGAATGAATGTAGTCAAGGCAAGGTTCAAATTTTAAGAAAACTGTGTTGTGCTAAGTTACAGGTGAATCGGCAGTGGTTGCATGTATAAGGAAACTGGACTCGGTGCAGGAGCTCGATCGGCTACGTCCGACGCCACTCGTGTCTCGGCTCGCTCTGCGATGCGTTGCTCTGCGGTCCCGGCTCGAATCTCGGCTCGTTTCTCCTCTTTCTGGCGATGCGTCGCTATGCGCTCCCGGCACGAAGGCTAACTTTTGTTTTTAGGGGCGAAGCTCCTTATGGCGTGGCTTGGGCGTCCCTCGTATGTAACCACCAGTGGCACATACTCGAAATAGGTATAACACTTGACCTCCAAGGTGGTGCCAGTGAGAGATTTCTTCTGTGCGTTGTTTAACAATAAAAAATAGTGCTCAATGTACATGCCAATGGCTGCTAATGGGGAATGAGAGACATGAGCATTCGGCTTTTAGTCAACGCGCACGCTGCGATCCCCATTAGCAGCCATTGGCATGTACATTGAGCACTATCGGACAAGAAAGGGATGCTACATTATACTCGCTGGGTGTAACCTCCTTAGCTTTAGAAAGGTTTAGCGAGCGCTGAGCCGCAGTACCATGAATACAATGAACTTGTATATACCATGAATGAACTCAAGGTGGTTAAAAATGAGAAGTAGATACGAAGCACAAGCCGTAAGAAAGTAAAAGCCGAATTCTCCTGTCTCTCATTTCTCATTAGCAGCCATTGGCATGTAAATTGAGCCCTGTCTGACAGGGAAAGGTTGCTACGTTATACTCGCTGGGCGTAACCTCCTTGGTTTTCGAAAGGTTTAGCGAGCGTTTGGTCGCAGTGCCATGAATACAGTGAACTAGAATATACCATGAACTCGAGGTGGTTAAAGGTGGGAAGTGGACCCAAAGCGCAGGCCGTAAGAAAGTGTGCGTGTGCCACCTCTCGTTTAGTCCTTGGAATGTCCGCTGGATGGCGGTGCTTCTATATGGGGAATATATGATAAAAAGATGCGAGATGGTGGGACTTGGAGTGTTGAATAGATGAACGAACGGACACACAAACAGATGCATGGATGGACGCATGAACGGACGCAGGGGCGGATGCACGAAAGAACGCAGGGACGGGCGCACAAACAGACGCATGGACGGTCACACAGACGGACGCATGGACGGACGAATGCTTCGCCCCACTCTCCATCATTCACTCCGTGGATATGCTGCCATTTTTTAATGTTCGTTGAACCAATGGGCAACCGCGTCGAGTGGACGTGCTCAGGGCTCGGAGTCCACGTTAACGCAGTGCAGCGTTTCCCGAGCAAGCACGGAGACGCTACCGGAGAAGGAGGCGCTGCCGGAGAATGAGACGCTGCCGGAGAATTCAGCTGTGCGAACTCGAGTGCCGCTGACACGGCCCTCCCGAAAATCGCGCCTGTCCTCAGGCGTGCGTGTCGTTAGATGGCGATGGTTCCGTAACTTCTAGGAGCGGCTCCTTATTTATTTATTTATTTATTTATTTATTTATTTATTTAAATACTCTCAATGCCATTTGCGGCGTTACAGAGAGGAGTGGTTACAAGTTAGAGATGGCAGTCTTGAATGATGCATGATCAGGGTTGCTGGCGATGGAGGCAGGAAGGTGGTTCCATTCGGATGAAGTCTTCGGTACGTAGGAGTGGAAGTATATGTTGGTATGGCAGAGTGGCACATGGACTTTGAAGTTATGGTCGATGCGAGATGAAACGTAAGAAGGTGACGAGAACAATGTGCCCTTTATTTCAGGATTCATAAAAAAAATTTTGTGAAAGAGACAGAGTCGGGCCTGTTTCCTCCTGTTAGAAAGGGTAGGAAGGTCTAGAGAATTTTTAATTGATGAGATGCTAGCGGTACGGGAGTAATTAGCGACAATGAAGCGAGCTGAGCGATTTTGGATGGCTTCCAGTGCATTAACAAGTGAACAAGAATGAGGATCCCAGATTGATGAGGCGTATTCGAGTTTAGATCTGACTAGTGTTTTATAAAGAAGAAGTTTTAATGAAACAGGTGCTAATGAAAAGTTACGGCGCAAGAAGCCGAGAGTGCGGTTAGCATTGTTAATCACATAACTGACATGATTATTCCATGTTAAATTGTTATCTATGTGAACACCTAGATATTTGTAAGTATTGACAGACGACAACAGAAAATTAGAAATTGAATAAACAGGGCTAGTGCAGTCAGTACTTCCTCGAGAGATCCTCATTATTTTACACTTGTCAATATTTAGTTTCATTGACCAGAGTGAGCACCAAGATGTAATGTTGTCAAGATCAGATTGAAGTAGTGATGAATCATGAGAGTTAGTTATTATGCGGTAGATGACACAATCGTCGGCAAATAGCCTGATTGTTGATGTAATGCTAGATGGAAGGTCATTAATATAAATTAGAAAGAGTAAGGGTCCAAGGACAGAACCTTGCGGCACACCAGAGATTACTGAACAATTGCGTGAGTCATGATCGTTAGCTGTTACATGTTGGGTTCTGTTAGATAAGAAGCATTCGATCCATCGTAATGTGTTTGAGTCAATATTTAGCATGCTTAGTTTTAGTAGGAGTAAACGGTGAGAAACGGTGTCAAAAGCTTTTTGAAAATCAAGGAAAATGCAATCGATAATGGAGCCAGTGTCAGAAGCTGAAAATAAGTCGTTGGTGAAGAGAAGTAGTTGGGTTTCACATGAGTAGTGTTTCCTAAAACCATGCTGACTGTTATGAAAGAAGTTATTTTCTTCGAGAAATATAATTAAGTTAGAATAGATTATGTGTTCGAGAAGCTTACATGGAATACTAGTCAAAGTGATGGGCCTGTAGTTAGAAGGATTAGATGAGTCACCTGGTTTAGGCACAGGAACCACCTTCCCCGCCTTCCAGTCACTGGGCAATGAGGCATTTTGTAATGACTGTGAAAAGAGCTGTGAAAAAATGACTGAACAATAAGTGGCAGTTTGTTTGAGAAATTGGGGAGCGATTCCATCTATGCCAGGTGCCGAGGCTTTCATTTTTAGTATGAGGTGAAATAGCCCCAATTGATCAATGATGATTGGTTCCATTCGGGGATATCCAGGATCGGCTTGAATTGGTAAATGATTGGAGTTGTCAACGGAAAATGATTTTTTAAATACGTCTTGCAAAGCCTCGCAGCACCTGTCACTTGCAATCGCCAAACCAAGTTCGTCACAAAGATCAATGTTCTTATTTTTTGGACCATTTACTAGACACCAAAACTTACGAGGGTTAGACTGTAGAAGAGAGGGAAGGGTATCGCTGAAGAAACTATGTTTAGCAACTGCATAAGCTTTTTTGTATTCTAATGTTGCGTTGTGATAAGCCGCCCATCTTTCCGTGGTGTCAGATGATGAAGCGCTGCGGTAAAGTCGTTTTTTTTTATTACGTAGGCGAAGAAGTGCTGATGTGAACCACGGAGAGCGGAACGCCGTTCGAACAGTTCGTAAAGGAACATAACAATCTATAAGTGAATTAAACTTATTTTTGAACGATACCCAGTTCTCCTCTACAGTGTTATCAGCGGCACATGCAATGTATTTTTCAGTGAAAACTTCCAACTCAGTACATATAGATGCATAATCAGCTTTCGCATAATCCTTTATAACTTTAGTTGCGTGCATAGGACGCTGTGGTTGCATTGCGCAGGTGAAGTGTACAATGCGATGATCACTAAGCCCGGGTAGGTAGTGAATCGATGAAATGACCGAAGGATTAGTTGTGAAAACCAAATCAAGTATATTTGAAGAAAATGCTGTGATGCGTGTGGGTTCATGGATTACTTGGGTTAAATTAAAATCATTGCATATGTTTAAAAAGCAATTACCTTCCGCTGAAAGACAGCTAGCCGTTCCATCCCCACTGCCCCAAGTAACTTCTGGGAAATTAAAATCGCCCATGACAAATATATGAGAATTTGGGTACCTGACAGAAACTGCGTGCAAACAGTCATGGAAGTTTTCGCAAAAGTCTGAGGGGCAGCGAGGCGGTCGGTAGCAAACGCACAAAATCACGTCCTGATACGCAAATCGAACGCACGCGCATACGATTTCAAGTGGCGAACTTATGGGAACAATATGAGAGGAAAATCTATCTGATATCGCGATAAGAACACCGCCCCCTGTTCTTGTTATTCGATCTGATCTGTAAAAATTGTAGGTGTTTTTGCAGTGTAAAACCTCAGTGTTGCGAATTTTACTTGACAACCAAGTTTCTGTTAACACTACTATGTCCGCAGAACAGTCATCAATTATAGAAGATAACTCGTCACGTTTACTTAGCACACTTCTAATATTTGTAAACAAGACTGAAATTGGTTCAAGTGTTGCGGCACGTTTAGTAGGTTGGGATTGCTAGGAAGAGGGAAGAACACTGCTTATATCTACGAAGCTGCTCCACGTTGACGATTTTTTGGTTGATCATGCCCGGTGTGTGGGGTACTCTTTGGATCTCGGCCCTGTTTCCTCCGACGAGGGCCGTTATCTCGAACGGACCTTCATAGCGAGGATCTAATGTGCCTCGAGCGCTCAACTCAAGCAGGACGAGGTCCCCCGTTATAAACCTCGGAGTTCGCCGCTTCTTGTCGTATCGGACCGTTGTTTTGCGCTGACTCTGCAGTAGCCTCTCTCTTGTCTCCGCACGTTCCCTTGCCAAGTCGTGTAGTCTATGAGATTCATCGATGTCTCCCTCTACTGAGGCGAGGTTGAGCTCTCCTGGCAGTTTTGGGTCGTAGCCGTGCATGAGTCAAAATGGGCTGTGGCCACTGTGACGATGCTTCGTGGCGTTGATTGCTAGCGTTGCTCGGGGTAGTTCCTTCTGCCATTTGTCCTTGTTGTTTAGCATTTTGCGTAGCACCTGTTTCAACGCTCCTACCATTCGCTCAATCAGTCCGTTTGATTGTGGCCAGTACGGTGGGGAGTTCTGATGAGTAATTCCCAGTCTGTAATGGAATTGGTTGGTTTCCTTGTTCACGAATCCCTTGGCTTGGTCCGTAATAATGACGCTGGGAACTCCAAATCGCGGAATCCACCAGTTTGTCATGAAGTCAAGGTAGTGCGCCGACGAAGTGCTCGGTACGGTCACGGCGTCCATGTATCTCGTGGCGTGGTCGATACACAAGAGGATGTGGTCTCCCTTCTCGTTTAGCGGACCCATGTGATCGAGGGATATCACCGCGTTTGGCTCAGTAGGAATATCGCGTGGGATGAGGCAACCTTCATTCCGTGTCGTGCGGGCGTTGATAGTCTGGCACGTGTGGCAGGAGTCAACATACTCTCGGATGTCTTTTCTCATCGATGGCCGCCAGTACTTTCGCTGGATCAGGTCTCTTGTCTTCTCGACGCCTAGGTGGCCGTTGTTGTCGTGGAAAACGATCATCACACTGCTTCGGAGGGCAGCGGGAATGATCACCCTCCGATGGACCCGTCCTCCCTCGAGAGATTTCTTCACCAGTATGTCGTTTTCGATCTCGTAGTCTGGAGATTTGTGCTTGGCCTCCTCCCGAAATCTTTTGCAGTCAGTATCCCTCTCCTGAAACTCGCGTAGGCGACTGTGTTTGCCGACCACTACTGCGTAGCAGTGGAGGTCTCGGGTCGAAACGCCCTGGTCGGAAGCCTCTGCAGATTCCGACTGCCTCGAGAGTGCGTCAGCCGCGGAGTTCTGGCGTCCTGGCTTGTGCTTGACGTCGAAGGTGTACTCTGCTAAGTCGAGCGTCCACCTCGCAAATCTGCGGTTGCTGGTTCTGGACGAGGTATGACAAGCTGATGTTGTCCGTGAACACTGTAAAACGAGGGCCTCCTCTCAGGTAGACCGAAAACATCTCAGTGATCGCCCAGTGGAGCGCCATGCACTCAAGCATATTAAAGTGTAGACCACGATCGTGCTCGTTTAGTGATCTGCTTGCGTACTCTATGATTCGCTCCTTTCCGTCTTGATTTTGAGAAAGCACCGCACCCAGCCCGGTTTGCGAAGCGTCGGCGTGAACGTTAGTCGGGCAGTCTGGGCGGAAGCTCGCCAAAATCGGCGGGTTCTTCAAGGCGTGTTTTATGGCGTTGACGGTTGCTTCATGAGCGTCAGTCCACACGAAAGGAACGTCCTTCGCCAGAAGGTGCCGTAGCTTGTGCGTGACCTTTGCAAACTCCGGTATGAACTTTCGGTAGTGGTTAGCGAACTGCAGGAAGGAGTACAGCTTCTTTGCGTTGTGATGCGGCTCGAACTTCTCGACAGCGGCAACTCTGGATTCGTCCAGTGTTCGTGCTTCGGCAGAGATCACGTAACCCAGGAAAGATACTTTGTCTTGAATCAACTGGCATTTCCGGAGATCCATCTTCAAGTTGTTGATCACGACTCTCCTGAGTGCTTCGTTCAGCAAATCTAAAGCCTCCCTCACTGTTGTGGCTCCCTGCCCGACATCGTCCATGTACGTAGCTGTCCTAGGTAAGCCATCGAACGTGCGACGCATGACTATTTGCATGGTCTGAGGGGCCTTGCAAAACCCAAAGGCCATTCGAAGGTATTCGTACTTTCCGTCTGGAGTGACGAATGCGGTCTTGTGTACGTCGTCCAGCTTCATTCGTATAGTCAGAAATGCCGTCTTCACGTCCAACACAGTGAAGTAAGCCGATCCGTCGCGCATGACATCGTCAATAACGTCTTCCATGACGGGCATTGAATAAGAAGGGTTGATGGTTTTCTCGTTGAGCTTGCGATAGTCGTGTACCATTCTTCGTGGAGTCGTCGGGTGGTGCGGTTGGTCGACGACTATCGTTGGAGCACCGTACTCGCTTTCGCTCGGCCTTATGATGCCCTTGGAGAGATAGTCATTCACCTGTTCTCGGATGAACTTGCGATCAGCCGGTGAGCACCTGTAGGGCCTCGATGACACTGGTATATTGTCTCTGAGTTCGATGCTGTGTTCAGTGTGAGGACACACGCCCAAAGTGTCGCCTTTGGAAGTGAACGCTTGGTGATGCCTTAACAGAATTGCGTGAAGTTGTTCCCTCTCTGCCTCGGTGGCATCCTTCGTTATCTTCCGTGTGGCGTCTTCGACTAGACTCGTGAAGTCTTCGTCGGGTGCGGGACATTTCGTGTTGAGGCGCACGTACCCTTCGTCTTTGGAAACACTCTCGTCCGATTGCCGGCAGAACGTCGCAATAAGCGTTTCCCCGGTGCGGCGTGATGTGCCTTGTTTCGGGGGTGGCACTTCGGACGATAAAAATTTTCCGGAGGGCTCCACTGGCACGATAGTCACATCGTTTGACGTGTGAAACGTTACGTCGACGTTCGCGACTCGTCGCCAGTCTGATCCCAGAATCAGGTCGATGCCGCTGGGCAGTTCCGTTACCACGACGTCTTCGAGTCGCACATTCGTGGTGCCCAATGTCACCTCAAGCGTTGCAGCGAGAGTTGGACATATGCTGCGGTTGAGAACTTCAATGTTCTCGCGCGATACCCATGCGTGCGTGGGAATGTCGTCCGTCAAGGCATTGGCACTCATGATGGATAAGTTGGCGCCACTGTCAATGCACACGCGGACGGGTCGGTTGTTATCAGTACCGGACACTATTGGTAATGTGCCGCCCGTCGAATGCAAAAAAATTGCCCGCAGCTTCCCTTGGGGGAACACTGAGGAGGATGCGGAGCATATAATTGGTTAACGGGGTGTTAAAGTGCGACTTACTTGGGTCGATAGCTAAATTGGTTAACGTGGTTGTGAAATGGGGTGTTAAATTGCGACTTACTTGGGTCGATGGCTAAATTGGTTAACGTGGTTGTAGGAGGGGGTGTTAAATGAGTGAACACGTACACACGTATGCGAAAGGACGGCGCTGGTCGAAGGGACGTCGATCATTGTGTTTGTGGATTCGTTGGAATTCATTTCACCGCGACCTTGGACGTCGACGCGCCGTACAAACCAACCGACGAGCGGCAACTGAGCGAACGAGCGCCGACCTTGCGTACATATACAGCGCGACGGCACATGCACTGTCAGCTGTTGAATGTTCTCGAAGGAGAAGCGCGCGCGCGGCACAGATGGCGACGGCGCGACGGCGCATGCGCTGTCAGCTGTCGAATGTTCTCGAAGGAGAAGCGCGCGCGGCACAGATGGTGGGTGACGGCGCGACGGCGCATGCGCGCGCGTCAGCTGTCGAATGTTTGAGAAGCGGTGCGGACGGCGCGGACGGCGCGGACGGCGCACTACAAGGCGCGAGTATAAGATGCTTCCGCATCTAAAAACAGTTCGCTTGCCTAGGTGACGTAGTCCCTGTTTCGTGGCTGCTATTGTCCCTCTTCGCTCGTTTCTCGTCCGCTCTGATCGTTGCTGGCGTTTTCGGCTTTCTACAATCACGGGACAGGTGACCGATGTCGCCGCAGTTGAAGCACGAACGAGCAGAGATGGGCCGCGGGTGTAGAGCTCCCGAGAAATCGCTGCGCGGTTTGGCCTTCGGCAAGTTGGCAGAGCTGCTGGCTGGCACCCGCTGGTTCGAACCCTGACCACGACTCGCTGTAGGCGATGACGGTTTCTTGTCGTTCTCGGCACACACGGTCGTGCGACGCCTCGCGTCAAGCAAAGCCGCTCTGTCAATGAGTTCGGTTACTGTGCCACACAGCTGCGCTGCGAGTGGGTTGGCCCATGTGTCGTCCTCGATGCCGCTGAGAATGAGGGAAATACGCTCTTCCTCTGCTAAACTGTACGGCGCCTTGTTCAGAATGGCGTTCTTCGAGTACATGTACTCGACGATGGTCTCGTGGCTCTGAAGGCGTCGCTTCGTCTGCAGTTCGAGGAACTCCTGCATTGTCAGCTTTCGTTTGAATCGGAGAATGAGCGCTTCTTTCCATTGCTCCCAGGTGTCATACTGTGAGCCGTAGGCACTGTGCCAATCCTTGGCAGATCCCGTCAAGCGGCTTGCTGCTGTCACCAACGTCAGCGATGGCGTCCAGTGGGCGAGCGCTGCGATTCTCTCCACTTGCGTAATCCATTCGTGAGCACTTTGTTGCGGCGTCCCATCGAACAAGGGGATTGAGGATGACGTGTCGCTTGTGGAATGAATCTGGATCGGGCTCGTCGTCAGTGGACTTCTCGACAGCGTGTTGGCGAGCAGGGCTTGTGTGTTCACGAGCGCGGCGAGGATCTGGGCCATGGAAGGTTCTTCCTCGTGCGTTGAAACGGTCGGCGCGGCGGGGCGTGCCACGTTTTGGTTGGTGCCGTTGTTCAGTGACGGTGGCCGCGTCGAACCCGAGGACATCGTTATGTCAGCAGGGGCGGAATGGTGCAGCCCGAGGGTTGAAGTCGTCACCCGTTTCGTTGGCAGTGAAGTGTTCTGATGGGCTTCGTGCAATGTCTCACGTTCACTCGTGGTCGCACGGTTAAGCTGGGCTCGCAGGCTGCTCAGTTCAGTGCAAAGCCTCGCGTTGTCGGCGGACAGTGTCTCCAGGTGCGCCTGCCTGTCGTCGTCGTAGGCAGCCTGGTCCTTCGTTGACGAGTCCGTCGGCTCTAGGGCTTGGCGAGTGATGTTGTCGCGGATGATTCTTGCGATGAGCTCGTACTTTCGTCCGGAGCACCGTAGACCTCGTGCTCTCAGCTCGTCGACGAGTTGCTTTTTCGTTGCGTTGGCCATCGTGCTGTGGTCGAGGGTCGTGAACACGCTTTCGGCGATGGTCGTTTCGGAGTCCCGAGACGATGTACGGCGTGGCGTCGCTCCTTCTCGTGGCGTCGTTTCCTCCTCCGCATGCAGCTCGGTCGATTCACATCCTGTCGGCTGCGCCATGTCAGCGATGTCCGAATGAATTTAGTCAAGGCAAGGTTCAAATTTTAAGAAAACTGTATTGTGCTAAGTTACAGGTGAATCGGCAGTGGTTGCATGTATAAGGAAACTGAACTCGGTGCAGGAGCTCGATCGGCTACGTCCGACGCCACTCGTGTCTCGGCTCGCTCTGCGATGCGTTGCTCTGCGGTCCCGGCTCGAATCTCGGCTCGTTCTCCTCTTTCTGGCGATGCGTCGCTATGCGCTCCCGGCTCGAAGGCTCACTTTTGTTTTTTTAATGTTCGTTGAACCAATGGGCAACCGCGTCGAGTGGACGCGCTCAGGGCTCGGAGTCCACGTTAACGCAGTGCAGCGTTTCCCGAGCAAGCACGGAGACGCTACCGGAGAAGGAGGCGCTGCCGGAGAATGAGACGCTGCCGGAGAATTCAGCTGTGCGAACTCGAGTGCCGCTGACATGGGGAAAACGCTAGAGCTGCACTTTTCTGCACACTAAGAGTCAAACAAATGCTGTCTTTAGCCAAGCTTCCAAGGTAGATAAATATCCTTGTAAAAATGTATAAAGCTATTGAATCTCATCCGCATGCAGATGCAAAGAATGTTATGTCATCTGCCTAAACTTATGTGTTCACTCTTTGATGTCGAAAAATGGAGCTAAACAAGATATTAAATAGCGGGAACAAAACCGCTCCTTGGGGAACACCTCTAGTTTGTCTCAATTTCTCTGATGATATCCCACTCTGTACACAGTAAAACTCTCTGTTCAGCAATAACTCAGCCGTCCCCGCAATAAAAAAGTCAGGCAAGCCAATCTCTCTCATCATTCTTAGTAAAAATGGGGTATTCGACACTATCGTAGGTTTTAGAGATATCTACTGTAACTAATGCTGCATAGTGTTTCTGTCGCCGTGCTAGCTGGATTCTGCTCTCCAAATCAACGTGGGCACACCAGATAGACATTCCTGTTCTAAAACCGATTTGACAGGCACTTCATGATTTATTAACAGTAACAAATTTAGTTATCTGAGCATGTAATACTCACTCAAATAACTTTACAAAATTGGATGTAAACAAAATCGGTTGAATATTGTCTAGAGTAAGTTCCTTAATTGTTCTTATCTTTAAGCAGTGGTATCACTTTAGCTACCTTTCACACTGAAGGAATCCAAGGGTGTTTCATAAAGTGATTTACGGTATACAATAACACATTTGGAGCGACATCCAAAGAGATTTTCAGCATCTTCGTAGCAATACCATCAAGGCCTGGTGCTGCCGCTGGTAAACGTGCTAAAACTGACGAGAAGTCCGACAATGATATATCTTCAGTCGTATTCTGGAGAGTGTCTTGTCTCACAAGAGGTGAAGGAATGCAGGTAGAAAATCTAGCCTCCAAACCTCTGGCAATTGCACCTGGTAAGTCTTCTATTTCTTTGGTAGTATGCACTATTGGTTCTGCACATAAGGAACGCGGAATTAATTTGATAGATCTGAGATACCGGAACAATCCGCTCTTATTGTTTGACTTTTAAAAAAACTTGAAATGGCAAACAATATATTCATCTTTTGCTTTCGCGACTGTACGCTTAAAACTCATTGGTATAAACTTGTAGCTGTTCCAGGTACTAGGAGACTGATTATGCATTAGTTGCTTCCACGCTGCTTTCTGGCGTTTATAGTCCCTTGAGCACTCGTCATTCCAACAAATATTAGTTATAGAGTATTTCCTTCATTGTATCTCGAACTCCGACCTATTACGAGCAAAGTCAAGAATATCGCAAACATTACCTGCGCTGCGTAGATTTTCAGCCAGAGATGTAAAAATTGTCCGCAAATTCATTTTAAATCTATTGTGATCAATATACGAACGAACGAGACGCTGTGCATTATACTGTGACCCGTGGATCTCAAATATCACGGGAATGTGGTCGATAATCGAACCAGTGTCAACTGTCTCCCAGGATAACACCGAAAGTCCTGGCCCCGAAAACGTAAGATCTAGTGCCGATCGGAACTGGGCCCGTAAAAATGGTAATGATCCAGTTTTATGACAGAAGAAATCGTTCGATGCCACCCAGTTCCGTAGACGTTTTCCTTTCTGACCTGTTCTAAATCCCTATGATATATGCTGAGAGTCAAAATCTCCAGCTAGCACTACCTTTTTTCCACAGTTTAGAAAAACTGAATCTAGCAACTGAGTATTAGGCACACCCAAAGAAAAATATGCATTAACCAGAAAAAATTTGAGCTTTCTAGGAAGAGTTAGTTCTACTGCTAAGATTTCACTCTCTTTAGACATCAGCTGAGAGGACAGCCTTGCTTTATGGCCGAATGTATTAGATAGAAGAGTGAGTAAACCACCTTCTCTGGATGGATGATTCAATCGAAATGGACGGTAATTACGCAGACTAAGAAATTCAGCAGAGACACCCAAGTTTCCTGTAATATGACAACATCTGAATGAGTCTGAGAAATTAAAAAGTTGAGATCAGTAGAAGCAGCGAATACGGATCGACAGTTCCGCTGCAGCACACTCTCATCTACTTTTCGGTGACAAAACCACCGTAGAGGGTACAGCCTCATCTAAAATGTTAGCTGTACCCTTGACCTGAAGCATAACATTCTTTGATTTATGTTTATTAAAGGTATCGGAAACCTTTATTGGGGGCCCCCTTCGTTTCTTTGCACGCGGGTCAACATCCATGCTTGCACATTCCTGTAAGTCTGCATGGTAGATTTGAGAGTCTGAAAAGCTACCACTTGTTGCAGACAAGCTAGAACTAGGACTCTCATTTGAGGGCATCCTCTGAACACCATCTACTTGTGAGGAAACACTTCCTTAGCTGTGACCCACTGTCGCAACACTGCCCACTTGTGCCATTAGCCCAATTTGTGACGCTAATAACACATTAAGGCATTCGGACACAGTCTCTATTACATGCTCCATCATTTTCGCCAGAGATTTCTTGACCAATTCTGCAATAACTTGCGAAATATTTGCCTCAATCAATGCCTAGTGACGTGCAGTTACGCTAGCATAACCATGTTCTGTTTATTTGGTCACTGAAATAGCCTCCCTGCGTGAGCATCGCCTTTTGTCCATTATGTCTAAGACTTGTATCTCTTGGTTTCTAGCTGGGCATGTAGGGTTATCAGCCTTGTGTGTACCTCCACACAGGCAGCACTTGAGGACTTCAGCAGAGCAGTCCTCCAGAGAGTGACCCTCATCGCAAGAACAACAGCGCAAAGCAGATTTGCAACCTCCCATAATACGGCCATAGCGCCAGCAGTTGCGACATTGTAATGGACGTGAGGCAAGTGGGTCTACTCTAAAAATCAAAGGCCACAATTTGACTTCCGAAGGGCATGATATACCGACAAATGTGGCTGTCACCGACTCAGTCGGGACTCGTTTGTTGTCGGCTGTTCTGTAGCACCGGGATATAACTATCGCATCAGTCGCGGAAAGCTTCTCGAGTCTCTTTTCTGGGCTTAAGCTAGTATCTACGCCGCGAACAATCCCCTTGGTGCATGCAAGGTGTGGCGGAATGAAAGCATTCACTTTCGTCGATCCAAATGTCGAGCATTTCAGCAGATCATGCACACAAGCTTGGTCAGGCGATATACAAATTATCCCTCCTTTGCAAACTGACGATCATCAGTAATGTGAAGGTAGTAGTGCGTGGACTACTGGAGCTCAGCTTGTACAGCTTTCATGTTGGTAAGCCGAATGGATGCTCCATGCAGGGGCACTAGAGCTACAACAATACTTTTTACATCACTGCGAAAGAACGCTTCAAGTGCCATTTGATCAGGTGGAAGAGAAGCCGACTAAAGCGGAGACCGCCCCAGGCCACCTCCTGGCGAGTTTGTCGACATCAGCTGAGCTTGCAAAATAAATTGTAAATGGTTTCACAACCTCCAATATTCAGATGCGCCCTACCGTTGGACCAAACCCCCGAGTGCTCACTCAGCTTACGCAGAAGGACGTGACGGAACCACACCCAGTCCACGTCTTCATCCTTTTTCAGTGGCTAAAAAGGGGCACGTGCATTTGTAACACTTTGTACTAGTCGGCGACTTCAACGTAGACATTATGAACCTTACACCCCTGTCACATGGGTCAGAGAGTTTTTTCATAATTCTTAATAAACTGTTTGAACAATCCCTTGAAACAGGTTGTATTCCCAATGATTGGAGAGTTGGGAGGGTGATTCCTCTGCACAACTCTGGAAATAAACATTGCCCTGACAACTTTCGCCCCATTTCTCTCACTAGTATACCTTGTAAAATCATGGAGCACGTCATATACTCTCATCTCGTCTCTTTCTTAGAAACGAATTCTTTTTTCACTATAGCCAAGCACGGATTCCTTAAGCCATTTTCATGCGAAACCCAACTCATATGTTTCACGCATGAACTTCGTTGCATCCTCGATCATGGATCTCAGGCAGACTGTATATATTTGAATTTTTCGAAAGCCTTTGACAAAGTCTCGCATGAACTTCTATTTCTTAAACTACGTAATCTTAACATTGACCCTAATATACTTGCATGGTTGATCTGTTTTCTTTCAAACCACTCACAATTCGTAACAGCAAACAACTTTGACTCACATTCTTTACCTGTCCGTGCTGGTGTACCTCAGGGGTCCGTTCTCGGGCCCCTTCTGTTTCTAATCTATATAAACGACTTACCGACTAATATTTCTTCTTCAATTCATCTTTTTGCAGATGATTGTGTTATTTATCGCGAAATTAACGACAATAACGATGTCTCTTGCCTTCAATCCGGCATTAACAAGGTCATGGACTGGTGCAACACTTGGAACAGGAAACTAAACATTAATAAGTGTAAGCACATGCACATTTCTCGAAATTCTAGCCCAGCTTCCACTTACCACATTAACAATGTCTTTCTTGAAACTGTGCTCCCTTATAAGTACCTAGGTGTTCACATTTCTTCTAGCCTGTCTTGGAAAACTCATATTCATTATATCATAAATAACGCCAACCGCATGCTTGGGTGTATTCGCAGGAACTTCTCTCATTCATCAAGTCCAATAAAACTATTACTTTATAAAACACTGGTTCGCTCAAAATTAGAGTATTCTGTATCTGTCTGGAGCCCTGGCATTGAATCACTCATTTCCGACTTGGAAGCTGTGCAGAACTGTGCCTGCCGTTTCATACTCTCCAACTATCACCGAACAAACAGCGTAACCGCCATGAAATTAAGTTTCTCCCTCCCTCCTCTTTTTCATCGAAAGTCAGTAGCTTCATTATGTCTTTTTCACAAAATTTATTATAACAGCTATCTGAAACAGAAATTATTAACAAGGTCATCATACATATCAGCTCGCATTGATCACCGCAATAAAGATGGAGTTCCATCATGTCACACCAAATGTTTTCATGACTCATTCATACCCAGAACTTGTGTCAGTTGGAATGATCTTCCACATGATATCGCTTATATAACTGATAATAATATGTTTCGTAAAACTATTGATCTTCTCTAAACGTTTGTGCGTATATATATGTTTGTATATATGTATACATATATGCGTGTATATATAAGCTTATTATTGTTTGTATACCTTTCTTCTTATTGAATTGTTGTCAATTATGCCTACTTTATTTCACTTACTTATCTGCTGTGAGTTTTTTTTTTCTTGCTGTTTCACATTGCTTCCGTTAAGTATATCTCCACTCCTTTCTGTAATGCCCTCGGGTCCTGAGGGTAGAATAAAAAAATAAATAAATAAGTAAATAAATAAATATATCAACAATCATTTTTATGGTACCTGCTTTTTTAGCGCGAAGAAAATGTAACTCGTCAGTGAGTCTGATGCCGAAATGGTGAAGTGGAAAACGCCGCGAAACATTTGTAATCGGAGGTGTTCTATCTGCAGCGAATATGAAGCCGTGCGCTCACATCGTGGAAAGCTGAGGAGAGGCTCTCGCAATGCGAGCTGCAGAGCGAAATGTGTGGCGGAAGTCACGTGCTTTTGTGGGGGGGATTCTATGGCCACGCCATCCTCTCGTCTACATCACCACTTGTACGACCGCGTTGTTCAGAGCCGGCTAGAGTTCCAAATCTGCATTTTTACGCAGCTGTTGCACTTGAAAGATATAGTACAATGAGTTAGAAGCCTACAGGTAGCGTTGGTATTCACGGTCGCGAGTTTATTTTATATAGCTTGCGGTCGAAAGCGGTCGTTTTCGAAGCTCGCGACCACTTCAATGATTTGCGGCGTAGCTTCGCTCCTTTCCTTCAGCACATTGCTGTTGTCTGCGATGGAAGGCGAGAATTCTAGAAGAAAACGGCACCGCCTACGGCTCTTAATGCGAGAGGCACCGGTGAGTTGTTCGCGTGTGCGGCGGCCACAGCTATTGGAAAGCAGTACGTGCTCACTGAAGCTTGCCGAATCAAGAATTACAGACGTGGCTGACACAGTATGGCGATTTCCTGTTTGAAAAATTGCATCCTGTTTACATTTGGCCAAGTTTTCTTTCGATACGGTCACAGTCGGCCGACTCGCGTGCTGCAAGCGATACTTGTGCGCACGTATCGTGACACACGCGGGTTAGGAAGCGCTTCATCTGAATAAACAGCAAAGCCAAGTTAACACATCACTGTTGCATTATGATCCACACTCTGAACTTACCGTCGAAGAAGACAGCTTGTCCGGGGCGCTTATCCGTCCGATTCGCGCCGTTGTGTATTCAGTGGATTAAACGCGAAGTGCAAAGCTGCAGGTTTATTGTAGATGCAATTTATGAGCCGTGATAAGGCTGCAAATGGCCCACAGGCTCTATACAAGCCAGTATCGCAGCACGTTTGCTCGTAATCAGCAGAAAAGTTTCGCTTTTCCAGCTCGCCTATCAGATCGACATCGCCGGCGCCAGTTGCGCATGCGCGAACCACCGACCACCATTGCGAGGGGGAGTCCTCTACTCTTCCCCACTTCTGGCTTCACGTGACCCAATGGCCTCTCCTCGTAATTATACTCTGGCGCTGCCATCACTTGCGGGCCATGTGGCTTCGTTCATCTTTGGGTTTGTTTCGAATAAAAGAACAAACTGTTTTGAACTTGGTGACCCGATTCGATATGGTGAACTTAAATTATTAAGACGGTGAAGCGAAACTGATAAACTGTTGCTGATTGTTGTTTCATGAAATAACAGCTTCAAACCATACAAATCCAAACGGAACGTGAAGTATACGAACATCCATGTACTACCCATTCTCGCCACGCTCGCTGAAGCTCCCGCCAGCGTTAACTCCTTGCATTCCATGGCTGGTATGCTGCAGTGAGCACGCGGGTGGTCAACTGAGCATGCGTGCACTCCGCGCGCATACGTGGCGACAGCAGTGCCACTTTTCACCACGCGTTTACGTCAGCAACCAATTCAGCGGCACGCACGACGGACGACGTTCAGCAAAGTGAGCGACTCCATATTCTATAATCCAGCTTCTTCGATATCAGTGCGCGTTTAAGAACACCAGATTTTTGGAGCCATCGCCTAGACGGCGTTTTCATGACCACATTTCCTAAAACCCCAGATATAGTTTTACGTTAAAAATCATACGCGCTCTTTTCTTTTGCGCTCAGTGCCTTGGAGTTGTAGCTTCCACTTTTGTGCATTGACAGGCACGGCACAGGCCATTCCTCTAAACTGCCATTCGATAATTACTGATTTGCAAGTAACCAATTTGCTTCCGTCAGAAAACGGCTTCAAAAAAGTGCTAAAACATGGGTCAGGGCACGTACGAGTGTATCCGTTGTTTCTTTCTTCTAAAGCCTGGTCACGGATGAGGGGTAGATGAAAGGTTCAAGACAAGGATAAGTGAGCCGGTGTTTCGGAACGTTTCAATGTTGCATCCTTGGGCAACGCAAACAAGAGAAGGTGGTCCAAAGGAAGGACCTTTGTTTCTTCTTGGCCTAACTATACATTACTCACTCACCCATCGTTCATCATAGTGTTGTTTTATTGTACAAATCAATCAATGAATTCGCCATAAACTATGCTGCAACAAAAAGTATTAAGACCAGAAAAAAAAAAGCTGCTTTCACGCATATGCTTATTCTCTAAGCTCTGGCCACCCTTTCAGAAGCCAGAACAATGGTTTGTTTCTTACCTGATCTATATATGGTTGGTAATTCTGCAAGTTGTAGCAGGTGAACGTATTCGTCATATTCTACGGAGAGTGGAAAGAGGCAGGGGTTTATCCCCTCTTCCCCACCTCGCCCGGTAAACTGCCGGACTTTAAATAAAGTCCATTCATTCGGAACGCCGTACTTCGCGCAGTCCGCGCTCCTTTATATATGGTTGGTAATTCTGCAAGTTGTAGCAGGTAACCTCGTTCGGGCATGACCTCTCTTACAGACCCCGAGGATGAGCCCAACCTGCTGGCGGTGCGCAAGCCTCTGCATTTCCATGGGCCCGACGAAGTGCCTCCGGCGTGGCTCAGCCGGCTGCACGACAAGGTGAAGGGGGCAGACGGCTACCTGGTGCTGTGCCCAGAGTACAACCGCTGCATCGCGCCCGCACTGAGCAGCGCCATGGACCAGTTCCCACCGGACTCTTACCGCCACAAGCCGTGCGCCATCATCGCCTACAGCATCGGTAATATTTACAATAAGAAGCGCTCGGGCACTACTATATACAGCAGGAATTAGAATTGCAATAATCTCACGCTGTGTTATACTCATAAAGGAGATCATATCTGATCAGTGTTTCTCTTACCTTAACACAATAACATCAGGGCGGTCGCTTATTCATACATACCGCTCGGCTCGCGTTTCAATAGAGGCGAAAGGTGCGATGTCAGTGAATCTTGGAGAGCACCAGATAGTCAAAATTTCTGGTGTCCACCACTTCTTAAGTATATTTTGTTTTTTGGCACGATGTGGTTTTTACCCCAGAAGTCATTATTAACATCAAAGGAATACAGGGTGTTTGAAGACATGTGCCCAATGTGAATTTAAAAAGTCACAGAAAGGAGGCGTCTGCGTGCGGCATTTTCTTTACTTTCGTAGAAGGCATCTTAACATCTGTGCAAATATTAACTACGGCAGTAATAGAAATTAAAGTAATTAACTTTTAAACTAGTGGGAACAGCCGGTCGGGTCAAATGAGCGAATTCACGTCCTTCCTAGGAATAGTCTACAGCCACTTTATTTTTTGAGGGGGGGGGGGGGCTGCTTATCAACGATGGGTGATGACATGTGGCTAGTTAAGCAGGCGAAACGGAAACCAACTCACCAAACAGCGCATCTACCATTATACACTTCAAAAACTCTCTCAATGACGACACTGTTTCGCTCGCATTGGGAAACAAGGATGACCATACAGTGAAGTGTCTTGATTGATGATAGATAACGGCGAGATAAACAATATCGTCACAGAACGCGTTTTCGAACCAATGGAAGATGCTCTGTTTGGTGCGTCAGTATTGGCTTCACCTGCTAAATTAGCCAGGATTCATCGCCTCGAAGTGATTATATACCAGTGGTAGCAATTTCAAAAATTTCAAGATGGCTGTAGACCAGTCGCAGGAAGGAGTTGAATTCACTCATTAGACTCGGTCGACTATTTCCATTATTAAACCTCTCGGCGCAAAAATTTATCGCTCATTATTGCGAATGTGGGTGCCAGCCATTGTTCGAAAAGGCAAGGGTTCTCGTGTCCCACCCTGACGAATGTACCAATCGCTCGAGACAGCTCCACCAGCAAACCGTCTGTAGCTTTATCTGAAAAAGAATTGGCACATTTAAATTCGGCGCGTGAGAGTGCAGTGTGAGCACATGGTTTCTTGCAGTCTTTCTTTTGGTGCTTTAGTTTTGTGCGCTTTTTTGTGTTTTTTTTTTTTGCTGAAGCATGAGATCTTTTTTGTAACATATACAGGGTATCCCAGGTAACTTTAGCCAGAGTTTAAAAACATACCGGCACATGCAATTAGGACACGACCAAATGCGTGTTGCTCAACATTGATTGCAGTTAGTCAGTCAATTTTTTGTGTTCTCACATATTGTTTAATTAGATCTGTCTAATTAACAATCTTTTGAAGGAACGAAGTTGGATAAAAAGTTTCAGTGAGAAAGTTGTAGATCGGTTTGCAAAACGTCGATATAGATAGTTTTGAACGTTATAACTGTGAAGTATTAGTGTTTTTCTGCTAATTACAAAAAAATACCACGGGACAAACCCGCTCGCACGTCAGTGTGCACGATGATTCTAGTGCTCCTTAACGTTCCGCATATAATATACACGCTTCCCTCACACCGGTTCATGACAGCGATAAGCAGTCACAGCGGTTGTCGTTTTTGAGGCCGACAGCAAAATGTGTTCATCGTAGAGCCATCACGATCATTGCGGCCCTGCCGAGACAGCACAATGGAGCAAAAGCTATGGTCGTTCGTACACAGAACGTTAGGGAGCACTAGAATTATTTATTGTGCGCACTGGCGCAAGAGCGGGTTTGTCACGTGGTACTTTTTTTCTATTTTACAGGTATTCGTAATTAGCAGAAAAACACTAAACATACATAATGTTCAAAACTGCCTAATCAGACGTTTTGCAAACCGATATACAACTTTCTCATTGAAATTTTTTATCCATCTTGATTTCTTGAAAAGTTAGGTAATTAAACAGATATAATTAAACAATGTTTGAGAACACAAAAATAGTCTGACCCACTCCAGGCAACGGTGAGCAACATGCATTTAGTCGCGTCGTAATTACGTGTTCCGGCATATTTTAAAACTCTGGCTAAAGTTACCTGGGACACCCTGTATATGTGCGTCTTAATGGTAATAAATCAGTTGAAAGTCTGCGCTCGCCTTTGTCTTTTGTGTTCGTTGTCGGAAATTTTTGCGTTGAGAAGTTTAATGAAGGATTACCAACTAGCCAAATCCCACACTTTACGACTACTTCCACTGGTTAAAATGTTAAGTGTTTTAACTTTTACAATTACTGCCTAAATTAATATTTGTACACACCTAAAGAGACCTTCTTCCACAGTAAAGGGAACGCCGCATGTAGCACGCAGATGTTTCGTTTCTTTAATTTCAAATGAAGTTGGACACATTTCTTGAAACACCCTGTATGCGCCAGAGGTCCCCGCATCCAGCGACAACCATCTGTGATATATGTGGATCGGTCATCCTCACAGATTCAAGAGAAGACAATACACGTACACACGATTACGACTAGTAACAGATATCCAGTGACATAAGGCTTGGTTGCATACACCAAACGCAGACTCCCCGCCTGGAGGAATAAATAAATAGTGGAGTTGCCGTTCCTCTGAAGCTTACCCCCGTATTCTAGAACGCCTCTTCACTCGCCCCGCCGCGGTGGTCTAGTGGCTAAGGTACTCGGCTGCTAACCCGCAGGGCGCGGGTTCGAATCCCGGCTGCGGCGGCTGCATTTCCGATGGAGGCGGAAATGCTGTAGGCCCGTGTGCTCAGATTTGGGTGCACGTTAAAGAACCCCAGGTGGTCTAAATTTCCGGAGCCCTCCACTACGGCGTCTCTCATAATCATATAGTGGTTTTGGGACGTTAAACCCCACATATCAATCAATCAACGCCTCTTCACTCAACGCTCCACCTTCACTTGAGAAAGCCGATGGTAGCACCATCTTTAGACAGGGCAAGTCACTGCATATCAGTGATAATTGGCTGCTATTCTTGAGTAGCGCAGCGTCATTTTTTAGCCGAGCTGTGGCGCAGTATACAACTCTGTTAAGTGAAGGGTGAATGTCGAATCGAGGAGCGTTTGTGAATACGGGGGTTAGAGTAGCGACACAACATTTTGAAGGATACGTTTGTGTGATCCATCACGCATCTTCTACTAAATATTGCCCCGTTCCTTTCCTCAAGTTTTGGTATCACCCCGTTACGCTACGTTCAGCGCGAACCACGCTTACAATGTTCGAGAAGCTTCGAGGCTTTAGTAGATCGTTTTGTTACGATTACGCCCACTTCGGGAACGTCCCAGATTGTTCGGGAACCTACGTCGCCGCTATAGAGATAACGCTAACATATTCGAGGGCAAAAGTATAAATGCTAACAAAATTCGCCACTTGTCAGTTGATCGACGGCCAACGCTCTGTTCACCACAATCAGAGCCAGTGTCTTGCTTTTCTTCTGCGTGGCCACAATTTCGGCCCGAATAAACAGTTTTTTCGACCAGGAGTCTGCTCCCTTCGTTCACGTCACAACACCGTGACAATATCAAAGGATAATATAGCCTAGAACATGGGTTATCAAACTGGGTACCGCAGATTCCAAGGGTTCCGTGAAAGACATCGGGGGGTTCCACGAGCAACCAGCACGAATGCAGCCCGCACCCGTTTTACCTTCATTAGCAACTAGTTTATTTATTTAGGCAAAAACATCAGCACTGCATTTTGCACTCAACGAAGGCATCGCACGCCGAATCCTCGCATTGGGTGTCAGCATGAAAGACTCGTCGTCGCCCCATGCATCGCTATATTTGCTGAGCCGTGGTGGGCGCTGACAATACATGCTCATGAGCGTTCGAACCAATTCAAACTACATTGGCGGGCAGCTCGTGGCTCATGACGCGTAGGTAACCATGTCACACAGCAAAGAAATCAATGTGGACAGCAGTGTACCAGCTCCATTCCCCGTCCCTTTTGATTAGGTTCGGGCTCAAGAAAAAGTTTCCGTGGCACCCTGGCCTAGACCATATTTAAAATCATTTCGCGCCTTATTGTTTGATCGTGTGAACGAGTTTGGTTTGGTTTGGTGCTCTCTAATAGCCAACCATTCGAACGGAAGTGCGAGAACCGAAGGAGGAGACCCGGACTCGAGCGTCTGGCTACATTAGAGGGCAACAGAACGACTGAGCGAGACAGCGGCCGTGGCTGTTGCACATGCCCGCCGCCCCTTCTTTCTCCTTCATTTGTGACCGTAAAGAGCTGTGTACGACGAGACAGAGCACTAAACGGAACGCTCGTGTTTGTGAAAAAAAAAAAAACACGATGACTTAACCGCCATCAGGACAATAACAAGGCCGTTTATGAATGAACAAAACCAGTGTATTTACAGATGATGATAAAACTATGATGGTAGTAAGGAAATAGAGCAAATGCTAAGAGTGCTAAAGAAAAGCCAATGAACGAAGCAAAGACTGAGTTGACCGGGGCCGGAGCGGCGGCCAAGTCTGGGGAAAGGGCTGAATGACTCAACGACGCTGAGTGAAGGCACTCGATGCTTGAGTAGCGCCGCAGTTGCGCTGTCTGTCCCGATCTGTCCCGAAGACCGTGGACGAGAGGGAGGGCCGAGGCGCCGCTCTCTGACAAGGACGACACCACACGTATGGTGGAGTAACAGCTACTGACTGCCGAACAGCGCTCGTCAGCGTTTATTTTTCAAGCACGACCAAGGTTGCCTGCCGAACTTGGCGAGATAATGAAAACAGGCTAGGCAAGGCACCACACACTCGTTACACCTCTCACCCTAGTTATTGCCCACAAAAAATTACAAGTCCCAGCCGGTTCAGCGTCACTTTAGGCAGGCGAAAAGCGGTCTCATGCCCTTCGTCGTCCGTTTCTCCGCCTGGATACAGGTGTTGAGGGACTATGTGTGGTAGCACTAGGTGCTGCCTGAGCCGCTTTCGGTTCCTCCTGAGATTCTGCCGTGGTTGGCAGGGATGGCAGAGAACTTGCCGGTGGCCCAACTAGTGGCGCACAACTGGAGGCGCCTGTTTCTTGCGAAACGGTTGTCGCACTGGCCGCAACTGGTGCTGTCGCGGATGTAGGCCCGGTCCCACGGTTAGCCCTCACATGGTCGACATGTCGGTTCCACGTGGTTTCACCCTGCATTCGTACGAGCAGAGAGGAGGATCTTGCAGGCGATACCACTTGTCCAGCAGACCAAGGTGAGCCAGAACAGAAATTCCTGGCGAACACTGGCATTCCGGGCTCGGGCAATGGCCCTGGACAGTACCGTTTGTCAGCAGTTTGCTTCTGTTTCAGCTGTTTAAGGAGCGCCGTGGACCGGAAGCCTGGGTGCAGAATGTCCAATGGTGTCTTCACCATCCGACCCAGCAAAAGCTCGCAGGGGGCACGGCCGGTGACTTCATGAGGTGTGGTCCGATACTGAAAGAGTATGCGGGCGAACTGCGTACGAAAATCTCCACCTGGCTCTTATAAAGTTTATCCTTAATCGTCTCCACCACCCACTCTGCTGCACCATTTTAAGCAGGGTGATATGGAGGAACCATCATTCGGCGGATTCTGTTCTTTGTCAGCCAGGCCAGATACTGTGTGCTGGCAAAAGCGGGTCCATTATCGGAGATTATGATGCTCGGCAAACGAGACCGGGCGTTCTGGGCCATCCTTGTCGTCTCTGTGCGCTCAGACGGCTCCTACACCGTATGGTGATGTGTATACAGTAAGAACAACAAGCTTGGTTGGATCGAAGTGCATCAGCACTGGCGTTTTGGTGATTAGCTGTTTACTGTGCTAAAAGGCGATGTCCTTCTCTTTCTTCAACGCCCCATGCTGGCCATCTCGAAGCAAAATGTGCAGTGGCTTCAGATGCGCAGACAGGTTGGGCAGGGACCTCCTGTAAAAATTGATGAGGCCAAGGTAGCTTTGCAGCTCTTTTTGTTTCGGGGCTTCGGCGCCTTCAGAACAGCTTCAACTTTGCGGGTGACCGGAGTCAGGCCAGCCTGGAAGATGACGCGTCCCAGTTATTCTACACTAGAAACCAGGAACATGCACTTTTCCTGCTTGAGCTTGAGACCAAGCATTCTGAAGTCTGGCCAGAATGTTATGCAGATTCTGCATGTGGTCTCCGTTGTCAATACCGGTGACGAGGATATCGTGCAAGTACACTGCGACGTGCCTCATGCCCCAGAAGAGGTTGTCCCTCTCTTTCTGAAAAATGGCTAGTGCCGAGGCCACGCCGAATGGTAAACACGTATACTGGAAAAGCCCATAGTTGTCGATATTGTGACATACTTCTGTGAGGCCTCCTGGAGCACGAACTGCTAGTCGTATCTTTGAGGTCAAGCTTCATCATTATCTGACCACCAGACAAAGCCGACCCGAGATCTTCAATCCGAGGTGGGGGGTATTTTTCGATGGTAACGACGGGATGATCGTAACCTTGAAATCCCCACAGATTCTGGCACTACCGTCTCACTTGGGAACTGGAACGATGGGAGCAGCCCACTCCGCAGTCTTGACTGGTACCAGGATGCCTTCTCGCTGTAACCATTGCAGCTACTGGTTGACCCCGTCCTTAAGTGCGAACGGCAGCGCGCGAGGCTTGAAAAACCGAGGCCGGACTCCCTCGGGTACATGGATGCCAACAGTCATACCGGCGAATGCGCCCACCCCTGACTTGAACAAAGACTAGAACTCCGTTAGGAAGCTTGGGATGTCTTGTACGCCATGTAGGGCTGCTTCCTGGCCCTCTGGCAGCCGAATATCGAGTGCGAAAATTCAATTCCTGCCGAGCAGCGTCGGTGACAATGCCGTGGTCAAATACAGAGGAAGGGTAGCTTCCCCGTTGCCAAAACGAACGCTGACCTGGGCCTGGCCTTGGACCTGGGAAAGCTCACCCAAGTAACTTCGCAGCATGACGCCTGAAGCCTCGACGGCCACTCCAGAGAAGGTCCTTTTGAAAAGTTTGCCCGCATTGACCAACACAATGGCCCCCGTGTCCAGTTCCATGGAAATGGGGCGCCCGCAGACTTCGACAGTTAGTGCGTACGGTGGCCCAGACGGTGGGACCAGGGCCTTTGTGGGAATGGTCATGGGGTGATATCCACCTGACGAGCTGCGGTCGGCAACGCTGATCACTACCGTGGTCATTGACCTTGAACACGCATGGCGCCTGCCACGCTGCTCACGAACGCTGACTGAGGCCCACTGTGGTAGACGTGTGGCTCACCTGGCGGAAACGCCCTGGCGCGGTAGAAACCTGTTTTGGCCTCGCGCGGCGGCTGCCGCTCCGCTCTTGGAGCAAAATCGCTCGCATGTGAAACAGGCTTTAGAGAGGAATTGCACTGTGATCGTGCTGTGTTACAATACTCACCGTAGACGGCTAAATAGACAGCTAAATGAACGGCGGTCATCTTAAGTCCTATCCCAATTCTCACGTAGCCAGCAAATAGACAGCTCCGAGAAGACCACATCGTAGACATATACGGTGCAGGCTACTTTGCTGTCTAAACAAGATCGAGGCTCAGCGAATCGCTCAGATAGATCAAATCTCGCTAAAACGGTTGTCTGCTAACAAGCAGACGCTTTCCCAGACGCTCAATGTGAGTAACATTTATTTGTTTTTGATTTCAACACGAAATAAACCAGAAAATACAACTGCTACGTTTGTTTATTTTAGTTTTTTTTCGACGCGAGGTGGCGCATTATTGCGTAAAAGCCGTCCAGAAGTTTTCCGATTCTCGGACAGCATAAGCTCGGTGCTGTCTTCTAAGCAGTCTACGTAGACTGTCTACGTGCTGTCTAAGAATTGGAAATTATGGGAAGTACAGGCTTCGGATTGGATAGGGTTAGCTAGCGAACTGTCTACAGACTTTTTAAGTGTGAATACACTTTATAAGCGACCCCAAACCATTCACCGCCGTCGGCGGCTTCCGCAGTCTTCTCTCTACCTTTAAGAAAAAGAGGACTTGGCGGGCCGCAGCGCGACGCTCTACCGAATAAGCCACGGACGCGACGCTGATATCGGTGTCAGTGGTGGGTGGTAGTGGTTAGAAGAAAGAGGAAAAATTGCCCGCAGCTTCCCTCGGGTGAACACTGAGGAGGATGCGGAAGCGGTTCCGCCAACAGTTTGGCCGGCGCTGGTCGAAGGGACGTCGATCATTCTGTTTGTGGATTCGTTGGCATTCATTTCACGGCGACTTCGGACGTCGACGCGCCGTACAAACCAAGGGACGAGCGGCAACTGAACGAGCGAGCGCCGACCTTAAGTATATATACAGCGCGACGGCGCATGCGCTGTCAGCTGTCGAATGTTCTCGAAGGAGAAGCGCGCGCGCGGCACAGATGGCGACGGCGCGACGGCGCATGCGCTGTCAGCTGTCGAATGTTCTCGAAGGAGAAGCGCGCGCGGCACAGATGGTGGGCGACGGCGCGACGGCGCATGCGCGCGCGTCAGCTGTCGAATGTTCGAGAAGCGGTGCGGACGGCGCGGACGGCGCACTACAAGGCGCGAGTATAAGATGCTTCCGCATCTAAAAGGCACCTAATTTCTGTCTGCCTTCAGGCGACACGGCGCAGTGCCTTATAGGGATGGGGAGAAGGAGGGATAAAAAGAATAGAAGGAAAATAGACGGAGAAGTAGACAGGCAAGCGACGGAAAAAAGAAAGAGATAGGAAAGTGGGGATCCGGTCGAAGCAGTCCAAGGGCGGGGCGCCACAGTGCGAGAGCTGCACGGCGTCAGGAGACCGCGGAGGGCGAACCAGTCGGCGGGAGCTACGCTGGCGTCGGAGATCGCGAGGGCACAACCGTCGAGCTTGAAATCCTGCGAGCGAATCGGTGTCAGTAACGCGCCTTATATCTTAACGCCGCTGTGCGCTTCCCCCTCACCCTTCACTCGCTCCTCCGCTCTCCTCGCTCGCTGCAGCTGCGCGCGCACCCCTCTCTCTCGCGCGCCTGCCTTCTCTCTCAGTCTCCCGTCGAGAGCGGGTCGTGCGATGGATGTCCCGGAGGCAACGCTACCATCAATAACGAATGCAGTACAACCGAATGCCAGCACTGCACCCGTCGTTGGAGGTGACGGTACCGCGGTGGTTTCGCCGACGTTGGAAGACAAGGCGGCGCTAGGAATCGCAATTTGATCACACGGGGGAGTTTACGTTAACTCACTGGCGAATTCCAACGGATTTTAACTATACTCCCCCTCATAGCATCACCCCGTGCATTCGCACTTAACCATGTTCACCCTCGGGGAAATGCTTGGGAGTTTTTTTTCTACAGTTTCAGTTTCGTTCTTCGTGCAGCGCGGATAGTGGGGTGCGGTGAAAAGGACTTAAGCAGTGCCTCTGTTATTAGAGGAGGCTGAAGACTACTAGATATCCTGATTTGCTGCGACGTCGGAGTTTTACTAGTCATATTTGACAGTTCAAACGAACCACAGTCCACTCACCGCTGCGCATAGATGTAGCGTCTCATGCTAGTACAGGATATTGCATCCAGTTCATGTTTTTTTCACGAGTGCGTTTTGCCTAAACTCGTCTTGAATCGACTGCAAAAAATGGCGAAGCTAAGTAGATGCACGCGCACCGTCACGCTCCTCTAACTCGATTTCACAACAAAACCAGAGGTGCGTTGGGGCATACACAGACACTCCTAGCATCGCAGCAGACGAAACGTTGAGTGTTTCTCACTTGATACTCTACTGTTATTTACAAAAATAGATGATGCGTACTCTCGAGCCAAAAACAAGCGTGTTTGTTGTCATGTGCAGTAAAAATATTTCAGTACATCTTAATGCCGAATCTGGAACGCAATGACAGAGCGATGCATACCTTGGTGGCTGTATTTGTCCATGTTTCACTTCTATGCAATGGTCACAAAAACTTTCTGCATCAACTTTTGCGTACAAAAAAATGAAGCACGTTGCAATTTATTATACCTTATATTGCTTTGTTTTACACTCGGAAAATAAGCGTCACGAATCTCAAGAACGTGGTCCATCCAAAGCAGATCCGAAGCCTGTACTTCCCATCATTCCCCTGCAGGTACAAGCGCCACTGAAGGAGCCCGCGTAGACACTAGCGCCAGATTCCACTCTAGGTATTATTGTATGAAACTTTATGGTCGAGAGTGAGGCGCGAGCGGACGAGAATGCAGAGCGCAGGGAGGAGAGAGAGCGAACGGTGAGAGGGAGGTCAAGTACTGCACCTGCCATTGTACCTGACGGCCACAATCTCAGCGTTTTATCAACACAGATGCTGGCAGCACAAATGCTACAAACGCGTTTCAAACGCACTGCATTGAGGCGGTGGCAAGTCACGTTCAAGTCAAGGAGGCTCCGGCAGCTGCCAGCTAGGGGGAATGATAAGCACGCGCGCCCGCTGCTGTTGCTATGGGACAGGTCGGTGGACGTATCCCGAGGACGCTTGACATAGTCCGACTAAGAAATACAGTCACACTTAAAACATTCCTAAATGGGTTTAGAATCAAATTAGATTGGATTTCTTACTTTCAAATGTTTCCTTGGGAGCCTCCTCTTTAACTTGTCATCTGTTATACTGTTAAGAAATGCCAATCCTCCAGAGTGGGTGTGAGCCATACATACAGGCCATCAACATATCCTTATCATGGAATGTATTTCTACTCGGCAAATTCTGGTACAGTGTCCAGAAATATACTGGTAATATTACTAGGCACTATAATTCTGGGTGTGTGCCACGTGCGGAGGTCAAGAAGAAGAATAAGAACGCCTTTTTACGAAAGTTAATTTATTATTTACGGCATAGTGGATACCCTGCAAGTGTACTTGTAGCAGTTACACGAAGTGTTTAAAAGAGCTCTAGAGAGGCCGCTCTTCCAGCTTTCGCTGCGATTGTAGGCCAGGAGATTTTTCGTTGGGCTTTCTTATCCGAGCGCACGACAGTTGTATTTGAAGGAATATGAGTGACGCAATCTCCGAGTGCCATCAAACGTCAGAACATCAGATTATCATGATTCGATAGTTTAAAGCCAAAAGGTGCACACGCTACTGCACTCATAAGGCCACGTAGTGGGTGCGTAACAAGTTCGAAAAGACTTTATACACTAAGTGTTTGAAGTACGCACTAGCCGTTCAACTATCAAAGGCGAGGCTTAAGGGTGCTCCAAATTTTAATTCAAAGGAATATGAGTGACGCCATATGTTTCTCGCGCAGGCAACGGAGCCGGCCTGGCTGCCGCGATGCAACTGCGCAGCTTCCTGGGCGAGCTGGGCATGGTGACGGTGCCGTTCATCAGCCTCAACGCCAAGGTTGAGACGCTGGTCGCCGAGGATGGCTCGGCCTCAGACGACGGTTTCTCGCAGCGCATCGCGAAGCTACTGGCCGAGCTGGAGTGGTACGGGGTGGCACTCAGGAACCAAGCGGCGGCCTGCGGTCTTCCGGGCGAATAGTCATTTTGAGATGGAATCGAATAGAGCCGTTTCTACCAATAATACGCAGTCTCCGATCTGCCTTAGGAAGATGCAAGCAAATTATCCGCATGCACCGTGCTCTTCAAAGAGTTCGAAGCATCGCTGTGTAGACGGGTATACGTTTCTCCCACCAGTTTGCCTGGTGTCAAAAATATTGTCAGTGAATATAACAAAATTTATTAAATAAAATTTGTTCGTTTTGAGTTCATAAAGCTTAGGACATGTCAAACTGTTTGTGTACTGTTAGAAAAAATATTCGCAGTGGTAAAGTTCTTTGATTCGATACTTTTTCGTATATTCGCGCACCCCTGCTTGAAAGAGAATTTTGCACCGTCTGCCGACACTTCGGGCTTGAGATGCTGTGATTAACTCCAATGTATTGAAAATAAAAGTGCTCACTCAACGAGCGAGAACTGTCTTCTTAGCAAACATACTGAAATTTAAGAGCAAATCCGACGTCACATTCCCCCACGAACGAACGGGCGTTAGCGCTTGTGCTTCCTCCTGTGCTTCCTCCGGTGCCTGCTAGAGCGCGAGTGGCGCTTGCCGTGCTTTCGGTGCTTTTTGTTTCTTCTCTTCTTGTGTTTTTTCTTGGAGCGCCTGGATCTCTTCGATTGTCCCTTCCTTCTCTTCTTTTTTCTCTTAGAGCTGCTCCTAGATCTCTTTTTTTTCTTCTTCTTTCTCGAACTCCCTTTGGACTTTGCCGACTTTTTACTGCCTGCGGAGGTGGATGCAGTGCCCGAGGTGGATGCTGCCTCTCCGGACGCGCCACTTCTTGGCGAGGCTGATCCCGACGACGAAGGCGTCGCCGTGGTGGTGCCCGCCCCCGACGTGGTTCCGCTTGCTGACGTTGATAGCAGATAGGAGCTTGAGCGCGTCCCCGACGAACGGCCCTGCATGGATGGCACTGACGGCAGCTGCGACAGCGCCGTGTAGATGGTCGTCTTCGAAGGCGGCGACGGCATCTTCTTGCTGGATGACTGGCGCCAGTTGCCTATTTCACGTGCCAACTGTGTCTCGACGCCAATCAGCCGGCGGATTTTATCCTCGGCATTGACCAGGCCTTGAAAGTAGTGGTCGTCCGTGGCGGCCACGTCGGTCTGCCTGTACAGAGCCAACTCGTTGGCCAGTTGGGCCTCGAGGTCAATCAGTTCCCACAGTTTACTCTCGGCCGCGAATATGTTTCTCGTGTAGTCCTCTCCCTTGAGGCCGCTCTGCTGAATGGCCCTGCGAGCTTCGATCACCTCTCTGGAGGCCCGTATCACGTTCTGGATCAGGTTGCGTATGCGGTTCCCCATTTGCAGCACGCGCGTGTCTCGCACTTCAGCGCGCATTCGTTCTTCGTAGCCCTCCGTGAGATTGCACAAGCTCCGACACAGCCAGCCCCACAGCGATGGCAGCTCATCCTGGTCGGCCCTCCTGCTGCCGCGACGCCTTCTTGACCGGAAGCTGGCGTCGTCGTCCAGCTCTTCATCCTGCCATTGGCCTTGAAGGCCTCTCGACCTATTTCGGCTCCCATAGCGCCGTCGGCGACGCATTCGCGGAGCCGTTCTCGACATGTAGCCGCCTGTATCCTCATCGTCGTCGTCCTCGCTATAGGACCATGACCTGGAACGGCGCCTGCTTCGCGCTTTTGCGCTAAGTGTGTTGTACATGTCATCGATGGATCTTGCGAGACGTTCCATGCTGTCGTGCAGAGCTAGCTTGCCCCTGCGCTCGGAAGATGTCGAGCGGGATAGACGAGTAATGACCGGCGTTGGACTGGCCACTGGTTGAACAGGACTGGTCGCTGCTTGAACAGGACTGGTCATCACAGCTACAGGGCTAGCAGGAAGTGGCGAGGCGGCATTGTCGGCTGCCGTGTTCACGACAATCGTGGTTTTCGATATGACCGGAGGGCATGAAGGTGGCAACTGTGCATCCTCGTCTTCCACAGGAACAGCAGAAATGCCGATTTCGTGTTGTGGCCTGGGACGTGCGTAGTTGAGACCTTGTTCGAGCATAGCGAGCGGCACTACGGGCACGTAATTTGGTTTGAGCAGCTGGTAGCCAGGCGGTGGCGGTGGAGGAGACCTCTCGTGGACAGGTTCCTCGCACGCGTAGAGCTTGTACTCCTCCTTCACAACTGTCTGGTCATCCGACGTAACGGCAGCGTCCATATACCTGAGCGCCTCTGGCGGGTCCATCAGGGTCGACTTATCGGCGTACGTTTTCGTTTCTTTCCTTTCCCATATAACCTCAGGCTTGATGTCCAATGGTGCGCAAGGGCAGTTGACTTGTGGATGAGAGTACGTACACTGTGCATTTGGAAACACAGACTGTGACACGGACCCAGCGGGCGCTGATGCGATGCACCCATAGGCCATACACTGCTGGTATGCCGGACAACCATGAGCCGGGAAAGTTGCGGTTAAAGAAGGCGACTGCACAACGCCATTGAATTCCTGCTCGAGCACTAGAGTTGACGTGTTCTCACCGTCCTTCTTTTTTTTATGTTCCTTGCCAATGTTGAGATCAGAAATCTTGCCACCGGGGCCCACAAATTCTAATATAATCTTTCGGTCTTTTTTGGACTTTTGCCCATCACGCTTGTGCACATGTTCGACGGTACGCATTTCTCCGTCACCAGCAGGCACACCCCCTTGTCCGAGGATTTCATCGATGAGCCTCATCTTGAGGTTGTTTAGCTTGCGCAGGTTCGTTTTAATCTCCTCCGCCATGCTTGAACGGGAACCAACGGGCTGGCTCTGGAGCGCTCTTCGAGTTGTCTCTAGCTGAGAAAGCAGGCGCACCTTGTTGTCCAAGTCCATCGCAACAGCACCGAATGCACCGCCCGGAGTCTGGCTGCCGGCCACGTCGGTTGTGAAGGGCCCCCCGTAAAAGGCAGCTGGCATCATTGGTGGCATGGGCGACATGGGACGCGCCATCGGTGACAAGGGCATCATGGGCGCCATCATGGGAGGCATCTGAGCCGCGGCTGCTAGTAGGTGCTGCTGTTGCGCTATGACGTCTTGGGGCGACACCCCGTACGCGACCTGCGCCACGTTGTCGGTGGCGGCCTTCTCAATATCGGCGAGCTGCAAGAGCTGCTGCTTGGCCAGCATCTGCGACGTCATGTTCGGGTCGGTCATACTGACGCTCACCGTGGGTAACATCCACTTCTCCATCTCCTCTCGTTTCTTCTTCTCCTCCTTCTTTTTCTTTTCCTCGGCCTTTTTGGCCTGCTCCTTCTTGTCGAGCTCGTCGCGCATCTTGACCATGTCGTCGAGGCTGTCGGTGGGACCCAATACCTGAGCCAGGTGGTACTCGTCGTCCCCCACCTTCTTGAAGCGTCTCAGACCCTCGACACGTTTGTCGTGGGTCCTCGCGTTGGCAAGCTGGTCGAAGTAGTGTATCTTTAGGTCGATAAACTCCTTCAGCTTGTCCTTCGAGAGGTTCTTGGTGGCAAGCGCCACCTCGTCCTCGCTGAGCCGCTTGAACGTCTCGAGTCCGAGCCTGCGTTCGTCCTCCTTGTTGGTGTCCATCATGCGATCCCATACCATCACCTTGCGGTCCATGATGTCCCGAAGTTTCCGGCGCTGGATGTCCTTTTCCGTTGGCGGCGCCAGTACGGCCAGCGGCACCGGGGGTGCAGCACCTCTACCGGGTGAAGCGGCCCCTCCACGGCCAGGCGAGGCACGGCCGGGGCTGGCGCGGCCGAGGCTGGCGCGGCCGGGGCTAGCCCTGCCCCGGCCCCGAGGCAGCGCCGGCGCCGAGCGGCCGGCCCCCTTCCTCGACATGGCCGCCGCTCAGGCTGGGCTGCGCGCTCACTCGCTGCAGCCGAGGGGGAGCGCCCCCATGTGGTGTTGATGATGACGTTCCTGAGATGATTGGCACCGACCCACTGAGGGGGCCGATTGGTCAAGAGCCGGGCGGACGGTCTGAGTGCAGTTTGCAGCGGTGCGCTACAGAGCAACACGGAAATAGTACCTGTAATTCTCTTGCAGCTCGCGACCAAACGCTACTACCAAGGCCGAGCGATCAGGAGATCAAGCGGCCGTGACTACGTGATGTCACTGCATCAAAGAACACCACATGGTTGAAAATATCCCACCTCTCCACGTCGGTGTAGCTCATAATCATATCGCGGTGTCGGGACGTACCAGATATTAATAAATGCCAAGCATTTCTTGGCGAACCTCAGCGACTCTCAGCGTATCTATCTAGCCACCTACGAATTTCAGCTTTCCCGGCCATTTTTATAATAGTCAATACCAAAATTGGTATGTTTTAGCTCTCCCGGCCATTTTGATAATGTTATCAATACCAAAATTGGTATGACACAATATGACTGTTTGACAAGCATGAGTGACTAGTCATAATTTGAAAATCATGACATGTATGTTATGATTTACATTTCATGGTTTTGCTGCTCTTGCGTTGGTTTCGTTCACATGACATGTTTAAAAACTGGTAGGATATGGCATGTATGCATGGCGACCATAAGTGACAGGCCTTAACCAAGACATAATGGCATGCGTGTCATATAAAACATGACTACATGCTGCGCTTATAGCGCGCTCTCAGCCGCTTTGCTGATTGATTGATGTGTGAGGTTTAACGTTCCAAAACCACCATACAAATATGAGAGACGTCGTAGTGGAAGGCTCCGGAAACTTGGACCACCTGGGCTCCTTGAACATGCACCCAAATATGAGCACACTGGTCTACAGCGTTTTCGCGCCCATCGAAAATGCAGCAGCCGCAGCCGGGATTCGATTCCGCGACCTGCGGGTGAGCAGTCGAGTACCTTAGCCACTTGACCACCACGGCGGAGCTCGCGCGGCCGTTTCGCTAGCTCCACAGATACCAAATTTGGTATCACATAACGTAAATAGACGAAGAAGGTAAAGACGCCTACAAACATGATAATCATGACATTAAAATTATGTACGCTATAATTTACGTCCACCTCGTAACGTCATGCTGGTTTTAAAGTGACATCAAACTTCCTCCTTCGTGCTTCGCATATCATCGATTCCCACTGTGCGAGGGATGTGCCAATTGTTATCAATGGTGGTCCACATCGGGGGAGCAGTTTGCTGGGTGCTCGACTCCAAGGGTTTGATCCCGGCCGCCGCATTTCAATGGAGGAGAAATCGCAGAGGCCCGTGCGATGTCAGGGCACGTTAAAGAACACCAGGTGGTCGAAACCATCCACATTATTTTATTATCAAGAACGAAGAGTTGTTTCTATATAATTCATTCCCTGCAATTTACACGGCTACTTCAAGCCGAAATCGAAATTCACCCCTGAATATGAACCATAGGTTTCAAGGTAATTTGGTGACATGGACACGCTGGTGAAAACATCGCTGAAGCAGGCCCTACGATAATGCTGTCGGTAAGCTACGTTTTTCTTTAACGGGTATTTTTGCTGGAAGGACACATAAAATACGATATACAAGAGTGAACGTTTTAGAGGCAACAATATCCAACAAATGTAAGCAAGCTCAACATAAACATCGTTTAACGAAGACATATGGGAGTATAAGAATGCACTTATACAGAGATACAAACACGTGCCATGAAATAGAAAGGAAAAAAGAGGAACAAAATAAAATAGTATAAAAGTAGTGTGTACCATAGAAAACCCATGTAATCTGTGATTACGTAGCTCTGGCCGACTGGGCTTGCCCTACGTCATCTCCTGACGCCGATCTCCGACGAAAGCGTAGCTCTGACCGACTGGACTTGCTCTACGCCATCTCCTGACGCCGACAAGAGCTCTCGCAAATGGTGCCCCGTCATCGGACTCCTGTGAGCGTGTTTACATTTTTCCTATCTCTCCTATCCCCTCATATGTCGTCGCTCGCTGTGCCAGCGCATCTCTCTCTCTCTCTCTCTCTCTCTCTCTCTCTCTATATATATATATATATATATATATATATATATATATATATATATATATATATATATATATATATATATATATATATATATATATATATATATATATATATATATATATATATATATTGTTGCGTGAAGGCACAAGGGAAACTAGGCGTTTTAAAATATATTTACACAGCGCCAACGCGCAAGCCAAGATGGCGAACAAGAGAGCGCGCGCACCCAAGTCACCTCGTCTTCCTCGGCGCCTATCTCACTGTTTAAGTGGGGCATTGTCTCGTAACATAACCCCCGGGTGCTGAAGCACCGTCTCGGTGCTTTCTATTGTGTTGCCGAGTGGTAAAGCTTAAGGCGGGATACGTGGACAATGTCTGTAGACAGCGAAGCGGAGGCGGAGGAAGACTCGAGCGGGGCTATCTCGTAGGTCACATCTGTCACCTGGCGCAATACGCGGTAGGGTCCCGAGTACCGGGAAAGCAGTTTTTCAGAAAGTCCGACGCGTCTAGTCGGAGTCCACAATAGCACAAGAGAACCTGGTGTAAAGGAAATTTGGCGGTGATGTGAGTCGTAACGATGCCGCTGGTGATCTTGCGATGCTAAAAGGCGCTGACGAGCAACTTCTCGTGCTTTGCGAGCCCTGGTGATAGCATCACGGGTGTATTCAGTCGTAAAGTCGACAGCTGTCGGAAAGATGGTGTCGAAAGGTAAAGTTGGATGACGGCCAAACACCAGATAGAAAGGTGAAAAACCAGCTGCATCATGGCGTGAAGAATTATAGGCAAACGTAACGAAGGGCAATGCAACGTCCCAGTCCTGGTGGTCGGACGATACGTACATAGCGAGCATATCAGTTAAAGTCCGGTTGAATCGTTCAGTGAGTCCGTTAGTTTGCGGGTGGTAAGCTGTCGTAAATTTATGTTTCGTCTCGCAGGAGCGAAGCAGGTCGTCGATAACTCGGGAAAGGAAATAGCGCCCACGATCTGTTAGGAGTTGGCGTGGGGCGCCATGGTGAAGTATGACGTCGTGCAGGAGAAAATCGGCAACGTCTGTGGCGCAGCTGGTCGGCAAAGCCCGCGTGATAGCGTACCGGGTTGTATGATCCGTCGCGACAGCTATCCACTTATTCCCCAAAGTGGATGCAGGAAAAGGGCCTAGGAGGTCAAGACCAAGTCGGAAGAAGGGATCAAAGGGAACGTCAAGTGGTTGGAGGAACCCGGCAGGACTCATGGAAGGTTTTTTTCGGCGTTGACACTGATCGCATGAGGCGACGTAGCTGCGGACCGAGCGATAAAGACTGGGCCAGTAAAATCGACGCTGTACGCGGTCATACGTCCGAGACAGTCCGAGGTGACCGGCAGTGGGAGCGTCATGAAGCTGGCCGATCACGCTCGCACGTAAGTGGGAAGGTACTACAAGGAGCAGTTCGTGTCCATCAGGGCGGACGTTGCAACGGTACAATGTGTCATCCTTAAGCACGAACAATCGAGTAGAAGGATCGGGTGCCGCAGAATGAAGCTTCTCGATGATGTTACGTAAGGCAGGATCTCGGCGCTGTTCCTCACGGATGTTGCTTAAAGCGGAGAGAGACAGCACACATGGCGATTCATCGAACGCTTCAGGTGGGTCCACTGGATTCCGAGATAAGCAGTCAGCGTCATGGTGTAAACGGCCAGATTTGTAGGACACCGAGTAGGTATACTCTTGAAGCCGTAGTGCCCATCGACCAAGGCGCCCAGTGGGGTCCTTCAAGGACGAGAGCCAGCAAAGTGCGTGGTGATCGGTTATGACAGTGAAATGTCGACCATGTAAATAAGGCCGAAATTTTGCTACTGCCCAAACGAGAGCAAGGCATTCCCTTTCGGTGATGGAGTAGTTCCTTTCCGCCTGCGAGAGGAGACGGCTGGCATAGGCGATAACGCGGGCGCAGCCGCTTTGATGCTGAACCAAAACAGCACCGATTCCGTAACCGCTGGCATCTGTGTGTACTTCTGTAGGGGCAGAAACGTCGAAATGGGCCAGAACAGGTGGTTTTGTTAGCGATTCAATAAGTGTAGAGAACGCCGTAGCCTGCGCAGCGCCCCATGTGAAGGAGACATCTTTTCTCAATAAGTCTGTGAGAGGACGGGCGACTTCCGCAAAGTTGTTCACAAAACGTCGAAAGTACGAGCACAGACCGAGAAAGCTGCGTACTTCTTTAGTGCAGGTCGGAACAGGGAAGTTACGCACGGCTCGCACTTTATCGGGATCAGGACGTACACCAGAGGAGTCGACAAGGTGGCCCAACATTGTTAGTTGCTGGCGTCCGAAGTGACACTTTGACGAGTTCAGTTGGAGACCGGCATTGCGAAATACGGCCAGTATTGAGGAAACGCGGTCGAGGTGGGTTTCAAAGGTCGGGGAAAAGACGATAACGTCGTCAAGGTAGCATAGACAAATTGACCATTTGAACCCACGCAAAAGAGAGTCCATCATCCGCTCGAAGGTGGCTGGAGCGTTGCATAATCCGAAGGGCATGACCTTAAATTGGTAAAGACCATCGGGGGTGACAAAAGCGGTCTTCTCGCGGTCCATGTCATCGACAGCAATTTGCCAGTAACCTGCTCTTAGATCAATAGAAGAAAAATACTTAGCGCCGTGAAGACAATCTAGGGCGTCGTCTATGCGCGGTAGCGGGTAGACGTCTTTTTTAGTGATCTTGTTCAGATGTCGGTAGTCAACACAGAATCGCCAAGTGTTGTCCTTCTTTTTGACAAGAACAACAGGGGAAGCCCATGGACTACATGATGGTTCAATTATGTCTTTGGCGAGCATGTTGTCGACTTCTGCTTGAATTATGTGACGCTCGGTCGAAGAGACGCGGTATGGCCGTCGATGGACAGGGGAGGCATCGCCGGTGTCAATGCGGTGCTTTACCGCACTGGTTTGACCTAGTGGACGATCACAAAAGTCAAATACGTCCCAGTATGACTCAAGAACGCGAAGGAGTTCGTCGGCTTGATGCGGCAAAAGGTCTGACGCGATCATTTTTTTAACATCAGGAGACGGGCTTCCTTGCGAAGATCGAGCATGTGTGAAGCTGGAGTGTCGAGTCTCGTTCGAAGACAGAGCTGATATGACGCATTCTTCAGAAGGAGTCAGCATGGCGAGGGCGATTCCGCGCGGAAGCACTTGCGGACACAGAGCAAAGTTGAGCACAGGAATGCAGGCGCGGTTTGCACGTAACTGAATAACAGTGTGTGGTAAGGTAACACTGTGGGTCAAGAGAAGGGATGTGATGGGCGCGAGCACATAGTCACCATCGGATACAGGTGGCGAGGGCGTAACGGTGATGCAGGTCACAGTTTGCGGTAACAAACGGACATGTTCAGCAGAGCACATACGGGCTTGCGGTCGACTGGGCGGATCAATCGGACACGGTAGGTCAAGTTGCACAGTACCGGCTGAACAGTCGATGAGAGCGGAATGAGTGGACAAAAAGTCAAGACCGAGGATCACATCGTTGGTGCAGTGAGAAAGAACAGTGAAGAGAACTGAAGTTTGACGGCCGGCAATAGTAACGCGTGCAGTACAGACGCCAATAACAGCAGCCGTACTACCATCAGCAACGCGAACGCTGCGTGAAGGGGCTGGAGTAAGTACTTTCTTTAAGCGGTCTCGAACGTGCAGGCTCATCACAGAAATATGGGCGCCAGTGTCTACTAAGGCTTTAACAGATAAACCGTCCACTTCAACGTCGATCAAGTTCTGATTGGTCGGGAGCGTCAACAGAGGAATTGGAGAGCAAGTCGTATCAGCAGCGTCACCTCCAGGAGCTGCAGCCGCTAGTTTTCCGAAGAAAACCGCCGGGCAGAGGACGGGGACGGGGAACGAGGTGGCGGTGGAGATCGGGAAAATCTACGTCGAGGTGAAGGTGAGCGACTGTACTGGGCAGTGGTCGTAGTGGTCGGGTCGTAATTAGCTGAGCCATCACGCCGTGGTGGTTCCTGGTCATAGAGGTGGGCCGGTGAATGGGGGTTGGAGAAGCTTGGGTTTGCCCGATACGGTGAGGTCCACGTGCTTCGGCAATGACGGGAAATGTGTCCCACTCGTTCACATCGGAAGCAAATCGGCCTGTCATCAGGCGTTCTCCACGCATTTGGGTCACGATTACGTGGAGCAGGGCGGCGATACTGCTGTGGGTGGCTCGGGGTAGACGAACTGACAGCGCCGGGACGGTGCACAGAACAGACTGTGTGAACACCCGCGTTGGCTAGTTCCTGGCGAACAACGGTCTGTATTAGCGATATGGTCGGCTGAGGATCACTCGGTGCCAGTGCTCTCAAGGGGGCGGGTGAGATGGCTTCGATTTCACGGCGTACAATTCTCGTGATGTCACTGGAGTGTGAATTGGGCAAGGTCGGTACACGGAGATCCGCACATGTTGACGTCGCAGCAGTGTTGGGAAGGCGCGTAAAGTGGTAAGCAATGCGACGGCTTTTAGCCTCTTGAAACTGTTGGCACTCCAAGATAACATCTTGCACGGTGGAACAGCCTTTGCACACAATGAGGTTAAATGCATCGTCTGCGATGCCCTTGAGCACGTGCGCTACCTTGTCGGCTTCAGCCATGGTTCGGTCAACTTTACGGCAAAGGGTCAGCACATCTTGAATATACGCCAGGTAGGACTCCGTGGACGTCTGAACACGTGTGCCAAGTTCTTTCCTAGCGGCCTGCTTGCAGCCGGCAGATTGACCAAACAACTCGCGTAAGTTGGTCTTGCATACGTCCCAGCTTGTGATACCGTCCACATTGTTATTAAACCACGCCTTGGCCGTTCCTTGTAAATAAAAGATGACGTTTGCCAGCATTAAGGTTGGGTCCCACCTGTGATTTGTGCTGAAGAGCTCGTAGAGCTCGTATATAACAATATATATATATATATATATATATAGACGTAGCGAAAAAGGAAGCGCACTGGCTCCGTAGTAAAAATGGAAGCGAGAAAGGACGACGTACGAGGAAACACTTTTATTAATCACATACGTTTCGGCTGGTGGTCCAGCCTTCGTCAGTGTCACATGTAATGCAGCTTTCGTAGCCATTATACACATTTCTAAAATGTTTTGGGACATGCACAATAGCAATCGGAAGTGATTCGACATGATTATACAAAAAGGCAAAATACATTTAGTGTGAAGATGCAATGCGTAAAGTAACATGGACACAGCGGTCACCTCTTTTCGTTATAGCGACATCAGTACGAGTGAAAGAGATTTTAAATATAAATATGGCGCATGGTGTGGAAAGCATTATGACAACCATGCGTGTATATTGAAGCGCATGAACGAGCGGTATACATACTAAAGATAACCAGGTAAACTGAGTTTGTTAAGCAGGGAACAAAGATGGTTCTGCCAAAAACAAAAATAAGAAGTAAAATAACGGAAAATGAACTACAAATCTCGGAAGGGTATGAGACACCTTAAGTGGTGCAAGGTAGATTAGCGAGTGTGCCTGCGTATTCGTTTATTCCAGAGTTTAGTGTATCGAACTAGTAGATTAAAAACGACTCGCGCATTTCCCGCTCATGATGTGAGCGGAAACCGGATTCCAGTACCGTTGCTTCAATATTGTCGAAAGAATGACCAGGTATTGCTAGATGTTTCGATAGAGGCAGATTTGGAAGGGTTTTGACATGTGACTTATGATTATTAAACCGAGTTCTCAACGGTGTTTCTGTACGACCAATATATTGTAGATTACAGATATCGCATTCGAGAATATATACTACCTTGGAACTGTCACAATTTAGATTGCCCCTGATTGTGGATGAACTGGTGACAGTCTGCGTAGTTACCATGTGCGCACACACCTTGCACCGCGACTTCCCGCAAGGAGCGCAGCCATTTTGTTTACGGGCTTAGACGATGAAAGAATATCACGGAGGTTACGTGCACGTCTGTACACGACACTCGGTGGTTCTGCGAATACATTTTTAAGGCGCCTGCTTTGAGCTAATATGTTATGGTGTCACTTCAAAATCGCGGTGACGTTTGGAGCTGACGTTGAATGGTGAGCACAAGGTTAACCTGGGATTTACACAACGCCTTGGGGTCAGCATTGAGCAGGTCAGTTCGGTTTAGTTTGTCAGTGCGTTTTATGGTGTCATCAATTATTCCCCGTGGATATTTACGTTGAATGAGCGAACGTTTCAGATCCTGGCAATTCGAAAGGAAATCTTCGTGATTGGAACATATTCTTTTAAACCTATGAGCTTGGCTGTACGGTATCCCTGTTTTGCAATGTCGGACGTGACTGCATTTTGCGAATGTTTTTCAGCACCTCCTCCCAATTTTCAGGCATCCAAGAGTGGCTTGTTTCTCCCATTTCACGACGCGGACCATCAGAATATTCAATCTTAAGCACGGCTTCTCTCTTTTTTCTCGAGCGCGCAGCAGCTGTCTGGCCTTGAACGGGCTCTTTCAAGTCTCTCTTTGAAGAGCGTGGAGTAGCCGTCTGAGCAGGCTCTACTGCTCTCGAGTCCCTCTTTGAAGAGCGCAAACGTGCTTTAATCATAGCGATAAAGTTTAAAAACCAAAAATTTGTCACTGTGTACGCTTCATGAACCGTGAAGTGCTTCGGATGGTTCAGTCAGTTCAGACGCTGGTTCAGAATATTCCGCGACATGCAATATTACAGAAGAAAAGACCATGGAATGACCATAACTATCATGCCAGAGAAGAAGGAAAGCGTAGTTAGAGTGTACTAGAAGTGTTGTGTGGCGTGACCGCGCCTCGCCGCCTGATACCTTCCGCGTTGCCCGTAGCGGCGGCGCTGCAGTCAAGTAGTACTGAAGAGCCGCGCGCCTAGTGCAGAAATTGCTATGGGCTTCGGCTTCTCTGGTGTGCTTTTTTATGTAGATTTCTTCGTACATGCCCATCATTCATGTCTAGCACATGATGTCATAACCCTTGAAATATGACACGCCAATCTGCTGAATCGGAGCTTCATAAAAGTCCTTGTGAGAGATGGAAAATTATCTGGAAGGGGCGTGTTTTAATGTGATTTCTTCTGTCTTGACTATTTCTTCGGTGGGCAGGTGTCTATAACATTAAAAATAACTGATCCGATTTATTGGAAGTTAGCTGTGCTCAGAAAGCTGTGAAATATAAAAAAAGATTTAGCATGTCAAACGCACGGAGAACTAGGAGGCCGTAAGTAAAGAGGGAAGAGGAAGGGAATTGAACCCCCTACACAACAAAATTTTTTCAAAATTTAAGTTTTCAGGGTATACTAAATTATTTACACTTATTCATAGCAACCATCAATTGCCAAAGTTAGTCGTTCTGCTGCACCCGCCCCCCTAAAAAAAAAAGTCCTGGGTAGCCCTGTGCCGAACGCTTACAGATGGCGAAGCTGAATATAGCGTGGCTCTGTACAAATGCGCACTGTAGATTTCACCTTTTCGGCAGTATGAGGGCTCAAAACTAGTTCTAGTATAACGTAGTCGGACGTGAAGTGCACCGCGTAAATATAGCGAACGGTCTGTGGGGCATTGCATATATATATATATATATATATATATATATATATATATATATATATATATATATATATATATATATATATATATATATATATATATATATATATATATATATATATATATATATATATATATCTATATATATATATGTGTGTGTGTGTGTGTGTGTGTGTGTGTGTGTGTGTGTGTGTGTGTGTGTTTGTGTGTGTGTGTGTGTGTGTTTAATGAGTGCATATATAGCTTAAATTTCTTCAAACAAAATGCACCACTGCCTGCCTACACTTTTGACACTTAATAAGAACTACATATACTACACTAAAAAGCTTGCAATGGCGTTGCGCCAATAGAATACTTGGAAAGCAGCACAATTTAAGCTGTCGGAAGAAAATGAGAACTGGTTTCAGTAAATTTACGCGAATTAGCAAACGGGCTATATATATATATATATATATATATATATATATATATATATATATATATATATATATCAATGAGATATAACAGACAGTAATGCCAAGGAATGTACAGGGGAAGTTATTAGAACCAAGGGAATGTAAATAAGAAGAAAGAAGAAAGAAAAGTGGATGAAAAAATTACCAGCTGTGAGCAGGAATCGAACCCACGACCTTCGAATAACGCGTTCGATGCTCTAACCACTGAGCTATCACAGCGGCCGTCCCTCCATCCACTTTTTCGGGTTTATATGTGAATTTAGAAGTAGGAGTGACAGTCAGCGCCATCTATAAGCCAAACAACGAGTGTGAAAACACTCTTATTCGCATGTTTTGGCGTCACGTAGCACGTGAACTTATTATGAGTGGGCAGCTGATTGATTGTCCCTCTTATACAACCTAAACACACCAAGTCTGCCAGTACGAGACCCTCGTTCAATGAAATAAGGGAGAAAAGTGTATACCTAAGGGCTCGTATTTCCGTGGTTTAACACAATATTAATGAGATATAACAGACAGTAATGCCAAGGAATGTACAGGGGAAGTTATTAGAACCAAGGGAATGTAAATAAGAAGAAAGAAGAAAGAAAAGTGGATGAAAAAATTACCAGCTGTGAGCAGGAATCGAACCCACGACCTTCGAATAACGCGTTCGATGCTCTAACCACTGAGCTATCACAGCGGCCGTCCCTCCATCCACTTTTTGGGGTTTATATGTGAATTTAGAAGTAGGAGTGACAGTCAGCGCCATCTATAAGCCAAACAACGAGTGTGAAAACACTCTTATTCGCATGTTTTTGCGTCACGTAGCACGTGAACTTATTATGAGCGGGCAGCTGATTAATTGTCCCTCTTATACAACCTAAACACACCAAGTCTGCCAGTACGAGACCCTCGTTCAATGAAATAAGGGAGAAAAGTGTATACCTAAGGGCTCGTATTTCCGTGGTTTAACACAATATTAATGAGATATAACAGACAGTAATGCCAAGGAATGTACAGGGGAAGTTATTAGAACCAAGGGAATGTAAATAAGAAGAAAGAAGAAAGAAAAGTGGATGAAAAAATTACCAGCTGTGAGCAGGAATCGAACCCACGACCTTCGAATAACGCGTTCGATGCTCTAACCACTGAGCTATCACAGCGGCCGTCCCTCCATCCACTTTTTGGGGTTTATATGTGAATTTAGAAGTAGGAGTGACAGTCAGCGCCATCTATAAGCCAAACAACGAGTGTGAAAACACTCTTATTCGCATGTTTTGGCGTCACGTAGCACGTGAACTTATTATGAGCGGGCAGCTGATTAATCGTCCCTCTTATACAACCTAAACACACCAAGTCTGCCAGTACGAGACCCTCGTTCAATGAAATAAGGGAGAAAAGTGTATACCTAAGGGCTCGTATTTCTGTGGTTTAACACAATATTAATGAGATATAAGAGACAGTAATGCCAAGGAATGTACAGGGGAAGTTATTAGAACCAAGGGAATGTAAATAAGAAGAAACAAGAAAGAAAAGTGGATGAAAAAATTACCAGCTGTGAGCAGGAATCAAACCCACGACCTTCGAATAACGCGTTCGATGCTCTAACCACTGAGCTATCACAGCGGCCGTCCCTCCATCCACTTTTTGGGGTTTATATGTGAATTTAGAAGTAGGAGTGACAGTCAGCGCCATCTATATGCCAAACAACGAGTGTGAAAACACTCTTATTCGCATGTTTTGGCGTCACGTAGCACGTGAACTTATTATGAGCGGGCAGCTGATTAATTGTCCCTCTTATACAACCTAAACACACCAAGTCTGCCAGTACGAGACCCTCGTTCAATGAAATAAGGGAGAAAAGTGTATACCTAAGGGCTCGTATTTCCGTGGTTTAACACAATATTAATGAGATATAACAGACAGTAATGCCAAGGAATGTACAGGGGAAGTTATTAGAACCAAGGGAATGTAAATAAGAAGAAAGAAGAAAGAAAAGTGGATGAAAAAATTACCAGCTGTGAGCAGGAATCGAACCCACGACCTTCGAATAACGCGTTCGATGCTCTAACCACTGAGCTATCACAGCAGCCGTCCCTCCATCCACTTTTTGGGGTTTATATGTGAATTTAGAAGTAGGAGTGACAGTCAGCGCCATCTATAAGCCAAACAATGAGTGTGAAAACACTCTTATTCGCATGTTTTGGCGTCACGTAGCACGTGAACTTATTATGAGCGGGCAGCTGATTAATTGTCCCTCTTATACAACCTAAACACACCAAGTCTGCCAGTACGAGACCCTCGTTCAATGAAATAAGGGAGAAAAGTGTATACCTAAGGGCTCGTATTTCCGTGGTTTAACACAATATTAATGAGATACAATATTATTGAGATCGAACGCGTTATTCGAAGGTCGTGGGTTCGATTCCTGCTCACAGCTGGTAATTTTTTTCATCCAATTTTCATTCTTCTTTCTTCTTATTTACATTCCCTTGGTTCTAATAACTTCCCCTGTACATTCCTTGGCATTACTGTCTGTTATATCTCATTAATATTGTGTTAAACCACGGAAATACGAGCCCTTAGGTATACACTTTTCTCCCTTATTTCATTGAACGAGGGTCTCGTACTGGCAGACTTGGTGTGTTTAGGTTGTATAAGAGGGACAATTAATCAGCTGCCCGCTCATAATAAGTTCACGTGCTACGTGACGCCAAAACATGCGAATAAGAGTGTTTTCACACTCGTTGTTTGGCTTATAGATGGCGCTGACTGTCACTCCTACTTCTAAATTCACATATAAACCCCAAAAAGGGGATGGAGGGACGGCCGCGGTGATAGCTCAGTGGTTAGAGCATCGAACGCGTTATTCGAAGGTCGTGGGTTCGATTCATGCTCACAGATGGTAATTTTTTCATCCACTTTTCTTTCTTCTTTCTTCTTATTTACATTCCCTTGGTTCTAATAACTTCCCCTGTACATTCCTTGGCATTACTGTCTGTTATATCTCATTAATATTGTGTTAAACCACGGAAATACGAGCCCTTAGGTATACACTTTTCTCCTTTATTTCATTGAACGAGGGTCTCGTACTGGCAGACTTGGTGTGTTTAGGTTGTATAAGAGGGACAATTAATCAGCTGCCCGCTCATAATAAGTTCACGTGCTACGTGACGCCAAAACATGCGAATAAGAGTGTTTTCACACTCGTTGTTTGGCTTATAGATGGCGCTGACTGTCACTCCTACTTCTAAATTCACATATAAACCCCAAAAAGTGGATGGAGGGACGGCCGCTGTGATAGCTCAGTGGTTAGAGCATCGAACGGGTTATTCGAAGGTCGTGGGTTCGATTCCTGCTCACAGCTGGTAATTTTTTCATCCACTTTTCTTTCTTCTTTCTTCTTATTTACATTCCCTTGGTTCTAATAACTTCCCCTGTACATTCCTTGGCATTACTGTCTGTTATATCTCATTAATATTGTGTTAAACCACGGAAATACGAGCCCTTAGGTATACACTTTTCTCCCTTATTTCATTGAACGAGGGTCTCGTACTGGCAGACTTGGTGTGTTTAGGTTGTATAAGAGGGACAATTAATCAGCTGCCCGCTCATAATAAGTTCACGTGCTACGTGACGCCAAAACATGCGAATAAGAGTGTTTTCACACTCGTTGTTTGGCTTATAGATGGCGCTGACTGTCACTCCTACTTCTAAATTCACATATAAACCCCAAAAAGTGGATGGAGGGACGGCCGCTGTGATAGCTCAGTGGTTAGAGCATCGAACGCGTTATTCGAAGGTCGTGGGTTCGATTCCTGCTCACAGCTGGTAATTTTTTCATCCACTTTTCTTTCTTCTTTCTTCTTATTTACATTCCCTTGGTTCTAATAACTTCCCCTGTACATTCCTTGGCATTACTGTCTGTTATATCTCATTAATATTGTGTTAAACCACGGAAATACGAGCCCTTAGGTATACACTTTTCTCCTTCATTTCATTGAACGAGGGTCTCGTACTGGCAGACTTGGTGTGTTTAGGTTGTATAAGAGGGACAATTAATCAGCTGCCCGCTCATAATAAGTTCACGTGCTACGTGACGCCAAAACATGCGAATAAGAGTGTTTTCACACTCGTTGTTTGGCTTATAGATGGCGCTGACTGTCACTCGTACTTCTAAATTCACATATAAACCCCAAAAAGTGGATGGAGGGACGGCCGCTGTGATAGCTCAGTGGTTAGAGCATCGAACGCGTTATTCGAAGGTCGTGGGTTCGATTCCTGCTCACAGCTGGTAATTTTTTCATCCACTTTTCTTTCTTCTTTCTTCTTATTTACATTCCCTTGGTTCTAATAACTTCCCCTGTACATTCCTTGGCATTACTGTCTGTTATATCTCATTAATATTGTGTTAAACCACGGAAATACGAGCCCTTAGGTATACACTTTTCTCCCTTATTTCATTGAACGAGGGTCTCGTACTGGCAGACTTGGTGTGTTTAGGTTGTATAAGAGGGACAATTAATCAGCTGCCCGCTCATAATAAGTTCACGTGCTACGTGACGCCAAAACATGCGAATAAGAGTGTTTTCACACTCGTTGTTTGGCTTATAGATGGCGCTGACTGTCACTCCTACTTCTAAATTCACATATAAACCCCAAAAAGTGGATGGAGGGACGGCCGCTGTGATAGCTCAGTGGTTAGAGCATCGAACGCGTTATTCGAAGGTCGTGGGTTCGATTCCTGCTCACAGCTGGTAATTTTTTCATCCACTTTTCTTTCTTCTTTCTTCTTATTTACATTCCCTTGGTTCTAATAACTTCCCCTGTACATTCCTTGGCATTACTGTCTGTTATATCTCATTAATATTGTGTTAAACCACGGAAATACGAGCCCTTAGGTATACACTTTTCTCCCTTATTATATATATATATATATATATATATATATATATATATATGTGTGTGTGTGTGTGTGTGTGTGTTTGTGTGTGTGTGTGTTAATGAGTGCATATATAGCTTAAATTTCTTCAAACAAAATGCACCACTGCCTGCCTACACTTTTGACACTTAATAAGAACTACACATACTACACTAAAAAGCTTGCAATGGCGTTATATATATATATATATATATATATATATATATATATATATATATATGTGTATATATATATATATATGTATATATATATATATATATATATATATATATATATATATATATATATATATAGAGAGAGAGAGAGAGAGAGAGACAGGCATAGTGGTTGAGTGGCCGTAGCGTTGCATATAGTCCAGTAGATCCTCCGTGAGCGGTCACAACGTGGTTTATTTCGACGTTTCGGCCTAGAGTCTGGCCTTCATCAGGATTAAAGATACAGTTTGTTGGTGCTCAGCTTTATACAATCTCAAATCAGAAGTCAAGGAAAGAGGAAAAAACACAGAAAAGAAAAAAAAGTAAAAAAGGAGAGAAAAAAAGAAAATAAAAAGAAGAAAAAAGAGAAGAAGAAGAGAAAAATAATATACGATGGACTCCCCTCGGGCGCCCTCCTTTCACTCTTCCTTCAACTTCCCCCCTCCACTCTTCCCTCCACTTCCCCCTTCATCTCTCTCCCCCTCCTCTCCTTCACCTTTCTTATGTCAGCGGTCTTATGTGTATGTCTCCTTTGACTAACGCATTCCTCCCGATCAGACGGCGCCTCCTGGCACTGGCGGTTCGGTGTGGGGCAAAAAAGAGCTTTTTTAGGAAGTCCTAAGCCTTTAACTACTCGCAGTCCCGTAAACAATTCGTCGTAGAAGGAGGGGTGCCGCGTATTGTGGCAGAGGCTGGTAAGCGGGCATTTTAGGAAGTTCTAAGCTTTAACTACTCGGCGCCCTGTCAACATTTCGTCGTAAAAAGAGGGGTGCCCCGTATTGCGGTAGAGGCTGGCAAGCGGGCGCAATGCGAATTCCTTGCCCGCTTCTGGATTAGGCGTGTAGTGGGGGCCTCCCGTCTGTGCACAGGGTAGCTGTTGGGCATGTCATGCATGGTACAATTGATTGGGTAGTAAAATCAAACAGAAAACAGACGACAGCTGCACTTAGGAAGAGTAGTTACACTTGGAATTGTTTTGGGTTGTCCAGTGAGTGCCCTTCGCAGCTGCAGTGCCGTGAACTCAGTTACTATTTTCATTGTTGCCGTTATTGTTTTTTAATGCTTTAATTGCTGCAAGTGTACCAGGATTCTCATTTATTCCTCTATCGAGGGTGTTAAATCGGTGGATAAGGTATGACTCTCGTTGTTCACGTTCTCGATTTGATTTAAATCCCGTCTCTAAGAGCGTTACTGATAGTTTGTCGAATGCATGGTCGGGAAGATTGAGATGTTTTGATAGAGGTAGACTTGGGGCTGATTTCGCATGGGCTCTGTGATTATTGAAGCGAATCCTAAATGGTGTTTCTGTTTGCCCGATGTACTGTATACCACAAACGTTGCATTCGAGTAGGTATACCACATTAGAGGAATCGCATGTTAGGTTTCCTCGTATGTTAATCGAAAACTTAGATTGCGTGCTAGTTGCTTTGTCTGTTCCTCGCATCGCCTTACATACAAGACATCGTGGCTTTAAACAAGGGCGGCATGAATTATTGGGGGTTGATGTGTTAATTTGGGAGTGGACAAGGGTGTCTTTGAGGTTACGTGGTCGTCGGTAAACGACGCCTGGAGCGGATGCGAATGCGCGTTTCAGACGTTCACTTTGTTCCAAAATATTGTAATGTCGTTTAAGGATTTTGTTTACATTGGAGAAGTTTGTGCTGTAAGTCAAGCAGAGGTTTGTTCGTTGTGGGTCTTCTCGCGGTGGTCGGTTCATAAGTAAGTCTTCACGTTTTAGTTTTCTCGCTTTTTGAACAGCGTCATTAATTACATGTGGAGGTATTTTTGTTTGTCGAGCATAAGTTTTAGCCTCTGTGAGCTCGTGTCAAAGTCAGCGTCTCTGGAGCAGATTCGTTTAAACCGGTGAGCCTGGCTGTATGGAATACTGTTTTTACAGTGGCGTGGGTGATCGCTTTGGTAATGGAGGTATTGTGTTCGATCCGTTGATTTGTGATATAGGGTTGTAGAGAGCTTCTCTTCTTCTATCGTTATGGTAACATCAAGAAAACTTACGGTTACTTGCGAGTATGTGTGTGTGAAGTGTATGTTCGGATGTACAGCATTGTGTAAGTGTCGATAAAGCTGAGAAGTTCGTCCTCGCTGTGGGTCCAAATAAGAAAGATGTCGTCTATGTATCTTCTGTATAACATTGGTTTCAAGGAACTTTGTGCAAGAAATTCAGATTTTAGCTTTCCCATAAATTGGTTGGCCTAATTAGGTGTCATTTTGGTGCCCATAGCGGTCCCACTGATTTGTCGAAAATACTCTTGATTAAACTCGAATGAATTTAATTCGAGGACCATCCTCGTCAAAGTTGCAATGGCAGAGAAATCTGGGGTGTTAGATTGTCTATGGTTTGTGTACATGTTTTGTAATGCAGCTATGCCGTCATCGTGAGGAATATTTGTATATAATGAAGATACATCAAGAGTAACCAAGTACGAGTCTTTCGGCACACAGAGACCTGCAATGTCTCGAAGAAAATGTGTGGTGTCTTTTATGTACGACGCGAGGGTGCATGGAATGTGGCTTATTAGTTTGTCCACGTACCCTGATATGGATTCAGTTATTGTACCGATGCCTGATATGATTGGTCGACCTGGGTTACCGGGTTTATGAATTTTTGGGAGGATGTAGAAGCGACATGGACGAGGGTATGCTGCTCGCATCAGTTTGTGGTCAGTGTTGGTTATCTTTTCTGCATCCAACAGTTTCTTTAGTTCTGTTGATACGATACGTTTGTATTCGTCTGTCGGATCACCTGGGAGGCGTTCGTAAAATCTTGAGTCGTCTAGTTGGCGGTATGCTTCTTGTAAGTAGTTGGTTGTATTAAGGACTACAATTGCTCCTCCTTTGTCAGCGGGTTTTATTGTTATGTCTGTCCTAGATGCCAAACTTTTCATACTTATTTTTTTCAGATTTTGTCAAGTTTTCTCGGTTTCCTTTCTGTCTGTGGTATTCGTGTACTATATCTTTCTGTACTGCGGTGATATAAAGGTCCAAGCACTTGTCTCGATTACTGTTCGGTGTCCAATCATTTGATTTACGACGGTGAATTGTTTCGTGGTTAGAAGGCCTGTCCAAGAAATATTCGCGCAACCTTAAGCTTCGAGCGAAGTTGTCGAGGTCTCGGAGCAAGTGGAATTCATCGAAAAATTTTGTGGTCGGGCAGAAACTTAGTCCCTTAGATAGCAGTTTTTCTTCGTCAGGTGACAAGCTCGTGTCCGATAAGTTTACAACCACAGTGTCACAGGGTGTGTTCCTAGATGGGTGCTCGTTTGTACCATTAGTGATTTCCTGGGTGGTGGTCTTGTAGTCATAAGGAACTATATCAGGGAACATGGGTTTGGGCACATGGTCTCTTTTGAATTTATGAATTTTTGTGGTCATGATGGCTTGGTATTTATTCTGTTCAAATTCTGTTAATCGCGTGATTTATTCGTTCGATAAAGTGTTGTGGCGGAGAATGTCATAGCGATCAGTTTCTTTACCTGCTTATCACTGTGATTAAGAGCGATTTTTGTTAGTTTAAGAGATGCCTCAAGGAGGACGTTTTTCCATGTTATTTGGTCGTGTTCATCTAGATTTGTAGCGGCTGGTGTGAGGGAGAGTGTCATACCCTTGGGGGCTATTCTAGCACGAAGGTACACTTGCAATGTTGATTTATGCATTTCATGTCTAATTCGTTTGTCAGCAAGTTTTCGTACTTTAAGGAAAGTGGCACTGCAACTGGGAAGAGATGAGCTGGACTTACATTTCAGAAGTTCATCTTCTTTTGGGTGCGGGGATGGCACTGATGAGGTGCGCAGGTTGTAGTTATGTCCGGCAGGCCTTCGTCGTTGTAGGGAGGATTTCGGCGTTGGGCTCCCGGCGAACGTGTTCATTGGCAGTTCCGGGGTCCGCAATAAGGGGACGCGGTTTCGTAGTTCGGCAGGCTTCCCTTTGAGGAGTGGTGTAGTGGTGCTGTCGCGTAGTGCTTTTGGTCTCGACATCCGCAATGGAGGGACGCGTGTTGGCTGTTCAGCAGACTTCCCCCCTAGTAGTGGTGCGCTGTTGATGATGGTGAGGGGGGGCTTGTGGCTCGCGGGAGTCACAGTTTCGCTGATCGTCGGGAACTCATCTGTGATGTTGGGTGGGTGTGGGGCTCCTGGTGTATGTTGATATGCAGAAGTCTTCTCGTGGGTGTCTTGTTGTGTTGAACGTATATTCACGGGAGCTGCTGGTTGAGTCGATCACCTCGTGGTAGCTTCGAAGTCTCCGCGACCGAGTGCTTTCTTGAGGGTTTCGGCAATCAAAGCGACACCCATAAAATTCGGATGAAGCCCATCCGCAGCAAGAAAGCGTCTTGGTGGCAACTGCTTGAATTTGTAGTCAATGTATGACACCTTGCTGGGTCTTTGGCAGTAGGCCTTGATTGTCTCGTTGAACTGACTGTCGACTGTCTCGTTGAATTGAATATATATATATATATATATATATATATATATATATATATATATATATATATATATATATAACCTCAGCTGCTTAGGACGTGGATTTTCGCGTCCGGGCTTTATTCGGTTGTCCGAGGGAGTTTCAATGCCCATTGCCCATCGGGTCTAAATACCTCTTCCTTTACACAGGAGAAATAAGACGTGCGCATGGGGGAAAGGGGGGACATAAGGTGTCTGATACATTGACATATTAAGGGAGAGGGGGCGTTCTTATAAACTTTCGCCCCAGCCCCGTATAGCCGAGGGAAAACAGGGCCCCTCTCCGAAGTTTTGGTTGTTGTGTGTGGGTTTTATAAAAAATAAATGATAAAAATGAGTGTCATTCAAGGCCTTCAGCAAGTCCCCCCTCCCTAAAAATTCCCCGCCCCCGATTGTAAGAGAACATTGCGCACGTCTCTATGTGCACGCACGCAGGTAGTTATGCTTACTAACCCGGCTGGCAGTACCTTTACTACCACATACATTTACTACCTATGGCATACTTCTGATGTAGTAAAATGACCGCAATATGTATTAACGGGGTCATAGATATAGTAACGGGTCCCGCTACTACATTTTACTACTTTTTTAAAAAGCGTGCATAGTATTTCGCGCACCCGCGTGGGGTTCTGAGATTGCTTGAAAATGACATACTGCGGCAATAAGACCTTGCGGTCACCTGCCTACAGCTGTGCAAAACCTAATTTGCATATGCATAGTTATATCTAAACTGACTTAAAACACTTTTCAGTGTCGTTGGTGCATGTGCACCTGTTAGCTAAGAGAGGAGTTAGCAGGTATAAAATCAGAACCTGCCTAAGCAAGACCGCTATGGGAATGGGATGAAAAGGCCGGGCTCCAATATATACAATTTTAGTTTGTTACGACGTTATATCTCAAAAGTGTTGTGGCTCGGGCGAGTTGGTTATCCATGAACTTAGCTTCTAATAGCGCGGTACATATGAAAAGGAAAGAGGAAAGAAAACAGAGACGTCAAGACAGGTAGGCGCTAAACTTCCAACTGTTTATTTCATGCCCTTGACACCCATCTTATACATGCGTAGAAACACGACTCATCTTGCACGTGGTGTCATCCCAAGAAACGTCATTTCCTTATCTGTCAAAGCAATCGAAGAAAGAATGGGAAACTTGTGTGTGAGTTCACCTTCGATTGCTTTGACAGATAAGGAAATGACGTTTCTTGGGATGACACCACGTGCAAGATGAGTCGTGTTTCTACGCATGTATAAGATGGGTGTCAAGGGCATGAAATAAACAGTTGGAAGTTTAGCGCCTACCTGTCTTGACGTCTCTGTTTTCTTTCCTCTTTCCTTTTCATATGTACCGCGCTATTAGAAGCTAAGTTCGTTATATCTCCTCTAACCGTTCAATCTTCGGGTGTTGTCTTGGCATTTTAGGGGCGAAGATCCTTATAGCATCACCTGGTCGGTCATTCTTCCAGCCTGCGTAGGCAACATATCCACGGAGTGAATGATGAGTGGGGCGGAGCGTTCGTCCGTCCGATGCGCGCTCTAGTGTAATAAGAGCGGACGGATGGACACACAGACAGACAGACGCACAGACGGACGCATCGACACGAGCACGGATGGGCGCTTCGCCCTGCTCATCATAATTCACTCCGTGGATAAGCTTTTTTTTATTATGTCTTGCTAATTCATTTGCTTCACTAGAAGCGTTTTATGCTCATAATAAGAAAGACGAGGACATTTATAATGCGGTACAGGTGAGAGGGCACGGCCCGTGGCCTGCAGGCAACATGTCTAAGTCGGCATTGCTGTTTATGCAGGCACTTTCGTGGATTGCGGGAGCGGCAACTACGAGCGGCTCATTCTGGCTACTTTTCCACGAGTCTCGTCAAATAACTGAGCAACGAGTGGGTGGATCAACCTTCATCGGTGTCAACTGGTGGCAAAAATTGGCTGCCTTTCGACGGAAGTTATTAGGACTCAGAAAGCAGCACCTGGACGGTTCGTCTATCATCAGTGACGTCATCAACACCTCGGCTAGAAAAGGAGCAGCCCAACCAAGGAACCCTCAGAGGGCACGGCACATGGCCTGCAGGCAACATGTCTAAGTCGGCATTGCTGTTTATGCAGGTTCGTTACCTCTCTAATACATCATGTTATAGTAGTGACAATCGATTTTTGTTAGTATTACCGTGCCCTCACATTTGTATTGCTTGTGCCATTGATTGCTGGTCTGTGGTGTTGATGCTTTTAAAGTCTGGTGATGTTGAAGAAAACCCGGGGCCAAGGACTGCTGAGATGTTGGAGCAAATCTTAAAAAACAAGTAGCATCCGAAACCAAGTTAGATGCTATGAGGAAAGAAATATCCGATTTAAATATTAAAACTGAAAAGTTGACGGACTATTTTAAAGTTATTGAAGAAATGAGCGAGCGAATTAGCAGGCTGGAAACTATGGTTAGGCAACAAGAACAGAAGTTAATTAATTACGAAAACAGGAGTAGACGTAATAATCTACTCGTTTTCGGTCTACCGGAAGATTGTGGTGAAACTGAGTCAGACCTGACGGAAACTGTTGTTCATAAACTTTTTGACGCAAAATTGGATATTAAAGTAAAATCAGTTGACCGAATCCACCGGCTCGGCAAGCAAAAACCAAATAGCTCAAGACTGGTCATCATTAATTTTTACGATTACCACGAAAAAGAAAGTGTGCTAAAAACTGCAAAAAATTGAAGGGGACTACTGTTAGTATCAGCAATGATTGCGCAAAGGAAGCTGTCTACGCTAGGAAAAAGTTATGGCAAAGCTGCGAAACCGAAAGGGCAAAGAGAGCAAAAGTGAAGTTGATTCACGACAAGCTTAAAGTGAACGGCGAGCTTTATCAATGGGATCCGATACGAAATATTCGTACTCAATGCAAGCAACAAAAAGATAACAAGGAACGTAACCACAGCTCTGCAACTTCCGCTCATAGCAGCTCGAATGTGCCAAAGCTGACTGATAGAAGTGGCATAAAATCATCTGAGACGGCGCGTTCATAGCTAAGAATTCTTTCACTGAATGCGCGAAGCATTCTAAATAAAGTAACAGATTTAGAAATCTTGTTGATTACACACAGCCCCCATGTTGTTGTCTTAACGGAGACATGGTTGAATAATGCTATAACAGATAACTGCATCCTACCGCCAGAATACAAGATTTTCCGGTGGGACAGGGACACCCGAGGTGGTGGTGTGGCAGGGATAATTAAAAACAACGTAGCGGCAGCAATAGTACATTGCCAGTTGCCAGAAACAGTGTGGTGCAAGGTGAATTACGCTAATTATACGCATCTCATTGGAGCCGTCTACAGACCACCCGGAAGTCCACCAGAGTTTTTATAAGAAATATGTTTTTGTGCGATCATGTAAATGAAAACACAAGGCTGATAATGACTGGTGACTTTAATTTAGTGCATATAAATTGGGTAAGCTTTTCAACTGGTCATGCGGAAACCCGTAGTGCTGATAGGTTATTAGAGCTGATGGTTTCTCATAACCTCTCACAAGTCGTAAAAGATTATACACGAGTTACGTCACAGTCATTGTTAGACTTGGTTTTCATATCGAGTAGAGTGACTGATTATGCCGTATCAGTTGAAGGCGGCATATCAGACCACAGAATGGTTGCGGTTGACGTATTTTTTGATACCGGTTTTCGAGCAAAGCGTCATGTGTATGCACATATCAAAGATTACGATCGTGCTGATGATACGGCAATCCTCGACTTTTTAAAAAAGTCGCTTGGCGAATTTCAGGAGGCATCAAAACTTGAGTCCGTTGAACAGATCTAGAAACGTTTTAAGGAAATTGTAGGTTACTGTTCAGACAACTTCATACCCACTCACGTTAAAAAGACAAAACGAAGAAATTCATGGATAAGTAGAAAATAATTCGCATGAAGCGTAAACTAAAAAAGACTGCGCAGAACTCATAGGGCCTCGACCGAAATATCATGTGCTAAAAGAAACTTGAAAGCAGAGATAGCGCAATCCAAGAAACATTTTTTCAATAACACGCTCACTAACTTTCTAACGAACTCACCACGTAAGTTTTGGCTGTTTTTTAAGGAAGCGAATGAGGAAATTGATCTTATTGTAGATGGAAAAGAAGTAATCGAAGAAAAGTCAGATATAGCTGAAAGACTCAATCAATGTTTTCAATCGGTTTTCTGTAAGAATCAGGGTGACAGCGAGGAAATTGGATCGAGTACTACAGTGACAATTCAGGAAGATAATATAAATATTAACCAAGATTGTATATTCAATCAACTACTTCTTTTAAATACCAAAACGTCATGTGGACCTGAAGGCATATCGAATCAATTTTTGCGACGATTTGCAGAGTGGCTGTCGTACTACCTAGTGATTATTTTTGAGAAATCTTTAAAATGCCACTCGTTACCTCGAGATCGGCGTAGAGCAATTGTTGTTCCAATTTTTAAAGGTGGTGATAGAACGACATTGAACAATTATAGGCCTGTCTCACTCACGTCGGTATGTTGTAAAATATTTGAACATATAGTGGCAAAAAATATTCGGCAATTTTAAGAACAAAATGAATTATTATGTCCCTTTCAGCATGGATTTCGCGGTGGCCTTTCAACAGTCACACAACTGGTTGAAACTATACATGACTTGCGTATAGCTGTAGATGCATGTATGCAAATCGATGTTATATGTATCAATTTTTCAAAGGCGTTCGACACAGTTTCACACCGTAAGCTGCTATTCAAGCTTCGCAATGTCGGTATTAGTGAGAATGTTCTCAGTTGGATCAGAGCTTATTTAAGCAACCGACAACAAGCAGTTGGAGTGGGAGATGTCATGTCGGGATATCGGGAAGTGTATTCGGAAGTGCATCAAGGGTCTGTATTGGGGCCCCTACTCTTTATTTTATACATAGATGATATATCATCAGTTGTCCAACCACCACTAAAATTAAGCTATTTGCAGATGACTGCCTAATCTATTGTCCGGTATCATGCAGCGAAGATCAAGTGAATATCAATCAGTGCTTACAAACCCTAAACTTATGGTGTTCTAAATGGGGTATGGAAATTAACATTAAAAAATCCACTTACACACACATTACAAAAAAGAAGAAAGTGCTTTCGTTTGCATATAACATTGCTCGTGAAAGTCTGTAACTTTAAATACTTGGGTGTAACTATAACAGATAAGTTGAGCTGGAGTCCTCATGTAGATAACATATGTCAATTAGCATGTCAAAAATTGTGCTTCCTACGAAGGAAGTTAGGCCGAGCCACAAAAGATGTCAAGCTGCTTGCCTACAAAACGTATGTGCGTCCGAGATTAGAATATGCTAGCGCTCTGTGGAGCCCACACCAAAAGGTCTTAAAAAATAAATTAGAACGCATTCAGAGAATGTCAGCTCGCTTTATCTGCTCCAAATATCGAAGAAAGGATTCTGTTACTGAAATGTTAAAAGAATGTAAATTAGGAGGAGGAGGAGGAGGAAGGGAAGAAATGAAAGGCAGGGAGGTCAACCAGACGCACGTCCGGTTTGCTACCCTGCACTGGGGGAAGGGGTGAGGGGATTAAAGGAGAAGAGAGAGAGAAGTGAAGGGCAACGTGTATGTTGGTGGGACCTTGTCCATTGCACGCTTATAAGCGGTCGCGTAGTCCGGTCGTCTTCAGAAAACTTAGCAGTGCCCGCGTCGCTTTGCTGGCCAGCGACGCGTAGAGCCATGAGCCAAGTATCTTCTCTTCGGAAAAAAGGTCTACTGTCTAGTGTCTCTAACGTTTCGCGTAGCAAATTGCGTTCGCTCGCAAAACGTTCACATGAACACAGTAGATGTTCTATCGTCTCGTCAGTGTCGCACGAATCACATCGGGAGCTATCCGCCATTCCTATGCGAAAGGAGTACGCCTTTGTAAAAGCTACTCCTAACCACAGGCGGCACAGTAAAGTTGCATCCTGGCGGGAGAGGTCCGATGGAACTTGAAGCTTTTTCGATGGGTCCAATTTGTGTAGGCGGCGGTTCCTGACACTGGGGTCACTCAGCCAAGTTTCCGACATGTTGTTAGCGAACGAGTGAAGGCCCCTTGCAGCGTCGGTTCTCGACAATGGAATTGGGGTTGTCTGGGCGTCCGCGTGGGCGGATCGGGCAGCATTATCAGCAAGGTCATTACCGACAATACCACAATGTCCCGGTAACCACTGGAACACCAAGTCATGTCCTTTCGATAAAACTTCGTGAATCACTTCTCTTATTTCATTCACTAGCTGTTGATGCTCCCGCTGTCGTAAAGCTGATTGTAAGCTCTGAAGGGATGCCTTGGAGTCACAGAACACAGCCCATTTTTGAGGTCGGGCTTCCGCGATATAAAGTATAGCAGCACGTAAGGCGGCAAGCTCCGCTGCTGTGGATGTTGTCCTATGCGACAGTTTGAGCTTTATAGTGACCTGGTACGCCGGGATGACAACAGCACCTGTAGAGCTGTCAGCCGAGACCGATCCATCGGTGTAAATGTGGGTCCTCTGGCCGTATTTTTCGTTGAGTAGCGACAATGTCACCTGTCGTAGGACCACTGTTGAATGATGGCTCTTGTTCGTTATTGCCGGAATAGTGAGGCACACCTGTGGTTGTTGTAGGCACCACGGGGGTGACGCTGGTCTTGTTGCGGGAGTGAAGCCAAAAGGGAGGCATTCTCTATGGGCAGAAATAATCTTTGAAAAGATCGCGTGTGGTCTTTGAAGTGGCAACACTGCAACATGGTGACCAGGAACTCGGCAGAGGTGTCTTATGTGGGCTCTCAAATTGTCAGTGGTGATGTATGTTCGAATTGGATGCTCTCTTGCGATCATAATTGCCCCGTAGGTTGAGGTGCATCGCGGCAATCCTAAGCACACGCGTAGTGCTTGTCCTTGCAGACTTTCGAGAGTGCGGATGTTCGTCTTGGACGTACTTGCCAGTAACGGCAAGCTGTAGCGCAAAAATCCCAGAAACAGTGCTCTGTATTAGAATCGCTATAATTAAGAAGGAGGAAACAGAGGTTGAAACTTCTTTATCAGATCCTGCATGCCGGGGTGAAAATAAACAGGGATGATTATTTGAAGCATTCTCACAAAAGGTTTCCAAGAACAACATGCACTACATTCATACAACCAATACATGCACGAACAGATATCTTCCGATTTTCCTTCTTTCCCGATGCTATTAATATGTGGAATGAATAACCGAACGATATGGTGCAAATAAGAACTTTGAGTGACTTTGAGGTTGCTCTTGATAGGCATTTTGTTGAGAATGTATAGTTTGCAGTGTTCATGTATGTGTTTCCTTAGAAATGTTTCATTGGTCATAGAGATCATGTTGTAAATATATTGAGTGAAAAAGCATGTCACTGTGTTTCTCATATAATTATGCTATATGTTACAGAGTTTATCTTACAATTTTTCTAATATTTAATTTTGTGCAACTCAATTCTTCAGTCTCCCTGTAACGACCCTCAAGTAAGGGTTAACAGTATGACAAAAAAAAAGAAGCCCGGGTGGTCGAAATTTCCGGAGCCCTCCACTATGGCGTCTCTCATTATCATATGGTGCTTCTGGGACGACAAACCCCATATGTTATCGTAATGCGAATACCATGCTGGCTGACTTTTCAGTTGTTCGTGTGATTAGGATGGTCACTCTTAGTTTCAGTAGGATCAGCTTACTCTTATAGGCCCCGCCACGGTGGCCTAGTGGCTAAGGTACTCGGCTGCCGACCCGCAGGTCGCGGGATCAAATCCCGGCTGTGGCGGCTGCATTTCCGATGGAGGCGGAAATGGTGTAGGCCCGTGTACTCAGATTTGGGTGCACATTAAAGAACCTCAGGTGGTCGAAATTTCCGGAGCCCTCCACTTCGGCGTCTCTCATAATCATATGGTGGTTTTGGCACGTTAAACCCCACAAATCAATCAAGCTCACTCTTATAGCAGAGTGGCCACCCTAATGAGAAGGAATGTTTATTGGCTCCTCTGCAACATGCGCGTACGCTAGCAGGGCGTAGCAGAGCTTTGTATAGTACAGCAAGGCGTTCTATAACGGTAGCGAGGTTGAATGAGCACAAGAAGAGAGAGTGAGAAATAAAGGGAGAAGAACAAAGAAAAAAAAAGCAATAGAATGGAGAAAAAAAAGCAATAGAATGGAGAAAAAAAAAGAGGGGAGAAGACAGAAAAACAAAAAGAGAAATACTCAGAAATGTGCTCCTCAACTGGAACAGGAGACTGCAATAAGCTGCAGATGTGTTCCCTGGACATTCATAAATACGAAGTATTTCTTTGCGTACTGCAAGTACTTCTGGCATCCATCCGTCCGTCCGTCCGTCTGTCTGTCTTTTTTATTTATCTATCTATCTATCTATCTATCTATCTATCTATCTATCTATCTATCTATCTATCTATCTATCTATCTATCTATCTATCTATCTATCTATCTATCTAGCAGCTTACGTCTGAGTGCTTTCGTTATTACCCCCTTAACTTGAGATGAACCCAAATTAGTATGGAAGTCACAAGAGTGGAAGCTTGGGCTAGTTGGTGCGTAGTCATATTTGCACGCGCTCTTTCTGTCTACCCTGTCCTTTTTTCCTTTGTTCGCGCGCTGAAACATCTTGCTAGTATGGAAGGGTAAGACGGCTTGACGGATGTGACGCACTGGTCAAGAAATGAATAATCTCACAACTGAGTCACGTAAGACATCAAACACCTCCCACCAAACAGTGGCACATACCCGCGGTCGGATATATGTGACTGGTAGGCAGGTATGTACTACGGATGATTGACACTCGGCACCTACCCACGAACGGCGAGAACATACATGAGCAGCTTCAACGCGTGAGCGTTAAGAAAAAGCTGACATTGAGATCGATGTCCAGACGAATGCATAAAATAAATGTCCGGGTGCCAGCGGAAATCGAACTCCAGCCTGTGTGGTAATCAAGCATTCTACCACAGAGGCACGCCAGGTCTAGGAACTGCCTTTCAAATAGACCATGAAGCGTGGTTGCACTGCTGACTATTGTGGTTGCAGTGCTGACTATTGTGGCTGCAGTGCTGACCGTCGTTGAGGCGACGGCCCCAATAGTAGAGTACCGAGTACTCTAAATCGTTAACCACTTTTTCTAAACACACTATTCAGTTTTACAAACAGTACATTTGTACTGCTTTAATACAGCTATTATATCGAGTTGACGTCAATTGTAGGTAGGTGCCATTCACTGAAGTTGATTCATGTAGCAATGTCCAGAACTACCATCCGCGCGAGCACCAGTGCTTCATATCACCTTCTGGTGTTGCTAATATTCATGTTCCTGTGAACATCGCTGCGCAAGTGCCAAGAAATGGTTTGCACTTGCTGACTTGTTGTATAAACATGTGCAACTGTTCAACATAATATTACGAGTAGGTTATTTAATTAATCGGAGAGCTGGGTGAACAAGATAGCACCAGACCAACAACAACCAGCAACCGTCGTCGTCTTTTCCTTTCGTGCAGCGAGGCTGCAGCAGCTGTTCATAGCCCCCCCCCCCCCCCGACGGTAGAAGCACCATATCGGTGCTTGATTACACGCATGGTTACACGCATGATGTGGAAGGAGGGTGGTAAGACTTTAGTCGAGCACGAGGTCCATCGAAGTTGACGATGACGACGTTAGATCGGCGTCAGTAACCTGGCGAATTGCACGGTATGAACCAGAGCAGGATTTGAGAAAGACCACAGAAGGAGAACCCGGCGAAAAGTCCACATTTAGATTATGAGAATCGTGTCTTTGGTGAGGCCTGTAGGCGGCTGCGGACCAGTTGGCATGCGTGGTCGGCTCGCGCAATGACTTCGCCCGCATATCCAGTGACCGAGGGCAGCAAGTTGTCAAAGGGTAGGGTGGTTTCTCGGCCGCGTGGAAGATAGAATGGCGAATAGCTGACAGTGTCCTGTCACGAGGAATTATATGCGAACGTCACATATGGCAAATGAATGTCCCAGTCCTGGTGGTCAGGCACGACGTATTTAGAAATCATGTCGGTTATGATCCGATTGAGGCATTGAGTTTCATACAATAACATTTAGAGAGGAATCTGGCGCAGCGATTGTGTACCCTGATTGATTGATATGTGGGGCTTAACGTCCCAAAACCACCATATGATTATGAGAGACGCTGTAGTGGAGGGCTCCGGATATTTCGACCACCTGGGGTTCTTTAACGTGCACCCAAATCTGAGCACACGGGCCTACAACATTTCCGCCTCCATCGGAAATGCAGCCGCCGCAGCCGGGACTCAATCCCGCGACCTGCGGGTCCGCAGCCGAGTACCTGACCGCCGCGGCGGGGCGATCGTGTACCCTTATGGGAGTTATGGGAAGTACAGGCTTCGGATTGGATCGCGTTAGCCAACGAACTGTCTATAAATCTTTTTTCGGCAGTTTCAGTTTTGTCCTTCGCGTAGACTGAGTAGTGGGGTGGGTGCAAAGGACTTAAGCTGCTCCTTTGAAGTTCAAAAGCTAAAAACTGCTAGGCCTTTCAATTCACTGCAACGCTTGAGCTGTATAAGTCGTGTTTGACAGTTTAGGCGAAGTTTCATCCACTCACCACTGCGCGTAGATGTACACTAAACAAAAATGACCTGAAATAACCTCAAAAACTGGGTAAACCATTTGTCCTCTAGCGCACTACCTTTCCTGGGTTTTTTACCACCTACTATCGAGGTAAAAATTTACTCTCGTGCTAACTGAGTTTTTGAACGTAGGGAGAGTAGTAATTATTTACCCCAGTGAGGTTTTGAGCGAGTATAGAGAGAGTAAATTTTTACTGCCTTCACAAGGTTTTTGAGGTGATTTCTGGGAGTTATTTTCGGTGGTAAAAAATAAAAATTGACGGGTGCATTCGCCCAGAGTCGACAAATTTGTTAAATAGCAGAATTGATTGAATTTATTGAACGGCAGAATTGGCGAAACATAGATTCACATACACACAAACACGCACACAGAACAAATGCAGAATAATACACCACTCGAACAGACTGCACGCGTTGCTCAACTACACTTTGGCAATCTCGTATATATAGGCACGACTTTTTGACCGGCCCTCTAGGACCGGTAGGAGGGCTATTTTTTGCATTGATTAACAACAATGGTTGAAGGTGCAAGCGTAACCTTAAAATGGGCTTCAGGGCACTAAACGTCACACCGACCTTTTATCATAAATCTACCCAATATCACCTTTTTGAGTATCCAATAATCATTTGGCACACCGGGCTCATGGCCCCACGCGTGTTAGCACTGCTGATGCACAAGTCCATAAAATATACCTAAGTACGCACAAACTATGGTTGCTCAATGATTTTCATTGAGCGACGGTGCACAAACACAGTAGCAGCAAGGGATTTATCCCAACGGGCGTAGAGGAGCTGTGCACGCCTGCACACAAGCTTCTTACCGACGGCGTACTAGGCCTTTTCGAGGAGCACGGCTATCCGATGAAACACAGCTGGCGATCACAGAACACACATACTGTGCGAATTTCGTCGTCATTTCAGACACAAATGAACACGTGACCGCTATCTTACGGGGACGGGGCAATGTATGCATACTTCCAACGAAAGACCACCGTCCGGGTTTTCTTCGTGCTCACCAGAAGCCACTTGTTGGTTCCGTCTGCCTCGTATAGGCTTCGCGCTACATGCTTGAGAACAGTTGGTGCATGAGGTGGGCAATTCGGGCAGCACTTTACTCATGCAGACATCGCCTACTGTGTAACAAAATATATGCGATGCTTCTTTCACCTGCCCCGGCGACACACTCCCACTGGTCACTGGCGGCCGCGGCTCGGTGCCGACGACAGAGTGGAGCATTCTGCTTATTGCTTCTCCAGTACGCAAGCACGGATGATGACACCAGATTCATTTTGTTACCACTGGCAGGTATTCGCGATTCGGCTCGGAAGCGAGATATCCGCGACGTGCAGGTTTGGAGGCGCTCGGAAGCGCACGGTCGTTTAACGATGTAGGAAACACGTGAGATCCATCAGCCCAACCAGACACGCAGATACCGAGCTTCTTGCACCGTCTGTCTCCAAGGCCACCGCCGAGCAAAAGCCAACAATTTGCGAAAATATGCAGAACAACTTTCCACAGCAGGTTTTCTTTCTTTTTTTCTTCTTTTGAGATTCCCCCCTCCCCCCGTCTTTTTCTTTTTCTTTTCCGTTCACAGAATGCTGTTCTCGCTTGTTGCGCTTATGCTGCCCCCAGTTACAGTAAAACTGCGTTGACTCGAGGTCAGTCCTGAGGCACGGCGATGCCAAAAAAAAAAAAACCCTCTGTGGTCCTCGCGTACCTTCAGGATTCACTGAGAGCGTCAAAACGGGGGTATGGGGCAGAAGCCACTGAAGCAGCTGCACCTTGCAGTCACGTAGTAATAAACTCTGAAACGCAGGTTAAAAATCACGTGATAGAAAACTCCCAACGTGGTAAAACTGGATTTTGACATCCTTTACTACTTGCCTGAGAGGTGGTGGTAAAACTATGTCATATACCATCTTTTACTCCTACACGAGGTAGTAATTTTAAACGCAAGAGTTTTCAGAGGTCATGAGCTGCAAAAATCCCGAACTCGGATAGTTTTTGCTTATAGTGACGTAGCTAGCGTCTCATGCCAGTGCACGATATTACACTGAGATCACGTTTGTTGTTAGTGCGTTTTGCCAAAACTTGCTAAAATTAACTGCAAAACGATGGCGACGGTGACGTGAAGTCGAGTCGCAGAAGAGTGACGGTGCGTGTACTTACACGCACCGTCACTCTTTTGCGACTCGATTTCACGACAAAACGAGAGGTGCGTTAGGGGCAGACCAGTTGAACAGACGCATCTGGCATCGCAGCAGACAAATCGTTAAGTGTTTCTCACTTAATACTGTGCTGTTATTTCCATAAATAGATATTTCGTACTTTCGAGCCAAACCAAGAATGTTTGTTTTCAAATGTTGTAAGAAATAATTCAGTACATCTTGATGCCAAATCTGGAACGCAATGGCAGAGCAATGCCTACCCTGGCGGCTCAAGTTGTCGAGGTTTCACTTCTACCGCCTAATCACAAGAACTGTTTGCAATAAAAGTTGCGTACAAAATAACTGAACCAAGTTTGACTTTGATATAACTTCATATTACTTTGTCTCCCACTCGGAAAAGAAGCTTCGCGAATCTCAAGAACGTGATCCATCCGAAGCAGATCCGTAGCCTGTACTTCCCATCATTCCCATGCGGTGCGCCGCTGAAGGAGCCCGCGTAGACACAAGCGCCAGATTCCACTCTAGGTATTATTGTATGAAACTCTACGGATTGAGGCGCTTCTTAAGAACGTTCGTTTGCGGATGGCGCAAAGTGACAAACGTGTGCTTGGGAGAGCAAGAGAGCAGGATTTCGTCAACGACAGCTAAGAGGAAGGTCCGGCCCCGGTCAGTGAGGAGTTAGCGCGGAGATCCGTGTACTATAGTGATGTCACACACCAGAAAGTCGACCATATCGGTTGCGCAACTCGTCGGGATTGCTCGTGTGATAGCGTACCGTGTCGCAATACTTTTGTTGCCCCAGCTGCAGATCGAGAATGGGCCAAGCAGGTCGAGGCCAACTCGTAAAAAAGGTTCGGTGGGAATGTCGATCGGCTGAAGGAATCCTGCTGGTAGATGGCTTTTTGTGGCGCTGGCAGGGCTCACAAGCGGCGGCGTAGCGTCGAACATAACGGGCAAGACCAGGTCAAAAGAAACGAGGACGTACACGGTCGTATGTGCGAGAAACGCCCAAGTGGTGCGTAAAAGAAGCGACATGAAGTTGGTTAAGAACAGTCGCACGAAGATGTGCTGGTATGACGGGGAGTAAGTCATAGCCAGATGGATAGAGGTTACGGTGATACAGGACACCGTCTTTGACAAGGAACATTTGTAGAGACGCCTCGTGAGGCATTGACTCAAGCTTGTCAGTTATGGCTCGCAGAGAAGCATATGGGCGTTATTCGTTGCCAAGGTTGAGTAGCTGCGACACAGACAGAATTAACGTCTGCATTGGTGTAAGTATGTGCGGCTTCTTTCCCAGAATAGCGAGATGAACAATGCACATCTTGATGACTGAGAAAAATTGCGCTACAATTGCTGCGAAAAACGGGAGGAGACAAAAAGAACTGGACAGTCTCCTCCCTAACTTCATTTTCCGCAGCAATTGTAGCGCAATTTTTCTCAGTCATGAAAAACCAACTAACCCAACGCCTCACTTTGCTAGAGCATCTTGATGCAACAGACCTGTTTTGTTCTCTTTGTCCTGAGAAGCTGTCAACAATATGTCACAAAACTTGTTCTGTTTTGAAAGAAAAGAAAGGTTGCCAAATTAAGCATTGCAATAAATATGTTGAGTGTGCACTGTCAGTTGTTCACAGAGTGCCCTTGTCTTGTGTTCTTGATTATGTGGGAACAACTGAAAGATGCATAAATGAGAGGTTAAAAGAGCGCCACAATAAAGTGCAAAAGGGTGCCGATGGTCACTTGGCGGTCCAGTGTAAGGAGTGCGGTTGTGTGCCGTATTTTGATAACACTTGCGTGTTATATCGGGACAGAGATTTATTAACCCGTTTGGTAGTACAAGCTGCGGAAATAACACGTGATGATTTTGAGTGTGTTAGTGCACCCTCTATCTCGCGGAAAGTACTTTCCTTTTTGGATAATGTGATAAATAATAACGGCTAAGTAATGTACGGGACTGGCACGTGTGGTCTGCTTTTTATTATTACTATTTTTTTCACCCCCTTTATAAACTCTGATGTTTGCAATAAACGTTTAGTTGAAGTTAAGCGCTTGTGTTCTGTGTAATAGTTGCTGCGCTTCTTACCAAGAAAAACAAGAAAGCTGTTTTGTACGTTACGGTGAATGCGTGTTCTTGTAAACGTATGACCCAACGAGTGAGTCATCCTGTCGAATCCTTGAGTGAGGCCAGCTATCATAGCGCGTGATGATCGGTGACTACAAAACATGGCGACTGCCCACACATGACCGAGGCACTCATGCTCTGTGATTGAATAGTTGCGCTTGGCTATATTCGTCGATCGGCTTGCACGGGCTATAACACGGTCATGTACGCGGCGGTGTGGCAATAATAATGCTCCTATGCCGTGCCCACTGGCGTCAAAGCGAACCTCGGTTGAAGAATCGAAATGAGCTAAAATTGGCAGTGTTGTATACAGCATTTACAATGGCCAGAGGAAGCTATGGGAGGTCATAAATGGGCTTACGAACAGAAATAAGGGTTGTAATAGGACACAGGACCTAACAATTAATGGTCAGATTTTCAGTGGTGAAAGGTTGGCCAATGTTATGAATGAACATTTTATAAATGCGGGTTTCTTTATTTTAACGGATGAAAAGCGAGATAATGCTCCCACTCCTGATAAGTCTCCTTTGCCGTATTCTATTTTTCTCGCACCCACAGATCCGGTTGAAGTAGAAAGATTAATCAGAAAACTTAAAAACAATGTTGCATCAGGGATTGATGAGATAGGTTCTGTTGAGTTAAAAATGGTGTCACTATTGATATCTAATGTCTTGGCCTATATTATCAACCTCACCCTCACTAACAGTGTATTTCCAGAGCAGTTAAAAGTGGCAAAAGTCACTGCAGTACATAAAGGTGGTGATATCAATACTTTAGCGAACTATCGAACTATATCCGTGCTTCCAACAATATCAAAAATATTTGAAGGGGTTATTTATGATAGACTTGCATCCTTTTTTGATAAGCACCAAATAATAACAAAAAGTCAGTATGGTTTTCAAAAAAATAAATCAACAGAACAAGCTATACTGCATATCAAAGATAAGATAATCTAAAATATGGAAAACAAAAAATATACTCTTGGGCTCTTCCTCGATCTTCAAAAGGCATTTGACTCCATACAATTCAAATCATTGATTCATAAATTATCAAGTTATGGGGTGCGTGGAGTTGCACTACAACTGTTTAAAAGTTACCTAGAAGATCGTTATCAATATGTACAACTGAATAACACTATTTCTGCAAAGATAAAGTTGAACCAAGGAGTCCCCCAAGGGTCTATACGGGGGCCATTATTGTTCCTTGCCTATATAAATGATATTGTCGATATACCTCATTCTCCTGAACTTATAATGTACGCTGACGATACGAATGTTTTCTTTTCATCAGAGAATCTAATATAACTTGAGGTCAGTGTAAATATTTATCTAAGCAATCTTTCAAATTGGTTAAGGCAAAATGGACTGCGCTTGAATGCAAAAAAAAAACCTATATGATATTTCGACCTACAAACAAACCCATTAGTAACATAGCTGTAAAATTCGAAGGAAATTGCATCGCACATGTTAGGGAACAAAAGTTTCTTGGTGTATGGTTTCAGGAGGAATTAAACTAGAACACACATGTAAATCATCTGATCACCGCATTAACGCGAATAGTTGGTTGTTTTTTTAGAACAATGCACTTAATCCCATTGAGGTTAAAAATAAGTATGTACTATGCACTCTTCCAATCTAAAGTAAGTTATGGGATGTTAGTCTGGGGAACGACATCACAAGAGAATTACCATAAGTTAATAACTATACAAAAGAAAATATTGCGCTGCTTTGAAAAATACAGGGGGAATCTACAAGACTTGCGCACTGCTCCACTATTCATTAAACATTCCATACTCAAAATTGATCAATTATATCATTTTAAATTGCTTCAGTTAATACAAAAGACTAAGCTATATGAAGAAAGTTGCACCGAAAGACCACACTACAGTCTGCGAGAACAAAAGAAACGAGCTCCTAGAACAAGAACCAAGTATGGAAAACAAAGTATTGCTTACCAGGTACCTCAGGTTTTAAATACCCTTGCAGATCAATTGAACTTTAGGGCTAGTAGTGCGACTTTCAAGAAACAAATAAAGAACTTATTCATAACTACCGGTCTACACAATCGAAACTACGTAATGGAGTCTCATGCCTCTGCAAATGCTTAAATTGTTCATAAACTTCTATGTCAATTATACGAGTGTATACAGCGGAATTCATTGTATCCGCATGCATTTTGTGTCTGTTTTTGAGTTGTTTCATTGATATCGTTTAGTTGTGAATTTTAACGAGAGTGACCTCTAATTCTTAAAATGTGTTATGTAAACTTCTTATGCTATTTATGTTTGAATTTTGTGTTTACAATTTCAGGTTGCTTGAAACCAATGTATTGAATATATATATTGTTTGTCAGTGCTGATGTCTAAGCTTTGCACTGTCACGGACTGCGTAGGGACAAGGGCCTTTGTCAGGCTGTTCGCCTTTAGCCCTTTGCCCCTGCAGTGAGCTCTGTATCCGGCTTACTGTAAATAAAAATACTACTACTACTACTACTACTACAGGGTCGTGAGCTTGGAAAAAGATGAGGCTTGACCAGTGCCCCATCAACACGGGGCGTCCGAGGAGGTTTGTGAGTGGGCGTGCAATCAAGTCCTTAACAAAGCGTCGGAAATAGGAGCACAGCAAACTGCGAACGTCCTTTGTGGACAGTCCGGCGCGAATTTTCTCGAGATCCGGGCGGACCCCCTGCGGCATCGACAAGGGAGTCAAGTACGGTTATTTGACGATGAGTGAAGTGGCATTTCGAAGAGTTCAATTGAAGTCTGGCTCGACGGAAAACGTCAAGAATGGCTGGTAAACGATCGAGATGGGAGTCGAATGTGGGCGAAAAAACGATAACACAAGCAGATTGACCATGAAGCAATGAGTCCAAGTTAAATAGCCTACCCGTACGTTTGATGGAGGACACCTCGATGTAGACGAGCAGCGGGCGCAACAACGATGACCCCTGCACCAATAATGTTACGGGTAGGTTATTTAATTAATTGGAGTGCTGGGTGAACAAGATGGCACCAAGTCAAGTCAAAATCCTTGACGATGTGGTGCATACCCACGCTGGGGGATTGGCCAAGAACCGGATAGTTTTCATGAAGTTCTTCCTTAATAACACGTTAAAATTAATCTTACGAGAAATAAAAGAAAGACGCATCAAGACGAATTTGATGGTTGAATTGTAAATATTCTGTGGTGTAATGCAATAAAGCGGTGTACTTGAGTTATGTGGATTTGGAGAAGTCAAAATCTACCGAAGAATGATTTTAACCCTTGAACCTCTTTGAACTTTTGACGAACTCCTGCAGTGCGTCAACAATCTTCCCGTCGCTGTGGCCAAGAGACAAAGCCCCGAATGAAAGCACCCTTTGAGCATTTAAATCTACTCCGAGAAGGTTGCAAACGGCACCTAAAGTATTTTCATGTGAGGTAGAGAATCTATTACCATAAATGTGGTAATGTTCAGTTGACTGATTTACTCCACAAACAGGAAAATGAGGGGAGGCTGCCAGACCAGCTCTGTGTAAATATAAATTTAGCTGTGGAGTTTGACAGCACAGTCTAGTGATTGCGGCTTCCGTTCCTCGCGCTTGACATATTTTACTATTCCAATGGTAAAAAAGTGCTTGAATTCCGGTGTGGCTGTTAGTGAAAGTGTAAAAAATTCCTCTAACAGCAGTTTCTTTCTTAATCTAGCGCCTATCAAGAATTTTGATGCCGGTAATACCTCAATAACAGGCCCATTTAAAGATGAATTGTCCAACAACACCCAGCAAACGTCGTCATCTTTTCCTTTCATGCAACAAAGCTTAGGCGGCTGTTCTGTATGAATATGTATGTCTCTGCAACATTTGTACATATATTTAGCTTCATTTCACAACGCGTCGCTCGATAAAAAGTACAACATAGTCACCTTCCCTCCGTATGCTTCGCATAACTTTAATGATGATGGTGGTGATGATGATGACGATGACGACGACGACGACGAAGAAGAAGAAGAAGAAGAAGAAGAAGAAGAAGAAGAAGAAGAAGAAGAAGAAGAAGAAGAAGAAGAAGAAGAAGAAGAAGAAGAAGAAGAAGAAGAAGAAGAATATGATGATGATGGTGATGATGATGATTCCCAGAAGAATGGCACAACCCACCACGAATGATCGGCCCCGAAGCGTGTGGCAGTAGAATTTGTGAAAAAATAAATTATAAAAAGGAGAAAAAGAGAGAAGAAAAAGATGGCAAAAGAGGCGAAAAGATGATCTAAAAGGAAACAAGAATATTTGTGATATTCCCAAGTTACGTGGTATCTGCCCCCTCCCCCCCCTTTTTTTTGCACTCAACAAGTAGACAGAATATCTAAGTAGTCCGGATTCCACGAAATATGGATCCTATCTATAATCTCGAAAAAAGGAAACCCAGAATAAAGAATCTCCGACAAGATTACTGTCGCAATCCGCACACAAGATTACTGATGCAGTGAACTATCCAGGAATCCCGGCACACGCTGCCAGCGTAGTCGGCAGCGAGGGCAAAGAGAGAACGACAGCTAGCATCTTAACTACAGAAATCGACACGGCTGAAGAAACAGCGATAACGCTAGCAATCTCAACCTGTACTGGCTCAGCAGTAATATTAATCGATTCGCAAGCAGCTTGTTGAAATTATCAGAAAGGAAGAATTTCTAAGCAAGCCTTCAAAATTCTCGCCACTGCAGCGAAGACAAATCTACCAGACACGTAGATCGTTTGGACTCCAGGTCACGAGTCCCTGATGGGAAATGAGGCAGCCAATTATTGATTTTGCCAGAGCTCATTTCACCGGGGCCATCCCACAGGGCGCGCTAAGGAGGAAGGAAAATATACCTGAAAGGTACAACGATATACTGCAGCAATACAGGCTAAACAAAAGAATTTATCCGCCAGCTCACCCTAGCCTAACTTGGGGAGAGGCAGTAAGCCCCAGGAAGCTGCAAACTAACACCTACGTTCACGATACGCTGCTTCACCATATCTCACCAATCTTGTGCTCCTACAACTGCAAGCACTGTGATGTCCCAGAAACCCTGTTTCATATGGTATGGGAATGCAGACAAAGCCCTGGAGCCACTACACTAACCGAAAAGCAGTGGGAGGCCAAGTTATCAGACCCGGGCTTGAATAATCGGCGCAGCATGGTTCAACAGGCGCGGGAGGAATAAGGAGGTCGCCCACTCTGGGCGCACAATGCGTTTGCTCAAATAAAAGTTTATTCTCTCTCTCTCACGCTGAATTATTGAATCGGCACTCGTAAAACACCCTAGTATTGTCCCTTTCAATGCGCACGTTAAAGAACCCCAGGTGGTCGAAATTTCCGGAGCCCTCCACTACGGCGTCTCTCATAATCATATAGTGGTTTTGGGACGTTAAACCCCACAAATCAATCAATCAATCCCTTTCAATGCGGTTTCCTGTGCAAAAAATTTAATTATATTGGTTGAGGGCATTATCTTGATTGTACTTTTGAAGGCCGACTTGCCACGTGTGTGGGACTGACGAGCACGCAAGCTTCAGTTGGCCAGTGGTCCCTAAAAAAAAACCGACTTTGATCGAGTGTTGATGTAGATTCTCTTTACCTGTGGAGACGTGCTGTCACTGATGTAGAATTAATATAATATCTGTAGCTTGATGTGAGCTTTAAGTTACTTTATTTCGCTTCAAGACAACCCAGCATGGTATTTTCAAATGTAACGTCCATGTAACAACTCGTTCCTTTGTTCAAGATGTAACTGTAATGCGTTCCTTTGGCATTATAGGAACTTATAACGAATTGCAGTTGTAACAGGTTGTAACGGAAAGGAACGAGATGGTTTTCCTGTTGTAGAGGAGCGTGTACAACACTGCACTTGACCAAAGGCCAGAAATGCACGCTGCTTCATATGAAATCGATTCCAACAATGCATTAGATTCGTCGAACTTTTTAATTATTTTCATTCATTGCAATTTTTCGCTCACGGACAATGATGTCCAATGACGCCGACACTGGAGTTTGTGCAACACGGACTCTCTAAAGCGTTGAAAGAGTGAAATACGCAGCCGAGTAATTTTATAGATGTAGTCTAGCTACCACGAATGGCATCCAAGTGGTCGAGCAACGAATGAGCACAAAAAAACTACGAATGCAACTAAGACGTGTAACCTGTTGAGCTAGTGGAGGGCGACAGCAGGCCCGTCGCCGATGTCGAAGTGCTGTAGCCCGGAACCCTGTACATGGTCGTGCGCGTATAGGACGTCGACTGAGGCATCTGCGACGACAACTGGCGCCAGGCCCCAATCTCGTTGGCCAGCTGCGTCTCGACCTGTATCAGGTGCCTGATTTTGTCCTCCGCCCGGGCGAGGCTGTCAAAATAAGCCGGGTCGGCGGTGGTGTCGAGCGTTCGGTACTGAGCCAGCTCATTGGCCAACTGGCTCTCGAGGTTGATCAGCTGCCACAGTTTATCTTCGGTTTCAAGCACGTTCTGCTTTGCGATCTCGCCCTGGAGCCCACCTCGTTGGATCGCTTTGCGAGCCATGATGACTTCGTTGGAGGCTCGGATAACCCTCTGCACCAGCTCACGGATCCGATTCGCCACTTGCATGGTGTGCGAGTCATTTTGGTTCGCATCGGATGGCGAGCCATCCCTCACTGAACGTACACTTCGACAGAGCCAGCCCCAAAGCGAGGGGCCATCATCGCCGCCACTGGTGCGACGCCTACCCCTAGATCTCTGCCTCTGGCGGCGAGGTGGTGGGTCGTCGGACCCTGAAAAGTCGTCGTAAGAGTCATCATCATAGAAGTCGTCGTCGTCGTAGACCTCCTGGTGCCGTCGCACTGAACCTTGGGCGTAGTCGGACGACAATGAACCCAGGGAGCTGAGGATGTCATCGACCGAGTCGGCGATTCTCTGCAGGCTCTCCTCACAGCTTTTGGCAAAGCGCTTGTCACTCGACGAGCTCTGCTTCACGTCAACAGTTTGCACCTGAATCTGCGGTGATGGAGACGGTTCCGGTGCCTTCTGCACAGGCTGCGGAGGCACAGGCAGCGCAGCCTGTGGCTGTGAAGGTTCGGCTGGTGGCGGCTGTGCTGTTTCTGTTTGCACGCCTTGCTCGGGCCGGTTAACGATGATGGTTGTCTGGGAGAGCACCCGGGGCCTTTTCAGTCGAGGATCGTCAAGTGGCAGCTCGTCCTCATCACCTGGCTCCTCCCCTGCATCGACGTCATCGCTGGCCTCTCGAAGCAAACTCCCTCGTGCGACGATGTCGAATTCCAGAGGCAAGCAAGGAGGCGGCGTGAAGCATTGCGACTGAAGGACGGAATATGTAGTAGCAGGAAAAGCGGGTGCCTGCTGGTAGTACACATCTTCTTCAAAATTTGGGTCCTGGTGGTAGTGTGGTGCGTTCATTTCTTCGTGATAGTGTGGCGGCGGCACATTGTCCGCGAACAACTCGATACGTTGTTCGTAATGAATGCAACGTGGTGCCGAATCAGGCCCGTAGTCCGCGATTTCACCACGAATAGGTCCCCCTATGCTTACCCTGTCCGGTGCCCTCGTTTCAGAACGGGGCCTCTCCCAGAGCACTTCGGGACGCGACTCCTGTGGCCCGGGGCACAGGTCCGTAGTTCCTGTGCACAGACCCCGAGCATCGAACCGAGATATCGAAGCGGCCACTACGTGCGTGTTGGGCTCGCTGTACTCGGGCAGCTCCACGATTATCTTTTTGGGCTCTTTAGAACGCTTTCCTTTTTTGCCTTTCTTTTCCTTAGCATCGACCGCATCATCAAACCCTTCCCGTTCATATTTTTCTGGTCGAAGGTCGGACACTATTTCTGACGTCAGGTCTGCTTTACTTCCAATTATTTCGTCGATAACTTTCATCTGCATCCGGTTTATTTTGCGAAGGCGGTTCCTCACTTCTTCTGCCATACTTGTGCTTGAGTCAGGTGGGTAGTGGTTCTGCAACACGCCCCTGGCCGATTCCAGTTGGTTTAGTAGCTTGAGTTTCTTATCGATATCGGAGACTGGTGTTTTCTCGACATCGGAGACGGGTGTTTTCGTATCGTCGATCTCTTCCCTTCTTACGCGTACATCCGCCATCGAAGACTTGGATAAAGGCCTTGACAGAAGCCTGGACGGAAAACGGCGAGGCTTTCGGTTAAACTCCAATGTGCCGTCAGCATTACAAAGAGCTGTGAACTGCTCCTGCGTGAGGAATCTGTGTTCTGATCCCATTTGAGAGCTTTCGGCCACGGGGACGTCTTGCATTCCGGTCTGCATGGCGAGCATGCGACTCGTGGATGCCGCTTGGGAATTAGCCATCATCATCGCTCGCATTTGCTCCGGAGTTATGCTTAGAGGCATGCCATACATCATACCTGCCATAGGATGCGTTCCGTGCACGGCATCAGTGGGCTTGCGGGCTTCCGTCTTCTCTTCTTCTTTCTTCTCCTCCTCTTTCTGCTTCTTGGCGGAGTCGCTCTCCTCCAGCAACACGTCCTTCGGTACGACAGACTTGGCCAACGCAAGTTCGTTCTCGCACACCTGCTGAAACTTCTTCAGACCCTCGCTCCTCACCTTGGCGTTGTTCTCTCCGGCTAGCTGGTCGAAGTACTGGATCTTGAGGTCGATGAACTCTTTGAGCCTGTTCTTCGAGACGGTCCTGTTGGCCAGGTCCACTTCCTCGTCGCTTAGCTTGCGGAACATGTCAAGGCTCTGGGCGCGTTCCTCGTCCTTGCTGGAGCCCATCATACGATCCCAGGTGGCCAGCTTCTTCGCCATCAGGTCTTGGAACATTTTCTTCTGCGGACTCTCGGGTGGCGGTGGTGGCGGCGGTGGTGGTGGCGGCGGTAGTAGTGGCGGTGGGGTTGGTGCGCCACGGCCTGGAGACACCCGTCCTGGCGATACTCGTCCAGGCGACGCCCGCCCGGGAACGCCCCGGCCTGGGCCACCGCGACCACCCCGAAAAGGGATTCCGCCTCGCGGAGGTGGGCCGCGGGGAAACGGGCCCCGGCCCGGTCTTGGCGCTAGCCTTGGGGGCATTCTCTATCAGGTGCTCATGCTGAACGACGACTCGGCGACCCCAGGCTCCACACCTGCTCGAGGAGCCAAGGATGATGACGATGATGCTTCGAGAAAGAAACTTGCTTGCTTGCCTGTTCCTTGATTTATGGCTCCCACCCACTATGGGGAATCGGCTGTGGAACCACCGGTGAATGTAAAGCAAATTTCTAGTCGTGAAAGGGAGTGAGGAAGAAATCGAAAAATAAACAAAAAAATTGGAATGGCCAGACTACATGGAATAATATTTTTTGTTTATACATTAACTTGGAAGCCAATGAACTAAGAAAAGGAATTATGAAGTACGAAAATTTGATAGATAATAATGTTAAAAGTGAATGCGTGCGCTCGGCGTTTCGGGCAAGGTCTTCCATGACCAAAAAATTGAGAAAGATCCAAATAAAATAAATGATAATATTTTGGGGTCCGAGGGAAGATCTAATCCAGGCCGTTTGCGTGGCAAACAGGTGTTCTACCATACAGCCACGCATCATTTTGTTCAGTACGAAGGCGTTTTATGTTGGGATCCACCACGGCTCCGCTGACGTACTTCCCTCACAAATATGACGTTGTAAGATAAATACTAAATGATTGAAGAAGAATTTGGCAGATCCCACGTACCTTGGGAATCAGCGCTATGCGAAGCGTGTCGCATGCGGAGTGAGGGCGACCGTGTTGTAATATTTTTCATTGACGACACGTCATACCCGGCTGCGGGTATGTGTCGCTGTTAGGCGGGAAATGTTTGACGACATATTCTATGGGATTGTGACACTATGTCTTTACCAGCACGTCATATACCTCAAACTACCTTGCCCTCCCATACTAATTTTGGTTCACACGGAATTAAGGGGGTGATCGCGATGGAACCCAAATGTAAGCGGCTAGATAGATAGATGCGTAGAAATACATCAAAAGTGCTTGCAGTACGCAAAAAAATGCTTTGCATTTAAAAATTTTGTGGGTGTGTGGCGTCGGACCAGCAATTTCTCAATCCGCAGCGCTCCACGCTAACTACTTCGCCGCGGACCGTACGTTGTAAAGGATGCTAACCGCAAGCCACCGTTGGAGGTCCTCAGACCTCAGCAGTCTCAGCGCGTTCTCGTCATAAGTAGCGTGATCGTGCGAGAAGCGCACGTTGAGTAAATTAACCTAGAAATAACTAAGGTAGCACCATTCGTGTCGCCGTGAAGGCTCCTTCTTTGCCCCGTGCTTGGTAGCCACGCAGCATGGTGCAACAATATACATGTGCGGACACTCTCCCCGCAATGCCTTAAATGGCGCAATCCCAGCGCGTTCAGACAATGTTCTGGTCGTTATCAGTTATCTAGCAGCTCCAGCGGTGCCTTCCTCGATGGCGCTAAAACGAGCGGGGTCAGCCGTCCTGGCAGCACGCTCGGCAAAAACGTGCTTGCTGCCGATGTTGTTGTTGGCATGTGTGATCACGCAGTTTCGAAGCTAGGTTTCTTTTTTTGTTTTTGTTCGCGCGTGTTTAATGATATTCTATTGATAAAGGTGACATCGAATTGCTGAGAGGTTCCCGCAATGGGTAGAACGTGTTTAGTACTGAACTGCCGTACTGGCTATAGGACTTGTGCAGAGTGTGTGCTCTCTTTAAAGTGCCATCTGAAAGTGACTGTTGGCATAAATATGTGAATTCTCATAGTAATATCTAGCCATGGACAACCACATTGCTTTAGTGAGCTGTTTTCTCATGAGTGCACATGCGTTTTTTTCTCCTCTCTCTCTACCCTCTCTTTCTTGCCCCTGTTTCCCTCCCTCAGTGTTGGATAGGGAACCGGATGCCAATACCTGGTTAACCTTCCGGTCTTCCTTTGCCCTTGTGTGCTTGATAAGGAATAATTGCGAGTTTTCAGTATTTATTTATATCGTGTTCACATGGAACAAATGTAACTATGGTTGAACATTTTCCAGTGTAAATGAAAGCAGCGATACGCACGAAATAAGCATCTGGTGAAGTATCTATCCTCTTTCGATAGAGGGGTAATGATTTTTACTGGCGGTTTGCGTGTCAAAACCACGATTTGATTACGAGGGACGCTCTCATCGAGAGCTCTTGAATAATTTTGACCATCCGGGGCTGTTTTAGATTGACCTACATCTGAAAAGGTGGGAGTTCCTTGCATTTTCCTCCAAAGGGAAATATTTTGACGGAGGAATAGCACGCTGACTAACGTTGTTTTAGGGGCGAAGCTCCTTCAAGTCTGTCTGTCTATCTTCCGTTGTTGTCGTACGTAGCCACCAAGATGCGAGATGGGAGATGGCGGTACTTGGAGTGTTCACTAGAAGGACGCGCGGACAGACAGACTAGCAGACGAACGGGTGGGCAGGCGCACGTACGGACGGATGGTCGCACGGACAGTCAGAAGCAAGAATGAACGGACAGATGGAAGCACGGACGGGTTGATGGACGCTTCACCCCACTCGTCATCATTCACTCCGTGTATACACTGTGATTTTTTAACTTGTTTTTCGCTACATCGAGGAATGCTGTATAAAGACAAATATGCAAATGTAGGCGGGTGGAAATTAGCTTTCAGCACTCTCCAATGAATCCATGTTGACGACATTCACGGCCTACACAAGACATTTTCGTGTTAATGAATCCTTAAACCTGGTGAAGCTTTATATCTTATTCTGAAATGACAAATTTTCTTCGCACTTTGAGCATTAGTCACGCCACTAGGAACGATAACTTTGGGCAGGCAGAGGAATTCCAATGTGCCATCACTGCTTCGTTGGGTACGTTGGCCGCGGCGCCATCTGACGACTAACAGCAGTGTGCGCCCGCGAGACCGAACATTATCTGGCCGCTCAGGCGCGCTCAGCGTCAACATGTGATTTTTCTTGCACCTTTCTCCGCAGTGCCAGCGCCATCTTGTCTGTCTCGGTCACACTCGCATGTTTTCTCTTGCTTGCACGATGACACCGGTGAGTAGGAGGCGCTGCACTGGCCTACGCTCCCCTGTGTGCCGGGAGACGGTGTGTTCATTATTCTATGTTGTGCCTGCGTCCGCAGTTTCTTGCTGGGCGCTGTAGGGGCGCTGCTGCAGCTGCTGAGAGAATATGCAGAGGCGAAGGGGCACGGTTTGCGCTACTTTAGTTTTTTTAGGGACTTAAACATTGGGCACAATTGCTCAAAAGGTCGTCACCCCTGGCGTTGCTATGGGCTTACGCCTCCGCATGGCATGGTCCAAGTACGTACACATGCTATATTTGGGGTCGCTCACCAGCGTGCGCTTATCTTGGGATTCGGACACTTTGTACCCTTGTGCTTCCACCACAAGTTTGCTTTGAAATTACACTGGTTAAAGAAGGCACGAAGGCCACTTCGCTCGCGCTCACACACGAAGAAGTATTGTGAAATTGTTGTTCACCCTCATCTTGTGTGTACTTGTGCGTTCGTTTCATGCGTCTTTCTGTTTTAGCAGTGTGCTTCAAGCGTCGAGCTGTGACAGTTAGTTGTCCGCTCGTCCTGTATATGCTCATTTTGTGCGCGCGGCAAGTTTTGAGCTGTTCGCTGTTCTTACCGTAACAATGTAATTTGTTGCTGTAGCATTCACTCCTTCGCCATTGTGGCGAAACAATGCACAGTAAACACTCAACTACCTCTGTGAAAACACGTTTCACTTTCGTGTTTTGCCGATTCCTGGATCAGCCACGTCTTTTTTTTCCCCTTCTTCATTGTACAGCCACGCGTCTGCTTCGTAATACAGTGCAAACAATTTCCTCTGCTTGGAAATGCAGTGAAAAATCATGCTCATGCTTTACTAACACACGCGTTCTGAATACAGGCTTCACAATACAGCATGTAATATCGCAGTAATATTGCGTTGTACGAGGGCACATTGCCATCGGGTGTCTGTACATTCAGTTATTATAAAGACTTCATGGTTTAAAGCCGGCCACCCATCCCAAAAGGCACACACGTGGCATATAGTAGGTACATTACAACTTTCAAAACATTTCACGCGCATAATTGCTCGTGGTTTAGAGCATGCTACCCATTACACAGAGTGCAGCCATATGCGAAAGCTTCCTTGACAGATTGATCGATACACAACTTAAACTTTTCAAGTAACATATACATACAATACAAAGTATGCACTTAGTGGTTTAAGTACGCACTATAGGGCAGGATATCACTATCGCGTTCAACATTTAAAGGCAAAGCTTGTGGTTCCCCCACCCTCTTTCTCTATTTTTTTCGAATTCTCCATTCCATGGCACTAGTGGTGCGTTATAGAGCTTGCCAAACTTCTACGGAAGTCAGATTTCTGACCGTGAACAGTTGTTAATTCCTCAGTGGCGACACCTATACCTGCGCCATGAACAAACTGCCCGAGGACACCCTTTTAACCTGGGCTTCGTCGCCGCGGGCTTCGAAACGACGGGATCAGACTTTCTTTCATCCCACGACACGGTCAGCTATCATCCACCGTGAAGCATGGCAAGCGAATGAGAAGGCGACGCGAACAGGGCCTGATGTAGCATTGCACTCTTCAAGGCAAAGATTTCTGCTTTTTCTTCTCCATACAATTCCCTACTCTGAAGAAAACTAGGCTTAACGCACCGTTTCGATGCGTCCCCTATTTGGGAAAATCAGTGGAGCGAACAACGAGGCATATTCTTTAATAATCATTAGCACGTGTTCGCAATAGTTGACGAAGATTTACTGGGTGCCCGAGTCAGAGCGACCACTGGCTTCTAGACTGGTATGTTCCTCGGCTGGGAATGGGGCCGAGAGAACGGAAGCGCCGACTGCGGCGACGAGGACAGTCCTCTGACGTCCTCATCGAGACAGACATCAGGTCATCTTCGCCGTCATTGACGCGGCGACGGCCTCCTCTTCGCACTCTGATGTCATAGCCAGGCCCACGATCCGGAAACGTTCCCGACGCACGTCCCCCTAGCACTTCTAGACTGTCCCTTGGTCTTCGGGCCACCTGTGGGCCACTGCCAGGCTTGGCCCTGACGTATATGTACTTGCCTTTCTTTCTTGTCTCCCACTCGACGGGCGTCGTCTGCGAGCGGTCGATACTTGAGAGGAACTCTTTGCTCGGAGACTTCCAAGAGACGGCTGACGGCCTTGCGGCACCGTCATCGTCCGAAATGACGATAGTGTTCGTAATGGTCACCGAATCCGGGTCGCTCGTCGACACATTGCTGGATGACGTGTTCTCAGTCGAGGTATGCTCCGTCGTGTAGTTAGACGTGTTGGTCGTCGTATTTGATGTGCTCGACGACGCGCGGCGCGACTTGGAGCGCCTCCTAGAAGATATAATGCCGGGTGACGGAACGGGCGACCTGAACTTTCCTGTCTTCTTCCGTCGTCGTCTTCGAGCAGCCTTAGACAATCTGGATGTCTTTCGTTTTTCTGGCGGCAAAGGTGACGCTGAGTCAGGTTCGTCGTCATCGGGCATTTCTTCCTTGTTGCCCATACGGCTACCCGCACCGGCATACATACTCGTCGTGTTGGCCTGACTACTTGGGTTCGCGTAACTCCCGTAATGTTGAGCGTAATTTGGAACAAAGCTTCCATACTGCCCCGAGTAAGGCATTCGGGCATCCATGGCGGAGTTGTGAAAAGACCGCGAAGACGTCTTCCTCCAATCTCCCAAATCTTGCGCAAGCCTGGTTTGCACTCCAATAACCCTCCATATTTTTTCTTCTGCGGTGTTGAGCTTCATCTCTGCTTTGGGATCTTGCACGTCACCAGACCAACGGTAGCGGGCGAGCTCGTTCACGAGGTCTACTTCAAGGTCTATAAGCTTCCACAGTTTACTCTCCAAGTCCCCCATGCTTCTTACTGATGCTTCGACGCTTCCATTATTGCTCTGCAATTTCCTCTTGGCTTGGACGACTTCTTGAGACGTAGCCATTACATCGTCGACTAATCGTTGAATGTTGGCACCTCTCTTAGTTCTAGTACCTTTACCATCTCTCGAGAACGGCAGCAGGCTGCAAATGCTTTTGCATATCCAATCCCAAAAGGGGATTCCGGGCACTTCCTCTGCCACGGGGTCTGAAGGAGAGGGCCGCCGTCTCACTCTACTCTTTTGTCTCCTTCGTCTTCTCGAAGCTGGCCTGCGAAAGTCATCATCAATGTTTCCACGCCATCTGCGTGACCGTCGAGTGCGGGAGCGGGAACGTGGTCGCGAGCGTGTGCGTCGCCTCGGGTGCAAGTCAGAGTCGTCGTCTTCGAAGTCACTGAAGCGTCTCCTTCGAAACCTTGAGACAGACTCTCGACGCCTTCGGATCCTTCTGCGTCGAGGAGGCGTGATCACAGATTGGACATCGGTGGCAGTAATTGTGGTCGTTGTTGCTTGAACCGGTGTCGAGACCGTAACGGGAACCGTTTGTTGTGCTTGCACTGAAGCTGCAGGAGCTGGGCTGGCGACGGCTGCGATGTTAGTCTGACTGGGTAAAGTGATCTGGATTCCAGTTTCCAAACCAAGGACGCGACCATTTTCTTGATCGAACTCTGTGTCGGTGACGGCTGTCGGATACATTGAGGAGGCATCGATACCCACGTCCACGTTTGGCTGTGGCCTGTATTTCGGAAGGACGTACTCCTGCTCTTCCATTACCGGGTAACACTGGCTAGTGTAATTGGGCGGGATGCAAGGCTTCGTTTCCCAGGTCTCTTTACTGTAAAACGTATTGTCCCCCAATATAGTTCTTGGGTCATCATCTGGACATCTCTCAGGCTGGTCCAGCAGCAAGCCTTTGTATCTTGTTGGAATGATGATCCGCGGCTCAGCAGGAGGCCGGTCATCCATCAGTGGCGGAACATTTCCGCAGACCACGTTCCGCCTCGCGTCTTCCTGGGGCGGATACACGTATGGCGGCATCATAGGTGGCTGTGGAAAGTACGGCGCAGCCGTGCATGGGGCGTATTGAGGGCACATGGGCTCCATAGGTGCATATTGAGGAAAAACTGGTGGCTGCATAAACGGCGGATTCTGGGTCCTTGCCAACATGGCGAAGCCCCTTTCCTGATAGCCGACGCTCTTTCCTAGGTCACCCAACCTACCACTGCTGTTACCTTTGCCCGTAAGCAGCTGCATGTCATTGTCGCAGAGATCAAGACTCTCGGGCGTGATCGGGTGCATACTCCATGTTATCTTGGCCTTAGCCCGCGGATCCACGTGGACGGGACATGGCTTGTTCCCTTTTTTCTCTGGCGATGACTTTTTGTGACCTCCGTGGACAGGACAAGAGCTGCCACCCTTCGGCTTGTCTGCCGTTTGTCTACCATCTACCACACAAACCACGGGCGTCGCTCCACTCTCCTCACTGTCTGAGAAAGATATCTCCAGGACTGTCGATGGCTTTTTAGATTTCTTTTTAGGCTCCCTCACTGTAGCGAGCTCACGGCCTTTGTCGTTATCCCTCCTACGACCTTTGCCATTTTTGGCTTTGAAAAGCTTGTCCATCAGCAACACCTCGAGCTCGTAAAGTTGCCTTATGCTATCTTGAATTTTACTCGCATCTGGTTGAGAGACTGCCATACTTTTCTGAAGCTCGTCAGCAAATTTTATCTTCATCTGCTGCAGCTTGAAAGCGCTCTCCTCGGCAGTGGTTACGCGGAAAGGCCTGTTCGCAATTTCTTCGTCAGACACAAGCGCTTGAGTTAGCTCATTTTCCATAGCAGCCACATTTTTCAACTTGCTCAGCGCGTCATCGCGGTTCATTTCTGGGTTAGTTATAACACTGTGAGAGATGTCCTGGTACATCTTCGCGATAGCGGCCAGCTTCTCTTCAGTGAGGTCGGGTTTCACATTCGTTGCCGACACGAGTGTCTCAGCAAGCTCGTTCTCCAGTTCAACCACATCCTTCAGTTGGCTCCTGGCTTCGTCCCGAGATATCCGCTTGGAAGCGATTTCTGCAGCCAGCTTCTCGACGAACTCGCTAACCAGCCTGCTTTTGTTGTGAACTTCGGCCGTCCCGCCACTAGGCGGCAGCCGCCGTTTAGGAAGTTGGCGCTGCATATCCCAGGCATCCTGCATGAGCTGACTATGATCTGGCTGCCGCGGCATGGGCAAAGGCGGGGGCTGCTGGTAGGAAGGCCGCGGCGCGCCTTTTTCTAGCACTCTGGCCCTGTTGACTTCGTCCGCCATCGTATCCAACACACCCACATCACGGGCGAGTGAGCTGACCGACTTGGGCGGCATATCAGGGTATGGCTCGGGAACGGCGCCGTGTTTGTCACTGGGTCCTGGCTGTGGCAACGCCATGCCTTCACGCGCCTCTTGTCCAGGATACGGCACGGCACCAGGTGCGACGCTAGGACCAGGTTGCGTCCACGCCATGCCGCCAGGACGACGTGCTCCCGGTGGCATGAAAACAGGCGCGGCACCAGGCTGGTAGGAGCCGGGAGGACGCGCTCCGGGTGTCATGAGGACGGGCGCTGTCCCAGGTTCGTAGGCGCCGGGAAGACACGCTCTCGGTGTCATATGAACGGCGGTGGGCGCAAAGGCTGATGGCGGCCCTTGGAGGTTTAAGGGTGGTGGGCCACCCACCCTGATGTCACCGAAGACTTGATGTGCGAGCTCCGGCGCTTCCATGGCGGCCAGCGCACATTCTTCGTCGGACACTTGCTTGAATCCCTGCATACCGGCGAGCTTTTGTTCCTCCGCAGTAGACGCACCGATTTGGACGAAGTAATTCAGCTGCTGGTCAACCAACTCCTGGAGTTTTGTCTTGGATATGTTGCGGGCGATGATGCGCAGTTCTTCCTCAGCCATGTTCTTGTAAATCTGAAGTCCTTCTTTACGCTCTTCGTCCTTGTGTGAACCGAGAATTTTCTGCCAAACATTCATCTTTTGCGTCATGAGGTCCTGGAGTGTTTGTGTGAGCTTCATCTGTTCAGCATTTCCAGGTGGTTGGGGAGGCGGCGGTGGCGCAGCTTCTGCAGCCTTTGTCGGCGAGCTCTTGCCCTGTGGTGACGGGGGCGCCTTGTGGTGTTTTTTCTTGCCCTTCTTGCCACCCTTGGAGCCGTCGCTCTTGCTGCCTTTCTTCTTAGCCATGTCGACGCCGGAAGCGGGCGCGGCCGCAGTGATCGTATCGCCACACCACCGCGACCCAGCGGAGGACGACCAGTCTCTAAGTGCAGTCAAGCTCCATACCGTCACCTCCGGCCAGCCATGGGCTTCTTTCTTTTCCTTCGCTAGGGTGGCACATACCAAGTGGCCTGATCATTCCATCAAGAGCTGTTATTTCGAGCCTGCTATGACAATCAAATAATACCTTAATTTTGGTTGCGAATGATGAACATTTTTTTCTTTTAAACAAATGTTTAAGCTGGGCGTTCTTAATACTTCCTTAATATCGAAGCAAACATTATTGTAGAAACATTCCTTCTGATACCTACAGGCTAGATTCCTAAAAAAGAGTGCCAGTATTCTCACTCCTTGAAACAACAAAGCGTCAACATAGAAAGAAGTGACGAATTATTTACTTGCAGAGAAAAGAGGTGTGGTGTTTCGGTTTCAATTTCATGGTTGCCAGATTTGATTTTATGCAAAGCATTTTTGCCCTCAGGGGGCGCTACCCTGTATATATATGTAAGGTCCCTAGATGAAACTTGTTTCATCAAGGGACCTTAGTCAAATGGGATCGGAAGCGCCACCTAAGGAGCGGGAAACGAAAGGGGCCGCGTTTAGCCGCCTCGTCCCAGCAGAGTTTGCAAACTGAAGAAGAATCTAGTAACGTTGGCTATCCCTCCGCCGGCAAGGTTTTGTTTGGCATTGCATAAATCAGTTGCAAGACTTTCGGGTGGTTGTTGCCAGACTGCCGCCAAATTTGACAGATAAATTTGCCCTTGCAGTTGTAGATCTCCGTGAGAGTTTGGTGTCGTCCGCGGTGCATTTCGCGAGTGCGTGAACTACGTTGGCCATGTTGATTAACAAAATGAACGTAAAACGAGCGTTCCAGAAGTCGGGGCGCGTTTTCTTGCTGTGTGCGCTGCTGTGCAATTAAGAGATCACGCTTCAGTACTAGGGACGACGGCGGAAACTGAATAGAGTCGCAGCAGGTGGTGCGCTGCCCCCACCTTCTTTTTCTTCACAGCTGATCGTGTCGCGTCGACCGCGCGCCACGACGGGGATGCTATGCTTCCCCTAGCTTGTCAGCACAAGACATATCGTTCGGACTCATGTACATATGACGAATAAACGTACCAAGGCTGGCTAATGGGCGTTTGTCGGATATGCTACAGCTATATACGCCTGGACGGCTACTTTATCGACGCAGTTGGAGCGAATTAACGACGCCGACGAGCCGCCGTCGCTTGCAGGGCCCCACCCATAATAAGCACAAACGACCATAATTGCAAATAATGAATGTCTATTGTCTCTCAGCTCAAGAGCGCAGTATAAAAAATAGTTCGTCGCACTCGCGAAGTTCATCGCACTCACGAAATGCATGGCGGACGACGCGTCGTTGTTTCCCTAACTCTGAGACACCATCTCTTAATTGCACAGCAGCGCACACAGCAAGAGAACGCGCCCCGACTTATACAAGGCACGGTTCATTCCGTTAATTAAAACGGCCTCTTAATTGCACAGCAGCACACAGCGAGAGAACGCGTCCCAACGTCTGCAAGGCGCAGTTCATTCCATTAATTAAAACGGATAGTGTCGCTCATGCACTCGCGAAATCCACCATGGACGACACCAAACTAATGGAAAAGCCACAACTACGGGGACTAATTTCTCTGCCAAATTTGGTGGCAGTCTGGCAACAATTTATGCAACGCCAAACAGAACCTTACCCCTCCGTCTCCGTTCCTTCAGTGCCCCGGTGTACCGCCTATTTCATGGAGGCAGTGACGTCCTGGGTTACAGGTTTACCTCGACGCCGCTGCCAGGGACGCAACGCCGGAGCACACGAAGGCGCTGCTCCTGAGCGCCTTAGGCGTCGAGGGCCTTAACACTTACCTGCGTGCCGCCGAAGATAAGCAGCAGTCTGGAGCCGACCAACCAACTCTGGAGACGACGCCGGATGTGTTCGACGCAGCCCTTGCGCTGCTGAATGAACTATTTGACCCTCAACTCGATGCGGCGTGTCTGCGCGCCACTTCAAAGCCCTGCGTCAGAGCCCAGACCGATCGGCGGTGGAATTCATTCAGGAAGTACGCTGAGTCACCAAGCTCTGTGAATTGGGCGTGGCAGGCGATATCCTCGCTTTCGACCAGATCGTCTCTGACATCGCGTCGCCGCACCTACTAAGAACTTTTTTCAACATGGGCAAGGACTTCACACTACAGAAGGCGCTCGACGTAGCGAGAGAGGAGGAGCCCGTCGACCACGCGTTGTTACAGTTATATGGAGCGCAAGTCGACGCAGTGTCGTCGCGTCAGATTCACGATGGCGGCTCAGCTCGCCGAGCCATTCAAGCTGCAAGGCCAAATGGCGGCTGTCCTCCCCAAGCTTCGGTGCAGGATGGCGCCGGCGGGACTTCTCCTGCGTGCACCTCCTTGCCCTCCGCTGCTGCGGACACCTCCTCTTCAGCTTCACCGCCGGCTCGCGCGGGTGCCTGCCACCGCTGAGGCTCGACGCGGCATTGGGTCAACTCCGGCGCGTGCCCTGCCAGGAGCCGGACGTGTTCGCGGTGCGGACGTCGTGAACACTTCGTGCGGGTCTGCCGCACTACCACGGAGTAGATCGGCCATCAAGGCTCATCGACGGTGACCAATACAGTTGTTGTCCTGCAAGTGGACGAAACGGTCGCAACTATCGGAATTTTTTATCTTTCCGTACGGATCAATGGATCCACCTTCAACATGCTCAGCGACACTGGGGCAGCTGTGTCATACTAAACGTCCAAGATTATAAAAAGAACTTTTCACATATCAAGTTGCTACCGTCGCACCTCGTTCTACAAAATTACTCGGAGCAAGCCATTATAAATCATGGCTATTTCAAGCCTACAGTCTCGTACAATGGCAACTGCGCCACGATTTCCTTCTATGTCACAGACAAAGGCACCTCGCCCATGGGGTCGGATGCCATCCAAGCTCTGAAAATAATCATCAAGGTGAGACCCTCACTTGTTCTCTCGTCGACTCCTTGGTGGTTCCGGCGAATGCGCCACCAGAGTATCACCACCTGTTTTCGTCGGACATCGGTACCATCCGGAATTACATTCACTGTGTTAAGCATCAACCTGGTGTGCAGCCAGTGGCGGCCAAACTGCGTCGTCTTCCCTTGTTACTGAGGCAACAAGTTGCCGACGAGCTGCAACGACTTGAGTCAATTGGCATCATTAAGAGGGTGGATGCTATGGACTGGGTGTCTCCCTTGGTCGTCGTCCTCACGAAGGACAATTCCATCCGACTGTGTGTCAATCTCCGAAAGAGCCGAACAAGGCCATTGTGGTGGACGGACTCTCTCTACCTCACATCGAGGAACTCTTGCAACAATTAACAGGTGCTAATTTTTTTTTCTAAACTTGATCTTGCATCCGCATACCGCCAGGTTGAGTTAGCGGAGGAGAGTCGTCACCTTACTACTTTTGTAATGCATCAAGGGCTTTACAGATTTCGCAGAGTGTGCTTCGGATTGGCATCTGCACAAGCTATTTTCGTAAAAATGATGAGCGATGTACTGAAGGGGATCCCCAGGTGTTGTCTGTTACTTAGACGACATTTTAGTTTTGGGCCGTAATCGGGAAGAGCATGATGTGCACTTGAAAGGTGTGTTGTCTAAAATAGCTTTCTGTGGCATGAAGCTTAATTGCAATTGTGTATTTACTGCTACTGAAATTGCATTCTTACGTCATAAGTGCTCGCGGGTTATAGCTGGTTGAGTCTAAGGTCGCTGCCATTCTTGATGCCCCTGTTCCTACTCATGTTAAAGCACTCCAATCCTTCTTGGGGTTGGTTGGATATTATGCAACGTTTCTACCGCATTATGCTGATGTTGTTGATCCTCTGCACCGCATACTCCGGCAAGGTCAGAGTTTTAATTGGTCCGCTGAGGCCAATGCCAGTTTCAACCAGGTTAAAAAACTGATTGCTGACCGTTTGTCATAAATATTTTTGATAACAATCTTCCGGTGTTGGTTACTACCGATGCATCTAATGATGGCATCGGAGCAGTGCTTCAACAACAGAGAAGAGATCAGCTGCTAACTGTTGCTTTTGCATCTAGAACATTCTCCCCGGCGGAACGCCGGTGTTCAGCAGAGGAGCGCGAAACTCTTGCTTGTTTGCGGTAGAAAAAACTGACATGTGTATCTTTGGGGTCAGCATTTTACCTTGAGGACTGACCACCAGGCTTTAATTACTTTACTATCAGCTGGTGCGGTGGGGCGACGCCCGTTGCGAATTTTTCGATGGTGCGCCCGACTGTTATGTGTTAACTTTTCTGTACAATATTGGAAAGATGTCGATAAAGTCGCATTATCTTGGCTGCCAGTCCAGCTTCCGCCAGCACAGGCGCCAGAAGAAAAAATAATTTCTTTAGTTGCTGCATGCTTAAATAAGGACGAGTTACAGGCAGCCACTGCTAATGATGGTACCTTCCAGCAGCTTAATCAATACATTGCTGAGCGTTGGCCTCTAAAGAAGCATTTGACTTCAGTACTTGTACCTTACTTTGTAGTGAAAGACAAACTGTCTTATGCCAATAGGCTCATTTTCCGCGGGGAACGTGTTACAGTTCCAGAAACACGCAGGGGGCATTCGATTCAGTTGGCGCATGAGAATCATCCAGGCATAATTCGTACAAAGCAGCTGCTTCGTGGCAGGTATTGGCGGTCGTGCCTTGGCAAACAAGTGGAAAGTGCGGTTCGGAACTGTTGCATCTGTGAGGCTGCCGACAAATCGGCGAAACCTGCCTTTGCACCCCTACAACCAGTTTTTTTTTCCTGAGACACCGTAGGAGAAGTTAGGCATGGACATTATTGGTCCTCTTTCAAATTTTCCCCCAGATTGTCGCTTTGCGGTCACTTTGATTGATTATTGCTCCAAATGGCCTGAGGTTTTTTTAGTTTGAGACGTTACGTCTGATGCAGTCATCACCTTCTTGACTTCCGTCTTCTGCCCAGAAGGCTTTCCCAACCTGCTTAGTAACAGACAACGGTCCCCAGTTTAAGTCTCGTCAGTTTGCAACTTTTCTTTCCGAACGAGGTATTCAACGCCTCTGTTCTTCCAACTACTATATTCTCAAGCCAATGAACAGGTTGAGCGGTTCAACAGGGTCCTGAAAGAGTACATTCATCTAGCTCAACTAGAACAATGCCCTCCAAAAAAAGGCAATTACGGGTTACCTCAGTACTTAACCGTTTTTCTGCTCAGGCAACTACGGGATCGTCTCCCGCGATATTGCTTCATAAAAGCGTCAACCTCGCACAGTGGTTGACGTAACTGATCAGCCGTTGCCTTCTAATTTGCAGTCATTTTCGGACAATGCCGTAAGGACGTGAGTTTTCCATGGTCAGCAGTACATGAACTATGTGGATCAGAAGCGAGGAGCCAAACATCCAATCATTCAGGTTGGCTAAAGAGTCAAAGTACGCATTCCAGGGAAAAACACAAGTATAGAGGTCCATTTACAGTTATGTCGGCAGTGGGATCCCAGGCATTTAAGCTCAGTCATGGATCGGTTTGGAACGCTTCTACACTTGTAAACGTTTATTCCGAACGGGAACCACCTTCACGCTTGTACTGAATATCTTTCAGAACCAGTCGCAATACTCTACCTCGGTTCCACGGTTGCTTTCTATCCCTATTCCTACAGTGTCACCATCTTTCCCTGGGGGAAATGATAGTCAGGCACTGGTTTCAAATCCGGCTGTGGCTCCCAGCCACCATGAAGTTTTACCATGCACCGGGCACGCTTCAGAGTCCTCGGACTCTTGTTAGGCTCCGTATGAATACTTGACTGACGAGCCCAGTCCCCATGCCAGTATCCTTCTTCACACTAATGAACATGCTTCCAAACCTTCAGCTTCCCGTGTTTCCCGTCAGGGTTCTCCGTCTCCGGCTACAACAGAGGGACGCTTAAGCGAGTCGTCGGACTCCTCAATGCTCTCAGCTGTGTCTGAGCAGCACGTAAGCGAGCCAGTAGGCTCCTCCTCACATACCAAACTTGCTGCTCCGCAAGGGAGCACTTCAGAGCGCAATGAGCTTCGGCGTTTTAAGCCTTTGCGTAATAAACCATCCCTGTTTAAGGACTTCGTGTCCAAAATTCTTCTTTCTTACTCGTATGTTGGAATCTGTGTCATACGAGCGCGTTGTTGTGTGTATGCTATACATCTAGTTATTGTACAAGGTTATAATATATGTGCTGGTATGCTGCGATTTTTTGTTGTATGTTGTTTGTATAAGTGCTTTCAGCTATGGTGCGCTGTGTACATAGCTATTTTTTTCCTCCTTCTCATGCTGCTTCTCTCTTCTTCAATTGGTTACTTTATGACAAAGAGAGGGGGGATGTTAACTTTGTGAATAAAGAAGCTATATGTGTCATAACATTCTTCTAAAATTGTATAAGGTTGTAAAGGTTATTATGTGCCGTTAATCATTGTATAAGGATCTTAGAGCCAGATGTCCTTTTCTTTATAAATGGGGGGGAGATGATGTGGTGTTTCGGTTTCGATTTAATGGTTGCCAGATTCGGTTTCATGTAAAGTATTTTCGCCTTCATGGGGCGCTACCCTAATATGAGCGGCATTGTGCATAATAAAGGAGTTCCTGCTTGGCTACTGGCTGCTGCATACCTCGTGTCGGCCGGCGCTGTGTTCTCCGTGCGGCGCGTCTGCCGCATGATACTACAGGAGGCCACGAGACCTGATACGAAAACAAGACCCACCCAGTATGACCAAAACAGGCGAGGCTTCTTTCTTTCATGCTTGAGTGGACACCGCTTTTGTCTCACCCATACTCAAGCTCCGAGCAAACTGAACGCCGACATGGGGTGTCGGCGCCAAACATTTAGTTCTCAGTGAGCGTTAAAAAACACCAGGTGGTCTAAAGTTCCGGAGCCTTCTACTAAGGCGTCCCTCATAATCATATTGTTACGTGATTTCGTCTGACTGAAAGAGGGCATAGTGGGGCATACCCAAGAAAGGTGCCTCAGACTGATAGTAAAGAAGTGGACGTTGTTGGTGAGCTGCGTTGTGGCTGCGGACTGACAGCTGTTATTTCCCACGTAACATTTTGGTGGAGGTGCTGGGTACTCTTCTGACAACGGAGCTACGCAGTGGACGCCTCCTTAAGTCTGCTACCATGGCTCCGGGTGAGGATACAGCTTCGCCACCTACCTCAGCAACGACAACAACCAGGTACGTCGCCCTAACGCAACCCCGTGATCCCGGTACCTTCACTGGAGAAGACAACGCGAATGTGGACAAGTGGCTTAGCATGTACGAGCGCGTCAGCAAGCAATATGGCTGGGACCCAACCGTTATGCTTGCGAATGTCATTTTCTATCTTGACAAGACCCCTCGCATCTGGTTTGAGACCCACGAGCACGAAATCACAAGCTGGGACATGTTTAAACAACAGATCCGCGACCTCTTTGGCAACCCGTTTGGTCAACAGCTTGAAACACGAAAGCAATTGGCCGTACGTATACATACGTCCACTGAGCCCTATTTGACTTATATTCAAGACGTCTTAGCGTTGTGTCAAAGGGCCGATCCCAACATGACTGAGGCCGACAAGATTTCGCACGTTTTAAAAGGAATCGCCGACGATGCATTCAGCCTGCTTGTATTTACCAACGTAACGACCATCGACGCCGTGATCAAAGAGTGCCGCCGTCTCGAGCAGGCGAAGAGTCGACGCATTTTGCAGCAGTTTCAGCGCCTACCCAACACCGCGGCAACGTCATCTTGCGAAGCCACTCCTGGTCATCCGTCTACAACCGAAGACGTGACGCGCATCGTCCGACGTGAACTCGAGGCCGCTTACCCGGCTGCCAACAAACCGACGTTGCCCGACGCCTCAACGCCAGCTGTCGCCTTGATCCAGGCTGTTGTCCGCCAGGAATTCGCTAACCTTGCTATCCTGTCCACTGCACCCACCCTGGATAATACTGGTCCATCGATAGCTTCTGTGGACATGAGACGTCGCCGTCCGTACTCTATTCGAACCATGAACCCGTCTGAATGGCGAACAGCTGATGATAAGCCGATCTGCTTCCGCTGTGGTCGCGCTGGACACATCGCTCGTTACTGCCGCAGCCAATGGCCATCCATGTCTTCTGGCTCGTACCCCGCTTACAGTAACTCATTCCGTCCACCAAACCACCATTATCCGACCCGCACTGAGTCTACAGCATTTACTGCCCCTGAGGATTACGGCCACCCTGTCCCGTCGTCGCCACCGCCTCAAAGCCGCCCTTCTCGTTCAAATACGCGTCGCCGCTCTCCCTCACCATCGTTTAACCGCCGCATGTCCCCGGAAAACTAGGCTGCGCAGCTTCTGGAGGTGAAGCTGCCCTGTCGACCTTACCCAAAAATCCTCTGTTGCCCTTACGTTTGAACCGGAACACCCTAGAAGTATATGTTGATGGCACACTTGTTGACGCTTTGATAGATACGGGCGCTCACGTCTGTATTATGAGTTCGCGTTTTCGTCGTCGCATGAAAAAGGTTCTCACGCCCCCCTTGACCAGTATCGTCCAAGTTGCAGATGGTGCAACAGTGCCTGTCGTCGGTATGTGCACAGCTCAACTTACCGTAGCCGGTCATCAAGTGGTCGTCCTTTTTACCGTGCTTTCAACATGTCCCCACGACCTCATACTAGGCCTCGATTTTCTTGCCGCCAATTCTGCTCTGATTGATTGCTCCGCTGGTGTGCTCCGCCTTGAACTGCCACAAATCGGTGCCGACCCGTACCAACCTACATGCCGATTACAATGCAGCGACTTTGTTCGCCTGCCCTCCAAAACTGTGACGTACGTCAATTTTCTGTGCTCACCAGCTGTGCCCGATGGTGACTATTACGCTACGCCTCTCACCGACGTACTCCTTGCGCACAATGTTGCAGTGCCCTATACGGTGCTCAGCATCACAGATAACAAAACTTGTCTACCTCTTGTCAATTTCGGCTACATGAATCAGGTGCTTCCACAAGGCATTTCTGTGGCCCACCTGTGTCCGTTGCTCGATTCACAAATTGAAGTGCTTGCCTTAGACACACTTGTTTCACCGCAGCGCACATCACTAGCAACACATTCGGGCAGCCGTCAAATTGTAGACATGATCGCCACTGATCTTCCGCCTCCGCAAGTTGAAGCCCTGCAACATCTTCTCGAGGCCTACCAGGATATTTTCGATTTTGGCGACCGACCTCTTGGGCAAACGTCCTTTGTCCAGCATCGCATACACACAGGTGATGCCAACCCTGTTCACCGCCGTCCCTACAGAGTGTCTGCTTTTGAGCGGAGCATAATTCAGAAGGAGGTGAACAAGATGCTAGCGAAGGACATTATTGAACCATCCTCTAGTCCCTGGGCATCCCCGGTTGTATTAGTTAAAAAGAAGGACGGATCGTGGCGATTTTGTGTGGACTATCGCCACCTTAACAACATCACCAAGAAAGACGCATACCCTCTGCCCCGCATTGACGACGCCCTTGATTGCCTCCATGGTGCCGCCTACTTTTCTTCCATCGATCTTCGTTCTGGTTATTGGCAGATTGCCGTGGACCCCATGGACCGAGAGAAGACGGCTTTTGTAACACCCGATGGCCTCTACCAATTCAAAGTCATGCCTTTCGGCCTATGTAATGCCCCCGCCACCTTTGAACGAATGATGGACTCCCTGCTCCATGGATTCAAGTGGTCTACGTGTCTTTGTTATCTGGATGACGTGATTGTGTTTGCTCCAACTTTTGAAGCGCACCTTGAGAGACTGTCGAAAATTCTTGATGTATTCCGTCTCGCCGGCCTTCAGCTGAATTCATCCAAGTGCCGGTTTGGTCGCCGTTGCATTACAATACTTGGACATATTGTTGACGCTTACGGCGTACAGCCTGACCCAGAAAAAGTTCGAGCACAGAAGGACTTTCCTGTGCCAAAAACCGCCAAAGATGTCCGCAGCATTGTGGGACTCTGCTCCTATTTTCGGCGGTTCATCAAGAACTTCGCGGAAATCGCTCGGCCCCTAACAGATTTACTCAAACCAGATAAGACGTTTACCTGGGGTCCCTCGCAAGCAGCAGCATTTTCCGACCTGACCACTTCGCTCACTTCTTCTCCTGTGCTGGCTCACTTCGACCCTACGGCACCAACCGAAGTGCGCACCGATGCCAGCGGTTACGGAATAGGCGCTGTGTTGGCTCAGCGACAACGTGGGCAGCATCGCGTGATAGCTTATGCCAGCAGGCTGCTGTCCAACTCGGAACGTAATTATTCCATCACAGAGCGCGAATGCCTAGCGCTGGTGTGGGCAGTCGCGAAATTTCGCCCTTACTTATATGGCCGACCATTTATAGTTCTCACCGACCACCACGCTCTCTGCTGGCTCGCCTCCCTCAAAGATCCCACAGATCGTCTCGCCCGCTGGGCACTCCGCCTTCAGGAGTATTCTTACACCGTAGTGTATAAATCAGGAAAACTGCACAAAGATGTGGATTGTCTGTCACGCTACCCTGTAGCCGACTGCGATCCTACGAGCACTGATTCTGTGGGCTGCGTCCTTTCCATCTCCAAGCTGCTTCATCTCGGGGACGAGCAGCGCCGCGATCCGGATATCAGCCGCTTAATACAACAGCTCGAATCTTCACCGCAAGACGCTTCTGTTCGCATGTTTACCTTAAAGGACAACACCTTATATCGGCGTAATTTATCGCCTAATGGTCACGACCTACTTCTGGTCATACCAAAGCACCTGCGTTCCACAGTCCTACGTGAGCTCCATGACGCGCCAACCGCGGGTCACCTTGGGGTCTCTCGCACATATGACCGTGTCCGCCGCCGCTTCTACTGGCCTGGCCTTTCACGCTCTGTACGTCGTTATGTCAACGCTTGTGAAATTTGCCAGCGTCGCAAAAAGCCGTCGGGACTCCCTTCCGGATATCTTCAGCCTATCGACATCCCATCTGAGCCATTCTTCCGTGTTGGTTTGGACCTTCTCGGTCCTTTCCCAACATCCGCCTCCGGAAACAAGTGGGTCGCGGTGGCTACGGATTACACAACCCGTTATGCAGTTACGCGAGCCATGCCAACAAGCTGCGCTACAGACGTCGCTGATTTTCTACTACGCGATCTCATTTTAGTGCATGGAGCCCCTCGTCAACTGCTGACAGACCGAGGCCGTACGTTCCTTTCGAAAGTGGTTGACGATATCCTGCGTTCCTGCTCTACCCAACATAAGCTCACGACATCGTACCACCCCCAGACAAATGGGCTTACAGAACGTTTAAACCGCACCCTGACAGACATGCTATCAAAATACGTTTCGGCCGACCATCGTGATTGGGACCTTGCACTACCCTATGTGACGTTCGCATACAATTCCTCCCGGCATGACACTGCTGGGTACTCGCCATTTTACCTTCTACTTGGACGCGAACCAACATTGCCGTTGGATACCTTCCTGCCAGCCACTGCGCAGTCTACTTCTGAATATGCACGCGATGCTATTACCCGAGCTGACCACGCTCGTCAGCTTGCCCGCAGCAGATTAATGGCTTCCCAAGACTCGCAGAAGCATCGTTACGACGAGCGGCATCGCGACGAACACTTTCCAACAGGTTCCCTCGTTCTTCTTTGGTCCCCTACGCGACATGCAGGCCTTTCAGAAAAACTTCTCTCTCGTTTCACGGGCCCATACCGCGTGCTTAGACGAGTGACCGACACTACATATGAAATTGTCCCTGATAATCCATCAACCTCTTCCGCTCTGCTGTCAAGGGACGTCGTCCACGTATCAAGGCTCCAGCGTTAGCACTCTGCTCCTGCTGAGGCCCCGTAAACTCGCCGGGTCGGCGCTTTTGCCGCCGGGGGTCGTGTTACGTGATTTCGTCTGACTGAAAGAGGGCATAGTGGGGCATACCCAAGAAAGGTGCCTCAGACTGATAGTAAAGGGGTCCGTTCGATTCGCCTGCACCACGTGAACCAGTTCACGAAGTGCTGCACCTTTCCATTCGTTTCAGCGGTGTGGCAATGACGGCCTCTGAACCCTGCCATTCGTTTGTTTAAGGTACAGAAAGGTGTAAGGTAGAAAGGTACAGAAGAGGTGTAGCTCTGGTTCACGATTTTCTTGCACCTCCTACGCTGACGGTGCCGGCTTGGTGCAGCCGCGCGGGCAGCTGAGCAGACGATGCAGCACTTAGGCGTAGGCGCCGTATCCACCTCTACTAACGCAGTGTGCTTTGCCAAGATGTTTGCGCCGCTTAAACTGTCCACACGTGCGGTTTACTATCCTTCAGTGTTAGCTGAACGATGTAAATTAAGCGAAAAGAAATAAGGCCTGCACCTTGTCGGCACATCGTCATTCGTTTCGGGTGTCGTGCTGTGCCAGTGCCTTCTCTATAACTTTATAGAGAGGGCACTGGCTGTGCCTGCACCGCTGAACTCCCGCTGCACAATTTCTGAACTTCACGTGCACAGCCGTGAACCGGTTATGACTGGTAAGTGGACGTTGTTGGTGAGCTGCGGTGTGGCTGCGGACTGACAGCTGTTATTTCCCACGTAACAATATCGTGGTTTTCGAACGTAAAATTCTTCGCCACTTCGACCGGACGGCTCCTACCGAAATGCACACCGACGCCAGCGGCGTCGGGCTAGGCGCTGTTCTCGCTCAACGAAAGCCCGGCTATTCAGAATACGTTGTAGCCTACGCTAGCCGCACTCTGACGAAAGCCGAAACTAATTACAGCGTGACAGAAAAAGAGTGTTTGGCTCTGGTGTGGGCGCTTGGAAAATTCCGGCCATACTTATACGGCCGCCCGTTCGATCTAGTAACTGATCACCACGCGCTTTGCTGGCTCTCCACTTTGAAAGACCCTTCTGGCCGCCTTGCGCGATGGGCACTCCGCATCCAGGAGTACGACATTCGCGTCGTATACCGCTGCGGACGCAAACACTCTGACGCTGATGCCCTGTCCCACTCACCTTTATCACCAGATCCGACGTGCGGAAACACTCGCCTCGAGACCTTGTCAACGCTAAATCTCGACTCGATGGCCACCGAACAACGTCGTGACCCGTGGATCGCCTCTCTTATCGAATATTTATCTGGCACGCCCAACCTTCCAGTATCTCGATCCCTCCGACGTCAAGCTTTCCATTTAGTCATCCGCGATCAATTCCTTCATCGACGCAACTACACGCCCGATGGCCGCCAGTGGCTGCTGGTCATTCCACGCACTTTACGATCGCAAGTATGCACCTCTCTTCACGACGATCCGCAATGAAGTCACGCCGGAGTGTTCAAAACATATGAACGCCTTCGCCATCGCTATTACTGGCGCGGCATGTACAATTTTGTACGCAAATTCGTGCAGTGCTGTCCTGACTGCCAGCGACGCAAACCAACACTGCCACGTGCTACTGGCGCATTGCAGCCACTTCCATGCCCTGCCAAGCCATTTGATCGCGTCGGCGTTGACCTCTACGGCCCCCTTCCATTGACATCAAATGGTAATCGGTGGATTATAGTGGCAGTTGACCACCTGACACGCTACGCCGAAACAGCCGCTTTGCCGAGCGCTACTGCTCAGGATGTCGCCTTTTTCATTTTACGTCGCTTTATCCTTCGACATGGTTCACCTCGAGAGCTCCTTAGTGACAGAGGCCGCACTTTCCTCTCCGAGGTCGTCGAAACTCTGCTTTCGGAATGTTACGTCATTCATCGGAAAACGACAGCATACCACCCGCAGACTAACGGGCTAACGGAACGGTTCAACCGCACGCTGGGTGATATGCTCTCAATGTACGTGGCATCTGATCATAGCAACTGGGACCGTGTTCTCCCATGCGTCACATTCGCATATAACACCGCAGTTAAACCACCACGGGATTCTCACCTTTTTTTTCTTCTCTATGGACGCGAGCCTTCCCATACAATCGACACCCTACTACCCTACCGTCCTGACGCTTCCGAGTGCCCACCTGTCTCCGATGCTTCTCGACAAGCCGAAGAGTGCCGCCAGCTCGCCCATGCGTTCACCTCAAAAGAGCAGCAACGCCAGAAAGAATACCGTAGCACCGCCCTTTCAGATCCCAGCTATGCCCCAGGGTCTCTTGTGTGGCTCGCAATTCCACACCAAACACCGGGACTCTCCTCGAAAGTTGTCCCCCGGTACGAAGGGCCTTACAACGTTTTGGAGAAAACCTCTACAGTCAATTTCCTAATTGAGCCAGTTTCCAGATCGGAAGACATGCGCTGGCGCGCACGTGACATCGTCCATGTTTCCTGACTGAAACCATACTATGAGCCTCTGCCTGAAACTTCTTAAGTCGCCAGGATGGCTCCTTTTTCAGCGGGGGCGATTTTGAAGATGTGCCTGCGGCGAGCAGCATCGCCAACGCCTGGCTCTCTCGGCTCGTGCTTCGGCTCGCTGCTGTGCTGATCTCTGCCGGACGGTTCTTCACGCTGTCTTGCTGTTGTCGTTACCGACTAATAAACCTCGTCACAATATTATTCGCGTAATCGCTTCTTAATCAGGTAGGTGCCGCTTCAAGCTGACAGGATTGCCACGTCGGGTCTCGTCAAGGCTGTCTGAAAATAACTTGACGACATAAGCGACCATATTTTCTAGTAAGCAGGTGCAAACAAGTGTTGCATCGCTATGGGCGGCAAGTGACCCTTTTGCGCCCCTGGTGTCGCGCCACTTCACCTGACATAGTTGACAAATGCGCAGTCATTTCATATGTAAAGTGCTGCTGTTGTATTTACGCGAAAAATCGGTCCACGCGACACCACTTCTGCTCTCTGCGACGCCCATTTATTATGAGCCGTCTATTCAAGATGTTCAGGCGGCGCACATTTGGATTGTGGTCCGGAAGTACGTCCCTTGTCATAAAATTTATTGCTGGGTTTCGAAACCGCGGAGCACCACGTTCTATAGTCTTGCTGACTCACCGGTGAGAAACGTTGACAGATACTTTTCAGGTTTCTGAACTTCCCAGCTTACTTACGTGTAGCAGGCAACCAAGTGCTGTTAGCGCCACCACGGCGTTGCAGTTGCGTCAAGAGGACGAGGCTCCTCTGCTGGCGGTAGCCACCATACTGGCGGGGTGGCCAACGACATTGAAATGAGAAAGCTCCACAAATTCTTGTCACAGGGCTGAGGTGCAGCTACATGAGTTACCAGAGGCTCCTGATCTATATCTCATGTGTGGAGGCAATTATGGAAAACATGTGACACCTACAGGTGGCGCAGCAGTTCACTGTATTATAGGGTGCCTTGATGCTCGCGCGTAGAGGCGTAGCAGTAGAAAACAGCAAACGACAGGTAAAGTGGTCGTTTGGAGCAAAATTCTCTCTTCGCACTATTTAAGAAGAGGCGCTGCGGTCACCGAGGTGAATGGACGCTCTTCACGTCGGCTCCGTTCTCATAGAATGATTTCGCAGCGAATACAGCCAGGCACCGCTCAGATTTATATACCATCTGATTCTTCTCGTCACCCAGAATCCGAAGAGACCATATTCTAAGGTGGGTGATCATTTTTCAAGATTTTACGACTGAAAACCAGCCCCCACCAAGCAGCGTCTACTATTCTTACGACCGGCGCTCCGCGTCGACTGGGGCGGCCTCACGATAGCCAGGCCTTGGCGTTCACGCCATACAGGCCTTAATGATCAATAATGGAGATATCGCAGCAGAATTAAGACGCCACCCAACGGGAAGACGAAGACGTCACCCACCGGGAGGATGATACAGGCAACGGGTGGACAGAAGTTCGAAACAGAAAACGTGCGAAGAAAGGTAGCCAGGAACGCCGTTGTAGCCCTAGCCCTACCCGAACGCCTATAAACGCGCGGTTCAAATCTGATATCCCGGATAACCAGAGCCAGAAAAATGCCAAGACTGTTGACAGGCGACTAAAAGATAGTTATAAGGCCAAGAGGAGGACTGCAGCTATCCAAGCTCAGCTTAACGAAGCTAGACAAAGCTGTGTATGAAGCAGCCGAGATCCCTTATGAAGAAAGAGAGACGGACACGATTTGTCCGAATAATTTTCAGAACATCCTGGTCGTTAGCACCCCAAACCAAGACCATGCAGACAAGTACCAAGGCATCAAGCACATCGAAACCAACGACAAGCTGTATGAGGTGGGAGCATACGAGACGGCCCCGGAACTCACTGCCAAAGGTGTAATCAAAGGAGTTCCTTTGAACGAAACCCCACGGGACATCACCGCAGCTATTATTACAGCCCGAAATCCTACGGCGATCACAGCCAAACGTCTAGGCAACACGACGACAGTGATAGTCCTTTTTGACGGCATCAGAGTCCCGACGCACGTCATGTACAAAGGAGTGCTCACACGCTGTTCACTATACAGGAAACAAGTTGACTTTTTGCAAACAATGCAACAGACTTGGGCACAGGAGTGACGTGTGTTGGAGGCCAAACGACAAGCTATGTGCGGGTTGTGAAACGCCTGATCCGAGCGAGGACCACCACTGTCAGCCACGATGTCAGCTGTGCGGCAAAAATCATCCCACGGCTGACAAACTCTGCAAGGCCATGTTCAAGACACCCTACATCGTAAAACAACGCCAGTGGTTCCGACAACTTCAAGAGACGCTCGAGAACTACCCCCCTACCACCAAGCCAACCGAACGCGGGAGGTCCAAATTCCGGACGAGGGCAACGCCTGGGTCCAGATCAAGGTCCTGGTCTTGCGCAACGCCCCGCGGCCACACCTCCCAGTCTCCGGGACCGAGAAGGCGCACTACATCCCGTTCCAGATCCCAGTCTAAGCCAAAGGGTGATGATATGTGGGGTTTAACGTCCCAAAACCACTACATGATTATGAGAGACGCCGTAGTGGAGGGCTCCGGGAATTTCGACCACCTGGGGTTCTTTAACGTGCACCCAAATCTGAGCACACGGGCCTACAACATTTCCGCCTCCATCGGAAATGCAGCCGCCGCAGCCGGGATTCGAACCCGCGCCCTGCGGGTCAGCAGCCGAGTATCTTAGCCACTAGACCACCGCGGCGGGGCGAGCCAAAGGGTGGCAATGGCCATCAAGGGTATTCGGCATTCACGGTAAGCTGGTCAGGCGTGGCTAAAGGGACGCGCCCTGAGCCTTCGGGAGAGACTGCGCATAATGTCAGTGATATAGCGGAGCTGAAAAAAGAAAACGCTGAGCATAGAGAATCGATATCACAGCTTACTCGGGAAATTCAAAGTCTTGAAAACTGTACAAATAGAACTTCTAGTCAAATACGTTCCGCGGTCCAAGAGCGCCTCGAAGAAATGCCAGATAACCGAATGGACGAGGACAGTACCCCGCCACCTCTTAAAAGAAAAGCTCGGGTGTCTAATGACAAAACTACGGCGCGAACCTCGAACATTAATCAAACATTGTCCGAAATACAGAAAGCAGTTAAGGAACAGGCAGAGGCAACCAACAACCTCTCGCTTGCAATATCCATGTTCATGAATAGCTAAATAAACTCGAAGCTAACGTAGCCACTCTCAACTCTAGGACACCTCCGGTACTTCCAGCTACCAACCTTCCGATGAGCACTGAAGGCATTTCACATTTATCTCAGGGCACCACATCAGCGGCTATATCAACTAATTTCATGACGCCTGCCTCCTTTCACCCTCCTCCCTCTTCGATTGCCAACTCAAAATAGGGAAGCCCAAAAAAAGGGACTTACTTATTTGGCAGTGAAATTGCAGGAGCTATGAGGGGAATAGAGTCGTCCTGCAACAACACCTTAGAGACAGAACCAAACCGGATGTTCTAATTTTGCAGGAAACCCACGGTTTAGCTAAGCTACCGAGATATCAGGCGATCGGCCCCCAACAGGGGATATTAGAACACTAACCACTCTAGTAAGGAAGGGACTCGTAGCAATCTTCCACGACACCCGCATCACAGAAATTGAACATATACTCGTACAACTTGCTCCTACAAGAAAAAATCTCCGAGCATATTTATTCTGAATTTGTACAGCAATCCCACACGCATACGACAACGCTTCCTTCCTTCTTCTCTTTAAGAAGGCCGTAGATATAGCGGGACCCAATCCACTCGTCATAGGTGGAGACTTTAACGCTCCACACAGTGCTGGGGATACGGATACACAAGAGCCAAAGGAAATACGCTATGGCAGGATATTCAAGAAACAGGCTTAACTCCCATCACTGACCCCGACTACCCTACGCGTATGGGAACTGGGCTTGCAAGAGACACCACTCCAAACTTAACGTTAGTTCGTAACGCGGGGACCACTAAATGGAAAAACACATTCGATGATCTGGGGAGTAATCATCGAATATTAGAAATCAGGATAGAAACCATGGCTGCCGCTAAAATTCCGAGACAGATTAGATGGACTGACTGGGATAAGTTTCGGAAAGTCAGAAACGCGAAAAAACAAGACCCTATCAGCAATATCGAAGATTGGATCAAAGATGTCAATAACGACGTCAGCGAGGCAACACGAAGTATCACTTCAAGTCCACCCCTAGAGCAGATTGATAGCCGTCTCGCACACATGTGGGAGGCCAAGCAATCACAGCAGAATAGATGGCGGGGACAGAGGCACAACAGGCCCTTGCGCAAGCGCATAGCCAAGCTGAACAAACAGATCGAAGAACATTGTAAGCAGCGAAGCAAACAGCAATGGTTTGTAATAGTCTCGATGGCCAAATGAATGTTGGTCAGATATGGCGCATGCTCAAACACTTGCTAGACCCAGATAACACCAAATCAGCACACAAGCAAACCTTGCGTAAACTGGTGCACCGGTATAACGGCAGTGAGGGGGACTTTATCGCTGAGGCTAGCAACACGTACATAACCGCCATGCCTGTCATAGAGCACGGACCGTATTCCGGAGGTCCGAACGAGCTTTTAGATGAAAAGTTTACTGTGGCTGAAATCAGGGCTGCGCAACAGAAGCTAAACATCAAATCTGCACCGGGACCAGACGGGATCACTAACAGAGCACTACGGAACCTTGACGACCAAGCCATAGAGAACATCACGCGATATATTAACGAGTGCTGGACCCAGGACACTATACCAAAACAGTGGAAAAAAGCTAAAGTAATCCTCATCCCCAAGCCCGAGAAACCCCCCCGATCTATCGAATTTACGCTCTATATCACTAACGTCTTGTGCCGGGAAGCTGATGGAACACGCTTTTCTAGACAGAATCAACACTTATCTTGAGGAGAATGAAATCTACCCAGATTCCATGTTGGGGTTCCGCACACGGCTCTCCACGCAAGACGCCATGCTGCAAATTAAGCAGCAGATTCTAGACAACAAAACAAGAGCTACCCGGGCGATCTTAGGAATAGACATTAAAAAAGCCTTCGACAAAGCATCGCATACGGCAATATTACATCAGATCTGCTTAGAATCTAGACCGTACAACTATGTCAAGGACTTCCTAACAGACAGAACGGCATCCATCATAATGGGAGAACTGAGATTTGAGGGAAAACTTATGGGCAGTGCTGGCACCCCGCAGGGTTCGGTCATATCGCTAATGTTGTTTAATCTCATAATGATAGGACTCCCGGCGCGGCTGAACTCAATATACGGAATACATCATTCTGTATATGCAGATAATATCACCATCTGTGCGTGTGAAGGTAGTGACGGAGAGATAGAGCAGAGACTACAGGAGGCCGTCACCACTATTGAGGAGTATCTTGAAGGTACTGGCCTCGAGTGCTCGCCAGATAAATCCGAACTCCTCCTCTATCGCCCCACGCTTAAAGGCAGACCACCCAAGGGATACAACCGGGACCGTGCTTACGAAGAGATCCAAATTCACACCAAAAACGGCAGGACTATTCCTATAGTGCAACAAATCAGAGTCCTTGGACTCATCATCGAGTCTAAGGGTACAAACGGTGAAACCGTCAAGAGGTTAGTAACCAATGTCTCCAACGTAATATGGCTAATCAAGAGAGTCACAAACAAACACCAGGACATGAAAGAGGCTAACGTCATTAGGCTTATTTATTCATTCGCCATAAGTCACGTAGCGGCATACCTAAACTGGTATACAGCCGAAAAACTCAAAATCAACGCAATCATACGAACGGCGTACAAACAAGCTTTAGGCCTTCCAAATAAGCGGCATATCTAAACTGGTATACAGCCGAAAAACTCAAAATCAGCGCACTCATACGAAAGGCGTACAAACAAGCTTTAGGCCTTCCAGATAGCACCAGCAACAAAAAACTGTTTCAACTGGGCTTACATAACACTTTAGAGGAGCTGATAGAAGCGCAACAGATTGCCCAGTTGGAGAGACTAGCCAGCACGCGCAAAGGACGGTGTTTCCTTGACAAGTTGGGGATAAATGACCATAGGCAACAAGGAAGTAAAGTGTCGGTTCGAAAGGTGATCAGGGAAAAGATCCAGGTCCCCAATCTGCCCCAAAACATGCACCCCGAACTTAATCAGGGCAGAAGAGAAAGCCGCGCTAGAACTCTACTTAAGGCCTAAGGCAGAGACAAGGAGGCGTTGTTCGTAGACGCAGCGGAGTACCCTAGTCACAAATCCTACGTTGCGGCAGTAATAAACACCAAGCGCAAATACGTAAACGCGTGCTCCATACGCTCGGATAATTTAGAAATCGCGGAAGAGGTGGCTATTGCACAGGCCATAATTTCCCCAATGTGTAGGCTTGTCATCAGCGACTCGCATTCGGCAATCCGTAACTATGCAAGAGGAAGAATACCTCCCGAGGCAGCCAACATACTCTTCCGCAAGGCAAATCTCATATCATTCGAGGAGTTCGAAGAAAGGTATATTATATGGTTCCCAGCCCACACCCCGTGTGCGTCCCCCATTCCCAGCCTCAACGAGGAGGCTCACCGCGTAGCGCGAGACCTCACTTACCGCACTCGCGGTGGAGCTTCACATGAGGTACTGGCAGGCGAGGAGTGGTGGGAGAGGGACGGAATGTTTAGGTTCTGCGACATTGTCCAATTCTACCAAAAGTCGAGGCGCAGATTTTCACCACCTAGCTCCACATTAGACAGATCTCAGGAGGTTGATTGGAGGCGACTTCAAACAAGAACATTTCCCAACCCGAAGCACCTAAATCGCATCAACCCCGAACTATACCCAGATGACTCGTGTAAGCTATGTAGCATGAGACGCGCCACCATAGAGCATATGTCATGGGAATGCACACAGATACAGGACGCCAATGCAGTCTCCCCAGAACAGCTTGGGGCGCGGTGAAGAGCCGCGCTGATCAGCTCAAATCGGACAGATCAAATATGGGCCATCCAGCGAGCACGGGAGGCGGCTGAGAGACAGGGTCTCTCCACTGCCCCTGGCGCGGCTTAGGCCCACGCCTCAATCCGCTGGTTAAATAAAGTTTGCTCACTCACTCACTGTTTAATGAATTAGTTGTCGGAAACGCGTTATTGCGACGACCCGTCTGTTCGTGAATCGTTAATTGTTAAGCATAGATGGCTTAGTCCTCGTAGGGGCAAAGTGCATTTCACAAGTCAAGGACGGCTCCGCTTACAACGTGGAAAATGACTGCATGCCTATGGGAATTATTATGTCAGCTCCATATGTGAGCGAGGAGCCCTGACAACTTTGAGTCAACATTTTTTAGTTAACTGTCCGCATTCACGCATGCTTGCGATACGCATTAAGCTTTTTTTGTAAATTATGCTGCACGTGGGCAAAACGACTTCGAACACATTTTTTTTTTCAGGCAGATTTTCTCGAAACCATGGTTGACATTACTGCTGCACTGTGACCTTTCATATCAAGAAAGTACTCTAATCACAGAGGTTTTCTCGCGAAATCTGCGAGGGCAAGGAAATCATTGTTCACTTGGTCTCAATAGAAAATACACCTGGGGCCGGACTGTACCTACTCGCATACAAATAGCTCCTTCGCTGCGTATAGACTCTAAAAAACTTAAATACGCGCCAATTTATGCTATCTGTTTTTTTTTTGTCGTAGCTTTCGTCGCTCTGCTCCCCGGAACGATTGTGTTGCGACAAGCTGTCTTCTGTTGTTTGCAAGCGTGCACCCGTCATTTCACTTCGCGTCAACAAATTAAGAACCGCACAGAATAATTCACCGCGCAGCGTCGATGTGCCATGCGATATGCCATCTATGCATTGTTCTAACTAGTGCAGCCTTGGCCACGACTGTGTATTCGCGGCGAGACCGAGGCTTAGGTGGTGCCGCGAAAGTGTGGATAGCCTTAATCAATAAGATCGCTCTGCGCAAGTCCGAATCGCGAGCGACGAACGCCGCTGAAGTAGAGACGATCGTCACGCAGAACCGTGCGCGAAAGGGTGGTGGTGGTGGTAGTGGTTAGAAGAAAGAGGAAAAAGGCACCTAATTTCTGTCTGCCTTCAGGCGACACGGCGCAGTGCCTTATAGGGGTGGGGGGAAGGAGGGATAAAAAGAATAGAAGGAAAATAGACGAAGAAGAACACAGGCAAGCGACAGAAAAGAAGGAGATAGGAAAGTGGGGATCCGGTCGAAGCAGTCCAAGGGCGGGGTGCCACAATGCGAGAGCTACACGGCGTCAGGAGACCGCGGAGGGCGAACCAGTCGGCGGGAGCTTCACTGGCGTCGGAGATCGCGAGGGCACAACCGTCCAGCTTGAAATCCTGCGAGCGAATCTCTGATCGTTTTGGTTTGCTGCGCGCTTCCCGCTCACCCGCGCCGCGCGTGGCGGGACTCTTGCCGCCCGCAAGCGGAGAGAGAAATGGCGGCCCAGCGCCAACATTATAGTGCCAAGAATATAGTATATTCTAGGCACTACACCAAAATGCAACACAAGCGCTAGCCTCTTGAGCTTAGCTACAGGGTACTAGAAGAGGGCAGTGGAATGAACGAGGCGGCCGTACCGCAGACAGACAGACAAAGAACTTTATTCAGGTCCTGAGGAACTGCGTTGTAACGGCCCCGTTTAGGGGGAATCCGTAGCAGTTGCGGGCCGCTCCCACGTAGGAACCGGAAGACCGTGGCCCTCCGCCCTCTCGCAGGCCCTCTGGACAGCCCGAAGTTGAACCAAGAGGTCGCCGCTGTTAAGGGCTTCCTCCCAGTCCTCTTCTTTGTTGAACTCTGCGTCACGTAACGCAGGACATTGCCAGAGCATATGAGATAATGAGCAATACGTCTCACCGCAGTCCGGACAATGCGGCTCGATGTTGGGCGAAAAATGGCTGAACCTGCCACGCGAAGGGAAAGACCCCGTTTGGAGCATCCTGTAGGCCGATGATTGCGGTCGCGTAAGTTTAGGATGAGGAAGTGGAAAAGTCCTCCGAGATAGATGATAATGAGTCATGATCTCGTGGAAAGTGAGTAGCGAGTCCCTGTATCTTCCGGCGTCCCCGCCTGCGAATCCGCCGGGACCGCCGCGGTGAGCGATACCTCGCGCACGGTCATGGGCAAACTCATTGGCGTTGGGGACATCAGGATGTACGTTGGCCCCCATGTGGGCCGGGAACCATGTTATGGTGTGAAACCCGGCAGCCCCCTCACAGCCGAGGATGGCCGCTGCCTCACGCGAGATCGAGCCCGAGGCGAAAGCCCTAGCTGCGGAACGCGCCGTACCGCATCTCTGCTGATTCTCCGACGGCCCGGGTGACAGTAACGGCGGCGCTGTAGTCCAATGGTACTGAGTCACCGGCTGCAATTAGCGGTCACTTTGGAAGCGGCGGTCGTCGGAACTACGGTGGTGGCGCCACTCAAGTAGGGGTGTCTTTTCGCCCCCGTGTCTCGCCCTCTCGCCCTACTTCTGAGCTGTGCGGACACGGAGGAAGGCTCCGTGTGTGCGGACGTGTTTTCGCGCGCTCCGCCTGTTCTGCAGATTCAAGGTCGTGCAAGGTTGTGCAATGTCGGTTGGTGCAGAAGCAGCGCGCAACAAAAGATGAGTTTTTTTTATTTTTTGTGTTTCTGAACACCATTATTATTTTTTCCTAATTAATAATTAGCGTTGCGAGTACTGTAGGTGTGGACAACGCCTCCTAGGTTTCTCGTGCCTGCCAAATGAGCGCAAAATGCCAGTCTTCTATGGCAGCGCTGCCTGCGTAGGAATAAAGGTTTTGTACTCAGCCTTTGAGATTGGCAATTTTGGCGTTTGCTACTAATTTCAGAGGATGCTTTGTATCAATAAGTTGCTTGTTGAAGGACGGTGTCACTTACGTAGGGTTAATTATAATTACGTTTACGCTTTTTTAAAACTTTTTATCGTTATTTTTGTTCCATATAAGCTCCAAAAACGTAAAAACCTATTTGAAGACACCCCTACTTGAGTGGCGTCACTACGGTAGTTCCGACGACCGCCGCTTCCCAAGTGACCGCCGATAATCCAACAGGCACGGGAAATCTAGGAGGCGTTGGTGTGGGACACGAGCAACGTTGTAGTATGGTGGCTAGAAGGGGAGGTGGCGTCAGCGCCCATGCGCCGCCGCAGGGAAAGCGATTCGTCGTTTCATGACACGGCCGCGGTAGCCGGGGTGGCGCTCCGGCCAGCTCTTCGATGCCTGTCGAAAGCGAAGCGAGGGGTTTGGCGCTGTTTCTTCCGTCGTTTGTTTACCGTTTCGCGCACGTGTTTCTTTGTGCCTTACAGGCTGAGTTCGTCGTTTTTTGTGTGACAAGTATGTCGCACAAACTTGTTTCCAGTCAGTACTGAGTGCGGTGATCTAAAGCGCAATGAGCTCTGGCGTGAAACGGAAAGCGTCGCAGACGCGCTGCTTCGCGCCCGGCTGTTCTTCGGGCTACGTCTCTGCGAGGAAGTCCGGTCGGCAGGTGTCGTTGTTTTCTGTGCCCAAAGACCCTGAACGCTTCAAAGCCTGGCAGCGAGGAGTGCCACGTGCGGACAAACCACTGGAAGCAACCTCAGTTCTTTGTGAGCTGTATTTCGACGAACAGTACCTCGTGCGGTTTTTCACCCACACTATCAACGGTGAGACAGTGCGAATTCCTCGTGACCGACCTAAGCTTGCGGATAATGCAATCCCCACCGTTTATCCGAACGTCCCTGCGTATTTATCGAAGAAACCACCCCAGAAAAGAACGTCGAGGACGTCTACGGGGGGGCCTACCTGCAAAGATTCCGCGGTGTGAAGGAAGCGCCTCTGTGCACGACAACGCTGCCGACTCCCATGAAGACGGAAGCTTTTCCAACTCTCCAACCGCGCTTGATATCGCGAGTTGTGAACGACCAAGTGCCTATTGGGCGAAGCACAGGATCGCTGGGGCGGACAGTGCTACAGCATTCACAGTTTGTGCCATGAATAACGGTAACCTTGCCTTAGAAAAAGTCGTTCTCTTCACTGCAAACGAGTGCAGCGTTCAAGCGAAAGTTTCCGTTCAAGCCACGGTAGTGAAGAACGTACAGGTCAGTAGCACTGCAATGGCGCAAGAGCTGCTTGCGGAAGCGGATTCTCTGATACCGTGCAAAAGATTCGGCGAAAAGGGCGAGTTCGCTGCTAATCCCAAACGCCAAGAAAAGACATGTGGTGGGAAGACTTTCAGCATGTCTTGCCCCGGAGTGGCACAAGAACTAGGCAAAGCCTGCCCACAGTGTAGATACCTAAGGAAGCTACTGCTCAACCAGGCCTCCTACAAACTGAGGAAGGCACATGCTTGCACCCGGCCCCTTTCATACAAGCTGAAGATTCGGAGCATGCAACTGAAGAGGACGAAATCTAAAATTCTGAGAGTGAAGTTGAACATTGAGAAACTAAAAAGGAAAAATGCAAGCGAAGATTCCTCGGTGTTTGTGGATGCCATCAAATCCCTGCCCTCAAAACAGCAGCAGCAGGTAAGAGCATGCCTAGCAGCGGCGAAGCGCAAAAGCACCAAAGGAATGAAATATGACTCTGAATGGGTGCTTGAGTGTGCAGTCATGTGCATGAAGAGTCCACGACTCTATGAACATATAAGAAAGCATAGGATTATGGTTCTTCCATCACGTACGTGTCTTCGGCGCTACTTGAAGAAGTTCAGAAGTGGCTTTGGCCTCAACAGCAAAGTTTTTGCTACTGTAAAAGAAAAAACAAAGTCGATGGACCCGTTTCAGTGCCACGGCGGCCTACTCATCGATGAAATGAAGCTATCGGAAAACTTGAGTCTTGCTTCGGATGGCAGCATTGAAGGCTTCGTTGACCTCGGGAAATTCACACCTGAAGCGCTCACTTACATGTGATCATGGACTGGTGGTGATGTTCCAGCCCTTCAGTGGGAAGTGGCATCAGATTATTGGAGTATTTGCCTCGCATAGCAATGTTAAAGCAGAGACTCTAGCCAAAATAATCCTTGAGTGTGTCATACTGTGCGAGAATGCTGGGCTCCACGTGGATTTCGTAACGTGTGACGGAGCTTCATGGAATCGGGCCATGTGGCATTCATTTGGTGTGGTTGGAACGAAGGAAAAAAACTGTGTACGGAAGAAAGCACCCCAGTGACCCCGAGCGTTTCCTTTACTTTGTATCAGACTTCCCGCATCTCGTCAAATGCGTGAGGAACAGCTTTGTTCGCACAGGCTGTGAGCTTCCAGAAGGGCACGCTGATGTTGACGGTATAGACTGTGCCCGAAACTGATGAAAGTCGTGGCACCACGCTCAAGGCAATGCCACACGTCAGTAAGTCCGTGGTTCGGCCTACTGGTTTTGAGGCTATGAGGGTCAACTACGCATTTTTGCTGTTCAGTAATGAAGTCCTCCGTGGCCTTTTTCTCTACAGAGAAGATATTGAAGAGAAACATGGAGACCAATCTCCCACTGTCAAATTTGTAGAAAGGATGCGAAATCTTATTGAGGCCATGACTTCTAGGTGTAGTTCAGGTGCACTCAGGCCCGGTAATGCCCACAAAGCCTGCATTGAAAGTTTCTTGGCTTACTTGGACCTGTGGGAAAAAAAGTGGGAAAAAACGTCTGAAAAAAGGGGTCAGCTGGCTTCATTAGCCAAACCACCGCAGAAGGACTTCGCGTCACGCTCTCAAGCACCCTACTCCTTCTGGAGTACGTGACAACAAAATTGAATTACAAGTACCTCATGACAAGCCGGTTGTGCCAAGATCCGATGGAAAGGGTCTTTGGGATTGTTAGGCAAATGTCTGGGTCTAATGATCACCCGTCGCCCAGCCAGTTCCTAATTTCCATTAATACTCTGACCTTCCAAAATCTTGCCAAGTCACCGTCACATGCCAATGTGTCTTCAGGAGTGCTAGGGAACCTGATAGACACCGAGGGTGCAATGGGCACCACGTCTCATAGGAGGATCGATGAATTGCTAGACATAGGCAACCTCTGTGAAGCACGTGAAGTCCTTAGTGGGTGTGGGCTTGACCACACTGACATGGTAGTGGAAGCCAGTGACTCAAGGCTCATCTATTACATTGGCGGCTATGTGGCAAGGAAAAGCATCGCAACCACAAAGTGCACCGACTGCTGTGCACAGCTCCTGCGACAGAACGATGGCTCACTGCCAGCCGCAGCATGCCTCACCAATGCAGTGAACAGGGGTGGCCTGCTGCATCCATCAGCCAAGCTGAATGACCTGGTGACTTCGCTTGAGAACGCATTCACACGTTGCTTCAGCATCAAGGAGATCAAAAGTGACAGTATCCTGGACTTGATCTCATTTTTGCAGTTGGCTAAGTTGACCGTCGTGGGCTGCCCCGACCACAACACGGAACTCACAAACAAGGTCATCAAATTCTACGTCCTAACCAGGCTGCATTTTCTTGTGAAAACTCAGAATGCCAGCCAAGGTGACAAGCGTAAGAAGATGAAGATGCTAAAATTAAGAAGAGTGCTGTGAATCGAGTGGATTAGTTGCTTTTCCTCACTCTACTTTCAATGCAGCCTTTGTATTAGTTGTGTAATTATGTTCAAAAGTGATCACCATAGTTGAAAATGTATGAACATGACTGACTTTTTTTTCTTTCTTTTATTAGTTAAAGTGATGTGCTGCAGTCGCAGATACAGACGCTTTCTGTTTACGTGCAGTTATTGATTTCTTGTCAGTTGTTCGGATTGGAAAAATAAATCGTTTTTTATGCTTTGTGTACTCATGCAAACAGCGGGTATGGTCTCTTCCTTGTATTTTATCGAAACTAACGTCGAGTGCAAAACGGGAAGTGTGGAGTAGAGCATGGAAGTCGGAAGCGAGGGATCAGTGCCGTTCGGGAATGCATCGGTCATGCGTATCGGAATAGAACACTTCGACGTGCTCAGTACGAGTTCCGAAGTATATGCCACTTAAGGCCACTTGCGTGCTTAGTAAAATTAGACTTGCGCGTGCGGCGAACTTCTAATTTGCGCTTCCGCCGCGCGCCCAGCCGTAGAGCGAGCGGCCGAGCGGGCATCGAACTACGACAAGCAGCGCCACCATGCGCCAGGCATGAAACGGCGCATCCCTTTTGACCGGCCCTTGGCGTCACCTCCCCCTTCTAGCCACCATAGTTGTAGTGACGTTGACCACGTGAACGGAGTAGGCGGCTGTTTTGAAGAAGTTCGGGGCGCCCGGTTCGTTGTTAAGCAGCTAGAGCCGAACACGAAGGGGACCTAGTGAGAGGCTACTAGTGAAATTGAACACATCTGTGCGGTGTCAGCGGCAGCTTCAAACAGTTGTTGAGGTAAGACGGAGGCAGCTGGATAGCGGGATTAGGGTTGAACGTAGGGCTGTCGGGCTCTCGGTCCTATGGTCGGGCGGGCGATGTCTAAGGAGGCTAGGAAAACCACGAGCGAGAGTGAGCTGGTGCAGTGCGAAGAATGCAAGCGCTGGTGCTACTTAAATGAGACAGCATTCACGAGTTTAGCCGAAGGGCAGAAGGCGAGCTTTGTGTGCAGGCTGTGCGATGCACTGAAGGCGGCCGTGCAGCGCACGGAGGCTAGCATCGAGGGGCTTCAGGGGGAGCTTAGGACGGAAGGGTAGCAGAGAATAGAACTCCAAAAACAGTTCGGAGCGTCGCGTGAGCGGGAGGAGGCTACCGACAGAGCAAATGAAGGGCGACCTTCGAAAAGAACGGGAAGGGCGGACCGAGCTCGAGCAGCGGGTAAACGAGCTGATGGCGCTTTGCCCCGGCCCCGAGCAGTGTGAGACGGAAGGCATGGGTAGCGGAGAAGGTGACAGGCGGGAAGGAACAAGTGAGAAGAGAGGTCAGGGGGCCGCAGTGTCTGGCCACAGCACGGAGGCCCCGAGAATATACAGCTCGGTGGCGCGACAGTCTTCGAGCAGGGCAGGAACACAGGACAGACGGCAAAGAGAGAAACAGGTGAAGCAAACAGGTGCACCATCACAAACAGGAAGCCATAGATTGGAGCGTAGAAAGGTCCTGGTGGTGGGGGACTCTAACGTGACCAGGGTTAGGGATGGCGTCTTCAAGACAGTGAAGGAAGATGGGAGAGTGAGGGTGGAGGGCCAGTCAGGGAAGGGCATGGTGGATGCACTGGCCAAAGCTCAGGAGGTTGTAGAGGACAGCATGGAGGGCGAAAATCTCGTCATTATTCATGCTGGGCTCAATGATGTGTTGAAGGGCAAGGATCAGAACATTCAAAGACAGAGGATGGGATGCGTAAGCTCTGAGAAGCCTCTGGGAGTGTGCATGTCACCATATGGACAGTCCCAGAGGTCTGGGGGCAGTCTCGTCGGATTGAAAGGTGGGTAGTGGAGGCCAACTGTGTGATCAAGGGTATGAGCCGGCAACTCGAATACAACGTAATGGAGGTGAACCAAGATGTGTACGAGCCCGGCATTCACCCCTTTGCACAGGATGGCATTCACTACAGTGGTGCGACGGGCAGGAGGGTTGGTAATAGGATGGGTCGTTAAGCCACAGTTTCTTTAGGGGGGCCCAGAGCTCTGAAGCCAACAGTGTAGCCGAAGACGGTTCTAAAGGGGCACAAATATTCGAGCCACACAGAGTCCATGGGAGAAAAAATGGACGTAAGCACAAGGGCCGAGCTAAGTCAGACATAGGCTATATTAACATGCAGGGTGGTAGGAACAGGTTGAAGTGGGAAGATATAGAAGAACAGCTAAGGGAAGAGAGGACGGTGGTTTACGGTTTTGTAGAAACACATCTCTGGGACATGGAACAACCTCCGAACAATCCGGACTACGCGTGGGAATATTGTAATAGAACAGAAGGCAGCAGAAAGGGGGGTCTTATTGGGGCATTCATTCATAAAAGTACAGACTGGCAAAGGGTCAAGCAGGAGTGCAAGGAACATTTATGGCTAAAAGGGAAAGTGGCAGGTCAAATGACACTCCTTGGTTTCATGTACTTGTGGACGGGAGCAAAGGTCAGAGAGTAAAACCAGGAAATGGTAGAGTGTATATTAAAGGACATTCAGGAGTTAGGAAGAGAGTGCAAGATAATTATACTAGGAGATACGAATGCACACATAGAAGATATAGATGGGTATACCGACCCGACAGGCAAAATGATCATGGATATGTGTGAAAGGCTTGATTTGATCATTTGCAACAGTACCGAGAAGTGTGAAGGGCAAATAACATGGGAGGTAGGAAGGCTGCAGTCAACGATAGATTACGCACTGATGTAACATAGGATGTATGATAAGCTCAGGGGAATGCACATAGATGAAGGTGGCTCCAGAAGTCTGGGTAGTGATCACAAACGTATCAAGCTAAGATTTGGAGGAGCAGCGAAAGTGGGAAGGAGACAAGATGAGCAACTGCAGGAAAAAATTTTCATTCAGAAAGGCAAATAGACACTGCTACTAAACAAATTGAGAAAGTAATCACTGAGGATAATAAAACCGTATGGACATACACAAATCTAATTAGACTGTTTGGGCTAGAGCTTGCTAACGCACGTGACAAGTCACCCCGGAAAAGAGACTACAAGCCTAAGAGTTGGTGGGATGAGGAAGTTAAGAGAGCCATATCAAAACGCCAGGAAGCCTCTAGGGAACACAGACATGCTAAGCAGTAGGGTAAACCGACAGATGATGTTGAAAGAAAATGGGACTTCTTTCTAAGCTCTAGAAGGGAAGCATCCCTCCTGATCAATGAAAAGATTAGAAGAAAGGGTGCTCAGTGGCTGGCATAAGTTTATAAAAAGGACAGAAAGGCAGCTGCGAAATTTTGGAATCATTTAAACTACCTAAGAAATGAAACAAGCCAAGAGAAGAGGTTGATAACTACAACTCAAGGTGCTAAGCTAAAAGGGGACGAAGCTATTGAATATATAAGAACAAGGGTGACAGAAAAATTTCAACAAAGTGCATTATGCACCACAATAGGCAAGAATGAATCAAGTGGCGCAATGGCTTCATTTTCACACCGAGAGCGAGAAAGGGCTGAGAAGAGGGTTCCAAGTAGTACACCAACAGGCCGAGATGGCATTTCAATTATGCTGATAAAGACATTGGGTCCGAAGTCTAAACAGACTTTGAGAGAGGTAGTGAGCAGAACAATAATCGATGGTGAAATCCCCTAAAAGAAATTTATAAAAGTAACAAAGTAGTTATAAAGTGGGAAAAACAGGTATCCAAGCCCACAGAGGTGAAACGGGGGCTTAGGCAGGGGTGTCCTCTGTCACCCTTGTTATTCATAATGTACCTACAAGGATTGGAGGCCAAATTAGAGGGAAGTGGACTTGGCTTCAACCTCTCTTTCGTCAAACAAGAAAAATAGTGCTAATGGAAAATAGTGCAAACAAGAAAATATAATGCTAATGGCCGACAACAAGGAAGATTTGCAGAGATTGATGGACATCTGCAGTAATGAGTGAGATAGGTTAGATTTCAGATTCCGTAAGGAAAAATCAGTGGTCATGATCTTTAATGATAATGAAGGTTGTGAGCTTAGGATACAGGAAGTCACACTGGAGATGACAGATAAATACAAATATCTGGGCGTATGGATAAACAATAGGACCGAGTACCTGAGGGAACACGAAATATACGTGACGCCTAAAGGTAACAAGAATGCAGCAGTGATGAAAAATAGGGCACTGAGTAATTACAAGAGGTATGATGATGTGAGAGGAATATGGAAAGGTGTCATGATTCTTGGGCTTACGTTTGGCAATGCGGTCTTGTGCATGAGATCAGGAGTTCAAGCAAGATTAGAAATTAAAAAATGTGGAATAGGTAGGCTTGCTTTAGGAGCTCACGGGAATACACCAAATCAGGGAGTACAAGGTGATATAAGATGGACATCATTTGAGGGCTGGGAAGCTAGCAGCAAGATAAAGTTTGAGAAGCGATTGAGAGAAATGGGGGAGGAGCATTGGGCTAGGAAGGTTTTTAGTTACTTGTACATGAGGAATGTCGATACAAAATGGAGGAAGCGAACCAAGAAATTGACTGGTAAATACTGGTAAAAAGCAGCAGAAGGCCAAACCAAAAGGAACTATCGGTTAACGAAAAAGTGAAGGAAGCTGAGACTGACATGTGGAGAATTGGTATGATTAAGAAGTCCGTACTAAAGATATATCAAACTTTTAAGCAGGAAATTGCCAAGGAAAGGATCTATGATAATACTCGGGGTAGTTCTCTACTGTTTGAGGCCAGGACGGGAGTTTGCGAACCAAGACATATCGGGCCAAATACGAAGGGGTAGACACGGTATGCATAGCATGTGGAGAGGAGGAGGAAATTGCCGAACACTTGATAATGTTCTGTAAAGGGCTTCACCCTATAGTTCAGGATGATGGCGCAGAGTTTTTCAAAGCACTGGGGTTGAGGGACAGAGAGGGCAAAATAGACTTTAAGCGGGTAGAATTAACTAGAAGAAGGTTATCTGATTGGTGGCTAAAGTCAAGGCACGGGTGAAAACTAAACCCTTTACTGCAAAGTACCAGTCCTCAACTTCACAATTTAAAGGGAAAAAAAGATAAATCTAGTGGTTAGTTCACTAAGTATTACGGGTAGTTGGCGTGAGCCGCCCCCCGATCTAAAGGGTACAGCCACATCCATCCATCCATCCATCGCTGGCCATATCGCTGATCGGCCGTGAATGAGTCGCGACGTGGCCATAGATTTCCAGTTTCGATGATGTCTGCCACACATACCGATGGTGGCAAAGGAGCTAATGGCGCCGCCGTGTAGTGGGGTGGATTGGTAGGTAGATGAGGAATGGTTTCGTCAACTCCACCACCTTGTCGCTGCAGCTCTTCACACACTATTGCCCGAATAGTAGCGGCAAGGTCGGTGGGCGGGCTCATGTCGACCCTGGCAACCGTTGTCACATTTGCCAGCCTACCAAATTTCGAGGCAATGGAACGAGTCTTCATTTTTTCAAACGTGCGGCAGTGATGATGGATAACGGAGACAGAGGTGAGGTCATCCCTGCCTATCAGAAAATTGTAAACGTCTTCCGCTATGCCTTTCAAGAGGTGTTCGACCCTGTCTTCTTCAGACATCCGCGGGTTTATAATCTTGCAAAGCTTAAGAATGTCCCCTATATAAGCAGTGCTCGTTTCTCCAGGAGTCTAAGCTCTTCGAGCAAGAGTCCGCTTTGCGCTTTTTTTTTTTTGAGTCGGAGTCACCAAAACACTTCAGTTCTTGAGCAAAAAGAGCCTATATTGTCAAAGACTCTTCGTGATTTTCATACCACATCAGTGCAGTGTCCGTGAGAAACAGCGCGACGTTATCCAGCTGACCGATAGAGCTCCAGGCGCTGTACCAGCTCACTCTTGTATTTCGTTAGCCACGCGTCCACATCTCTCCTGCCATTCCCGCGAACGGGCGGGGTTTCATGCCTAGGTGTAGCCAGCGTAGACCTGCATGAAGTTGAGGCGGTTGATTCCTGACCTTCGCTCTGGGCTATGATGACTGTTGTCGGTGGCATACCAGCAAGACGACGGCTCCAGTGAACTCCGAACAGCTGTGACTCCGTGGTACAACGATGTGCCGTACCCAGCACCTTCACCACTCTGTTACGTCTACAAGAGGGCTTTATTCGGAGCTGACGTAACGGTTGACTCGACGGTATACAGCAGTGAACACGCACCGCTAGCTCTTGCCTTTGTTCGTTTATTTGTTTCCCTTGACTCATGGCTCTCACCCACTCAGGTGGATTGGCCAAGAAAGCGTAGTGCATTTTTACTGTGAGCATTATAACTATGTGTAATGAATTTGTATTATAATATGACTAATGTAAGGAAAACGACATATAAAGAGAGCAACGAAAAAAAATAATGGAAAAGCCAAGTTGAGAAATTTTGAGATTTCAGGCGTGATTACCTCTCGGCTGCGTTTACTTCACCTCAAAACTTAATTTTTTTTTGTAATAAATAATAAATATTTAATTAAAGATCACAAAGGTATATGTTTGAATGCCTGAATATAATCGCAAACGGCATTGAAAGCATCCCTGTGGCAATGTCCCAAAACTGAGGCACCAAAGCTTAGTGCAGTTTCCGCCGTCAATCTAACACCTATTTTCATAAATTGAATAACTACAAGCCTTTTTCTAAGTATATTGTATCGGCGACAATACAAAAAAATATTGTTCTATTGATTCCATTTCTCTGCAGAATGCGCAGAGGGGTATAACACCTATTTTCATAAATTGAATAACTACAAGCCTTTTTCTAAGTATATCGTATCGGCGACAATACAAAAAAACATTGTTCTATTGATTCCATTTCTCCGCAGAATGCGCAGAGGGGTGATATTGTCTGACCAGCTCTGTGCATATACAGGTTTAGGGGGGGGGGGCACACGACATTGGTATTTAGTAATTAAAACTTCGAGCTTTCTGGACTGGCTCCAGTGGGGTCGCCAAGGAAACTTGAGGTGGTTATATTCTGTCCATGTAGTTACTTTTTGTATCATATCAGTGCAGATTGCTGATTTTCGATATCTTATTGCTGTAATATATTCAACATCTGGCAGTATGAATAAAATTGGGCCATTAAGTGCGGCTCGTGCTAAGGAATCGGCCAGTTCAATTAATCTTAATCCACAGTGTCCCGGAACCCATAGTAACCTCGGGAGTCTCAACTGCGGTGGTACTAATGTTCTGGATGTCCTTAGAATACAATAGTTCTCAGAAGCTGTCAGAGCTGCACAAACTGAAAGAGAATCTGTCGTTATGACTGCGTTGTTTTAATTTGGCGGAAGTTTTTGAAGAGCTAAAATCATCGCGACGAGCTCCGCTTCAAAAACTGGAGTAAAATCAGGCAGTATCAGTGAGAAGAACCAGCCAAGCGAATCAGAGGCAATGCCTACACCTTCCTTTTAATTATTTACTGAAGCATCTGTGACTTTTTTTTATTTTTAGTTTCTGCACACTCCAAGTAATCTAATAATATGTTATATAAAAATTTGAGAGATCGTAACTTGGTGTTTCGGGGAAAAATATCATCACATTGAATTCTAACATGACAATTCGAGTCATTAGTCTCAATTACATTTTTAACATTCACATTTATACTTTGTAGATTCTTTTGTACAAACATTATCTGGGGTGTGTAAAATTGTGGCCAATGAGCGAGAAAGAAGGCGTCTGGGTTTGCGATAAAAGCATCTTGAGATCTTCTTGCCGGTAAGCTATAAAATTTTAAAAATGCTTGTACTGCCAAAATGCGAAATCGACAAAGTAGTGTAGGCAGGCGCGCTTCCTGGCACAGTACGTTGTTAGCCACAAACCTAAATAGTCCCAGACACATTCGCAATGCTTCTCGCTCCAAGACAACTAGAGGTTTTGTTTTATAAGCAGGGCCACCCGAGAATAGTATACGTCCGAATTCCATGATGGGGCGCATGTACATCTTGTACAACATTATCAAGGTGTGCCTCTGTAACCGATATTTCCGGTTACATAGCTTGTGAAGTAAGCCTGAAGCCTGTTGTGCCTTGGTAGTTATATACTCAATGTGTGGACTCCAGTTAACTTTGTCTTTATAAATGATTCCCAAATATATTATAGAGTCTACTTGCTGGATGGGTTCTTGTTTATATAGAATTGAAATTGGGTCTACAAGCGGAAATACCAAGAGCGCACTTTTGCTGACATTTAACGATAATGAAATCGACTGCAACCAAATTTCTAACATGTTAATATATCTTTGTAATTTAAGTTGTAGTGAGTAAATATCACAGTCAGCAGCAAAGAATGCGATGTCATCAGCATAAACGTAGACAGAAACTTCTTGGTCTGTCGGAATTGTGCTCATTAAAACATTAATTAACACTGAAGATAAGACTGCTCCCTGGGGAACTCCGTACGTTTGTTCAAATCTAGATGAGGAATAAGTATCCCTGATGCAGTAGAATTCTCTTGATTTTAAAAATTCTGCCACCCACTCAATAAAATATTGTGGAAAATTCAATCTCTTTAGCGTATTTAACAAAATGAAGTGCTCCACACTGTCATACGCCTTGGCTATGTCAAGCCTTGCTAAACCAGCGTATTGTCTTCTTTTTCAAGCGAGCTGTATTCGGCTCTCTAAATCAGCATGGACACACCAAATAGAGAAATCACTACGAAAGCCGATTTGGTTCGGTTTTATTACTAAATTTTCGGCCATCCAGATACTTACTCGAATATGTAGGATTCTCTCTAGTAATGATTGATTGATATGTGGGGTTTAACGTCCCAAAACCACTCTATGATTATGAGAGACGCCGTAGTGGAGGGCTCCGGAAATTTAGACCACCTGGGGTTCTTTAACGTGCACCCAAATCTGAGCACACGGGCCTACAACATTTCCGCCTCCATCGGAAATGCAGCCGCCGCAGCCGGGATTCGAACCCGCGCCCTGCGGGTCAGCAGCCGAGTACCTTAGCCACTAGACCACCGCGGCGGGGCGATTCTCTCTAGTAGTTTGACCATTTTAGATGTTAGAGAAATGGGTCTGATATTATCGACTGTTAATCCTATACCTGGATTTTTTAGTATAGGAATGACCTTTGCTATCCTCCAATTTTGCGACACCCATGAATTTTTTTAAAGAGTAGTTGATCACATTGGCGACGTGACTAGGCGATAAATTGAACAGAATTTGAATCCATATGATTCCATTTGGGCCAGGAGACGCACAGGGTAAATGTTTAATCACATTGGATACGTCAGTCTGTGTCATTTCGTCAAAGTCAGACTTTGTCGTAGACTTCTGCCAGTTGTTTGGCACGACAGAGGTAACTCTGCTTTCCAGAGCTTTACTGATTGTCTCTAAGGTTGTGGTCATTTCCTGCGCCGACAGATTATCACAAGCTGCATTAACTGGTGATGGCAAGATTTTCCAAGCTCTCATATATCGTAACAGTGCTTTCATATTGTCACGGGCTAAGTAGATGCCTGAGGATGACGACGACGAAGTGCTGTGGGGAACGTGCTCGGACGGCAGCAACGTTGTACGCATTTGCTCGCCAGTATATTCATTGTGTATACTTTATTCCCCGTAACATCATTGGTGGAAGGTGCTGCGCTTACAAGAGTAGACTTTTTTCGTATCCTATAAATCCGGACAACTTCACAAAGATACCGACTGCTTGTGCTGTTACCCAGTCGATCACCCCAACATGATGGAAGATGGACAAGAGGTCCTCGTTCTTTCAATTACCGACTTCACCGACATAGCTGCTGAACAACACCGCGACCCCTCTTTGCATGCTATTATCAATGGTCTGCACTGCCCTCACCCTGACCACTCTTTACAACTGTTCGTTCTTCACAACGACATCTTGCATTGCTACAACGCCCGCCCAGATGGTGCTGAGCTTTTACTCGTTGTTCCTGCGCATCTTCGCTCAGACGTTTTGGCCCAGCACCATGATGCCCCCTCCGCTGGACACCTAGGGGTGTCACGCACGTATGACCGCGTTCGCCGCAGATTCTTTTGGCCTGGCCTCTACCGTTCTGTGCGACAATACGTTGCGGCATGCGACCTCTGCCAGCGCCACAAAACACCTGCTCTGAGACCTGCTGGTACCCTCTAGCCCATTGAAGTACCAGATGAGCCATTTTTCCGAGTCGGCCTCGATCTTCTAGGACCTTTTCCCGTGTCGGCCATTGGTAATAAGTGGATTGCTATTGCTACCGACTACGCAAGGCGGTATGCCGTTACACGCGCCCTCCCCACCAGCTTCGCTACTGATGTAGCCGATTTCCTTCTTCATGACATCATTCTGCATCATGGTGCTCCTCGTCAGTTGATCACCGACCGCGGCCGCTGTTTTCTATCTAAAGTAGTCGACGAGCTCCTGCGATCCTGCTCTACCCACCACAAGTTTACTACAGCGTACCACCCGCAAACCAACGGCCTCAGGGAACGCCTCAACCGTACCATGACAAATATGTTAGCGATGCACGTATCCAAGGATCACAAAGATTGGGACATTCACTTACCTTTTGTTACCTTTGCATACAACAGTTTACATCACGATACAGCTGGATTTTCACCTTTTTACCTACTGTTTGGTTATGACCCGCCTTTGCCCATGGACACCATGCTCCAATCTGACGCCCCCTCATTGACTGCTTGTGCTCTTGATGCCCTGGCCCGAGCTGACATCGCCCACCAAGTCGCCCGGGATCGGTTATGTGCCTCGCAGCTTAACCAAAAGAGTGCTTACGTTCGCTGGCACCACGACGTACAGTACTCTCCGGGGTCGCTCGTCTTGCTGTGGCTATCATCGCGTCGTGTTGGTCTCTTCGAAAAACTGATGTACCGTTACATTGACCCCTACCGTGTCATACGCAAGGTCACCAGCGTGACCTATGAGATAGCTCCACTCCATACGTCAGTACCAGCTTCAGTCCCGACTGATATAGTGCACGTCTCACGGCTTAAAGCATACTACTCACGCCCCAAGAATTGATTGCACCGGGACGGTGCTTCTGCCGCCGCCGGGTAATGTCACGAGCTAAGTAGATGCCTGAGGATGACGACGACGAAGTGCTGAGGGGAACGTGCTCGAACTGCAGCAGCATTGTACGCATTTGCTCGCCAGTATATTCACTGTGTATACTTTATTCCCCGTAACATCTTCGTTTAGGCTTCGACAAGTATTCATAATGTCTTCTGTCATACTCTTGTTTAGCTTGAGCTACCGTTCTCTTAAAGCCCGCTGCAATGAATTTTTAACCGGCCCAGTTTTGGGGGGATTGATCATGTTTTGAGAGCTAATTCCAAGCTACCTGACGTCGTCGGTGCTCTCTTGTACATTCATCATTCTACCAACGGCCATATGCCCTTTTTGTGGATTCAACAGTAAATTCCGCTCTTTTGTAAGCTCTTTTAATGATTGCGTTTATCTTCAGTGCTTTTGTATCATCATTTTCTTCCGAGTGAAAAGCCAATGCTGACTTCAGATCATTCTTAAATTTAGCGTAATTTACAAATACTCGTACACTTTAACAAGATGAAATTGTCGGGCAAAAAATTTCAAAACTTATCGGTAAGTGGTCACTGTTGGTTCCACAGTCCAGCGCTTTCCAAGAAGAAGTAGTAATAGTTGAACTGACAAAACTTAAATATAAGGCCGACCTGGAGTGATTACGAATAAATGTGGGGTTCTGACGTTGAGGCACGTCAGGTCATTAGCCAATGTCCACTCCCACAAGCATTTTTCACTTAGATTCATTCTAAAACCCCAAATCGCGAGGTGGGAATTAAAGCCTACAACTAAGACTTTGTCCTTGCACCACGACCTTGTAGCTAAATCCAAACTTTGTGCGTCTTGAACTCTATCCGGAAAATACATATTAACTAGGGTGAAAGGACTACAGTTGGCTAATGTAATGTCTACTGCCAAAATTTCACATTCTGGTGACATATGTTTGTATGAACATTTGACTTTCATACTAATTCTATTATTAATAAAGAAAGCTAGACCTCCACCTCTCGATGAACGATCTAGTCGAAAGGACCAGAAGTTATTTAACTGGAACAAATTATGTGCAGATAGCCATGTCTCTTGTAATGCTATAATATCAGGAGCGAATTTACAAGTCAAGTATACCAAATCCGTAGATGCAGAATAAATTGATCGGCAGTTCCAATGGAGAATCTTGAGCGACCCTATGGTTTCGAAAGAGCTGCTTTCGCTACAGCTTCATGTAGAATGCTTTCTTTAAAAAAATCTCTTTGAAAGGCCCTCCTTTTCCTTCAGATACTTTTTGTTCTTTGTCTGTTTTGATGAGTTAGTTCTCCTTGACAGAGGGGATCTAGATCGTTTCAGGGGCCTAGGGTCCAAATCCATGTCATCTGAATCTATTGTATCTGCATCTTTGTCTTCACTTTGGCTCTGTATATCTACTGCAGAGGATGCTGAAGACGGAGCTCCTGCCACCAACGGAACGTCGTCTTCTTCTGCCACCACCCTGTTCCCAGCTGCACAGGTGCACATACCTAAATTACATATGTGGTAACAATATTAAAAAGTGCCAATTGTATATATAGCCCGTCTGTTAATCTGTGTAAATTCATTGTAACAAGTTCTCAATATGTATCAACAGTTTAAATTGTGCTGCTTTCCAAATGTTCTATTGGCGTAACGCCAATGGAAGCCAGCAAATTTATTACGATGTTTTGTATTATAAGTGTAGTTCTATTATTGAGTGTCAAAAGTGTAGGCAGGCAGTGATCAATCTTCTTTATATATATATATATATATATATATATATATATATTGTAATGAATATGAATGACGGATGCTCTGCTGTTACTGAAGAAGAGGATGATGATGATGATCGATAGCTGTAGTAGTAGCACGTTGCTCCCTGGTAGCCAAACCTGCCTCATAAAGCACCTTTCGCCATGCTGCATCTGAAATTTTCTCGGCGTACACCACCTGTATTTTGAGTGGTGGAGGAGCCGGGGTTCCCATCAACCTGGAACTTCGCAATCGGACGCTACCCTCACCGTTCACCATGACTGCTCCTGGCCCTTCTCAAGCTGCCTTCCCAACGACAGTCTACTGTACTGGCGTGCCTCGGCAATGCGACCAACCAATTTTCGCGGCAATGACGAACAAGACGTCGAGGACTGGCTCGTTGAGTACGATATTGCAAGCGCTTCCAACAAATGCAACTCCTGTGACCAGCTCACGAACATGCGCTTTTACCTCGCTGATGTGGCCAGCCTCTGATTCAAGAACCACGAAGGCAAAATCACCAACTGGTCAGCCTTCGAGACCACCATCGCCGCGGTCTTCGGTTGTCCCGCCGTGCGCCGGCTTCGCGCGGAACAGCGTCTTCGTAGTCGAGTCCAGCGCAGGGACGAGACCTTTACAAGTTACATTGAAGATGACTTGTCTCTTTGCAAGCACGTCGATGAATCTCTAACCGAACGCGACAAAATCAAGCACATCATCAAAGGAGTTGACGACAATACCTTCCAGATGCTCATTGCTAGAAATCCACAGACCGTCACCGGCGTTGTCCAGCTCTATCAGGAGTTATACGAGTCGCGTAAGCAGCGTGTCTTGACCGCTCAGAGCCGCTGAAGATACAGCTGAAGTTTCCGCCCTCGTGCACGACGTCGCTGCTGATCACACCGTCGTACTGCCCCACATCAAACAATTCATTCGTGAACAAGTTGCACGTCAACTTTCTCTTGTGGCTGAAGCATCCGAGCCAGTGACCTTGTTAGACCCACGTCTACGCCAGGTCATTGAGACACAGGTCACGCAGGCACTGCCTTCATTGCCATCTGTCTCTACGCTGCCGTCGTTGCTAGACCACCAGCCTCACCTGTCTCTGGCGCTTACCAAGGCACCGGGTCCTTCTACCCTACGAGGCTGCCTACATACACGGCACCCCATCCTACTTCGCCCCCTGCACCTTCTGTCATCAACCCATGGCGCACCTTCGATAATCAACCCATCTGTTTTGCATGCGGTTTTGTGGGACATATAGCACTCTACTGTCGCCATCCCAACTTCCAGCCTCTGGACCGTGGAAATTCTGTAAATTACCAGGCTACCCAGAATCCCCAGTGACTATCTTCCCCTATCGCCGACTCGTTGTCCCCACGATGCCCTGTCGACCCTCGCCGGTCATTACCGCCCCGTCGCCGATCTGTCTCCCCGATGCTTCGGCGCACGAGCCCCACTCGAGAGGAAAACTGACAGCCGCAGTTCCGGAGGCAAGAACTGCGTCGTCGAACTCTCTAAGACCTCTTCTTTGTCCGCCCAAGGAAATCGATGTGCTAGTAGAAGGTGTTGCTGTATGTGCACTTGTCGACACAGGTGCCGTCGTTACTGTAATTAGTGAAAAACTGTGTCGCAATTTGAGAAAAGTTACAACGCCGCTTATGAAACTTGCTCTGCGTACAGCCACCTCCCATTTTATCGCGCCGACAGCTCGGTACACAGTACATGTTCTTATTCCAGATGTTTGGTATGCTGTCAACTTTGTTCTTCCACGTTCATCTTACGACCTCATACTAGGATGGGATTTCTTTTCTACCCATCAGGCCCTCGTCGACTGCGCTCGTGATGAAATCATGTTGACGAATCTGTGCCTTGATATAAACCACCACAGTCCCTCGAAAAGTGGTTGCCCCAGCTGATGTCTGCATCGCCCCTTTGTCCGCCGTCCTAGTGCCCGTGTTTTCCCCTGCTGGCACTAACTCGACGCTCCTGTTCCAACCAACTATAGCTAGTGCGCACCACCGAGCCATCGTCCTCCCGTTTGCCGTCATCAACTTTTCCAATGGTTCGGCGGTATTTTACGCGTGCAACGTCTCTGCTTGTCCATACATGCTGCGAACATGCTGCTACGCAGCGAGTGTCTGGAGAGCCTCAAGACCTGGACATGGAATTCGGATCTCTAGCTGAACTGGCGGATGTGATGATGTGCTTTCCGCCCGCTGCTCCTGCACTGATGGGATGACCTCTACAATGACAAAAGTGCTATACGAAATATCCCCACATGAAATCCGTAATATAGTTAATTATTCACTGACAAATTCTCAGATTACGGCCGATCGGAAGCTTTCCAAAATCATTCCGATACTAAAAAAACAGGGAATGTTTACTCTGGATAACATACGGCCTATTTCATTAACGTCTAACCTGGTCTTGAAAAAGAAAAGTCTTGAATGCCCGTACAATGAATATATCAGTTAACATAGAATAATAAACCCCGGTCAAATTAGCTTTAAATCGGGATACTCCATTTGTTATGCACATGTAGATTTGGAAAGTCGCATACAGCTGGCTCAGCGTCGACATGCATACTGTGCGGTAGTGACTCTAGACTTTGCTAAAGCGCACAATAAAGTGGAGTATTCTATTCTAATCCAGCAGATGCAAGACTATTGCTTTCCAAAATATATAACATCATGGATTACAGAGTTTGTAAAAGACAGAGAATTTTATTGCTTTTTGGGTGGATGCTCTTCTAAAGGATATAAGCAGACATGAGGTGTATGTCAGGGCGCAGTGTTATCACCTGTTTTATCCAATATATTGCTAAGTTCCATTCCAACTCATCAGGATATTAAAATTTACGTGTATGCAGATGATATTGCTTTCTTTGCAACGAACAGTGATCTGCACTCATTGTATCAAGCATTACAAAATTACATGAACATGCTGCAAGCATGGCTTCGCAATATCCATATGTCTTTGAACATAAAAAAAGTGCACTTCTGCCATTCTATTTCAAGGATCCTCTCAACACTTCTCTGATGTATCGTAACCAGCTCATTCCCCAGGTCCATTCCCTGAAATACCTAAGCATCGTATATAATAGAATGTTAAATTGGAAAAGCCACATAGGCGAAGTTGGCTGTAAAGCGACACGTGCCTTAAAGTGGTTACGAAAATTGGGAAACAGAAAAACAGGACTGCAAAGAAGTTTATTCATAATGATTTACAAGATGTATGAGCGACCTATTATGGAATTCAGGTGCGTATTATTTTCTGGCAGCACGGCATATAAGATGAGACAGTTAATACTCTTAGAAAGAGAAACTTTGCGCTTGTGTCTTGAACTCCTTAAGTTTGTTGAAATTATGTTCTGTGTGTGGAAGTGCTACTTCCACCTTTGTTAACTCTGTTTAAAATACTTACAGTTCAAACTTTCTTTAAACTATACAATTCACCTGTGAGACAAGTCTTACATTCTTATTCAAGAACCAAGTTCATTCTTCGGAACACAATGATCAAGACTACACTCCCCTCAGATTAAGTTTGTTCAAGCGCTGTTAGAACCTCTGAATATAAATATCTATCAGATTACATCAAGTATGCCTAATACAAAACTTGAAATAGAATTTGATATTTTTCCCTCTAATGCGAAACAAATGCACCTTCGATATTTAAATAATCAGTTACAAGACTACTGGACTCATCTGTCCATAAACGAAATGATTGCAACGGATGCATCGTAATTAAATGAAGTAGGCATTTTCTGTACTTCCTTTGACTGGTCTTTTTCAGTTTTATTACCAGATTATATGCCTATATTCATTGCTGAATTATTTGCTTACTGATTTTTTCTCAGTATGTACTCCACTCTCTACAGCAAAATTAACATTAATGACCATGATTAGTAGTTTACAACCAGCAAACCTGAGAAAATTCCACTTGCTATGGGTACCTGGCGACAGTGGGATTTATCCGTATAAGATGGCAGACTCGTTAGCCAAAGTATCTTTAAGCGGACCACTCTTAGCTATTTTATTCAATTTCGCTTATATAACAGCACTCAGATATAGAAATGCTTGTTTCCACAAGGAAACAGACAAATTATCATTGGATAAAGTCTGAGACATCGTACATCTAAGATTTTGCTGGAATAAACAGTGGTGCGTATCTCGGCAGTTAGAAATTACAATCACCAAATTAAGTGCATAATTCTGCTCCTTAATTACTACTTACATAAAGCTGGACTCTCGGCATCTCCGTTATGGCTCTTTTGCAAGATATAGAAACAATAGCTAATTTGGTTGCGCCCTGGAATAGCTGACGACGTATTTCCACCCTCGAATAAAGTCTTTAGGAAAGACAGAGCTACAAGGGGTGGTGGGATAGCCGTCCTTGTGAAAGACACAATACAGACTACAATTATCGCAAGTGTCAATGAACTAGAGTGTGTATGCATCAGACTGTCTTGTTGGAGCCATAGCTTCATTTTATATGCCATATACAGATCCCCCGAGGCTACGTTTGAATGCACGGCAAAATTACGTGAACATATGTCCCAGTTTCGCAACCAGAAAATTTCATTAGCTGGTGATTTTACCTACCTTCTGTTGACTGGGAACGCTTTACGACGGGGCCCTTGAACAAAAAAGAGACGGAGGCTTTGTTCGACGTCATGCTTACTCATAACCTGATGCAAGTTGTGAAAGAGCCAACCCGTGCGCATGGGTCCAGTAGTTCCATTCTTGATTTGGTATTTATAAGCCGTGAACCAGAGCAGCACACTGTTTCCGTGGAACAGGGCTTGTCCGATCACAACTTGATTAGTGTATCCGTTTCCCTTACCAGATGCCCGAGCGATAAAAAATCATCGGTTCGTTGTTTCAAAGATTACTCATGAGCAGATGACGTATCTGTGATAGACTACATGGAATCGTGTTTTGCTGTATTTGATGCTGAAGATGTCAGAACAATGTGGAACCGATTTAAAGAAACGTGTCATCATTGCATAGGCAACTTTATTCCAAATAAACGTAAGAAGGTTCACAAACAAACTCCTTGGATTACGCGTGATATTATTCATTTAAAGCGAAAAGTAAAGCGATTACGGAAAAAGCAAGTGCAGACTAGTGCTCTTTCAACCCTCAAGGTCAGCCTTGCATGGGCTGTACGCTCCTCCAAAGATCGCTACTTTACGATACTGCTGCCAAATTTTATTAAAAAATGACCCAAGTAAATTCTGGAATTATATTGCCGACAAAAAGAAACCCATGACCGAAATAGCAATTGAGGGCGTGATTGTTACTGACCAGAAAGCGGTGGCTGAGCATTTTAATACATATTTTCGAAGTGTGTTTTCTGGTTCTAGTACATACGTGCCAAGCGGTAAAGTGTTCGATCCATCTGAAGCATCTTTTGTGTCTTACTCTGGCGTATTCGCGATGCTTTTAAACCTTAAGTCCAAAACATCGTGTAGGCTAGATGATCTACCAAATATGTTCCTAAAAAAATATGCTGAACATGTCGTAAAATTCCTGTATAAAATTTTTTGTGTTTCATTGTTGTCATCAAAACTACCAGGTGACTGGAAGGCCGCTCGCATTAAACCCGTATTCAAAAAAGGGGACAGTCTTTCTCCTCAAAATTACTGTCCTATATCTCTAACGTCATTTTGCTGTAAATTAATTGAACATATAATTGCCACCCAAATAGTAAATTTTTTGTACCAATATTCTATTTTGACACAATTTCAACACGGGTTCAGAAAGGAATATTCAACAGTTACACAATTGGTTACAGTAATCCACTCATTTGCACTAAATCTTTATAACAATAAGCAAACTGACAATTTTTTTAGATTTCAGTAAAGCGTTTGACAAAGTACCTCACCATAAACTGATTCAAAAACTTAAGCTGATTGGCCTTCCAGAGATTCTCATAAACTGGATTGCCGAATATCTGACTAACTGGTCAGTTTGTTGCCACTAATGACCACCGTTCACCATCTCTTCATGTCTCATCAGATGTGCTCCAGGGAAGTGCACTGGGGCCATTGCTTTTTCTCATTTATATCATCGATATTGTCAATGTCATAACACCTACAGTACAAATTAGATTATTTGTCGATGATTGTGTTTAAAACGAACTTAACACAAATCTTTCCAATATATATCAGTGGTGTAATAAATGGGGAATGACCCTCAACGTAGACAAAAGTGTCTGTATGCGTCTGACACGTAAAAAAAATCCGCTAGACTATATCTACCAACTAGGGCCGTCAACCCTGAGAGAGGTCACTAGCTATAAATATTTGAACTTGACCATGACTAACAATTTATCTTGGAACGTCCACATAGACAACGTATGTTCAGCTGCCCTCCGAAAACTCGGCTTTTTAAGACATAAACTGCGTAACTGCCCTCCAAATGTAAAGGTTCTTAGTTATTTTTATTTTGCAAGACCTAAACTAGAATACGCCAGCACAGTATGGGATTCTTACACTAAGTTTAATATTGATAAAATTGAGCGGGTTCAAAAGAAAGCAGCTCGTTTTATATACAACAAATACTTACCATCTGATTCACCCTCTGCACTAATGACTGCAAATGACATTCAGCCACTTGCTTCGGGCAGACTCAAACAACGGCGTGATTTCCTTTTCTTGTTACTTAACAATAAACTCGCCATTGATCCATCACCGTATCTATCTTTCCTATCAACTAGGCAGACCCGACATCACCATCCCAATTTGCTTACCCCATAATTCACGAGAACTGATGTCTTTATGTATTCTTTCTTTCCACGGACAGTGTCTGATTGGAGCAAATTATGTGATCCCCATTCATTGTGAATTAAGTAGAGTGAATTGCATTAGGTATGGTGCAAGTTATTCCTGTTTTTTTATGTGATGTGCCCTTCCTACTTGGACCATTTATGGTTTGCAGTATGTACTAAATAAATAAAGTAAGAATAAAATTCCTTTTTATTCTGTCACAGATATTCTTATCAAAGAAAAAGATACCTGATCGACCCAATTCAGAAGCTAGGTTTAAAAATAAACATGGCAGTAATTTTACCTTGTGGAGGGATTACATTAGGTTATAGCCACAGGGAGGTTTGTTCTGCTGTGTGTGTGCAGATAACAGTAACGAAAATGTTACGTTGCTAGTCTATTGTTAATATTTTCGGCTACGAGACTATCTGAATGCCTGGCCGCTAGCTCGTGTAGCATTTTCATACATCTATATGATTTGTTTTTGCTTTATACTGAAATTCCATGTAATGATTTCAAATGCATAACTAACTAACTTTAAGATCCCGCCGCCCGGTTCTTGGCCATGCCAGCAAAGCAAGAGGCTCACCATTAAGCCCAATCGACGCGCTTGGCAAGAACCCTGTTGCTCAGATCTCGATAAACCTTCTCTAGACACCAGGAGCGATGTGACAATATATACACTACACACTACTGGCTTACTGTCACTGAACTTCTAAAAAGCATTCCTTTTTTTTTTGTTCAAGAATGTTTAACTTCTTCATAGACAGTAATTAAATTTTCCTTGCATTAACTGCTGGTTTCATGGCCAAGTGGTATATGTGTTCTCTGGCCAAACCCCCGTGGTGCGTGGGAGCCACATATCAAAGAACAAGCAAGCAAGCAAGCTTCTCCCACCGTTCAGCTGCTTCCGGCGTTGGCGCCCAGTGTCCGATGAAAACATTGGAAGTGTACTTTTCGCTACCGTTTTCATTGACCTCGATAGACGCCAAGGAAGGAAACGCCAGCAAAAATGCTGGATGTAGTTGGGCCTTTGTGATGCCACACCGTGTTGTACGAACACCTGCGAAACAGCTCTATCGAAATGCTTGTCGCACTGAAGCAAGACGGGCTCGCGTACGTTCCCAGACACAGGAAAAACGTGCTGCTGTGTATGGGAGATGCCCTGCAGCCCGTGCTCACTACATTTCTTGTGGTTCTAGCCTTGCTTCGTATCGTATTCATTGCTTGGACCTTAATTGTGCTGAACTGTGAATTTGGTTTCATCACGCCCGCCTTGTGCACATTGCTCTTTAATTGGAGACTCTTCCAGTGTGCTCAGTTTATGAGAGGTTATGTTGGCGTGTCTCTCTTTTATTCGCAGGATAGCTTGGACATTTTTATTTGTTAGTTGGCTAACGTTAAGCTTGCAAGCAGACCTTCCTGCTTTCGTCACCAACTGGGTGAGAACAGCGATAAGTCCCTTCCTCAGTAATGAAGCTTCCCACATGGAAATTGTCATTTTCATTATCACACATCCATAACTGTTATATCATCTGCAATTAGCCAAACAGAATACAGCCAAGTTATGACGACACATCTAAAGCTATTGCACCACCCGCAATTAGCCTAACGAAATACGGGCCAATTACGCCGTATTACAACATTTTGCTTCTGGCGTAAACAAAAATCCGATCGGTGGCGGAAAATGCGTGGTCTCCTTGCTCTGGATAGATTCCTGTTTACAAGTGAAATATGTACCTAAAAAATACAACAAAATAATAATGTGCATCAGAGAGAAGCCACAGAGCAACTATACTCTATTATTGAATACAGAAAACAAGTAACAAAAAGACTGAGAAAGTGTAAAAAAATAAAAACCAGCAACACAAGGAATGAAAACTTGCTTTAAATAAGCATATATACTTCAAGAAAAAAAGTAACGAAGGGTTGGAGAACAAAATTACATCTAAAATTACAGTTTGCATATGGGCCCTTTTGCAGAATATTGCCAAGTTAATTCACTCAGCAATTGGCACTACTTGCTTGCCATGTCTCTATTTTTATCATATTGTCTAATTTGGTAAATTAACCCAATAGGGCAGCACAAAAGCGCAGAAACGTAGCGGGAGGGAAGGAAATTTTTCCTTTCCTTTTTGTACCATGGCTTTCGCTACCTTTAAAAAATAGAGGGACCATAGAGTTGCTGTATGTGCCAAGCATATACAGTTCCTCTATAATAATGCGCTTACCCCTCTCTCTCACACAGCATAGTAGTACGAACGAAGGCATGAGCCCGGCGGAGGCGAGGGCTCGCAAAGCGGCGGCAGCACCAGCAAGACTCTGATTCGAGAGGTCGCGAAGCTGAAGCGAGACACCAGCGCCAGCAAGCAGATCCAGGGGCTAGCTTGCGCAGCCGCGGCATGGCAGCGTGGGCAAGCGAACCCGGAAGCGACATGGAGTCTTGTTCACGGCGATGAATAAAGAGTACCTCTTTACAGAACTTATCGCTTAGTACTTAGGGTTCCCTTCATGGGGAGATGTGTGCAATGTTTTGCCGCTTCCCGGTCACGCAAAAAAATTTCACAAGTTTTTTTTTTAAATGAGATCATTTGAAGAATTTACTTCAGCAATAAGAAAGTACACATTTTTGAACTGCATTCAGGCAAAAAAGCCCAACCCTCAAAACACAGGTGTACAATTTCAGCACCAAGTCCTATCAAGGTTTCGTGCTTGTTGGCTACACACTGTCATCTCAACAGTCTGAAACACACAAAATGAAATCCCGCTCAATGCAAGACAAGAAAGAACGGGCTGCACGATGAAGAACAAGGCAGCCGTGCAGTGCAGCTGATGTGTCGGGGGCAAAAATGAGAAATGCCAGGACAGGTGCTCATGTTTTGTATTTTCAAACATTAAAGAGAATCTAGCCTTTGATTTTCTCAAAGATTCTTTGCTGCTATGTGTGCTTGCAAGTTGTGCAGACAAAGCCCACTTGACAGGTATGAGGAAAAGAAACTTTTTATTCATACATCTATGCTGGTAGAACAACCAATGGCCCGATGAGTGCTGCCTTATGTCAAGGAGAAATAGCTCACATGCACTCATCCCTATCGTCATGACTTGATGGGCTGGGCTCGAGCTTGATGAGATCATCAATTCGCAAGATGGTGATGGCTGCTTCAGTAGCAAACTTGAGAGACTTGATTTTGGACACGGTTGGCTCAAGCACGCCAGCCTTCTGGTTGTCACGCACTGTTCCCTCGTACAAGTCCAAGCCAACCCTGCAGAAACAAGTGCTGCATTAGAGATGATTGTTGCCCATTATTGGAAATATTCTTAATTATGATTAAAAAATGCCACAAAGGGGAGCTTTAAAATTATTTCTCTAAAGCAAAAATATGCACAACTTAGAATGAAAGCACACAAGTTACTTTTCAAAATTGTATACAGGCTAGTCATTCGATTGAAGGCATATTTGCCAGTACATGATAAATTGCTGGTTGATTCCACCAATGTGTGTAGTGTGACTGAACACTCGACTACTCAAAGCCATCGATAAACATGCTATCACTGAATGGAAAACCTGCATTGGTGAACGTGATGATCAATAAAATAACTACATTTGCAGGAAAAATGCAAACTAGCACCCCCCCTAAATGCAACAAGTGAATCAGCAAAAAAGGAAGCCCAAATCCATTTTTCAAAAGCTGGACTGGCAATACTTATACAGATGCAAACGAATTATCAAACACTCTTGAGACACTGCTATAGTGGCGCAACATATGGAGGTGCATTCTCCTGTAACATTGATTTTCACACACAATGACACATACAAGAATCTTGCCTATGTCCAGATTGCTATGCTGGACAAATGAAAAAATTTGCATCTCGGCCAAGCTTTCACATTTCTTGGCCTCTCTATATCTAAGTAGAAGGCACCAAAAAATACATTGTCTTCTACAGGTGCAGCTTACCGACACGTTTTTTCTAGGGCGAGATTACTCTGCCACACAAATCTCCTGAATACAGAGACAGCTCTGAGAAAGAGTGATGCTCAGCAAACAGTGATACAGTCGAACCCGCGTATATCGAACTCGCCAAAAAACGTTTATTAGTTCTATATATGGCATCATTCAATATAAGATTTGACACAAAGGCACATAGCAATAAATAAAAGTACTTTATTAATATGGTGGCTTACTTGTGTGCCCTGCTGTGCAACAAAATAGTCCCGGATTTTTTTTTTTATGTGTCAACGACTTCGCAGCCTGTGACAGCACTCACACCTCCACGTTGTCAACGAGTCGGAGCAGCTGAGGCCGCAACCTTCCACATTCAAGCAATAGCACCGGACAAACGCAAGTGCACTAATCACTTCAAAGGATGTAGGCAATGGGCCATCGTCGATTTCCTTATTGCTGTCGCTTGGGCTCGTGGTCCACACGACGTCTACAATGTAGTCCTCAACTTGCAGCTGACCCATGATGGCAACATCATGGTTCATAGTCCGTACCGACGAACTCGTTGAATGTCGATTTGTCGATAGCACCCAAGAACTCTGCCAGCTCGTTCCAAACTTCGGCAAAAACACGTGCGCTGTCTTCAGTGCTGTCAGAATTTTCGGTGTCATCACCAGGCATGGGGAAGCTGGCATGCCTAAAGCAGTTCTGGATGGTCTCCTTCGTGACATCTGCCCACGATCTACTCAATATAGGAATAGCTCCAAGCAAGTCGATCTTCAGCTCCCTGCCGACATGAAGGTTCTGCAGCAGCCTCTCCACCAGGCGCTTCCGATAGCCGGCTTTCATTGCGCGTATAACGCCTTGATCCAGTGGTTGCAGTACAGACGTAGTGTCCGTGGGCAAAAAACGCAGCTCGATGTTGCTGAAGGTCGTACTGCACTGGTGCAATAAACTATTGTCCACGAGCAGGCACACCTTGATTTTCGCCTACCAAATCATCAATTCACAACGATAGCCACCTTCCAAAAAGCTCCCCGGTCATCCACGCTTTTGTGTTCGCTCGGTAGTTGAGTGGAAGCGCAATTCGAAAACACCACGGTGCCGTGCTTTTCCAGATAACCAGAGGTCGAAGCTTTTTCGATCCATCTAAATTAGCTGCCAACAGCACGGACACACAATCTTTGTTTACCATGCCGCCACAAGTCTTGTCGCCACGACATGCAAGTGTCTTGTTTGGCAACATTTGCCGAAATAGAGCGGTTTCATCCACATTAAATATAATTTGGGCTGGATATCTTTCTGCGATATCTCGCCAATTTTCCTCGAGCCATTTGTCTACGCTGTCCAGGTCCACCGCTCTGTTTTCACCTGTAACAGCTTTGCCAACGATGTCGTGCCGTTCTTTGAACCGCTGAAGCCAGCCTGAACCGCCTTGGAAATCATTCCTGCCAAGCAGGAAAGCAATGTGCTTGGCTTTCTGCTCGATCATAGGGCTGGACAAAGGGATGTTTCGCGACCAAACGTTCACAAACCACTTGTAAACTGTCGCTTTAACATCTTCATACACAGCAGTGCGCACACGTCGGGTGCCACGGGCACCTGGTCTTTTGTCCGACTTGGCCCTGATGTCTGCTTCGTTCTTCAGGATAGTACTCAAGGTGCTCCCTGGAATTTCGTATGCGGCGGCGACGTCCTACTTTTTTTCACTGCGCTCGACCATGCACTATTTACTCACATAATCCTCGCACTTTTTCTGCCAGAAAACCGATGCAAAGTTGGCGGGTGCGAGAATTACGCGGGGAAAACTTTCCACGAAAACGCAGAGAGCGAAAAAGAAAACGAAGTGGCCGCATATCGGGATTCTCACACCAGCAACTTACAGCAAGTTTTAAGAAGTACTAAGTAGAATTTACCTCAACAATAAAAGCAGAGGTTCAACACTGTTGCGAACTGAACTCTCCTACTTCTACGTCCCCCTTTCCCCCCTTCGTGTTTCTGTCGATGGCTGAAGCGATAGCCATTCCCGCCCCCCTTTTCCCCCTCTCCCTGCTTCGTAGATGAAGCTACAAAAGAAGCTCGCGCGAAACAATAAACGTTTTTCACTCGTTGCCCTAGTCTGCGGTTGTCTGCGTATGCTGGCCGTGGCTGAGCGGCTAACTATGTAACAGTGGCGACGAAGTCGGTTTTCGCTACCCACGGTACCTGACGGACTACGAGTCCTGGCGTCAGACGAACGAGGAACGACCACGATGGCCTCCCTGCAGTTGCCGGATTACGACGAAACGAAAGATAAGTGGAAGCCTTACCTCGTCAGAGCAGAAGCGTATTTCGAGGCGAACAGTGTAACGGACCCGGCTAAGAAGCGAGCACTACTAGTTTCGGCGTTGTCTAGCAAGACGGTCGAGGTGCTAGCCGGCAGAGTAGCCCCGCGTGCACCAAATGAACTGACATACAAGGAAGTCGTTCAGAGCTTGAATGAGTATTATGACCCTAAGAAGCACGAGATAACGGAAAGCTATAAGTTCTTCAATCGCTCACAACTTCCAGGCGAAAGCGTTAGCGCATTTCTCGTTGCTATTCGCCGAATAGCAGACAACTGCAATTTCGGCACGTCTCTTGACCGCATGCTTCGGGATCGCATTGTCTGCGGCGTACGCTCCGTGGCACTGAGGAAACAGATGTTGGCGAAAAAGGATTTAACGCTAGAAGAAGCCGAAGCATTGGCACTGTCTGTCGAAGCAGCTGAAAATGGTGCCGAAAGCATGACCTCAGAAGCTACGCCCTTGCTTAAGCTACGCGCGTCCGAGGCCAACACTGTTAAAACATCTCCGACTCGGCACGCGGCACAGCATTGTGATAGATGCGGAAGCAGCAAACACGACGGCAACAGCTGTCGTTGGATTAGAGCAAGGTGTTATCGCTGCGGACGTCATGGGCATCTCGCAAAGATGTGCCGCACAACCGCCAGTAAGAGCCGCGTCGCAACGCATGCAGTGGAGGGAAGAGCTTTGACTCTCGAAGAAGCCGTAACTGAAGACGACGATAAGGACGAGACACATATATGGACCTTACTTTCGGCACGAAAAAGCCGCCTCGAGCCGCCGATAAGGCGCAGTTTTTCATGGAATGGCGTACAACTTACAATGGAAGTAGATACTGGCTCGCCTGTCTGCGTAATTTCCAAAAACGTGTTTGACAAGCATCGCGAACAGTGGCCAGCGCTTAAACCTTCTCAGGTGAAGTTGTCATGCTACGTTGGACCACTCCCAGTGATGGGGGAATTGCAACTTTGTGTGCAATACAGGGCCGTCTCGGTTTACTGCCGTCTTATTGTACTGAACTGCTCGGGACCTAACCTGTGTGGTCGGGATCTGATTTCCTTGCTCCACAGAGCGGGGGTTCCAGTTTTGCAGCCGTCGGCACAAGACTTGCTACACTCAACGCCAGAACCCGCTGGGGCAGTTCACAACATTGTCGACGACTACCACGACGTCTTCTCCAAGGATCTTGGCCTGATCAAGGGACCTCCAGCCACATTGCAGCTGAAAGAGGGAGCGGTGCCGAAATTCTGTAAGGCAAGATCCATACCTTACGCTCTAAGGGACAGGGTGACGCAAGAGCTGGACAGGCTGGTAGCCATCGGTGTACTTTCACCAGTCCAACATTCCGATTGGGCCACTCCCATCGTGCCGGTACTTAAGAAAGACGGAACTGTTAGAATTTGTGGTGACTTCAAAGCCACCCTAAATCCAGCCTGTACAGTTGAGCAGTACCCTCTCCCAGTGATTGAAGACATGTTTGCATCTCTAAACGGCGGGGAGTATTTTAGCATTCTTGATTTGCGAGATGCCTATAATCAAGTTCCTTTGGATGAAGCCGCAAGGAAGCTCTGCGTCATTAACACGCACAGAGGCTTGTTTTCGTATAATAGGCTTCCCTTCGGAATATCCTCTGCTCCGGCTATTTTTCAGAGAAAAATGGATGCAATACTGTCAGGTTTGCCAGGGGTTCAGGCTTACCTTGATGATGTACTGGTTTCGGAGGCTCGTGGCGATGGGAGTGAACGCCTGAAGAGTGTGTTGCAACGGTTCCGTGAACACGGAGTTAAGCTAAGGTCTGATAAGTGCAGCTTTAGACAGCCTTCTGTCACATATCTCGGCCATCGGATAGACAGAGAGGGTCTTCATCCCACAGAGAAAAATTTGGAAGCGATCGCTCAGGCACCTCGCCCACAGAACGTGGCGGAGCTGCGTTCCTTTTTAGGAATGCTGACGTTTTATGCCAAATTTCTTCCAAATATGTCCACTCTACTTTCTCCGCTCAACAAACTTTTGGAGAAGGGCACAGTATGGCAGTGGGGGCGGCAACAAGAAGCTGCTTTTGAGAAAGCAAAAGACAGCCTAATGCAAGCTCAGGTTCTTGTTCAATTTGACCCGTTGAAAGAGTTGAAGCTCGAATGTGATGCTTCCCCTTACGGTGTGGGCGCGGCGCTTTTTCACACGAGTAACGGCATGCCAAAACCCATTGGGTTCCGGTCCCGTACACTGACGGCCGCCGAGAAAAATTACTCTCAGCTGGAAAGAGAGGCCCTGGCTTTAGTGTTTGGCGTCACTAAGTTTCGTGATTACCTTTTAGGTCGCCAATTCACTCTCGTGACGGACCACCAGCCCCTCTTGAGCTTGTTGCAATCCGACCGCCCGACGCCACCCCTGGCTGCAACACGTATCCAGCGCTGGGCACTGTACTTGGGTGGCTACCGCTACAAGCTGCAATACACGCCGGGAAAACAGTTGCTCAACGCGGACGCCCTGAGCAGGCTGCCACTGCGGTCTACGGAGGCTGATGACGTGGGTGAGCCACCGGAATATGTCCTCGCTCTGGATAATTTTGACGATGGCGTTATCACAACACGGGAGCTACAGCAGCTATCGGCCACAGACCCCGCAGTAACGGCGGTAAAGAATTGTATATTACATGGCTGGCCCAAAAGTGCAAAACAGTTGGAGGAAACGATGCGGCCGTTTTTCGACCGCAAACTAGAACTGTCCGTAGCCCATGGTCTAGTGTATTGGGGGCATCGCGTAGTGATACCGGAAAAAGCGCGGGACCGTCTTTTGAAACTGTTGCACGAGACCCACCAAGGCTCGTCAGGAATGAAAGCAGTGGCAAGGTCAAAATTTTGGTGGCCCCGACTAGATCGCGATATTGAAGCGCTTTCAGCCGGCTGCACGAACTGTGCCCAAAACATGCCAATGCCGGCAGCGGCACCACCAGTAAACTGGCCGAAAACCAATGAAAAATGGTCGCGGCTACATGTCGATTTTGCCGGACCCATAGCAGGCAAGATGATTCTAGTTGCAGTAGATGCCCATACAAAGTGGATAGAAGCCGTGCCAGTAAAGCATGCCACCACAACAAGCACAATCACCTGTCTGCGCGCCATGTTCAGTCGATTCGGCGTCCCGCGAACCATTGTTTCGGATAATGGGACACAGTTTTCTAGCCAGGATTTTGCTACGTTCGTGGCAAAGAACAACATAATGCATCTGAAAACGGCGCCCTTTCATCCACAGTCTAATGGAGCGGCAGAACGAGCAGTGCGTACAATAAAGGATGGACTTCGGAAGATGAGGGAGGGTAATTTGGAGGACAACCTTGTGCGGCTCCTGTTCAACTACAGGAGAACACCACAGAAGACGGGAAAATCTCCGTCAGAATTGCTGCTAGGGTTCCAGTTACGTTCACGATTGGATGCGTGTTTTCCCTCCACTGTTGCAGACTCGCCGCCGGCATCAGATGACTGGGTGGTCCCCATGGAAAGCAACGTGTACGTGCGGAACTACGGTGTCGGAGAAAAGTGGACACCAGGGCGTGTGCAGTCCACTGCAGGATCCCGAATGGTGACCGTCCAAACTCCTCATTCTGTAGTCAGACGCCACGTTGACCAAGTGCGCCCTCGACAAGCATCGCAGTCCCCATCGCCGGGCTCTGCATCCTTATCAGAGTCTAACATGTCCATGCTGCCGAAACGATCGCCGGGGCCCTCAACTACAAGCTCCACCGTGCTGCCTCCAGAAGCGCTCACTACCGCAAGCCCCCACGACCATCCAGTGCCAACCATGCCACAGGCCGGTCCTACACAAGCGGCGACCCCAAGCGCGGAACCAGTGCTTCGGCGTTCTACCAGACAACGCAAGCCAGTACAACGGTTCCATTTTTAAGAAGAGAGAAGTGTTGCGAACTGAACTCTCCTACTTCTACGTCCCCCTTTCCCCCCCTTCGTGTTTCTGTCGATGGCTGAAGCGATAGCCATTCCCGCCCCCCTTTTCCCCCTCTCCCTGCTTCGTAGATGAAGCTACAAAAGAAGCTCGCGCGAAACAATAAACGTTTTTCACTCGTTGCCCTAGTCTGCGGTTGTCTGCGTATGCTGGCCGTGGCTGAGCGGCTAACTATGTAACAGTGTTGCGAACTGAACTCTCCTACTTCTACGTCCCCCTTTCCCCCCCTTCGTGTTTCTGTCGATGGCTGAAGCGATAGCCATTCCCGCCCCCCTTTTCCCCCTCTCCCTGCTTCGTAGATGAAGCTACAAAAGAAGCTCGCGCGAAACAATAAACGTTTTTCACTCGTTGCCAGATTTATTTGAGACACAAAAAGTGGAAGCAAACAGTCGAGAATTACAATACCATACGCGAAACTTGTGGGCGTTGCGGTAGCGGTCGGCGCTCAACAGGAGCCCTCAAAAGGTAAGCGTAGGACGTCAGTATTGGGCTGATGCCTATTTAACAGAATTGTCCGCAGTTTCCTTCTGAAGAAATAAACTTTACCATCAATCCCAGTTTTAGGCACACGGCAGGCCTAACGCGTCTTGGTGGCTTTCAGCTGCCGTCACCAGTAGCGAACACAAAACTCGTAGGCTCCGAAGGGCCTACCGGCGGCCCTGTTGCCGTTGTTTAGTGCATGATCTATCACTTGCATCTTGAAACAGCCGTGTGGCTTCATTATCGCCCCATAATGTGCCAAGATTACCGACACAACATACAAAACACGCCGCAACGCGCACTGGCCACTTCAGCTTGGCTTGGATTCGATTGAATATCCGTGCAATAACACGCTTGATGATTAAGAGATGGCACCTGCTATCATCATCAGTAGCTAGAACGAGCAGACGACATTATTGTGGCAGTTTTTGGGGGTGCGATAATTACTCGAGGAAAAAAAAAATCGTATTTTTCTTGGGCGATGTGGGGGGTGCGAGAATTATGCGAGTGCGAGGATTACACGAGTAAATACGGTATTTACGCTTTCGAGTTTAGCGGCGAACGGCAAATTCTGCCTCTTCGTGCAAGCCATGATGACAGTGCGCCAATACCGCTCACAGAGCACCAATAGGCAACACCACCAGCACAGACCACGCTGAATAAGGACTCAAGGAAAACAGGCAGCTGCAGGTACACAAGCATAAATAACAACAAAAAAAATGGCACTCACTTCTACCGCCTCTGCACCTCAGAGAAAGCCCGACAGCCTCTGATCGCCTGTCAGCGCTGCGAGCGCGCCAGGATCATTTCTTGCAAGGGGGTGTTCGCCCATGCACAACCGGGTCTAACTAACTTTTTCTAGGGTAGCGCCGGCAGTTTTTGCCGCCACCGCGAGGGAAAGCCAACTTGCCGAGGCACTTTTGAGGCACATGGAGTTTGATATATCAGTTGCCGTTGCTATTTTCGTTCGATAAAACAGTAACTTTTGCTATACAATCTCAATGTAAATTTACCATGTTTAGGAATTGTTCGACATACGAGAATTGTTCGACATACAGAGCACCAACAGGCAACACCACCAGCACAGACCACGCTGAATAAGGACTCAAGGAAAACAGGCAGCTGCAGGTACACAAGCATATACAAAAACAACAAAAAATGGCACTCACTTCTACCGCCTCTGCACCTCGGAGAAAGCCCAGCAGCCTCTGATCGCCTGTCAGCGCTGCGAGCGGGCCAGGATCATTTCTTGCAAGGGGGTGTTCGCCCATGCACAACCGGGTCTAATCAACTTTTTCTAGGGTGGCGCCGGCAGTTTTTGCCACCACCGCGAGGGAAAGCCAACTTGCTGATGCACTTTTGAAGCACATGGAGTTTGATATATCAGTTGTCGTTGCTATTTTTGTTCGATAAAACAGTAACTTTTGCTATACAATCTCAATGTAAATTTACCATGTTTAGGAATTGTTCGACATACGACATACGAGAATTGTTCGACATACAGAGCACCAACAGGCAACACCACCAGCACAGACCACGCTGAATAAGGACTCAAGGAAAACAGGCAGCTGCAGGTACACAAGCATATACAACAACAACAAAAAATGGCATTCGCTTCTACCGCCTCTGCACCTCGGAGAAAGCCCGACAGCCTCTGATCGCCTGTCAGCGCTGCGAGCGGGCCCGGATCATTTCTTGCAAGGGGGTGTTCGCCCATGCACAACCGGGTCTAATCAACTTTTTCTAGGGTGGCGCCGGCAGTTTTTGCCACCACCGCGAGGGAAAGCCAACTTGCTGATGCACTTTTGAAGCACATGGAGTTTGATATATCATTTGTCGTTGCTATTTTTGTTCGATAAATGAATCGATAAATAGATTTCAATGAAAATCGCTGGGTACATTCCTTTGCAGATTTCCGTCATTTATGACAAATTACAGGCTTGAGAGATGCACTGATTGTTCGCAAATGAATATTAAAGATTGGCTCGAAAAGCTCACCTCACTTGACAGAATTATTGGCAACACTGTCTTTGTGACGTCAAGTTCGGCATGTAAACAAGTGATGCAGCCGATGGCATCACTACTTTGGCCACTACAGCGTTTAATGTGCTGGCCACAAGGCGACGGCAGCGGTGCTTGGCATTTGTATAGCACTGGAAAGCTTTCTTGTTTCCCCTGTGGTGTTTGGCCAGAACCTGGCTGGTCTGGATTTCACAATTTTTATACTCTGCGCCGGCGGGACCAATATACGGCCTCCTGTTATTACGAAACAGTAAGTCATATGCAAACAGGGCGCTAGGTTGGGTTTTGGTTTCGGTATTGCACATTTTTGCTTATAACCGCAATAGCATTATTAAATATCATTTTCAAATTTCCTGAGCATTTCAGCTGTTGGGCTCGTGACAACAGTGTCTGATTGATTGATTTGTGGGGTTTAACGTCCCAAAACCACCATTTGATTATGAGAGACGCCGTAGTGGAGGGCTCCGGAAATTTTGACCACCTGGGGTTCTTTAACGTGCACCCAAATCTGAGTACACGGGCCTACAACATTTCCGCCTCCATCGGAAATGCAGCCGCCGCAGCCGGGAATCGAACCCGTGACCTGCGGGTCAGCAGCCGAGTACCTTAGCCACTAGACCACCGCGGCGAGGCGTGACAAGAGTGTCTCCGAACATAAAAAGCACCACTACCTTGACATGGTAGAAAACTCGCCGCAGTTGACCTTTAAGCAGAATATGTTACCGCTGGGCACCCTGAGAAACACATGTCCAAATAATAATACAGTTAAACCTTGTTATAAAGAAATTGGAGGGCTGCCGCGATTTGCTCGTTATAACCAATATTTCGTTATAGCCACAGGGGGTATTTACTGCAAATATTATGCGCTGTACTTACCCAAAACAAATAATAGGCGTAATAGCATCTTGCCTCGTGGTGGTACACAACAAAATAACCGCATTTCGCAAATAAAAAGAGAATGTCACGCACTTACTTTATCGCACTTCAAACAGACTTAGCTGCAAAGAAATCCGTAATCGAACGCTGGTGAATCTTCCTAATGCGAATGATGGCTTACTCAGCTGTGACCGCAATGTTCAAGCCGTCTTCTCCGTCCTTGTGAGCGCCGAAGTAGCGGCGCAGTACGTCCATTGCATCTAATGCATCCGACGTTGCCGACACGTTGGTCGCCCACACGGCGGTCTCTCGTTTGTCGACGGAGTCATCAACACTGGTCTCATCTAGATCACTGACAGCGCACACAATGTCGTCATCGGGGAGCTGTTCCGTTGCCACCCCTTCCGAGTCCGCACTCACATAGTCGCAGAATGACTCACTGTCGGGCAGGACACCGGCTTCATTAAGAACCGTTCATGGTGCCTAGACTTTGTCCGATGTGGCGAAACCGTCCAGCGCAGCGGACTTGTCTAATGATGGCTCATCGCTGGCATCTGGTGCTGCGACAAATGAAGCGCGTCGAAAGCAAAATGCGATCGTGGTCGTCGTACAAGTCAACATTGGTGTCCCGCTTCATGTTGAGCAGAAGCCTGTCAATCCCGGGCTTGCGGCAACCTGCCTTCAGCAACATAACCAGGCCTTGGTCAAGTGGCTGTAATTTTGCTGTGCAGTTGCAGGGAGGAACAGCAGCTCAATGTTATGGAGAGCGGCAGCGTTGTGCTGGGTGGTGCAGTTATCTAAAACAAGGCACACTTTGCGATTCGCTTTTGCCAGCTTCTCGTCCCATTCCAAAAGCCATTTTGCAAAAATCTCCCTGGTCATCCAGGCTTTGCCATTGGCCGTGTACTTGACTGGGAACTGCTTCTGCCCCTTAAAGCAGCGGGGGGATGTACCTTTGCCAATTATGACAATTGGCAGCTTCTCAGAACCAGTCATGTTGGCACAAAGTAGCCCAGTGATCCGCAGCTTACTTTGCCGCCAAGGCACGGCTCACCTCTGAGGGCTTAAGGGGAGACACGGCACTAGGGACCCAAAAATTTGGTAAAAAATCGAATTTTCCAAAGTGTCATTTTTGTATTCCTTCTACCATCGGGTAGCTGTCTGCAAACTTTAGTTGCAAAATACCACGTATTACCTGTGTAACAGTAAATTAAGGTGGTAAGCCACCTTCAAAAGTTTTTTTTTGCGAAATAAATTTTTAGGGTTTTGTTTTTCTTGCACGCCCAAACATTCACATATATGTTGCAACAAAATTATCCCCCTAGCGTAATTAGTTTGCGAGTTACAGCAAGTTTTCTATACTTCATGCTCCTATAGCAAAATCGAAACCACATTTCCAACTGTGGTTACGGTTTCGAAAAATTTCAAAAGCAAGTGTTGTTTCGTCTGTATAAATGCTATTCAAAATACTTTATGCATTTTGTTGTGACTGTTATATAAGATGATGTCATTAAATACAACTTTGTGTTTAAAAGTCTTCGTTAATCTCTAACAATAGCCACAAGGGGGACGCACGATGCTCATCAGAATTTTTGTTTTTTGCCTTGGTCAGGCTACGTCAGGCTTCGTTCTGCATTTGTTCCACATGTCAACGCTACTAGGGCTGTATCCTTAGGCCACCTGGACCATATTACGACCAGCATGGGGAAGTGCAGAACACAAGACAAGGAAGCGCCAGTCTGCTGAAAATCGCTACACGACGACGAGGCTGCCTACTGACACAGACGCCGGTAATTCGGCGACCGCGAAGAAGCTTGGAGACATAAACAAAGCGTACCAAGCTCCACTAGAGAATTCTGCGCTCCAAGGGAACAGGATAATGGACATTGGTATTCTTTCTTCAGTGTTTTCATCGCTGGCATGTTCCGAATGCATGAACACAACACTGAAGCTCGAGGAACGCTCTCACCGAGGGATATGCTCGGCTTGTGCGGTCGTGTGTACCGACTGTGGGTTCAAGCGCCCATTTCATACGTCGAGAAAGGTGGGTCGTGCCGATGAGAACAATTTACGTTTGGTTTACGCGATGCACCAGTTAGGAAAAGGGCACGCTGGTGCGAAAACTTTTTCCAAAGTGATGAACACGCCTGCTCCTCCACGTCACTCCGCCTACGACAAATAGTCATCTCGGCTTTCTGCAGCGGCAGGAGAAATGGCGTCGAAGTCTATGACTGATGCTGCTGTGGAAGTTCGTCGTGTTGTGGGGAGTGCCGAGTGTGGTGTTTCAGGTGATGGCACGTGGCAGAAGCGTGGCCATTCATCTTTGAACGGTTGTGCGTCTGTGATTTCTGTTGACACAGGAAAGGTTATTGATGTTGATGCCCTTTCTAGTTCGTGTAAGTCTTGTAAAGCCAAAAGCAAGTTGAGGCAAGATAGTGCTTCGTACCAGGAATGGAAGGCCAACCACACTTCCTGTCAAGCAAACCATGAAGGAAGTGCTGGCAGTATGGAGACGGTCGGTCTATACCAAATATTTGAAAGGTCGAAAGGCAAAAGAGATTTGAAGTACCTGCAGTACTACGGCGATGGTGATTCCAAGAGCTATGCCGCTGTCAAAGACATGTATGGAAAGCACAGTGTGCAGAAACTGGAATGTATTGGGCATGTCCAGAAGCGTGTTGGCTGATGCTTCAAAAAACTGAAGAAGACAGTGCGTGGACTCGGTGGTAAGGGAAAGCTCACTGATGCCCTCATTGACCGCCTGCAAAACTACTATGGCATCGCCATAAGGGCTAATGTGGGCAATCTTTCTGCAATGAAAAAGGCTACCCTTGCCAGTCATCTTCATTGCAGATCTACCGACAAGCAGCCGAGACATGGCCTGTGTCCACTTGGACCGAAAAGCTGGTACGGATACCAAAGGGTCGAAGCACTCGGCCAAGGGAAATATGTACCCAAAGGAGGACTTCCAAATGATGTGCTCAACAAAGTTAAAACTGTCCTCAGTGATCTTTGCTCTGATGAACTTCTAATGAAGTGCCTTCATGGAAAGACTCAAAATGCTAATGAGTGTTTCAATGGTCTAATATGGTAGTGGGCAACAAAAGAGGTCTACGTAAGCTTGCCTACAGTAATGTTTGCCTTGCATGATGCTGTGGCACACTTTAATAATGGCAGTGTAAGCGCCCTAGATATCCTGAGGCAAGCTGGCATAGAACCAGGGTACCACACAACGAAAGCTTGCATCGCCAGGGATCACCTGCGCATGCAGAATACTAAATGCAAGTCAGCGGATGGGACAAAACAGGCCAGGAAGAAAAGACGAGCAGCCATCTGAACAAAAGGAGACAATAATGCTTCCGCAGAAGGGCCCAGCTATGAATCTGGTGCATTTTAGGCCTGCATGCGAAGATTGTGACCCCTTTTACAAGCTCGGAAATCTTTGTTTACGTTTTTCTGAAAATAATTTGCTCCAAATGTTGCGATGCAAACCTTCATAATGTATTTCTCAGCGTATACTTTGAACTGAAATTTTGCACAATGATTTACAACATATCTATCTGTGCAGTGAACTAGAATAAAAGAAATCCATCGAATATTTTTCGGACCACAGCTGAATTCTCCAACAGGTTGTCTAAATTGGCTCCTTTTCCCCGTTTTTTTTTTGTTTTCTTTAGCATTACTTCCTTGATATTCACTGCATAATATTTATTCTAGTTCACTGCATAGCTCCAGCCATTAGTTATACAAATGTCAAAGCTTTACTGAATAAAGCCACCGATTAGTTACTTATCACAGCTGGCGTGGCTAGCGCTTTTAATGCAATTTTTGACAAAGATTACCTCCCAATAAATAAATATTCAATATTTTGAACTGTAAATACCTGGGTAAATTAAATAAGACATGCTTGTTTTGAGGAAAAAGTTATTTCAACGCTGCCTGCCCTTAAAAAAGTTTTTGTTTTTGAGTGGCTTACCACCTTAAGGGGGGATGCTACACCTTCCAAAAAATCTTTTATTTTTGCGAGTACCTCAGTCAAATTTGGAGAGCCTATGTAGATTTTACTGCTGATTTCAAAAATCTAATTCTTTTTTTGCTGTGACAATTGGTTTTAAAGATATAATGAACTGCGACTTTTTCAATTAAGGCCTAATTAGCTAATTAACTGTAACTTGGATATTGATGTGCAACCTATAGAACCAATTCGGTATGTTCACAGTGTGCAATAAAGTATAAATCATTGTTCTAGGCTATTTCGAAGCAAAGTTGCGGGATGTTGAATATGACATGAAAAATTTCCCCATCTACACTTGAAACAAAAGATCCATTTAGAGAATTTTCTCCAAAAATTATTACAATAAAACTTACTTTACGACACATCCCCTGCATTTATCTTCGAAACAAAAAAAGAAATCGTAATGATAACCCAGATAGAACAAGAGATACTGCTCCGGCATAATGGGAAGCACATGAAAATTGTCGTTTTGAGAAATCGAGAAAAAACGTGGGCACACATTTTTATTGCAGAAGATGCAACGAGACAACCTCAAAACGCACCAGAAGCATAGTCTGAATGCATTCTGTGCTCATGCCTCCTATTCACTAGCTTCCGGAGTTCCAATGAGGCTGTTCTTTTCTTGTTGGAGACAATGCTGCGACAGTGGTCTTTTTCTCTCGCTCTCCTGGCACCAGTACTTGTCGCATTCATGTCCATTTCACCTAAGATTGCCGTTGCAGAATTCAAATTGCCCGTGTTGAAGCGCAGCACTGCTTCTGCAACAGCTGCTTCAACAGCGAACAGGGACGCATGGTGCTCCTTGGGGGCCAAACTCCAGATTACCGAATGTAGGCTCTCGTTGGAGTTCTGCGTTTTGCCGCGTTCGCACCTCTAAAGCAGGGCTCTTTCCGAAAGCCGGGTATAAACCGGTAGTAATGCCTCTGCCACGTCTTTCGGTAGATTGTAGGCATGCCTGGGGTCGGGCTCACCCTTTGCTTTTGCGGCATTGTGCCGACACCATGAAGTTTCACCAGCTGGGCACAGACTGTGGTCCGAGCATTCATCAGTGGAGGTGACGTGGCGGTATGTGGCCATCACAGCCTTTTGCATCTCGCCCACGTCACCTTCATGCGATTTCAGAGCCCGGCCATAATATGTGCTCAGCCTGGTGATCAGCTCACCTGTGAGCCTGCCTTTCCCACCAAGGCCTCTTTTCCCATCGCACTTTTGTTTCTGCACCAGGTTTCTCAATGCGGTGCCCATCCGTTTCTGTACATGATTAATACAGTCTTCCTTCTGCACGTCAATGTAACCATACACCTTGGCGTCTTGTATGGCGCAAAATGTCCTAGAGTCTCCATCAGACAGCATAGTTGTGCAGCGCAGGCCATGGCGTTCAAGCGACCTCTGAAATAGAATTAGAGCCGCCTCCACTTCCATTTGACCCGCTTTGCTGTTCGTATTTTTTTGGCATTTGTGGTTAGCCTTCCATTCTTGATAGCCCTCACTACTAGGCTTTGGGCCCACCTCGCAGCCTAGGCAAAAGTTGGAAAGAACGATGTAGTTCAACACGTAGCCACTAAATAATTCGATAACTGTGCCCACGCCGATGTGGGAAGAATGGCCTCGCGTCTTCCACGTGCCGTCGTAGCTAACGGCAATATTGCCCCGGTGGCCGAGGCACAAGTCATCCTAAATTGTTCTAACCTTTTCCGCACATTCGCTCATAGTGGACTCAGCCGCTCGCGTTGCAGCGGGTGCCAGCATGTTCTTCAAATGCCGCTGAAACGTCTTGTGGTGCATACCGCGGTGTGAGATGCCCATTGTTGCGAAAATATCGTTCATTTTCGTTTGGCCGTTGCCGGTAGCCACCATCGCCCTCGAAGCGAGAAGATTTACTTCAAACGGATTGCACGTTTTCGTGCCGTTCGCGCGGGGCGAAGTCCATTCATTTGCGATCTCGCCGCACCTTTCACACTGCACTAGCACTTTCACGGCAAGTCCGTAGTCCCGATCCCCTCTGACGATCGTAGCCGGTCCGTGGCAGGCTTTGCAACACAAGGCACCCATTATCGCGTTTAGGATATCTAGATGCATAAGCAGATAAGGAGCAGCGTGGTCCGAGTCCTGTGCGGTTGCCTCGCTACAACTCGTGGTGAAAAAGTCAATTTTCCGTGCAGTTGCTGGCGCCGATGAAAGCCGGTCGAGCGTCGCTTTCTCCCGGGCATGATTTTCTTCAACTTCGGCGTTTGTCACCACCTTGGCGTCGATTCGTAGTCGTCCGGAGTTCGCTTCACCGTCATCGTCGTCGGAGGCAACGCGCTCGGTCGCACCATCGCTGAACGGCCGCGGAGCGTCGACACATAGTTCGTCGGAGTCAACCAAGGGCTCTGATGACTTCGTAGACTTTCTCCCACGACCTTTGCGTTTCCTGCGACCAAATGCGTGCACGGTCCGATACTTTTTTGCGTTTCCAGGCATGGCGATACGATCAGAAGCTTCAGAGTGCTCTGCCGATTTCGAGGCGTCACAGCGGTAACCCTTTCAAAATGGCGTCGGGTCGCGTATGCAGGCGCAAGCCGCGAGCTTCCAGCCAACCGGAAAGCGCCATTTCAGTCACGTGCGCCGTTTAGCCAATGGCAGTGAGCGCGGCTCTTCGTCTTTGAGGCCCCGTTTTTCGAGCCGGGGAAACGCTCAATGTTGCTTACTGAATAAAAAAAAAACAGCTGAAAACGCGTTCTTTCAAACAAGACCAAAATGGCGCCGATCGAGCGCGTTGTTCCCGCGTATCGTAGAGCCGAAACCTGCGCTATTCGCCCTCAATTTAAAGGGCAGGACGCCCGTTTTCGGTTTTTTAAAGTTGAATAACGATAAAAGTTGATGGTATTCGGCTATGAAATTTTGTACATAGGTGCGCAATGATGTCGGGAACGCGAAAAGAAGGTCCGCGAAAACTCGATTTTTTGGCTGATTTTCGGTCCCGAAGTGCCGCGTCCCCCCTTAAAGATGCGTTGGCACCCCCCCAGCCCTTTAAATTGAGGACAAATCGTGCTTATTTCGGCTGCCTGTAACTCTTGAACGGCCCGCTCGAAAGCGGCCATTTTGGTATCGTTGAAAAGCTCTCGCATTAGGCATTTTTTTTGCTCGGTCGGGCAACACTGAGCTTGCCACCTCTTGAAATAAAAAAGAAAGAAAAAATACGTAGTAAAGCATCAATGGCCACTTGGGATCACATGGCTAGAATGGCGCCGTCTGATTGGCTTAGAGCGTTAGCTTTGTAAACCTGGCTATTCGAGGTGCCATTTTGACTTTGGTTATGGCGATACGACAAACATGCCTGGAGCACCGAAAAAGCATCATTCGGTGTATCAGTTCGGCCGAAGGCAAGCCAAAATGAAAAAAAAAAAAAAGTGCTAACGGCACGATATCACGGGTTGCCGCGACCGATCAGCAAGCGGCCGTCGTTGCTTCAGCGCCCGATAACGGCGATGGAGGTGATACCGGTTCGCTCTACAAAGGCACTACAATCGACGAGCAGGCGACTCGGTGTCGGGGCATCCGATGCCCCGACTCGGTGTCGGGGCATCCGAGGTGATAGCGGCCCATAAGATGCGTGCATGCCATCACGAGGCTCTACAAGCGATCAGCAAGCAATTGCAGCGATGCAGCTGACAGCGATCCACCCAAAAACGAAGGCATTCTTCGCGCCGGCTCTAGCAGTGAGCGAGCAGCGAAATAGCGCAAGAAAGTGCTCGTGAGCAGGACATTCTTCATAGACTTGAGTCGACACCGGCAACAGCGCGAAAGACTACAGTTTCCACCGGTGCAAGTGACGCTTCATTGGACTCCGCCGCGACCCTGCAGCTCCGTATGTGATGATTGACATGGAGGTCTTGAATGAGCTGCTCGCTGCTTCCCTACGCTGCAGAGTATGTGGCGGGTGCGCAAAATTAGTCACGGGTGACCGCGACGACGGCCTCGCTAAGAAAAATGATCTTGAAGTGCGACTGTTGTGGTGAAGTCACGACATCATGGAACTCTCGCCGAGTCAATGGTGATAAGTCCTGCAATGAATTTGCTGTAAACATTTTATCCACGCGTGCGATGCTCTGCAGTGGGAACGGCCAGGCAGCTATGAATGATATTTTCGCGGCGGGGGCTGCACAATAAGACGTTTCAATGGCCCTTGAAACAAACCTTAGAAACGGCTGCACCCCGAGCTGCCGCGATCGTTGACTCGGTGCACGAGTGAAGTAAACGAGTTATACGAGGAAATGTGTTTTGGGCACAAAAAGAACATTGCCGTGTGCTATGACGGCACTTGGTTGACAAGGGGGCATTCCTCTCACATTGGTGTTGGAATGGTTGTTGAACAGTCTACTGGATACGTGATTGACTACCATGTGATGTCCAACTTTTGTTTGGGTTGTGAGAACGGCCCTAAGCCAGGCAGTGAGGGCTATGATATTTGGAAGTCAAGCCACCAGTGCCAGAATTCACGATGCAAGTCTGGCCAAATGGAGGTAGAAGCCTGCAACGTTTTGTTTGAACAATCACTTCAGCGGCATGACCTTCATTCCACTACGGTGTTGTGCAATGGTGACAGCCGCACATACAACGCCATAAAAGAAGCGAAAATTTATGGCTACTTTAAAGTGGAGAAGACGGATTGCATAAACCACGTCAAGAAACGTATGGGTAGTGCACTACGCAATCTAGTGCAACAACACAAGGGGGAAGGAAGGCAAACGAAGCCTTGGTGGCAAGGGGAGATTGACTGCCGAACTGATCGACAGGTTGCCTGTCTACTATGGTCGAGCGCTAAAACCGCACGTAGGTGATGTTGAAGCCATGAGCCGGGCAGTGATGGCAACGTTTCATCACAACACCTCTAGCGACAGTTGCCCGAACCACCAACTGTGCCCAACTGGTGAGCAATCTTGGTGCCGCCACAATGCAGCAAAGGCTAAAAAAGAAGAGCCAGAGCCCAAGCACAAATATAATTTGCCTAGTGATGTGGCTGCAGCTCTCTTGCCGGTTTACCAGCGATTGTCGGAGAGGAGACTGCTGCAATGATGCCTCAGGGGAAAGACCCCCAGAACTCAAATGAGTCTTTCCACTCTGTAATCTGGAGCCTACTGGCAAAAGACCAGGACTGGTCGTTGATTGCAGTACAGGCAGCTGTAGTGGAGGCTGTGCAGCGTTTTAATGCTCGTAATGAGCACGCTGCTATGGCCGTGCTAGCAGTATTGAATGTGAACATAATACCTACAGGGTCCAACAGGGCAAGAGAAAAGGGCCTGCGGCGTAGCACAAGTTCTGCTAGAAAAAGGGCAGCATCACTTGGCCTTACTAAGGCAGTGAATAAAAGGCAGCATGACAAAATGCATCCCAATTACTCCCCTGGATCATTTTGAGATACTTTTTCTTTGGAGGGAAAGTGTGTAAATAAATTGTTTTTACCTGCTTTCCCAAGGTGGCATTTCTGATGGTGTCATATTGAAACAACAATATCTCTGGTTCTACTCAACCAGTCTCAATAATTCTTTTTTACACCGTCAATGGCTGACGGTTTTAAAAAATATTGAATATCACGGCATCGCATTTATTGTTTCGTTTTAAAGGGAGGGGTGGAAGCTGCAGCTTCGCTTGAAGATAGCTGGCGCGCGCTGTTTCGAGACATAATTAGACTGCTTGTAAATTTTCCGCGCTACTAACCTCTGCTTCGCATTTAGATAACTGACAGAACGAAAGCTTCGGCAACTAGAGTAATCTTTGTCCCTTTAGCCAGCGTTCTTTTGAGTTACACGATATTGGCAATATCGAAATATAAAAGATACAATTTGTTAGTTTCACTTACGCTCTTAGCAGTGAATCGATACCAATAAATTGTGTTATACGAAATAATAAGGCTTGACGTAATTATGAAGTGCTAGCGGGAGGGTTGCTATTTCCATGGCCCATGCACTCGCAAAAACTTGCTGCTGGTGCAGTGTTATATATTCGCGACTTGGGTGACTAGAGACACCCGAAACATCTCTTACACGTCGATGCAGAAATATTTAAAGAGACGCCGTAATGCTACCAAACACTGTCAAACTGCGTGTTAGACCATTGGGCTGTAATGTAAGCATCAATGGTAGCTTGTAGCTTATGTGAGGTGGAAGCCGCGGCCAACATCAGTGTTGACATGCACGCACTCCGCTGCTCTAGACTAGTATGATTCTACTTGTACAGCACGAACGGCACGTACTAATGGACCTCCGAAATGGCACGACGATGGTGTGGTGGCCGCCTTGTGATCAGAACTCATTGGCACTCTAGAAAGCAAAGCACTTTTCGCACAGTCTGTTCACGTTGAGAGAACAAGGCAGAAGGGTACACCAGCCATAAATAGTGCGTGCGCCAGCGATCACATCCTTAAAGTCAAAGTTCATAACAACGCACACCCGCCCCCCTTGAACACTGGCAGTGCGTTCCTAATGGACCTAACTTTTTTTTTTTGCATTTACGCATTTTTTTTGCTCATACCGAAGAAGTTATCATAAAATTTGCCTCGCATAATAAAAGCACCCCAACTTCACTCCGATTTTTCGAGTAAAAAGTGCATTCATTGCGCGAGTAAATGCGGTGTTATAAAAATGTGAGAAATGTCTGAAAATTATTTATATGATTCACACTTGAGGTTTATTATTTGAATTCAATTTGCACCACCAAAATTTTGCCGTTTGAAGAGCTCGAATAACTTTCTCACAAGCTTGAACAAAATAAAAGGCTGTTTTGAAAAAAGAAAACTTGGAAGTTTTGAATATTTGCACAGCACTGCTATTTTGAGTTAGACGAAACTGCACAATAACATTTAACCCCCGTACGGATTCACAAACCTAACTTGACCTTATCTTTATGACTCAAGTCAACCTTTGCCATAAGTCCGTCCTTAATGCATTTCAAGAACCTACCTCATACTTACTACAGAACTTTCCTCATACTTAAGGGGAGACGCGGGTCGAAAAGTCGCGTTTTTTTTCCAAATTTCACCTTTTCTGTTTTTTGTTGCTTTATCATCTTTATACATTATATTTTGACATCTGAAAATATCACAGCGAAATAAGCATCAGAAGTCAGTGAAAAACGCGTCTGAGTGAGCGGCAGTGACGCGCGGCATCACGAAATTTACACAAAACGGGCTGCTGTTCGCGTGCTCGCGGGGCCGCGAAGAGAGCTGTCCGCCATATTGCGGCCGCTGGCTCGTGTAGAGTTGTCCTTACTCTCCACGATCCCGGTTCTTGAAGTCTCGTACGTTCACGAAAAATCTAAAAAAAAAGCAACAAAAACAGTCTTTTCCCGCCGTTTCAAACCGCGCGCCACTAACGCAGGGCCGCCATTGGCTGACAGCACCCGTGTTTTCTTGCCGTAGTTCGCTTCACTGTTTTCCGGAGTTATTTTTCGCTGTTTTCGTGCGATGGCAAGCCCGAAAAAGGCCGTTGCCGACCATCGGAAATACAGAAGTAAGAACAAGTTCAGAGGGAAGCGGCGGAGGACGTACAAGAAAGCCACCGCCAACGAAAATGTCCGCGACGGGCCAGCGGCCGGTAGGCCTAACATCGACCACGGCAACGTCGACCATGGCAACTGCGACGACGAGATCAACGCTGCAGTGAATTTTGTGAGTGCATCGCAGAAAAAGATCGCGTTATTCGAAAACGACGTCAGGCCGAATGCCGATCGTGCCGAAAGCGTAGTGCTGTGCGAGTTGGGTGCATTGACGGCCGTCGTCGCAGGCGCGGCATGCCCCGTTTGTCACGAGAGTAAACTCGCAGTTCGGGCACCGAATAAAAAGCGGAAAGGCCTTTCGGCGTTTCTGGAGCTACACTGCGAGAATGCGGAGTGCTCGGAGAGCATCCTTTCGTCCGCGTACTCGTCGAAGCGGGTCGCGTCAGATGGCGGCCGCGGTGCAAGCAGAAGCTACGACAGCGGGAGTTCGCGTGACGCCTTTGCCGTGAACCTGAAAGTGGTGCTTGCAGCGCGTGCCGTCGGTATCGGGCATGAGCAACTTTCACGATTTTGTGCAGTAGTTGGATTGCCAAACCCTATGCACCATAAGACCTTCCATGCTATCGGCAAAAAGATTCACAGTGCGGCAGTGAAGGCTGTCTGTGAAAACATGCAAAGGGCACGCAGCGTCACCAAAGAGGTGGCTGGTAACAGTGACGTGCCAGTCATGTTTGACGGCACATGGCAAAAAAGAGGCCACAAAAGCCACAATGGTGTGGGAACTGTAGTGTCCTTGGACACTGGTTTGTGCCTGGACTATGAAGTGCTTTCCAACTTCTGCCTGGCGTGCAGTTTGCATAACGACATGGGAGGCGATGAAGAAACATGGCAGGCGTTTCATCATCCCGTTTGTGAGAAGAATTGCGACTGTTCTTCGCATGCCATGGAGGCCGAAGCTGCAGTGCGCATTTGGCAGAGGACTGTGGACTATGAGACACCCCTGCGGTTCACCATCTTCCTAAGCGATGGAGACAGCAAGGCCTACAACGGGGTCTGTGATGCCAACGTGTACCCTGACACTCCAATTGAAAAAGAGGAGTGCACCAACCACGTGGCGAAACGTCTGGGCACCGGCCTGCGGAAGCTGCCAACGCCACTTCCACGAGGGGAGAAGCTGAAGGAGACCACCATCCAGAAGCTTCAAACTTACTTTCAGGTGGCCATTGTGAACAATCGGGGAAATGTCCACAAGATGTACACTGCCATATGGGCCTCATGTTTGCACTCGTGCTCAACAGACGGTGCTGGAAGTCACAAGTTCTGTCCTGCAGGCCCAGACTCGTGGTGCAAGCACCGACGTGCTGAGGCGCAGGGCCAGCCTGCACCGTGCCACACCCCCCTCCTGACCAAGGCCCAGGGTTTGGCAGTCCTCCCAATCTACAAGCGTCTCACAGATGCGAAGCTGCTTGCCCGGTGCCTCCACGGCAAGACACAGAACGCGGCCGAGTCCCTGAACAGCAAAATATGGCTGCTGTGTCCAAAGACCCGGTTTGCTTCCCGGACTGCTGTGGAAACAGCCACAGCCATTGCAGTCCTGTGGTTCAACCGGGGCCACGCGAGCTTTGAAAAGGTGCTGGAAGAGCTTGGGGTGCTTCCTTCGGAGGCCCTGGTTACCCTCAGCGACCGCCGAGACAGCATGCGCATGCACAAGATGAATGTGCGTCAGACCGCTGAGGCGAGGGCACACCGTCGCAGTGCAGCCAAGAGGGCCCGGGTGGAAGAGTCCTGCCGCACCAGCCGGGAAGGGAAAACCTACGGTGCTGGAGAGTTTTAGACAACTGATATTCCCTCTGGACATGTGTGTATGTGTTCAGCACAAGTTTCGTGCTACTGCGTTTTTCATTTTTGTAAATACAGACTTTCAAACTTTCAAACGCGTTTTTCTCATTTCGCAATTTTGGCCAATTTGCATTTTTTGCGGGAAGTGTTTCGGGCACTTAGAATGGTCATACGACGACGAAATTTGGCACACACATTGAGGAGAGTGCGTAGGGTGCCGATATCTACTTGAATCAGCACAACCTATCAGCTGTAAATATCTATTAATAAATTTAATGGTGGTCGAGTGGAAAAAAAAGGGTACTTTGCTACACAGATGTTTTTTTCATAGTTTCAAAGTTGGAGCACAATTTCTAGCTAGATATCGGCACTCTATGGCTAATAGGGAGCAAAAGGAGCCATTGAACAACTCTCTGCATGAATATTTAGTATGCGCGAAAGTTCCCGGAAAACTTATCAAGTTTCACCATTACTTGAAACACAACTCCCAAACTATTGCACTTATGTAAAAACTGATTACAGATTTGGAATCAGGAGGAAAAACTGCATCAGTGGTCCAATTTCTGAAGCTCTAAGTTGAATAACAAAAAAAAAGTGCTTTCGAGGAGCGTCTCCCCTTAAGTAAGGCTCGGTTAAGGTAGCCCATGACCTATCTTAAGGCTTCCTAAACAACATGGCGGGGGACGACAACTTTGCGTATTCTGTTTATTATGTGGACCACAAAAAGGAAATATTGAACGGCACAGCGTACACGTCACCGCTGCAGCGAGTCCTCAACCATCGCCGAAACTAGGTTAAGACCTATACGACAAGCAGGAGCTTTTGTGCCGCCCCCGCTTCACAAAAAGTGCCGTGAAGAATGTGCTCGCTGTTCTGTTTATACAGGAGAATATCCATGGTCATAGGTTCGCTGTGCCTTGTCCCATGCAGTTGCTCATCACATTGAGCTTTTATGAAATTGGCACGTTTCAACTTGAGAGCGACGGCCTTGTCACTGGCTCATAGCCGCCTGTGTCAAGAGTATACAGCCCGGCAGATACCTGCTTTGGCTGCAAAAATGCCTTCTCTTGTAGCGGCCAAACTTCTCAAGGTGGCACAAACACTTTTCTGGTTGTTTGGTAGGCCGTTCACAGATGCACATTGTGTCAGCTGTAGCTGCTTCCTTTTCATTTTTCTCTGACAACACACAGCATCAGTCTTGGTACTTGCTCACAAAATACGTCAGGACGTAGCCACTTCGTCAATGAAGTTCACTTCAGTGCACCGTTCCACAATAAACGCAAGTTCTTAAAAGAAATGCTGTAGAACTGCTTGAAACATCAAATAAGTCTAGTGCAGACCTGCCAACCCCACAGTTTCAAAGTACTGCAGAAGATGACGAAATATACTAAAGCTGGGTATGAAAATACTGAAATGCCGTTTTTGTTCTAGGGACCATCTCATCTTAACAATAAAATAAACATTTGACAAAAGAGGCAGGACACGTTTTCAAGTCCCAGCAGTGGTGGCGTGGGCTAGCATAGAGGCCGTTGCAGCCTTGGCCTTTCTCAGTAAATTGATCTCAAAGACCTGTTCATGGCACTTTCCCAAGTTAGACTGGGCGCATCTAGCAATAAGCAACTGCTCCACAGTTTTTCGTAACATGGAGGCACGAATCTGGGTATGTGCCCTTTTGACTTTACTGAAGATTCTTTCACACGCCACGTTACTATGCAGGAGTGTTAGGATCCACAACACGAGTTTCGGAAGTTTAGCATACTTCAAGCAATTATCCACTCCTCGTAAAGCGGAAACTGCTCGCCATTGCTCATCGATCCCCTGTTCCTAAGTTATTTCAGCGGGTAGCGCTTCCAAGTGAAGGCGCGTGAACTGTGCCTGAATGTCGTCCAGAGCAGAATCCATATCTTGCCGCTCTTGAAGTGGTACGAGCACTGGGAAGCGGTTGACCAAGTATTTGATATCAGGAAACTTGGCATCTTCGATTGAATTAAGCATTGCTACTTCAACCACGACCACCTAGATTAGGCGCGCGCGGCGGTGTTTCTCCGGCTGTTTCATTCGGCGCGTAGCGACACTGCAGTTACACACGAACGTACTCACCGCTTGCGCAATGGAGGTTACTGGCAACAAATAGAGTGCTTGTAACGACGCATCCGCAATGATGAACATATTAAGCCGCGGCCTCCACTAAAAAATGTGGCAATCTTACGTAAAAAATGTGGCAATCTTACGTAAAAAAGAAACTAACATCTCGCTGCTCTTGCAGCCTTGAAATTGATGAGCGAATGCAACATCAATAACTCAACCTGGACAAGCCGAAAAACATCGCTTTATTATACAACAGATTGCGGATAACGCACGCACATTCGTCACACATAGGCGTCACTGAACTGATAAGCGGCCTAATTGGCAGACGAGCCCAAGGCGACCGCATCAGCTTCCAAGTGTGCCTCTGCGGAAAACATGCAGTGGGCATTGAAAAAAAGTCACTTAGGTGATGCGAAACAGAAGGACAACATGTCTGGTGCCTACTGAGAAAGCTGAATTTGCAAATAATTGTAAATAAACAGTTCTTCCATGCTACTGTCTGCCCAAAATGAACTTATGTTTTAGCATGATTTCTCAGGATTCAAATTTTGCTGCAGTTGCAAACTTGTCTAAGAGATATTTCTGCCTTCAGATCAGCTAGGACTGTCATTTATTTTTGTTGCGAGATGTAGCTGTATCTATAGTTTACACAATGGTTGGTGTGAATTTCTTTATTAAAATCTTTAAAAATTTTATTTTTGCCAGAAATGGGAGCATAAAGTGGTTGTGTCTACAGCACTGAAATTCAAAGTGCGACAAACCTTGCTAAAATTATCAAACCAAAAAGCACTCCTACTGTTGTGTGGCTTATGTTCATTAGTAGACAGGCATGTGCCAATAGTAGCTCTGCAATACAAATTTATTGTGCCATCATACTGGCAAACAATAGGAAACTAGTTTAGAGAAACAGTAATTACATTTTTATAATCAGCATCAAGAACTCAATCACACTGTGAGTTTTTTACATAAATAGATGAAAATATCTGGCATTTCGTCTCAAGTACAGGGTCCTCCCTTAAGCCGACTGACTATGTGATGTGCCACGCTTTTTATTCTTTGTTATAGCGATCGTTTCTCCTACTGCCGCCTAAATCGGTGCAAGTCAATTTAGGCAGCCTTCTTCTACAAGGAATGCATTTTGTAGCTGTCGACCCTGCATATATAGCTATGTTACCCAGTCCAGCTCTGTCACAGCATCACATAGCTGGAAAACTAAAACGTAGTACAGTCGCATCTCCATAATTCGAACTCGAAGGGGCCCGAAAAATTGTTCGAATTAATGAAAGCTAAATAAACGGAGGGCTTTCGATGCAGTGGCGCATGTGCATTGAGCTAACGCACGAGGGGGAAGTTTAAAAAGACTTGCATTTATTCACAAATCACAGGAAATCAGTCATTCATTGAAGTAATCGGTGATGCGCGCCTACACACGTTTGCCTTGCAGCGAGTCAATCAATTTCACACGCAGCTTGCAAAGCATTTCTACTTCGGCTTCTGCATTCTTTTTGCAAGAGAAGTTGCACGCGAAAATGTCCATCGCCAACACTTTCTAAAGACGACGACAACAATGACTGCTGCGTAGCAGAGCCTCCCGCTCTCCGCTACGCAGCCGCAGCATGGCCAGCACGTGACGAGATAGCAAGAGCGTCTCCACGCGGAGAAAAGCAGGTCGGTATTTCAAAAAAAACCAACACTCCATGGCAGCTTTTTTTTTTTTAATTTCTTCGCGCACATCGTTGAAAGGAGAAGGGTTACGTGGCAGGGAAGGAAAAGCGCGGCACCGGCGCAGGAGAGACCACCTCCTCAAGGCGCAGAGCCGTGCACCCGCAAGGGGCAAGGGCTGCAGAAGATAGTGCCTTTTTCCTTTCTTTCTATCACGCAATCATTCAATCCAGCGACAGCCTTCTTTTTCTTTTCCTCTCTCTCTTCGTACGCTGCATTGGAAGGAGGAGGGTCTTTACGTAGCAAGGACGGAAAAAGGAGAAGCGCGACACAGGCGCGTCACAGATTGGCTTTTGAGAGAGAGCAAACATTCCACCGCAGTCTTTTCTTTCATTTTCATTTCCTTAGCGGGCAGTGTTGAGGTGTCGCAGTTGCCGTGGCGGGATTGGGCGGGGAGCTGAGAGTATTTTCGGAGCGCGGTATGTTCGAATTAACCATTGGAAGAGCTTGGGCGCTTGAATCACCGGGTGTTTTCGGCCATTGGAATACACATAGCTTTCACTGGACCTCATCTTGAGTTCGAATTAACCAGAAGTTCGAATTAAGCGTGTTCGAAATAATGAGATTCGACTGCACTGGTAATGCTACAGTCGTTTTCCCTGCACAATGATGGGTGACGTTTTCTTGTGGGCACGACACTCATAATTTCTAAGCTCCCACAATACGACAGTGTTGCGAATGTGACTTTCTAATCTAAGCGCAAGCCGCATGTACCGTATAAACCGGAATATAAGTCGAGATATTTTCTATGAAGTACTAAGCTAAAGTCGCCCCTCGTCTTTATAGCATTGTCTAGCCGAACGTGCGACACTATCTGGCAACATGTAGCTTGCATGTGCTTGTAAAACCGGACGCGGCCATATCCGCATCCAAATCCAATCGCAGTCCTTTTTTCTTCTCCGTCTGTTTTCTTTGTGTTCTTGATTTGCTTCCGATCTGTTCCCAGTTTGTTCTCCGCTTTACATTGCGCTGCATTTTTATTGGCCTTTTTTTTTTTCGTTCACTGAATATGTCTAGCGGTGCAAGGAGGCAGTACTCAGCTGCGTTTAAACTAGATGTTGAGTTCGCAGAAGCGAACGGGAATATGGCTGCTCAGCGCCGCTTAGGTGTATCGGAAAAAAGCGTGCGCTATTGGAGGGCGCAGAAAGGGAAACTGGAGATGTGCAATCCTCGGAAAATGTCGTTTCGTGGATGAAATGACGTTCATCCGCAGCTGGAGGATAAGCTAGGAAACTTTGAGCGGGAAGTTCGTGCGCTCTCGCTGCCAGTGACCGTGGATACCATTCGCAAGAAAGTTGTGCAACTCGCTCGAGAAGCTGGGCTCACGAGAGAAGAGTTTAGTGCACCAAACTCTTGGGTGCGTCAATTTATGCGATGCAAAGGATTTTTTTTTCGGCGGCGCACATCCATCTGTCAGAAGTTGCCCGGGGAGTTCGAAAACAAGCTTATAACTTTCAGCACTTCGTGAACCGGCTTCGGGAGCAGAACGACTACATGATAGAGCAGATTGGCAACGCCAATGAGACCCCCGTGCGGTTTGACATGCCTTCACCGACCACGATCACAAAGCGTGGCGCCAAGAATGTGAGGCTGTTGTCCACTGGCAACGAGCACTCTCGCTTCACCGTCATGCTGGCATGCACGGCAGCACTCTCGCTTCACATGGTAGAAAGCTTCCACCCTTCGTCATTTTCAAACGCAAGACAATGCCGAAGGAAGTGTTTCCGCCAGGTGTTGTCGTTCACGTCAACAAAAAAAGGATACATGGACGAGGCCATGATGCTCGAATGGATACGAGTGATGTGAAACCGTCGGCCAGGTGCACTGCTGGGTCTTCGCAGCATGCTCGTGTTGGATGCACTTCGTGGCCACTTAACCGACGCAGTGAAATGCACATTCGGCGACGGGAAAACGGACCACGTCGTGATACCAGGTGGTATGACGTCTACCCTCCAGCCGCTCGACGTTGTGCTCAACAAGCCGTTCAAGGACCAAGTGCGGCTGGAATACCAAGAGTGGATGTCCGGCAACAACCCCAAGACACCGACGGCCTGCCTACAGAGGCCTCCACTTGCGACTGTTTGTGGCTGGGTGCTTTCCGCCTAGCGCTCCTTACCAAATTCCATGGTGGAAAATGCTTTAGAGAAATGTTGCATCAGCAACTCGCTGGATGGCACTGAAGACGATGCACTGTGGGAGGCGGCCAGCAACAAACTCTTGTCTTCAGAAGACAGTGGTGCTTCGTCGGACGAATAGGAGCAGTTGCGATGGTGGTTGAGGGGAGCTCCGACGATCGGGGTGCGGTGCGCCCAATTCGCAAATAAATGTGGTTTGGCAGTTTTGGGTTGTTTTCCTTTTTTTCTTTTTCGGTAACCTAAACTTGGGGGGTCGACCTATATTCCCACTCTACCTATAGTCCGGTTTATATGGTAGGCAACTATGAACGTGAAAATCATGGACAATGCTAGTCGCCTGCAAATTATAGGGTGCCTGGGATTAGTCACCCCATTACCAAAGTACTTTGGCTTAGGTGAATGATGTTATTTTAAAGCGAGACATCGTTAAAGAGCTTGTTTCCCAGAAATTATGCCGTCAGCATCTGTGTGTGAGCGGAAAACTTGCCTTGGCGGCGAACAAAATTAGGGGTGTTTGTACTTCGGCCTTTTTTTACAGTAAAGTGTAGGTTTCCGCCGAGAAGGGAAGGCTTAGTGCTAGCGATTGGAGAGGCGATTGTGTGTATGTTCTTCCGTGTGTTAGTGTGTATGTGTATGTGCACGCCTTTTTGTATGGGGTCTAGTGCACGCGCGCCTCATGTGTGTGTCCTTCCATCGTGAGTGTGTGCGCATGTGTGTGTGAGAGCGCGCGCTCGTCTGCCTGTGAGGGCACAATTGTATGTGTTGCAGCGTGCGTGCAGATGTGTGTGTGTGCACTCGTCAGTTTGTGTGCGTGTGCTTGTGTGTGTGTTCTTTTGTGCGTGCAAATGTGTGTGCACTTTTTCGTGAGTCAGTGTGCACAAATATGTTTGTGAGCACGCTCGTCTGTCTGTGTGCATGTGTGCTCATTTGTGCGTGTTCTTGTGCGACTGCGTTTTTCCACGCGTGAAAAAAACCAGTCTTCTACATGCACCTCAAACACTAAGCGTCGTCTGTATGCAAATTGATGCTGGTTGCGCTCAGCCATCACTATCCACAGAGCTTGCGTGCCAAACCGAACTGCTTCGCGTAGGAGCACATTTGCAGGAAGCTTCACTTTCATAGCCTTCTCTTCATTGCCAAAAAATGTCTGAGTAAAGCAGTTAAGTTTGCGCATTGAAGGCCTCAGTACCTCAAAGTATCTCTGCTAACATCCACGATGCAGCTTAGCTATCTTTTGGATCGTTTCCCTCTTCTGGAAGCAGTCAACAAAATAAATTTAATAAGTCACACGGGTGAGTTCACTCTCCTGTATATTTTTTACTCATGTGCTGCACTGGAGGGCACCAACATTTTTTTGAAAACAGGCTAACAGATGTGTTCGCTTCAGTCACCGTCGTCAAGACAGCAGCAGGGGCTAGAAGAAAAAAAAAAGAATACAGCACAAGCCACCATCAATTCTATTTGTTTATTTGAGGCGGTTGGGGGCGAGGAAAAATAAGGTGTACAGCTAACCAGCGGTCTGCGGTTTCTATAGCGCGACATCTTCAAGCATCGCAAACCACCCCGCATAGACAGCAAAGGAAAAGAGGGGTAGTAGGTGCGCGCCGCCATAGGGTGGACGAATAGGCCACGCCCCCTTTTGCAATTACACCTCCTCCGTCCGAATTAGGTGGCCGGAGGAACACCGCCACAAATGCCCGATCCAGGCGGTCGTGTTCCAACACTTTTCAACAGCTCGCACTTCAACGAAATTCCAGGATAATGTAGTCTGTTGCTCCATCGAAGAACCTCCTTATATGTCTAAAAAGCTCTTCCTTTGCTTTTTCTTTAGGCTTTGCAAGATATGCCTGATCCAACTTCCAATTACAGTGGTATCTCGATAATTCGAACTCGAAGAGACCCGAAAATTTGTTCGCAATAAAAGAAGTTCGAATGAATGAAACCTAATAAAATGGAGGGCTCCCAATGCAGTGGCGCATGTGCATTGAGCTAACACACGAGGGGCAAGTTTCAGAAGACTTACATTTATTCACAAATCACAGGACATCCGTAATTTATTCGAAGTAATCGGTGATGCGCGTCTGCACACAAATGCCTTGCAGAGAGTCAATCAATTTTGCACGCAGCTTGCAAAGCACTTCTACGTCGGCTTCAGCATTCTCCTGGCAAGAGAAGTTGCGCGCGTAAATGACCAGCGCCGACACTTTCTAAAGACGACGACGACTGCGTACCGGAGCCTCTCCACTACGCAGCCGCAGCATTGCCAGCACGTGATGGAGAAGGGTTACATGGCAGGGACGGGAAAGGGAGAAGCGTGGCACCGGCACGTGAGAGACCTCCCCTCAAGATGCAGAGCTGTGCTCCCGTAAGGGGGCAAGGGCTGCAGAAGATGGTGCCTTTTTCCTGTCCTTCAACCACACATTTATTCAACCCCATGACAGCTTTCTTTTTTTACTCTCTCTCTCTTCGCGTGGCGTTGGAAAGAGAAGGGTCTTTACGTGGCAGGGACGGAAAAGGGAGAAGCATGACACGTGCATCGCAGATCGGCATTTCAGAGAGAGCAAAGATTCCATCGTAGCCTTTTCTTTCCTTTTCCCTTCCTTCGCGCGCAGTGTTGAGGTGTCGGAGGTGCTTCCGCGAATTTGGGTGGGGTGCTGAGAGCACTTTCGGAGCGCGGTATAATCGAATTAACCACCGCAAGCGCTTGCCCATTCGAATTATTGGGCGTTTTTGCCTATTAAAATACGCATAGCTTTGATGGGACTTCATCATGAGTTCGAATTAACCGGAAGTTAAAATTAAAGGTCCAGTAAACACGCTCCGATTTTTTTTTACACCCCCTATACAAGCTCGGCAACTCGTAGATTAGACCGCAGCGATAATGTTTTCCGAATATTGCAGCGCTGCACACCGCGCAGAGCGTCTGTTTCAAAAAACAATTCCCGCGCATCTTTCCTACGCATGACCGACCGACCCCCTTGCACACGCAATGACGTCAACTCGGCGATCGGCGACGCGACGTAGCACACAGCTCGCCGATTGGTCTAAATCAGGTGTGAAAAAACAGCAGTGAAGTCAACGTCAGTTCCTGTTCCCACCCACAGCTACGAAACTGCCCCTTGTTTCTTGGTACTGCTGTGAAAGAACCAGCCTCGCAGTTGCCGCCTGCATGTGTATACTCCTTGCTCAACTACAGTGCCTGTACGCACATACGAACGTACTTTGCCCTTGATGTGAGCAACACAGGTAAAAAGCATTGCTCTGTCGACGGCTGCAAATTGAGTGACTGAACAGCGGAGAAGCATCGGCACCGGGCGCCTCACAACGAGGCCCTGTGCGCTGCATGGCTGAAGCGAATCGGCCATCCAGCGACGTACGTCGGGGACCTGATCGTTTGTGGTCCACATTTCACGCCTGACGCTCACACGGTTGACCCGCGGCTGGTGCGGCAAACGGTAAACAAACAACAACGCTTCGCAGCAAGCGGAAGTGCGCTGCGACTGATCGAGTTCGCCGATGAAGTCAATTGCCGACGTGGTGTCACGTAGCCAAAGTGGGCGGAGTCACGACGATGGGCTACGCCTTCCCCTTCATGGAAGGGAAAAGGGGGCGAGCCCGCACGAAAATTTGAAACCAGCTTAGATTGATGTTCTAACCCCTGTAACTTCCTTAATATAGAACGTATTCTCCAAATTCTGTCAGCAGCATGTTCGCAAAGAAAAACTGCACATATATCTCTTTTTAAAAATTTCTTGGACCTCAGGGTTGTATACTGACCCTTCAGGCGTCTTCGAATGAATGAGATTTGACCATACAATATTTTCATCATTTCTCTGGCTGACAGACGATTTGTAGTTAATGTCTCTCAGTACATCAGCTTGTTTAATAACTGACGGTTTGACAAAACGCAACATCATCTCTCTTACCAAGTTGCTAAGCACTTCACGAAGCAAGTGCACTTGAGGGACCCCAGACTGCAGGAACCCATGCACCTTTTCTAACTTAGGAATTACTAACAGGAAGAAGTCACAGTACGCTTTATTTGCATCGGACGAAAGAAACATAAATAGCCTTAATTCTCTGTTCAAGACTTTGCCTGGACGGTACTGGATTTACTTAGGAGCTGTATCTGACACAGGGACATTTGTGTCCAGTCTTGGTTTTTTGCTCTGATGACTTCTCTCTCTTTCCTTTGCATATTTTTTTTTATGACCAGTGTGAATGTTACATGGTTTGCTGCGTAACTTGAAAACCTGCCCGGAAGGCCTTACTTCACTATGGAAGAAACTAAGCAGTGGCTGCTATTGGTCCACAAGCTGTTCAGGCTTCTCTAAGAGAGAGCCATCAGGTGCTGACATGCTTCAAAATTTTGTTGGCCTCTACATCGTGGAGAGACTGAAAACTCTAAGCTTATGCTTCCTTTCTGAGCTTTTTTCAAGACAGTAGAAGATGTCAACTAGCACCTCATCCACATTCACTGGAAGGCATGCTGAGCCTTTCTGTGCAGCCAGATTGATCAAATGGCAATAACACCCCATAATATTAATGTTCTGATGGTTTTCTTTTAGCACAGCTGCCCCTCCGTTTTTCAAACAAATCATGACTGGCGCATTATCACATGCCATACTGATGCAGTTCTTGAGCGGTACCTTTTTGCTCATTAGCGTATCCCCAACAAGCGCACCGATGTTTCGTCCTATAGAGTCAGCTTCGAGGGCAGGCATCGCGAGCAAGGCACTGCAAACAGTACTATCGCAGAATGTCACCACGATTGGATACAGTTTTGCATCGTTGCCGGCGTCATTGCTCCCATCAGTGGCGACCGAGAACGGATTGTGCCGTGAATTACCTATAACTTCGTTGATAGCTGTGTAGGCCATTTTCTTCACAATTGCTATTGCAATAATAATGCAGTTTTTTACTGTGAAATAAGTGTTTTGGTTTGCTCTTCCTTCAGTCCCCTTTTTGTTTAATTTGCGCGTTTATTTTCCTGAATTTTCGTACCGACCTGCATATAACGAAATCCTCTCTATAACGAATTTTCCCAGGAATTTATTAATTTCATTATATCCAGGTTTAACTGTAGTATCGAGATTCACTTTGCTGAAGTACCCTCCAAGTTTATCGTTAGAGTGCACAAGTTTTGCCGAGTCCTTGTGTTTTTTCTTACTCATATGTAGTATAATATCCCGGCGACGAGCATGCGAAATATTCGTGTCACAGCAGCACCAATTACAAAATGCGTACCACTCACCTTTACGCGAGCTCTTAATAAATTAAAAGTCAGTTGAATAGCTGGGAATAAGCACTTGAAAGTACTTCTGAGACATCTTGTAAGCTTACGCTACAGCTCCGTAAAAAAAAACATCTGCAACGTGCTTCACACAGTGCAAAAGGTAACAAAGCAAGTCGAGCACATTTTCGCCATCCGCGAAGTCAATGTACTTTGGCTTTGACTCTAAACGAATACAAGCCAGTACACTGTTGCCTGCATGGCCTCATGAAAAAATGCTGAATTTAGCTGATCGAGTTGACTGTTTGGTGCAGCGTTTGGTTTTTGAGTTTTTCGACAGGAAACATGAAAAATCCTAAATATACAGTTGCTGTTGCGATAATCGTAAAAATGTGCCGAAAATAGAGCACTTTACGATAAAATCTTAAAACTTGGCAGGTATGCTAGTGAAATTTCAAAAAAAAAGGAAAAAAGGAACAACAAACACAGAAGCAAGCACGATACCACCACCAAACAAAGCAAAAACATACAAGACGTCAAAAAAACAAAAGTGTCCTGGGCACCCCACTGCATCAACAGGAGTTGCAGAAAAGTGGCCAGACGAAAAACGTGTATTGCCCCAAAAACTGCCAGTGCCTAAACAAACATTCCTGTTGATTACATTTGGCTGCTTCTGTGCACACTGTTGTTGGTTTCTTGCAGTGACGCTAAATTATTTCTGCTCAAGGTAGTGATTTTGTTGCAAAAATTTACTTACCCTTTTACCCAAGGCCTATACTTGACAAGTTAAGGGCGCTATGACAGGATAAGGGAGGTTTCTGAAACCCACCTAGTACTTTTCTTATACTTTTTCTCGTCCTTTCGTAAGTAGCCTTACCGCGATAAGTTAAGGTCAGTTCATGAATACCGCGGTAAGTCCCCCAGAAAAACTTAAAGCAGAGCTTTGTTGGTCCTTTGCAGACATAATAATGGGCAGTATGCTCAAGTGGCCAAAACATGTAAGGTAGTAACAGTGTCCATTTCTGCTCACCACTTTAGCTGTGCATGGTCCTGCTTGGTCTGGGAGCTATTGTGGTATGCCCGGAGCTTGGAGACCAAGTCGGTCGCATCTTTGGCAGCATTCACAGCCAGCGTCTTTGGAATGACCAGCAGCGAGCGTGCATACTCCGCTATGGCCAGTTGTTCACGGGAGCTCTGTCAGAGGAGGAGAAGGAGAAGAGGGATCTGTTCCAACGCACAAATTACCAAGCTCATTTGGGCAACATTGTATCGTCGCAGTGGCAATTGTGCTCTATGAATTGTGACACATGTAAGTCCACAATCACCACCACTTGACTCATTCAGGTGTTACGTGAGAAAGTGATAAGTACAACTTGAAGAGAGGAACTACTCAAAAGCCTGAAAATGCCAGATTCGCTAGAAAAAAGTTACAAAGGTCTCTCACGCCAACTGAATGGGATCATGAACCACTCCTCGGGTTTTGGCAAGCACTGCCGCTAGAGAGATTGCAAACAGACACCCTTTGCTCAAACACCATCACAGAGACTTGTTCTCACTTGCTTCGGATCTTCCAGTGTCCAATGTTTGGCGGGCAGCATGTCGTTGGCCCATAGCAAACGTAAATCAAGAGATAAGTTTGGATCAGATGTGCTTCTTGCCACGAGTTGCTGCCACGTGCCAGCGCAGCGCTTCGTAGTCTTACGATCGTAGTCTTACCATTACGATCGTAGTCTTACCATTACGTTCGTAGTCTTACCATTACAATCAGCGACGCCAAATGCGGCAGCACTACAAGCCACAGTGCAACACTAATTCTGATAAAAGACCACTTCTCTCCTGCCTCATGAAAATCCCCAGAACTGGCTGCTTCGTCAGCATTCGTTCCTGACCGTGTTATACGCAAAAAAAAAAAGTTTGCTCACAGCTGCACGAACTCGGCCAGGAGGAAAGACAAGTCAACATAAGGCGCATAGCGAAACGAGCAAGTGCCTCCCCTGGGTCATGCATGACGCTACGTGATTGCTGATGACTCATGCACAAATGCAACATTGTCAAGCTTGTACAAAGCCAGGACATCCTTACCAATGAAGTGGCAAAGTTTTCCAAATAGATGGAGAGTGCAGCTTCCACGGCCCCCCCTCCAGGAACCACAGTCTTTGACTCGAGCACTCGGCGCACCACACACAAGGCATCGTGGATTGATCGCTCCACTTCATCCACGAAGAAGTCGTTGGCACCACGTATTATGATGGAACTAGCTGTCTGCACCTTAGGCCTGGGGACATCATGAAAAGACGCTAGGGTGAGAACACATGGGTACTCAGCTGAGTTCTCACTGGTGGCAAAAATGCCAAGAATGCAATAGGACAGAGGAAATTACTGTTGACCTTTAACACATACCTACATACAATTGAACCTCCCACAATTAGGATCCATGGATATTTCAAAAAGTGCAATGCTACTGGCAAAGTGACAAGCTTTTGAACGAGGAAAAAAAAAAAAAAGCTCTCTTACGGAGGCAGACTGGTCTTTGGGACCAAAAAGTGACAAAAAAATTCATTTTGTAAAATTGACATATTTGGTTGCTGCAAGTATTTTTCTATCTTTCAGCAAATTTTCACACACTAGGAAGTAATAATTTTTTTAATGTCATTCTAACTGTCCAGATTTTTGGTGCTGTTAACATGCAGAACCTGCGAAAAGAATGGGGACCGACTTCGAGGCTTCATTATAATTGGCTGGCACCTGTGTTAGAAGCTCTGCTACGAATTTATGAGCACCTTTATGAGGATTGCAAAACCTGCGCACCATGATTGTTGCTTTTTAAAGATGCTGTGTGTTTTAAGTTTTCCTCATTTTTCTCAAAAAAGTAAATTTACAACTGTTCAATTTTGAGGCCTCAATATTTCTGCAGCTAGGGCAGGTACAACAATAACTCTTTTTGCAATGAAAACCTGTATATGTGTTGAATGCAATTATGGGAGCATAATTTAGAGCACAAGCCTTTTTAATTATTTTCTCATTAATACTGTAACGCAATCACAACTGCCTTTGAAAATGGTTAGTGCTGTAAAATAAGAAAGAAAGATCTAAAAACAAAAACTCTTGCATACTTTCAATCTATAGTCATTCGTCTATGTTGGCATATCTTAAATATCGCTTAATTAGGCACTTTTTTTTCTATGGCAGCCTTAAACAATAGGTGAACTTGAGTTACTTGAGAAACAGAATTAATTACAGAAAAACTAATTAAATATTTAAAATCAGCAGAAAAAAACTGCATAATCCTGTGCAGTTTGATCAAGATCACTGAAGAAATATTGATTGATTGATTTGTGGGGTTTAACGTCCCAAAACCACTATCTGATTATGAGAGACGCCGTAGTGGAGGGCTCCGGAAATTTCGACCACCTGGGGTTCTTTAACGTGCGCCCAAATCTGAGCACACGGGCCTACAACAGTTCTGCCTCCATCGGAAATGCAGCCGCCGCAGCCGGGAATCGAACCCGCGACCTGCGGGTCAGAAGCCGAGTACCTTAGCCACTAGACCACCGCGGCGGGGCACTGAAGAAATAAACAAAAAATGTTTAAGACCAGTCTGCCCCCTTAAACTAGAACCCGAGTTATGAGTCATGGCTAATTAAAATACTGCCCTACCACAGGCTCATGCAATCATGACCCTTCACATGTTCCAATCCTGCCGGTGGCAAGTTGACCTCTCGTCCACTTTCTCTTGTTTTACTATTTTTATTTCAAGAACATTGCTGAAAAGGATTTTGCATGTAAAATGGTGAAAGCTCTTTTTGTTAAATGTGCCAAGGGTATCCTAAACCAAAATGGCCATTCTTTTGTTTAAAATTCAAATGTATGATGACTACAATTTTAGATTTTTTTTTTCTTAAAGAAAAGCTTTTGTAAAAATACAATGTTGGCAGCTTTTGCTTCAGAAAGAGTGCGTGTTATTCACAAAGTCACAAAAGTTTGCAGTCGATAGCTTCAGTGCTTACGAAGAAAATGTTCCTTTTCTGACGAAAAGTGGTGTTAAGAGTAAATGGCACCTAAAGATTGAGTTGCTGTAATGCAGCTACTAGATCAGTCACGTTTGGGGCCATTTTTAAAGGCTTTCCAGTGCACATAAAAACATGCCACTTCGTGAAAGGAGTTGTCACTAATGATAGAATATCGTGCAATATTGAAAAATCGCCTTCTCAGTCTATTTTACTCTCCGTCCCCCCTCATAAGAGGGCCGATGAGCGAGTGCACATATCATTTAACTGACACCCAAAAGCACAAATGCATGCAATGAAACTCACTTCTTGATCAAAATCAGCTCGTCATCGCACACCTTCTCTTGGACCACTTCTTCGGCATCTCCCAGCATACTGGCATCAAAGGACTCCTCCCCTTCCATGTTGGCCAAGCTGACCAGCAGCTGAGCTGGAAAAAAAAAATGCAGGCACCGAGTTTCTCAGCAATGGAGTGATGCCCTACTGAAACCGATTGAGGATGACGCAAATGTAGAGCTGCATTCACGTCTGCATATAGCGTGAGCAGGCGGCTTTGCTCTGAGGGCAACACATTGCAATGATGTGCCCAGGGTCATGGGCAGCCTGACAGACCTGCTTTGCATGAGTGACAACGTTGAGAGGTGTGCTTCTTTAACCGAAGATGCACCCTCCCTCGGCCTCTGAACAGTATTCTGATAATTTATTAGCTGTAATAGCACAATTTCGATTCCCCAGCCCACATTACCTCTAAGTCAGCCAACCTAAAGTCTGTCAACAAAACATGGCGACACAGCTAGGCCTCCCAAGCCACCGAGGTTTGAATGATCACATCATTACGAGCGCGGTGCTGAAAGGACTTCATATGCACCCATCTACCAGTAGTAGAAGCAGGGATGATTCGGGTGATATGCGAAATTACAAAACAGGCCTTCTCTGAATACACATGGTGAGAATACATGCAGGTGGTCAAATGCACCACTTCCGCAATGCACTCCGCGCGTCATGCTGTGCTTGAATTGCTGCCACTTATTCGCACGGGGGCAGCTAGGCTGATTTAAAGGGGCCCCCTAACACTGTTGAAGCAAGTTTTTTATTTGTGGTTTGCATAGACCGATAGCTAGAGGTAATTTTAGCATTGATCCAAGCGTGGACATCATATGATTTAGTATTTTGATCATGCAATAATGTCACTACATTTACTGCCGACCGACCGCGGCACCACGTAGTGACACTCGTCACAACTTTTCGGGAGGAAATGACGTCCGAAGCTTGTCGCCATTTGATTGGATAAGTGTTTGTCGCCATAGAAGCGATCGTGGTGTAGGATCAAAACTTAGGTTACTGAGCCGTGTCATTTTTATTCTCTGTGCTTTTTCATCGAACAAACGCGGCCACAACAACTACAAAAAAAAAAAAAAAGGTAACTGCGACTTGTGGGAGTGCCGACACCCCCTGTAAAGTCGCTTGTGCTGCGTGGCGCACGTGTCTCGCCCAAAAGCTGCATTTCGAGTTACAACTACCAGGCGGTAGGTAGCGTTGTGTTCGTGTTGGTCACCCCTATGATCATCATGGTGTAGCGCCGGCGGTGACCCCTGGCGAAAAGCAAGCCTTGGTGGCAGGAGAGTGTTGAGAGAGTCTCTTCTGGGCGTGGTCGTTGCCGCGAACGATTGTCTCTCATGGTGGGTCTGCCGTGGACGGCACCGCGACCGCCTGCGGTTGGCCCACGTTGTGAGTGAAGCGTTGGCGACGCCGCCTATTGTGTGCTCTTGTGTTATGTTGTTTGAGTGTATGGCAATTTTGTGTAATGAGGACTTAGCGTGTTGATAACAATTTAGTATCGATTCAGCGGTTGATATCGTGATTCTAAAATTAGTTAAATAAACGTATGTTGTTATTGTTTGGTTTGTACCGACCACGTCTGCTGTTTCCAATCACTCCAAGAGCATGGCGCTCGCCTCTTCGACACCCCACACTGGCTGCCCTACACGGAGCTCTTGGAGCATCAAACGACTGTTTTCGTGGTTCGGTACAAGCTTTTGTTGAGCCGGGGTAGAGTAAAGCTCGGGGGACTTCTTTGCTAGCGTCGGCGATGATTGATTGATATGTGGGGTTTAACGTCCCAAAACCACTATATGATTATGAGAGACGCCGTAGTGGAGGGCTCCGGAAATTTAGACCACCTGGGGTTCTTTAACGTGCACCCAAATCTGAGTACACGGGCCTACAACATTTCCGCCTCCATCGGAAATGCAGCCGCCGCAGCCGGGATTCGAACCCGCGCCCTGCGGGTCAGCAGCCGAGTACCTTAGCCACTAGACCACCGCGGCGGGGCTGCGTCGGCGGTGTGCTTTGTTTATAGTGAGGAGATCGGTTTTGTGACGTGTTTAAACTTGTCGACAGGTTGAGTTTTTTTTTTTCTGCTCGCAAGTTTTTTTATTAGTTTTCAAAACCTCTGTTGAATTAGGACAAGAGCCATGCGGTCTGCATCCTGGGGTGAGCAAGGCTTAGAGCACGTGGTTTGTAGGCTAGGCCAGAAGCAAGTAAATACGGAAGCCTCATGGGTGGTCCGATTTTCTGTTAATAGCTTCTTCTTTGGGCTCAGGGAACCAGGTGTCATCGCTGTCTTGTTTTGCGGCTCGACGCCAGGGCGTCGCGACATTGTCCGGGGTGGTGGACGCCGATCACTCGGTAAGCTGCTGTGCGCGGCGAGCGATAGGGCCACCTCACTGAGTGGATGTCTCCTCGCAGCCGCCTCTTCTGCGCTTAGGCTGGGTGCTGGGTGTATGCCAGTTGTTGCCGAGCAATTCATTAGGCCTAAGGCTCTGTGCAGCCACCTGTCGCACGTGGCCCAACTAGGTGGATCGTGACGTCGAGATGTACCACCTTGCTTCCCTCACTTTTTTTTATCTTGCAATGCATAAATTAGGAAAAGTTATTTCTGTTTTATTTATTTTGATTGGCATCTCGGCCACCGCCGATGTATCAGCTAGCAGTGCTGACCATCGTACCACGTAGGCGAAAAACACGAAGCTCCCTTCCCTAGGCCCTGCTCCATTGTTTTCGTCGAGTGTTTTGGAATTTATCCAGCGGGAGTGTTGCAATCCGTGGCTGGCTGTCTTCTGCACATCGTCAGCGCTGCTGGCCAGGAAAGCGGTCGGGAGGTCGGGCAATGAAGATGCCTGGGACCTGCACAAGTGCCTGCAGTCCGGCGCCCTCGTGAGTGGTGCTCGCAACCGGAAGACGTGTCGGCGCTAGTGGCGGTTCGTCGCACCGCCGGCAACGTTGCTGTTGTGGGACCAGTACTGAGGTGAAGTCGAGCCAGACAGTGCAGCTGTGTGAACCGGCGGCGGTGTCGTGGTGCAAAGACATTATGAACATGTGATGTCATTTTTTTTAGAGCTTCTGTAGCTGATTTCTTTGTTTTCCGGAATATGGTTTGAATTAGAGTTGGAAGAGGTGGGAGTGCTGACACCCCCTGTAAAGTTGTTTGTGCTGCGTGGCGCATGTGTCTCGCCCAAAAGCCGCATTTCGAGTTACAACTACCAGGCGGTAGGTGGCATTGTGTTCGCGTTGGTCACCCCTATCATCATCATATGTAGCGCCGGCGGTGACCCCTGGTGGAAAGCAAGCCTTGGTGGCAGGCGAGAGTTGAGCGAGTCTCTTCTTCGCGTGGCGGTTGCCGCGAACGGTTGTCTCTAGCGTGGGTGTTCAGCGCGTGGTACCGCGGCCTGCGCGCTGGGGGGCCCACGTGGTAAGTCGGGCGTTGGCGAAGCCGCCTTGGGTGTATGTTATTGTGTGTTTGTCGTGTTATTGTGTTTGTCATGTTTTGGAGTTTTGGAGAAATTATGTGTAAGGATGCCTTAGCGGGTTGATCATGATGGATGTATCATTCGGCGGACGATATTGTCCTTGTACATTAGTTAAATAAATGCGTTTTGTTCTTTGGTTTGTATTGACCGTGTCAACTGTGTCCATTCACTTCAAGAGCATGGCATGGCGCTCGCTTGCCAAATTGATACCCCACAGACTACAAAGCATGACAGAGATGCTACGCTGGCTGCCATTTCGCCATTGAATTTTTGGCTTGCGCGGGTGGGATATTCATACGAAAGACCCCTCTTTCTTTCTTATCTCTTCTTGCTTTTGAGAGTTTGCGAGCCGATTCTTTGGCCGCGTGAGTTACTGAAGGGATGCGGTGCACCATTGTTGTTCCTGGAACGGCTCACTGAACAATGCACAAAGGGTCAACTGTACTTGGCTGTCCTGGTAGTCCCACAAGTTCCTCTCTCAGAATAAGAGGAGGGAGTGACTCAGAATGTTTAAAAGAACAGCAGCAAATGCCTCACTTGGACACAGTAGCTCCCATTCAGGTTCTGGCAAGCCAGGCCTCAGGCGCAAGGTCAACAATACTTTGAAAAAAAAAAAAAAAACAATGGGGTGGGAACTTCCCCTTCGTAGGCGCTTCCAGCTTATTTCATTGGGGCAGCTTTTCGATTTCATGGGAGTATGAAATGTGGTCATTTTTTTTTCTTGTACTATTTTGAATTTTCTAAGTCCATAAATTCTGACTGCGTGTCGTTACCATGGTCGTTCTTGCTCCATTAGTCTGTACTTTAGTCTACAGAACTCACGAATTATTCGTTAGGGGCTTGAATAGTGTTAGAGGGCCCCTTTAACCGCTCTGCAATGTTTAGAAGTACGTATACAACATGTGTTACAAGCATTTGAACTGCATCTTTACGTCTTGAGTTTTAGGGGAAGACTTTCGCAGTGCACCACTGTTCACTGCACAGGCATACAATGAAGAGTGGGCTTTTCGCGGGGATTTGCGCATGCATTAAGCGTGTCACAAATGATAGCAGACAACGTTGTCCCGCCATCATGCAAGTTTTTTTTTTTACTTCTTCATTTCTTCGTTTTGCTGCATACAGATTGGTTCTGAGAAAATGACAGTGAGTAACACGTCATTGCCAAATGAATCACATTTGAAATGCAAACCTTTTCAATGTGTTCACTCTACAATATGAACAAGAAAACATTTAATGAATGTACAAGTATGCAGGAATGGTATTTTTTTCCAAAACTACTGTTACAGCCAGAAGATCCTAAATTAATGGCCCTCACAAGCCTAGCTGTGCACGTGAAAACTAAATATATTTTTACTCAATACACATGGCGGTAGGAATTTCCAAGCTTAAAACAAAAAAAGAAAGAAGATACAGCGAATTACTCATGATCAGCACTGTGTGAGTCTTATTGAGATTATCCATGCCAATTAGAAAATTTTAAGCTCCGTGAAGCCTGGTAAAGTTGTAGACAAAGTTGGCAGGCAGTTACTACAATCTATTAAAAAAAACAATGTTTTAAAGCCACAAAAATAGCTACAGTAACCAGGCTTTAGAGCACAGTGAACGCTTTAGATGCAAGCCTTTCCATCGCGATCCTGGTGCTTGTCATATTCTACCACTGTGCCCTGAAGCCCAGACGAGTGCTGGTGTAGGCGGCATTGAGACACCTCCAATCCACCGAGGATAAAGTGCAGTTGGATATTAAACTTCATGCTCTACTACAAGCTATGACATTGCTGTAGTATCTTATTATTAATTTCCATCTTTCATACAAACTTAATAATTTAGAACAGGCGAAGGTCAACGCTACATTTACAATTTCTAATACCTTAATGTTACGTCACCCTGCTAGTGTCTACGACAGCCAGCAGAGACGCATTGTAATTTTAGGATCACGAGAATTGTAAGGTTTCACATGGGAATTATTAAGTACAGGCTGAAAATTGCACTGGAACATTTAGAAATCAGCATGTCCGATGTTTATTGAAGCAGTAAAAATTACAACTGGCCGGCTTCATTTTCTTTTGACAACCTCTTCAAGAAGCTGAGAGAGGCCTCGTTAAGATAGTGCGCAGTAGCCAATCCCAACCAAAAAAAAAAATTTTCATCTATGCACTTGAATATGTTCTCGAAAAATGGGTTCAGCAGCTAACGTCAGTCTGGAGTTCATTCGCACACGCTTGTGGCCATTAGATATTGAGGATAAAATGCCATAGACTCCTCAAGTAGTGCTTGACTAGCGTCATGGCCAAGTATTTGAGCACTTTGAATATTGTAGCAAGTCTTCGAAGTTTTCAAGTATTCAAAATGACCAAATGAATGCACATTTGCCAAAAGTAGCCACCAGGAAGAAGGCTTCACTCCAGCTCGAGTCCGCTGTGGCACATGTATATAGAAAAGTGGCATACTTCACTGCTTGTGCCGAATCCTGCTACTATTCAAATTTGCTTCCATATGAACAATATGAAAAGCAACCTGCTGGTACGTCGGTGCAAAATGCCAATACCGAAATGCATTTAGTACAAGCAGTATGGCACCTTTTACAAGGTTCTCAACAGCAGTGACCTGAAAATTTGTGTGAAAGCCCCCCAGAAGTGAGTGCAGTACCTCCAGTGGCTTTTGCAATGCGTCGAAGATCCTGCTTCTTGCAGCGGCGTACGGCCATGGCTCCGGCCTCCACGAAGTACTTGAGGCACAAGTCATCAATACCTCCTGTAACCAAGATAACGTTGGCACCAGCACCCAAGATCTTGGAGATACGCTCTTTGGTGATGTCCATTTCTCTGCAGAGATTGCAAGAGACGGCTCAGACTGCGTACTTGGTGCGCTGCTGCATGCCCATGTGTTTTCACAACTGCAAAACTAGCACCCACCTCTGACGAATGGCCTCCAGCTTCTCGGGGTCAGTGACCAGCACTTGGACACCCATGTTCATCTTAGCCTTCTGCAGGCTCAAGTCCAGGCAGGCTATCTTTGCACCAAGAACCTTCTTGGTCATGGCTGCAGCAAATAGGACACCCATCAAAAATGCTTGTTTCTACAAACACTAGGAATGGAACAAAGTCAGTGTCCATACTAGTAATTATGCATTCAGTAGCATTAGAATTAAGACAACTGGTGGTGTGAGGGTTGGAGCACCAACTCTTATTCCAAATACAGCAAAATACAAGCATTAGGGACCCTAAAACAGCTTCTTGACATTTTGTCAGCATTTAGGCTACAGCATCACCAATTAATTTACACCATAAATTAGCATATTCATTAATAGAGACCTCTGCTGGGGCCCCCATGTGGCTTATTTAAAGAAGAGGGTGGCAGACATTGCTAACATATTCAAGTGTCTTGGAGAAAAAACCTGTGGGACCTCAGTACATGCAATGATACAATTGTACAAGACACTTTTTCTTAGCTATTTGCGATACAGCTTGCCTGTGCTGACCAATACCTGCAGAAGCAGCATTCGCACTCTCGAAAGCATCCAGGCTATGGCTCTGCGAGTTTGTCTGGAGCTACCACGATGTTTGTCACCAGCCGAGACAATTGCGATTGCAAATGACCACCCACTCAAGACGCATATCATAATGGAAGCGCTCAGAGCACACGTGAGGCATCTTACTCGCACCCCTGCCCATCATCTAGCCTCACTTCCAGAAGACCAACCTCCTGCCTCATTTTTTATTTATTTATTCACAATACATTACAGGCTCCTTATCGAATCAATGTGTAAGGGGGGCAATACATGGTAAAATATGACGTGATAAATATAGAAAAAAATTAAATCAAAATGATACAATCTGGAAAGTGCACTGTGATGTAAACGACTGCCAGAAAAGCAAGAGTAACACGCCAGTAGAAAAACTAAACAAAGGAAGAGCGTTCACGAAGCACGAACTTAATTAACATGAACAGTCAGTGGTTGAAAAATGAAGAAAGTTTTGACACCATTTACAATACTACAATGTGACATAATACAACGGTAAACAATTTAAAACATAAGAAAACACATATAGAGAGAATAAATTAGAAGTAACTATGTAAGCATGAAATGTTTGAGTAGGCAGTAGTGAAAGGCTTTGCGATTTGTGATCGAAGTGATATCGGCAGGGAGATCGTTCCAAAGCTGAATGGCGTGTGGCAGCGCAGAACAATTACACCCTTGTATTGCCGAAGATGCGCTCGAAACTGCCCTGATTATGGAGCCACCTAGACATACGCAGTGGGGTTTTCAAAGGGAGGGAATGTGGCCTGGTGTTTTGAACATATCTATGAAGCAGGCATGAAAGGGAAACACACCGACGAACCTGAAGAGGGTGCAGTGAAAGCTTTATTTTACTACTAGATTTTTGTTCGTAATTTCTGGTAATAAAACAAGCAGCACGGTTTTGAACAAGCTCTAAGTTAGTAATTAAGTAGTCTTGATAAGGGGACCAAATAGATTACGCGAATTCTAACTGCGGGCAAATGAAGGTAAGGTACGCGAACTTACGAATGTTAAGTGGCGATTTACGGAGGTTACGACGAGTGTATCTTGGCATTTGTGATGCTTTAGCACAGAGAGCGGTAATGTGGGGGCACCATGACAGATTGTGAGTCAAGTTTATCCCTAGATACCGTAATTACTCGAATCTAACGCGCACCTTTTTTCCGGTTAAGCGAGTTTATAAATCGCATGCGCATTAGAATCGAGTACGGAAAAAAAAAAACGAATACGGTCATTCTATTGCCATCGGCATTTACAAAATAGCCGCCCCCTACGTGCGTCGGCCATTTCTGCCTATGTGTTTCCCATGTGCGGCACTTCGTACGTGTGCTGAGGAGTTCGTCATCTTGTAGCATCGACGGCATGACATCGACGGCATGAAAGGGCCAACTCCAAAAACTCGAGTGCACCATGATGCCGCTTTTCAAAAGAAAAGTCATCGCGTGTGCAGAAACGGACGGAAATCAGGCCGCATCGCGGTCGTCCGGAGTTCCCGAAACGTGCTGGCGGGACTGGCGGAAACAAAAGCAGAAGATTGTCGACAGCAAAGCTTCACGCAAAGGCTTCAGTGGACCACAGCAGGGTCGATTTCCGCAAATTAAAGAGCTGCTCAGCGAGTATGTGCTTGAGCAGCGAGCGGCACAGCGGCCCGTGACGACAGAACTCCTCCAAGTGTGGGCTATGCAATTAGTCTTAGAAAAAGGTCTAATGCGGAGCCAGTTTAAAGCGAGCAGGTGCTGGCTATCTAACTTTATGAAGAGAAAAGGCTTTTCCCTCCGAAGGGGAATGGGCATATGCGAAACGTTTTGCAGAGGAGTACGATGAAATGCTTCACAGTTTTCAGAGGTTCGTCCTAAACTTGCGGCACAACAATGGCTACCTGCTTGGGCAAATCGGGAATGCCGATCAGACGCCTCTTTACTTCGACGTGCCTGGCACCACAACCGTCGAAAAGAAGGGGGCGAAGCAAGTTCGCGTGCTGACATCGGTGCACGGTAAAACTACAGTGACGGCAATGCTCTGTTACACGTCAGATGGGCACAAGTTTCGCCCGTACCTTATATTTAAATGGAAGACGCTCCCGAAAGAAGTCGTTTTTTCGAGTGGTGTGATCGTGCGGGCCAGCGAGAAAAATGGGTGCGCGTTGCAGTCGATGTCTTACTTTTTTTTTTTTTCGTCGTGGAAATCGGGTGCACGTTACAATCGAGGGCGCGATAGAATCGAGTAAATACGGTACTTGAATGACTGAACACGAGATATGACAGAGTTGTTAATGACATAGGAAAAAAATCAGAGTTCGATTGTTTAAAGGGTGAAAGAAATGAGTTTACATTTTCCAGAGTTCAATACCATGAGCCATTTTCGACACCACATATTTATGGGGTTAATGTCATTTTGCAGGATGTGGTGATCATAGGGAGATGCTATTTTTATATAAATGATACAGTCATATTCAAATAATGTAATACTTGAGGAAATATTATTGGGCAGGTCATTAATGTAAATAAGGAAGAGCAAAGGGCCCAGAACACTACCTTGAGGTACTCTAGAAGTTACATCAGCTAGGGGAGAAACACAGTTATTAATTACGGTGAATTGTTGGCCACATGATACGAAATTTCTAATCCAAGATAAGCTAGCAGAACCCAGTCTGACATTTTGCCAGACATGACGATAGTTGTCGTGCGAGAACAGAACGATGACAAAGAGACAAGAAGAACACGAAAGACTCTTTGCCGTCGTTCTGTTCTCGCGCTATAACTATCGTCATGTCATACCAACTAGCCCAAGCTGCCACACTTTTGCCAGACAGTCTTGTCATATCGTACACGCATACCCACAGGACATACAACTCCAACTAGAATTGCAACTCCCCTATGGTGTATGACTCATCCACAGGTCCAACTCACGGTTTCAGGCACACGGTCAAAAGCCCGACTCTCATCTACAGCACTAAAGCAGCTTTCTCTTCTCTTGTTGTACGAGAAGTACCGTGAGCATAACCATCTATATGATAATGATGTATGGCGTTTATTGGCGCAAGGGCAACCATCATATACTGACGCTTCAACTACAGTGAATGGGTCTACAGGGTCGGCGGTCTTTCATGCAACAGCGACAACGACGAAGATTCGGCTATCCCACCAGACGTCATCGACAGCTGTAAAACTTGCTGCTCTACGTAGCGCAGTCAAAGTCATTCAACATCAACAAGCCAAAAAATGAAGGCTGTTCACAAACTCCAAGGCCGCTCTACAGCGTTTGTTTGGTATTTGCCTTATGCTGGGAACCTTATGATTGATTGATTTGTGGGGTTTAACGTCCCAAAACCACGATTTGATTATGAGAGACGCCGTAGTGGAGGGCTCCGGAAATTTTGACCACCTGGGGTTCTTTAACGTGCACCCAAATCTGAGTACACGGGCCTACAACAGGAACCTTATGAACAACTTGTGCCGGAAATTAGAGAGCTGTTCCACCACCTCTTTGACCAAAGACATGAAATCACATTTCAGTGACTTCTAAGTCACTGTGGCATATTGGGCGACGAACATGCTGATGCAGCCGCTCGATAAGCACACAAAGACAGTGAAGAATCTATTCCATTCTCAAGGACTGATGTGCTGCGATGAAAATTTAAAAAATTGCTAATGAAAAAGTAAAATCCGTGTGGAACACTGAGTGCTTACAGCACACGCGACTGCATAGGCTGGACCCGTCTCTTCGACATCGGCCTCCATTCGGACTCTCTCGACTTGAGACAACGGTGCTTTGCAGACTATGGCTTCGTGTTGCTTTCACCAAAGTCTTTTCCTTTCATATCGGCATCAAAACAGTGCTGCTTGCGATCATTGCGGCAGCAATGAAACGATAGAGCATGTTCTCAGGCACTGCCCTCACTATAGCGTGCAAACACAGCCGCTACTGCTGCATTAGCTCGCCTTGACGGCCAACCCTTGTCAGAACAAACGGTGCTCAGTTAAGGCCTTATTGAACTTCTTGCAAGATAGTGGCCCATTGAATAGGCTATAGCACCCCAACTAACTTTTTTCTTTTTCGTGCGTCTATTTCGCTCTACGCTTTCTCATTTTCTTCCCCTTACCCTTAATTCAAGGTAGCAAACAGCATGCCCCAGTGTCTGGTTAACCTCCCTGCCTTTCCCTAACTTTACTTTATTCTCTCTCTCTTTCTCTAGAGGCAATTACTATATGTTGCCCTCTTCCTTTCCTCCTTGTCAAACGAAAGCAGCAAACTCCCTAGATTAAGTTGCACTATCTCCTGGAGGCCTCCACAATAAACTTTGTTGCCACACAAAGTGCACTACGGTGTGCTTGAGGTCTGCTCCGACAGGCACGAAACACTCCACTGCCCATGTTTGGTGCATGGTTGTGTGCCTGTATGAGGGGAAGAGAGCCAGTGCAGCTGTACTTAATTGTACAGGATTCTTGCTGTATTTAAACACAGAAGCCAGATGTTGCTATCGAGTGATTTCACAGCATCTTGAATTGTTCCTTGCAGACACTGGACCTGAAGTAGTTACACAAAAGTAGAGCCAGCTCCTGTTCCTTGGTAAGGATTGGCATGTAATCTGGTGCAGCTTCGAAAATGTCAGAAGAAAGAATGAAAGTAGGATGACCAGACGGCACAGTACATTTTCTGGATATTTTATATTATTGCTTAGTGAATACTGCGATTTTGTAACACTTTCAAGCTAGCCATTTTTTGAATATTAGATGATACAAGGTGTGTCACCTTTCAGCTTATCTTCATGCAGAATTGGTGTAGATAGATTCTAAGTTCACGCTTTCCTCATTATCTACATCACCAGATGTCATCTGGCTGAACCTAGTTTCTTGTTATAATTCAGCCGTAATACTTGAAGTTCAATGGCCAATAACTTTATAGATAAAATGTCAACGCAAGAATTTTTGCAAAAAAAAAATGCCATTTTTTGAGTAGTATCTTTCCCAAAGCCCCAGAGTTCTCAGTAATCCTGTAACTCTACTTGTAATGGGCCGATTCCAAGGTTAGGTTAGGTTAGGTTAGGTCCACAGGCGCTAGTAGACGATGCGGTGATTTTCCATTATTTTAGGCGTATTTACAGATGGCGCTGCCGCAGAACACGGCCGGACAGGACAAAAAAAACGTGCCTGAGCTTACATCGTTAGACCTCACTTGCACAAGGCTACTTTTGCTGTCAGGATTTTAATAAAAATTGATGGCGATGCGGAAATTACCGTAACTTTCGTCGAATTGGTACAGAACTGATGCAGCACAACTGCCTGGAGAACAGACGCACACCCACTCGACAAGTAGCGTCTCACAAGCATCTCTCATTGTTTGGTTTTCCGTCGTTTGCTCTTTCATTCTTAGTACACACAAAATGCTGGAAATTGTCGTCTGATGAATGGAGTTTCTCACAGACGGCTCTGCCATCGTGGATTCGAGTCTTGTGGTTCGCACGTTCAACTGGCCTGTAGCAGGGCATGAAACTCAAGCGGTGTTTGACGTAACTTCCCTTCCACTGTCACGGTGCCAATACACGTCTGCCGAAGATGCCATCACTTTCGGCAAGTCAGCCAGGAAGCAGAAGCACACGAAACAGCCGAAAGCCAGAAATACAGTATAGACTCGACTAAGGGCCACTGCCCCCAACTTGGCACTCCAACAAATAGCAGCATCGTCGCATCTTGCGTACAGCGGATTTCACAGGAGCCACCAGATGGCAATAGCTGTCCTCTAACATCCCCGTAATTTCCAGTGCCATGGACGGCACTGAAGGCGATTTGGTTCATGAACATGCGAATGACTCGAGCAACGGCAACAAGCCAAGCGTGAACAGTGGTACCATTCAATACATCTAACGAGAATGTTTGCAGCTAGATGCCAGATATCCCATTGTTAGGCATATAGAATAGTCTCTCGATTAAAATTCATCTATCAATTGTACCATGGTCACTTCAAAATTCCAACCAATCGCTACATAACCAACTTGTACATGCGCTTTGACCGTATTCATCATAATAAAACAGTTAGACAACCATTCAGTCATCTGAACGTTCATCAGTACTCATTATTCCCTCATGCTCTTTCATTGTGGAACAAGTTACCTCAGGAGGTCGTTAATGCGGACACGACACAATCGTTCGCCCATCTCGTCAATGACCTAACACTTGATTTTTAATATGTAATATATTATGTTCCTAATTAGTGCTGAGATTTTTTGTATTTCGGTATGAATGCCATTATTGCTATGTATTATATATATTTTCCCTGATGTTTAAAATTTCCTTATTTTTGCACCTAGTATTGCATTTTCTTATATTTTTATATTCTGTTTTGTCACTGACATTTGTTACCCACTCCTGCTTGGGCCCGAACAGGGCCTGCAGTACTTGTAAAATAAAATAAATAAATAAATATGGCATAATTAATTAAATTTGTTTTTCCATATATTGATCCAAAACTGAACAAAAATATCACATTTTCATGGGAGGCCCTCACCATATCGAAATTGCGGAAAAAAAAGTGCGGCCTTTACAGAAGTATACACGGTACCCTAAACCATCGGCCATCCACGACGGCACCAGACTGTGAGGGCAGACAGAATGCCCCAGCTCCTTGATGATGCAGGCAAGCCATCTGGTCGCAGAAGGCCTGCATGCTCACCACCTCATGACATTAAAAAAAAAGCCAAATTGGCTACTCCACCTCCGGTGTGAAAACATCACCACACTACGGACTTCTAATGGTGAAATAAACTGCTCGATACACTGTTTCCAGGTCGAATCATCAGTTATGGAAAGTTGTGGGGGCACCCCCTGTAAAGTTGTTTGCGCCGTGTGGCCCACGTGTCTCACCCAAAAGCTGCATTTTGGGTTACAACTACCGGGCAGTAGGTGGCGTTGATTACCGCTGTCATCATCATCATGGTTGTGACAGTGGTAGCGCCGGTGGTGACCCCTGGCGGAATGCAAGCCTTGGTGGCGGGCGAGAGTTGAGCGAGTCTCTTCTGCGCATGGCGGTTGCCGCGAATGGTTGTCTCTAGCGTGGGTCCTTGGTGCGTGGCACCGCGGGCCTGCGCGCCGGGGGGCCCACGTGGTAAGTCAGGCGTTGGTGACGACGCCTTGGGTGTGTTATTGTGTGTTTATAGTGTTATTGTGTAATGATGTCCTAGCGTGTTAATTAAAATTAATGTATTGATTCGGCGGACGATATCGTCGTTCTAAATTAGCTAAATAAATATGTATGTTGTTTAGTATTATGCAGACCGCGTCTACTGTGTTCGTTCACTCCAAGAGCATGGCGTCGCGCTTGTTTGCCATATTGAGACCCCACAATGTAAATCTGGATTGAGATCGTCTGGAAGGGGGGACTAACCCAAATGCCAAATGAATGCACCAACGCACTTTTTTCTTGCATCAAAATTAAAGAAAAAGGTATGTGGCAACCACATATTTAAAATTCTTATACAAAAGAAAACAACAGCAAAATAATATTTGGGCAGTAACACTGCACGAGAAGTTACATAGTTAATTAAAGAACAGTGCTCAGACACAGGAGATGATAAAAACAACCTAGCGAAGAATTGATTCCTCAAATGCGAGCATATATTGCTATTTTTCAACCACAGAACAAGCCCAGTGATGGTAATGAGTTACTTTTAGGAACATACTTTGGAGCAGCCGTAAGTGTTTTCGGGGCAGAAAAAATGCTAAGTTTGAGCAGCTATTGCTGTTTTAGGAGGAGATACTAAATTAAAAGGGTGGCTGGTTATCAGAAATGTGCTGCGAAACAGGCTTCATATTTAAAATACTAGTATCTGTGGCAGAAATAAAATCAGACTGGTAAAGCTGAGTTGCCCAATTCAGAATTAAGCACAGTCCCATATAGCTGTAGCCAAAAGAGCAGCAGATAGTCGATATGAGATGAAAGCAACCCTGGTCATTATCACAATTCTAACTGCATGTCCAACAGAAAAAAAAAAAAGAACAGCCGAATGAGCTATACGCTGCACCACACTAGTAGCACACTGGGTTTTTTCAGTTTCTTGAAGAGTCGCTCAAACAGTAAAAAGTGTCTCAGTGCTATCTTGGGGGCAGCAGTTCCATCAGTGCAAGCCAGCTTACCTTGAGATGCGACCGTACAGTTTAGGGCATAGCCTTGAACGAGCACGCTTTCACGAGCACTGCGGCCATGCGCCTTGAGCACATTGACAGCCTTGATGGGGTAGCGGAAGCCTCCCTTGCCATCAGACACTTTGACCGCATTGGCTGCATCCACCACCATGCTGGCAAAGAAGTCCGAATCTCTGGGACACATGGTCAAGTGACAAGGCACAGAAGTTATCTCATGCAACCACTTTTGTTCTCTCAAAGCCCAGCAACATGTTCCCCTCGTGCAAAAGCACTCTCCAACTTCAAGAAGGTGGTCTCATGCAGTACGTATTATTAAAGAAACTGTCTCGGAAACAAAATTGTCAGGTTGCCAGCACTGTGCATCCAACAAAAAAAGGAATCCAATTTTTAATTTGGCTGTGAAAATATAGTCATGCGTGTCGCCCAACAGGGATGTGGTTCAATCTATGAGCAGAAGCAAAGAACTCCTGCAGGTAGACCTATTTTGCTTCAACACAAATATCTTATGACAATATTATATTTGACGTACTTTTGACAGCTGTTCTTCGCATGAAAGGGCTGATGGCACTGCATTTGCATACCAGCTTGACTGCCTGCCTATGGTGTAGTAGCACGAGCAATGCAAGCATGGTGTGCAGTGCATGTTGCGGGAGGAAAAAAAACACTTCCTACACAAACAGCAGCACAACAGGCTTCCAAGAAAATTTCTAACCGTGTCCTAGAGTTCTCTTCTGTAAAAGTGCATGCCAGTTTTCACCAACACTAAAACCACTTCACAACACAGTCAACCCCTTCAAAGTAAACACGATTTCGCCTTCAGGTTCTGCTTCACAAAGGCATATTGGCCGTCATGTCGCATAGGCAACATAGAGCGTCTTCTGCAGTGAAGCATGACTGATGTTGGTCTTCGTCGCACATTTGGCACAAGTGGAACCACTACAGTTCGTTTCACAACATCGGCATACCCATTATGCGAAAACAGATGAAGTTTTCCACTCAACTGCAGTGGTTTTTCAAGCTAACTAAACAAAGCTAGAAAACCTGCTGTAAAGATATTGAGTTTGCGAGACCTTAAAGCAATGAACGTTACGGCTATCATTAAACTTGGGCATGGGCCTGGCCTAGATTTTTGTCTCGGCCTCTGCACTGGCCCCTTTTGATTGTGGGATGGTGAGCAGGAATGGGACAATACATTTTGCACTACGACCCAGTGGCAGTAGATACAAAGATTCTTGAGAAGCTCGACAACAGTGGAGACCCAAGCTGAACCAGTCCTCTCATCTGTGTAGCATAATTCCTCACAGCAGAAATTCAGGCCACTACTCTTTTAATCATCGAGGACAGGTGATCCGTGGAAACTTTTACTATATCTTAGCAAACCACTGTTGCAAACACCACAAGCAAGGATACGGCCCGATCAGCTTTGAGGACATGGCAGTCTTAGCAGCATTCACCACGCTCTCGTGGCCCAGTTCTTCAACTGATGTGGTCAGATGCTCCTGGATGTATCGGCATGCCTCCCTGAGGGATTCCAAAAGTGGCACACACACATTTGTTGCAGCTGAAGACACACGTAATGAAACACAGAGAAAAACAACCAGCCCAGTAACTTTTTTTTTTCCCGGGCCCCTTTTCAAGCACAGTTGTTATTGCTACACGTGTGTTGGTGACATTGTAGGTGTGAATTCCAAAAGTCTCATAGGCAAAGGAGAGAGCTGCGCCAGAATCTCATTTGCACGTAACTGGCTAAATATGTGAATGAAGCACTCAAGTGGGAGAAAGGTCCTGTGCGACAGCCAAAATAAAACTTGAAGCAATTTTTGGAGAACTTAATTCCAAGTTTAGAGCAAATTATAGAGAAAGAAAATTTTTTTCATTCCGAAAAACCAGATTTAGAACAGTACCAAAAAGAAGCCTTACCTTTAGAAAAAAATTTTGTGCAAACCAGTCAAATTTCAATAAAACTATTTTGAACCACCCTACTCGGCAAAGAATAACATTAGCATTTACCACGCCAGTCATACACTTTGACAGACTCTGAGGATTCATCTGTGGATCTCCCAAGCTGCTGACCTTAGCGGTGGCAAAAAAAAAAAAGCACGCAGTTTTGTTTGATTTCTTTAGGGCTGCACAAATTTTACACAGTGCTCCAAACAATTGCCACTAACTTTTCTAGATGTCAGCAATGATACTAGTGCTCACAATTATGCTGTATAAACATGCATTAGTCGTCGAACGAACTGTTCTGTGTCTCGTGACAAATGCTAGCAGCCCCTTCTAAATCTTAAAACGCTTTTTCGCAGGTCACCGGTGTACGGCGGTGAAGGTGGCTCAAGGGAGCAGACTGATCTTTGGAAGTAAAAAGGGACAAAAAATTTATTTTTTTAAAATTAACGTAGTCTAGTATCATTAATTCTAACTCGCTTAATTCGAACTACCGGCTAATTCAAACTCACGATGAGGTCCCGTCAAAGCTATATGTATTCCAATGGGTAAGGATGCCCGGTAATTCGAACGCGCAAGCACTTGTGACGGTTAATTCGGACATACCGCGCTCCGAAAATGCTCTCAGCACCCCGACCAATCCCGCGGCGGCACCTGCGACACCTCAATGCTGCGCCCGACGAAAATGAAAAGGAAAGAAAAGGCTGCGGTGGAATGTTTGCTCTCTCTCAAATGCCGATTTGCGACGCATCCGTGTCACGCTTCGCCCTTTTCCGTCCCTGCCACGTGAAGACCCTTCTTCTTCCAACACGGCGCGCGAACAGAGAGAGGAAAAAAAAGAAAGCTGTCACTAGGTTGAATGAATGTGTGGTTCAAGGAAAGAAAAAAGGCACCATCTTCTGCAGCCCTAGCGGAGAGGCTCCACTGCGCAGTCGTCTGTAAAAGTGTCGGCGCTGGACATTTCGGCGTGCAACTTCTCTTGCCAGGAGAATGCTGAAGCAGAAGTAAAAATGCTTCTGTTTTCTGGCTCAAAGTAGCGGGGGGGACAAATGACAGAGGGGTGCGTAACAAAAAGCGGTCGGGGAGAGCGGCAACTAGAGGGGTGCAGAGGCAGGGTCGGCGTTTAACAATAAGAATGTATGGGCACCTCGCGGATGCCTGATCAGCATGCCTGATCGGTGGTCGAAATTGGTTTCCCGGGAAGTCAGCATACCGGTGACTCCGTTCGCTTTAACCGATCAGCGGCGCTTGGAGACGTTCGTTGTAAGTGCGATTTTGTGCCATTGAACCAATGTATATTTTCACGGTCACGCGGATATTGTTCGTTTTAAACGAAAGCTCGTTTAAGGGGGGACGCGGGGATCAAATCGCGAAATTCTCGCAAAAAAACGAATTTTGGATAAGGGCAGATTTGGATTCTGCATCACCATTTCTATCATATCTAAAAATATTTCCGCCGAAAACGATCTCAAAGTAAGCTTAAAAAATGTTTTTCTGACCGCGGATCGCAAAAAGCTGGCTGAAATCTGCGCGAAAATGGCCCATTTCCGAGCGCGATACTTCCGCGCCTTCGCCGCCGCTCGCGGAAAGCTTGGTGTCACTGGAAAGCTTGCTTCACCGCCGTACTTCTCCCGGTGAAACCACGACTCTACGAGCTAAGATAAACGCACAAACAGAAAAAATGCGAAGGCATCCGCGACGCCTTAGACGCGCACCCATTGGTCGCTCCTGTCACGTGGTACTGAGCGCGCTCTGTGAGTGGCTGCTGGGACGCGCTTGCTTGCGCTGGTCGTCTGCTCCGCGCACGCACGTCTGCTACGCACACGCTGGCGCACTATAGTTTGCGAATCCCCTGCCGATACGCCGATACGGTCGCCGATACGCCAACTCTTCTCTAGCGCGAGGCTTAGCGCCCGCAATGGATCGTCGCGTGGACCGGAAGCGCAGGACGAAGTACCGGACGAAGTACGCTTACGGGAAGCGTAAACGCAAGCCTCCTGTTGGGAAAACGAAGCAGTCAGCAGCGATTGAATCAGACGAACCGAGTACCGCGTCGCCACCAAGCTACGTGTCGTCGGAAGCCGACACCTGCTCGCTGCCGATGCTCGGCAGTGAGGCCTATGACGCGAGGCCGTCAACTAGCCGCGACGTTGCGGTGCGGCCCGAACGCGAAAGAAGTTTCGTTTTCGCTGCGGCGGGTGACGATGCGGTGCCGGCTGTTCAAAGTGACGGTGAATCGACGCCTGGCAGTGACACTGAAGACCCGGGGCCATCAACTAGCCGCGGCATCACGGTGCGGTGTGAACGCGAGAAAAGTTTCGTTTTCGCGGCGGCGGACGACGACGTGGTGCCAGCTGTCCAGGATGTCGGCGATCGTTTGCCTCAGCGGAAGCGCACCGTTCAAATACACCTGGAACCTCATTTCGTGTCCTCGGAAGGCGCCAAGAAGCAAGCCAGCAGTGTCCGCGATGCACTTCGCGAGGTGTCGGCAACGGAGCGGAAGTTCGGGTTCGCGCAGCAAACGGAGCAAACATCGGCAACAAAAGAGGATGAGTTCACCCTAATTCAGGTTTCTGCCATGAATTCCCTAATAGGACCTGCACTCTGCCCAAAATGTTGTAAGAAGACTTTGTCAGTGCAGCATGGGACAAAATTGGGCCTGGCAGTAAAACTGGTACTTTTGTGTGCTTCCTGTGGCCCTATTCATTCACCTTGGTCATCCAGTAGAAAATCCGAAGGAAGGGCTTTTGAAGTCAACCTAAGAGCCATGCAAGCAATCAAGTCCATTGGAAAAGGGCCCACTGCCCTGAATGACTTCTGGGCTACAATGAATGTCTCTCATCGGGGCATTCATCAAAAAACCTATCAGGAACACCTAAAAAAAACATTCAAACCAGGAGCAGAGGAAGCTGCACAAAACATCTTTGCAGATGCTGTGCTTGCGGTAAAAGACGTGTACAGTAAGATGCAGCCATCAAGCCCAAACAACATCACAGTTGTGTATGACGGCACGTGGCTTACAAGAGGCCACAGCTCACGCATTGGGGTAGGATGTATTATTGAGTTTTACACGGGGCTTGTGCTAGATTGCACAGTCCTTTCCAACTTCTGTCTTGGGTGTTGTCAACAACCAGCAGAGAGCGACCCCAACTTCGTCACTTGGGCTGAGAAACATCAATGTCAGAAGAATACTGATGTTGGCTCCGGACAGATGGAAGTGGAGTGTGAGTGAGTATGAACTTTATTGAGGTCCTGAGAAGAAAGAAAGCGGTGCCGAAAGCCCCGCCATCAATCCGGCGGCTCCACCCAGGTCGGGACCGGTAGACAGAGTCTTTCGGCGACGGCCCGGGCCCTCTGGACAGCCTTGAGCTGAGCGATGAGCTCTGTGCTTCGAAGGGCGGAGTCCCAGGAGGACTGGTCAGAAAATTCTGTACCCACGTTGGCAGGGCACAACCAGAGCATGTGGTCGAAATTGTTATACTCGTTTCCACAGTGTGGACATGCAGTGGAAAAGTCCGGATTAATCCTGCTTAGTGTCGTTGGTGTGATGTATGTACGTGTCTGCAATTGTCTGTAAGTGATTGCTTGTGCTCTGTTCAGATCTCTGTGAGGAGGAGGAAAAGTTCGACGTTCTAATCTATGATGTGAGGTGAGTTCGTGATATGATACAAGTGGGTCTTTGTAGTCGAGGTTCCTGCAGGCTGCATTTAAGCGAGGGGGCGAACCACTGACGCGGAAAGTGAGCTCTCGCGCCAGTGTGTGTGCCCGCTCGTTTGGGTTGCCAGCAAAGCCGGAAATGTTTCCCATGTGGGCTGGGAACCATGCGATGTGTGAAGACCGAAAGTTTTCCTCCTTCGTCTCGTGGTTGAAAAGCCTGTTAACGACCGCAGCTGCCTTCGAAGAGACTAGGGCCGCCGAAAAAGTTCTTATAGCTGTTCTAGAGTCCGAGTAAATGACAGAGGCTTCAGTGCAGCTTCGAAGGGCTAGCGCAATGGCCATTTCCTCTGCTTCGTGGGTGAAATTGGTAACTACCGTGGCTGCGTTGACGAGCGAGCCATGGGCGTCCACCACAGAGACTGCATAGGCACCTCGATTCCAATATTTTGCGGCATCAACGAAGAGGACCTGCGTATCGTTGCACATGATCTTGGCGAGTATTGCCTTGGCTCTCGCTTTTCGTCGTCCTTCATTGTGGGTTGGGTGTATGTTTCTGGGAATCGGGTCAACTGTTATCGCTTTCCTGGCTTGTGTGCAAAGTTGGGACTTTTCTGGCGGCATGAAGAAAGGCTGAAGACCGGCTTCAAACAATATCTCGTTGCCCGCCTTTGAGAGTGAGAGCCGACTAATCTGTGCATGCCGCTGTGCCTCAAAGAGTTCGGTAGCTGTATTATGCAGGCCCAATTGTAAGAGTCGTTCCGTACTAGTGTTGCGAGGGAGGCTCAGGACCCTTTTCAATCCTGTTCGAATTAATGTATCAATTTTGTTGAGCTCTGTCTTCTTCCAGTTGAGGAAGGGGGCGGCGTAAGTCACGTGGCTGATGAGAAAGGCGTGAAATGCTTTCATGAGGTTGTCCTCTTTCAGACCAGCCCTTCTACTGTTGACCCTTGATAATACCCTGGTGAAGTTGAAGACACTTTTCTCTATACGTTTGAGGGCCTCCGCGTTGTCACCGCTGTAAGCACCAACTACCATGCCCAGGACCTTGATTGTGTTACATATTGGGATACTACCTCCGTCCTTGGTGTGTAAGTGAACGGGGAGGGAGCTAAGGAGCTGTCCCTTTCTGGGGCCGTGTTTACACAGAAGGAGCTCTGATTTGCTCGTAGATAGCTTCAGCCCCGTATTTTGTAGGAAAGCTTGTGTGGTGTCTAGGGCATGTTGTAGGTTCTGCTCCAGGGAGCCTAGTGGGCCACTTGTGGACCAGATGGTAATGTCATCTGCGTAAATCACGTGTCCTACCCCACGAACTTTCGAGAGTCGGTTCGCCAGATCGTGCATTGCGATGTTGAAAAGAAGTGGCGAAAGCACTGACCCTTGGGGGGTGCCGACGTTTCCCAGCTTGTGCTTACGGCTTCTGATTTGTCCGATGTTTATGGTAGCCGTACGGTCCGCCAAAAACGATCTGACATAGTTGTGAAATTTTTCTCCGAGATGTAAACTGGAGATTTCGTTGAGGATATGTTCGTGCCTGACCGTATCGAAGGCCTTCGTTATGTCGAGCGCCAGGATGCCCTTTACGTCCCGTGATTTATTGTCTATCACAGCACTCCTGATAAGGAGCATGGCATCTTGTGTTGATAGTGATTTTCGGAATCCTATGAGATTGTGGCGAAAAAGGCTGTTTGCTTCGATGTGCTCTGCAATTCTATTGTGAATGACATGTTCGGCGACCTTTCCGAGGCACGAAGTAAGGGATATTGGTCTCAAGTTCTCGGCATGGAGCGGTTTTCCGGGTTTGGGGATGAGAATTATATTGGCAGTTCGCCATTCATCCGGTACGCGGCCCGCCGTCCATACTTCGTTTATTTTCTTTGTAATGATTTGTATGGCTTGGTTATCTAAGTTTCTGAGAAGTTTGTTAGTTAATCCGTCTGGACCAGGGGCCGATCGGCCGTTAAGGCCATGAAGGGCGTGCACAATCTCTGAGACCTCGAATGGACGATCCAGTGAGCGTTGAGGTGTCCCCTTGTACTCGCATGCCGGGTCGTCCCAGGGGACTGATTTGCTTTCTGTCGGCAGGTATATGTCTGCCAGGGTGTTAGCAAAATCCTGAGGACTAGTGCCTTCAATCGTGTGCAGGTGGACGAGTCTGTCGAGCATTATTCGAGCATTGCTCTTGGTCGGTTTGTTGCTGTCGGCGAATAGGTTTTTTAGAAGGCTCCACTTGCTTCCCCGTCTCATTTTACCATCCGCCTCATTACAAACCTCATCCCATTGTTGCGCACTCAGCTCTCTGGAATGTTCTTCGATTTTTTTGTTTATTTCCCTTAGTTTAGATCGCAGCCTCCTGTTTAGCTTCTGCTTTTCCCATCGTCCTCTTAGCGCATTCTTCGCCTCCAGGAGGTGTGCGAGTCTGGAGTCCATGACTGGAACCTCCAGGTCCAAGGTTATTTCTTTAGTGGCTTTTGCCACCGTACTTTTCAGATTTTCCAGAAGCTCTTCAAAGGTTTCCCCTTGGCTGTCCTCGCTACCCCTTATTCTTCGGAAAAGGTCCCAGTCGACGTATCTGTACGTCTTAGGTGGAGCGGGTGTGATACGGACGTTGATTTCTAAGATGAAATGGTCGCTGCCAAGGTCCTCTTGCAGATTGTCCCACGACCCTTCCGCGTTTCCGAGGAACGTCAGGTCGGGGGTGGTGTCTCGCTGAACAGAATTGCCTCTGCGTGTCGGAAACCTTGAGTCCGTGATTAACTTCAAGTTGAGGTTGTTTGCACACTCCGCAAGGTTAAGACCTTTCCTGTCATTGGTACTGTAGCCCCAAACGTTGTTGTGCGCATTGAAGTCGCCGGCAACGATCAACGGCCGGTCCTTGGCTTGCGACACCGCCGATGATAGGAGTTTGGTAAAGTTCCTGAGTCGGTCGGTTGGAGAACTGTATACGTTCAGTATGTAAAGGTGGGCTTTAAGAGTTCGACTCGGAATGATTTCTGTTATCATGGATTCCAGGCCTTTCTTGTATGTCGGGGTGTCCCTGTCCATAAAGCTGATGTCCTTACGGATGAGGGTGGCAATGCCCCTGGCTTGTTTGAAGTCGGGGTCCAGGGTTGGCCTGGAAACCCTGTACCCCGAAAAGGACATGTTTTGAATGTACTTTTCCGCCCCGCACTCCTGTAAAATGATGACATGTGGTTTTTCTTTACATGATCGTACTAATTGCGTTAGGTTAGCTTTCTTTTTGTTGAATGAATTACAGTTCCATTGCCAGATCTTGAAAAATTGTGGTGTGCTATCCATGGTGCTGACTTGGCATGACCCCCTGTGTGTTCGCTTCACCTATTGGACCTGGTGGCTGAGGGGATGTCGGCAGCGCAGGTTGGGGTCCCTGGGAAGACATGGACCCCGGGTCCGGCGTGGGAATTCTTCTCGTGGCTCTGGGTTGAGCAATTGGTCTTTCCAGACGATCGAGTCTACCGCAAATTTGTATGAGTGCCTCTTTAATGTCGGCAATTGCTGATTGGAATTTACTGAACTTACTCTTCGTCTTGCGGTGCTTTTTGGCTTTGTTGTCACTAGCTAAGGCGTTAGAAGGAGCTTCGCTGACGTCGGACATAAAGTCGTCTACGTCTGATGTGTCGTCATCTGTCTCGGTGTTTACGGCTCTGCGTTTATTTGGGCTACATGACGCGACCACAGATCCTGATGATTGAGGGATGGGTGGCGGTGTGTCTTTTAGGATACGTCCTTCTAGCCTGGCGAGAGTTGCCTTCAGTTCAGCTAGTTCCTGTTTGAGTGCTTTGTTTTCCCGTTCTAGTGTGTGTATTCGTGGATCTGCCACATGCTCTGGCTGTACCTTACCTTGCTTTGAAGTTGTCGATGTTGTCGGTGCAGAGCCGCTGTCGCGAACCATGTCGGCCCAGGTCATTTTCTTGCCAGGACATCTCGACCAGGATCGGCCCCTGGAGCAAGAGCGCCCGCTGGATTGAGAGTGCGCTGTGGAACGGGAGCGCCGTCTGGAACGGGTGCGCCGTCTGGATCGGGAGCGTCCTCTGGAACGGGAGCGTCCTCTGGAACGGGAACGCCCTCTGGAGCTGGAGCGCCGCTTGGGAGTGGAACCATCTGCCATCTCCGGTTGCATGTCCGCGAGGTCGTTAACCTCGTCAGCGTTGGCTTCTTTCTCGGAGCGGTGGCGTCTTTGTCTTCGGCGTCGTCGCACGACATATGGGATGTGGTATCTTTTGCTGCAGCAACGGTCACCTGTTGGGTGATCACCTTCACAGAGCTTGCATTTCGGAGTGCAACGGTGGGCTTCTGCAGCATCGTTTGAGAGTGCGTCTCCGCAGTTGTGGCATTTACTTTTCTCTGCCTTGCTCTGGTGGCATACGTCGGCCCGGTGCCCGACTCGGCCGCAGGCGTGACAAACATCGACTTGGCGTTTGTAAAGGGAACACGGCACTAAGGCCGTTCCGCACATGACGTTTTTGGGAACGCGAAGCCCATCAAAGAGTATCACAACAACGTGCGTGTTTTTGATTCTCTTGACTTCAATGGCGGTCGGGTTTCGTTGGTTGACAATCATGCCTCTGAGGGTGTGCTCTTCTATCGAGGGGTCAACATTCCTGATGACGCCTTTACAAGTGTTTTCCGGGGCGGCTAAGTAGGCAGAAACATCAAATGCGCCGACTTTCGTGTGAATTTTCTGAATTCCAGCGTATGCGACTGCGTTGGATCTGACCGGAGTCGAAATAACAAGAATATTCTGTACCTTGTTGGGGCAGACTGTATCTTCCGATGCTTCTTGGTCAGTGAGCCCAGCTGCCATAGTCAGAGCTCTCGACAGCAGTACCATGTCCGTCTTCGAAACGTCAAGCCCTCCGCGGGGCCGTACAATGACCTTTATCTGGTCTCTCGGCAGCCGAGGGAGTCGCGAAGCGGCTACAACCTTCTGCACTGTTGAGAGGGAGCGAGCGTTGAAACCATGCTTCTTTGCTGTGTTTGCCGTAGACTTTGCAGCGGTAGCAGACGCTGCGTTCCTTGCCGGATCTCGTTTCCGCCGGGCGCCAAGGGCGGTGGTCCACCCCGCTCCGTCGAATTCTTCCGGAGTGATATCCATGCCTTCAACTGTCACCATCTCGGGCATCCTCGCTGCCTAGTCAGGTGCGGCAGGGGCCTGACGAGGCCCGGCGCTGCCTCGAAATGAACCCTAGCTCCGTACTCGTAGCCGAGGGGTTAGTCCTAGAGACGCGTCCCTCGCTTCGCACACTTGAAGTTCAATAACTCGCCGAAAAGTTCACTCACCCCAACGAGAACGATGTCGTGAGATAGCTTGCACAAAACTGGTTTAGGAAAGTCCAATGGATCGGTGGAGAACACAAGAAAGATGTCCGAAAACATTTAAAGAAGCGGGAGCAGACGCGTCCACGTCTGCACTCCCGGACGCCACCTAACGGACCCCATGGAAGTGGAGGCTGCTCTGACACTTTTCAGGCGCTCTGTCAGCAGGTATGGCCTCCGCTACACCAACATTATATGTGATGGTGACAGCCGAACCTATCTTGCTCTGTGCAAAGATGAGGTGTACGGCTTCATACCACTGACCAAAGAAGACTGCGTGAACCATGTGCAGAAGAGAATGGGCACCGCTCTCCGCACACTGGTGACAAGAGCTAAGAAAGGGGAGCCATTGGGTGGGAGAGGTGGACTGACGCAGGAGTTGATTAAAAAACTGACCAGCTACTACGGGTTAGCCTTGCGAAAACACACAAGTGTCCCTGACATGCAAAGGGCCGTGATGGCCACTTTTTATCACGTCACGTCCACCGACGACGAGCCTCACCATGAGCTCTGCCCACCTGGCCCTGATAGCTGGTGCAAACATCGTTCAGCACAGGCCAAAATGGAGCCAGCACCACCTCACAGGTATAACCTGTCGAAACGTGTAGCGGAGGCTCTGCTGCCTGTATACCAACGTCTCTCTGACCCACAACTGTTGGAGCGATGCAAAGGCAACAAAACTCAGAATGCGGCGGAAAGCTTGCATTCAGTTATTTGGTCACCGACTTCAAAGGACCAACACGCTTCATTGTTCGCAGTGGAGACAACAGTACATGAAGCAGTTGCACGCTACAATTTTGGGAATTTGCGAGCCTACACTGAAATGTGCAAGTCCGTGGGCATCAAACCTGCTAGCCTCGCCCTTCAAAGAGCTGAAGAAAAAGACCAGCAAAGAAAACGAAAAGCACGCAGTGCAGAAAAAATGAAAGAGAAAGGACGTAAGAAGACCCTCGCAAGCAAAGACACAAAGTATTACAGTCCCGGGGCATTTTGATGGACCTTTACTGACTGTTCAACTTTAACGCCAGTTTTCTCAGAAACGTGTTTTGACCCGACTGTCCAGCTTGCCACGATGATTGCATGACTATGGCTTGACGGATTTTCATGTGGTTTTTTGCATTGTGTTCCTCAGTGAATTTTCTATGTCGTGACGTTTTCATATTTGTTAATTACTACCTCAGTATTTTTACTCCTAAGCTAATTTCACATTATGATAACGACCACATTTACAAGCATGTATACAATGTTCTCTGTAAAATAAAAACAGAGTCATAAAAATATTTGCAGAATGTCATGACATCAACCATCCCAATGGCTAAAATATAAGAGCAACTATAGGCTTCTACCATGTTTTTTTGTCACACCAGGCTTTGGGCAAGTTTGGTAGTACACTGATGGATAAAAAAATTTATAATGACAGAACTACTGGAGATAGCTGAATGAAACTTTGTCATTTATCATTTAGCGCAGTTTCCAGTAAGCATGCCAAATTTCATTGCTCTACGACAAAAACTAAAGAATTTCACTTTCGATCCCCACCTCCCCCCTTAAGTGGGGCCGTTATATGTGGGCTCGACTGTACTACTACAAAACATGACAGAGGTGCTGGCTGCTGTTGTTGGGCTCTGGCGTACTGTTGCGCAGGTTTGACATTCATATGCAGGTTCGATGTTCATTCCATGAAGTTTCGTACTACGATCGAACCCGTCTATTGCGAACTCGAAAGTGCCACAACAAATGGTTGCTATATAAGAGTATGTTGTACATGGACCCATCCATAGAAACATCCACTTAGTGAACAAACCGCTTTTTTCCCCAGTGTATTTTGTTTTTTTTTTCTGTATATCTTTATTAAAAAGTGTGAACAACCCCTTCACCTTTCCCGTGTTAAACGACGCCTGTTCGCTCATGAGTAAATTCAATCGGAGAAAGTGTGACGCCAGTGCCACTTGTGTAACTCAAACAAAGGCACACGAAGTTGCACCGTAGTGGGTGATGCTAACAAACCAGCGACACAGTGCGCATGCTTGCACTTGAGTATGCGATTTCAATGCCTTGCATGACAGCGTAGGCAGCACTGATATGAAACAATGCGGCACCAAAATCGAAACTATAGTTCATTAGTAATGGGAGTTGCTTTGGACAGTAGAGAAATTCGCATCACCCAAAAATTGAAATGATCAAGGTTCGACCTATTCTGTCGTATAATAAAACATTCTTCCCTTTATGAGGAATCGATCGCACGTGGTCACTTTTATGAGTAAACGAGAACGGCAAACAGCCCCTTTTGTAAATATCTCCTTCACTCACTTGCAAGCTAAGCGGTAGCCACTGATGATGGACGTCGGGTGAATCTTGCACTTCACAAGCTCATCTGCATTTTTCAGCAACTCTGCAGCAATGAGAACCTGCAACAAAGTGGCAACTGTCACAAAAGCATCGAGGTGCAAACAGTTATAATATCGTATTATTCTCATAACAGGAACACCTGGAGTTTGGTCACGATCAATGAGATTTCTTTCTTGTATTTCTGCACATTACAGGCACAACCAGAACTTGAGTATGATCAGTAGTTCTGTACTGTATTTGCACGGTTCCAATTCGACAACACTCTCTTACGTTAACTGAAGCGAGGGAAGAAAAAAAAAAAGACCATGGCAGCACTGTGCCAGCTAGGCAGACTCGCCGAGTGAGGAGCAAGGGCGGTTGCCTGGGCATCTGTAACCTTTGCACCAGCGCCAGCGTGGCTTTGGCCACTTGCCGGCTAAGCACATGCACTCTACTGAAGTTACATTGAAAAATCTAACGCTTTACCCAGCAGTTTGCCCGTGGTGTGGCGATAGGCCGACTCTGTACCACATCTCAGGGGTGTGATCATAAGCCAAGCGACTTAGCCAATTTTCTCATTGAACCTTTAACACTTATGGAACAGTGGGAGGCACAACTCGCCACCTTGTACCTGGGAGTGCAACGCACACTTTTGAACGAAGTTCATCAGGAGACTAAGGCCAGTTGAGCCCTCCACATAGTACCCAAACTTTCCCCTTTCATTTTTGCTATCTCCCTTTCCCTTTTGCTCTGGAATAAAGTTTCACTCTCTCTTTGCATGAAACGTGTAATCACGTGCTCATTAAGTACGCCATGAGTTTCTTGCTGAAAAAAAAAAGAGTCCTTATCGTATTTGCTACCTTGTTTGCAAACTTAAAAGCTCTTCAGCTTGCCGGTGCGAGCTTTCACCTTTGCTACCACAACGCAAACTTGCACAAGGTCGACAGACTTATGCCCTCGATTTCCCCGCCACGAACCTAAACATCGTATTATGTGCACTACTCTTGGATCAGTACTTGAGTGCGATCTTTTCCACGCCCAATCTTCATTTCGTCTAGCCTAAACTGCCCGCGACCTTCGAACGAGTTGTTTGAAGGTTGCAGGTTTGGTTCTTGCCCACAGCAAGTTACCTTTTCACCCACTTTTCTTTCTTCACATTTACATTATAATTCAGTAAAATAACTTCCCTATACTTTCCTAGGCACTATTGTCTGTTATATCTCATTAATATTGTGTGAAACATGGAAAAACGTGACTTTAAGTATACGCTGCTTTCTTTGATTCATTAGCGAGGGTCTCGTACTGGATGAGCTGGTTGTATACAAGGGACTATTGGTCAGCTGCCAGCTCGTAATAAGTTCACGTGCTATGTGACGCCATACAGGCTCATAGTGTGCCACACTCGCCTACGTGGCTACTAGTAGGTGGCACTGACTGACACTCCCACGTTTCAATTGACATATAAACCCAATGAAGTGGCTGGGGGGATAGCCGTCGTGGTAGCTCAGTGGTAGAGCATCAAACGTGTTATTCGAAGGTCACAGGTTAGGTTCCTGCGCGCGGCAAGTTATCTTTTCACCCACTTTTCTTTCTTCACATTTATATTACAATTGGGTCTAATAACTTCGCCTATACATTCCTTGACATTATTGTCTGTGAAAAGGAGTTTATTGGCGTGTGTTGCGACGGTGGCCCTACGATGAAAACACGATCGAGACAGAGCAACGGTCAAGCAGATGCCGGCGACAATCAGCCCGAGGCGAGCGAGAGAAGCCCAGGACCCAGTACTCAAGCGGTGGCGATGTTGCTTGCCAACGATGAGTTTTCTTCTTCAAATTTTCTCCGCCGAAAAAGAGCCATCCTGGCGACCTAAGAGTCTGGAGGCAGAGGGCTATAATATGGCTTAAGGCAGGCGACGTGGACGATGTCACGTCCACGCCGGCGCATGTCGTCGGATGGTGAAAGTGGCTCAATGAGAAAATTAAGCGGCGAGGTTTGCTCCAAAACGCGCTAAAGACCCTCGTACTTCGGGACGAGTTTTGAGGAAAGGCCGGGGGTTTGGTAAGGAACAGCCAGCCATTGAAGTGATCCCGGAGAATAGCTCTGGCTTCTTGAAGAGTCGGCGTTGTTTTCTTCCTGGTGCTGCTGTTCTAGTGACGTAAAGGTGCGTGCGAGTTCACAGCACTCCTCCGCTTTTCGGGCAGCTTCGGACACAGATGGGCATTCTGATGCATTCGGATGGGCCTTCGGATGGAAGGAGAGTGTCAATGGTGTGGGATGGTTCGCGTCCTTAAAGAAGAAAGAAAGGTGAAAATCCAGTGGTAGACTGTGCCGCGGTGTTGTATGCGAACGTGATGAATGGAAGAATGCGATCCTAGTTAGTATGATCAGGTGTCACATACATCGCGTCGCGATCATATCGCCGAGGGTGCGGTTATCTCTCTCCGTGAGCCCGTTAGTCTGCGGATGGTATGCCGTGGTCTTGCTATGAACAACATGGCTTTCAGAAAGCAAAGCCGTGACGACTTCTGATAGGAAGGCTCGACCTCGGTCACTCAGTAGTTCTCAAGGTGCACCATGTCGTAATATGAATCGATGGAGGACGAAGGACGCTACGTCCCGCGCAGTGACACTGGGAAGGGTGGCGATCTCAGCGTAGCGTGTTAAATGGTCCACAGCGACTATGATCCACCGATTTTCATCTGATGTTGTCGGTAGAGGGCCATAGATGTCAATTCCGATCCGATCGAAAGGTTTGGCAGGACACGGAAGCGGTTGAAGCGCACCGGACGAGTGGAAAGGCGATGATTTGCGGCGTTGACAGTCAGGGCAGCCCATAACGAATTTTCGAACAAAATTATACATTCCGCGCCAGAAAAAGCGATGGCGAATGCGTTCGTAAGTTTTGAAAACTCCGTCATGGCCACATTGGGGATCGTCGTGAAAGGAGGCGCATATTTGTGATCGCAAGTTGCGGGGGACAACCAAGAGCCACTTACGACCTTCAGGAGTGCAGTTAAGAGATCGTGATACCACAGTGGTTGACGATCCAGAGAGACAGTCAAAAAGGGAAGCGATCCACGGGTCCTTGTGTTGTTCACTGGCAAAGGAGTCGAGGTCGAGAGATGCGACGGAGTTGGTACCAGTGGTTCCGTAGGCAGAGTCGGGAGGTAAAGGCGAACGGGACAGGACGTCAGCGTCAGAATGCTTGCGTCCACTGCGATAGATGACGTGAATGTCGTACTCCTGGATTTGCAGTGCCCACCGAGCTAGGCGGCCAGAAGGATCTTTCAATGTGGCGAGCCAACAAAGTGCATGGTGGTCCGTTACCAGGTCAAATAGGCGACCGTACAAATAAGGGCGGAACTTGCGAAGTGCCCACACTAGCGCTAAGCACTCCTTTTCAGTGACGCTGTAATAGGCCTCGGCTTTAGTGAGCGTGTGACTCGCATAAGCGACGACGTGTTCAGAGTAGCCCGGCTTGCGTTGGGCGAGGACAGCGCCAAGACCAACCCCGCTAGCGTTTGTATGGACTTCCGTTGCAGCTGTTGGGTCGAAATGCCGAACAATGGGAGGAAATGTTAGCAGACTACAGAGCGTGGCAAACGCGACGTCGCATTCAGGAGACCAGGATGAAAGGTCTGCGCCACCGCGTAGGAGGTTGGTTAGTGGTGACATGATCGCCGCAAAATTTCGAACGAAGCGCCGGAAGTACGAGCACAGTCCTACGAAACTGCGTAATTCTTTCAGTGTAGTAGGTTTTGGGAACTCGGCGAAGCATGGGTAGAACACCATGCTTGGACACGATGTGCCCTAAGATGGACAGCTCTCGCGCGACGAAGCGGCACTTTTTAAGGATCAGTTGGAGCCCGGCATTGGTTAAACACGTCGGAACCAGTTGGAGCCGAAGCAGATGTGTAGGAAAATTGGGAGAGAAAAGGACAATGTCGTCGAGGTAGCATAGACACACAGACCACTTCAGTCCACGCAGCGTGTTGTCCATGAGTCGTTCAAACCTGGCAGGAGCATTACAAAGCCCAAATGGCATTACGTTAAATTCATACAGGCCATCTGGTGTAATGAATGCAGTTTTCTGGCGATCAGCTTCTGTCATAGGAACCTGCCAGTATCCAGATCGTTAGTCTAAGGAGGAGAAGAATTCGGCTCCTTGGAGGCTGTCAAGGGCGTTGTCGATGTGCGGTAATGGATAGTGTCTTTCCGTGTCACCTTGTTTAATCGCCGGTAGTCGACGCAAAATCGAATCGATCCATCCTTCTTTCGAACTAGAATGACAGGAGATGCCCAAGGACTGTGCGATGGTTGAATAACGCGACGGCGTAGCATCTCTTCGACCTGGTCGTTGATGACGTGACGTTCTGCAGCAGAGACACGGTACAGTCTTTGACGCAATGGCTGGTGCGAACCGGTGTCAATGCAGTGGTGCACTGCGGAAGTCCGACCCAACGGCGGCTGAGAAACGTCGAATGAATTCGCGAAGTGCTGGAGGAGATTAAGAAGGTCGGTGCATTCATGGGCACTTAAGGTGTCGGCGATGGAACTCGAGAAGGTGTCACTCGATGAGCATTCCAGTGGGGAAAGGGCATGAAGTTCGGTAGAGGCGCTACTGCACGATTCATCTGGCATGTTAAGGAATAAAGAAGAATCAAGGTACTCCACTCGACCGAGACATTCACCGGCAAGTAGCGTAAGCGGTGCAGAAAGGGGGTTGTGGACGAAAATATTGCTTCGGCCAACAGTGACGTCAAGTGTAGCGAAAGGCAAAGAAACTGCTCTGCGGCTCATGAAAATGTTGGAAGGAGTAAACATTACTGTAGCATCGTTATGGTCATCGCAGCAAACAGGGACAACGGCAAGAGAGGCTGGCAGAATTTCAGTGTCCTCCCGCACGACAAGTTTTGGCAACCGCTCAAGGGTTTCATGCAAAAGTTCGTCACACAGGTGCGAAAATTGAACTTCAGCGCGTGCGCAGTCGATGACGGCATGATGGTTTGAAAGTCCCACCCGAGGATGTCATGCGAGCACACCGAAAGAACGATGAACTCGACAATGTACATAGAGCCTTGAATGAATATGCGGTCCGTACAGGTGCCGAGAGGTCGAACTGGTTGAGCGCTAGCCGTACAAAGCGATAGTCCAGAGAGCAGCCAGTACGACCTTGAGCGCGACTGCTTACTCTTCTGGCTCATGCAGGCAAGTGGAACTCGCCCACTAACGTTATCCTTCAGGGCCTTCTCGTTTGTTTCTTCGCATGACTTCAAGTTAGTGTGATAGCTAGGCAGGGGTACATGTGAATCAAATGGATAGCCATGTGCTTTTTTATACCTTCTACAGTTATAAAAGTAAGCTAGCAGATGATCTGGGTCCCTGTTCTGCGAAAGGAATTGTGCGAGCTTGACCACGCAGAAGCTGCATTATTTATCTCATCAATGCATCCATATGTGTTATGTGATTATTTTACTCAAAATCTGCACAAAGGTCAGCAATGCAAACTTGAATTACGCGCACTGGCCACGCTGTTCAGTGGTGGCTTCTTGCTGGTGGCGCCGTTTGAAAAGCGACCACCACTGTCCCATTGCATTGCTGTAAATACGGCACACTGCCCCATTTCAGTACACCATACCTGTATTAACCATTTTAACACCCCGCCGCTGCGGTCTAGTGATTATGGCATTTGATAGCTAACCCGAAGGTCACAGGATCCAATCCAGGCTGCATTTTTTCGTCGAGTCGAAAATGCTTGAGGCCCACGTATTTGGATTTAGGTGCACGTTGAGAACTCCAGATGGCCCAAATTTCTAGAGCCCTCCACTTTGGCGTCTCTCATAATCATATCGTGATTTTCAGACTTCCAACCCCCAATATTATAATTATTACAATTATAATGGCTTACCCTCAATAAAATAAATAATTTTCAATCTATCACAAGGGCTTTTATCGAGCTGAAATTCAGTACTTTGGCATGTCATCTCTGAAGGGTTATGACAGCATTTGCTAGATGTGAATGATGGGCAGGAACAAAAAAAGCTGCATCAAAAAAGTGTGCCAGGAGAGCGAAAGCGCACAGCAGTTTTTGCGTGTGGCGCTTTCAGTACTAATAGACTGCAGAACCGCCGCTATGGTCAACGCGAAAGACATCAGGTGGCGAGGCGCCTTCACGCCGCTCAACAGTTTCAGTACACTCTACCACAGCCGCATGGTGCTGTGCTGCCTGTGCTCCCACAGCGAGAAAAGCTAAGAGACCTATAGTTTGCCGCTGGCATGCTTGTTGACTCGTGGATGGCGGTTACGCAACAGACCCTTTGAAACTTTTCGCCACGCAAGCTTCATACTGAACGCAGAGACTGCCATCTCGCCGGGAGTGAACAGCATGTGCGACGAACTTCCACCAACAAACGTTGCCTTCGATTATCTGCACGCTGCCGGTATTTCGATTCCAGTCGGAATAACCTTTGAAGGCTTCGTCGACGCTGAAAAAGACCTCGAGATGTGTGGAATTGACCGATGATGGAATCATTCATCAAGTTACGGGAGATTCCGACAACTCTTACACCAAGATCTAAGAGGCCGCGCCTACACAGCCAATGAGCTTAGAGTTGACACAAGCAATGACACTGTCATCTGTAAACAGAGACCACATAACGTTAGCTGGAAATGAGGCAGACATGATCGCAGGCAAGTGGAACGTCTTGTAGATGAAAATAGGCTACTTTTATTCGCCTAAGTCTGTACAAATGTGGTAGCATCGGACACATGAACGTCTTCTTCTTATGAATTTTTTTTAATAAGAACGGATCCTTTCAGAGCACCTAAACGATGCATTTGCTGAATTGCAATGAGAATCCTGTACTCCTGTCGTGACCCTCTTTGTCAGCGAAAAACACCTATAAAAAGTGTGTTTTCGCTTTTCCGCAGTGCTCGATCTTCCAGAGGTTTTCACGGTCCCTTGAGGGTCTGAAATATCTGACATCAACTGTAGAACAAACCAATAAGAGACGGCGTAGCTGGCTGTCGCAAGAGTGTGCGTCAAAGCTTCGCTTGAGGCCAAATGAGAATTGCTAAAGTACACTCCACCATATAGTTAAAAGCAAAGACCGGCATGAACGCCTTCATCTACCGCTGCGTTAGCGGCATTTCGTCAATACAGTGCCTAGAAGTATATTCTAGGCCCTGTACCTTTATAGTAGCTATTGATGATCACAGAGTACCAACCACGGTTTCGCTCACACGGTTGCAGTTCTGTTTTTAAGCTGCTGTGCGTTGGCCGCGCACATGCCTTCAAAACTAATTCGCTTGTTGCCGTTTATGATTGCATCTCTCACAGTTCGTAGACAGCGTTTGCAGACAGAAGCATCATTTTGACAGTATAGTCGAACGTTGGATGCACGTGCACGTTTGGAGTTCTGCCAGTTTTGTCGTCCCCATACATGAATGTGACCACGGTTTCTTTGGCTGCACGCGTCCCTCCAAAGCTTGTAACACTTCGAGCACATTGATCTCAGCCAATGCTCAACAACCGAAATTCGTATCACCCAGGCGTGACGCGCCATAATGTTCTGAACAGCCAAGTTTCCGCCCATCGGCCACAGCACAAATTCCTTTAAATTACAATGAGATAGTCGGATAGTTGCACAAAAAGTGTGGAGCAGATTGGGTTGTATTTTTGTAAATGCAGCCAGACCACACACAGAAATTTAGATTTTGAGATTTCCCACCCAACAGTGAAAACGTAATAGTCGAAATCTGAAACACCTGACAGGTGTGTGCCGCTTTGAATAGCTATATCTCAGATGAATTAAGAACATTATAGTCCCTCATGCATCGAATGTTCTGCCCACAGGTGTGAGCGGGGGCTCTGCTCAAGCAGACATCAAACATCTCCATCGCTCATACGATGCACAACCCACATTGTGTTAGACCTGCTGTCGAACGCTCAAGCAGAGAAGAAACGGGCTACCCGTCTTGAACAAACATAAAAACAGGCAGTGGAGGAAGGGCTAAATTCGGCATTATAAGCGAAAATTACCGTTTCGGCGTAGCACTTTCACCCCTGACTGGACCAAGGCTGACATCGAAGGAAATGCATTGGATTCTCATCATAATGCTGCAGCCCTATCTTGCGAGCATGCACAGTTTGGGGATGATGCATCATAGTGTTCTTAATGTTACACAGAAATGTGACGACCATGGATAGTATTCCGGTAAACTTTGTCTCGTCTACTACTAAAAACTGTTATGTTCCTGTTACAGTAAACAAATCATTAGTGTGACGGTTGGCATTTCGTCTTAGTACCGCTGCAGAAGAAAACCTATTAGCTACTACCAGAAGGCTAATGAAAGAAAAATAAATGCCTACCACAGATGTAGTTCCATCGCCAACTTCCTGGTCCTGCAAGTCAGCAAGCTCAACAAGGACTTTAGCTGCAGGATGTTCAACTTCCAGCAGCTTCAGTATAGTCGCTCCATCATTGGTGATCGTCACATCCTGAAACAGGATGGTGCCATACAGCCCAATTTTCGTTTGAGACATTTCATCAGCAGGTCTGTGTCTAACAGACAGAGCACTGTAAATGTGCCAGCATTACATATAACTATTGCCAACATCTTCATACTTGTGGCCAATTTTAGTGTCAACACTTGCGCCACCATACGTAGGTTAATGTAATGTGGAAGAATAAACATAATACTCAGCTACACCAGAAACAACCAGCAGTGCCGGCATGTGCAAGAGTGTGGAAAAAAAAAAACAGTCATTCTAAGTAGTATTTGCTTGCTTGGTGTCGGTGATCTTTTAAAGCTGCAGCTCGATTCTGTCTTAATTAAAGCAGTTGGTGTCAAGAATTATCTGATCATACTGACATTTTAATGGTCAAGCAAGACAATGGCTCACCCCTATGTCATCGACGAGCATCTTGTCTAGGCCAACAGGCCCCAAAGAGCTCTTCACAATGTTTGCAATTGAACACGCTGCCATCACTGCAAAGAAAAAGAACTGTAACCATCGATTTGGGTGGTAATACCTAAGGGCATAAGAGTCCAACTTAGGTGAAATAATTCTAAGAACAAGGTTACGGGTGGGCCGGCACAGTTGGCCCACAGTACTGCAAACCACATCAGCATACAGGCCACAAAGTTTTCTAACTTGGATGGCTTTTCCTGTTCGAAGGCATGTCGGGTTAGCTGCGACTTTTAACAACAGTTTTAGCCACTGTACTGAAAACAGTGACTCTGGCGATAGGTTTACTGTTACCGCGTGAAAATGATTATTATTCATATGTTACAATAAGATCGTTTCGGACAATTCGAAAAGTACTCCAGCGCGCATCGCAGCATACCAAATTTTGCACAATGAAATGCTCTTTCTAAAAAATATCTGTTGAAGAACACCAACAATATTTTTGAATGAATAAAAAATATATTAGGTGTGTAATATTTGAATTCCAGCTGGTAAACAGTGCAATAGAAAACACTTTATATGCAAAATAGCCAGAACCAAAAAAATAAGAATATAAATATTGAGGATAAATGACCTAGGAAAGAAATAAAATAAATAATGTTGTACGAAATGTTTATATTCAGATTGACATAGAAAATCAGAACAGAAGTGCTGCGTTGCTCGTGCCATGTGGTAACGCATTGCTTGGTTTTTCACGAGACATGATGAAACCAGTACTTTCAGTAAAGCTTTTTTTGTTTTTTTTTTTTTTCAATAAGAGCCTCCAGGTGCTCCAATATAGCTGGATGCCTATGATGTGCATAACCCCTTTATTAATACTATGTCCAATGAACTTCGCTATTTTGTCTAGCGTCACCTCTTTTCATGAGCCACCTCTCTCCGCAGAGGTTGGCGTTGCCACGTATCCACAGAAGCACATTTGATAGCATTTCGCACACCGTATTAAAAAAAAAAGAGGAATATCGTGCGCAATTCTAAAACGTTTCGAACTGCTTCGTAGTCAGGACCAAGATCTGTTCTGGTGGCCTTCTTGTCGTTAGGAGAAGCTCTACAGCCAGCACCAGCACACAGTGCTTCAGGGACGTGAGCACCTCGCACGTAACCAGAGTAGCTATAAGATTGTCCACAAAGGTCAGCAGCTACAGACTTGTGGCGAATGAGGTAACTTGAGCCCGTAAACAAAACAAACCTATGAACGGCTGCGGATGTCTCAATCTGACGCAAAACATTGGCGTCATAAAACTTGAAGCTGTGATGCTGACATCGTCGAACTCTACGCCCATCCTCACTCAAAGCGAGTTTGCAAGACAGTGTCAAGCGGCGCGAGCGTGTTGGAGCACAGGTGTGCACCCATGCGCGTGTGGCAACGATGCCATAGGAGCAACTAGTGACATGAAATTTGAATATAACGATACAAGTGAAACCAAAGCTTCTGTAAACTGGCTGATAAGGCCACCTCGACATTTTAAGCATGCGGCGGATCTTAGGAAATATTTTTTGTGGAATCAATTTTCCCCTGACTCCTAGCAAGAGCCCTCTAATGAACAGTTGGCATAAATTTTTGGCAATTATTATTGCTCACCACTGTCCAATTGCAAAGCTGGCACTTTAATTCGATATCTGCCTTGCGATTGTTGTTTTCATCACAGAACTTCAATGTTACTGTAGCATTATCCAGAGGGACACTTACTTCTTTCAAATCCGTTTTCCTAGTTCATTTTTCAACAGCACACATACATTGGTTCATGCAAAGGTTTGTCAGAAAACACTATCTTGCCAAAAGAAGCAAATTCAAGTTGACAATGAATGTTGAGTGGCAGGACTAACTACTAGACAGTGCTGGGTGCACGAGAAACAAGTTTTACATGCGAAAATCTACTATCTAAAGCGTCGATCACCAGTGATCGATCTGAATAGACGTGGTAACAGAAGAGTTAATGCATGCATGGTGAGAGCATACAAGCTGCGCTTTGTGTTCGTTGTCTTTCATGCCTTGATGCACATGTGGCAAATTATGTAAAAAAAATTTTTCTACACTACGGAACTAAGCAGAGAATACAGGCTGATTATGTGTTTGCCACCGTGGATTTGTGGTAACTGTGCTCGGCTGCTGACCCAAAGCTAGTCGGTTCGCTTCCGGCCACGGCAGTCGCATTTCAATGGAGGCAAAATGACAAAGGCCCGTGTACTGTGCTATGTCAAGACAAATTAAAGAACACCAGATGGTCAAAATTTCCACAGCCCTCCCGCACAGAGTTTCTCGTCATATGATTTTGGGATGCAAAACTAGTCTACCAATGAGGCTGACATCGTGCACGACACTCCTTGGACCTAAATTTGCCTTGCGCTCGCACTCGATCACGCCTGCAAGCTACGCCATCGCTCGTAAACACGACTGCGCTGCTGCACTCCCAAGCCACCTCTGACCAAAAAATGGCTACCTACCCAGAGTGCATAGCGTCGCCGCCGTTCGCGCAAGCTCCCTATAGATAAAAAAGAAAAATAGCGGGAAAACGAGGTCACTCTGCCTGCAAATCAAGGAGATGGGACAGAGTCATATTTTTCTTTGTTATAAGATCATTTAATCGATGTAGATAAAGCATCAGGCCAACAGAAAAAAAGATTGTAATTTTTTTGTGCGGGCCTGGTTATAGTGTACTAAAATATGGGGTAGTGTGTTCAGGGAGAAGCCGTGGCTGACGCATTTGGCATCGACAGCCACGAGATGGCGCCACCTTAGCATGGGCTGTCATCTCACGCTTTGCCTTTTATGCACTTCTGTGCTTTGATATTAGTAATAGCAGGGGTTTAACGTCCCAAAATCACCATACGATTATGAGAGACGCCGTAGGGGAGTGCTCCAGAAATTCGATCACCTGGGGTGCTATAACGTGCACCTGAATCTAGGTACACAAACCTCAGTTTTTGCGTCTCCGCCGAAAATACAGGCGCCGCGTCCGGGATTTGATCCTGTGATATGCGCTTGCATACGTAATTGCTGACACGTTCGCTAAAAGCTTTCTAATGGGTTTGTTTGTACTGCATTCAAAACAAAACAAAATGTCAAAGCTGCAACACACGGTTTAAATGCAGGTATTAACAAACGACGGCAAAGCAGTCATCCCTGGGTAAACTGCTTGCAGTTTTTAAAGCTCGATTGGTGAACAAATAAAAAATTATGAAGATTGAGGTATTGAAGGAGCATCTATAAACCCGAAAGTTTCTTGTTATTTTACTGCTATATCGTGTCGTAGTCTTCACACTGCGGCAACTTCCACTTCCTTCGTTACGTGTGCGGCACCGTTCTTGTCGATAGTTGCATCACGCAATTTTAATTACATTGCTAAGGTGACAAAACTGCTATTTGATTGACAGGCACGCCATAGCTGAAGACTTGGCAATAATTTTGACAATCTTGGGTCTTTAAATGATTACGCGCCATCCGAAATACTGCTGCTGTGGCCGGGATATTGCACTGTACAGTCAAAAGAAAACATCACTTGGCACCACTGTCAGACTGCAAGAAGAAACCCTTTAATTATGAGTGGGCATACTGCAGTGAGCAGTAACACCGATCAAATTCGACGCCGTTCCGTGGAATTATCAGTTCACGATCACTTCATCACGGTGGCACCTTTATGAACAACGACTGATTTTCACGTGCAGCATTTTTTTTTTTTCGTTTTGCCTCTTGAGACTGGTTGATACCCTCACAAAAAAATGAAGTCGTGACACCACGTAAATTACCGCTCTCTTTGACACGAGATGTGGTGCGATCGAGCTCATATAAATTCAAAGTAAACAAAGCTTGAGTAAGCGTTTCAGCGAAGCTGCAGTCCCTGTAGTGTTCGCTACCTTGGGTTCGTAGTCAGCAGGAAGGTTCATCGATATACCTGAATCAGTGGCCTCACCGTCAAGACAGGGTGCTGCAGTTTTCTTGGAGATGGTACATACGACTGCTGAATTCTTCTGCTTTCTCGGAGGTCTTGGGTGCGGCGCTTTCTTCGATAAGTAGCTTGGAGCGTTAGGCAGTAACATCAGCAAAGCATCCGGCGTTAGCTCTGGTCTCTGTACGTGGTACGCGTACTTCGCCGTTTATAACGTGCACGTAGTCTCCAAGAACACATGAAGGCTCGAAGTGTAGCTCACATACAGAGCACCTTTCGTTCAAAGACCCATCCTTTCAATGTAAATTCTCTTCCCAAACCTCCTTCCGTGCTTCGTCTTTGGGTGCAGCGAAAAGCGACGGCTGCTCACTTTCTTTTTCCCCCAATGGTATACCCTGTTTCGCACCTAGGGGCAAAGCAGTGTCGTTGCCGCCAATGACTCGACATTGCCTCACTGTCATGTGGCCAGCAAACGCATTGCCAGAAAAACTTTCGTTGAGCGGGCACGAACAGGTCACTGAACAGCACCCGAGGAGGCAGAGCGGCGCAGAGCTTACAATCCTGCCAGCCCGTGCTACGGCAGCGTCACCTTAAGAACCGTTTTTTTTTTTTTTTGTCCACATGCGACGCTTGTCGCGATGCATGGCGAGAGAGCGTGCCTGAACACACTACCCCATATTCTAGTACACTATAGCCTGGTGGCACACATGTCACCGCCCCGTTATAAGGGGGACATAGCATCGAACCATCTATGGTCAATTTGGCGACGCCATGCGCCCACGATGCTTCGGGCGTAGCCGACCCGCAGGATGCTCCTGGCAGGCACATCCTCCTGCAACTATTCAGTTGGAGAGCACAAAATCATGCTAACGTGCTTACAGAGCCTTTATATGGAGCGAGAAGATCTAAACAGACGAAACAGGGACATAGAAAGGACGTGACAGCGGTTAAGCATTCCTACATACGGAAGTCGTTAACACTGACCAGTGCCGCTATGTTTCCAGCATGTTCTAAGAATTATTAAAACGCGACAATAGTCGATTCGCATCGGACACAGAATCAATAGCGAGGTAAGCTGCCGCAAGAATCATTAAATAATCAGATCCATACAAAGTGATCACACTACCCACGTGATGCCACAAGCACGCACACAATGACACCTACCATTTTGAGTTCGCACCGAGGCTCCAGAGGACCTTTTTCCCGACACTGAAAGCCCTGTGCCAAAAGACATTTTTGACTACTACTTGCGTTCGAAATTATTCCAATTGCCGATATCGCAACACAATGACAGCCCACGCCGGTGCCTTTGCTAACTTTCTGCTTTAGGCTTCAGGCTTTGACAGCAGTGTTGCCAAAGTAAGGTAGTTGGCAGCGTAAAATCGACTAAAATTAGCGAAAAAACTTTGTATACAAAACAATATAGTTCTTTTCAAATGTTCTTAAAAATATTTCAAGCAGTAAGCAAATTTATCAGCAGCCGCAGTGTTTCAAAGACTAAACATAGCTGTATATTTACGTTTTTTTTTATGCAAACCGCTTTTGGTGGCATGATCGGTTTGAGGGACGAGCAGGGGCAAAGTTCTGTGGTACTGTGCAGTATAATTTATAAAAAAAAGAGCGTGCGAGCGTATGACCGACGCCACAGAACACCATCAGCTGACAGATAAAGAAAGCGCCGCTACTTTTTACCCTGGGAGACTAGAGCAAAAGCACAATGTAGAAACGCTTGTCCAACAGTTGTTGTTTCGTTTGCGACAGAGCGCAGGCCACGCATAGATGGGCCACGCGCCTGCGTGTTCCCTTTTATAAAAATTTACACTGTACATTAAGCTAATAGTATATTAATTGCGATATTAACTCTATAGCAAGGTACGTACACAGAAAGGAACCGCTCGCAACGCTCCTTAGTGCAGTGTGTCTGCGTCGCTATTTATTTCCCACACCCCATTTTTTTCCCAGTTTTTTTTTACCCGGATTGGTCACAGTATTTGCGGAGGAAGGAATAAACTTCCTCCATGATTTGCGACTACTCGCTTCAATGAAAACAACTACTATCATCATCATCGTCATGAAAAGGTTCCTTCCTCCGTGGTTTTTTCTTATGAAGCACGGAGGAAGGAAAAGGTAAGGAGAGGCCCTGACGTCACTCGCTGTGAAGCCGCGATGAAGCCGGAAGTCGGCCATATTGAGTAGGCAAATTCTCCTCTCTTGTTTACATATGAATGCGAAGCAGAAGGCGCGACTCCCTCTCCGGCTCGGAAAGCACGTGGGCTGCGCAGCGCGTGTGCCGTGACGATCCGAAACTAATGGAACTGGGCTCATCACTCTGAGCCAGCGGGACACCTTCAGCGAAATCGCTTCGTCCGAGTAATAACAGGGAGTAACAGCTCGCCGACAACGAAGCAACTACGAGAGAACGCGCGCTAGATGCACTGACAACGGCGAGTGCTTTCACGTCATTAATTCAGCAACTGTACAGACAACACGATCGGTCGTGCGCCTTCTACGGTTGCATTCGGCCGCGCGGCCGACGCAGCGTCCTGCCACTGTGTCCGTGTTCCGCGTGAAAATCACCGGCGTCAGCATTCTGCGACCGTGGTGACTGAGCACGGTGCTAATGACAGTTGAATGTGGTTGCTCTTACGTTGAGATTACATGTAGTGCTGGTGGAGAGTGTACCAAGCGGAACAGAAAAGGTGTTTTAATACGCACATGCAAGTTGTTACTGTACACACACAACACGAAACTACGTATGTGCACATGGTCCTCACGGCGTCTTGCTGGGCTCAACAGCGTCGTCCGTTGTCACAAGCAGGAGCACTGCTCAACCGTCACTGACCTGCAAGGCGTTCGTCGTCATTCAGCTTCGTCATGGTGCCCAACGCAATTTCGCTGAACACTAACTGCTTCATCCGCGTCATCCGCCGCACGACACATGGATATGCACTTGTTCTACGCACTGTTGAAACCCCGTGATGGACAAAGGGATTTGAAAACGTTGCTAAGAGTAATGTAACAGCCAAGAGAACACTGCGTAACCAATAACGCGGCGCAGAGCACAGATATTGTCCGCCACAGCTCAGAACGAGACCTGGGGAGGCACACATTCCGCCGCCAGCCGCGGCCGCTCACTGCTAGACCAGCTCCACTGCTCAACACGTAACCATAGCAACGCCGCCATTGTGCCGTCTGAATATGGCCGCCATGATGTCATTTCCGCCACACTTTTTACGCCCTGCGCCGGCTGGGCATGCCCTCTCCTTACCTTTTTCCTTCCTCCGTGTTATGAAGGAATTCCTCATGGAGGAAAAACTACGCTACATCGTACTAGAAGGGGGCAGTGGAGTGAACGAGGCGGCCGCGCCGTGTCTCGGCTGATTCTCCGGCGGGTGACACTAGCGGCGGCGCTGTAGTCTCATAGTACTGAAGATCTCAAAAGCATCTGCATTGGGAACGCGCGTGCCGTAGCCTGCGAAAGCGTGTATTTGCTCGTTTTTAGCGCGTTTAAAGCGTTTCTGAGCCTTTATCAGAGTATGCACACCTGCTAAGCGCCATAGTGCACGAGAAAATATGCAGGCACGCCGAAATTGAGTCCACACATTTCTGTTTCAAGAACCTGCCGACAAAAAAAAAAAAAAACTTACAATCGGAATTTGCACGGGTCCGCCTAGCTTCTCACTCAAGCAGCGCGTTGAGCTGCGCTACATCATAACTGACTACTGGTGAACTACAAAGAGATAAGTATCAAAACCGCAATTAAATCATGCGCTCGTTTTCACAGCAGTTTCTATATCAAGAGTACTGTTCGTCATATAAGTCCACATGCACTCGATTGTTTCATGAGAAACCCGAGTATAAGTAAAGTTGTCTCAACGTTTATATGGGAGACGTTTCAATTATATCATGCCAGTTTTGCGGAAGATAATAATTGATGCTTTCTGAAAGGCTTTCTTGTTTTAACCGCATGCTTTCGCACTCACTTTGCTTCTTTTATGCAAGCTCCAGAAGGCTGAGACAGGGAGCAAAGCTGAAGGAACGCCTGTACCTCCTAGTCAAGAACTGTATGCGAAAGGCGTTATTTAAAAAAATGAAGTGTTCCAGTTTATATATATATATATATATATATATATATATATATATATATATATATATATATATATATATATATATATATAGCCCGCTTGCTAATTTGCGTAAATTCACTGAAACCAGTTCTCATTTTCTTCCGACAGCTTAAATTGTGCTGCTTTCCAAATATTCTATTGGCGTAACGCCATTGCAAGCCAGCAAATTTATGACGATGTTTAGTACAGTAGGTGTAGTTCTTATCAAGTGTCAAAAGTGTAGGCAGTCAGTGGTGCATTTTGTTTGGAGAAATTTAAGTTATATATGTACTCAGTAAACACACACACAAATATATATATATATATATATATATATATATATATATATATATATATATATATATATATATATATATATATATATATATATATATATATATATATATATATATATATATATATATATATATTCATGCAATGCCCCACAGACCAGCCGCTAATTTTATGCGGTGCATTTCTCGTCCGACTACGTTATACTAGAACTAGTTTTGAGCCCTCATACTGCCGAAAAGGTGAAATTTACAGTGCGCATTTGTACAGAGCCACGCTATATTCAGCTTCGTCATCTGTAAGCGTTCGGCACAGGGCTACCCAGGACTTTTTTTTTTTTTTGAGGGGGGCGGGTGCAGCAGAACGACTAACTTTGGCAATTGATGGTTGCTATGAATAAGTTTAAATAATTTAGTATACCCTGAAAACTTAAATTTTGAAAAAATTTTGTTGTGTAGGGGGTTCAATTCCCTTCCTCTTCCCTCTTTACTTACGGCCTCCTGGTTCTCTGTGCGTTTGACATGATATATCTTTTTTTATATTTCACAGTTTTCTGAGCACAGCTAACTTCCAATAAGTCGGCTCAGTTATTTTTAATGTTATAGACACCTGCCCACCGAAGAAATAGTCAAGACAGAAGAAATCACATTAAAACACGCCCCTTCCAGATAATTTTCGATCTCTCACAAGGACTTTTATGAAGCTCCGATTCAGCAGATTGGCGTGTCATACTTCAAGGGTTATGACATCATGTGCTACACATGAATGATGGGCAGGTACGAAGAAATCTACATAAAAAAAAGCACACCCGAGAAGCCAAAGCCCATAGCAATTTCTGCACGTGGCACGCGGCTCTTTCAGTACTACTCGACTGCAGCGCCGCCGCTACGGGCAACGCGGAAGGTATCAGGCGGCGAGGCGCAGTCACGCCACTCAACACTTCTAGTACACTCTAACTACGCTTTCCTTCCTCTCTGGCATGATTGGTATGGTCATTCCATGGTCTTTTCTTCTCTATTATCGCATGTCGCGGAATATTCTGAACCAGCGTCTGAACTGACTGAACCATCCGAAGCACTTAACGGTTCATGAAGCGTACACAGTGACAAATTTTTGGTTTTTAAACTTTATCGTCATGATTAAAGCACGTTTGCGCTCTTCAAAGAGGGACTCGAGAGCAGTAGAGCCTGCTCAGACGGCTACTCCGCGCTCTTCAAAGAGAGACTTGAAAGAGCCCGTTCAAGGCCAGACAGCTGCTGCGCGCTCAAGAAAAAAGAGAGAAGCCGTGCTTAAGATTGAATATTCTGATGGTCCGCGTCGTGAAATGGGAGAAACAAGCCACTCTTGGATGCCTGAAAATTGGGAGGAGGTGTTGGAAAACATTCGCAAAATGCGTCGGACAATCGAAGCTCCCGTTGACACCATGGGCTGCGACAAGTGCCCCGACCAGTCCGTTTCACAGAAGGTGTGTTCAGCTTTCCGATACTCTCTAATAATTACAGTTCAGCCGCGCTCGCTTACCGGTGACATCTACGCTTTGTTGTTGTTGTTGTTGTTTTCCTTGTGCAAATGGCTCGTACCCAAAGATGGGGATTGGCCGATTATAAGGTGAATTTGCCCTAAACTTTCAGCATTGCCTACAATTTTTTTTTTTGTAACTTAATTTTGATTTGAAATACCGGTATCAAGTTTGCAGAAAAAAAAGAAGAAAAATTGTGAGACAGCAATTTAGCAAGAGAATCGTTTGTCCGAGCGCAACTCGAAACCGTGCGCGAAACTACGACCCACTGGCTACTTTGGCAGCCCGCGTGTAGCCAGAAGTGGAAAATCGAGGAGGCCGACTGCTCGAAACGAAGGTCGGGGTCATAGAAAACACCTTCATAGTCGGGGTGGCAGTGTTGCCAGACTGCCACCAAATTTGGTGGCTATATTTGCTTACACAGTTCCAGCTTTTCTGTAGTGTTGCTTGCCTACTTCCGTAAAACGATCAAGTGCGATCTGTTCATTGAAGAATGGAACGTACATTGAAAAAACACCAGACCTGCACGGAAGGCGCAGCACAGTCATAACGAAAGCTAGAAGGGCGGCCTTTCGGAGCTTCTTATACACACTCATTGAATAACTCCTGCAAGCACACTTGCTGCGTATTTTTAGGGTAGTAGGCCGGCATTTGCTACACTATTCTTTGTCATTCTTCTGAGAAGTGTGGTATTCCCTAAATTAGTGCGAGGAATTTCGTGCCAATTGTTCATGCAGTGGCTGGGGATGATGAGGAATTATGCCTGAAGTGGGTATGCGCCACAGTTAATAAGGGAACAAGAACAAGCTTGCGTGGTGGGTTGGAGCATTGGACGACCCACTCGTTACACTATTCCCATTGTGTGGCGTCTGGTTGCTCGTCTGCTGTTCTAAAACGCTTTGTTACTCATAATAACACAATTTCTTCCCCGACATCAAGCCTGCCTAGGGCATGTTTGCCAACTAGTCTTGAGCGATTTCACGCGATGTGATTACGGACACCAGCGGCGGCAGTAAACTACTACAGCACTGCGCAAGACACGAGTTGTGATCTCTTAACAGCTTTTGCTGTAAAAGAGAGGGCTCCGACTCCTGCAACACACAGGACCGCTAAGTAAAACGGTCGACGTCAACACACAGCACAGGCACAACGGATTACACAGGAATCATGCGGAAAAGCCGGAACTGAAAGGACAAATGCCCATAAGCGTGGCAACCGGCATCTGCAACACCAACCAGAACCTTGCCAGCACTTACTTGTATCTACTTGTAGTCTTCAACTGTGATGTGGTAATTAAAGGTGATTATACAGTTTGCTGTTCTGTAAACCAGACCACAAAATAGACTATTTCATCAGGTCCATTTCGCTCGAGGACAGTTTTCTCAAGCCTTGCATGGTTGACAGTTTACAAGCTTAGCTTGTAGCTTAGTTGCTACTCACAAAACTGAATCAAAAGAGATAGGCACTCGGTTTTATTCATCATCAAATGAGTCGACGCATTAAAGCAGCACTTGCACTCGTGAATAGAATACAGTACCTGTTCCATTACCACCTGCTTGGCTCGCTTCAATAAAGCAGAACTGTGCATCAGGAGATGCCATATTTTTTTTACAATGCGAAATGGTGGTGCTATTCATCACTAAAATGATGAAGTGTCGTGTTCACTGTCCTTGTGATTCCACCTGAGTGTAACATTGAATACTACATATGTACCTTTTTCGCCTTGAATTGCTGCAAGCCTTGTGAAAACTCCACTTGGGTGTGATACACTACATGAGAAAGCAGTTTAGCGTAATGCCTTGTACAGTACTTATGGATTCAAACAAAGCATCAAATTTTTTTAGTATCACAACTTTTATGTATAATTGCATACTCAAAAAAACTACGTCGTGTTGTGATGAATCTGGTTTTTAAAGATTGTCATTCCTGATCCACGTGTTCAATTCTAAGTTATGCCAATCTGACCCCAACTGATGACGGTAGAAACAATATTATGTGCGTTACTTAACCTTAATCATCCTGTTTCAATCTCCCAGTACTGAACACTCACCTCTTGTGTTTATACAGCTCCTGGTATATGTACTGTGCTTAGGCATGTTGAGGTGCATCTGGTTTAACAGCATTGACCAAACATTCCATATTGCAGCTTGTTCGTTACCAGCTCTTGGTCTCACTGATGTTATCAAGCCAGACAAAAGATGAAGTGACCCATGCAGCTGTGGGACGCCTGCGTGAGTTTACCCTGACTCCAGAGAGTATTGTAGGAGCTGATGAAAAGCAGATTGAACGACTCATCTACCCAGTTAGCTTTTACAAGGTGAGCATGTGTACCACTTTATTACAGAACTTAAGAGTCATTCACAAGCATCAGAGTCAACTTAAGAGTCATTCACAAGCATCAGAATTGAGAATTTAAGGGCTTGTTTTTTTTTCTTTTGTTACACACAATATTAATGATCGAGGAATATTAGTAGCAGTAATTTCAACTTATGAATAACCCATTCGATGCACTGAGCTCCCTCCGTCCACTTTATAGCGTGCGCATTTCAAATGTTCATTGTCAGCGCCGCCATAACGACGAGTGGGGAACATTCTTTTTCTGCCTGTTGACGCCACATACCAAATAATCTTATTACGAGCTGACCAATGGCAATCGAGGAGTAACTCAAGGGGACCAAAGTTTAGACCAGCTTGTGTGGCCCACCGTGTTGCATTCACTTATGCTGCCACCACAATTGTCTTATCCTGTTCTTGCACGTCTGATTGGTTCCAACATGCAAACAAAAATTCGAGTAGCAACTGAATGACTGTAGGTAGTTGCTTTTCGTCTACAATTGCTATTTGCGACCAGGCGCTTCATGAACAACTAGGACGCACGATGGGAATGTAATCATAAGGTCTCTTATAAGATGACTCGAAAGCGATACGGTGAGGATGATTCACTGTGCCTTTTGTATATGCTGCTTTAAAATAATTTTTAATTATGCAAACACCGCAAGGATGAAGTGAATGTGCAGCTGTGTGTAGGCGTATCGGCAATCCAGCGATTTATTTTTCTTCATTTTACGTCAATGTCGACTCAAGTTTGAGTAAGGCACTGCCTTAAATTGGCCCTGCAGCACTTTTTGAGCAAAGTCAGAAAATGCTGCCTCTTGGTAGTTATGAACATTACAGCTCAGCACGCAGCTTGGAATTCACAATCTTTCATTCAGCTAAAAATCACTCCCTCATTTCTCTACAAATGATGCTATGTGCCCAAATTTTCTCTCACTGTATACCCAAGTCCACAGCTGTTCGCTGATTTGAGCATCCACATAGTTACTGCAGCTGCCACGAGATAATATCACGTGCCTACATGCATGCGTGTGATTACACTAAAATCAAGGTGTGCAAAAAAAAAAAAAAGAAAAGATTCTGCCTGAGGTCACGAGATATACTGACATTCTTGCCCCCTTGCCATCCTCCTCCGCTTGCTGGTAAGAAAGGAAAAAGAAAAAATCTTCAAGTGTGCGACATATTCCTGTAACTCTGCTCAAATTAGACTGATTATCACATTTGTTTTGCCATGCGATTTGTGAAGCATCTTGTGCTAATCGTGAAGCTATTCCACTATAAATATGAAAAGAGTAGCAGCTGAACAGTCTTGCTTTCGGTGATCCCTTCATGGTTAAGAATCCCAACAAAGTTGTTAGATATTTTGAAGATAACCACTCTTTGCTTCTCGATAGATGTGGAAGAACTGTTTTATTCTGTACCCCATGCACAGCTATTTAAGGCAGAGCATTGACAAAAAGAGAGAAGTACCTTTTATGAACACTGCTGCAGTCTCTGTTGAAAGGTTTTTAGCATTGTTGGAATTTCACATTGACGCAACGTTTATCTCGTCTCATGATCATCTGTTTATACAGAAGAAAGGCATCTGTATAGGATCATGTGTCGCGCCTGTGCTGTGCAACATTTTCCTTTTCAACATGGATCGACACCTATAAACCGCTTTGCTATATTACAAGGTTTTGAAGGTGTTTAATTTTGCTGATGATTTTTTAGTTGTTTTGACAAAACAACCAAGTTGCACTTATTCTGAGTGTGTGGGTCAAATCCTTGATTCTTTTAAAGCTCTAGGACAAGGGCTCAAGTTTACTCATGAGCTTTCCACTAGTGACAAACTTCAATATTTAGATATTCATTTCACGATTAATAAAGGCCATGTCTGTTGAATGTATCACCCTTGGGTTCAGAAAGAATTTTTGAAATTTCATTCCGCTCATTTGAGGACCGTGAAGAGGGTGATTGCAACTGCCAGTTTTCAGATGGCTCTAAATTGGTCCTGCTCACATGCAGTTAATGATATCTTTGAACTGCAAGTTTCTAGACTTGTTTCCGCCAGAAACCGCAGGAGACAATACTGCGGGTCGTCTTCCGTAGGGCCTTTGTGGTGAGTCGAGCATCAGCGCTGCTGCCTTCGCATTGCCTTGTGTTAGATATTATATTATTGGTGTAAAAGTACAATAAATGTTTTGTTTTGGTATGGTTTGAGTGCGTCTACTGTCTCCATGTGTTCCGAGGGCACGCCCATTACGAGACCTTTCCTCTGTTGCTTTCCCTCTCATTGCCCTGCAGAATAAAGCCAAGCATCTGAAGCAGACAGCCAAGGTTTTGCTGGAGAAGTATGATGGAGACATTCCAGACAGTGTGGAGGGCCTGTGCAGTCTCCCTGGAGTGGGGCCCAAGATGGCCTACCTGGCCATGAGCTGCGGCTGGGGTCGCACTGTGGGCATCGGTGTCGACACGCATGTGCACCGCATTTCTAACAGACTTGGCTGGCTGCCTGCGCCCACCAAGACAGCTGAACAGACACGCAAAGCACTCGAGGCTTGGCTGCCCAGGTCATTTTAAAATCATGATCACAGATTGAAGTGCACTGCCGTTACTTTTATCATCTTACTAATGGGCATCAGCCTGTAATCCAAAATATGGTAGGAAGGGGAAGATTGAAGAATCAGGGGTCGTTTGCTCAAGCAAATGTTTTGACAAAACTTCTTCAAGGCTAAAACTTGTACTAATGAAATATTACGTTCAATCACAGAACTATATCAATTATCAGTGGTGGGTAGGCGGAGAGACAAATGCTTGCATGTCTTGCACTGTGAATCTAAGCGGGCTTACCGTTGGTGGCTACTTTGCACCCAAATGGCTAATTCACGACCCCGTCTATCTACGAAAACTTTTTGACTGCATTAGCAGGGGTGCAACATCCCAAATAGAATAGAGAGCAATTTCTAGCGTAGAATCTTACTTTTAGAGCACTAAATGCAAATTTGGAGCAGGTTACAGGAAATAAAACATCTATTATTTATAACGAAAGACCAAATTTAGAGCAAAAGAGGCTTTCATTTGATCTCTATCATGATCTAACATGATCTCTATGTATGTCCAGCCCGATCACAAGAACTGGGACAACATACTACCTTTCGTCACGTTTGCCTTTCGACACTGTCATTCAACGCACTACGAGTTACAGCCCGTTTTTCTTTGTGTATGGCCGTGCACCATCTTTTGTTCTAGACACCAGCTTTTTGTCCATGGCTTCTCTCCTATCTGCGTCCCTTCCTAAAGAGTTTGCTGCCCATGTCAACCACTACTGCAGAAACGCCCGCGCCAACAGCCCTACCATTCAGGCCCAGCAAAAAGTTTGTTGTGATGTGACACGTCGAGTTGTGTCATTCTACCTAGGTGTCAAAGTGCTCCTCTGGACACCTTTTCGCACACCCGGCCTCTGTGAAAATTCTTTCACAGATACCTGGGTCCTTACACCAAGCTTGAACGAACATCGGCCGTGAATTATCGCGTTGCTCCAGTTAGTTCAGCTTCTGATAGTCGTTGTCGCAGGACAAAGATCGCCCATGTGTCTCGCCTGAAGCCTTATATTTGGTGCTTGTACCCTTACTAAATAGACGTCTTGCTGTGCGCTTTCGTGAAGGGTGGAAATATTGTGTGTGCTGACTGTGTAGTTTATAATCTTCACCTGCGCATACAAATCATCGTAACCATCATCGTAGTCTCTCACCGCGTGTTTGGTTGCTGACTCACGCGCCTGTGTTGGAAATACAAGAGTCGCTCCATCGTAGCTGACGTCGTTTCACATTATATATACAGATGCACCGAACTTATACTAATACGAGTTGCTGTGCCACCCGGTGCAAAATATGATTTATCATACTAAATTTCATAAAATACAAGGTTATTTGTCTTCTGAAACACTAACAGTCTGCCTATTTACCTTATGAACAGCGTTGTATTATAATTTATAACCTCTGACTCGCTATCTACTTGTCATAATTCCTGAGTGCTTGCCAAATGTGCTCTACCCCCTTTTTATTTTGGTTACTTTAATCTCGTGGTTTGTCTCCGCGGTTATTACCTGTCCTAAGTAAATAGACATAGTCTTTTACGACTTCTAGTGCACTATTAGCTATCTCGAAGCCCTGTTCTCTTCCGAGTTAGTTGTACATTACTTTCGCTTTCTGCAGATTAATTTTAAGACCTACCTTATTGCTCTCTTTGTTTAACTCCGTAATCATGTGTTGCAATTCGTCCCCTGAGTTACTCAGCAATGCAATGTCATCGGCAAAGTGCAGATTATTAAGATACACTCCATTAACTCTTATTCCTAACTCTTCCCATTCTAGACCTCTGAAAACCTCATGTAAGAATGCGGTAAATAGCATTTTGAAGATTGTCCCTACTCTTCTTGATTGGTATTCTGTCGCTTTCTTTATGGAGCACTATGGTGGCGGTTGATCCTCTCTTCACCAAGTAGTACGTATTTGCAAATAAAATGATTTATAACAGCTATCGATGCGCCCTGGTTAAAATTGCAGGGAGCTGTGGGATGAAGTGAACCACCTGCTGGTGGGGTTTGGCCAGACAGTTTGCAAGCCAGCTGGTCCCAAGTGTTCATCCTGTCTCAACGTGCAGCTGTGTCCTTTCAGCAAGAAGCATGGCAGGGCAAAGTGAGCCCCTCCCAAGGCTGCATCATGGTGCAATGCCTTTGTATGATGGTGTCTCTCGCCTTTGCTCAAGACATGTTGTGCTTCATCGACAGACAGTGGGCAATGCAGCACAGTTGTTTTTTTGTTGAAGTAAACAACTTGCAATTTTACATTTCAAAAAGCCTTTCTATCACTGCTTATAAAAGTGAAAAAAATAGTTTTATTTGAAAGCAATCTTTATTTTTAAAATAGTGCACATGTTTCTACATGCAGTTAAAAAAAAATTACGTCTCTCCTGAAATATGTCTTTGGCAAACGGGTACTTTGTGGCCACTTGTTGAAACACAAGTAAAACGGCAGAATGGCAAGCACTTTTGTATGTGAGGAAAAAATTGTTACATTGTATATGAGCACTGTCACAATGCAAGTCTGAAATTCATGTATAAAAACACAAACATGGCTATCCATAAATATCACAACCTTATATGCAGGCACGTAAGGGTCCTGCCAAACATGCGAGTACACTGTGTATAGTTTTGTGCTTTCAACAGAAAAAAGCTGACAATTTCGCCAGTAAGATGCAGCATTGACATTGCTGTACACAAAAGGTTTTGTAGAATTACCAGCCATGTATTACTAACCACGCACTTTCTGCTCAAATTAGCATGCAAACATGAACAGCCCTCACTTGCCATCACAACAGCACAGAAAAAGGCAGTCAAATGCAGCACAGAAAAGAACATTCCACCCACATGAAGTGTGTCCAGAACTTTGACATTTTGCTAAACATGTTATTTCTGGCACAATGTTCAACACATTGAGAGGATAGAAAAAGAAACAATTGAAAGCCAAACTACCAACTGTTTTTTGACGGCAAATGACAAAAACCGAGAAAACTTCTGAACAAGCGCAGATGCATAAGAGTGATGTCGTTCAGTGAACAAGGATACCTCAGATCAATATAGTACAATTGATGTGTCACTTGCGGCTTACGTGATAACTTGTTTGATGTCACTCTTTCACGCATCTGGGCTTGCTCAGAAGTTTTCTTGGTTTGCGTCCCTGGCTGTCAATAACTCCTTTTCTGGCGCCAGAGATAACATGTTTAGCAAGTTTAGCCATCAACTCACTAAAAGTTCTTCTTTGGCCCAGTGTACACAAAGCGAATTTTGTAGCTGCCAAAGAACTAAACCTGCACTTCCTCCCCACAATCACACTTTGAGTTCACATCAGAGCGATGTCAAATGTTGACCTTGTAACTGCAACAATATATTTACTGCCACTACTCTTAATGGCTGCTAAAAGAAGGCACTAATGAGCAATTGCATTTAATGATGCAGTCCCAAATAAAGCTTTTACACATTGAGTGGCACTTGCCAGCTCACACCACAGTGCTGTCACTAAACATTTTGCCGCTGGTTTATAAACCTGAGATACCATTTGCTCTCTTTCTTACATAAATGCATGCGAGTATTTCCTGGTGCCTGTGGTTACAGGCGGCACAAAGTAATATAATGCAAGTTCTTCATAGAACTACTTTTGTCAACTGCAAAAATATTACCGTCATCTGCTGATTTTTTAGACACGTTTGAATATTCATATGCTTTTGCAACACCATCAGAAGCCCAGATCAACGTATCAGAATGTTTGAAATTTCCCACACTGAATCTACTCATTGTCTGATTTTTCAGACTCTCCGCTAAACGGCATTTATCGAAGCCACCACCATTGCCCATTCTTTATTTACAGGCTCAAATACACGGTTTCTCTAGTAAATCTGTTTGTGACAATAGCGAATTTCCAAAGCCGGCTTTGTCACAATGCCAAAGTGTTGTGCCAAGAAGCATACCGAAAATCTATAGGAGTACCCGTCTTGGCCGAAGTGCAGTGACACTTTCAAATGAATGCCCGAAGACACGATGGTGTCGCTAGGATGAGTTAATCCCTAAAACATGATTATGGTAAGCATCTTCAGCTAAGTAGTGTCATCTAAGGGCATCACAGACCTGTTATTGCTCTGTTTCATGCGGCTAGGAACCGCTTGTCCCTCTAAGAAGGTTGTAAGGTGCTGGAAACCCCGCACCTATTTAATAGGCTAGAGTCTCATTCGTTATCGGAATTAACCAGACAAATTGCTCCACCAACTAAGAACGGCCATGCACCACCATCCATTGAATCAAGAAAGAGCTCTGAATCTCTATAGTGCATGTGGCTTGGGACAGTTGTCGCAAATGTACAATGTCAGCACTGCGCTGCGTCTTTGTGTGAGAGCAAAGACACATTGCTTGCAGCAGATTTATCGCCCCTGAACGTCTCCATACGCATTGTGATCTGTGCGGCACAACTAGGACCAGTTTGTTCCACAGGGCAACAGTGGACCGGCAGAGATTTTCTCAAAGTAGCCAATGGTTTACTCGCATTGAGAAGTCTGGGTCGCGATCTTGTACATTTTGTAGTGGAACATCACGAGAGAACAAGAGGCAGCAGATTGGAAAAATGCGCCCTGTTTTGATTGTCTGCTGCAGGACCATACAATGCATTCATAAATGAAGTATTAGGACTGAATATCAATATTTGGGAGCATTGTTTTTAATGTTTAAAACAGAAAGCTGCAATAAGTATGGCTTTTCTTGTTTTGTTAATGCTTTGATTGGTACTAAATGGAGTTGCAATTTCATGACGAAATCTTTACTGACAGTGCTGGTAGCCATTTTTGCAAGCTGTTGGCACGCGATTGGGTTAAGCTAGAGACAAATGCTAATTTGCTTCTCCTGCTCAAGCACTCATGCTACAATGCAATCTGAATCATCTGGATACTATTCTATATCCATTTTATTGAACTGAATGGTGTCTGTCAGTTCTGTACCAATTCTTTGTCTGGCAGACGACACAATGATTGACAGCGCTGCCTTTTTTCCCTGCTGTTCTCACGTCTGACAAGCCTCAGTTATTCAAGGAAACAACAGACACAGGGCAAAGATTAAGGGGACAAAGTGAAGAAACGAACTGACAGACATTATTCACAGAGACAACGCCGATCTACAAAGGCCACCAAGTAAGGTAATCTGTTATCAGGAATAGGCACATGGCAACACGAGCAAATCATCATAGGCGACTAGAAAAGAGTCAGAGCATGCGCCAGAATTTACATTCTGCTGAAGAGTAAGAAATACAAAAAGTCACTATTTCGCCGCAAGGGCGAAGCAATGAATGCGATAGCAACAACTTGGAATGTAACGCTGCGGCTAGCAGATCAAAACATGCAGCACACTCCTCATGCACAAATGACGCACGAAAACAACACACACAGGACGAGAGCTAATTAACAATGTTTACAGCTCGGTGCCTAACACACTGTTTAAATAAAACTAACGCATGAAATATAATCATAAGTACAGATATGAGTGCAAACTAACAACTCTCCTAGTAGTTATTTCGCTGTATTTGAAAAGCGCGCTCTTATCGCAAACGGGGCCTGCCCAGCGAGTGAAGTGACCTTTGTGGCCCAGGCAACTAATGAAATCGTTTCTGTGAAACGCTAAGGCACAAGATTCTCCCCACCGAAGGATAAGCGCACACACACAAGCACCTAAGCCCCATGCCCCCATCTGCGGAGCAAAGTACGCGTGGGGGAAGCTGAGTGCCAAGCCCGGGCAGCTTTTTTTTTTCTTTCTTCAGTTTTCATACATATAAATACGTATACATATACGGGCATGACGGCGGTGGCGATGACAAAAGGCAGCCGAGGCTGTCAATATAATTGCTATCGCAATAAAAATATGCCCGTGCACATAAGTGTCAACCCTACTGTACAGTAAAATTGGCAGCGCACAATTCGAACTTGACGTGATTACAGGCTATTTTCCAAAAATGTCACTTCCTTGTCACTCAAATTTAGTGCACTAACGCACTGGCTACCTGCCCTTTTAATGAGGAATGCCTCAATTGTTGCTCTCCTAGCAAACACAAACATAGTTGAGCTGGAGAGTGGTGCACAACCACAGTTGTCTACCAAGTGTCCGCTCATGTTACTACTGACTGCCAAGCGGTGCTTTCTCGCCCGTTCTTTGAAACATCGGCCCCTTTGGCCCTCACGCACCTTAGCGGAATATTACATCACATTGCTTTTTGAAGCATGCAGTGGGCTGTTTATTCACTATCAAATGCTAGACAGTTTGCATCTTTATGTTGTGGGCATAGGGTGTCACGTGTGTGCTCAGTTTTTCTTTTTGCTCCTGCACTTTGTTACCACGTTTCAACTTCTGTAGGAGGCTTTTGCACACACCCATAATAGAGGGAGGAAATCAAGCGCATCTACACCTGATAATTTGATTACTGAATTTCGTAGCAAGACGATGCTCACATGACTTCAATAGGGCTGAATTGAGGCACGTGATAGCTATCCCTCTCTTGATTAAAAGGGCAGCTTGCCAGTGCATTCGTGCCTCTTCACTAAATTTGAGTGATGAAGAAGTGGCGTTTTTTAAAGATAGCCGCTAAGCATTGGGTTCGAATTGTGCACTGCCAATTTTGCTGTACAGTAGGATTGGCACTTGTTATGGGGAATGGCATATTTTTTGTTTCTTACAGTTAGGCTGTGTAGATACTAGTGCATGCTCCGACTCTGTGTGCTTCGAGTTGATGAATTCGCCCTTGCGCTGCCAATAGATAGCTTCCTAGTTAGCTCAATTGGTAGAGCGACTGGCCCGGAAAGGCATTGGTGCCTTCAAGAAGCATTTGCATTACACAATTTGCTCATGTTGCCATGTGCCTATTCCTGATAACAAATTATCTTGTTTGACAGCCTTTTATAGATCGGCGTGGTTCCTGTGAATAAACAGTTGGTGCCCATGTTTCTTCACTTTGTCCCCATTCTCTTTCCGCCGTATGAACCAACTCGCTCAGCAGCAACAAGCCCTGTTGACTTCCTCATGTGATGTTCCATCGCAGAATGTGTACAAGATCGTGTCCCACAGCCTTTGTGTCATTGTGCCATTTCTGTGCTCTAGTGGTATCAGTGATGATGGTCACCAGACTCCAGTTCGCCACTTGCACCTAATTAATCTTGTCAGGCACAAAACGCAGCTCGTGCCAGCACCGAAATGATATGATAAATGCACTGCCAGACCTTGGGAGCAATTTCACCACCTGAGCAAAATTAAAAATCTGTTTTTTTGGATCATTTCACGGATACTGGGGAGCGTGACATTGACTGCATTTTTTATGGATCAAGCACTTGTTTCTTCGCGAAACACAGCTTAACAAACAGAGACTTGGCCATCCTAGGTTTCATGAGGCCAGCGTACACAACCCACATATGTGTGCCTCATTTTGCAAGGCCAGCTTGTGTACACATCTTTTTATTTAGCTATATAAGGACCTGAACATACTACTCCAAATCTGTTCAACTATGTCAGCGGCTTTCATCTTCGCTCATGAGCTCAAATTAGCATCTAGCAATACTGCGCGTGTTTGCTGCTCTTACCAATGCAAGGGGGCATGTCTAGAAACGCTTTAAGGTATGTCAGCCACAAAGACCAATTGAAGCACACAACAGATTACAGGCTGCATGAGTGCCTGGTGTGGACTGGCTTTGTTCAGTGCCAGCACGACTGATGAATGCTAGCCATATTTTTAAACACTTTCAAAAAGTATGAAGGAATGCTTTGGTAAGTACTGACATAATGGGCTCAATGTGCAGATGACTCATGCAGTGTGTAGCCTCATACAAAAGTAGGAAAAGACGGTGCAGCACTTACACGGATGACCATCCATTGAGATTGAAAGAAAAATACTTTTCTTGTCTCTTCATCAGATTAAACTTAAAATTCACATTTACACAATTACTGATAATGCTCTAGTGCTCAATAAATTTGCCCATGCCAGTACAGCTGTCTGAAAAGGAGAAGGCAATTTTTTGTTCTTCTATATTACCTGCTACATTTAATGCCATAACATTTCATTTGCGAGTATACAGAGCTGCAATGTTTTCATGACAAGCTCAGAAAGGTGTATCGCAATATGTTTTATCATCATGGAGCTTCAAATTACTATACATAAAACTGTGGGGTAACTTCAATCCCTGAATAAATCTGCACTTGGCTGAAATTAGTTTTTATTAAATGTTTGACCTAACCTTGAACTGCTTGTTATACTAATATGTTGTTATGGTGTCGCAATACCTTGAGAGGGTCAAAATATTTGGTATATAATGACTGGACATGCGCATTTCAGAATACTGCACTCGTCTCTCGTCGATTTCATTAGGTAAGTGGAATCACCGTAAGTGCCTCCAAATGAGATGCATGATATGTTACACTGGCGTTCTATTCGGACAAACACAAGAGCTTTTCGTTCATTTTGAAAAATTCACACTGTATAACAGTGTGAATTACTATGTATTACGATGTGTACTATGTACACATCATAGTACATTGTAGTGCGCTATAGAACAGTGTACTATGAACAGTCTACTATGTAATGTGGACTGCACTATGATTTGTAAGAAAGTATGGTACAAAAGTTTATGCACATTAGCAGCACTCTGTTAACGCATTAAAACTAATGCATTACGCTTACTTAGCTATAACGCCGCCTTTCAATTAAACACTGCATTTTGTTGCAGTAATTTGTTACTGTGTATGTATTACAGCATGAAATTTTTTAGAAATTTTTTTAGCTTCTTTTACATGAAATAGTGGCAAAATATGCTCCAAAATTGCTATTACAAAAAGGGCCTAGTTTCAAGCACCTTCTGTAGTTTCTTAAACATTTCTTTCCATTCCAGTTGACTCTCTTCTCCCGTACTCCTTAGAGTGAGCAGGAGTAGTCAATTTCAATGACTGGCGTGCTAAAAATAAGAACTATGAGCAGTTCGCACAGCATTTGGATTTTTTGGCTTAACTATTTAAGTTTTACAATTGATATATTTTTTCCATATATTAAGTGAAGAAAAGTTACACTGTACGTCTTTGAGAATTATCTAAAAAATATTTAGAACACAAAGGGCGTTTTTACCACGCTCAAAGCTAATGGTCTTGTTTGCCAACACACATCTTTACCCTTTTAAAATAGAATTTTCCTCACAATGTTTTTTTTTTCTTTGTTCTGGTGGAGCCACTTGAAGATTTTGCAAACTTTTACCTCTTTTTTTTTGGAGTGCTTAACAAGGCAGCACTGTCACAGTGATGCGCTTTAGTGATTAACTAGTCCTTCCACTGTTCATCTTTCTAAGTTGCTGTGGTCCACTTTATTGCAAAATTGTGGGAACCACAAGCATTTTTGCAACTTTTTGAAGATTGGGGTACTCATACTGACTGGAACAAAGGATGGCCAGCTAGGGCTTATCAGAACAAAAATCATTGTTCATAAAAGTCAAATTTGTTCTTGAAAAGGTACAATGACTTCTTCTCGCATTGACTTAGCCATATATAATGTTGATTGTCGCTATATTTTGCCAGAAGGAAGCCAGTGAAAGATCAAATGAAAGTTCTGACAGCATAGTTTATACAAAACAAGGCAAATCTAAAACATAATCACATGAAAACAGATACAATGGTGCACAACAAAAGTTCAAAGCTATTGTACAGCTTTCTTCTGTGTAAGTGATTGCATAATGTCTGAAAATTGGTAAAGTAATAACATAGAACCTCATAACTAACCACTATGTTAGTATTTTAGAGAGGATAACCCCACACATTTACATATTGTGAAAATAACATAGTGTGACCTACAAAATACAGTAGTGCTCCAATCGGCTAAGGAGCAGAAAAAGTGCGAATTAAGATTAGTTGTTGCAATGCAATACAGAGCCTGCAACCATCTATTACTGTAAAACAAAATACTGGTTTCATGTATACAAAATCGTAAGGTCAACACTGGGCAGCCATTGATCACGCCGTTACTGAAGCAAAATCTGAACAAAAAATGCTTCAAATAAATTTTCCGAGTGTGCCAGAAGAGAAAGTTGCATTTATGCTGGGGATGTAAATTACAGCGAGACAATGACTGAAGAACAGTCATCTCTTCTTCAGTCCTTGTTTCTATATTTGCGTCACTCCATGTGCGATTACATAGAAGCCATCACTTGGCAAACTTTTCAGCGGGTGGTTTTATTGACATCCTTGTGAGCTTGTGCCAAGCCAGCAGGCTAATACAAGTTGGCAGGCATTACGTCAAAATACTCTCGTGACTGTCGCATAGCTGCTCATCATGGACTCCAGTTCTGGTCCCTCTCACGGTGAAAACCATTTCACTTTGCCAAGGAAAAAATATTACTGCAAACAGTCACGAGAGTCGGGCAGTGAAGAAAAGCAGGAGGCCATGGATTTGCCCGTCGGGGAATGTTGGCGAGGATGCCAGCTTTCATGAAAGTTATCACAACTGAATCGAAGTTTGTCGTTTTGTGTTTACCTATGCGGTTGGTGAGCTGCCCAGTTAGTCTGCACGATGAGACACAGCATGTTCAGCCCTTTCAAGTCTTGCTTGCAGCAGTTGCTGTCACATTCACACTTCTAGAAGCCATTTAAGTACTAGTGGAATTTGCAAAGACCGGTTGAATTCATCACCACAGCGCAGCAAACTTAAGAGCAAGCCACATTTACGTGTAGTAAAGCGAGATGGCACCACTGTCCTGTTTTTCAAATGGAGCTTGGTTCACTGCACTGTCACTTTTTAGAGATGTCCAGTTTGGTCACCGTGGTTGAGCAGAGCATTTCCCAAGCCTACACAGTTTCCAATATCTAGGAAACGTCTGTTTTGAGTGCAACAGTACCTACGATATTCCTCATGCTGGGACAATTGCTTAAAAACTGGTGACTGACTGGAGGAAAGCACATGAAAGACATACGCTTCTTCGACATCTCGGGCACACTACCAGTGAGGAGCACCGACAGAGATGAACAAACACTGTATGACCATGAGCGAGGACATGAGGGTGTGTGTGTCATGGGCTAATTGCAGCTTCTTGGGAGACTACGGAATACCACAGAAAAAACGGCGTTTCTCTCCCCCCCCTCTTTTTTTTTTTTTTTCAAGACAGTTTGTGCTAATTGTCATTTTCAGCTGCTAAGCATTTGTTCTGGTGCAAAATGCCACTCGCAAAATTTTCGATCCATATCAACTTTAAGTAGGCAAATTCCATGTGTTGGCTTCACCGTAACATACAAACATGGCACCTGTAAGAGAGGTGTCCATTCCAAATGAAAAACTCCCACCCACCCGTCCCTCTAAGAAAATTCAAAGGCAAAAGCCATGTTGCATGGCTATCTTACATTGACTCATAAGATTCACTAATCACCAGGAATGTAAATTCCACTACTTCTCTCAGCACACACGCGCGATGACATCACGACCTATTCTACTTCTGACCTGCCCAGCGAGCAGAAAGCCAGCACACCTTTTTTAGTACAGGGGCCTGCCGCTATGAACCCTGTGGCTCTGCAACTTACCCCATCTGCACTGGCTGGTGGCGGCCACGACATATGTTGCCACGCTTTTTTTTTTGTGGCCTGCTCGAATCATTCCCAACTGTAGTGCACTTATGATGATGATCATTTGGGTTCCATGTCCTAAAATTACGACATTATTACGAAGGACGTCGAAGGGTTCTGTAAATTTTCACCATGTGGTGTTCCCCTAAATCTGAGAGGTACACGCGCTCGCCGCTCTTGCTCCTCGTACAGCGAGGAGGCGCACTCAATCAGGAAAAGAAATTAGCCGATGAACGGAGCATAGCAAAGCAATTGAAGAATGAAACGAGTGATAACCTCTCTTGTGTCATCAAGCGCCCAAACGGGAGAACTTCTCTTGTATCATCAAACCCGTGTAACTCTGCCATTAAGTCACCGTTTTGAAAAATCTTCACAGACATGAATTAATTCATTGTAAGCAACACCACAATTAAATCTCGGCCTCTGGGTACCGTTTAGGGGTTCTTAGAAACCAGTTACAAAATTGTTAAACGCTCAGGAATGCAATCAGTTGTCAAAGAACTTCAGTAATGTCATTTTTGTTTGCAAAGCCCCATTAGGTTGTATGCACCCTTTCGGTAATCATTCCAGTGGAAGGCATCTGGCAACGGTAATCATTCCAGTGGAAGGTATCTGGCAATATATCTCCAGTTCTGTTTCTTTAAGATAAGCTAGCTGCCTTTAAGAATGAAGGCCCCATTCTTCCTCAAAAACGCTGCACAGGTTGAGCGTTTGGCTGCACAAAAATGCAGATGAGTCGGCCTTTTCAACAGGCATAAAGGATCTTTTTTTACACCACAGGATAACCTGTGCTGTGTTGAACAAGTGATTGTAAGTGCTGTTTCAATTTCAGAGCAGTTGCAGAGTGTCTTTCATTGATTTTTCATAATCTGCATTTCCTATTTGGGACAAAAGTTTTATTTGCGTATAATGTATTCGTATTTGGTTGTTTTCTAAGCGCGCTGGACGAAGCCACGGCCACTGTTAAACATCAGTCCTTTACCATTCTTGCCCAGACAGTGACTGCAGGCCAGCTTAGTGTACGCCAACGGTAACAAGTCTACCGTTGTATACACATATATCATGAGTTGAACATGAGTTGAACATATATCATGAGTTGGCAGTCAGCCTGCCTCCGTCATCGTCCTTTGTTTAGTTTTGCACGCGTGTTTGTAATCGATTTCTATTCGAAAAATAATGCACTGAAATGTCAACTAAAATTTTAAAGAAGATTCTCAAAGTCACATTAAATAAAACGATCTAAGCTACGTGTCACATTTAAATATGATGCGTGATAAACCGGCGACAAACCAAGCATTGCCATAAACCCATCGGCGCTCAGCTGGGGTAGAAGGAGCGCCCCTTAGCGGCCAAGTTCAGAACGAGAGCTGGCGCAGGCAGCTCTGTAGAATGCTAGGCAGGTCAGGAGGTCATGGATGACATGAAATGATGGCTGATCATATCACTTAAGTATTGCTGTCACGGGGGTGGGCCAGTAGCAAGTGGACAATCACAACCATGTTGCTTCGTAACCACAACTGCCAGTGGCTGATGACACAATAATTAACTACACACGAAGTACAAGTGAAGGAGGGTGTGCATGCAAAATGCCTGCTCAGCTCTCATTGTTTGTTGCAAGACTCTGCAGGTGCTTCACTGCAACATACCGACAGTACCGACAGTTCAGTTTGAGAGCAATGAGATTTCCTGTGGCCCCGGCATGATAATATCGCCATTTAATTTCAATGATGAATATCTCAAATTACCTCCAATTTTCCAATTAAAAAGACGTGGGTAGGCCATAAATTATAATGCACTACAATTTTCTAGAATAAACCCCTAAAGTAAATAATTACACATTTAACAACAATAATTTGTCAGTCACTTTAACTGTGGATAAGTATTTTCTTGATGTGTAGTTTCAAAAAAAATTGGTATTGCATAAAAAGCTAGAAAAAAAAACACACACCCTGCCTTGGAGACAAAGAGGCAATTCAATGCCAAATGCAGCAAATGTATCTGGTTCTGAAGCTAAGTCCCACAAAAAGTTCCGCAAGCAATCAGAACAGATGCTACCCGGTTCCTTTAGCCCAGCCACTATATTGCACAATTTAGTGGCATGGAGCAGGAAATTTCATTGCCATAGCACGCTTGTCACACACCGCATTTTCACTATGGTAGTCTTTGAGCAGCAAGTGGCTGCACCAAAGTGAGTTCCTATTACTTTACTATACTAGCTGACAAACAGTGGCCACATTGAGTGTTTCTCGCAAGTGGGAATTAAAGTTCACAGGCTTGTTGCCAGTTGGAGATAACATTGACTGTGTGGCAGATTACTTCTGCACAGACTGTGCTCATGTCAGAAGTGAGCAGCTGTCTAGCCCTGCAGGCACTACAACTTCGTATACCGAGATGCAAAGAGCGGCACAACACCTTACCAGAAAGGCACGCCCACAACCAACCTGACATTCAACAAATTCACTCTGAGAGGGCGAGTTATTCAGCGAAAGACTAAAGGAGCAACAAATTCTTGCACAACAATGTAAGTTTGGCATATTGGAAGACCGAATGTTGCACAGCAGATACATTTTTGCAATCAGTGACAAAGTTCTGCAGCAATGACCCGTCCAGGAGAATCCGTCTTGTGACAAAGTGGTCGAAATGTGAGACAAGGAACATTGCAGTAAAATACCAGGCCGAGTAGATGCAGTAAAAAGAAGCACCTGCTTCAGATTGATAAATGCAAGAGTGGAACTCGTGTGGGCAACAAGTGCAACAACAAATGTGCAGCTCACAACTGTTGTCAAAAGTCGCAGTCCTGACTGTGCGGCATGAATTCAATTGAGGCTGCTGAATGCAGTAGCACGATAGCAACCTGTCCAAGTTATTGACACATTGAATATAATGCAACCTAAGACTTAAGTGGAGATGCTACTTTAAAAATGCCAACTTTTGTTTTTCGAATATACATAATTTTTTTACTTGCTTTCGTAAGTTTAGTTCCTCTACTTTCATGACAATAACAATTAGGATTGTAATTAAACTCAATATAGGTTAAAATCACTTTCAAAAGACTGCTATTAAAGCTAGAAAAATGCTGATTGTTTAGTCATCTCTGGAAATGGTCACCTGGCTACTTGCCATTGCATTTTGCATAAGTAGTTCAATAAAGCCACATGCTCAACATAACCATGATTCTCAAGCTTTCATGATGGAAGAAATCATCTTAAAGAAGCATATATTTGTCACACAGATGCACTTTCATTTCCACATTTAAAATGTCTTTTTCTCGAATGGAATATTGTGCAACTTCTTGAGTTTGAACAGCATGTTTTTGGTACTTCTGATGGCCAGGTTGGGATGAAAGTTTTGCCACATAATCCACAACATGTGAAAAGTGCAATTATCCTCATAATAGCTGATATCACTTATTTAAATTTTATAAACTTAAACTGAGTGATTAGTAGGCTGAAAACTTCTCACATTACAAGTTTTCTTGTTCATCAATATGCCTCTGAAACGCTTTCTTCTTAGTTATTTGTATTTTACAGTTAATGTGGAGCAATACAAGTCAGTAATGGCTCACAGGCATGAAACTTTAGTGGCAATAAAAGTGTGTCCAAAAGAAGCTATATTTTATACATTGTCATGGAACAAAACAAAAACTACAACCTTACTGTAAAACAGGTCGTGTATTTGAAATCAGCATAAAAACCTATGTAAGCAGCAAAAATTTTATTGCCCTAGGCTACAGATTAAAGAAAACTTTTTATTTTCAAGTAGCATCTCCCCTTGAAAAGAAATAAATGTTAGTTTTTGCAGCCCTGACTGCATTATAAGGGTTCCCTAAGAAGGGACTGGACCCTACGAGGGTGGAGGACACCTCAACATTGTAAGGAGCTTCAAGTTAACCTTGTGACAAGCTTCATGCCAATCCTGTCAAAAGAAAGACGTAGCATGGAATTGGCCAACCCTTGAGCCACACCAGCCGCAATAAACACGGGCTTGCACCCCCAAGACGAATGCTCATGGACGAACTAGCTTTCAACAGCCAGTCCTAGTCAGTTGATGTGTACGATGTGGGGTCCATGCTCTTGCAAAACAGACAGCCAGTTGACTAATCATCCGATTCACTAACTGGCACACAACATGGATGCATGCTAATTGAAAAGGGGACCTTGGATTGCCGCATAAATGTTTTCAAAATTACATGTTTGGGTGAGACCACTCGAGATAATATTTAAAAAGTTTTACGTGATTGTACAATGCATCTTAAGTGCATGAGGCTAGTACTTCCTAATATAGGCTAGTACTTCCTAATATAGCCCATTAGCTGATGCCCTGTCACGCTTTCCAAGTGGAAATGCAAGAAGAAACAGAATGCAATAAGGGGAATTCAAGGGCTCATTTTCTTTGTCAGGCCCATCTTCTAACGAGAACCCACAGAAAATCTAGCCAAGAAAAGTACAGGGGATGTTAATAAATTATGATAAAAAAGAAGCTGAAGTGCACCCAAAGACAACTTGCCGCTTGAAAGCTTTTGAGTAGCAAATCTAATACTTTACCACATGAGCTACGGTTGTATTCGTCCCATCGTTCATTTTGTCAGCTGTATCTGTGTATTTAAACGTGGGAGTCCGTGCTGCTTGTAGCCACGACAACAAATGTGGAACGCTCTCGTTTTGCCATAGCACATGGTCTTTATACGGACTGGCAGCTCATCAATAATCCCTCACATATTACCAGAAAGAAGACCTCCACTAAGAAGAATGAAAGAAAGAAATTTAAGGGCTCATTTTTTTTTTTTGCTAGACTGAACTTTTAATGAGAACCAACATACAATCAAGTCAAGAAAGATATAATATGTATTATTTAGTCTAATTATGATGTAAAAGTCAATAAATTAAAGTGGACGAAAAGACAGATTGCCGCTGGCAGGGACTGAATCTGCAAGCTTTGAATCTAATGCTCTACCAACTGAGCTTTGGTTGGGGTCGTCGCATCATTCACTTCATCGGGTGCATTTAATAAGACCTGGAGTGTTTTTGTAGCCATGACGGCAAAAGCAGAACACTTGCTGGCATGACCATGTCACCTCTATTTCGATTACTTTGGAATTTACATCATAATCAATAACGACCCCTACAATTTGTTTGGCTTGATTGCCTGTAGTTTCTTCTTTGCCCATTACAGACACCCAAGAATGCTGTCTCAGTTGCTTTACTATTCCATCACAGAAATTTGCTGAGGCAAAACCACACAAGTACCTGAAGCCCAGTGACCCTTTTGAGCCTGCTGCGATGGAACAACAAGCTAGTCATTCCGATGCAAGCCAAGCACTTACTGCATGCAACTCATGGAGTAGAAAATGAAGGCAACAGGTCTAACACAAATTCTGGCCCAACACAAATTCAGGGACTCGAGCACTAGCAAATTCGTGCCCTGTATGCAAAAAATACAAAAATTGAAATGCAAAGCTTCCAGTGCTCAGTCATCCATTCAGTTGACTTTCGCAGTCACTTGGCATCAACGTGTTCTACTAGAAGCAACGAGTACTGATTATAGCAGATTTATACTCGTTTTGCTTCGGCATCACACAACAGAGCAATCAGTTATACAAGCATGCATGCAAGTTCTCGCAACACGTTGCATTCCTGTCAACATCTCCAACAGTAACCAGCCCCTGATGAATGAATGACTACTTTATTAAAGTCTGACAGTTTCCTTCGGCCCCTGTTGGGCAGTGAAAATTTCAGGTAATTCATGTCCTATTTTCTTCTATTAACCACATCACTATTCCCATGGCAGAGCCTACTGTTCTAGACGTCGCTCCTTTGGAAAATTTGATTTTTGCAGCGCAATTTTAGAGTGTAGAAATTCGCCGAGAGATGACCTTCCGCAGCTCCAAGTCGAAAGAAAGACTGACAGGCTGGCGCATTAAAACGAGGCTGCCTGGCTGCAGGTACTAGAATGTCATTTAGATTCAAAGACTGTTCCCACCAAAACTCTTTGAAGCCACCTACAAGACATTGAGCAGGCAATAAAAGAATCACATTAAGTCTGCTAGAAATCTGCCATATCTTCAGAAAGGTTCTACAGTGTCAGTCTATAATACATTGCAGAAAACTTGGGCTCCAGCAGTGGTTGTAGGCACAGCAGGCATGCCACGAATCTATATTAAGGACAATGGCAGCTGACATCTGTGTCGCACAGGAAAACACTTAAGAGCTGTAAAAGGAGAAATACAAGATTCATCTCCTTAAAACGAGCCTGGTGATGGTTAGGCCAAGATAACCATACTTGAAGACAGGCTTTGTAGAAACAAGTGCCAGCGTAGGGAGCCAGAATGCCCAACTTTGTCTTTGGTGCGAGGAAAATGTGGAAGATCACTTTTTTTCTCTGCATGCGCACACACGATGACTGCAGCACATGTCTCAGCACAACAGCAGAGGGTCGAAATACCGCAGCCCTTGTCAATAAACATGCCTTCCCTTCCATTCGCACACACAGGCTGTTTAAATCATCGATCTCTACAAGGGGGAGCTGCATGGCGCATCGAGCGCGCGCAGTTCATGCCACCAGAAGGCGCCATTGGTGTCCCGGAAGCCACTGTCATGAACAGTCGCCTGCTGTGGGTGCGAGGGCTTTTGTCTCCTTTTTGATGCAATGCCAGTCTGTAATGAAGTGAACTTTACCAATCGACCGAAACTGTCATCGCGATGAGATTTTAGGCATAAGTACCTCAAAATTATATTCCCTTTTCAGCATTCTGCGAGGAAATTGTGGTAGTTGATCACCTTTTTTTTAGCAAAGAGTGTTGAAGGTGTTTGGTTTTTGTATATGCAGTTTCCCTGCTCAAGGCCTCAAATATATGAGAAGTGTCAGTAACTTAAAGAGGGACAACTGAACGCCGTCTCCAGAAAGCAGACTTTGCAGTGACCGTTTGGCACGGTCATGTTTTGACCACTCGGTTCCAAAAACTCATCTTCGAAACGATGTTATCTCGATGTTGTTTTTTTTCCCGTATCACCTACAAAAGACAAACCTTAGCGCTCCTGGCTACCTTTGTGCTCGTTCCTTTTTTTAAAAAAACATGCTGTGACAATTTTTTCTTCTGTAACCTGAATAATGAGTAATTGAAACGTTGTACGTAACAACACTGTGCCGTATTAGGACGGCGTTGCTACGGCGTCCGTCATTTTTTGTGTAGCGTTGAATAACCGCGAGAACGTTATATTATAAAAAGAAAATGCAAAAATTACCATCACTGCAGCTGCCACCAGATAATAGTTCAATTATGTGTCTGAAACACCCAGAAGACACCCGCTTCCGGTACAATGAATGGACCTTCTGGTGGCTTCACGAGCGCCCGCATAAGAGAGCGGGGATACGTCGTCGAGCCTTTTCATTGGAGGTCAGGGGTTTAAATGACATTTCGTGCAGAAACAGTTTTCGTGTGCCTGAGTTTGTGTGTTTGCTAGTTTGCCGTATTACTACTTGAGTTCTATCGAAGAAGCGTTAAGAAGCTCTTTTCATAGAAATACAGGTGTCGCGATCAGCTTTGTTGGTTGTGAGTAAAAAATTGGCGAGAGAGCTGAAAATATATAAATAAAAATAATAAATATCTTTGGTTCGAGTGAGAATAGGCCTTTTGCATGGGAAGCAGGTGTTCTGCCATGGCGTCACAAAGAAAGGCGATAAGAATGTCATGTACTTAGAGGAGTCTCCTTTGCGTACGTAATAGTGCATGGTAGAATCACAGAATTGCAATAAGCATCAAAACATGTGAACTGTGCAACAAATGGGTTGTTTAAAGCTGCTCACCCATTACCGAAAATGCAGCCTCATGGACACGCAGTGTCTATTTTGCCAGTTTGCAAAAGGAAGAATAATGAGTAGCGAACACTTTGCAACCGCACTTGCAGTAAGTATTCTAAGATTATTTGTGAAAAACAGCCACTGCTATGCACACAAATGCTTCCTTCCTCGCAGCATCGTTGAAGGTAATGTAGACAGGGTGCTCCTGAAGGTGAAGCTCAATCGTTCCCTCCTAATTTGTAAGAAAAATGCTCAACAAATGCTCTACGTGATGGCATGAGCAGGACAGAAGTGCCTCAGACAAGCTGGTTTCGATAGGAGGACCTATCCTTGGCGTGTTGGTTTCAAGGGGGGTAAGTAATTGACTCCTGTAATGGCACGTGTCCTTTTTGGTAATCGCCATCTGGAAAGAAAAAAGAAAGCAGACGAGTGCAATAATACTAAGGATTCTCTTCTCAGATGTAAGGGGAGGAAGAGAGCAACAAAAAAAAATGTAAACAGAATGGTAGAAGCGGCATGCAACAAAGTGGGAACCGCCACAGACACGAACAAATGAAAGAGCCAAGCTTGAAACTTCAAACTGGCAGACGGGCGCCGCGTTCAGCAACCGCAAAGGGTTGCCAACGATAGCGGCATACGCCTATTCCCAAACAACAACCTATGAATGGGAAGCACAGCAAGAAAGCAGTTACAAAATGTAGAGAAGCAGGTGGCGTACTTTTAAATGCCAGGATGTCGAGGGTGAACAATACTGGATTGGGTGTCTGAAGAAAACGTGTTCGATGGAGAAGGTCAGCCCACTCAGGGGAATGAATTGCCTCAAGAATATGGCGGCATGTTGGTGAAGCAAAAGGAAAATCAAGAATGAGCAACGACAAGAGAGAGATAAAAGGCAGGGAGGGGGATGTGGGATAAACAAACAGAAAAAGATGCGGAAAACTTCCTCGGTCAGTAACGACTTCAACGATGCGAGAAAAGAAAAAATTGGTTTGAAGGTTCTAGAAAATAAAACCTTTTGTAGTAATATATACACACACATACACATCTATATGCAAAATTTAAAATTAATAGTATAATATGTAGGCCAGGAGCAATTCTATGTTATACCGGTTATGGTTATTTGAAGCTTGAGCGAATCTCATGTCTGTAAATATTACAGCAATTATGCTATTTCTTCTAGTGATTCCAAATCGCCACGTACTACATTGATTCCGAATGGGTGTAGGGACATCAATATGTCTATCAAATATGATTCCATGTATTTTCTCTCTCGTGGTGACCGGAAATTTGTTTGCAGAATGTGAAGTTTCGTTTGGTTGAAATTGTGGTCCTGTTGATTGAAGTGACTGGCTTTTGCATTTGGTAAGTTGTGTTGTGTCTGTACGGTGGCCTTTCAGTCTTGCATGAATTGGCTGTCCAGTTTTGCCTATATATTGTTTTCCACGGGTAGTACACTCAAAACATTATATTTGGTTGTTTCAAGTGAAGTGTGCTCTGCAAAATAGAGAAAATGATGAAAACTGGCATTATTTTTTTGTCACTGCAGAGCAATGTGAATGACTCGACATCCGTTTGTGTGACCACATCAGTTTCCAGCATTACCACTGGGAGCACCAATACCCCAGAGAACACTTCTTTCCCAGTGGTAGTGATAAATAGGCTGCGAAGTTTGCACCATTTCAAATAATAGCTTGTCCATCCGTAAATTGCTTTGATAGGAGGCTACCTAGCCCGAGTCATGGCAGAAAAATTAAACTGCCAGGGCTGCATAGCAGCAGTTGAGAAACCGAAAGGAAATGCGCCTGTTGATGGACTGATCGCATATCGGGACAGGGGTACCCCACAAAAGAACTCGTAGCACTATTAATAAGCCTCAGGAAGTACATCGTTCTTGACTATAGGAAACAAATTGTAAGGCCACTGGAGACCAGTGTGGAGCATGCTGTCCTGAAGTGTGAGAATGAAAGAATTTTCTGCAGGAAATTCATCAAGCCACTCTTAAGTAATCATGCGATGAACATTACTGACAAGAACTATGTGATCGAAACATATGGTAAAAGCCATTTTCATAAAGAATTCTCAAACTGTAGTGTACAGTGCTGTGTGTATTTTTTGTCACTGTTAATTTTTTGTGAACTAAGAAAAAGGAATGTCACAGTTTTGCGACAAAGGCGAAGCGACGAATGCGATAGCAACAACTTGGATTTTAACGCTGAGAACGGCGAGCAGATCGAAACGTGCAGCATGCTGCACTTGCACAAATGACGCACGAAAACAACACACACAGGACGAGAGCGAACTAACAACGTTTACTGCTCAACACTTAACACGCTATTTAAAAAAAAAAAAAAACGATGCACCAAACATAATCACAGGTACAGATGAGGGCAAACTAACAAGTGTCCCAGATGTTACTTCGCTGTGTGAAAGCATGCTCTTTTTGTAAACGGCACCTGTCCAGCGAGCAAAGTGATCTTGGCGTGCCCCGCACCTAAATGCAATCTTCCACTCAAAGTAGAAGGCGCGCGATTTTGCCCACTGAAGGATAAGCTCGCCGACACATGTATCTAACTCCCCCTCCCATTCCTGGGGCAAAGTACGCGTGGGAGATAAGCGCGTGCCGTCGGCGCATTGCGACGAGCTATGTTCCGAGAGCAAGTGGCTTTCTTTCTTTCGTGAGTTTTCATATGAATGCGTATACAAATACAGTGCATGACACCAACGCCGGCGGCAAAAACCAGCTGAGAGTGTCCGTATTTCTATCGCAATAATATGTGAAATCATTTGGTTGACTATATATAATTTTTGTCTGTCACAAAGTAGAGAAACATTAGCATTAGTTATGGGAAACGGGAGGCTTGCCTCCAGCCACACACGTACGTTAGGTGCAAGTTTCAGATTTCTGGTATTAAAGCCTCAGTTCTTAAAATTGGCAGCTAAGTTGATTGCAACTTTTGGGGGGCATCTTCAGCACCTAAAACAAAGAAAATCGAATAAGAAAAAAAGGTAGGACTTGCCTGTCCCAAATAATTTTGTTGAGCTTTTAGGTACTGCTGGAATGAAACATGCCTAAGCAATCTCCCAAGGCATCATCACAACAACGACACTATTTCTTGCGTCAGGAGGGCAATCGCTTGGTTGTAGTTGCTCACGCTGTTTCCCAACATGCTGCAACAAATCACAGCATGACCGCAATCAAATATATGTAAGATATAAACAGCTTCACAAGGCGAAGTCTTGCGCAATCCCAAAGTCGTAGTCGTAAAATCCGCGTGCGAAACACAGAACAACGTAGTTTGTACTACTCCAGCTTATTAACATTATCGCATGAAAACTGCATATTGTTCACAAATATTCAAATCTATATATGACACAGCCAGAGCATCACCCCACCTTCGTCCATAGCGGTTGACAGGACGGCGATAGTGTCAGTCGGTGGCTTCGCATCGCGGCAAGCATGCGAAGCACAGCGTCGTGCGAGCTCCTATTGTTTGGAACATAAACTGACGGGCATCTGAAAAATATAGGAGGTGCTGGCCGGGGTCCACCAAGATTTTAGTGGCATACTTCTGTCACAAAAATGACATCTAAAAAATAACACAATTAGAACACTAAAGTTCCAGAAACAGGAGTCGCACTCATGACCTCTCAATCGACATTATAATTGCTGCTGGGCACGCTAACCACTGTATCACGGCCACATACTTTGTAGGTTTCAAAAACATGCCTTTTATATTTACCACAGCCCTCTACTCTACAGCACTCTTGGCAACGTGTGAGAATGCATCATCACAGTGAAATCCACGATTAGTGCCTTAAACATGTCATTTTTACGCGTCCATCCTATTCGGTGCATTTTCAATAGAAGTACTAACGCCTTAGCACACTGCCAGGTGGCGATCTTACCCAAAGCGTCAGTGTGCCTCCATATTAAAAATATTTTTGCAACACATAGAGCAATGCACTTGTTTCGCCTGGATGTAACTCGGCGTTCTCCGCTCAGGCTCGCCAAGCAAAAAAATTGTGGCTGGCCAGCGTGCAAGACACAATGCATGTCGCGTTTCCCTTTAGTCGGGCAGTGGCGTTCAGTAACTCTAACATGCCGGAAGTAGGCAACCTTAGCCCAAGTTTGGCGTACAATTACTCAAGTTCTTCTGGTTCCGCTCCCACCGTTAATTACTGTGGCTACCACAGGCATCTATGACCACAAGGGCATGTTCAATCATCAATCAATCATTATTAATGGATGTTAGTCATTGAGATGGAGACATATTACTAATCCTTGACGTGGATGCATTTACAAAAAATGGTGTTTTAGCTATCGAACACCAACAATGTATAAGCTCTCCCACATCAATGTACAGTAAGCAATAAACTACTTCTGTAAGGAAGGGTTTATTTTCGTGTTGTACTGATTCCTATGATGAAGGGATCAACCATGTTTTTCTTCTTTTTTTTTTTAATCCACCCCTCCACTTACCTTCGAGAAGAGAATTCTTAGTATCATTGCAACCTAACCTTAAATGTAGTGAGGGTGCACTCTCCTTCATTATAGATTTTATGTTCTTTAAAGATGGTGATTACCAACAGGGACAAGTGCTACCACAGGAGATGACATCAATGACTGACCCCCCTTAAGACCAACACTTCAAGGATGGCAATGCGTCTTTGACAAATATAGGTCTCCCTATGGAAACGTCAGCCAGTAAAACGTCAGCCATCCTACTGCTTGTTTTCATCTTGATTTACATGAGCGGCACCACTTCATGCCAGCCGAGGCCTATGGTGGCATTTTGCTTGATAGCATTGCAACTAATACAGTGAAGCCCCGCCACGGTGGTCTAGTGGCTAAAGTACACGGCTGCTAACCCGCAGCTCACGGGATCGAATCCCAGCTGCAGTGGCTGCATTTCCAATAGAGGCGGAAATGTTGTACATCTATGGACTCAGATTTGGGTGCACGTTAAAGAACCCCAGGTGGCCGAAATTTCCGGAGCCCTCCACTACGGCATCCCTCATATGGTTGGGTTGTTTTGGGATATTAAACCCCACATATCAATCAATCAATCAATCAATCAATCAATCAATCAATCAATGAATCAATCAAAACCCTGGGACATCCATACCAGCGCACCAAGGCTGGTATGGATGGCCGTGTGATGTGAATTGATAATATTTGGGGCTTGATACGGAAAAGAATACAATACAACACGGAGAAGGGCTGTTCTGACATCATTCGACACTATGGCAAACCATACGAATGCGCAAGCCACAGCGGCACTCATTACTGCACTCATCATTCCCAGTCACATTGCGACTGGAAGTGATGAGTGCAGTGCATTTAAGGCAATGTCTGTTGTCTCTAAGCAATCAGCAACATAACTAGGGAGAAGCAGAAGGAGTCCTGACACCCCCCAAAATTTTTTCACGCTTCAACTTTATGGGTGATACTAAAGCATTTACATGGCTTCACATCAACCACATGTTGCCAAGGCTAGTCATTCTACACATACGCCTCCCACACACACAAATATGAAAAAAATTCCTGGCTACAGCCCTGAGCGATGTCATGAGACTGAGCAATCTTCAGCAGGTCATTCAACTCAGCGTATTGTAGCATTCTCAGCAGGTACCCTCTACCACAAATAAATTTTTCTTGATTTTGCATTCTCTTTGATGGCAGAAACTTAACTTGATGCGAACATTTCGTGTGACCCCACAACATTCAAATCACTGAGATCTTACAGTAATCTGAAGTGATTTACATGCAACATCTTATTCTTCCCTCAATAAACAAACTTTTGCATGACTGACACTGCATTAGCATACCTGCCAAGTTATAGGATTCTGAATCCGGGAGATTTCCACAATGAGGGGGAGGGGTTGCGCGGCACAAAAAAAAACAAAACAAAAAATTGCGAAAAACAAAAGGGAGTGGAAGGGGGTCTCAATCGCAAGCGCCATTATCAGCGTTGCCGTTTTATAGTGGCTAGGAGTGGCCGACCACACGAGGGTAGAGCTTTTCACTAAGGTGAAAGTCTCAAAGGATCAACACAACTAGCAGAATATATTTCAGTCAAAACAACTCGCCTGTGTCTTCCTGGGACTCAGGTAAACGGACGGGACTGCGGAGCTGGCTGCCGCAAAAGCATGGGTCAAAGCTTTGCTCACTACTAGTAGATGCTTTTGACAAGAACGCCAAAACATGCCTGGCCCCTTTTTCCCTGTTTATTGTGATATCAATTATATGGACAGTCCAGGCTGTTTTTTTTTTTTTTGGCCATCGCCACCACCGCCGTCCTCCACCGTATATGTATACGTATCTATATATATGAACACTCAAAGAAAAAAAGCCGCCCGCGCTCGGTGACGAGCTCATCGCGATGTGCCAACCCGTGCTTATCTCTCACGTGTACTTTGCCCCATGGATGGATGCCTGTGCGTGCGCTTAACTTTTGGTGGGGGAATTGTGTGCCTTCGGCTTTCACTGAAACGAAAGCGTTAGTTTCCGTGCCCACAAAGGTAACTTTGGTCGCTACACAGGCTCCTTTTGCGAAAATAGTGCGCTTTTCATACACAGCGAGGTATAACAACTGGGAGACTTGTTAGTTTGTATTGTACCTGTGATTACGTATCGTGCATCGGTTTTGTTTAAACAGTGCTTTACTTGACGAACGGTAAATGTTGTTCGCTCTCGTCCTGCGAGTATCGTTTTCGTGCATCATTTGTGTGTGAGCTGCACGTTTCGATCTGCTTGCCGTTCACAGCATTACATTCCAAGTTGTTGCTGTCGCATTTAATCCTTCGCCCTTGCGGCGAAACCAACTTTTTAAAAATTTTTTACGTACTTACTGCCTTTAACCTACCGCTGCGTGCCTTCGGAGCTCGTAGATTGCTATCGCCTCGCCGCGACCGCGGTTTTGTGCATGGCGGTTGCGGCAAACGGTAGTTCATTTTACAATCCCCATGCGCTTGGGGGTGCACGCGCCTTTAAGACTAAGTCGTTTTATGCCATCTACGATCACATTTACCGCGGTTTTGTCCGCAGGGTTTGCGGAAAGCAGCGTTGCTTTGACTGGTTGAATGTTGGACGCACGCACACTTTTGGGAGTCTGTCAGTGACGTCGTCGCCATATGTGATCGTGTCAAGAGCGACCGCGGTTTCAACCACAGCAGTTATGGCAACGACAATCACACGCACTGTAGAAGACGGTGCGTGCACCAGTCGCACGCCGACTTCCGAAGCTTCGGGTACGCTGCTCAAGGCCTTCCTTCGATTGACGGTTTCCGTACTAAAGTTCGTATCACCCGCCGCGATTAGGAAATGTGTTCGGAACATTCAAATCGAGGCCCAATGAGCATAGTAAAATTTGGCTGGGTAATTTCAAGAATTCGTATCTGCCACGGTTGCGCATCACTGAGATTATACTGTACGTTTACATAAACGCCTCTTAAACTCATTTATAATAAAATGGGGTAGGTTCAAAAAGCCTGCCACGGATTGAGCTGCTTTTTTGTCAATGCGGCCAGATCACACACAGAAATTTCGATTTTAAGAAGATTTTCATGACAACCGTACAACCGAAAAAAAAAAAAAACGATCAAAATCAGGGAGTCTCCTGGCTAATCCGGGAGACTTGGCAGGTATGCATTAGTGTGAAGAAAACATTTAGAGTGTACAGTGTTGAAAGCAGTAACCACAAGTTGCTGTACACTATCACACATTTGAATAAATTCCAATAGCTAGAAAGAAACAAATTTAGTTCTATATGTTGTGCAAAAAGTTCCAGCCTTTGTTCATCAGCCCATACGTAGTTTTGGAGCAGACTTTGCCTGTCAACTATCTTGTGACGCCAATTGTCGAGCCAACTGACCGCCGTTACCGAAGCATCGAAGTTGTTCATGTCTTCTGCATTATGCTCTTCACCACATATGATGACTCGGCTGTAACGACGTCTATTTGGCCACAAACTCTGGATCCAGTGATGAAGCGCACACCCAAAAATGATGATGAATGACTGCTGCTCAGAAGAGGATGAAGTGCATAATAGATGCCTACAATATCTCTAGTTTCTCATCAAGACAATTGAACTCTCAGAACAAGGGCAACACGCTTCAATAATATGTGATGGCCCAAGTATGAAGTCAGGTTGATCCCGACTGTATGCTTTTATGCTAAAAATACTATACAATAAAAGAGGCCAAGAATGAGTCTAGTGCCACACCAAAAAGTAAATTGTGGGGTAGATGCATGCATCAAGGTGAAGTAAAACTGAACAGGCAGCAAAGTTGGACCACCACTGAAAATAACAAGATGACTGGCACCAAATAAACATGGGTATGCTAAAGAATTCGAAGGGGCACCTTGCTGTCATACATTGAGAGGTGTGGGTGATCAGTTCCGGTCGATGAACCGGAGTCTCACGGGGTGGCTTGGCACCACTACAAACACGTATGCAGTGTTGATGCGTTGTGTGCAGGGCTCAATGATGAAATTCTGAACCATCTGCAAGAGCAAACCATTGCGACTGAGGTAAGCCCATGTCGCTGCACATGCAATAAGAGTGAAATGCTGTGCTATTTGGACAGCATGTATGTATGTAAAGAGACAGCATGTCTCTTTATGTATGAGCTGCCATCCACGAAGGTCAACATGGACTTTTTGCAGGCACCACACAATCACGTGCTTCTTTTCTACTAAAACAGAACGTGAAGAGATAGACTGAAAGTGGATGGGGCGAGACATTTCAATCACAGCACAAGTACACTTCTCCATATGCAACTTTCTTTTTCAAAGACTTGGAATGTAATGTGTAGCCCTCCATACTTCGCAAAGCAAGATAATAGACGCAGCAGAGCTATGTTAAGCAGTGTAGAGCAAGCACAACACTAGCAAGTTCTGCATGAGCAGTGCAATAAATGAAACCAAGAGAGTGTTCTTGGCACCTTGTGGCATGCCCTGGAGTTTTATTTTTTGAATTTATCTTAAAACAGATAATTTTTTTTATCATAAAAAAATACTGAATATTCACTTGATCGCCTATTGCTTAGGGGGTTCAGACACAATCGCTACAATTTCTTGTGTAAGTGCAAAGTGGAAATGTCGAGCCTAAATCAAGAATGACGAAGTTTTCCACTGGAGCTTTGAGCTTTGCGCAGGACAATTTTACATTAGTTAAGCACTTATAACAACACTGTAAATACTGTTATTTTACTGCCCTTAATCAAATAGAGCATATACAATATTTCACATTGTATTGTCTAGCTTAACAACTTAACTGCTTCTGGAACTATTTAAAAAAAAATTTTTAAGTAAAGAAACGAAACCCAACAAAGTTTAGAACTACCTCAGATGTCCCAAAACAGAATTTTCTTTTTCCAAAATTACAAAACTTTTTGTTCTAACTTGTTTTCACGTATTCTTAACATGTAAATAATGCAATTATTTCCTCTAAGATGTGATTATACATTATACAATTATTATGAACTTGAAGTAAGCGTTTGCAGCTTTCATACTCATAAGGTGGTTTTGGGCCATTAAACCTCACATATCAAATATCATGAATTAAGTGATTAGTAAGGGCTGAATATCTTAAAACTTCTACAATACAATTTTTCTTGTTCATCGAAGTACTTCATGCACACTTTCCTGATAAATATTGTGGAGCAATATGAACCATTGGCTAATAATTAAAAATGTTTAGTGGCAGAAAAAGTATGTCTAAAAAGAGCTATATTTTATACATTGTCATGGTAAAAAATAAAAATGGTTACCTACTTGAAATCAGCACAAAAACTAGTGCAAACAGTCACAATTTTAAGGCTACAGATGAAATACTTTTTTTTCGAGTCCACTTAAAAAGGAATACAAATATTAACCTGCATTACTTTGTTTCTAACTCAACAATTTAGCCTTGAAAGCTAAGATACTTCTCGTCCAAAGTATGACACATCTTGGCAGTATTATCATTTCTTGCTGACTCAATAAAATAGTTTGTGATGAACCAAGTGTACCTTGGCAGCTGTAGTCATGAGCTCAAGCTCTGCGAAGCGCCTGCCCACGCACATGCGGGCACCATGGCCGAAAGGCAGCAGACTAAACGGGTGGATGAGGCCCCGTGCTTCCCCGAGCCAACGTTCAGGCCGGAACTGTTCCGGCTGCGGAAAGTACTTCTCCAGGCGACAGGTCACTAGTGAATTGGCAAACACCGGAACCTGCAATGAGCCATATGCACTAGTATCCCACGCTGCAAACGTGGCAACATGCTCAGCTATCGTAACGGACGCCATTTGGCAAGTGGCATTGGAAAAAGCTCTTATTTCACATGAGATAGAAAGCCTTCAGCTGACACAAAATTATGCGACCTTGTAATCAGCACCAAGACAGCAGTTCTGTATCAGCACGACGGTGATCACACTCACAAAATAGTACAAGTGGCTCACATGACAGAAGCTCTTGCATGATCAAGCAAAAAGTCTTTGAAACGTGCAGGTTTGCAGGCAGCAACTCCCGTCTCGCACTTGCTGTATTTCAACATGTGCTTTTTCTTTCCTTAGCCACTGCAAGCACTGCTTATTGTGCTTCATTTCACAACAAAGCAAAGTCTTTTGTTGTGTTGGTGCACTGTTTTGGTATAGATCAGGGGTCCACAACCTGCGGTCAACCTCCTCCTACCCTAATCACTTGTTATCTGAAGGTCAAAAGTCGCACTGAAAGAAGTTTTTGTTTTGCTTCTAACCTATGTTTGTAAATCGCAGCCTTGTCACATGCATGTCCTGAAAATAAAAATGATTTTTATTTCAGTTTTGTACATTAATGTTGATGCCAGCAAAGCCCTCTCTCCCCCTATCCCCTCCCATGTCAAAAGCTTTCTGACCCTTGCGATAGATGTACCAGTGAGCCTGAACTGCCACCGTTCCAAGCAAATTACACTGCACGGGAGCTCCATCATTGGTCGGCAAACTCACTTGCGAGTCGACTCACTCAGACTTGAGTGAGGTGCGAGTCCGGCTGAGTTATACTCAGCTGAGTATGAGTGTCGGTGAGTCCACTCGAAGAAAATTTTGGCGAGTCTGAGCCAGAGTGAGTGTGAATGACGAAAACGTGCGTGAGTCAACATGTGAGTTAGTCCGGCTGAGTTACATTATTGTGAGCCAGATTCCAAGTGAGCTCGCTTGTGAAAAATTTTGGTGAGTTTGAGTCTGAGCGAGTTCACTTCAGGAAAATTTAGGTTACTCTGGATCCTAAAGAGTCCTACGCGAGAAGAACCTATTTAATGTGCGTGGGCTACATTTATTCTGCCGACCTATGATTACAAATATTTATAGTCTCCTTTTATGACATGCCTTGTAGTCGTGTATGTCACAAAAAGCCACAGAATTGATTTTCCAAGTTATAAATCTGGTCATTTCTCCACAACCTTGGAACTCGTTCCAGTGGAGGTCCTTGATAAAAGCTTCTTTGAATGAAGACATACAGTTGAGCCCACTTATAATGAACCTGGGCGTGACGCGGCATCCATCCGCTGTATCCCGAGGTTCGTAGTAAATGAAACACAGCTTTTAAAGAAAGTTGCGAGTGAAAACACAAACTTTTTTTGCCCCAAAAAGTCCGTGATGCACGTGTTTCGTAGAGCAGAAATGATAAGGGCTGTCTCGAGTTCATTTAAAACGGCAGACTGCTTGTTCGCCGAGGCCCATGGCATAAGCTGCATGAGGCACTGGCTCCGAAGCTTCGTCGTTCTCGATCGCAATCTGATTCCTCCAAATCACTCACTTCATTCACAATGCCCCAATTCGTGCACGGTTCCAGAGTGTCGGCATTATTATCGGCCGTAATTAAATCATCGCAACAGATGTCCCACCCGCTCTCCCAGGTAGGAGTAGACGACGCGCTGCCACAAATCGCCGCCGCAGTGGTCCTGTTCGGAAGCTTCAGGCTCGGCATCAAGCCTGATGATCGACGAAGTCGGCCTCACGAAAATAGTTTCGTGCACATGTAGCCGTCATCGCCACCCAGGAGATATTCACCATCTCCACAGCTGAATACCGAGACGCCCGAAGCGGCAAGTTGGCTGCCAGGTGGTCAACAGCTATGAGCAAGCGCTCCGCAACGCGGCACCTAACGTGCGGCTTACGCTCAAGCCAAGCGGTCACACTTTCGACGTTTTGATGAGTGGCAGGAAAAAGCGTGATAGTCCTCCCGTCCGCCATCATGACCACACATGCACACCAAGAGCGAGCAAGACGCGCACACACAACAGACATGCCAGAACGCGTGAAACAGCTCTGGGCCCGTTTTCAGTCAGAAAACGAAACTAATTAGAGCCAGCGTGGTGGGCGTCGCAGAGCGGTGGGACGGGTGAAGGGGTTGTGATCAAGACAGGAGAGCAGACTTGCGAGAGAAGGGCAAGGAGTTTCGATAAAGAGAGGGGAGGATGCAGTGGAAGGGCGACCTTGAAAACCAAAACACATGGGAAGAAGGCAGGTTGGGTAGCTTGCTTGAAAGGTCCGCGAAACTCTCACGTAGAAAAACTTGGAAAGAGTGCATACTGATTCAGGCGGCCGCCTGAATGGGCGGCCGTGGTCAAAAAATCGTTTTGTTGCGCCGGCGAGTTTGCGTGGCCTGACGAACAATATTTCGCGATTCGTTCCGCGCAAACTAACAGCCGTTTTCGCACTTTTGCATGCCTGCGGAAGGCTTGCCGAGTTGAGTGCGAAGTGAGCGAGAACAAGTCCTAAACATGAAACGAATCGCAGAATATCAGAGTCGGTGGGGTAGCGTACACGTGTGCACTAGACGCAGACTATCGGATACAGTCGGCGGCCGACGATGTTGGCAAATGGTCTGGTCACTCCAGGCCGTTGACGCCAATGACATTACCAGCGATCAAAAACAGGATAGGTGGCCGACCGGTCTTCGAAAGATCGGTGGCAGTGTGAAAACACGGGAATCGTCCGGCGATGCGGGGTGCTCAGAGTAGCGGGGGAACAAAGGACGGAGGGGTGCGTAACAAAAAGCAGTCGGGGAGAGCAGCAACTAGAGGGGCGCAGAGGCAGAATCGGCGTTGAACAATAAGAATTTATAGGCACCTCGCCGATGCCTGATCGGTGGTCGAAATTGGTTTCCCAGGAAGTCGGCAGAGTGCTGACTCCGTTCGCTGTAACCGATCAGCGGTGCTCGAAGACGTTCATTGTAAGTGCGATTTTGTGCCATTGAACCAATGTATATTTTTACGGTCACGCGGATATTGTTCGTTTTAAGTGGGGCCGTTATATGTGGGCTCGACTGTATTCACTGAATCGCAACTATTGATAACTCCAACTTAAAGGTATGGCATTAAATGGCAGTATGAAATGCACCGATTAGGAGAGATATTAACATTGAAATGCCAACATGACTAAAAAACTAATTCTATGCTAACACAATTTAATCTGAAATATTAATGGCACCCCACCTCTAAAATCTCGTGCAATGTATATTGCCTGCTCTCAAGACCACTAACTATTTGTAAAATTTTGCATTGTAGTCACAGAGCTAACGCCGTTCGTGGTGGCATGATATCGAAATTTAAAGTTATAATTTTCAACAACATATGAGTTTTTTCTCATGAAACTCGTAATTTTTGGTTATGTATTAGTGATTTTATATGCATAGCATTAGTCCCAACCTTATTTTTTAATAAATAGTGCAGTTATAGAGTACAACGTTTACAGACTATGGCACAGTAGAAAGAGCTTCTAAAACATGCTACAAAACTTAAGCAATAGTAAATTGCGATACTGACAACAGGAAAAACTAAATAAGTATAGATTATTCAAATATTGTGTCTCTAGTTTAATTCACAAACGTTCAAAGTAAATGAAGATGGCTCTATTAGGGCATAGAAATGGGCTGTGTAGCATGTTCTGACAGATATGCAACGCCAGGCCAATTTTATTATGTGACATCGTGATTCACATTGCGTTTGATCTACAATTATGTACCTGATCAATGGAGAATGAGGGCAGTGTTCCAACTTGATCAATCTCGTGGCTTAAAAGGCAACAGAGTAGCATGATTCGCCAGCATCGAGCGCCCCTTCGCTCTCAGTTGCATTGAACTGCTTGTGTCTTCATATGCCGCCCTTGTTTTTCCATAAATATATTGTTGCGTACATGCACGAAGACGAAGAAGCGTATGCGGGGAACACACTTGTCGCCCAGAGCGAGAGAGAAAGAAGAGGATCAGGAGGATCTTTAACTGGTCGGCCGCTTCTGAGCTGCCCCTCGCGACCTAATAAACGGCCCCTTTCAACGTTTACCAGTCTCTTTCGAACGTAACAGAGTGGTGGAGGTGCTGGGTAAGCGCTTCAACTACGGAACGATCATTGCCACAGCTTCGACGAAGCCGTCGACTTGCCGGTCTCCCACCATCTGCCGTGAGTGACTTCGACATGCCCGAAGAAGCAGGCGTTTCCAGGACGGCACCATCTGGCCCGCTTCCGTACTACCGAGTTCCACCGCCCTTCGGAGGAAAAGCCGAAGAAGATGTCGACGCCTGGCTCACCAAGTACAAACGTGTGGGCAAGTCCAACGGTTGGGATGCAGCCGCTATGCTAGCCAACGTAGTGTTCTCCCTGACCGACACCGCACTTGTATGGTATGATAATCACGAGGACGCACTCACAACGTGGGATCTTTTTGTTGAAGAGCTCAGGGCGTGTTTCGGCGACTCGGTTGCTAGAAAGAAGCGGGCTGAGCAAACACTGTCGCAACGGGCACAGCTACCAGGTGAGACATGTACCACTTACATAGAAGAAGTGTTAAGGCTGTGCAAGGTGGTCTGTGCTACCATGTCGGAAGAGGATAAAGTTGGGCATCTGCTCAAAGGGATAGCTGAGGACGTGTATAATTTTCTAATTGGAAAAGAAGGCCTCAGTTCTGTGTCCGACGTCATTCAGAATTGCCGAACGTTTGAAACGCTCAAGATGCGTCGAATTGCGCCCAAGTTTGGTCGGCTGGCTAACGTTACAACTGTTGCCAGTGTGGACACGAACCCTGGCCTCGACCTTTTTTCTACAATTCGACAGATTGTTCGTGAGGAACTGTCCCACCGAGAAATGTCGTGTTCGACAGCTGACCATCGCGAGTTGTGTCTGCCACGTGAGGCTATGGATGTGCCTCCTTTGACCCCATGGCAACCGACGATGAGCGCGGCAACTGTGGAGTACAGCCCAGCCCCACAGTCAAGGATGACAACCAGATTTCCTGCGTCACGGTATGACCGACGCTCTCAGCGCATGCCTTCTCGACACCCGACGTCTCGGTACGACTCACCCAACCAGTACATCCGTCACGCAAGAACAAATGATGACGCTCTATTCATCGACGAGCGGCCGACGTTTCGACCTCGGCCGGTGTGCTATTCCTGCGGTGTGCCAGGCCACATATCGCGATTTTGCAACCGTCGGGTGACTCCTCGGTATCACCAACCATCTGACTTTTCACGACCCTTCGAACAGCCTCATGGTGTCCGGCGGCCGGCCCACATACCACATGATGACAACTATTGGCCCAGCAGCTTCCGCAACCACTCCCCGGCATCTGACAGGAGCTTAACGCCCCCACCGCGACCTCGTGCTCATCGTTCTCCTTCACCGCTGCGTCGCAAAGCGCCCTCTTCGCCACCGGAAAACTAGCCAGCGCGGCCAATGGGGGTGAGGTCGCTGGAAACGTGCTACTGACAGAAATACCTCCTGTGTGTATGTTTAAAAACAAAGTGCATGTTTTGGTGGATCATGTGCCTGTGATGGCCTTGGTGGACACAGGTGCAACGATTTCCGTGATGAGTGCTTCCTTTAAAGACGTGTTAGGGCGGAAAGTTGTTTTTACCTGGGATGAAACTTCGACGTTTTGTGGAGTGAGTGGAGAGCCATTGCGCCCTATTGGTGTGTGTAGTGCTGATGTATTTTTGGGAGGCCTTATGATAACGACAGAGTTTGCGATTATTCCTCGGTCGACACATGATGTCATTCTCGGCATGGACTTCTTGCGAGAGTGTAGTGCCACTGTAGACTGTCGCACGGGGAAAGTCTTTGTGAGTGGCCAGATGCCTTCAGAACTTCTGGAAACTCCGGCAAATGACCAAACTACGCTGTGTGTCTGTGGCGATACGTTCATACCTGCGTTGTCTACCGTACGTGTTCCTGTTGTTTGTCGCGGCGCGGATTCTGACAGCTTCGATGCGAGTGTAGAACCAATGCACATAAACTGCGTGAAGAAGAATGCGTTGGTTCCCCATTGTGTGGTGTCGATTGATGGCGGACGAACTGGCCTATGGACTGTAAACTGTTCCTCTGAGCCCGTGACACTACCCAATGGTTTGAAATTAGCTTCGGTCAGCAAAGAACACGTGACCTTATCAGTGGTCGAGCTCACAGACGTGCCAGAAGAACGTGACGGAACTGGTTGTCATAATTTGGACGGGGCGCTTATGGCAACGATAAATAAGTCGCTTAGCTCAAGTGAGCCCCGAACTTTATTGAATGTGCTGTTGAAGCACGTTTCGATATTTGACTTTGCGCAGAAGGGCAAAGTAATCCCTATCCCCCTGTCTCGAACGCGCCATACCATCAACACTGGCGCGGCAAGTCCGATTCGCCAAAAACCGTATCGTGTTTCCCCGTCAGAAAGACAAATTATCAACGACCAAGTGCAGGAAATGATGCAAAAGGGAGTGGTACAAGAGTCAGCCAGTCCGTGGGCAGCACCGGTAATCCTTGTTAAGAAGAAAGATGGATCTTGGAGATTTTGCGTCGACTATCGCCGACTGAATGCCGTGACTAAAAAGGACGTATACCCGCTGCCACGTATAGAGGACACAATAGACTGCTTACATTCGGCCTCTTATTTTTCCTCCGTAGACTTACGATCCAATTATTGGCAAATTCCGATGCACCCAGAGGACAAGGAAAAGACTGCCTTTGTAACCCCTGATGGGCTCTTTGAGTTCAACGTGATGCCATTTGGACTGTGCAATGCACCGGCCACGTTCGAGAGGTTTATGGACACCATCCTGCGTGGCTTGAAGTGGAACATCTGCATGTGCTACCTCGACGATGTCGTCATCTTTGGCCGCACGTTCAGTGAACACAACTCTCGTCTGGATACTGTTTTGAGCTGCATCCGAAACGCTGGCCTAATTTTAAACTAAAAAAAATGCCACTTCGGAGACCGCCAGACGCTTGTGCTCGGGCATCTCGTTGACAAGGATGGCATCCGCCCTGACCCCCAGAAGACAGCAGCAGTTGAGGCGTTCAATGCGCCGCGTTCCGTCAAGGAGCTTCGTAGTTTTCTTGGGCTTTGTTCGTACTTCCGCCGCTTTATTCCGAAATTTGCCGACGTTGCGTATCCTCTCACATGCCTCTTACGAAAGGACAATTCCTTTGAGTGGACTCCGGAGTGCGATTCTTCATTCCGTCAATTGAAGTTTTTGCTGACGTCACGACCCGTCCTTCAGCACTTCAGTCCTTCTGCTCCGACAGAGCTTCACACGGATGCTAGCGGCATAGGTATTGGAGCCGTCCTAGTACAACGTTACGGCGACCGCGAACACGTCATCGCATACGCAAGTCGCTCCCTAAGCAGGCCGGAACAAAACTACACTGTTACGGAACAAGAATGTCTGGCGGTATTATTTGCAATTCAGCGGTTTAGGTCTTATCTGTACGGACGCCCATTCACAGTCGTAACCGACCACCACTCGTTGTGTTGGCTTGTCAACCTTCGTGACCCTTGTGGCCGCCTTGCGCGCTGGGCACTCCGGCTACAAGAATACAGTTTTACCGTCGCTTACAAGAGTGGTCGTCGACATGCTGACGCGGACTGTCTTTCACGTATGCCACTTAGCACAACAGACTGTGAATCCGATGACCTTGACCAGCTTGTAGCGTCTGTGTCGCCTACGTTCCCGGACTATCCCAGTTTCAGAGCAGAACAGCGGAAGGATGCTAAACTAGCACCACTATTCGCCGCTGCATCCGCTTCCGCTAGTGCACGCCGTTTTTGTATGCGTGATGGACTGTTGTTCAAAAGGAACCTCTCCAGCAGTGGCGCGCGTTTCCTTCTAGTGGTCCCGGAGAGCCTGCGAACAGTTATAATGAGTGTCATGCACGACGACCCTACATCTGGACATTTAGGTTTGGCGCGGACGCTTCACCGGACTAAAGAGCGCTTTTATTGGCCTGGTATGCAGAAATCTGTTGAGAGTTATGTTGCAAGCTGCATGCAATGTCAGCGTCACAAACGTCCATCAACTGGTCCAGCTGGCCTTCTACAGCCGATGCCTACTCCAAGTGCACCTTTCGAACAAGTGGGCATTGACTTTCTGGGCCCCTTCCCAAAATCGGCTAAAGGCAACCGATGGATAATTGTTTGCGTCGACTACCACACACGCTACTGCGAAACGGCGGCCGTCCCCTCCGCAACTGCCAGTGAAGTCTCGTTGTTTTTGTTACAGTACGTCATCCTCCGACATGGCCCACCTCGCCTGATCATCAGTGATCGTGGACGACAATTCACAGCCGACGTCGTGGAGGAGCTACTCCGTTTATGTGAGTCCCGCCTGCGTCACTCGACACCATACCACCCCGAAACTAATGGGCTGACGGAGCGTACCAACCGCACCATTATCAACATGTTGTCTATGTATGTCTCATGTGACCACAAGAACTGGGATGACGTACTCCCTTTCATTACTTACGCGTTCAACACCGCGAAGCATGAGATTACAGGCTATAGCCCTTTCTTTTTGCTTTATGCACGTTCGCCCCGGCACACAATCGACACAATATTGCCTTTCTGTGACCACGACAACGTCACTGTCGCCGAGACTCTCTGCCTCGCCGAAGAGGCGCATCGCATAGCTCGCCTACGCACATTGGCGTCGCAAGACAAAGCGAAGGCACGCTATGACATTCACCATCGACCAGTGATTTATCGCCGTGGTGATCTGGTGTGGTTGTGGACACCGATGCGCAAGCGCGGGTTATGCCAAAAGTTTTTGGCCACTTACGATGGACCTTTTGTCATCGTCGACAGACTTACAGAGGTCAACTATGTAATAGCTCGTCTCACGGCGAGTGGTCGACGAGCTGCCAAAACTCAAGTGGTTCATGTTGCCCGCCTGAAACTTTACACGCCACGACAACTTGACTGACTCGTCCGGCGGCCTTCGTCTGCGCGGAGAGGAATGTTGCGTACATGCACGAAGACGAAGAAGCGTATGCGGGGAACGCACTTGTCGCCCAGAGCGAGAGAGGAAGAAGAGGATCAGGAGGATCTTTAACTGGTCGGCCGCTTCTGAGCTGCCCCTCGCGACCTAATAAACGGCCCCTTTCAACGTTTACCAGTCTCTTTCGAACGTAACAATATGTAGCGATTGGAGTGCCAAACAAAATATCCACAAGAACCAGAAAGACTGAATCGGTGATCATAAATGCATTGGTGATACATTGTTTTGTGGTAAACGATTTTCCAATAGCTATGCACCATCTTGCCAAATTTCAAGTTTTATTAAAAATGTAGAAACAAAACAGAGTATTGGTTTTTGTAATTTCTTACCAATTATACAGCAACTGTGTTATTTAGTGTGGCTTGATATAGCATGCTCCATGGTACCATGAAAAATTTTGCAAGCGAGTTTCAAGAAGAAAAGGGGCAGAAACACATCATTCATGCCATATGCCACACCTTATCACCGGCAAAAACAAATTTCTTCTGTTACCTCTTGCCAATTTGAAAGGGTTTTAACCTTTAGTGACCTCATTGAATTCTTCGAGTCTCTAGGATATATTCCTGCCATATTTTCCCAGCGTGCCTGCGGTTCAGAACTCTGCACTGACACAACATAGCAACACCAGTTTTTTTCCTCACCTTTTTTTTTTCTTTCCTATTAAAACACATTTCCATTCATAGTCAATGTAGTATCGTGCGGTGGACGTGCTGCACGGAGAACACAGGGCACGGCGCTGAAGCGCCGGCTGGAATGAAGTACGGAGCAGCCGGTAGCCAAGCAGGAACTCCATTATTACGTACAATGCCGCGCATATATATGCAGGGTGGCGCCCCCTGAGGGCGAAAATGCTTTACATGAAACCGAATCTGGACACCATGGAATCAAAACCAAAACACCACATCATCGCCCTCTAAGAAGAAAAGGACATGTTGCTCTAAGATCCTTATACAATGATTAAAAAACATGAGTAACTTTTATAACCTTATACAATTTTAGAAGAATGTTATGACACATATAGCTTCTTTATTTACAACCTTAACATCCCCCCTCCTTTAATCCTAAAGAAACCAATTGAAAAAAAGAGAAGCGGCATGAGAAGGAGGAAAAAAAAAGCTATATACACAGCACACCATGGCTGAAAGCACTTATACAAACAACATACAACAAAAAATCACAGCATACCAGTATAACTCTTATAACCTTGTACAATAACTAAATGTACAGCATACACACAACAATGCACTCGTATGGTACAGATTCCGATATACGAGTAAGAAAGAAGAATTAAGGACACGTAGTCTTTAAACAGGGATGGTTTTTTATGCGAACGCTTAGAACACCAAAGCTCATTGCGCTCTGAAGTGCTCCCTTGCAGAGCAGCAAGTTCAGTATGTGAAGAGGAGCCTACTGGCTCGCTTATATGCTGCTCAGGCACAGCTGAGAGCATTGAGGGGTCTGACGACTCGCTTAAGCGTCCCTCTGTTGTAGCCGGAGACGGAGAACCCTGACAGGAAACATGGGAAGCTGAAGGTTCGGAAGCATGTTCATTAGTGTTAAGAAGAATACTGGCATAGGGACTGGGCTCGTCAGTCAAGTATTCATACGGAGCCTGACAAGAGTCCGAGGACTCTGAAGCGTGCTCGGCGCATGGTAAAACTTCATGGTGGCTGGGAACCACAGCCGGATTTGAAACCAGTGCCTGACTATCATTTCCCCCAGGGAAAGATGGTGATACAGTAGGAATAGGGATAGAAAGCAACCGTGGAACCGAGGTAGAGTATTGCGACTGGTTCTGAAAGATATTGAGTACAAGCATGAAGGTGGTTCCCGTTCGGAATAAACGTTTACAAGTGTAGAAGCGTTCCAAACCGATTCATGACTGAGCTTAAATTCCTGGGATACCACTGCCGACATAACTGTAAATGGACCTCTATACTTGTGTTTTTTCCCTGGAATGCGTACTTTGACTCTTTGGCCAACCTGAATGATTGGATGTTTGGCTCCTCGCTTCTGATCCACATAGTTCATGTACTGCTGACCATGGAAAACTCACGTCCTTATGGCATTGTCCGAAAATGACTGCAAATTAGAAGGCAACGGCTGATCAGTTACGTCAACCACTGTGCGAGGTTGACGCTTTTATGAAGCAATATTGTGGGAGACGATCCCGTAGTTGCCTGAGCAGAAAAACGGTTAAGTACTGAGGTACTCCGTAATTGCCTTTTTTGGAGGGTATTGTTCTAGTTGGGCTAGATGAATGTACTCTGTCAGGACCCTGTTGAACCGCTCAACCTGTTCATTGGCTTGAGGATATAGTAGTTGGAAGAACAGAGGCGTTGAATACCTCGTTCGGAAAAAAAAGTTTCAAACTGACGAGACTTAAACTGGGGAGCGTTGTCTGTTACTAAGCAGGTTGGCAAACCTTCTGGGCAGAAGACTGAAGTCAAGAAGGTGGTGACTGCATCAGACGTAACGCCTCAAACGAAAAAACCTCAGGCCATTTGGAGTAATAATATCAAAGTGACCGCAAAGCGACAATCTGGGGGAATATTTTAAAGAGGACCAATAATGTCCATGCCTAACTTCTCCTACGGTGTCTCAGGAAAAGAAACTGGTTGTAGGGGTACAAAGACAGGTTTCGCCGATTTGTCGGCAGCCTCACAGATGCAACAGTTCCGAACCGCACTTTCCACTTGTTTGCCAAGGCACGACCGCCAATACCTGCCACGAAGCAGCTGCTTTGTACGAATTATGCCTGGATGATTCTCATGCGCCAACTGAATCAAATGCCCCCTGCGCATTTCTAGATCTGTAACACGTTCCCCGCGGAAAGTGAGCCTATCGGCATAAGACAGTTTGTCTTTCACTACAAAGTAAGGTACAAGTACTGAAGTCAAATGCTTCTTTGGAGGCCAACGCTCAGCAATGTATTGATTAAGCTGCTGGAAGGTACCATCATTAGCAGTGGCTGCCTGTAACTCATCCTTATTTAAGCATGCAGCAACTAAAGAAATTATCTTTTCTTCTGGCGCCTGTGCTGGCGGAAGCTGGACTGGCAGCCAAGATAATGCGACATTATCGGCATCTTTCCAATATTGTACAGAAAAGTTATAACATAACAGTCGGGCGCGCCATCGAGAAATTCGCAACGGGCGTCGCCCCACCGCACCAGCTGATAGTAAAGTAATTAAAGCCTGGTGGTCAGTCCTCAAGGTAAAATGCCGACCCCAAAGATACACATGTCAGTTTTTTCTACCGCAAACAAGCAAGAGTTTCGCGCTCCTCTGCTGAACACCGGCGTTCTGCCGGGGAGAATGTTCTAGATGCAAAAGCAACAGTTAGCAGCTGATCTCTTCTCTGTTGTTGAAGCACTGCTCCGATGCCAACATTAGATGCATCGGTAGTAACCACCACCGGAAGATTGTTATCAAAAATATTTATGACAAACGGTCAGCAATCAGTTTTTTAACCTGGTTGAAACTGGCATTGGCCTCAGCGGACCAATTAAAACTCTGACCTTGCCGGAGTATGCGGTGCAGAGGATCAACAACATCAGCATAATGCGGTAGAAACGTTGCATAATATCCAACCAACCCCAAGAAGGATTGGAGTGCTTTAACATGAGTAGGAACAGGGGCATCAAGAATGGCAGCGACCTTAGACTCAACCAGCTATAACCCGCGAGCACTTATGACGTAAGAATGCAATTTCAGTAGCAGCAAATACACACTTGTCATTAAGCTTCATGCCACAGGAATCTATTTTAAACAAGACACTTTTCAAGTTCACATCATGCTCTTCCCGATTATGGCCCCAAACTAAAATGTCGTCTAAGTAACAGACAACACCTGGGCACCCCTTCAGTACATCACTCATCATTTTTTGGAAAATAGCTGGTGCAAACTTGGAGGCCAACGCTCAGCAATGTATTGATTAAGCTGCTGGAAGCTACCATCATTAGCAGTGGCTGCCTGTAACTCGTCCTTATTTAAGCATGCAGCAACTAAAGAAATTATCTTTTCTTCTGGCGCCTGTGCTGGCGGAAGCTGGACTGGCAGCCAAGATAATGCGACATTATCGGCATCTTTCCAATATTGTACAGAAAAGTTATGACATAACAGTCGGGCGCGCCATCGAGAAATTCGCAACGGGCGTCGCCCGAAGCACACTCTGCGAAATCTGTAAAGCCCTTGATGCGTTGCAAAAGTAGTGAGGTCATGACTCTCCTTCGCTAACTCAACTTGGTGGTATGCGGATGAAAGATCAAGTTTAGAAAAAAATTTAGCACCTGTTAACTGTTGTAAAAGTTTCTTGATGTGAAGTAGACGGAACCCGTCCACCACAATGGCCTTGTTCGGCTCACGGAGATCGACACACAGTCGAATGAAATTGTCCTTGCGGGCGAAGACCAAGGAAAACACCCAGTCCGAATCATCCACCCTTACAATGATGCAAATCAACTCTAGTTGTAGCAGCTCGTCGGCAACTTGTTGCCTCAGCAAGAAGGAAAGACGACGCAGTTTGGCCCCCACTGGCTGCACGCCAGGCTAACGCTTGACACGGTTAACATAATTCTGCGCGGCACCAATGTTCGACAAAAACAGGTGGTGATACTCTGGTGGCGCATTCGCGGGAACCGCCGAGGAGTCAACGAGAGAACAAGTGAGGGTCTCACGTCTGATGGTTATTTTCAGAGCTCGGATGGCATGTAATCCCAGGAGCGAGGTGCCTTTTTCTCTGACGTAGAAAGGAATCGTGGCGCCGTTGCCGTTGTACGAGACTGTTGCCTTGAGATAGCCCTGATTACTTATGGCTCGCTTGGAGTAATTCTGTACAACGAGATGCAAAGGTAGCAACTTAATATGCGAAAAGTTCCTCTTATAATCTTGGACCTTTAGCAGTGACACAGCTGCCCCAGTGTCGATGAGCATGTTGAAAGTGGATCCGTTGATCCGTACGGGAAGATGCAGAAGTCCAATAGTCCAATGACTGGTCGACTCTGTAGTAGCGCGGCAGACCCGCGCGAAATGTCCATGACGTCCGCACCGCGAACACGTCTGGCTCCTGGCAGGGCAAGCGACGGAGTTGGCCCAATGCCGCGTGGAGCCGCAGCGCTGGCAGGCACCCGCGCAAGCCGGCGGCGAAGCTGGAGAGATGGTGTCCGTAGCAGCGGAGGGCGAGGAGGTGCACGCAGGAGAAGTCTTGCCAGCACCATTCTGCACCGAAGCTTGGGGAGGACGACCGCCATTTGGCCTTGCAGCTTGAATCGCTCGGCGAGCTGAGCCGCCATCGTGAATCGAACACGACGATATTGCGTCGACTTGCGCTCCAGATGACTATAGCAATGCGCAGTCGATGGGCTCCTCCTCTTTCGCTACGTCGAGTGCCTTCTGTAGTGTGTTAGTGTGAAGTCCTTGCCCATCTTGAAAAAAAATTCTTTTTAGGTGCGGCAACGCAATGCCAGAGACGATCTGGTTGAAAGCGAGGATATCGCCCGCCACGCTAAATTCACAAAGCTTGGCTACTCGGCGTACCTCCTGTATAAATTCTACTGCCGACTGGTCTGGGCTCTGACGCAGGGCTTTGAAATGCGCATGCAGACACGCCGCGTCCTGTTGAGGGTCAAAGATTTCATCCAGGAGCACAAGGGCTACGTCGTACACATTTGTACACATCGTCTACTGAGTTAGCTAGTCGGCTCCTGGCTCATCTTCGGCGGGACGCAGGTAGGAATCCCTCGACGCCCAAGGCGTTCAGGAGCAGCGCCTTCTTGTGCTCCGGCGTGGCGCCCTTGGCAGCGACGTCGATGTCGACCTGTAACACAGGATGCCACTGCCTCGATGGAATAGGTGGTACACTGGCGCACTGAAGGAATGGAGGCGGAGAGATAGCCGCGTTCATGCTTGCCGAAAAGAGTGTCGAGAAAGCAGTTCAGGAGAGACACGCACGTCGGTAGGTGTCGTGACCGGAGTGGCAGGAAAAATGTCAAAAAGTAGGAATGTATACAGGAAATACAGTAGCGGTGGGACAGCTTGCTTGGGTGCTGAGTCGACAGCCCGAGAAAGAAGGCTAGATGCCTACCTTGACGCCTGATGCACGTAGATTGAAGATCCTCGTCGCCAAAATGTATCGTGCGGTGGACGCGCCGCACGGAGAACACAGGGCATGGCGCCGAAGCGCCGGCCGGCAAGAAGTGCCGGTAAACAACACAGTCAGGTTTGACACGCGGAAGCCTTTTCAGTGGTTTCTCACCTGTCACTGTGTTTGCCCAGTCCACACTGCAAAAAGCTTGATGGAATTTTCCAGGCTCAAGTTTCTCGAACCTAGCTTTGTGCACCCCAAGGAATGTGGGGAGAGTATAAAACAAAGCAACGAGCTCGAGAGCCCATCTTTGGGGCCTGACACATAGATTTCAAAAGGTGAACATTTGGTAGAAGCCTGCTTAGTTGGGATAACAGACCAATATTTATTTAATGATGTTTTGAAGCCTGACTTTTAGGGAAGGCCCAAGATGTGTAGCACGGCTCGCCCTGGCAGTATAAAGAGGGCCCGTTGATGTTTCCCGCTGTCTGCTACCAGGATTCGAAGGGCAGCCGCAGGCACCTTTCTTTTTACAAGATCACCGCACTGTCGGGATGGGTGTGGTTCTGCTCAAGCGCTTTGTTCACTGTTCATAGGTCACTCCTGCGCTGTAGCATTCTTCATGGAAGTTCTCGGTTCCCCATTTTGCGCACGTGGTCCTGTACCCAAACACAGGTGCAAGGTCTTTGGGCTGGCTGTCAACGGCGGTGGAAGGCTTGTGGGCAACGTCGACTCCTGTCTTTCTTATTATACGGGCTCACTGGCACCTATGATGCAAGGGACTGACACGTGGCTTCGCTGCGATGCCGTTACGTTTGCCCCATCTTCTCTTACGGAGGGTTCTGCGATTAAAGGGCCTTTGTATAGACATTGGTGTCTTCTGTCCCTTTTTTTCCTTCTGCCGCTGCATTGATGATTGGAGATCGAACGATCGGTTATTTTGGTAGGAACTTTCTCTGTTGTCCAGATTTCTCTATTCTTGCCCAAGAAAGGCAATTTCGAGCATTTTTGCTCGTGGGAATGACCATAATTAAGTAGGTATGTGGTTGCTTTTCAGGAAAAGCTTGCAGTAACTGATTTGGGAAACTGTTGGGGTTCGCTAAAACTCACCCCACCTACAGCTGGCAAGCACAAAATGAAGCTTCGCCGAGGGTCATGAGAAGGCATGGATATAGCACAGCAAGATAAAAAGAAAGGATTTTCTGTGCACTGAAGCATTGCTAAAGCCTCGTTTGCTCTAACGTGTGACAACAAACTATTTGGAGACGATTTAATTGTGCTCACGTGAAGTTTCGGTTTCACAGAGTGCTGAGTGAATGAAGAGGGTTTTCGCATGGAAGAAAAAAATTCTGGGTATTCAAGAAAATATAGCTGGTCAGGTAAACACAGAAAACCGCTTGCACACAAAGCACCATAATGGCAAGTAAACGAAGGTTTCCTGGGCGCTGCTACCATCTCCTCTCAGGTGTTGTAAATGTGTGCGAGCCCCCCAAAGAATCGCTGCTGAAGCTCAGACATCAATTTTTATACTCCCGAGCAAGTCTGCCCCCTTTTTTGCTGAAATGGTCTGCCAGGAGACGGCGCTCGCAAGGATTGTGGCAGTCAACAGAAGACTCGTGACGCAGGGGGCGGCTGGTTGTTTACTCGTAAAACAAAGGCATATTTAGTGTGCGGTAGGGCAACACAAAGGTTAAAATAATTTTAGCCACATTCTAGGCTATACTATTTGTTCCCATTTCGTAGATGATGTGTGTGCATGTCCACAAAAATCTATCATGCAGGTTATCTCACCTTAAAAATTTTGTGTGAGTACTCCATTAAATGAAAAGACAGAGTTGGGGGGAATACTATGCGCTAGTACAAAGATTGTAGTGAGCGAGGGAGACGTGAGACGATGCGAAGAGGGCCGACGGGGCCGTGGCAATCTTGCCATTTTATTCGTCGGCTAAAGCGAAGCGGCAGCGGCTACCAGCGTCCGACATGCCAGGCACGTGAACTCGTTCTGTGCTAGTGCAGCTCGAGCTATCCATGAGCTGCACGAGGGGTGCGGCGCGGTGGCTAAGAAATGATGATGATAATGAATGACGCTACAGACTATTCCCCCATCGCAGAAATGAACCCGGAATGAAAACAATAAGAGCATATATGCAAGTGGGTTAGGTTTGAAAAACGAAGAGGTCCGTGAGCAGTCCGGGTCGTCAATGGGAAGGGACTATCGGCAACTAGTAGGTCTCTGGTGGGCGACACCGAGAATAACGCAGCGGGCGAGGGTCGTGATGAAGGGACGCTTTTGGTGATAGTGAGTACAACTGACAAGGTGAACAACGCTTAAGGACCGAGAACACACACGGGCCGTTTCGATGCAGTCCGCCGGCGCGCGCGATTGGGAAATGATGTATGAAAGTTGTATTGTTGCATGGGCATAGAACAGCAAGTCCAGTGCGTCTAGATGTACGTACATGTTGCTGGTTGGAACGTCAACAGGGAATGTGGTCCATGCATGTAGTGTGTTAACGGTGCTGGTACCGTCGCTTGCGGCGGTACAGTATTGGCTGCGGCAGCCGCAGAGCCTGTCCAGTAGGGTGCAGACGAGTTGGAAGTTTTGCGCTGTAGACAGACGTCGTGCAAGATGGCTTAGCGTGATGACGAGCCGACTCGGAGGGTGCGAATAGATGGCTTTTTCTGGCCACTGACAACGTTCAACGCATAGGCGTAAGCCAATCAGTCGACACAGTGTTCGAGAGATGTTGTGAGATGCGAGATTGAGTCGTGGGTCTGTGGCATCACAGTAGCAGTGATGGAAGTGACTTTTTACTTGTTGGAGCATACTTTGCAGCAAAAAAAATACTACTTTGGAGCAGTTATAGGAATTTTCGGAGCAGAAAAAATGCTAGTTTACAGCAGCTATTAGTGTCTTTGGAGCAGACATTAAATTTGCCATGCATTGATTGGAGTCAGATCATTGTCGAAGCATCTCGTAAATACTTTTTATTAGGAAATGTATTTACAAGACAACAAAGTAAATTTCATGATGCAAACAATGGCAGGTTGTCAAAAATGTGCTGTGAAATGAGCTACAATTTGAAATACACTCAAACCTAGTTATAACGTAACAGGATATAATGAAATAATGAACATAACAAAATAAACGAAACTCCCCTTGAAATCTCAATTGAGAACCATGCATTTTAAACCTCATTCTAACAAAGTAAAATTGACCGGTGAATAGATATAATGAACTAAATTAGTCTATCAAATAGACTATAAAAAAAAATTGGCCCCGTATCTGCATGTTACACCATAAATGTCGTCGAAAGACGGCAGTTTTGCGTCTGGAGAGAGTGAACAAAACGTTTATGTGATGTTTTGCGCAAGAAAAGCGGTGAATGGTATTCTGGAGGCGCTGCATTAGAGTGCCTTGAGCGTGCAGCGGAGGCGACTGAGCACATCAAGTCACGTCACACATGAGACATGAGCGTTATCTGGCAATTATCCTAGAAAACGGGGCGCACGCCCCGTTTCTGAGGTGATACCTCAAAAATGACGCGTGCCTCAGAAACGCCGTTTCTGAAGCACGCGCCCCATCTTTGAGGTGATAAGGTGTAGAACGGAAGGCGACTGATAGGTGCCACCACTATGTCGTCTTAGCAAAGCGTTCAAACACTTGCCGTTTCTTGCAAGCGTTGCATAGCCAGCACAGCGCCATAAAGACTACGATTCTTAAATTTACTTATGTATGCCTTTTCTAGTAAAAAATAACCATACATAATATTGATGTTTTGTTATGGGACTGCAAATATGTGTAATAATTGCTTTTTAATTGACAATCGCACAAGTATGAGCGCTAAACCTTGAGCAATATTGGTGGGTGCTGCGGATGAAGTCGGCCGTTTGAAGTATTGTTTGGTCACTTTGGTGTCGTTTAGGGTACCGTTAAGGGTGGACAAACAGACAAATGTGCAGACAGACAGACCAAAATTTTTGCGTTGAAGATCGTCTTTAAAAACCAATCATAGTGTGTTAAGTATATTATTTTCTGCAGAGTTTGACGCTCGTTTAGCATGGCTCTTTCAAAACTACCGCACCGACCTTGCAGCCACGCCACGCACGGCCGAGAGAGCCATCCTGCTCACACAGCCAGCGGAGAGGATTGAGAAAGCGCTCAGCGGGTGACATGACCGAGAAGTAGTGCAGCGGTGCAAGGCGATTTCCCTCTCCGCGTCTTAAAGATGACGGCAACGACTGCGTCTCTGCTGCTACCCTCTACACCGAGAAAGGAGGACTCTCCGAGACAGCTTCTTTTTTTTCCCTCTCTCTTCACGCGCGGCTTCGAAAGGAGAAGGGTGTCTACGTGCAGAGGCGGAAAAGGGAGAAGCGTAGCACAGGCGCATCGCAGATCGGCATTTCAGAGAGAACAAACACTCCACCAGTGTTTTCTTTTTTTTTCTTTTCCTTTTTCACGTGCAGCATTGAGAGGTGCCACCTTGGGATTGTGCATGGTGCTGAGAGCATTTTCGGAGAGCAGTATGTTAGAATTAACCGTCACAAGTGCTTGCGCATTCGAATTACAGGGTGTTTTTGCCCATTGGAATACACATAGCTTTGACGGGACCTCAGCTTGAGTTTGAATTAACCGGAAATTCGAATTAAGCGTGTTCGAAATAATGAGGTCGGACTGATTATTTTCCATCGTACATGTGGTCGCGTAGCAGTACATCGGGCTGCAAGGTGGTTTCCTTCTTTGCATGCTTATAGGTGTGCGGCCATCTGAGCATACATTGACACAAACTGTTATAATCTATATAACGAAATAATGAATATAATGAAATAATTGTGGCTCCTCTTCAACTTCATTATAACAAGGTCTGAGTGTACTAGTATTTGGTGCAAGAATCAAATTAAACCGGAAAAGCTAAGCACCACATTTTATAACTAACCACAGTCCCATATTGTGGCACGTGACAACTGGTGGAGCTGCTGGGTAACCCCCAGCCGATGTTACAAACGCCTCCACGTAGCTTTGTACCTACAGTGACAACACCTGTTCACCGCTTAAGCCGAAGACTCTGAGGACTACCTCCTGAGCGTGGACCTCTTCCCAAGATGACGTCCGTCACACCCCCAAACGCTAGGAAAGGCGCTGCAGCATCCAACGCACTGGAAAGCGCTGTAGCCACGCCTAATACGCTGTGGAAGCCACATGTGTCGAAGGTGTTCCACGATTCCATCTTGGAGAATGTCAAAGACTGGCTGACTCAGTTCGAAGGGTCGCCGATTTCAATGATTGGACCGACTTCGACAAGATGAGGAACGTGTATTTCAGCTTGGAGGACGGCACTCGTACTTGGTACGAAAACCGTGAGCTTTTTTCGTCGTGGAGCATCTTTCGTCGATACTTGCTGGCAAGTTGGGTCTACTGATGACAACTAATCAACTAAATAAACAAATAAATAAATAAATAAATACTTCAAGCACTCAGTGACAAGTGACACAGGTGGGATGCAACTTTGCTGCTGATTTATTCATGTTTTCGCACTTCACTCTTGCGATAAAGTACCACTATAATTGCTGCCACCAATTAATTACGTGATCGTCGTCTACATTTACATCGTCGTCGTTTTAACGTCATCATCATGCCATTCGTTGACGTCATTGTCACTGCTGTCGCTCGCCGACCAATCGCCTTTGTTATATCGCTTTGTTATATGGCTTGCCTTTGTTATATCAACTGCTTGCTTTTCTGATTGTTGGCCTAGTTAGTACTTGCTTACTGACATGCTTTGGCCGCAAATAACACAGACACAAAGTAAAGAAACATTCAACGACAAGCACAAGCTTGTGCTTGTCGTTGAGTGTTTCTTTGCTTTGTGTTTGTGTTATTTGCGGCCAAAGCATGCTTGCTTTTCGGACGCTTATCCGTTATTCTCATTTTTTTTGTTTGCTGATTTTCTTCTGTGGCATGCATGCAAAGAGGCACGTGCACAAAGCAATGCAAGCATGCTCGCTCGCGTGACACGTCCCTTCAGTGGGGCAGCTGCGAACCTTTTGCGCCGCACGTGCGAGTCGTTATTTCATTTGACAACATTCGCGACGTATACGTTTTGCAGCGTCTTATGCTTACAAGCTGGGCGCCCTCTATACAGCACGACGACGACGATGTATCGCAAGGGACACGCGCGCTGTGTACGAGCAACATACACGGACCTCTGGAAAATACGTCGCATGCCGCACGCGCGCGCTGGGCGCACATAGGAGCGCACGCATGTCCGACGTCCAGCGAGAGCCTGCAACAACGCAACGCGTCCGTCGCTGACGTGAACGAGTCAAGCGAGCGATTCAGTCGCGCCTCCAAATGCCGAATGAAAGTGTCATGATGTACGTCAAGGACATGACGACCCTCTTTCGTCGAGCCGACCCTGACACGGCGAAAGAAAAGAAGGTCCGTCAATAAATGCGAGGAGTGAAAGAGCAGCTTTTTGCTGGCCTCGTTCGCTGTCCCCCAAAGACCATGGCGGAATTTTCGACCGGAGCCAAAACCATAAAACAAGTGCTGCAGTAGCGCTCTACTGTGTACGACCGGCAAGTGAGTGTCACTTCGTTAGGAAGTCAGATCGGAGGCGCAGGATGCAGCATCAACATCCTCGAGTCTCTCTGCGACCTCATTCGATCGGTGGTGGGCGACGAACTACAAAAGATTTAGTGCCAGTCCCAACCTACTGCAGGATCTATTTGCAGCCTTGTCAGAAACGAAGTACGACAGGCTCTCCAAGTGCCGCTTTCCAGTTATGTCCCGCCTGTTCCGACGGGGCCACATCGTGCATCATACGCAGAAGCTGTCAGTCGATATATTCCTGCTTCCCCGCGCTTCGTTAATTCTATCCCTCAATGCCCTTTCTTTGCTGCAGCCAATTGAGCACTTGGAAAATCGACAGCCGCTTCCCCGAAAATCTGACGTATGGCGCACACCGGACAGACGACCACTGTGTTATCACTGTGGTGAAGCTGTACATGTGTACCGGAAATGTTCCTATCGTCGCCTCGGATTACAGGGTTTTGCCGTCGACTCGCCACGGCCGAGATGCCGCGAAAGACCGAAAGCTATTGAAGATTACCTTTCAAAACAGCGCATGCCACTGCAACGGCAGTCGCGATCCCCATCCTCAAGGTGATCTCTAAATTTTCGCAGCCTCCAGGGGCGGCGCCAGTGCGCTCGCCAAGCCAGAGGAGGGAAAACTAACGACAGCGACCTTCGAGAGCGAGGCTGCTGACACTCGACGCAAGCAAGGCCTCCACCGACACAAGCACGGACCCGGAGCGATCCCCCGACGACAGTGACGAAAGCCAGAAGCAGATTTTCTTTGGATATACATGTGGTAGTTCATGGTCACCACAACGTTAGTGCATTATTAGACACAGGTGCAGACTATTCGATCATGAACGGAAAACTAGCAGCGCACATAATGAAAGTTGTTATGCCTTGGTACGAAGCACAAATTCATACTGACGGTGGGCACGTAGTCACACCAATCAGCATGTGCATTATCAGAGTGAGCATTCGAGGACATACGTTTCTCGCCAGCTGCTTCATACTTCATGACTGTTCCCGAGACCTAATCCAAGAAGTCGACTTTTTGTGGGAGCGCAGCGCTATTATCGATCTTCGAGAGCGTACCGTGCCATTTTCAACAGCGGGATCCTCCAACAAATCTGACGACATCCGTGACAGCACGTTTCGTGTTTCTTCTGACAGCATCACATTGCCTCCGTGTTCAAGCATCCTAGTTGATGTGGTGTCCGACAAGTTACGGGATGGTGAGGTTGTCGCCGAAGGCAACTTGGCGCTTTTGTTCGCGCTAGGTGTCTGCACTGCACGCAGCCTCGTCCCGCTTTATGACGGACACTGTGCCTTACTTGTGACTAATTTCAGTAACGAGTATCGGCACCTGTTTCGTGACACCGCCATCGCTTTCACCTACCCTACCGCAGACATTTCTGCATGCTTCGCATCTACATCAGCCGACGATGGGCTTCGACCGACACCAAGCAACGTGCCTTCACTACTTTCAAAAGTTGATGTCAACTCGACCCTCTCGGAACAACAATAGACCGAGCTACGTGAACTGCTATATCAATTTAAAGAGTGCTTCGCGTCCACCTCGAAGGTTCGTCAGACACCGATCACCAAACACCAAATAATTACGTATACCGACACCTCGCTCATAAAACAACACCCTTACCGCGTCTCGGCAAAGGAACGTGATGTGATAAATCACGTCAAAAGATGTTGCAAGATGACGCTATCCAACTTTCGAAGTGTGCCTGGTCATCTCTGATCGTGCTCATGAAAAAAAAAAAAAAGATGAATCACTGCGCTTCTACGTGGACTACAGAAAACTTAGCAGGGAGACTAAAAAAGACATCTATCCGCTGCCCCGCAGCGACAATTCCCTCGACAGACTGCAGCGGGCCAAGTTTTTTTTCATCAATAGACTTGAAAAGTGGCTACTCGCAGATTGAAGTTGATGAACGAGATCGTGAAAAAACCGCCTTCATTATATCGAAAGGCCTATAAAAATTTTAAGTGCTTCCCTTCGGCCTCTGTTCTGCACCTGCGACATTACAGAGAATGCTGAACACTGTTCTTACCGGTCTAAAGTGGCACACATGCCTAGTTTATCTGGATGATTATGTCGTGTTTTCTGCGACCTTTAAGGAGAATCTGAAGCATCTGCAGAATGTGCTGGAAGCGCTCCGCTCTGCTAATTTGACACTGAAGCCAGAAAGATGCCACTTCGGTTACAAGAAACCTAAGTTTCTCGGCCATGTAGTCAGTGCGAACGGTATTCGACCAGACCCTGACAAAAGTACTGCCGTGACTTTGTTTCCTATTTCACGTGATAAATAGGCAGTACGTCGCTTTCTAGGGCTCTATGCGTACTATCACCGCTTTAGAGCCAATTTTTCTAGGATTGCTGATCCGCTCACTCGAATCACTCGTGAAGATGTTCCATTCGTCTGGGAGGAAGAACAGGACGCAGCTTTCTCTGAACTACGCGAGGGTTGGCACACACCACCAGTCTTCGCTCACTTTGACCAAGATGCTGATACTGAAATTCATACTGACGCCAACAACGTGGGTCCTGGTGCTGTCCTAGTACAATAACAAGAGGGCACAGAGCGAGCGATAGCGTACGCTAGCCGCACTCTTTCCCGCGCCGAGGTCAACTACTCCACGTCAGAAAAAGAGTGCCGGTATGTATGGGCCACGATGAAATTTAGGCCTTACCATTACGGACGCCACTTCAAGGTAGTGACCGACCATCATTCGTTGTGCTGATTAGCCAACCAACAGAACCCGTGTGGGTAACTGGCACGATGGAGTCTTCGTCTGCAGGAATACGATTTCATGATCGCTTACAAATCGGATCGCAAGCACAAAGATGCTAATTCATGGTCCCGTGCACCTGTTGAAGTTTGTGGCCACGACACCGAGGATGACGGTGGTTTCCTTGGGGCCCTTACTGCAACAGATCTGATTACACGACAGCACGCGCATGACAAATCTGCCCAGTTATCGAATACTTTGAAGGGCGCAACTATTTCATACCTCGATGTATTTCTCTAGTTCTGTCGTCGTTCTGTTTGCGAGATGGGGTCCTGTTCAAGAAAAACTCCAACGGCAATGAGAGAACCTATTTTATAGTTGTGCCAACTGACAAGCATGACAACATTCTTTTCGCCTGCCACGATGAGCCCACATCTGGTCACTTAGGTTCCTCTCGAACTCTCACTCGAGCTCGGCAAGCGTACTACTGGCGTAAGCTTTCCGCATCCGTTAAGCGATACGTGAAAAGCTGCCGGGAATGTCAACACTGTAAATCCTTGCCACTGAAGCCCACGGGGCTTCTTCAACCAATAGAACTACCTAGAGTGCCATTCGATCAAATAGGAATGAATTTACTGGGGCCCTTTCTGCTATTATCTGCCGGCAACAAGTGAATCGTAGTAGCCACCGACTATTTGACGAAGTATGCCGAAACAAAGGCACTACAACGCGCTACAGCTTCCGACATCGCCCGATTGGTTATGGACCAGATCGTTCTTCGACATGGCGCCCTGTCGTGCGTAATCACAGACAGAGGAACAGCATTCACAGCCCAGCTCATTCATGACGTATTCAAGCTCAGCTACACGAGCCATCGCAAGATCACCGGCATATCATCCGCAGAGCAATGGCTTGACAGAGTGACTCAACAAGACCATCGTGGACATGTTATTCATGTACGTAGATGTCCAGCATAAGACCTAGGACCAGGTGCTACCGTACGTCACATTCGCGTACAATACTGCCGTCCAGGAAACTACGCGATTCACGCCTTTCCGTCTTGTCTATGGACGTGAGGTCCAGACCATGCTGGATGCGATGCTTCCACACAATTACGATACTTTGATCACTCCTGACGCTGTGCAGCTTACCCAGTACGCTGAAGAAGCACGCCAGTTAGCACGCCTACACATTATGCACCAGCAGAGTGAAGACACATGCCGCTACAGCGCTTGTCATCGACAAGCGCAACTTCCATCTAGGCGATCAAGTGTGGGTGTGGACTCCAGTCCGACGCCAGGGATTGTGAGAAAAACTGCTCAGTCGCTACTTCGGACTGTACAAATTGTTGCGATGCATAAGCGATGTGAACTACGAGGTAGTCCCTGACAGTGCCTTCTCGTCACGGCGGCGAAGGCACTTCTCGGAGATTGTGCCTGTAGTGCGACTGAAGCCGTACTCTACGTGGTAGTGCGACTGCGCACGAACCTTATTGCTGTTTTTTTTTTGTATGCGTGCATTTTCTGTTGGTTCGCCTCAATTTTGCCTTTGTACTTTCCGAGCATCAGAGTGATGCCCCCCCTTTTTTTCAGAGGAAGAATAATGCCACTTGGCTGCTAGGTACGGCGACCGCAAGCCATGGCTGCCAGCTAGAATGAAAGACGATGTTCTGGGGCAGCACGTACTCTGGTTGTTGATTATTGAAGCAGCCATCTTGCCAGTTTTCGGTGCGTCTCCCCATCGACTCAGTTCTTCTGAGTTGAAGAACTTTTGTAGCACGTGACAATATAAGTGTTGCCAAACGAGCAGTAGATAATAGGTATGAGATAAAAGCAATCCGGCTCATTTTCACATTTCAGCACACTAGCCTGCATGTCCAGCTGAGAAAAAAAACTGCCAAATGGCCTACATATTCAATATGACAGTTTTGTCGCACATTTGGGAGCAGAGCCAATAATGCTGCACAATAGTAGCACACTGGGATGAAAGTACACCGATCCTTTTAAGTTTTTTAAGGACCTGTTAGTTGATCAAAAAGTAAAATTTCGTCACTCTCATTCTCTCAGTGTCATTTCGGAGCAGCTTTGGAGCAATTACTACCGAGAATTACTCTTTAGAGCAGCATGGAGCAACATTTCTCTTTTCGAGCAGCATGGAGCAATTGTAGCAGCACTTCCATCACTGCAGTTATCAGGGGCCATCGACGGTGTTAAAATTGTCAAGCGAGCGTACGTGTTGGCAGGCAGGTGGGCTACCTGCCTGTCTGGTCTGTTCCACCTGTGTCGAACCATGCAGGCAGTCCTTGGGATTTTCGGTCATTGTCGCAGCATCAGGCATGTTCAGCCGTAGATGGTTAGGGGCATAAAGTTTCATACAATAATACCTAGAGGGGAATCTGGCGCTAGTGCTTACGCGGTCTCCTTCAGCGGTGAGTGTACCCCCATGAGAATGATGGGAAATAAAGGCTTCGGATCAGCTTCGGATGGATTACGGTCTTGCAATTTGCAATGCTTGTTTGCAGAGTATAAAACAAAAAAAATTATATAAAATTATATCCACTTGAAGCTTGCTTCATTCTTTTGTATGTATTCTTTATCGCAAAAGGCTTCTTTAACCATGAGGTAGAAGTGAAACCCAGAGAAATGTAACCACTAGGGAGGGCATCGCTCTGCCATTGCATTTCAGATTTGGCATCAAGATATAATGAAATATTTTTACAGCACTTGGCAACAAACATATTTGTTTCTCACTCGAAAGTACAAATTTTCTATTTATAAAAATAACAGTAGAGTACTAAGTGAGAAGCTCTTAATGTTTTGTCCGGTGCGATGCCAGGTGCATTTGTCCAAGTGATCTGTCCTTAACGCACATCTTGTTTTGTTCTGAAGTCGAGTCAGAGGATCATGACGGTGCATCTGCTTAGCTTTACCGTCATTTCGCAGTCGATTCGAACGAGTTTAGGCAAGACGCGCTAGTGAAAAAAACATGAACTCGATGCAATATCCTGCACTGACATTAGACGTCTATGTGCAGCGGTGAGTGGATGACACTTCATTTAAACTGTCAAATACGACTCGTAAAGTTCCAATATCGCAGCCCATCAAACCTAGTGGTCTTCAGCATCTTCGAACAAACAACAAAGGCACTGCATCAGCCCTTTCCACCGCACCCCACTACCCGCGCTGCATGAAGAACGAAACAAACTGTAGAAGATCTGTCGAATGTTCGCTAGCTAACGCTATCCAATCAGAAGCCTGCACTTCCCATAATTCCCACAGGAGTACACGATCGCAGCACCAGATTCCTCTCTAGGTATTATTGTGTGAAACTTTATGGTTAGGGGCTTAAACTTCTTCCGCTGAAAGCTTTGAAGATGATGGCTGCCGCTGCTAGCAAGATGCACACAGTGTCGAAGATGAAAGCTCTGCGATCAGGAGGCCAATAGCGGGCGAAATAATGTATGTGCCAGACTCCGATGCGTGCGGCAAGGTAGCCGTCGTAGAATCAGGTGGCGCCGAAGTGTCGTGTGCCATAAATCTCGCAGAAGACGTGCAGGTGGCTGGCACATGCAACATAATTTCGTACAAGAGAACACACCTCTCGGTTGTGAGGTCAGTCGAAGTGGGAGCGTCTTCTACCTCGTCGTCATGGTCAGGTGGAGGATTCGATGTTCCTGTGACCGGATTCGAGGTAGAAGTTGTCGTAGCCGAGGAAATAAGGTAGCCGGCACAGGAACCCTGTGGGCCAGTTGATACCTCTGCGACGCTGAGGAAACCTGCCAGGCAAGGGTAAACGAAAGCGGGCGGTATGTGTGGTCATAGCAGGCAAATACTGCAGTGCAGAGGGCGTCATATGATTGTGGGCTTGTGGTCGATTTGGACAAGATGGCGAAATTCGACTGGCAGCCTGTCGAGCAAGATAGCGTGCATAAGCGGCTGGTCCATGACGTTTTTCACATCAAGAACGTCGTCGAGCCCCATGAACCATGCCTGCGGTAAAGTCGGGTGGAACAGCGGCACTGGCGGGCAGAGTGGTGGAAGCACGGCAGCCAGTGGCTTGTCGAAGGGCATGTTCTTTGGGTCACCAGTGTTGCAAGCGTAGAGGAGCTTGAGACAACATCAAAGGCGGCCAACAGGGCTATGCCAATCTCGCCACTTTATTTCTAGGCTGTAGGGAAACGGCGACGTCTGCCAGCATCCGACAAGCCAGGCACGTGAACTCTTTCTGTGCTAGTGCAGCTCGAGCTATGCATGAACTGCATGAGCAGCGTGGCACAATGGCTAAGAAATCATGATGATGATGAATGACAATGATGCTACAACATAAACAGATTAGATTAGATTTGTGGGGTTTAACGTCCCAAAACCACCATATGATTATGAGAGACGCCGTAGTGGAGGGCTCCGGAAATTTTGACCACCTGGGGTTCTTTAACGTGCACCCAAATCTGAGTACACGGGCCTACAACATTTCCGCCTTTATCGGAAATGCAGCTGCCGCAGCCGGGATTTGAACCCGCGACCTGTGGGTCAGCAGCCGAGTACCTTAGCCACTAGACCACCGCGGCGGGGCGCTACAACATAAACAGTGCTCTCACAAACAGACAGGACTAGAGAATTGCTCTCCATTCCCTATGTCCTGCAAAATAAATAAAACCGCATGTCTTACCTTCATTTCGCTCCTTTTGTATTTTTTGTAGCAGTGTCCCCTCATGGGAGACAAATTAGCACATTTCGGGTGTGTTTTATGAATCACTGTATGTCATTATGAACCTCCACCGATTGCCTACCTGTCCGTTATTCTGCAAAGAAAAGCAATTGGCTGTGTACGAAGATGGCGAGCTCTTCTCTCCCCTATTTACCCGATGAAAAGAGGCTCCTGAATCATTTATTTATTTATTTATTAGTACCCTGAAGCATAGGTCGGCCAAACTTGTGGGACTTACTCAAACTCACTCAAAACATAGTCTGAGCTTTAGACTCACTCGGATTCAGACTCACACTCATGAAACTTTTTCTCAATTGGTCTCACTCGTACTCAAACTCACCAAAACACTATTGACCCTGACTCAGACCCGGACTCACGGCTCAATCTGAGTCTGAGTGAGTCCGACTGAGTCGACTCGGGAGTCCGCTAGCCTATAATAAGCTTCTGCGGCCATAGTGTCACTGCTTTTTAACACCAATATCTCACGTTATCGGTGCTCTTCTTGACGCTGCTTGACATTGTATCCTGGTAAAAAGAATTATGAGTGCTTGCAAGCCAGGAAGGTCATTTTTCTTGGAAGAGATGACAGCATAAGATATGACTATCAATAACTTCCCTCGAAGAGTTAGGTGGGCCTATGTAACTCACGCCTCGGATCGACAAATAATGCAATGGCGTATGAACAACAAAGCTTTAGAATCCCAGTGAGTACACTTGAGTGTAAACGTGAATCCAAATAAGACTAATAGTAAAGCTGAACATCACTGGTTAGGACCTTAGGTCGACAAAAGAAAGTGGAACTCACTCAGTCTTGCTGAAGAAATACATATTGCGCTTTGGACTTTGTGGGGGTGCTGACACTCCCTGTGAAGTTGTTTGCGCTGCGTGGCACACGTGTCTTGCACAAAAGCTATATTTAGGGGGTGACAACTATTGAGAGATAGGTGGCGTGTTCAGGAGCGGTGATCACCACTATCATCATCATGGTTGGTAGAGCGGTAGCACTGGCCGTGACCCCTGGTGGAAGGCAAGCCTTGATGACAGGCGAGAGAGTTGAGCGAGTCTCTTTTGGCGTGGGGCGGTGGCACGGAAGGTTGCCTCAAGCGGTGGGTCTGTCGTGGACGACACCGCCCGCTGTCTGTGGTGGGCCCACGTGGTGAGTCAGGCATTAGCGACACCGCTTTGTTTGTCATGTTGTTGAGTGTTGTTTATTATTGTGTAAGGATGTTCTAGCGTGTTTATCATGATTAATGTTATAATAATTCGGCTGACGATATCGTGGATCAAAAAGTAGCTAAATAAATGTGTAATGTTTGGTTTGTTCCGACTGCGTCTGCTGCGTTCCTTCACTCCAAGAGCATGGTGGCGGCGCTCACCATATGGAGACCCCACAATAGCGCCCAACGTGGGGCTCTTGGACCATCGGATGGCAGCTTTCATGGTTCGGTACAAGCTTTTGTTAAAGCCGGGGTAGAGGAGGCCTAAGGGGACTTCTTTGCTGGCGTCGGCGGTGTGCTTTGTTGATAGCGAGGAGATCAATATTTGTGACGTGTTTGAACTTGTTGGCACGTTGAGTTGTTTTTTTTTTTCTGCTCGCAAGTGTTTTTTTTTGTAGTCGGTTTTTTTAGGAATGTTGTTCAGTTTGGACGAGAACCACGCAGTCTGCATCCTGGGGTGAGCAAAGCTTAGAGCACGGGGATTGTAGGCCAGGCCCGAATTGTGTGAGTACGGAAGCCTCAAGGGTGGTCTGATTTTCTGTAGCTAGCTTCTTTTGGGCTCAGAGAATAGGGCGTCGATGCTATCTTGTCTTGCGGCTCGACGCCGGGGCGTCGTGACGCCGTCCGGGACGGTGGGCGTCGATACCTCGGTATGCTACTGTGTGCAGCGAACGAGTAGGGCCACCTTATAAGAGTGGTTGTCTCCTTACGGCTGCCTCTTCTGCGCCTAGGCTGGGTGCTGGGTGGATGCTCATTAGGCCCAAGGCTCTGTGCAGCTGCCTGTCGCATGTGGCACAACTAGGTGGATCGTGACCTGGAGGTGTTGCACTTTGCTTCCCTCACTTTCTTTTTCATCTCGTGATGCACAAGTTAAAAAAAAGTGATGTTTGTTTTATTTTGATGGGCGTCTCGGCCGCTGACGATGTATTAACTAGCAGTACTGACCATCGTACTATGTGGGCGAGGAGCCCGAAGCTCCCTTCCTTTTGGCCTACTACATTATTCTTTCAAGTGTTTTGGAATGTACGCAACGGGAGTGATGTAACCCACGCCTGGCTGTCTTTTTCACGTAGACAGCGCTGCTGGCCAGAAATGCGGTCGTGAGGTCGGGCGATCGAGATGCCTGGGACCTGCGCGACTGCCTGCTGTCCGACGCCCTCATGAGTGCAGGTGGCAACTGGAAGACATGTCAGCGCAAGTGACGGTTCATCACGCCGATGGCAACGTTGATGTTGCGGGAACGGTACTGAGGTGGAGTCGTCGAGCCGGACAGTGCAGCAGTGTCAACCGGTGGTGGTGTCGTCGTGCACGGACATTATGTAGGGACATGGGTTGTCATGTTTTGTTAGAGCTTGTGTAGCTGATTTCTTTGTTTTTCGGAATATGGATTGAATCATTATAAAAGGGATGTGGGGGTGCTGACACTCGCTGTAATGTTGTTTTTGCCGTGTGATGCACGTGTCTCGCACAGGAGCCGTGTTTCGGGGGTGACAACTATTGAGCGATAGGTGGTGTTGTGTTCGCGAGCGGTGATCACTTCTATCATCAACATGGTTGGTAGAGCGGTAGCGCCGGCGGTGACCCCTGGCGAAAGGCAAGCCTTGGTGGCGGGCGAGAGAGTTGAGCGAGTCTCTTTTGGCGTGGGGCAGTGGCGCGGAAGATTGCCTCAAGCAGTGGGTCTGCCGTGGACGGCACCACGGGCCTTCTGCGGTGGGCCCACGTGGTGAGTCAGGCGTTAGCGACGCCGCCGTGTTTGTCATGTTGCTGAGTGTTGTTTACTGTTGTGTAAGAATGTCCTAGCGTGTTGATCACGATTGATGTTATAATAATTTGGCTGACGTTAATGTCGATCAAAAAGTTGTTAAATAAATGTGTGTTGTTTGGTGTGTTCTGACTGCGTCTGCTGTGTCCGTTCTCTCTATGAGCGTGGTGGTGCCACTCCCCATATCGAGACCCCACAACTCACTTGGACTTACACTCGGCGAAATTTTCCCGAGCCGAACTCACTCGGACTCACGCTCTCGAGAAATTTCTTCAACAGGACTCACTCAGACTCACGGCTCTGAGTGAGTCCAAATGAGTTGACTCATGAGTGAGTTCCCCGACCTGTGCCCTGAAGTCCCAAACGCTCTATAGAGAGGAGTGGTGCATTGAGAACGAATAAGAAGTAAACAGTTACATCGAAGTAAAAACGATACGATACAAAAATAAGATATTAAGAAATAATAGCTAGTAGATATAACAGCATCGTAGTGAGAGTAAAAAATAAAATTGCTCATGATGCAGGGTTAGCTAAGGAAATTTATTGCTTCTTGTTTACAGCAAATCCTTCAGTTGTCAGTTCAGCTCCTTGTGTCCTCATTTTCTTTTTTTTCTTAGAAATGAATATTGATGTCCTTATCGGGGATTAGTATGACCATGCTGAAGCATCCCCACTTTTGCGTTTGGCTTCAATGTCAGCATTTGGGGATCTTTGAAAACAGCAAATTGCCACCTCATTTTATATGATCTGCACCCATACCTTTGCATACACTGGCCAGCTCTGATGCCTATGCGTGGCCCTTTGCGCCTTATGTCCGCATTCAGCATGATACTCATAGGACTCTCCACCACTGTCCACGAAATAAAGGGGACCACGACAACTAGTTCTTAGTTGGCTTCTAGAAATACCTTGACAGAAACAAGCTCTGCCAGAACCCATGTACTTAGATTGAGGTGCACATTAACCCTAGGTGGTAGAAATTTCTGGAGCCCTCTACTACAGCAATCCTGACAATTATATCTCAGTTTTATGACGTAAAACACCAATCTATATCATCTGCAATTAATTCGCAAGAGCATAACATTGAATAAAAAAAACATGGCATTATTATAATCTGAAAGACTAATACAGTTCAAACTTGTTAATTCAAACTTGAAGGGAACTATAGAATTGTTCGAATCAGGCGGAGTTCGAATTAAGAGTGGGCGCTAGAATGAACCGGCATGACAGCACATTGCGTGGACAGAACCCAGAGTAGCCCCCTCGGGACTCTTTGTGACTTAGGCGCTACTTTGTTTGTGGCAGGTGATTTTGTGAATTACACTCGTTGAGATTATGGGAGCGGCGGCCGCAAGCACACCTATTGTAGAAAGAGGAAGACAATGACTCTCATGAGTGCGCTGGGGGCATGCTGAAGCCGCTTGGGCAGTTGTGGCCGAGGCTTAGAGGAATAAAGGTTCTTGGACTAGCTTCGTGTCTTCCCTGCAGGGTTCTGGGCCGAGCAGCCTTGAAACCCCTACATCTGGCGCCCAACATGAGGCTCTGAATCTGTGTGCAACGCACAGCTGTAATTAATGGTTTCACGGCGATTTCTCACGATGTACAGAACTTTCTTTCCCTCCCTTGTCAGGGTTCATTTTGTGTCCCCATGTTTTGACGGGATTTGAACGGCGTAGGCTTCTCTTCTGAGAAGGCTCACCCCTGAATGAAGCAGAGTGTCAGGCCGTGGGACGCCTGTGCCCCTTTTGTGAAACCGGTAGGTATACGGTGGCACGTGGGTTCAAACCCACGACCTCCCGCAGCCGAAGCGGACACTCTACCACGAGACCACGGCTGCGGTAGGCGTTTCGATGTAAGGGTTTTGAAGCTGCTCGGCCCAGAAACCCGCAGGGAAGGCGCGGAACCAGACCAAAAACATTTTTTATTCCTCTAAGCCTCAGCCGCAACTACCCGCTGCTAACAATCGTCATTGTGCTCCTCTTTGTATGATCGGCACGCTTGCAGCTGCCATACTGCCCCCTTTCCCTTCGGAAAAAGAGGGGATCGAGGACGCAGGCGATGTCACAAAGCTAGCCCACACAAATGTCCTGGCTAGCCTTGACCACAGCGGGTCGCACATAGCATACGTGGCCACACGTTGGCACAGTTAAGGCCCAGCTCCTAGTGGCACATCATGAGCCGACAGGCGCAGAAACTGTTCAGTCGCATGGCGAAGGCAACTCAACTCCTCCGCCACTCGAAGACGGAGGTACACCGGACTCATTCAGGTTGACGGCCACGGTCGTCGGCGAGCGCATGACAGAACGCCGGTGCTCCTTGTGCAGCATCGGTCTCTGCGAGTCGTAAGCCATTGTTATGTGTCATTGCTGTTGGAGCAGTCCGTACCGTTCACACATCGGGGGCAGCCCCTCCTCCACGTGGTAGTCTTCGAACGCTGGTGATCCCGGCAGCCCGGAAGGTGTGACGTCTCCGTAGAAGCTTAGACTGCATCTGCCTCAGGTAGCGGGTAGCCTTTCATACTCTTATTTCGGCACAGCTTTGGTCGGCGAGCACAGCCACATCGAACGCCAGGTCAGACACACTGGTGCAGTAGCTTGCTTTAGCTGCAGCCTCCTCCAATTCCTCCACGTTTTTTGTCGCCCTCTCCATGAATTCCTGCAGCTGTGTCACCACTTCTTCAAGTCTGGGTTGATGTTTGCCCACTTGCCACTGCCTTATCTCAAGCTCCTCCATCAGTCGCTTGTTTTCCGTCTAAGCCGGGACAACCACCTGTTCCAGCTCTGCAAGCTCTGCCTGCAGTGTCTCTATTTCTACCTCACTCTTCTGCAGACCGTGCTTGAGGATGCTCTCAGGCCGTAGAAGCTAAACTGAGCTGCCTCTTCAAATGGGAGACCTTTGCCGACAAAGCCTTCTGGCCAGCCTCGAGCCCTTGAATATGCTCCGGTTTCTCCTTGCTTTCTGCTTCCTTTTTACTATGTTTCAACGTTAGTGCCTGCGCTTGACTGGCCTCTTGGTGTTGGTCCTGCTGGCCCTAGACCAGCTGCGCACGGAGGTAAGCCACCTGCATTCGTAGCTAGCTTGTCCAGTTGTGGTTCTTAGAGTTACGCGCTGCCGTTGAAGCTCTTCTCTGTGGCTGTGTCGTCTGTTTTGCAGTTCAGGGCCCCTCTCCAGCAACTGCCTTTGAAACCTGGCACACTGCTGCTGCAGATCCTTGAGGCACTTCTGGTGATCCTCAAGCAGCCTGTTCATGTGACTGTGCTGCTGCGAGTCCTCAGACAACTTGTTCTCCAGAGTACAGACCTTGTCCTCCAGTTCAGAAATGTGGTGGTCCTTCTCAGCAATCACGATAATCGCCTTAGACTTGAAGCGATCCAGTTCAGCTTCAAGAGCAGCCTTGGTCTTCTCAAGGTCACGAGTGCGAGCTTGCTCTCCGCTCGCCCTGCTTGTAATACTCGTCTGCCTCCGCATCCTCATTTTCGGTATCCACACCCTAGCCTGCCTCCTCCCAGCCTGCAGCACCGTCTCTCTCCGCGCAATAGTCTCCTTCTATGTGCTCTTCGGCCTCTGCCTCCACATGAATGTGCTGCACGTCGTGGTGTCTTCTTCCTTTACTTCCTTTTCTTCTTGCTATTATCAACATCACCATGAGCGCCATTGGCAGCTTTTTCTCGGGCCGCAGCGCAATCTCGTTGCGTGGCGTCTCCACACATGGCAACCACCTCCACGCCTACCATGGCTACGTCTCATGCAACCTGTCTACACCAACAGGCCTCTGCCACACGTCTGTGAAACCCGCCTGCCTTCTTGGCGATGATGGGCACGGCCGGAGTGAACGGCTCGGAAATTTGCAGAGCAAAGCAAGCAAGCTCCTTGAGGGAAGAAAACGAGAGGCCCAACAGGTGCAGCTGGAAAAGGGGGTGGCATCACCGCATTACGTGCAAGACCTTAGCGGCCTCATGAGCAGTGGGGTGCGCCCGACAGAAGAGCTGCTGCATGACCCGAACATAATCTCCCACACCCTTCTGTGGGTGTTGCGTTCAAGCATCAAGCTCACAGCAAATACGGTAGTCGTAAACGACCAGCAGAAACTTTTCTCAGAATGCCACGATGAACTGGTTCCAGGACTAAAAGGGAGGTTGAAGACACTGCCACCAATTTGCAGCACCGCGCAGGGCAACTGGGAGGACCTGCCGGGGCACATCGGACTCCGAGAAGCTGCTAACGGTCGAGTATACAAAAAGGTCGTCAATGAAGTCGATGACCGATTCCCTCGCTTCTTGGCCGGAATAGGTGGGCACGGTCAGCGGCGTGATCAGGGCCATGGTCACACACTGCCTCGATGTCTGTGGCTCAAGGGCAGAGTTCTTCCCGTTGGGAGCCAAATGTGGGGGTTTCCAGACTGCTCAACCCAGAATTCCGCAGGGAAGACGCAGAGCCAGACCAGGAACCTTGTTTATTCCTCTAAGCCTCGGCCACAACTGCCTGCTGCCAGCGGCAGCTGCGTACCCCGAGCGCACTTGCGATCGTCATTGTCCTCCTTTTTCTACAATTGGCGCGCTTGCGGCCACTGCTCCCACAAGATCTAACAACAAACAGGAACTAATTCATCAGTCAGTGATACGCCACAAAGAAGCACAGACATGCACTCATGTGAGCAGTTAATGTCGAAGTATGTGGCAATAACGCGTGGTCCTATTTATTCCCCAAACTGTGCTTATTTACTAGGCAGAGACAATGTAATTAAGATTAAAAGTAGTCAGTAATTCATATTTGCTTGCGGTTCTGTCACGACCCCATGAGAGCATCGTTTGCAGCTTGCCCAAGAGCTCCAGCACCGTGTCTGAATTGTCATGTGCCGAGAAATGCTGGTGTTTCATTTTTTGTGTCTCTAGCAAATTTGCTTTGGTTTTGCAACACACTGTGATCACTCGGGGCTGACTTCTGCTAGCAGCGATGAAAACCAGGGGCTCTCAGTTCGATTTAACTATGGTGACAGTCACATATACCTTGCTTTAAATTAACTGTTGTGGGTACCAATGTGTTCAAGTTATTGGGAGTTTCTGCCCATTAAAATAAACAGGGCTGTGCCAGGGTTTCACTGGGAGTTGACTGTAAATTAATGTTAACAGAGTTGAAATTAACACGCTTTTACTGTATAATAATTCTTGTTATTTAACTTTTCAAAACTATGATGGGATTACGAGGGGCGCCATTGTAGACAGCTCCGAAAGTATACAGGCTACCTCATTACGTGTTCTTCAGTGCAGAGGCCTCAAGCATTTTGACCTCCACCAAAAATGCGATTCAATCTTCAGGTCAGCAGTGAAGAACTACTAGAACACCGTTGTGGGGGTTATTCGAAACTTTGGAGAAACATGCAACCAATGAGGTCTTCTTTCCACTTTGTTTTATGGCTGGTGAGCTCGATTGTGCAAAAAATAGTCGCCTCATGTTATTTTCTTTTTTACGTCCTCAACAAGCGGCCAATGGACGGCAAGACCAGCGGCAGTTTCGTTAATGTTTTTAGAAAAGTGTCATAACCTAATGTCAAGCTCTTTTTCGTTAACAAGAAGTAACATGATTAGGCCTTTGAATGGCAAAGTGCAAGCAAGGAATTTGTTTATTTGGGCTTGCCAAAAACGTATGCATGTGCTCTCACATTGAAAACAGATGGTGCATGTACCACAGCGCATGCGATAGGTATCAAGAACGAAATCCTAATTTTCTTCCAAGGTCTGTAGACCCAATCTTATCTTTAAAGAAAACGTTCTCGATATCACAAAAGTCACATAAAATGCTCAATTTCTCTCGAGTGGCAGAGGAGTTGAGTTGCCTTCGCCATGCGACTGAACAGTTTCTGCGCCTGTCGGCTCATGATGTGCCACTAAAAAAAGACATTCACAAGCACGACAAATAACTACTTTTTTGAAGTTCAAAACTATCACATTTACTTTCAAGGTTGCCAGGCACTTGTAGACTTTTTACATGTCGTATTCCACATACCCTTTTTTATGGTGCTTCTGAACTCAGATTCTGAACTCATTAAACGACTAGCAGTAACTTTGGTACCAGTAACTTTAGCCCCGTTTTGCTGTTCGAAATGCATATTCTTGTGCAAGCCACAACTTGTAAATCAGTTAAGGCTCAATTATACAGTAACTCATAACTCGTATGATGGCAAAGACCCATTCAGCTGACATAGTCGACAGTTTATACAAGAACACTTCATTTTCATGCATTCCAAGTACCCATTCAGCTGACATAGTCGACAGTTTATACAAGAACACTTCATTTTCATGCATTCCAAGTGTTCATGCACAGCACCTCTTTACTCTTCGCCTTTCTTTTCATCTTTAGTCTCTTCTGTCTGTAGACTAAATGCGGCATAAGACGGAATAAGACATCGAAAGACTTCGATCTGATGCACTGAAAGTGTATATATAGCCTATGCAGCGTACACTGCGTAGCGGGGGACAGTTTCCTATGTGGCAGGCTATGGTGCGATAAATATTGTACTTAATAATAATCGTGATGACTGCGAGAATGCATCTCTTGTTTTGAATGGTTGCGGTAACACGTTACAGGTAAGAACGTTAATGTATAGCTTCTAATATTGTGGGAATCAAGGCTAGCCCGCCACCTTTGCGTGGGCTCTGCCGCCTCTTTTTGCGCTCTCATGTCCTGACATGACTTTCCTCTCCTCTGCGGTCTGCCACGCTGAGTGAGTAGGAAGTGACGTTTAACCCCTCTCACCTGGCATGAGATATCGATTAGCGCCGTGCGCGTCTCTCGGGACGTTTCGCGCGTGCACGTCAGGAGCGTGAGAGAACCTCTCCGGGACAACATGGGGTAAGCACGCATTTCATTTTCGCCCACCGGCTCCCTTTGTTCGGGGCTCATCGGTCTTCGCCAACGGTGTCTTGCGCCTGCGGCGAATGCTCACCTTTTGTTGCCCTTTGCGAACGCTAGACCAAAGAGCGGTCCGGTGTCCTAGTGCGTGGTCATACTATGCCGACCCGTACCTCTCGGGAGCCAACGCGAGCGAAGTTTTACCCTTGCTCGAGCAACCGGGCCCTTTTGTCCCGGTGTCCTCGTGAATCCATTTTGCCCATGGAGACGTGCTCGTGGCACCCTGTGTCGTACTTCTTGGCCGGGGCGTGGATAAGCCTATTTGCTTTCCCGCCGCTTCTTTTGCAACGGGCTCTGTACATCACTTTTAGTGTTACAGTAGGCAATAAAGTGTTGCGACTTTAAGCAATACCTTGTTCTCGCCACGGCGACAGTTAACACGTGCCCTGCTAAGACCCGACCCACGCTAGTGGCCGCAATCCTTCGGAATACGTGTATACTACAACTTCTTTTCAGTAGTTTAGTAACCAAAGTACACAATAATTAACATGTACATATAGAGCTGTTGCCTAAAATCTGTAAATTGACGTCAGGAAGTTGTCCAATCAATACAGCAGTGCTATTTATCAGTCCTGTTTTCAAAATACAATTTGATTCTGCTACTTCCTACAGGGCACGAAAAAGTTGAATAAGAAAGTGAGGCTTGCCTTGAATGCTATTGCATGAACGGTCACAACTTTCGCGCCATATAGACTAAAGGGGCAAAAATTATTTATGCTGCAAATACTTTTTTCCATGAGACTAAACATTTTAAGGATTTATTTATTCGTACAAGACTTGCACTTACGTCTTGTCTGCTGGTAGATGCACACTGCCAGAATCAAGGCTGATTTCTTTTCAGAGAGGGTTGATAATAGTCTCATTTTCTGCTTGCTGTGACAATGATAAATAAATTTCACATGTGCCACGAAGTTATAAACCATCACATGAATCCCTACGGCAAACATTATGTTGCTGCGTGTATTACAGGTCTGGCATATTGTGCTAAGTTTTCTAGTTATATCAGTAATTTGACTAAAATAGTTGTTTGGGCGGAGGCTTCGTGAAATATAAATACGAGGTGTATTCATTTGTTTTTCTGTCTCCCGCAGAGAGGGAACACTGATTCAAACTTCTGATCCTAGAGTAATAGTAGAAGGAACATTAATTACTTTTCTTTTAGTAGTGGTAACATGTTACACTTTTTGTAAGTAATGTAGAGTGGTAATCTGATTCTTTTTTCTTACTGTAATGAGTAACGTACTTATTTACTTTTTCAACGTAACTCATACAGCACTGCTTGTTTGAGAAGTAAATGCACCAAGAAATGTAGCACAGACAGCAATGGTATCTCGGCTAAATTTTGCATCTGTCGAATATAGCCTCATCCCGAGCCTCGATAACTAAATACCACTCGTTTCTTGAGCACATCGTGTCCTCACGCTAAATCGGCCAAAAAATTCTTAAGAGAATATGCGAGACACAATTAATTCACTGTCCAAACCATGCTTCTGCTTTGATCAAAAGTGTGGTGTGATATTATTGTCTCACTCGGGTTCACTTTTTTTGATGCTATCAAACAAACATAAGGTCAGAAGAAAAAGTGAATAGTAAATCTACAAAATCTGTGGTGCATGAGCACCTGACATGCATGAAAATAAAGTGTTTCTGTACAAAAACTAATGGTTCAATGTCTTCTGAAAAGGATGCGGTTATTGCACTTATCTGGGAATGAGTAACTGCAGGCAGCTAAAGCTGCTACACTCTAAAACTTATAATTGAACGTTAACTGAACCACTCTTGTGGTGACCTTGGTACTCACAGTAGCGTAAGATCACCGCAGGTTCAGGCTTAGCGAGCCACAGGGCAGCGTCTCTGTCACCTACTCACATGTAGCACACCGCTCCGTGAAACAGACAGTATTTTATTGCCTTTGGCGGCACCCTCAAACAACAGTACGTTTGCTCCCGGGACGCTGAGAGCAAAGGCTTCCGCACGCAGACATTCAAGATAACGGGGAGACCGCGAGCATGTCGCGGCTGGCGATGGCGAGCTTTGACACGCCGGTCGGGAAAGGTCCCTTGCAGCTATGGTGTGCACTCTCATGATGGCCACTGGGCCGGGTCGTGAGAGTTAGGGCAAACCTCATACGTGTAGGCCTTCGGCAAGTGCAGCTTGGCGTGGTATGACCACTTCAAGCACTAGGCACTACTGTTTGGCTTAGTGTGCGGTACCGAAGCTAACACTCAGGTAAACACGCCCGCCGGGGATGCCTAGGCACCCAGGCAGGCTACACTCTGGCTATTCCCAAAGGGGACATGGACGAAGGAAAACCACATGCTTATCTGGTGCCGGCCAGCTAAGGAAATCCTTCCCGGCGTGGCACGTGACTCAGCCTCGCTGATTCTTGCAGCCCCCGAGAACACGTGCCGCGCGTGGCACCATTTATTGCCACGTGCCGTTACCAGAGCACGGTAAAGGAAAAGAGCGGCCATGCGGTGAAATGCCATGAAATGGTCGCGGGCGCACCTCAGATCTCCACACTCTTTGCCAGGCTGAGCTGAGGCATCTTAAGTTGCACCCAGGCACAATACACCAACGCTGGGTCTTCTGTGTCGGTGACATATTGATGCATTTCAGAGAAACCCAGCGCAAGCACCAATTGACGAACTGCTTGTAAAGCAGCAAATGGCTGTGAAGAAAATAACAGCGCACACTTGACGAAAACCAAGCAAAGTGCACCGCTTCCTATCAGTGCCGACTTGCCCTGCTTATTACCTGCCCCGCTGCCATCAGCTCTCCTAATAGCATCGGCGCACCGAAGCACCCTCTCCGGTAAGTGAAAAGCGCCACACTCATCAACCTCCCCAATCTAGCCACCCCAGCTCTACTTTTGCTACTGACTTGCTTCTGGGCCACAGAAAATCTGAAGCTGAAACTCAGTCCCACAATTCATTGGGTCTCGTACATGCTGCTTGTGGGTGTAATCGTGGAATGAACGCCAATGCTTTTGGTTTTTGTCGTGCTTGGCCAGTGTGGTCACTGGTGAGATCGGCTGCTTGTCCGCATTATCAACAGGATCAGCCAGCCGCGACAAGTGAATGACAGTAGCAATAAATAAGGTATACCATATTTACTTGCATAGTGAACGCACTCGCATAATAAACGCACTCCCAACTTAAGTCACCGAAATCTGGACTTTTTTTTTTCCTCACGTAATAAACGCGCCCCTACATTTATACGCTGCAGTCCCGCTAACGGACATATAGAGGCTCTTTGCCCATCCGATTTTTTTATTATTAAGCCAGCCAACTTTCCTCGGCTGCACCTTCCCCCTTTCGCCCGATGCCACGCACCGCATTATTTTTTTTTACCTGTGCGTAGCACGTGCCGTCTTTTTTAATTTTCTATGCACCACGGTGGGGTTCACGAACAGTGCAAGTGTAAGGACAGCGCTGATAAGCACATAACGAGCGAAGTTCACGAAACTGCCTGCGCCAACCGACAGTCAGTTTCTAGAAATACTAAACTTTAAGGCCCAACCACATACAATTTTCGAGCGGCGAGAACAGGATTTGCTGTCGCCATGGCTGTCGTGAAAGGCCATTCGTCGCCGTCGCATTGCAGATTTCTGGAAAATAAAAAAAATTGCTTCTCGTCCAGAAAAAGATCGTGACTATTTCCAACACATGGTAACACCTCGATTCTCACTTAGATTGAAATTTGCTCTTCGTGCTTGTTATCCGCATGTACTTTAAGAAACACAACATATAATCTACCGTTCCTACAGCATTTTCTCATGTGGACAGCGAGGTGGCGGTCGTATTTTGTTGTTAGTCTTGTTAGTGACGATTCGTTTTGATGCTTCGGTCGAAGCTAGCTGCAATGTCGGTTACTTGTTACAATCTTAACAGCGGCATCGCGGTCATCATGCGAAGGTGCCACGAAATTGGCAAAGTGCGTCGCAGCGCACACTTCTGGGCACCCCTCAAGATCGCAGCAGATACCACTGTTGCGGTTAAACAATTTCGAGAAAAGATAGCTGCGAAACACTTTTATGGCGTGCGCGGACGGCACGAAGACAACTTGCAGAAGATAGCGCCATCGGCTACGAAACATATAGGTGAAGTGCAACAAAAAAGCTGTTTCCAAACAGTGTACGCTAATGTCACTTGCGAAAAACTATGCGACCAAATTTTTTTTGCATTACAATATTTCATTGCAATAGCAATTATACGGACACTCTCCACTGGATTTCGCCGCCGATGTTGACGTTGGCATCATTGATCGTATATGTATACGTATCTATATATTGTCACGTTACAACATAACTGTAAGCTGCAGATAATGGCACACAAGGACGTCAAACTGATTCGAATAACGGCTGTATGACTATTGTTTTTCTCTGCACGCGCATCTTTGTCCTCTTCTGAAGAGCGGCACATACAAGCATGCCAGCATCTGTGTAAATAATACTTGTAGAACTTGTACTAGTGGCATTACCCCCCTTTCCAAAGGACATTGTCCCGATGTCATAACATAATTGCCAGATGAAAAGACGTACGATAAGCAGTACACAAGGGGGTGTTCACAATCACTGTAAGTATACTCAAGGGAGTGTGACGAATAGTCAGCGTTGGTAAAATGGTTTCATCCTCGAAACATGGACGACGTGTCGCTGTTGTGAACGGCGGGATTGACGAGCCATGTTCTCGTCAAGAACCTCGTAGTTCACTTCGCTGAGACGACGGAGAACTCTATAGGGACCAAAATAGCGGCGTAACAACTTTTCCGACCGGCCCCGTTGTCGAATAGGAGTCCACAACCATACTCGTTCTCCGGGTTGGTAAGAGACATCGCGACGACGAGCGTTGTACCGCAGCGAGTCGATGCATTGTTGCTTATGGATTCGTTCGACTGCAAGCTTACGAGCCGCGTCTGCCAGTCTGATAAATTCGTTCGTCTTGACACTAATCTGGTGTCTGTCTGGTAGAAGCATGGCATCCAGCATTGTAGTGACCTCCCTGCCGTGAAGCAACCGGAATGGTGTGAATCCAGTTGTTTCTTGCACAGCGGTGTTGTAAGCGAACGTGACGTAAGGGAGGATGTCATCCCAGTTTTTGTGGTCTTGATCAACGTACATGGATAGCATGTCGGCGATCGTCTTGTTTAGTCGCTCTGTAAGGCCGTTGCATTGTGGGTGGTATGCAGTAGTTTTTGTGCCGCTAAGTTGCATGACGTCTTGTATCATCCGGGCGGTAAAAGCTGTGCCACGATCAGTTATGACAACTGCTGGTGCTCCATGTCGGAGGACGATGTTTTTCATAAAAAAAGTGGGCAGTCTCAATGGCGGTGCCACGTTGTAATGCCTTCGTTTCGCAGTAGCGCGTCATGTAATCAGTAGCGACTACAATCCAGCGGTTGCCGTCACGAGACTTGGGAAAAGGTCCGAGTAGATCCATGCCAATTTGTTGGAACGGTTGTGTCGGAGGAGCGACGGGCTTCAAAAAGCCGGCTGGGCGCTGATGTGGAGCTTTACGGCGCTGGCACTCGTGACACGTCTTCACGTAATGCTTCACGTCTCGACTGAGCTTAGGCCAGTAGTAGTGTTGGCGAATCCGGGCCAAGGTACGTGTGAATCCCAAGTGGCCTGAGGAAGGCTCATCGTGACAGGCGGACAAGACATCGGCTCGTAACCCTGGCGGGACAACGAGCAGGTACTCAGTCGCGTAAGGGTCGAAGTTTCCTTTATAGAGGATATTTCTGCGGACGCAGAACGATGATGACGAGCGGGCGAATGCTGGTGGTGGATGCGGCGTACGGCCTTCGAGATATTCGATGAATTGTCGAAGCTCGGAATCGTTCTTCTGCTGTTCAGCCAAGTCGGATACACTAACGGCGCAGAGAAAACGGCCGTCGAGATCGTGATCACCTGACGCTGTCTTAAGAGGAGCTCGGGAAAGGCAGTCCGCGTCAGTATGCTTCCGACCAGACTTGTACACGATTGTCAAATCGAACTCCTGAAGGCGTAAGCTCCACCTGGCCAGACGTCCAGAAGGGTCTTTAAGGTTCGCCAACCAGCAGAGCGCATGATGATCGGTAACAACTCTGAACGGGCTACCGTACAGGTACGGTCTGAATTTAGCTATTGCCCAGACAACAGCTAGGCACTCCTTTTCAGTTGTTGTGCAATTCGCCTCCGCAGATGTTAAAATCCGACTCGCATAAGCAATAGGGCGTTCGACGCCGCCTTGCCACTGGACGAGAACTGCACCAAGGCCGATGTTACTGGCGTCTGTGTGTAGTTCAGTGTCGGCATATTCGTCGTAGTGTCCGAGTAAGAGCTCAGACTGGAGACGCTGCTGGAGCTCGGAGAAAGCGCGTGTTTGCTCAAGGTCCCACACGAAGGGAACATCGTCTTTTGTCAGACGAGTGAGGGGTTCGGCAATGTTTGCGAAATTTCGCACAAAGCGTCTGTAGTATGCGCAGAGGCCTAAAAATCGACGCACATCACGTTTGTTGGTAGGTGGTGGAAAATCTGCGACAGCCAATGTTTTGTCTGGGTCAGGCCGAATACCATCAGGGCTAACAAGGTGACCGAGGAACTTTAATTCCTTGTAACCAAAATGACATTTTTTTGGTTTCAGTGATAGGCCTGCCGTGCGAATTGCAGCAAACACAGATCTAAGTCGCTGCAAATGCTGCTCAAACGTTTGGGAGAAGACAACGACGTCGTCTAAGTAAACAAGGCATGCTTCCCACTTGAGACCGGAGAGCACTGTATCCATCATCCTCTGGAATGTCGCAGGGGCAGAACACAGACCGAAGGGCAGCACCTTGAATTCGTACAGACCATCAGGCGTTATGAATGCTGTTTTCTCTCGGTCGCGTTCATCAACTTCGATCTGCCAGTAGCCACTGCGTAAATCCATAGAGGAGAAGTATCTGGCGCGTCGGAGGCGGTCTAGTGAGTCGTCGATGCGCGGAAGCGGATAAACGTCTTTCTTTGTGACTTTGTTGAGTTTGCGGTAATCGACGCAAAATCGGAGAGTGCCGTCCTTCTTTTTTACTAGTACGACGGGGGACGACCATGGACTGTTCTAGGGTTGGATCTTCGAGGTTCGAGGTTGGAACTTGTACTAGTGGCAATATATATAAAAATGCAAGAAATAAAAATAATCTAGAAAAAGACTCCGGCACTCGGAATGGAACATCTAACCTCTTGCTTGTAAGTGCGTGGCGTTAGCCACTGAGCCACGAAGAAGCAACTCGTTCAACATCGAAATAGCAAGCTATTTATATCTACCGCTTACCCCTGACGACGGCCACATAAAAGGAACCATGGCCTCTGAGATAGCGGGCGTGTGGTCGGTTTGTCTCCGGCCGTCCCAATCACATTAGGAGAGCGTGTTTTCAGAGGTGAGCATAGCCCACTGTTTTCTCCACGCCGCGGTGCTTTTCCGTATGGTCTAAAAGGATGCCTTGCTGTTGAAAAAGCTTGCATATGGTAAGAAAAAAAATGGTTCTGAATTTTTATATAACTTCGCGCTCATTTGGAAATGTCGAGTCAAGGTGTAGGAGAGGCCAAGTCAATGCTTGGGCGTATATATTCTAAAATGGGCTTTTTTTGCTGTAAATTTGCATCACCCATATTAGAGCACTTATAATTGTGATGCCTCTGCGAGAGATCCAGATGTGCTCGAAACTTACTGTACTTCGAAGTTTGCAGGCTGTATAATATGGTGGGCACTGGTGAAGAAAAGAAATGACAGCCTGATCAACAAGCGAAGTCATAAGAGTGCCGCGTTCTACGCTCACAGGTTATATTCGATCAAAACGGTTCCTTTTTCTTTTGTTTCATGAAACTAGTGCTGTCTTTCGTTGTAACGCCGTTTCAGGAATCCTCCCATCAAGCCGCAGAAGTGGAATACAGGGAGGAGGGTACAGGCAGTCGCCATGCATCCAGACTATGTCTAGACTGAATGTCGCCAGTTCTGCGACAACCACGGGCTGGTTACAGGCAGGTTTTGGTTTTACGGTCGCCCATTCGCACTGTGAATTTCACGGTTTTCAGTGGATACGTTGGGCAATGTAAGAAAGAGCATCAAAATGTATTGCTTGTTCAAGAAGTACTCAACACGTGTTCAGAGTTCGACATACCTGGTATGAAACACTGGGGTGTTACATAGCAGTGACAATTTCATACAAATAACCTAAACTCTCTAGCCAAGTTATAGTCCAAAGATAAAACTTATAGACCGCGAACTGAACCAACGTTTTGGGACCGATTCGGTCCGTTCTTCAGGGGTGGCTGTTCGGCCGGCTCTGAAGCTCGCAATTTTTCTTGGCGGACCTGCCTCTCCATTGTCCTTCGTTCCACCATTGCTGCTGCGGCATTTTTTACACTGGTTCTTTAGAGTGTGCATGTATACACTGAGTAAGGCTCCACTTGAGCAGTTAACATTTTCAGGCCTTCTTTGGATGTGCCAGGACTCTAAGAACTGTTTTTTGTGTGGCTACCCTCTATGTCGATGATCCGGGCGTCATCGAAATTGATGCAATGCTCCATCGTTTCGCTGTGTTCAACGAAAGCGTTTCGTGCGGCGACGAGGTTACGTACATCGTTTTGAAGCTGTCGTATCTTTTCGGGGAAGTTTTTTGTCTAACCGATGCAGTGGCGCACAAACCAATCTCAACAATCCGACGATCCTTACCGCAACCAAAAGACCGTCTGTCGAAAGAAAAGTTCCCCGAACTGGTGCACACACTGTGCATTTCAAGCGCAGTCTGTAAAGACGGCGATGCCTAATGATGCCTAACGAGATGCGATGTTTAACCAATGCAGACGGCGGGACAGTCTGTGCATGAAGTTGTTTAACCAATGCAGACGGCGGGACAGTCTGTGCATGAAATGCACAGACTGTCCCGCCGTCTGCATCGTGGACTATCGCCGCCTAAATGCCATTACAAATGGCATTTAGGCGGCGATAGTCTACGCAGAATCTCCATGAATTGTCCTTCTTCCTGACTATACACTGTTTCACCACTTTAGCTCAGCACTACCCAAAGCTACGAGGTGTAAGAAGGCCACACACTTGTGCAGAAAAACATAGTCCCAGATATAAGAAATGCCTTAAAATTCCCTGGGTTGACAAAAGTTAGCGTTTGGTGTGTGCTACATCCCATCGATATATAATTTGTTTATTCATCGCATTTAGTTCATACGCATGAAATCACTTTTGTCACTGCAGTGATCTTTTTCCAAGGGCCGCATGTTCCTTATTACGTCTGGTTCTATAGTCTCGACTTTCAATGCAGACTGTATCTAAAATCGGTGCAATTATGCAAGACCTGCGGCAACATGGGACACCGTCAGGATGTCTGCCCCCGACCACTTCAAGATTTCTGCTCTAAATGTGGCAACGCCAAACAACCATCAGACCATGCGTGCAAAGCCGTCTATAAGATATGGGGAGAGGGGCATGAAATTGCAAGCAAGGATTGCAAGGAAAGACTTAAACCCAATCTTCCACCGTTTCACATCGACAACAACGAATGGACTAACTAAAAGCATGAGACTGCCGCAATAGTCTTGGGAATGAAGACTTCCCAGACCTAGGAAGCCAAACGACCAATTTGAGCAGCAGCACTAGCATCTCTCCTGCACAAGGTCGATCACGGCCCATACTACGACGAAGCTCACAATACCCACCCGATCACGCTCACGCTCGCACTCACCCAAAAGAGTGAGCTATGCTACCGCAGCAAGTGGTTCGAGTAGCTCCGGAGCAACAAACAAGTGCTTGTCTTCGTAACTTGACAACGATGCCTTCTGATTGCTCCAAGATATGGTGCACAATCAAGAAAGTGCATTACAGCATCAAGGCAGTCAACTACAAAGACAACAAGCCGTTATCGACAAGCTGATACATAGCCACCAGAAACAGCAAGACAGTATGAACAAGCTTCTTAAAAAATGTGAGGAGCAAAAGGACCTGATAGACAAGCTTCACGAGAAATGCACTACCATCCAAAAGCATGATGGACAACTGGGTGCCCTCCTTCCCTCAACAAATGTGGAATTTAGTGTCAACGCCCGATTCCAGACCTTACAAGAAACTTGAATGAAAAGCATCCACACTACCGCAGAGAATATTGTACAGACAGCAATAGCAAATTTTGCCGTAAGCATAAACAACAAGATTACCACATTTGACGCCAAAGTAGACGGACTTGCAGCGCAGCTGAACAACTTCATAGCATACGTGAAAAAGACCTACACCACCAAAGAGCACCTCAATACTTCTCTAAGTGACGTTCATCCTGACAGGAAGCGGGCAAGCACAAAAGGCCGAAGTGCTTCTCATTCAGTTTCACCTACCCACGAGCGCCAGCGGGGACCTGAACAAATTGAAGATGGTGGTCCCTAACAAGAAGGCAACAAACACGCTCTCAACTCTCCGCATCTGGCAGTGGAACTGTCATTCCTACCGTCCACGTTTTGTTACTTTGCAAGAATTTGTCAAGCAAGACCCACCCGACCTCATAGCACTGCAAGAAACAAATACACGTAATATGCGACTACAAGGGTACAACGTCCACGTCCAAACAAAGTGTACAGCGATCCTTACAAAAAAGACTCTCACGGTACAGGAATTAGAACCAGTAAACACACTTCTCAAGCACACCGTGATAGAAGCAATACTGGAAAGGAAAACGGAAAACAGACTCATTGTTGCGAGCGTGTAGAGCCCCCAAAAGACTGCCAGAATTAGACCTTCTGGTTCGAGAACTGAAGAAACGCGCTGATGGCCATCAAGTTGTTATAATGGGAGACATTAACGCCCCTCGCACGGCTTGAGGCTACCATACCACAACAAAGAAAGGTGCCCGAGTCCATGACACGTCTCAGCAGCACAGACTGTCTTTGTGGAACGATCCACTCCAGACAACAAGAGTAGGGAATAGTGCCGCCAGAGACACAAACCCTGATCTCACATTCACGTTAAATGTGCGTTCAGCGGAGTGGAGCTGTCTCCCAGAAACCCTGGGAAGCGACCACCACATCATTCGATAAACCGTAGCTCACACTCACAAGCACAGAAGGATTGGCACGGCCCAAATAACAGAGTGGGGTTCGTTCTGAGATGCTCTAAATGTTGAGACCACCATCGATGATGTAGACGATTGGGTGAAAAAGGTCCTCGACATTGCGGACCAACACACCAAAAGAATACAGCTCAATGAGGACCCACCAGCTATTGACACGCACCTCCTTCATCTCTGGGTAGCAAGAAGATCTCTTCTCAAGAGATGTAAGAGGCAGAAGCCAAATAAGAAACTCAAGAAGAGAATCGCCCTGCTCACTGAACAAGCGCAGGAATATGCAGAGGTTAGGAAGAAAGAACTGGCCTGCATTTTGCGACACACTACAGGGGACTTTAAGCACAAAAAAAATGTGACACATTCTGCGCGCTCTTCTTGACAACATTCCTACAAGGACGGAGCAGCGACAAAATATTTGCAGGCTGATACAAACCTATCCCAGATCAGAGGAGGACCTCCTTAGAGAGCTCCAGAAAAAGCTGTCTGGAGACGCACCCATAACCACGACAGCACACAACAAAGCCTACAACGAAAAACCAAACCCCGAACTTGATGAACCATTTACGCTGGCAGAACTAGGTGCAGCACTAGCTACACTCACTAAAAACACCAGCACAGGGAAGGATTGCATTATGAACAAGCATCCCCGCAACCTTCCGCAGCAGGCCACCGATGCCCTACTCCAGTTTCTCAATGTTTGCTGGGAGAGTGGTGAGATACCGGCTATCTGGAAACATTCAGAGATTACTATGACCCCGAAACGCAACAAGCCCCTCAGCATCGAGAACCTGCGCCTCATTTCCTTTACCTTGTGTGTAGAAAAACTATTCGAGCACATAGTACACAACAGAATAACCCTGTATCTCGAAGACAAGAGATATTTTCCGAACACAATGTTCAGATTCAGGCAACACCTATCAACGCAAGACATCTTCCTTTTGCTCAAGGAAGACCTCATCGATCACCTCAGCACCAGAAGCAAATCTTCAATCGTAGCAATTGATATAAAGGGAGCTTTCGACCACGTCATCCACGACGCAATTCTCTGCAATCTTGAATATCTGGACTGCAGGCCTCGGTTATACAACTACGTGAGAAATTTCCTCAAGCATCGCACAGCCACAGTGGGAACTTACAACCTTCGCAGCGACACTTTCCGACTACCGAACAGAGATACTCCACAGGGTTCGGTCATTTCACCGTTGCTTTTCAATGTTGCATTAATCAGGTTACACAGCCTCCTCGATGCTATACAAGACCTGCGACATGCCTTTTATATGGACGACATTACGTTATGGAGAAGGACCTCAAATACTGGAATGCAAGAAATGCGCTTACAAGAAGCAGTAGATATCATCAAGAGGTACTTGAAAAAATGTGGCGTCGAATGTGCTCCTGAAAAGTCGGAACACCTCATCCTGAAGTGTAGAACGAGAGGGTGGCCCGCCGCCTACATTGAACCTGATCCCAGCGTCACCGTCAACGGAAAGCCCATCAAGAAAGTGAAAACATTACGAGTACTGGGTCTCCACATTCACAAAGATAGGTCAGGTGCGGCCACACTCCCTGGACTACAGCGCACGCTATCTCAACTCAGGCATCTAATCAGGCAAATCACGAATCGTAGAAGCGACCTTAAAGAGCAAGACACATTGCGGGTTGTGCAAGCTCTCCTCAGCAGTCGAATAACCTATGGCGCTCTCCACCTTGCCCTGAAGAATGCAGAGGTAGAGATGCTAAGCATCATGATTCGTAAGGCCACCAAAATTGCTTTAGGGCTCAAAATGGGCGTGCACAATACCTGGCAGAAAATAGCCAAAGCCCGCAGGGCTAGCCAGCTAGAACGACTAAAGCTGTCGCCCACTGGAAGATCAGTGCTAGAATGGCTGAACTATAGCGAAGCCTTTATAGGCGACACAGACACGGACCGAAAAGAACGAATTCTGCCAAACATCTGCGAATCTTTCTGTATTGCACGATTCCTCTGCAATATGCACCCCACACATCACAAGGAAAGAAGGCAGGCACGAGTGAACGCTCTACGACGAAATCACAGCCAAGATCCAGACGCCAGATATACAGACGCAGCCAAGTATCCTGGTAATTTTCTACGATGGCAAGACACTGACTGCCTTCATGACCGTAGTTCGCCATTCAGGGCCTTGTTTATGTGGTCGCGACCTCATTCGAGCCCTGAACAATCTGGGTGCTCCTGTTCTAAGCCTAAGCAGTGCCAGCAGACGAGATGACAAAGAGCTCGAAGCAATTTTGTCTGAGTATGAAGACGTTTTTGAGGAAGAACTGGGCCTGTTCAAGGTTCTCCCTGTTCACCTCTACGTGAAAGGAGAAGCCGTCCTAAAATTTTTTCAAGGTGAGGCCCCTGTCATATGCATTGCGAGACAAGGTTACGGAAGAACTGGAAAGGCTAGTGAAGTCTGGTGTGCTTTCTCCTGTCGCTCACTCTGAATGGGCTACACTAATTGTGCCGGTGCTGAAGAAAGACGGGTCTGTCAGAATCTGCGACGACTACAAGGTCACTGTAAATGCAGCATGCATCACTGAACACTATCCGCTTCCAGTCATCGATGACATTTTTGCAGCACCGCACAAGGGAGACGTCAATAGCACCTTAGACTTACGAGACGCCTATAACCAGATTCCATTGGATGACGAGTCAAAGAAGTTAACCACTATCAGTACCCACAAAGGCTTGTTTTGCTTCAACCACTTACTTTTTGGGGTGTCGTCTGCACCGGCTATCTTCCAACGCACTATAAAAAATTTGCTTAATGGTCTAAGTTGTGTACAAGCATATTTAGATGACGTCCTGGTGGCAGAAGGGAAAGCAGACAGCAGAAGCAATCTCAAAGCTGTGCTTCAGCGCTTCGGTGAATATGGCATAAAAATATGGAAGGATAAATGTTCCTTCAGGAAGATGGAAATATCGTACCTGGAATACAAAATCACAAGTGACGGACTTTATCCACTAGAGAAGAACATGGAAGCTGTGGTGAAGGCACCAAGTCCAAGGAACGTGAGTGAGCTACTTCTTTCATTGGTCTGCTCGCTTATTACAGCAAGTTCCTCCCGTGCATGGCAACCACGCTTGCACCATTGTATGACCTTCTGAAGAAGGATTGCCGGTGGAAGTGGACTTCAAGTCAGCAACAGGCATTTGGACAATCTAAGCAAGCCCTCCAATATGCTGAAATGCTCATGCACTTTGACCAACCAAGCCGTTTCGGCTCGAGTGTGACGCCTCTCCGCATGGCATAGAAGCGGTTTTTTCCCATCGTGTTGACGGCGTTGACAAGCCAGTAGGATTCTGTTCCCGAAGACTGCGCCAGGCAGAACGGAATTATTCGCAGCTCGAGCGGGAGGCCTTGGCATTGATTTTTGCCGTAACCAAGTTCCATGATTACCTGCTGGGGCGGTCTTTCGTTCTGGTAACCGATCATAAGCCGTTGGTTGGCTTGTTCCGCGAAGATCGCCCTATACCTGTCATGGCAGTGGCTCACATCCAGCGCTGGTGTTTGCTTTTGGAAGCCTACCAATACCGGATAGAATACGAGCCTGGAGAAGACAACGAAAACGCCGACGCCCTCAACAGACTTCCTCTCACCACCCCTGACGATGTCGTCGAAGAAATACCTGATTACGTGCACTTGACGACACACTTGTGACGTTACACGAGCTTCGCCGATTGACAAAAGCCGACAAGGTACTGCGAACAGTCAAGTCGTTTATACTAAAGGGTTGGCTGCAAGGAAAACACGTGGAACCAGGCTTGAAAGCGTACGTGCCAAAAAAACTTGAGTTGACGGTTGCGCACAACCTCATCCTCTGGGGCCATATAATAGTCATTCCCGAGGCTGCACGCAAGAGGACGCTTCAAATGCTGCACGAGTCGCATCAGGGAGCCTTGGCTATGATAGTGGTCGCGCGAAAATATGTGTGGTGGCCAGGACTAGACCAAGAAATCGAACACTTGAGTAAGAATTGCGATATATGCGTGCAAGCAAGGCCGTTGCCTCCGGCGAAGACACCGATGAACTCGCCGCCAACTCAAGACTGGTCTTACGTCCACCTCGATTTTGCCGGTCCAGTGAACGGTACCATGATATTAGTGGCAGTGGACTCGCATTCCAAATGTATTGAGGCAGTGCCTATGCAACATGCCACAGCAGAATCGACCATCACATCGTTGCGTGAGATGTTCAGTAACTTTGGCATTCCTAGGACAATTGTTACGGACAACGGAACGCAGTTTACATCGGAGATGTTCGCTAAGTTCTTGTCCAAAAACAATGTGAAACACCTACGAACTGCACCATACCACCCACAGTCAAACGGGCTCGCAGAAAGGGCCGTACGTACAATCAAAGACGGCCTCGAGAAGCTTCCGCATGGTAGCCTGTCTACAAGACTGACCAGGCTTCTCTTCAACTACCGAAGAACACCGCAAGACGGCAGGTCACCTTCGCAGAGGCTTCTGAACTACCAAATTCGCTCTCGTTTAGACATGTGTCTTCCTCCGCCGTTGTCTTTTCCTTTATTTTCGCAGGAACACACTCCATGCAGATTTGGTCCAGGCAACGCAGTTTGGGCTCGGAACTTCGAAGATGGGGAGAAGTGGCTACCTGGCACAATCAAACAACTGAACAGCGCCCGTATGATGATCATCGAGACCTCAGCCGGGCTACTTCAGTGCCACATGAACCAGGTTTGTCTGAGGGACAGCCCCGCGGCTGCAACTAGCAAAACAGTGGCCGGGTCATCACCTGAAACTCAAGTCAAGCCTAACGAAGCCTCCGACACTGAAGAATCAGCCACGCCTGTGCTATGGCGTTCGACGCGAGCTAGGAAACCAGTACAGCGGTATCCACCATAAGAAGGAAGGGCTGCTGCAAGAGAGATTGCACTATACGTGCGTGCACATGGTGGCCTATGGTTACAGATAGCGTTGTTTATGCTTGCACCGAGTTGCACCTGATTGTACCTGATATGATTTCACGGTGGCTATAAAAACAATAGCCACCTCTAATAAAGCGTTCTTGTTTGGGCAGCCTTGGTCTGGCATACTTCCTGGATGCTAGGCGCTCTACCCACGACACGATGTAGCACTTTGATAGAGACCGTCTAGCATAACTGATGACTCTTTCCAGTCTGTGAGTTATGCATGAGTAGCAAAGGCATCTTCAGCCGTCCTTTCAGTTCCTGAAATGCTTCCTGCTGTGGCGTTTCCCACTTAAACTCCACGTCGATCCTGGTAAGGTTAGTGAGTGTCTCTGCAATGGGGCAGAAGTTTTTGACAAACCGCCTGTAATAGGTGCATAGGCCAAGAAATCGAGGCACAGCCTTTTTGTCGATAGGCAGCCAGAAGGTGGCAACGGAAGTTGTTTTCTGCGGGTCGGGGCGAACGCCGAACTTGCTAATGACGTGGCCCAGGAACAAGAGCACCTTGTATGCAAAGCGGCACTTTTTGGCCATGAGAGTCAATCCGGAGTTCTTGACTGCTTGCAGTACAGCTTCAAGGTGCCGGAGGTGTTCGTCGAAGTTTGAGGAAAACACCTCGACATCGTCCAGGTACACAAGGCAAATCTCCCACTTCAAGCCAGCCAGTACTGAATCTATAACATGTAGGAAAGTCGCGAGGGCCAAGCAGAGACCAAAGGGCAAGACCCTAAACTCGAACAGGCCATCCGGTGTAATAAAGACAGTTTTTTTTCGGTCCCTCTCATCGACTTCAATTTTCTTGAGGTTCACAGAAGAAAAGTACCTCGCATTATGAAGTCAATCCAGGGCATCGTCTATTTGGGGGAGAGGATACACGTCCTTCTTTATGATCTTGCTAGGCAGCGATAGTCAACGCAGAAGCATAGGGTTTCGTCCTCCTTCTTGACTAACACAACGGGTGACGCTCATGGACTCTTTGAAGGCTGGATGATGTCGTCACGTAGCATTTCGTTGACTTGCTTCTTTATAGCATAGCATTCTCGCGTCAACACTCTGTACGGGCTCTGACAGAGTGGCCTGGCACTCTGTTTCGTTAGGATGCGATGTTCTGCGACTGAGGTCTGTTGAATTTTCGACGAAGATGAAAAACACTCCTTGTATTGTCGAAGCAGAGTTTTGAGCTGTTTTTGCTTATGCGTCGGAAAGCTTGCACTAACGTCAAAAGCTAGTTGACAAGCTTGGTTCGTCGTAGGAGCTTCGGTAGACTCGGGGAGGGCGAAAGCATTGCTGGTTTCCACTGTGTCTTCGATGTAGGTAACCGTGGTGCCTTTGCTCACGTGCTTGTATTCATTGCTGAAGTTTGAAAGCATCACTATAGTTTTTCCTCCTCGCAGCTCGGCTATTCCTTTGGTGACACAAATCTCACGGTTGATCAACAGGTACTGGTGGCCTTCAACGACACTTTGCATATTTGTTATCTGTGTGCCGACGAAAATGTTGACGTTAGGGAGAGGGAGAATGGTGACTTGTTCTTCCAGCACATTTAAGGTGCGCTGTACTGATAGCTTGTGCGGCGGCAGTGCTTTTTCTATTGATAAGGTTATCGTCTTTTATCTGAGGTTTATGACTGCCCCGTGAAGAGCTAAGAAGTCCAGACCAAGAACGATGTCTCTGGAGCAACGTTGTAAGAATGCAAAGCTTACGGGGTAAATACAGTTGTTAATGGAGACTCTCGCTGTGCAGATTCCTGCCGGCGTTACTAAGTGACTTCCAGCTGTCCGGATCTCAGGGCCCTCTCACGCGGTCTTCACTTTCTTCAACTTCATGGCCAAAGCTCCGCTGATGACGGAATAGTCGGCTCGAATGTCGACGAGAGCTGTCACATTGTGGCTGTCGATAAAATTGTCGAGGTCGCTAGTTCATCGTCTTGCGTTGCAGCTGGGCCATGGCGTCGCGTCACGATTACGTCGACTTGTTCCGATGATTCTGTGTTGCGTCATTAGGTTGTCATTGGTACGTGAGCTTTCGATGTCAGGGCTCGCTTGGGATACTGTCGTGTTTTTAAGGTTTCGTTGTGGTGTTGTTGTCGGTGGCGGAAGATCTTCGGTTGTACATCGTACAGCAACCGCCCCTCCATAGGTTGGGGCCCTCAGCTTCCTGAAAAATGCGGGCTAGGCGACCAGCCATGGATTGGGCCAGAGAACGGCCAACGGTGCGGCGAGTCGTAGCGGCCAGGCAACGGGGAACGGCATGGTCGTCGTTCTTGCCACTGGGTTCCGTTAATGTAATTGGCCAAATCGCGAGGCCTTTCACCCAGCTGCGGATGCGGTGCGTTGACGGCAAAACCTCGGTGCCCCATCTGTTGGTACTGGCAGCGGCGGTAGGTGTGGCCGGCCTCCCCACAGTGGTAGCATAGCGGCCGGTTGTCAGGGGCGCGCCAAACGTCCGTTTTCCTTAGTGTGTAGGACTAGCCGAGAGAACGGTAGGGCGGCGGTGGTTGTGGCGGCGGCGGCTGGTGACGAAAATTCGGTGGTGCGGCGTCTTGGTGTGGGCCCGGAGGCAGGACGTAGCAGTGGGCTGCAGCAGCGTAGTTCATCGCACGCGGCTAAGGCTGCAGTGCTTCGGAAAGTCCAAGCAATTGCCGAACTTCTTCACCGACAATGTCGGCAACTGAGTCCACTTGGGGTTGCAATGAAGGCAGTAGTTTCCGTAGCTGGTCCCGCATGATCTGCCAGATCTTTTCACGTCTGTCGTTGGAGCCGAGGGCGTGAACAGTTGCACTGTCTTGTGTCGATCAGCGATTGTACTGGCGGGTACGCATTTCGAGCGTTTTCTCAATTGTCGTAGCCTCCGACACAAACTATTGGACTGTTTTGGGTGGGTTCCGCACCAGCCCAGCAAAGAGGTCTTGCTTTACTCCTCACATGAGCAAACGGACCTTCTTCCCCTCGGTCATGTCGGGGTCGGTGAGCCAGAACAAACGAATAATCTCTTCTGCAATGATTGTGATGCTTTCGTTCGGAAGCTGCGCCCGTCTTTCCAGCAAACAAGCGGCCCTCTCTTTTCGGGCAACGCTTGTGAACGTTTCAAGGAATGCGCCGCGAAATAGGTCCCAGGTTCAAAGTGATGACCCGTGGTTCTCGAACCAGGTTTGCGCCGCATCTTCCAGGTAGACGTAGACGCGACGCAGCTTTTCATCTGAGTCCCACTGGTTCAAGGCTGCCACTTGGTCGTACGTCTCGAGCCAGGTTTCCGGTCCTTCACATGATGATTCGTGAAAGATGGATGGCTCCTTTGGCTGTTGTATGAAAACCATGGCAGGCGTTGGTACAGGGGCTGTCATAGTTGTCGCAGTAGAGGTGGTGGCCTTCGGCTTGCGACTATTACCGGGCAGAGTCCCGTACTCCGGAGGCAGCCTTGGTTGCCGGCGGCTTGCTCGCAGGTCGAGGTTGGCGGGGATATTTGGTTCACGGTTGGGCCTTGGCTCCCTACTGGAGGAGGGTGTTCAGTACATGAACGGGAAGCACCTTCACCAGATGTCACGGGGTAGGGACGTGAACGAAGAAAGCAGACGGCATGTCGAATAATAAACTGTTTAATAAGGCCGAACTTGTGGCCACGTAAAAGGGAAGTCAGATTACAGCAAGAAGCTGGCACTGATAGCGGCGAGCAGGGTGTTGGCCGTCAATCAACTGATAAAGCGGCGAAGCATGTCGGCATTTATTCACTTGCCATTGAACATTCTTCCGTTATCGCTAGCGGTGACGTAAGTTCCAGTACAGTCTGAAAGGTTCATGAAGTGGGCGTAATCTTAAGAAAACTATCTACTACCGCCTCGAAGCTTCTCTAACACCGTAGACGCAGTTCGCGCTGAACATAGTGTAGCGGGGCAATAGCGAAAGTTGAAGGAAGGAACATGGCAATATGTCCTATGAAATTAAACCAACAACCTCTCCATTTTCAAGGTGCGGTGCTAACCACTATGTCACAAAGCATACGTTGTTTGGAATTCTAACAGCAAGCCATTTCTATACATCATACACCATTTGGAAGTCCTCAGAGCTTCGAAAATTTAGAGCGTTTTCGTTATATGTGGCGAGATGACACGGTGGGCTAGCGTTGAGTCCGTTTGTCGCCTCCACTACAGTGTTCTAGAAACTCCACCAAGCGCTACCTCCACAAAGAGTGGTCTCTCCTGTGCATGCTTATGACTCGTAATTCGGGAGAGGACGAAGGTCACTTCGCATGCTGTGGCGGCCACATTTACGAAATGAGCGCGCTACTCACACACGAGGAAATAATAATTGTGACAATTGTTCACGCTTGTCCTGTGTATGCTTGTGCGCTCGTTTCATGCGTTTTTCTTCCTGTTGAACAGCATGCTTTAAGTGTTGAGCTTTGACAGTTGCTAGTCCACGCGCGTCATGTGTGTGCTAATTGCATGCGTGCTTTTTGCTAGAGGTGTGCGCTGCAAGTTTCGAGCTGCTTGCCGTTCTTAAAGGCCAACTCTGGGGAATTTTTAAGATGAGTGGATCTCAATGAAGTTCACTGGGTACGTTTACTTGCACGTTTTCGCCATTCATGCCAAATTTTAAGCTTGAGAGTTTTGCAGACTCTTTTCAAATGAATTTTATAGCCTGCCTCGAAACGCCCATCTCACTTGCCAGAATTAATGGCAACATTGTGTGTCTGACGTTGAGTTTTGCCTGGCGGAAGTGATGAACTGATGTGCCACTGCAGCGTATCCTTGTCTGCTATCAATTGTGTGGGTTTGGCCGGCGCTTCCTAGGTTGAGCGTGCGATTTCCTTTTTTTGTGTTAGTGGGCGTGTGATAGGTGCCAAGTGGTGTTGCGTTGTAAGCCACACACGGTTCGCAATATATTCACCATAGCAGCGTAAGCGTTTTAGCCACTAGACTATGTACTAGCTTTGGTTGGTTTCAAATGAGGAAGCTGTGTCAGTTGAAGAACTAAAGCAGTTTACGGCAGATGACCCACTCCTGAGTGAAGTGATGAAGTTCACGAAAGACAGCTGGCCATCAAACGAAGAAGGTCTGAATGGAAACATGAAACCTTTCGTGGAGAAGAAATTGGAGCTGTCAATGGCTCATGGCTTGTTGTACTGGGGCCGTCTTGTAGTCATTCCGACTGAGGCGCGACGTCCCATCTTATACCTTTTGCATGAGACGCATCAGGGAGTGTCTGCGATGAAAGGGGTCCCAAGATCATCATTTTGGTGGCCAGGGTTAGATCGCGATATACAGCGAGTTACTTCATCTTGTTGCAACCATGTTCAAAGCATGCCGATGCCGACGTCAGCAATACCAATGAGTTGGCCCGCGACTAGAGAAAGATGGTCAAGAGTGCACATTGATTATGCTGGTCCTATTGCAGGGAGCATGATTCTTGTGGTTGTGGATGCACATGGCAAGTGGATCGAAGCCGTTCCGCTCAGACAAACCAACGCTGTGAGCACAGCTGTTTGCGTGCTATATTCTGCCGATTAGGCGTGCCACGAACAATCGTCTTTGATAATGAGGTGCAGTTTACCAGTGACATGTTCTTGACTCTTATTACGATTAACAACATAATGCACCTGCACACACCTGTTTATCACCCTCAATTGAACGGTTTGGCAGAGAGAGCAGTCAGGATCATTAAAGGTGGCTTGAAGAAGTTAGGAGGGGGACGACTGTTGAAAGATAACCTGAACAAGCTGCTCTTAAATTACAGGAGGACGCCAAAAAACTCTGGGAAATCGCCGTCTGAACCAACTAAGATCCCGCATCGACACATGTTTCCCGCCTGTATATGCAGGATCGACCAATGACCACGATGAGTGGCCTCTGCCATCACCTGGCGCAGCTGTGTATGCTCGGAACTTCAGAACGGGGGAACGATGAACGCCAGGAACTGTCGAGTCCACCACAGGTTCTCGGATAATTGGAGTGCGAACGCCGACCGGTCTAGTGAGACGACACGTCGACCAGTTGCTGGGCTCCAACGCTGGGCTCAGATCAAGGACCGGATGAGGAAGCATCAGAAGCAGGCCTTTCTAGCGAGCATTAACACTAATCGACGCCACCAATTGAACAGAGGAGCAATGCAGCAGATAACGAAGTTCACCCTGAAGCCGCAGCTAGCAACACTACCAACAGTCGTACCCCACACACTACCCCAAGCCCTGAGGCGCTCTACTCGACAACGAAAACAAGTACAGCGACTACAGTATTGAGGAAAGAGAGATGAAAGTGACGCCAGCCCCAAACAAACTCATCTGCAAGCGCTAGTGGCACATGCCTTTGTGCTTGCTATCTTGTGGAGCCCGTTCCTCTGAATTCCTCTGAAGAAAAATGCGCTCGTGCCACATTGTGTTCTTCTCATCAGTGATGAGCGATCGGCCTTAGGGGTGCTAAATTATTCTACAGAACCTGTCATGCTATCCCGTAGATTGCGACTCGCCCTCTTCGAAAAAAGTTTGACCAGTTTCATTGCATCTTTAAGCGACGAGAGCGCAGACCCTATTCGTACAACGCACTATACAGAAGCCAACTTTCTAAGTACGGTAAGTAAGTCGCTATCATCATAAAAACATCAAGCTTTGGTCAAAGTCCTTGCAAAGCACACTACTATATTTGACTCTACGCAGAATAAAGAGCAAATACTCGTCACAAGATTGACACAGGATCCGCTCACCCTATCCAGCAGAAACCATACAGTGTCTGATTTGCGGAGCGCAAGGTCATTTCTCAACATATAGAAGATATATTAAAGAAAGGGGTCATCCAAGAATCGTGTAGCTTTTGGGCTGCTCCTGTAATTCTTGTCCGGAAGAAGAATGATACATGGCGATTCTGCGTGGACTACAGACGCCTTAACTCTGTTACTAAAAAGTATGTCTACCCACTTCCCAGAATTGATGATGTCATCAATTGTTCATTTACTGCATCATTCTTCTCCTCCGTGGATTTCAGATCTGGCTATTGGCCCATCCCCATGTATCTGAATGACAAAGAGAAAACTGCCTTCATAATCCCAGATGGTCTATTTGAATTCGATGTAATGCTTTTTGGCCTTTGCAACGTGCCAGCCACGTTTGAGCGCTTCATGGACACTATATTGTGGACTTAAATAGGAAGTTTGTTTTTGTTACCTGAATGACATTATCATTTTTGGTCGTACAATCGATGAGCACAACCATTGTCTAGACATTGTTCTCACCTGCCTCGAGACAGCTAAGCTCACCCTGAACTCTAATAAGTGTCACTTGGGCAACAGTGAGAATCTGGTTCTCGGTCACCTGGTTGACAAGCATAGCATTTGACCCGACCCTCAGAAAGTCGCTGCAGTCACGAGCTTCAAACATGCTCAGTCTGTACAAAAGTTGCAAAGCTTTTTGGGCTTATGCTCGTACTTACCCTCCTCAGTCAATTCTAAAGTTAGGCTATCCGCTGACGATTGTGTCATTTACCGTACCATTTCATCTGAAACTGATCAAAAATCTCTACAATCTGATCTTGTCTCTTTACTTCGTGGTGCATAGCTTGACAAATGACACTAAATCCTTCAAAGACTAAGCTAATGTGTTTTCCTAAAAAAGCGTCCCGTATTCCAACGTCTTACTTGCTAAATAATACTTCAGTGGAGCTTACGACCCCTTATAAATACCTTGGGGTTAACATTCAGTCTCACCTGTCATGGCATCACCACATTAATGTCACTATTGCTTCAGCAAATCGTTCACTCGGGTTTCTTATTAAACGTAACTTGCAACACACCCCATCGCATTTGCGTAAACTGGCTTATATCACCCTAATCCGTCCTAAAATAGAATATGCCTCAGCCATTTGGGATCCCGATCAAGACTACATTATTAAAAACATCAAAGCCCTGCAGAACCATGCTGTAAGTTTTATCTTTTCTGATTATTCACGTCACATCAGCCTCACTTCATTGAAACTTCGTGCCGAACTAGGACTCTTATCACGTCATCGTAAAATTGCTCGCTTATCACTACTTCATAAACTCTACCATCACACATCACTTCACGAGGACTTCTTTAGGCCACCCCCTGCCATCCTTTCGCGCCACGATCATCCCTTTAAAATCAAATGCTTTCCTTGTAACACATTTCATTATGCTAGATTGTTCATACCGCGCACAATAACTGAGTGGAATGACTTACCATCAAACATTGCAACCGTCACCGATATCACTGTATTTCAGAACCTACAACACATGAGTGCAAACATGTGAACCTTTTGCGGTATTCCCCCCCTCTTTCTTCTGCAAACTGTGTTTTCTGTATAAACTGCGTATGTTCATTGTTCGTGTTATTTTTTGCTGTGTTTGCCTAATTCAGCATTTCACACGTACTATTGGTGATGTTGTCATTCCTTTATGCTTTAATGGCACGTGTGCTTGTAGTAAGTTAGATTGCGTTTTATTGTACTCTTGTGACTCTATTTCCTTCCTTGTTTAGATCAATTTTAAAATATTTTTACAGTTTAATTATTGTTTGACTCATATTATTTGTTCTGATTATTTATGACTATGCGGTAAGAATATTGACCTTGTATTTACTCTAATCTATTTAGCAACTGTATAGCATTTAGTTTACGTGTTTTCTGGTCCTATTAATCATTTTGTACCTGTATGTGTTATAGCCCCTCCTATGTAATACCCTCCTGTGAGAGGGCCCTTAGGGTATTCTGAATAAATAAATAAATAATAAATAAATACTTCCATCACTTCGTGCCAAAGTTGGCTCACCTTGATTACCCCTTGACGTCCCTACTCAACAAAGACACGCCGTTCCGGTGGTCAGCAGAATGCGAGTCGTCTTTTTTGCAACAAAAGTTTGTTCTTACGTAAGGGCCCGTACTTCACCACAACGATCCATCTGCTGACACAGAAGTTCATACCGACGCCCGCGGTGTAGGTATCGGCGCCGTCTTAGTACAACGGCATGCAGCTGCTGAACACATCATTGCCTAAGCCAGATGCTGTTTAAGTAAACCGGAGCCCAACTACACTACGCGAATAGAACACTGAGGGCACTATTGCTTCCAGTTCTCAACGAACAATGCCTGTCAGGCCTTCCGGCAGCGATGGACGTACTGGTGCTGACTGGTCTTCGCAAGTTGACATTGCAGCAGTGTTTGGAAGTCTAGCGAATGGTTGCAGAATGTGGCGACTTTTCACTTGCTCGAAATGACAACAGTCTTTGATGATTGGGTCCACGGTGAAACAGCTCTGGCACATCAGGACAGTAAATACGTCGTTGGCGATCACTTTCAGCACATGCCCAGCCTTGTCACCTTCCATCATGTCTTTGTCGGCCTTTCAGCAGAGGGCCAGCACGTCTTGAATGTATGAGAAGTATGATTCCGTAGGGAATCGGGCACAGCAGGCCAATTCCTTTTTGGTGGCGATCTTATGGTGTGTGGGTTTGCCAAATAACTCTCGCATCTTTTCTTTGCATTGGTCCCAGCTTGTGAGGTGTTCTTGGTTGTTTTCATACCACACCTTGGCCGTGCCTCTCAAGTAAAAACACATTAGTCAACTGAAGTGTCGGACCCAATCTGTTCGGCCCACTGACGCGTTCAAGGCCAACTAATCATCAATGTCGACGCCATCGGTACCGCAAAATGTACTGGAATCCTTAAGTGACATGAAAGTGTACGGTAGTGATGCCATGTTTGACGGAGACTCTGACGAAGCAGAGGGCTCAACGTTGGCTATGGCTGGGAAAGCAATGTGACGTCCACTGCGGAGCTCTATTGCCTGATGTTGTACCCAGCATTTCTCACCAATATGTTACAGAATTGGTGGTGTAGAGGAATTGGAAGCAGAGACAAGAGTCACGATGGCAGACTGACACATTCGCACGCCTATCAGCTGCCCCTGCCCTTTGTCTTCATTCACTTCATCTCCGTAACAAGAGCTCTAGCCTTCTCTCACGGAGATCTCAGAGCAAGTGAACTGCTTGGCGTGGGCACACTCCGGATTTTTGCCCGCCATCGCCCGTTTCCCCCACAAAACACGTAACAATATCAGTGAGCATCAAAAAATCGCCAGACTTCCCTTTTAAGGGACAATAAAGGCATATATTAAGTCGACATTGATTGTTGAAATATTAGTACAAAAACATCGCAATGCTACTTTTGTGCCAAGGAAGTGCTTATTTTGAAGTAAAATCACGTTATAGAGGTCTGCATCGCACTAGCGCTCTTCAAATGACCTGCCTGAGAGCGGCCTTTCTGACATCACTATCGCCACGCCAAACGTTGCCCGCCTTTACGGCATGGCTGCCCACAGTAGCAGCAGCAGAGCGAAAGCAATGAAAACCACAGAAGAAACAATGGCGATTGAACAATTTTCTGCATGTTTCGCTTAACAGGGCCCTGCTAGATGGCACCATTCAAGCCATCCTATTCTACATGGTAACGACAGGAAGGCTGTTCTTTTTAACGTGATAGCGTTGAAGAGATCGTTTCACCGAAATTCAGGCGTCGGTGTCATTGGTTGTGAGCGAAAAATCATCTCATGCATCACCGAAAAATCGAGAATGGAAAATATAATAAATGATTAAGAAATCCTGGGTCTGAGTGTGGACCGAACCCAGTTGATTTGCATGGGAAGCAGATGTTCTATCACACGGCCACGCATCTGCTTGTGAATACAGTGAAAAAAACTTCCTTGCTTGGAAATGCAGTGAAAGTAGCTTGCATGCTTTACAAACACCCTTGTCCTGTGTGCATGCTTCAAAATGCAACATGAAATATTGCAGTAACAATGCTTGCTACAGGGGCCCATTGCCAGCAGGTTTCAGAACATGTGATTATGATAATAGCTTCATGGTTTAAAGCCAGTCACCCACTACAAAACGCACACATGCAGCCATGTAGTGGGTACATAGCAAATTCGAAAACGTTTTGTGCACTAAGCGTTTGAAGTATGCACTAGGAACAGGATATCACGTTCAACTCCTAAAGACGAAGCTTTAGATTCCCCTAATTTTTTTTTCTATGAATCAAACACAAATGGACAAGCAGCATTTTACTACGAGCACGGAAGATTACTGCAGCTGGTTTGATTACCAGTGACGAATTTTGGTTGTGGACACTTTCATGTCATTTCAAAAATGTCCTATTTGTGGCACCATGTGGTGTCGTACATTTCTCAATTAGTAGAGCACTGCTGTTAACAATGCTGACGTTTTAGATGTTCTCAAACACTGATATTTCACTCTGATGTAAATTGTTATTTGCCTTTAGTGTCAAAGTAGGACTAACCAGAGTTAGATATTTTGCTGTTTCTCAACTCCATAGGTACTTGATCTATGGTTATAATGCTTTAAATAAAGATTGCCAGGTACTTTTTGAACAATCTGTACCTCTTAAACTTATTTCCCACTAAGGAGGGCGCATCTTAAAAATCATTTTTTCAATTTCTCGCTTTAGATAGCACTGTGTGACACTGTAAAGCCAGCAGCTGTGCTAAGGAAAAGCTTACTCCAGCGGGCAGCCTGTATCCGGAAAGCACCACGTCCTCAGGCAGGACTCTCATTACACCAGGCACAGTTGGGCTCAACCTGAAAGCAATTAGGCGGCACTTTCTGTCCAGGGTTTCTTTTAGTTTAGTTATAAAGCTTGCTGAGTTATTTGTGTGCAGATTTTAAATATGCAATTATTGTTCCATATAACGTTTTTTTTTTAAATCACGCATTTCATATGCTACTGGAACCCCCAGTTTGCATAAACTGAAGGAGTTGCAAAGTAATCAAGCAGATCAAAATGAGTACAGAATGCAAAAAAAACACAAAAAACAAGAACAAATGTTTCAAATTTGAACGAAAGTTATTGGACATAGAGCAACGAGTCTCTGGCATGCTGGGATTTCAGTCACAATTGTTCAACGAAATTTCATCATATGGGCTTCCCATGCATTTGTGTTTTCTTACACTCTGTACTCATTCCAGGTCATTCGAATATGCTTAATCACTTTGCAACTCTCTCAAATTAAACAAACTATGGCTCCCAAAATGGCACCTGAAATTTAAAAAAGTTATATATTCCACTACAAAAATATTGCATATTTGAAATCGGCACTCAAGTATACATAAACACCAATATAGAATTTTTTAGGCACCGTGCCCTCTGTAATGCGTGCACTCTTTTATGAACACTCTCTTCTTTGCCTATTTCACATTTGGTCAAAAATGCATGTTTATGAAGAAAACATCAAGCTGCAGGGATTCAGAAAAATGATAGTTGTGCTGTACTGGTCAAAGATATTGGGCAGCACAAGCTCCCCACTGCTCTAGTTATCAGAAGTGCACAGCACTCTAGGCAATCTTGACAGTCTCCACCAATGTCATTGGCAAGCATTGAATAGAGCCCCCAGAAGTATGGGGCCCCGAAGAAATAGCGTCAAAGCCACTGTGCATGCACAAAACCCACACAAAACGTTTGGGTTGGGGACGCTATTTCTTTAATTTAGCGGGAGCCCTAAAGCCTGCTCCGAAAGCTTTGTGTCAGAGAAATGTGATGGCACCCACTGAAGTGACATGAACAAGAATTTGGAGAGTATCCAAAGCGCCGCAGACCCTATTCGAAAACTCCTGCTTGACCGCAAGCGTGCATATGCAAAGCGCTTTGGGGCCCCAAAATCTTGGGGCCCCTCCCTATTTGAAAACTCCATATTAGGTCACAGTGATGAATAATTCTTGCCCATTGTCATAATTTAAAACGAAGAAAATTGTTTTTCAAGTTTCCCATTGACAGCAAGGGGAACTTCAAGGAGGAAGCTGTCGTATGACCAAATGGGAAGATCAATAGGAAACTTGAAAAATTAATTCCTTCCTAAAAGCAAAAATTTTAATGATAAAACTTGCCACATAAAAAAATGCATTCAATCTAGGTATAAAGGTGAATTTTAATTGCATGTGCAAGTTACATCTCAATGTGGACAAAAATGAGAATTTTGTGAAAATCATAATTTCTTCTCGTGAAGTTTAGCAACTTGAAGGGTCTAAAAATATTTTCTCCGCAACATACATGTTCTGTGAAGTAAGTGTTAATATTGCTCATACAAAGTGCTATAGAAAATATGCAAACATAATACATTTTGGTACTTGTGCACTAGAAAATTGCGCTTATACTACTGAGCTTTGAATACATAACACAAGCACTTTTACTTACTATGTAGACCAAATTTGGTATAGAAAGAAGGAGTGGTACTTTTAGAATAAATTTCTTTTTGCAATGAAAACCCAGATGACATTTTGGAAGTTCAGAAGGCACCCACGGGACCAAAATTTTTTCTCTCCAAAATATTTTAGCAATTCACCATTTTCAATGCAGTAAAGATTTTTTTTAATTTCAGATGGTGCAGAGTGACCCCATTGCACTCATTGCTTAACCTTTAAGTGAAACTGATTTGTTCTAACAGTGAGCTACCAACCCTGGGGAGCAAAGGGGGGTTGCGTATCATAGTGTAGCCACTTGACAGCACGACGTCGGGGCTGCTTGCGACAGCCTCCATAGTGACTACTGCACATATTATAACAAAATTGCGGCTGCTCTAACCAGAAAAGATACATATATTAGTGAGATTACATTTTAACAGTGGAACTGTTCAAGTTGACCGTTAGTCTGTGCAGAGCAAACAGAAACCTATCCTCGTCTTCACCAACATGACAACAGTTATAAAATTGACACATCACTGTTCATCACAGTCCCGCATAACCGGACGCAAACATTCACTCACACTAAAAGAGCACTTTTACCACAATGGCACTCTATCACAGAGTGGAACTGTCTATATCCCTCTCGGTCTCAAAAATTGAAAATATCATGTGAATGTACTGTAACATTCCCAGTCCATGATTCATTTCATTACCATTCCAGGCATGTCAGTGCAGAGTGGTTTCTTTAACTTGTACACAGAGCATTTTTATTTCATGTATACTTTCTGCAATATTTGTAAATATAGTGTATATTTAAATATTGCTTGTGTACTTTATATATTTCTTTGTGATTTCCATATGTACAATTGGATATTGGTTGAAAGTTATCAACAACTTACAATGTGCACCTTTGTGATCACAGCACTGGATTCCTGCTTGTTTTCTGTTTTGTTTTTTACCTGCTTGTCAAAGTTGTATGCCGGCCTGCTATATTCTCGAAAAGAGACTGGCAGTTTCAAAATAAATAAATCATGAAACCGCGTGCATTCTCTTTCTCGTCTTCTGCATTGCTCGCAGAACACGAGAACCGATTTGTCCAGCTTCAGATGCAATAACTCTGATGGGTGAGAGAATGAATACAAAGAAAGAGAAACAAACAGAAGATGAGAGAGAAATAGAGGACCAGAAGAGAAGAAAGAGACAGAGAGATAAACATATAGGAACAGGCACAAGAAACAGACAACAAAAAGCGAGAGATCAAAAGAAAAATGAAGCGAGAAAAAGAGACCGAAATAGAAACAAACAGACAAAAAATTAAACATAGAGAAACGAAAAATAAGGCATGGAAAAGTGAAGAGAAACGAGGCAGGCCGCCCAGATCACTAGTGCAAAACTGCCTTGATATTTTTAAAAACCTAGCAAAAGATCACAATTAGTGCCCAATAACACTCACTAGTTCAAAAGGGCAGGGCTTCTTAAGAGCAATTGCACAGGTAGGCACCCCCCTTTGAGCAATGTTCATTTTGCAGAATAATCCTTTGTCCATGCTTGGGACTTAGGTAGCCCCAAAATAAAGGCGCACATGTTTAGACCCAACTGCCAGTGATAGACATTGTCAAACGTTGGCATTATCAAAATGGTGCACTAAATCCAATTTGACGCACTTTGGTACAGTTGGCATAAGAGTGGAATCTCTGTCAAGGGTTTTTCCCAGCTGGCATTATCACAGGGGTTAAAGGGGTACTGGCATAAACTTTTATGGCTGAGATAGCCTGAGAGATCGATTCCTGTGAACATGCATTAGTGAAAAGGTTTAAGAATGCGGCTTGTGGAGCTCGTCTCCGCGCACTGCTTGAGGACGGCCAGTAGGCCGAATGCTTCAAAAAAAGATATCTTGAAAATGATGGGGATGTTGTATTTTTGGTACCACAGTTGAGCAATACCAATAAGATAATGAAATGTGAAGGGGCCCCACTCCTTCCAATTGTGCCAGTGTTCCATGTCAGCCTCAACTGCACTGCTGGAAGCCCCTTAGCTGCGGAACCCCCCTGAGCAGTTTGCCAAAGATGCCAGTGGGTTTGCGTTGTCGCTCCTGATGAGTGAAAGCATTCGGCTTCGCAGCTCCATCAATCGTAAAGATGTCTAATAGCTGTCCAAGAACATGCCATGCTTATCAACACCGAGATAGCGTGAGGCACCCTCCAGTGAGACAGCAATGATCAGAAGCTCGAGCCAAGCAAGACGAGCATTGGAGATGTTGCTGGACGGAGGTGCGTCTTCTCCTCCGCACAACTAGCAAATCTTAAAAGTGATTATTGCTTACAAAGCAGTTTATATGAATTTCGAAATTTGCATGCACAACTCAGTGCCTGTGCCTCACAACATTGACATCCTCTTAAGGGGAAATGCGGGTAGAAAAACGCGAGTTTTTTTCAAAATTACCGATTTTTTATTTTTGCCTGTTTTGATAAGATTGGTACCTCTACTGTTATGAAAAATAAAAATACAGGTCGAAACTTAACTGGAAATGCTGTAAAATTGCATCTAAAGAGCACAAGGTGCCTGTTAAAAGGTAAGGTCCAAAGTGTGCAGTCTTCGAGCACCTTGCCGCCGATAATGCGCAGCCGCTCGCCATTGTTGATTGCATGAGCCGGAGAGTCGAGCCTCACTCTTCAAATAACAACAGTTCCCATCGCTGATGCAGCACAACAAATAAATAAAAGAAGCACGCTTCTGCGCATTTTTCGAGCGCCGCGACTGGCTTATCATGTGGTACGAATCAGGGGACCGCCATTGGTTGCTGCGCGCCTGTATGTGCTATGAAGCCTTTTTGCGGTGTTCATGTCTTGTCCGGCAGTGCAGCTGAACAATGCTTTTCTCGTGTAATTATCTCCGTTATGAACGAAAAAAGCCATTGCTCGCAAGTGAAAACCGTTGTGCAACACGCTCTGTAGGAATAGGCTATGCACAGCTGGTCCGATTTGCGGCAGTTGTTGGCTTGCAAAAGCCAATGCATCGAAAGTCATTCACACCCGTCAACAGGAAAGTTCGTGATGCAGCAATGAATGATGTCAGGGCCAATCTTGTGAGGTCGAAAGAGCGCGCAGTGATCTAACTTAGCAGGGATGACATTGCCATTATGTACGATGGTATTGTGCACAAGCATGGCTGCAAAATGGCATGACACTGGACTTAGTTTCAATTTCGCAGTCCTGTCGAACTTCTTCCTAGCTTGCAGTTGGCACATGGCTCTGCCAGATGGAGCGGAAGTTTGGCAAGCGTTTCATAGCCCTGTCTGTGAGCGAAATGTCTGTGAGGATTCGGCTCGAAAAACCCGAGAGGGACAAACTTAGGGTGCTGGCGTATTTTAGTGGCAGTGGCCACTACAAGAAGGATTTTTCTTTTTGGTTGTCAAATTTCATCTGATTTAATGATATCTTTCAGAAATAAAAACTCAATTTTAACTTTAAAACTCGTTTTTCTCAAAACACAAATTTTGCCATTTTTTTCCATGTGCCCCACCTTTTTCGGGCACTTCTAGTGCTCGGATCTGCACAAAATTCTGCCCAAATTTTTCTGAAGTATGACAAATGCAATTATCCAGTTTAAATTTCAATACTTTATTGTATAATGAAAAAATTGAATGTAAACCTTTACTAGGGTAGGTGAAATATGGAGTTTTTTCGTCATTTAATTTTCACGCCTATTACATATTTTGTATGTGCTTCCTAATTAGTTATTTGCATTCTACACTTTATTTCAAACATTATGAACTATGAATGATAAAAAATTACGGAAGTTCAGGGATGAAAAGAGGGGGGCAAAAGGGTTAAGGTTTTAACTTTGCATTGTTGCAGAACTAGAAGTAGGCAACTTGCAAAAACAAAAAAAAAACTAATTATATATTTGAAATCAGCATAAAAAGTTCCATAAACATCTCAAGTTTCATTTCTCTACGGTGAATGTTAAAAAAAAGTGTCTTCGAGTAGCATTTCCTTTTAAGTGATTTGAAGACGACACGCAACTTCTGCCACGTTAAGACGTGCTGTGAGCTGGCCCAGCCAGCATGTCATAGTTGGCATCGCCTTTTTGATGTACTTATGCCGGCTACTACTAGGTAGCTACTTGTGAGCCTTGCCCACAAAAAGTTTGGAAACAGTCTCCAGACAACCATAATAATAAAACGCTGACAGCAGCAAGATTGCACAACACATGCAACCGTCGAGAGAACATGAGAAGGTGTTGCAGGCAATGCGGAAGTGCATCACAGCTCTGTATGCCTGTACTGAATGGCGTTTGTTGCATCCGATGGTTTATTAAGCATGGAGTTCTTTGGGGGGGAAGGGCCGAATGTTGTACATTCGTTTGTAAATCAAATAATTTGCCCCATAAATCAAGCCGCCTATGCACCTTATAACCAGGCACTATTTGGCCTGTTACCCTCCTATTCGATACTGCTTAACTCATCGAAAGTGCAGTTATTGCCTGGCATGGCAGCACACTCAACACATTGAGTTCAGGATGACTGTCAGTTGGGCGTGTTGGTAAAGGTTCATGATGAAACAAGTGCAAAAATACACACACTCAGAGAGGACACAGACAAGCGCTTACTAGCAACTGAAAATTTTATTTGGAAGCGAACACTAATAAATACATCACACGCATGTGTTTGTTTCCGGTTGTGGGCGCGTGCATAGTTTGTTATATCACGTTGTTAATGATGACAGGGGAAGTCGGGAATGACATACATGCGTGTGATGTATTTATTAGTGTTCGCTTCGAAATAAAATTTTCAGTTGCTAGTAAGCGCTTGTCTGTGTCCTCTCTGAGTGTGTGTATTTTTGTGCTTGTTTCATCATGAACATTGAGTTCCCTTTGCATGGCCTTTACAATCAACTCTGGTAGTGCCCAGACACAACACTGAAGCGCATTGCTTAGGCTTTATTGAAAGAAGAACATATGCTCCACCATAAGATCTGCTCCACCAAATGCGACGGCAATACCAGCCGTTCGCATTTTACTTTCTGATAATCGCCCGCCGCGGTCATCTAGAGGCTAAGGTACACAACTGCTGATCCGCAGGTCGCGGGATCGAATCCCGGCTGTGGCGGCTGCATTTTCGATGAAGGTGGAAATGCTGAGGCTCGTGTGCGCAGATCAGGGTGCACATGAAAGAACCCAAGGTGGTCGAAATTTCTGGAGCCCTCCACTACTGCGTCTCTCATGATCATATGGTGGTTTTGGGATGTTAAACCCCACATATCAATCAATCAATCAATCAAACAATCAACTTTTTGATCATCTGCAAACACAACAAAGTATGCAGTCAAACCAGAAGTATCCAAGAATAATCACCTGTAGGTGTAAACACGGACAGTATGGCAGTGTCTTCAAGGGTGAAAAGTTAAGGCCACAGATGCGTGGCATTGATTGGATAGTGAGAGCCCAACCCTCATGACAGGTGGCGGAAACTCCCTATACCTTCCATGTATTCGCTTTCGTTAGCAGCAGCCCCGCGTTTACCACTAGCGGTTGCCAGGCATCCTACCAGAAGTAAATCACGAGCAGAACATTTTTTTCATAACGTCACTGGTGAGGTGCCAAAATAGATGGAAAAGACGAAACATTGAGAGGAGGAGGTTTGCTGTGAAAACCCTGCTTTCCTACTTTGCATGCAAGCGGAATGCGCTCGTGCCTTTTAAGTCCGCTCGCCGCTTGGGCGATGCGAACATGCGTAAAATTTTGTTAATCTTTTTTTTTCGTGTTTTCTGAAGAATCAAAAGCTAACCTGAATGATTTCTCAGTAAGACGAAATTTTTATTCCACGTTTTCTATATATAAAAAACAGACACATACACGTCGGGTGAAACTGTCAATCTATAAAAGCAGCTTTAACTTACAACTGACATACAGACATAATGAGCAAACGTTAAACCCAGAATATCCGAACCAATGGGAAAATGATCAAGAATCGTGAGTAGGACACGTTGTATTTGACTCAATCACGTTTGTTATTACAGCACGCATAATTTTCTTACAGAACTTGAGAAACAAACGAGACTTAAGTTCAGAGGCACAGAGAGGCTTGAGGCGATCAGAAGTTTTTCAAGAGAGAACATCGCTTGAAACCGTGTTTTGGCAAGTTGACTAGTGCTCATCACGGTATAAGCGTTGCCTTGTCGTAGAAAAATTCCCTTGTCAAAACGTTGGCTCCCGTGACATTCCCTGTATTCATTTTTAGAAGCATTTAGTCCGTCACATGTATTTGAGTGACAGTATTGGAAGTATAGACTCACAAACTTTGAAATTGCAACAACAAGAATTTCATGAGCAAGAAGCAGCCTATAATTACTTGGCACCATTTGAACTACACGCCAAAAATAAAAGAAACACATCGCCGAGCCAACTTAAATTCAAGCCTTTCAATAAACGCATTTTCCTGACAGGAGCTTGGCTGCCGTCTTCACCAATTAGTCAAGCGATGCTGCACTTCTGTCAGTCCAGTCAGGCTTGCAGAGAACTGAGTTACTCATATGTACTCATGCAAGATCAATAGCTGCTCAAATAAAAATCCTCGCGTAAGCCCACCACAAAGTTGTGGAAAACATGTGTTGCCCGATTAAGTGATCTTCATCGAATGCATGGTTGATTTACTCAGGGTAGCTCATTGCCACTTCCGTTCTCTGCCCGCCACTACTTGCTTTCTTTATCTTTCTCGTAGTTGACGCGCCAACTGAGCGAGATAACTGTGCGATCCAACTGCTAATATCGCCGAGCGAGGGGTGAGAAGGACCAAAGGCAGGCGCTACGAACGCAAGTCAATCATCAATTATGCTTCACCTGATTAAAAGTTCATGAAATAAGAAAAGACATATAAACAAAAGAGAAGTTCTTTACCAGAGTATCAAATTTTTTTATTAGTAAAAAGTTGTGAAAGCCAATAAATGCAAACATTCACATTAACCTCTCTCTGTTCAACCAGATACCCTGTAACCGCTACGAGCGTGCATGTTCTTTGAAACCGAAACTAGCACTGAGTTTCCAGTGCCTGCTCACCGCAGCTGAAGTATATACACAATATGTGGCAGCTTTACTTGTCGCCAGTTTCTAGATTTGCAGCCCACAACCGAGAAACGGTAAAAGAAATGTCGATATGGTATCCACACTGCTCTGTTGCTCACATCAATGCAAAGCACAGTGTAACACAGGAAGTCCATAAATATGGTATTAAATTGTAATTATGTTTTCTTTTTCAGTTACTGTTTTTTAAAGCAATTATGAAGTTTTTCAATTATTATGAACAGCATTTTTTCACAATTAGGTTGTAAAAGCAGTCAGTCACTAGAATAGAATAGTCACTAGAATAGAATGGCTACGCATGATGAAATAATGTAACATATTAGTGCAAATGTGTGCTTGAAAACTTGCTTGGCTGAGATGCTGTGACGTACAATGCTGCGCTCTAAGTTTGATGCCTTGCAATAAATTAAAGCAGAGATCCTAAATGAAATAATCTTGGGGGTTTGTACAAAGTTATCATAGCCATTCCCTTTGATAAATCCTCCATGCAGTTAGTGAACCATTATGAGCGCTCTACTTACCGGAAACTTTCCTTTATGCATGCGCGAAGGTAGGCACAACTACTGATGTTGCCAGATTTCAGCTCGGAGTAGAGCTTTTCCTGCACATCTTGATTGGAGGCCAAGTGGTGTAGAAGAAAGCACAAGGCAATGCTAGTCTAGGTGGCACAAAGAAGAAAACAGAGTGTCAAAAAAGTCTTTCATAGCACCATAATGTCATACTAGTCAATGTTACTCCCTCAAGTTACAAGTACACCAGTGGAGCAGGCATGAAAGTGCACATTCAAGCATATCTATGCTACATGTGTTTTTTCAATTTTAAGCAGGAAAGACATAGTATGCGACTTACCGTAAAAACACCACCTACGATGAAATCCATAATTGTCAAGTGAATGTCCTTCGCGGAAAGCCCATCCAAATCGAGAAGCACTTGGAGAAGGCTCTTGTCGTTCTGATCGCGTGGTGCATGTTTGGCATACTGCTGCATGTAGTCCAGTGTTATTCTGCAAAAGCAACCGAGAGAGTGTAATACAAGGAACGGATAGCAAAGCAGTGACACCCACTTGTAGAGGACATCCTCGGCCTTTGTGTACCTCTGGTACGATGGTGTGGGCACGTACTTCCACACGGGAAGTCCATAGTACAGCTGCTGATAGGCAGAAAACAGTTGCCTGGCAACAGCTATCACCGTCTGTGCTTCGCCTTGTTCATGTCGCAATGGTTGTAGACAACCAAGTCGTGTATCCAGGCAAAGCCTAAATATTGCTGCAAAGAGATTCATAAAGAAGGCAGTCTGGCTGGCCAAGTGTACCAAATTAATTTACTACAATACGGACAATCTGTCTTTTGTAATGCATTGTAGCACCGTTGCACAGTTGCCATGAGTTGCCACAGTAGGAACGTGCAGGCGTGGCTGCACGCCCCTACTACGTTCCCTCTGCACACGAGACTCAAGGGCAACCAGGTTAACCCTTTTCCCGTGAATACGAGTAGCTCCCATATACAGTAGACTCTCAGTCAACAGAAATATGTTAAATGAAACTACTGCCTAAATCAAACAACTGCCTCTGCTCCGTTTGGTTTTGGGCTAGTATTCTGCACCAATGTTCATCTCTCAGTAAACAGAACACTGGTTAAATGAAACATATTTTCTCAGTCCTTTCACATAGTAAGAGTCTACTGCATGTCTGAAGTATGCCACTGCCGCCCTAAACCCACCATTTCCTTGCATTTTTTTATATGCTTCTTTTTGAGGTAGTAAATGACTGCTGTCGATATACAGTTGAGCCCACATATAACGGCCCCACTTAAAACGAACTTTTGCTTAAAACGAACAATATCCGCATGACCGTGAAAATATACATTGTTTCAATGGCACAAAATCGCACTTACAAGGAACGTCTCCGAGTGCCGCTGATCGGTTACAGCGAACGGAGTCAGCAGTCTGCCGACTTACTGGGAAACCAATTTCGACCAACGATCAGGCATCGGCGAGGTGCCCATACATTCTTATTGTTAAACGCTGACCCTGCCTCCGCGACCCTCTAGTTGTCGCTCTCCACAACCCATGGAGGAAGGAAAGCTGTTTCCTTACTCCATGCCCCGACTGCATTTTGTTATGCACCCCTCTGTTCTTTGTCCCCCGCTACTCTGAGCACCTCCCATTGCCAAACGAAGCCCGTGTTTTCACACTGCATCAATCTTTCAAAGATCGGTCGGCCGTCTACCCTGTTTTTGATCCCTGGTACTGTCGTTGGCGTACCCGGCCTGGAGTGACCAGACCATTTGCCAACATCGTCGGCCACCGACTGTATCCGACAGTCTGCATTTGGTGCATGCGTGTATGTTACCCCACCGACTCTGATAATTTGCGATTCGTTTCGTGTTTAGGACTTGTTCTCGCTCACTTCACACAGCATGCCTTCCGTGCGCGTGCGGAAGCACAAAAACGGCTGTTAATTTGCGCAGAATGAATCGCGAAATATCGAAGTTTGTGAGGCCACGCAAACCTGCCGATGCAACAAAACGATTTTTTATCCACGGCCGCCGATTCTTCTTACGAAGCCGCGCGCACCGATCCAGGCGGCCATGATTTGACTTCTGCGTGCGCAAGCACTCTTTCCAAGTTTTTCTACGTGCGAGTTTTGCGGACCTTTCAAGCAAGCTACCCAACCTGCCTCCTTCCCATGTGTTTTGGTTTTCAAGGTCGCCCATCTGCCGCATCCTCCCCTCTCTTTATAGAAACTCCTTGCCCTTCTCTCGCAAGTCTGCTCTCCTGTCTTGATCACAACCCCTTCACCCGTTTCCACCGCTCTGCGACGCCCACCACACTGGCTCTAATTAGTTTCGTTTTCTGACTGAAAACGGGCCCAGAGCTCTTTCACGCGTTCTGGCATGTCTGTCGCGTGTGCGCTTCTTGCTCGCTCTTGGTGTGCGTGTGTGGTCATGATGGCCGACGGGAGGACTATCACACTTTTTCCTGCCACTCATCAAAACGTCGAAAGTGTGACCGCTTGGCTTCAGCGTAATCCACGCGTTAGGTGCCGCGTTGCGGAGCGCTTGCTCATAGCTGTTGACCACCTGGTAGCAAATTTGCCGCTTCGGGCGTCCCGGTACTCAGCTGTGGAGATGGTTAATATTACGTGGGCGGCGGTGACAGCTACATGTGCGGGAAACTATTTTCGCGAGGCCGAATTCGTCGATGTCGGGCCCGAAGCCGAGCCTGAAGCTTCTGAACTGCGGCGGCGATTTGTGGCAGCGCATCGTCGACTCCGACCTGGGAGAGCGGGTGGGACATCTGTTGCGATGGTTTAATTATGGCCGATGATGATGCCGACACTGCGGAACCGTGCACGGATAGGGGCATTGTGAATGAAGTACGTGGCGAGAGCGATTTGGAGGAATCAGATTGCGAGAACGACGAAACTTTGGAGCCAGTGCCTCTTGCAGCTTATACCATGGGCCTCGGCGAACAAGCACCCTGCCGTTTTAAATGAACTCGAGACCGCCCTTATCACTTCTGCTCTTCGAAACACATGCATCACGGACTTTTTGGGGCAAAAAATGTTTGTGTTTTCAGTTGCAACTTTTTTTAAAAGCTGTGTTTCATGTACTACGAGCTTTGCGATACAGCGAACGGATGCAGCGTCCCGCTCATGTTTGTTATAAGCGGGCTCGACTGTATATGCGTCTACTTCTCACAGCAACCAGCAGCTACGCACGAAAGCACTTGAAGTCGGCAGTCACCAAGAATGAGCTTTTATTCAAACACATAGTATAGCCGACTCCCATTAGTACGGAGCTCACGGGAGCTGCAAAAAACTTCAAATTAAACGAACTTCCAATGAAGCAAAATGCACAACAAGCTGCGCTTTTACTGCTTCAAACCTGACAATTCTCTAAGAAAATAGTCCATCGTCCTCTCTTCCCGAACCTGGCTGTGGCTAGCGTGTTTTCCAAGCCCTGCACATCTCGTGTGCGTTGTGAGCGTTGTATTCAACAAAACGAAAAATGCAGTGCAAGAGCAAGGCCCACAGCAACGTCGGTAGTCCTTGGTGGCAATTCGTTCACTAACCAAGCTATCTGCACAATTTTTTTCTGTTCGTTAGTGGACCACATGTATCAACGTTGCTGTTTGCGGCAACAAATTTTTTAAAATGAACGTTGCTAAGAATAGCCCTGAAACTACCGTGGTCGAGTTTATCTGTTCGCACTTGTTGAAATTAGACAGTGAGTTAGGCTCAACGCCATACTTTCGTGCGATGTCTTGCTTGGCGGTGTCGGTAGGGGCCAGTAGCTGCCATTATCAAATGTTGTCACCACAACACTCATAATCTGCTGTGGACACATTTGCGCAATCAACTCACACTGTGTTGGCGGGCTAGTTGGTTTATCATGCTATGTTTGAACAGTGCAACTAGACGCGGACGAAGCGGAACACGCAAATACAATCACAGCACTGTGTGTGTGTTTGAGTGCTATTTTCTGCAAGTGTCCAGTCGCGCTGTTCCAACTTTCTCAACCCAGCACGCGGCTGAAGAACTGCGCACATTACAATGAAAAACCTTGTGAGCGGATGTGATCAATGCGATGCCAAGGCATTGACTGAATAAGATGGCGACCTCATAAACCTTGGTGCCGCGGGCAATGGCGATGGCGACAAGAGCGCAGTTCAAGGAGGATGGCTGTCTTGGCACAGGAAAAATTCCCAATTTTATTGAAAAATTACGATCGCCTTGAGGCTCTCGGCTGAAAAGCTTCTAATTAACCAAGATTACAGGATTTTAACTTCAAATTATCGAGCATTTTTCTGATATGCCTGCATGCAATTTTGACGGGACCACTTGTTAACTCCTAATTAACAAGAAATTCAAAATAAGTGACTTCAAATCATTGGTAGTCGACTGCACACCATTGGCATCATAAACCCACCATTTTCCCGCATTTCTTTATATGCTTCTTAATGGGGTAGTTAATGACTGAATACAGCCGACTGCTCTCTACGAAATAGGCGTGCTCACTTTTCACAGAAACCAGCAGTCATGCACGAAAGCACTTGAAAACAGCAGTCACCATTGATGAGCTAGCCTCGATGAGGTAAAAGAAAATAAAAATAAGAAGAGAGAGTGGTGCAAAGGTTACCATGTGCGAGCCTTCTTTCACCTGGTTTTTTATACTGGCTGCAATGAGTACGAGCAGTGACCCACAGCGAACCAGTTTGTCATCAGCCGGCTTAAAGCCCCTGGAGCTTTTTCTACCCGTACAAACAGCCAGCTCAAGCGTTTCAGCGAAGTAGGAATACCTACGAAAGTGCAGCTTGTACAACATGGTGCAAAGCAAAGCAGAAAATAAATGTTCCAAGCAGAAGAATACATGCTCAATGTAATGCAGAGACATGCCAGTGCGGATTTTTGAGGAGGATGCCTTTTAGAATAAAAGGTGTATATCACATCATGCATGCCGTGACTTTCAAAGCCTCCATCTTGGCTGGTCATTGCTTTTGCCCTGCAGGGTGAGCAAACTTTCTATTTTATTTCTGGAGTGTAATTGACATTACAACGTGCAGAAAAGTTAAGTTTTATAGGCCAAATTTCAACATACATTAGCTTAACAGCCCTGCCATTGCTATCTACATACTACTTGGTCGTATAAAAGTGTCAAGGTTAAGAAGAATAGAAAAAATCAGGACGCTGTAAACGGAGAAGACAGCGAGTTCATGCTCACGTGCATTTTCATGTACGCATATATCGATCAAGTTGTGCACCATACCATGTGGCACTTGCCTGCTACTTCGCCCAACCTAGGATTGTCAATTTCATACAGTGCACCTTTAGGGGCCTCAGCATCACGCAAGTGTTGGCATTGCACTAAATTTTGGATGGCAGTGACATTTGTAGCTTGTTCCATGATGGAGATGGTGTAGCGCAACCAATGACCGAAACAACCTCATGGACTGCAAATGTCTGCCATGTCTTGGCCCTCGGCTACTAGGGACTACACATTACACAGTTCAGCATCACAAAAGGCGGATCACTATAGATGTGGAAAAGGTAGAGATCAAGTTACTTTGCAGTGCAATGCAGATTTGGCTAAAACCCACTCATATATTTTGAATTTTGCCATTCTCATGTCAGAAAAAAGAAGGTGTATGTGCAATACTAAGTCTTACAAAGCAATTACATCAAGCTTCTAAATGCAATTGTAGAAGCATAGTAAAAAAAAATGAAAACAATACCTATAATTATAAGCATTTGCACCAGAAAATAATATTAATAATAAACAGCATCAAAACAGCTTTTGAATTAGATATTTGAGTTAGATACAAAGCACATGAAAAATAAAGTACAGATGTCTTTATAGTTTTGACCATTGAGAATTCATACAAAACAGCACTGATCTCACAAATTTGAAGGTTTTGGCTGCACTCTAGAACTGTTGGATTTCGTAAATGTGTAATGAAATGAGAAAGGACTTCTCATCCTGCACACCACATACCCAAAACACTTGTTGCATTACTACGTTATATCGCACTGCATGCAACTTAAGAATGACAACTATGCAAGATTCTGTGGCAACATATAAACATCATTAATCAAGAAGTTACTGGTCGCAGAGATATATTTATTATGACACAGGCATGTCTGTTCCTTTGCAATGGGTTAGAGTGGAGATGGTGAAGTGAAAAGACATGATTATGAAAATGCTGCAAGACAAAGTTGTTTAAAAGTTGAACCTCCAGAGCGTTTTTTGAAAGTGGTTTTTCATAAATATGCTATGACAGTGAGGTACCTGTCGTCTTTGCACGCAAACTCTACAATAACACCGAAATACCTTGATACAGTTAAAGTTGCTTTAACACAACTAATTACCAGACTAATCATCCCCATGGTGGGTCAGTGGTCACAGCACTTGACTGCTGGCCCGAAAGATGCTTATCCAACCTCGGCAATAACGATCACATTTCGATGGAGGCGTACTGCTGGAAGTCCGCGTATTGTGCAAATTCAGGGAAGGTTAAAGAAACCTAAATGGTGTCTCACATAGCCCGAGATTCTTAGAATATTCGACCCCACAAATCAACTTTAACAAACCAACTGAAAAACGACTTGCTAACATTTTAATTATCAGCTTAAAGGCAGTTTGTATGAAAAAAATGTAGCGCATCACAGCACGACCTATTTTCTTTATTGAAAATTGCCCACATTTTGATACATTCATTATCAATTTGAGGCCCCATAATAGAAACCAGGCATGCTGGAGACATGGCTGCTTTGTTATGTCAAACTTAGTGCGATAAAAAATAGGTTTATCACAGCATGACCTCACAAGAAAAAGAATTGGTGCATGCTTGGACTTGACCATCAAGAGTTGAACACGACATTTTGCATCCCATCAGCTTGCCATGCTCCACTTTTCCGTGGACACCTTAACTGCACTGCAGGCAAAACAATGTCCATGCGTGTTAACATAACCCTTACATCTTACATGATGTGTATGAACCCTTTCAAAGACGTACATGTACAAGCTGTCTCGAGATAAAACACGGAAAGTATGGCACCACTACACAGCTGTTTGAAATGCGCAGTGTTCAACTGCTTCGTCGGCAATAGCGACATGCGGAAAGATGGCGGAGAAATTGTGTTAGAAAAACCTTATACATGAAGTGTCCTCTGGCGGGAAGAGTACCAGAATCTTGGAAGAACACCAAGATAACCTTAATCCACAAGAAAGGAGACGTCAAGAACTTGAAAAATCACAGGCCGATCAGCTTACTGCCCATCTTCCACACACTATTTACAAAAATATTAGCTAACAGAATTGAGGCGACATTAATGTTCAATCAACCAAAGGAGCAAGCATGATTTTGTACAGGCTACTCCACAATAGACCTTATTTACACTATCACTAAGGTGATAGAGAAGTGCGCGGAATACAACCAACCCCTATTTGTAGCCTTCATAGATTATTAGAAGGCATTTGATTCAGTCTAGATATCAGATATAAACATACTGGAAGAAATCTACAGCAGATCCACAGTCACCATAGTCCTCTAAAGCATTGGTTCTCAAATGGGGGTCCGTAAAGCCATTTATATGATACGGGAAGCTATTTTTATGATTGGCGAAACCCTCACCCACAATTTTTTTTAAGCGTGACTGTGCCACGTATTGATGAACTGACCAAAATGAAGTAATGTGGCACGTTTGCTTAATGTTTTTGGTAGTAATAAAAGGTAGGCTTGTGCGAATATTCGAATAAATAGTACAGTATTTGAACGAACAGTAGAGTATTCAAATTCGCTATGATTCGAATTTAAATTATTGAAAATTTCAAAGTATTTGCAATGAACGAATAGGTGAATATTGATCCGTATGTAACCGCTTGTAAAGATAGTATTACTGCAGTGTCTGAGTGCTAAGCCGTGAAAACACCCATCCAGAAGAAATCTTCTTCGCCGGGAAGCCCCCCTGCAAATTTAAAGGGGCCCTGCAACACTTTTTGGGCATAGTCAGTAAACGCTCCGGATCGATAGTCGAGGCTTCCGAGAACACGCTAGCCAAATATTATAGCGCAGCAGATGTCCTGCGATTCACAGTAATTTTCAAAGCCAGCTGAAAATTGCTTTCTTCCCTTGGCAAATGACACCACAAGCTCAAAAATCACTCGTCACAGCTATTGCATCAGCTATTGGCTGATTTTAACATGGCGCGTCGGTCGTCACTGGAGCCTCAGCAGGAGGCTGTGACGTGTCCACACGTGCACGCGCAATCACACTGAAAAGCCGCGTATTGTAATTTAAAAAAAAGGTGCTCAGGGTCACGAGGTGCGTGTGATGTATTTTCTTTCGCCGTGCCATTCCTTTCTGCTTAACTACCAGCTATTTCATCGGGACGAGTAGAGAGAGTCAAATTGCAGCATGCGACTAATTTTCGAAACTCTGCTGCTCGTACTGGACTGATTGTAAAAATTTTGGGGCAGTAAATTTTCGAGGCAACAAGCTTCTTTAGTGGCTCCATGGCTCCTTGAAAAAATGTTGCAAGGCCCCTTTAACTGAACATGTTACCCTCAAATCAATTCATCATTTCATTAAGCTTAGAAGCTTGTTATGACAGCTTATATGCTCTAAGTATAATAAAACTTAAAATGTTATTTAGTTTACATGTTATTGCTCGCATCCTACCAAAACTCATATCCCTCTACTACTTAAAGTTGTTTCGACTTCGTGTGAATGAAAAAAAAAAAAAGACATTAGCATAAAGGCCTTATTTCAATATAAAGATATATTGTGCTCGTTTGCTAGATCATGATAAATATGCGCATTTTTCATTGTATGTCATATATACTATTCAAATTCGATTCAAAATTGTTTGACGAAAATCACTACTTGCTTCGAATTTGCTTTGAACCAAAAATTTACTATTCATGCAAGCCTAATAAAAGGCCCCTGTTTCACGCTCCAGTTGTGTTAATTTACCTACGTACCACCTCCCCCACTTCCTGTCCCCTTCCCTGCAAGGGGTCTCCCATCACTTCTACCAATCCAGAAGGGGTCCCCGACACATCCATGACTGAGAACCACTGCTCTAAAGAAAGCAACAAAATACCAATAAAGAAGGGCATAAGGCAGGGAAGCACTATCTCTCCACTGCTATTCAATGCACGTTTACAAGACATTTTCAGGGCTTTTGAATGGAAGAGTTATGCATAAGAATTAATGAACAGTATATTTGTAAACTGCGATTCGCTGATGAGATAGCCTTGATTTGTAACTCAGAGGCCGAATTACAGCTCATGATAACTGAATTGGACATGGAAAGCAGAAAAGTAGGTCTGAAAATTAATGTGCATAAAACTAAAGTAATCTGCAACAGTCTTGGCAGAAAAGAGAGCTTTGCAATAGGTGGAGCTGGAAGTTGTAAAGGAATATGTCTACTTAGCACAGGTAGTAACCACCGAGCCAAACCATGAGAGTGAAATAACTAGGAGAATAAGAATGGGGTAGATCATATTCGGCAAGCATTCTCAAATCATGAAAGGTAATCTACCGCTAACCCTCAAGAGGAAGGTAAATAACAACTACATCTTGCCAGTATTTACCTATGGAGCAGAAACCTGGAGGCTTACAAAGAGGGTTGAGCTTAAATTGAGGATGACCCAGTGAGCGAAGGAAAGGAAGATGATAGGTGTAACTTTAAAAGACAAGAAGAGAGCAGAGTGGGTCAGTGAACAAACCAGGGTTCAGGATATCATAGTTATAATCAGGAAGAAATGAACATGGGCCGGGCACACTGCACGTAGGCAGGATAACCGCTGGTCATTAAGGGTAACTGACTGGATTCCCAGAGAAAGCAAATGCCCGAAGGGGAGACAGAAAGTTAGGTGGGTCAATGAGATTAAATAGTTTGCAGGTATAATATGGCAAGATGACGGATCTCAAAAGAGATGGTGGCGCTGCGATCGCCGAAAGGAGCGGACGTGCTTCATCGGCTCCGATTTTTTCAAATAATATCGCAGTGATTTTAACTGAGTTCACCGAAAATTTTTCACTAATGAGTCCGTGAAGTCGAGCGGAATAAACGAATACTTGATTTTGAGGTGGGCCATCATATTTTCAGAAGTTCTTGAACTCTGTCTTACGATCGAGCCGCAGCCACGCTGGACCCAAGCGTGAACGCCTAACGCTAAGCCTAGCCGGCGCAAGAGCAGAGCGGCGCCGATGGACGCAGTGCCACTTGTGCGGACTCTTTCCAATGCAACGGCACAAGCCGACGAATGCGACTTAAGAATGTATGTGCAAGTAACGGGGGAAGACATTTGCGCCAACGAAATTACCGAAGACGCCGGATGGAAGACTGCCGGAATGCGGCGTTCGAGAGCCCGGCAACGCGGGGTGGAGTTGTCAAGCGACATCGACGTAAGCACCAACAAGCTCGGCATTGGCCAGCAAGGTACTAAGCCAAAGAATACCAAAGGAAGAGTTATCAAGGCGGGACGCATGCCCATACTACCGAAAGAAGATATCAAGATTGTGGTGCGACCACAAGTGGCCTTGACATCGTCAAGGTCGGCGCCCCAATAGTCACCGTGGCAATTTTTGCGGCTGCCAGTATGACGGAAGAAGGAAGCGCAAAGGACACGGTCTGTCCGAATGCCCGCAAGAACATCCTCATCGTCAGCACTCCGAAACGAGTAAACGCCGACCAATACGCCAGAATACGGCAGATATCCATCCAAGGGAAACTCCACGAAGTCAACGCGTATGAAACGGCGCCTGACAATACAACCAAGGGAGTGATTCGAGGCATTCCCCTTAAGGATGGACCCCGAGTGCCGAACCAGAGCATCGTAAACCCAAGAAACCCGTTGACATTGGCGGCCAAACGCATAGGCAATACATCCAGGGTTGTCATCGTGTTCGACGGACTAAGAGTGCCCAAGTTCGTCACGTATGGCGCAATGCTCATTCCTTGCACTTTGTTTCGCAAAAAAATAGACATCTGTTACCAATGCGGCCGCCTCGACCATCGTATGGACGTTTGACCGAATCCTGCCAACCGCATCTGCTGGGGCTGCGGCCTCCACAACCCCGACCGACAACACCAGTGCTCACCCAGGTGTAACCTGTGTGGTCGTGCCCATATGACCGCCGACAAAGACTGCCGAGGAAAGTACAAGACTCCGTACGTGATACGCAGACCCCGATGGGAGCACCGATCAGCTAATAACCAATGGACGCAGCAAGACTACCTGCTCACATAGACGGCTGCATCGAAATCAAGGTCGCAATTGCGTAGCCAGTCCCCGTCTCGCAGCAAGACAAGGCTCACACGATCACCGAGAGGTTCCAGGTCCACGACGCCAGCTCCAGTAGACAAGGTGAGCTGGGCGGACAAAGTCCGGGGCACCGCACGGGAGGGGATCGGTAAAGCACCTACAGCTCTAGAGCAAACAAATTTGATCAATACTGCCATTATAGATGAACTAAGAAAAGAGAACGCGGTAATGCGCGAGCTAGTCCAAAAGCTAACCCAAGAGGTGCAAGAACTCAGACGCAAGCGTGCCGTGTCAGCACAAAACAAACATACCGAAAACCACCCGGTGGAGGCGAGCGTTCCAAATGTGGACGCTTCAGACTCAGATTCAGACGCAGGTTCTCCAGCTTCGAAAAAATGGGCGATTCAACCAGAAATACACGAAGAAGGTTCCGAGAGCCATTTACGAGCTGAAATTATAGAATCAAGAAAACGCCACCATGCAAAGCTCCTTTGAGACGCTACACGCAACTGTCCTCGGACTCTCGAATAGGACCACTAAACTCGAGGGAAGCATGCAGCTGACAATGAATCATCCAGTGTTCACGCAACACGGACATGTAACGGCGCGCAGCGAAGCGGGACCGAGCACCCTTCCAGGGCAGCCGGGTAACTTAAACCCGCATCATGGCTAACGCTGCTCAAGGGATGGTCATATGGCAGTGGAATTGTCGTGGCTTCACTGCAAAAAAGGCAGTTCTACAGCAACACATTAGGCACTCAACACGAAAACCAGATGTTATATTTGTAGGGGGTGATTTCAATGCGGTAGACACGGCATGGGGTTACGGATACAGCACGGTCAAGGGAAGGCAACTAGGCCAAGACGCGCAAGAGCTCAACTTCACTCTAATAACGGATTCGGAGCACCCGACAAGAATAGGCAACTCCGCCACCAGGGACACGACTCTGGACTTGACCTTCGTAAGAAATGCCGGGGCGGCAGCCACCACCTGGAAAAACACATCTGCTGACCTGGGTAGTGACCATATGATTATCGAAATTCACGTTCCAACGTCGGACAAAGCGCAGAACAGTAAACGCAGATTTGAATAGACTGATTGGGACGATTTCAGAAAGAAGCGAGGGCAACAAGAATCTACAGAAGATAAAAACACAGACATTGAAGCGTGGTCCCGCTCACTGGTAGCGGACACCAAAGCTTCAACCAGGAAAATTGAAACGGCAATCGAAGCGGACAAGATGGACAGCCGCCTGGCGCATCTCATTGAGGCGAAGAACTCTATCTTAGCAAGATGGAAGGAACAGAGGCTCAATCGGAGACTTAGAAAGAAAATAGCGGAGATTAACCGCAACATCGAGGAACACTGCTGCATTCTCAACCGCCAGCAATGGAAGGAGTAGTGTAATTCAATGGACAGGCAACTACACAATGGCAAAGCGTGGCACCTGCTCAAGTACCTCCTGGGCGAAACGAAGACCAAGTCACACCAGAGGGACTGCCTTGCCCGTCTGTTACACAAGGAGATCGAAAAACATGGTAAAGATTCAGTGGCTGCCAGATTACGAGCGAAGTACTTACCACACACTTCATCTGTGCCGCACCGCCCGTACGAGGGGGACGCGAACGAAAAACTAGATAAGGACTTCAGCGTAGAAGAGATCAGGACGGCGCTGCACAGTCTCAACAGCAGATCGGCGCCGGGTCTAGATAAAGTGTCGAATCGTGCTCTAAAAAATCTTGACGAACGATCCGTGCAACGGTTGACGGAATACATGAACGACTGCTGGCAGCGGGGTTGCTTGCCAGAACAGTGGAAAACTGCAAGAGTTCTCCTCATCCCAAAACCCGGTAAAGCGCCGAGCCTCGACAATCTTCGCTCCATATCGCTGACGTCGTGTGTAGGTAAGGCTATGGAGCACGCTCTACTTAACCGCTGGGAAGCCTATCTAGAGCAAAAAGGGGCCTATCCATCATAGATCATCGGATTCCACCCACAGTTATCCACACAAGATGCAATGCTACAGTTGAAACATCACGTGCTCGATAACAACACGAAAGGGACCAGAGCAATTCTTGGCCTCGACCTCGAGAGCGTGTTTGATAAAATCGACCAGTCGGCGATACTGCACCAAATATCTCGACAAAACTTCGGTCTACGTGCGTACAACTACATAAAAGATTTCTTGATGGATAAGCGAACCGTTCTGGTGGCAGGAGACCTACAACTAGAAGAGCAAATGTTGGGAAGCACTGGCACACCACAAGGATCGGTAATCTCGCCTATACTGTTTAGCCTAGTCATGATTGGACTCGCTTAAAAACTGCAAGCAATTGAAGACGTCCGGCACTCAATCTACAACAACGACATTACTATCTGGGTGCATCGAGGCAGCGATGGCCACATCGAAATGGTGTTACAACTAGCAATCGACACAGTAGAGGAATATCTCGATGGAACAGGACTACGACGCTCACCAAAAAAGGCCGAACTCCTGCTCTACCGCCCCACACACAGAGGTAGGCCACTCGGGCCTAGAAAAATGGCAGCGAGGACCAGACAAGAATACGAAGAGATCAGGCTACGCACGAGTAACGGAGCAACAATCCCGATAGTAAAAAGAATAAGGGTCCTTGGCATGATAATTGAGGTGAATGGCGCTAAAGAAGAAACGATCACTTAACTAAAGCACAAGACTACAAACGCCATGAGAATTCTCAAGAGGGTCACTAGCAGAAGTAGCGGAATGAGAGAGGATAGTCTCACACGGCTTATACACTCTTTCGTCATGTGTCATATTGCGCACATTGCGGCATTTCACAACTGGTACAACGCAGAAGAAGCCAAGATCAACGTCCTTATCCGCAGAGTGTACAAGGTGGCACTGGGTCTACCCGAGTCCACCTGCTGCTTCAACTTAGACTTCACAACACGTTGAGCAAAATAGCCGAGGCGCAGCGCACTTCACAACTGGAAAGACTATCGGGCACAACAGCGGGACGCCAGATCATGGAAAGTCTCGGCATCCGTTACTACACCGAACAAATCCAGAAAGTCGCTGTGCCAGACGCGATCCGACAAACGATAAGGGTTGAGCCAATTCCACGCAACGTTCACCCGGAACACAACCCGGGCAGAAGAGGGGCCAGGGCAAGAGCTCTTTTGCGCACTTACGCCGACAAAATGAGAACGCGGTTCGTTGACGCCGCTCAATACACAGACCGCTCGCAATTTTCAATCATGTTCGTCGATTGGAAAGGCGAAACGATAATATCGGCAAGTATTCCATGTGACCACACAAAAGAAGCGGAGGAAGTAACGGTGGCGCTCGCGCTTACGGATCCGTCATGCACTACTGTCCTCTGTGATTCAAGACAAGCAGTAAGAAACTTTGCCAAAGGATGGATCTTGCAACGAGCGGCCAAAGTCCTGCCCAAAGAACATTTTATCAAGAGACAAAGCTTCAAACCAGACTGCTGTGGTTACCGGCTCACATGAAAGAAGTATCGGAGACACACCGCAACCTAAACGAGACGGCACACGCCAAGGTGCGCGAGCTTGTGAGTCGCGCCGGCGACCGTTCTCTATGGGGAAACACCAAAGACCGTTTACGACTTATGATGAAATTACCAAGGCTTTCCACCTGGCCCACCGAACCTTTCCTCCACCCAGCGAGAAGCTGAACAGGATGCAGGCGGTGTCTTTACGACAGGTGCAGACACACACGTATCCCAACCCATCGCTGTTTAACAGACTATACCCCAATATATATCCGACGAATATATGCAAGATATGCCATAGTGAGGTTGCCACATTAAATCACATGCTCTAGGACTGTGCTAGAAATCCGCAAGGTGCTAAATCCGGAACCCTTTCGTCGCGGTTTGGCCGCTGCCCTGTGCAGCCCCAGCCTCGGTGACCAACTCTGGGCCGTCCAGCAGGCCCGCGAGGCGGCGGTCAGGCAAGGTCTTGACGTCCCCACACGGGAGACCTAAGGTCCAGTCGGCGAAAGCTCTGCCGGACTTCCAATAAAGTTCTTACCAACCCCAATAACATGGCAACGAAAAGCACAAGATCGGGTTGATTGGCAGATCATGGCAGATGCCTTTGCTCTGCAGTGGGCATAGTCAGGCTGACGATAATGATGATGAACACTTGGAATATGTACATGCCTAAGGCATAATCCCATAAACATAAAAAGAATGAAACACTGAGTATAAATACATAGGGCGAAATTACTTATCAATGGGGTGCCACACTGCTGCGAATGTGCCATGGTCCCAAGTAATCAAAAACTGTATGGGGCGCGATAACAAAATTTTATACTTGGCCCAGATGTGGCAAGATGTTCTGGGCAAGCAAATTTATTTGAATTGAGTGTTTGATACAAGAGAGTTGCTGATTGTGCAGCAGATACTCACATTCCAGAGCGAGCCTAGACAAGGCATCCTGAACACAGTCTACTTCCAGAGTGTCGGGGCCTCTCAACCATCGCACGTACTCTGCGAAGTCATTACAGATTTCCTCTTGCCATGTCGCCAACTCAGCTATGTTCTTCATCTCAAGCAGCACTGGTGCAAGTGCCATGCGTAGCCGATGCCACTCTTGGCCATGCCTAGAAAGGTTGTAGAGAAACAAACAAATTATCATTGTGCAATTTTGCTCAACTGCCGCACACAAGTGATGCCGTCAACATCTCAAGCAGCACCGGTGCAAGTGCCATGCGTAGTTGGTGCCACTCTTGGCCATGCCTAGAAAGGTTGTAGAGGAACAACCAAATTAACATTCTGCAATTTTGCTCAACTGCAGCACACAAGTGATGCCATCAGAGTACACCTAGAAAGCTGCTTAAATGAGTCCCACCGTAATAGTGAGCCTATCTCGGGGCACTGCATTTTTTTTTTAAGTGCTGTTTTTTCTTCATGATTGCGAAGCCCAAGTTCCATCTCGGATGTTCGGGCACACCACAAAATGCCTTTCTCGGCGACGTGAGGTCACCCTCACAAGCTTCCGCTGTTCCCTGGTTGAATTATTATCTTCAGAAAACTAGCTTTGCATTAGCTAAACTATGTGCAGTTTGCAATGAACCGGAAACAATAGATCACTTCATTCTCAAATGACACCGTTGTGCACTACTCCGCCAAATGTTTCGTAAAAGGCCGGATGGCATGCTGGGAGTAGCATTTAAATACACAAACTTCTTATCATTTAGAGCCGGTCAGTTCGATACGGGCTGCTGTGCTGTTCTGTCCGCATTACATAAATTCATCCAAGCAACCGGGAGGATACGTTGTTAGTGGTGCCACCTCATGGATACAATTCTTTTTCCCTCTTCTTTTTTCTATCTTTTATCACTAACTTCTCAAATCCTCTTGCTTTTTCCACTTTTTTTTATGTACGTTATGTCTCTTACTCTTCTGATTTATCGCCCCCTCTCTCTCTTCAAGTAGCATTGTATTTAATTTTCCTTATAAAATACAATGTGACCAATCCCCGTGGGTATTAGTCAAGATCTTTTAGATGACAAAATAAAACAAAACACAAACATAGAATTCTCGGTCTATGGCTCCGGTGTATATTACGCAACATTATTTATGGTGTTCAAATCCACTGGTGATCCCCCTCTCGAGACAACTAGTTTGGATGGCATCACTGGAGCAGCTGCGCAAGAACCGAGGCGTTGTCAGGACTAGCTTCACACGAACTATCATGCTCCTGATGAACGAACTGCAGGCCATCGATCCCAATGCCTGTCAGGTCGACTCTCACATTACCAACCTCACCCAGAAGAACATGGAGCTCGTCAACCTCAACAAAGAGATCCTCGATGCAACTGATGATGACGCTTATAAGGAAGAGCTTGAGGCCGCAGAGTAGTAAAACAGAAGGGCGTCTTACACCGTGTCCCAAGCACGGTTCTTCCTCTGAGAGGCAGCAAACAAGGCGACGGTAGCAAGTTCTGCATGGTCGGAGGCTACAGAATGCCAACGCCGGTGGTACCATCATCTCAGCACAGAGCGAGGTTAGCGGCTCGTCACCTCGAGTAGCCAATATGACAGCCAGTCAAGGAACCATGCAACGACATGACACAGTGGTCCTGCCGAAGCGAGATTCCAACATTTTCTGGCGCACTTCAAGATTGGCAGTCCTTCTGAGACCATTTCACTGCCATAATTTACCTGAACGAAGACCTTTTACAGATCGAAAAGTTTAAGTACCTGCAGTTATATTTGAGTGATGAAGCCAAAAGAGCAATTGAAGGCATTCGACTAGCAGAAGGCTATTACAGTATCGCGATCAAGACCTTGACGGAGTGATCTGGTCGATGCGACTTGCTCATCAATGAGCACATTGACCACCTGCTCCCCTCAGCACAGTCAAGTTTTCCATAAGGTGCAGTTTCGAGTCTCTGCATTGACCAGCTTAGGCGTCTCACCTAACCAGTATGACGTCCTCAACCGTGTGTTAATGAAGTTTCTGCTTGACGACCTCACGATGGTCTCCCGCCAGAAGGTGAAATAAGTGCCGCAGGATACATCAGAAAGAATGTCATGTAAAGACCCAAGCCCTAGACCAAGAAATTATTCCACCCAACCTCCTCTCATTGTCTCCTTCCTCTTGTTGCTACCTGTTCGCACTAACGTGTTGTCACATGTTCGAGTGGGCAATGTATTCATGGTTACCCGAATGATCCCCCGAAGCTTTCATCACTTCATGGATGTGCTGTGTTTTCTATCCTAACTTGGCCACAAAAAAAAACCGCTGAATCTGAGAATATAAGGCAAAAATGTTGAAATGTGAACAAATGGAACACATTCTACATAAAATGTGTGCCAATTTGACTCTCATACGGATGGCTTCTGCTGTGCATGCACAGGGGCTTTGTTGGAGCCAAGCTGGTGTCTGTAGGTATACACTCATGGCATTCCTTCAAACAAACGTTTGAGTGAGAGCCGGCACTCACGTTGCAATTATGTTTGGCCTTTGTCCTCATCTGTTCAGCATTTTAATAATGAAATACCACCCACCCACCCATGTTTTTCTTTCCACTCAGCACGAAAATCCTTGTTGCCGACATCCTCTGCACACCATCAGTTGCAGACACATTGTTGACTAATGGCCAGTAAACAAACATGTGTAATCACTTGCTATCAGACACATCAAAGACATATTGGACTTGAAAGCATCGCATTAAATGTGAAAGGTCACAAGAAGATTGCCAGGAACCTCAATGAACATCTAGTTATTTATCCTGCTACAAGCTGGTATAAGTACATATGTTGACATATCTGCTGTGAATACAATAAATAAAGCTTTCATTAATACTCACAAAGACTAAAATACAAAATATGCTTCTTGCTACTGACTAATCTGCATAGAACAATTCAATTTCCTTGGTGGTTGGGACAAACAGTTGGTCTATACTCAAGAAAACCAACATATTTTAGTCTGAATGAAAAAGCCAACTCACGCATTAGAAAGCCCAACACTGTTGTACTTTTCAGGGTGATCGTTGCGGTACTTGCAGACAAACTCATTTGGCGGTCGATCCGGCCAGCGCCCCTGGTTTTGAAATATGACCTGGAAGTCGTCTGGGTTGAAAGAGTGAACCACTGGCTTTTGCCACTGGTACTCTTCTTTCATGAGGTCACCATACCGATAGTACTTATCAGTGCTGGCTTCATGAAGTTGGTAGAGATTGTATCGCCCTGCACCATGATTTTGATAAAATTTGTTTTTTCTTTTACTGTGGCACCCATCACGTGCAATAGATGATATCAATAAACCATGCACACATATCAGGATTAGTGGCACCTTAATATGCAAAGCAAATCTGATAGAAGAAACAGGGCATTCATGCAGAGAATCTGCAGCTACCTCCTTACTGCCATTATGTGATTCGCCTAGTCAAGAAAACAAAATTGAACGTTGAAGCCGAGTGATTTATGACAAAATTGTACCTTGCTGGGCAAACCATTTAAAGAGAACACTAATAGGAAACAATCAATGTCCTTTCAAACATTTCTTTTTGTTAGTGAAGGTGAGAGAATTAGTTTTTAATTTTCATCAGTGTGGCATTTCTTTCTCAAGTCTCATCTGCTGCTCTCTTAAACAATGCTAGCTGCCAAAATCCATTGCAGTGCAATCAACTGATACATTATCACCACTGCTTTTTCGCTATCTGTTTTCTCACTCTGTAGGACAGAGGCCAGTGGCTATACAGCCTCATTACATCAGCAGTGATGGCACCCCCTTTTTTTGGAAATAAACCTCTCTGTTTTTGTGTTTTCTATCCGCTCCTGTAATAGCCAATCAACCAGGGGCGTAGCCAGGGAGTGGCACGCTGGGCACGTGCCCTTCCCCCCCTCCCCGGAAATTTTTTTAGCCATAGCATAGAGAGCAAGAAATGGCCACTCGTAAGAGGGCACCCCTCCCAAAATCAAGGTGGTGACCCTACCCCCAGAAAAAAATTTCTGGCTACATGCCTGCAATCAACAGCTGAGATTATAAAATTATTCATTAGCCTGACAGCATACGAAGCCATCATATTGCCTTCTAATCCAACCATCACAAAACATGTGCCATGTCAGCGTGGCTTCAAACATGTAAAAGGACTCGTCATATCATCACAGCATGTTGTGGTTGTCTCACAGTGTCCCTGGCATGCGCTGTGGCTTTAATGTAGAAAGCTTGGTTCATTCAGCACTCAGACAAGAGGGGAGAGTGTGTCCCCCTGCACTGTTGCGCAGCCCAACATCACAGCTGCCATAGTACAGACGAAACGCAAGCACACTGGGAACGTCACTACCATTTGCACGATTTGCAATGTGCTGAATCTCATTACTTACGTCCAAAGGCTCGCTCCTACATGCTGAAGAGAGCATTTAAAAGGTGCTGAAATTAAATGTTTGGGGACAAATATTCAGCACCATTTGACAGCCATTTCTCACAGTAAATATTTTTGGGGGACTGGTGAATGGTGATTTATAGAGTAGTTGAAATACTTTTTTGCTTTAATGTCCCTGCTAGTAGTTATTGCTTGCAAGAGCATAAAAACCAAGTACAAAGAGATTGTGAAGGCTTTGTAGCATAGCTCTGCACCCTTACCAACAATGCTAAATGATATAAAAACTAGGACAGAGCTTGAAAAGCTCACTAGGAGATGTTTAAGGGTTTCAACCAAACCCGGAAATTTTTGTTTTATTTATTTCATCATCATTTCCAGCCTGTCTATATCTACTGCATGATCTCCCGGTGATCTCCAATTTGCCCCATCTTGTGCCAACTTCTTCAATTCGTCGCTACCTTACTACACTATATTTCCCATCCCTTCATTCTGTTGCTCTTACTCTCTGCCTCATGTAAAGAGCCGTTTTTTCGCTTGGTGTCAACCATAGAGCCTCCTAAATGAACAAGAGGGAGCTGCGATCGTTCAGCGACCATGGGGATTATGGGTAATACATGGATTTGCCTTCATGCTTGCAGGTTTCGAACGCTGTTGTGGCTTCGTTTATTGCAGAGCTTCGGTTTTGTTTCGAATAAAAGAACAAACCGTTTTGAACTAAATTCAAGTTGGTGAGCAGGTGGTAGGCCACCTTCAAAAGTAGAATTTTTTTCGTGAGATCGTTTTTTTTTTTTTTGCACACCTGAACATTTAGATATACATAGTTACAAAAATTATCCTCCTATCATCACTAATTTGCGAGTTACCGCTAGATTTCTATATCCCATGCTCGTATACCGAAACGAAAACCACAATGTGTTGGTTACGAAAGTAAGTGTTTTTCGTCTATATTAATATTATTTAAAATACTTCATGAATTTTATGTTGACCGTTACATAATAAAATGCCAATATATACAAGTTTGTGCTTCTAATAGTTTTTAAATCTCTAAAAGCAGCCACAAGGGGGATGCAAGATGCTTGTGGAATGTTTGTTGTTTAGATTGGCCGAGCTACGTCAGGCATTGTTCTGCATTTTTTCCACGTGTCAACACTGCAACCTGTGTGTTCTTAGGCCACCTGGACCATATTCAGATCAGCATGGCTAAGTGCAGAACTCGGAAGACAAGGAAGCACAAGTTTGGTGGAAATCGCTACACAATGACGAGGCTGCCTCCTGACACGGGCGCAGGTGTTTCGGCGACCGCGAGCAAGCTTGCGGACATTTTGAAAACGTACGAGACTCAGCTGGAGAATTGTTCGCTCGAAGGGAAGAAGCTTGTGTGACATTCTTTCTTTGGTTTTTTTCATCACTGACATGCCTTGGATGCATGAACGCAACGGTGAAGCTCGACGAACACTCTCACCAAAGGATATGCTCAACCTGTGCGGTCATGTGCTGACTGTGGGCTCGAGCGTCCATTTGATATGTCTCGAAAGATGGGACGTGCTAATGAAAATAATGTTCATCTCGTTTACGCAATGCGCCAGTTATAAAAAGGGTACGTAGGTGCGGAAACGTTTGCCAAAGTCATGAACATGCCCACTTCTCCACGTCACTCCGCCTACGACAAATTATCGTCTCAGCTTTCTGCAGCAGCAGGAGAAGTGTCGTCGAAATCTATGGCCGATGCTGCTGTGTAACTTTGTCGTGTTGTGGGCAGTGCAGAGTGTGGTGTTTCAGGTGATTGCACATGGCACAAGCGTGGCCATTCATCTTTGAACAGATGTGTGTCTGTGATTTCTGATGACATGGGAAAAATCCTTGATGTTGAAGCCCGTTGTAGCTCTTGCAAGTCTAGTAAAACTAGAAGGGAGCTGAGGCCAGAAAGTGCTTCTAATCAGGAATAGAACGCAAACCACACTTCCGGTCAAGCAAACCATAAAGGAAGTGCTTGCAGTAGGGAGACGGTTGGTCTGTACCGAATATTTGAGAGGTCGCAGCCAAAAAGAGGCTTGAAGTACCTGAAATTATACGGTGATGGTGATTCCAAGAGCTATGCGGCTGTGAAAGACATGTATGGAAAGGACAGTGTCCAGAAACTGGAATGCACTGGGCATGTGCAGAAACGTGTTGGCTGCTGCCTCAGAAAACTGAAAGGAGTGCATGGTCTCTGGAGTGCATGGTCTGCTGCCTCAGAAAGGAGTGCATGGTCTTGGGGATAAGGGAAAGCTCATTGATGCCCTCAGTGACCGCCTGCAAAGCTACTATGGCATTGCCATAAGCGCTAATCTTGACAACCTTTCTGAAATGAAGCAAGCTACCTTTACCAGTTTTTTTTCATTACAGCTCTACCAACAAGCATTCGAGACATGGTCGTGCCCACTTCGACCGATCAGCTTGTGTGGGTACAGAAGGGTCAAAGCACTCGGCCAAGGAAAGTATGTGCATAAAGGAGTACTTTCGAATGATGTGCTCAACAAAGTTAAAACTGTGTACAGCGATTTGTACTGATATGGCAGTGGGCTCCCAAAGAGGTCTACGTGAGCTTGTCTACAGTAATGTTTGCTCGCATGATACTGTGGCACACTTTAATAATGGCAGTGTTAGCACCCACACATCCTGAGGCAAGCTGGCATAGAACCAGGGTACCACACGACGAAAGCTTGCATTGCCAGGGATCACAAGCGCATGCAGAATGCCAAACGCAAGTCAGCGGATGGGACAAAACAGGCCAGAAAGAAAGAGCAGCTACATGAAGAAAAGGTGACCATAATGCTATTCAAGAAGGACGCACCCATAAATCTGGTGCATTTTAGGGCTCTGTGCAAAGTTTCTGACACTTTGTGCCCGCTCTGAAATCTTTGTTAATGTTTTCCTCAAAATAAGAGTTTGCTCCGAATTATGTGACTCCAACTTTCATAACTTTTTTCTCAAGGCATGCTTTGAACTGAAATTTTGACAATGTTTCAGTCCTTTATATATCTCTGCAGTGAACTAGGATAAAAAAAAAATTGATTGGTTAGTTTTGAATTCACAGCTGATTTTGCAAACAAATTCAGTTTAAATTGGCCCTTTTTCTCCATTTTTTGGAGTTTTTTAACATAACTTCCTTGATATTTACTGAATATTATTTATCCTAGTTCACTGAATAGCTCCAACCATTGGTTACCGAAATGCCAAAGCTTTACTGAATTCAGGCAGCCGTTAGTCACTTATCACGGCTGGTGTAACTATCACTCTTCATTAAATTTTTTACAAAGATGGCCTCCCAAAAAATAAATAGTCAATATTTTACACCTTAAATGACTAGGCAAGGTAAATGAATGAGACAGGCTTATTCCGAAAAAGCAGTTATTTTATTCCCGGCTCTTTCGGTCAAAATTTTTTTTTTGGGGTGGCCTACCACCTTAAGGTAGTGAAGCATAACTGATGAACTATTGCTGATTGTTGTTTCGTGAAAAGGCAGCTTCAAGCCACAGGAAGCCAAATGGAGCGTAAAGTACGAACATCAGGCAAATTCATGACATCATCCTCAGCCTGACTACGTTCACTGCAGGACAAAGGCCTCTCCCATGTTCCGCCAGTTAACCCGGTCCTGTGCTTGCTGCTGCCAATTTATACCCGCAAACTTCTTAAACTCATCTGCCCACCTAACTTTCTGTCTCCCTCTAAACCACTTGCCTTCTCTGGGAATCCAGCCAGTTACCCTTAACGACCAGCAGTTATCCTGTCTACGCACTACATGCAAGGCCCATATCCATTTCCTCTTCTTGATTTTAACTTTGATATCCTTAACCCCCGTTTGTTCCCTAATCCACTCTGCTCTCTTCTTGTCTCGTAAGGTTACACCTACCATTTTTCTTTCCATTGCTCGCTGCATCGTCCTCAATTTAAGCTGAGCCCTCTTTGTAAGTCCCTAGGCTTCTGCTCCGTTGCTAAGTACCGGCAAGATACAGCTGTTATATACCTTCCTCTTGAGGGATAGTGGCAATCTACCAGTCATAATTTGAGAGTGCTTGCCAAATGTGCTCCACCCCATTCTTATTCTTCTAGTTACTTCAACCTTGTGGTTCGGCTCCGCAGTTATTACCTGCCCTAAGTAGACATAGTCTTTTACAACTTGAAGTGCACTATTACCTATCTCGAAGCGCAAATTCATTACTACCCATCAGTCTCATGCTCGCTAAACTCCATGCACTGCAGCTTCCACAGACACTAGTGCCAGAGTTCCCTCTATAGTATTTATAGGAATTCTATGATGTCAACTAAGATACCTGCTAACCCTGCTGTGCCTACATTAACACTGTACATTACAGTGAATGTAGTGTCGTCCTCAGCTTTTTTTTATAGCTGCTTTGTTATCCTTCAAGTCTCAGCCAAATATTTTGGAACTGTCAGTGAGCATCGTTTTTATACTGTTTGCTTTAATGACAGTGGCAGATTTCCCCAAATTTTATGGGATTGCATGCTAAATGTGCTCCAGCCCATTCTTAATCTGACTTTAATTGTTAATTTTTTTTCATTAGACTTTCCTGTTGGCACTTGTCCTACATATATGTATTCTTGTATACACTCATAGCACATATGGTTTCCAATTGTGAGCTCTTTCGCTTCTTCCAGGCTACTTGGCATTATCTTTGCCGTTATGTGTATCTTTAGGCCTCCTTTAACACTTTTTTTTTTCTTTTTGGTACCGTAAAGCACCACATCATCTGAAAACCATAGCTTGCTGAAATGTTATCTGTTAATTTTGATTCCAGCTTCTTTCCTTAGAATAAGAATGCATCTTTAGAAGAAGTTTAAATACTTCTGCATTGAACAACTGGGCACGTAGCATCTCCCTGTGTGACTCTTTCTTTTTAGTGTAAAATGTGTACTTTATATAACTTTTTTTTTCGTGGAGAAGTAAGACAGCTGTGGAGTCCTTGTAGATGTCGGTTAAGGACTACTGGTGTAATTTTCAGGTACTACTTGTTGGCTTTTGGCTGGTGCTTTTAATACTTCTACATAGTCGAATGCTTCTAAACAAAGGGGTTAGTTGTGTTGAGCAGTTTTCTACACCTGATTAATCTCTCCATTGTAAGGTGGCCTTTTGAGAAACCGGCTGGTTGTGTTTCATGTTAGAAATGAAATTACGTTTGTAAATCCGAAAGTAAGACGATGTGCTTGTCAACACACGTATCCGCGCACGACTAGCGCAAAGGAAAAGGGAGAGCACGTCATAACCTACCCCATCTCGAGTACTGCCAGCTCGTTCCGATGAAAGGCAGCGACGGCTTGGGGCCCGGGATGCGGTGGAAGGCGGCCGCCGCCGCTCCCAGCGACACGGCGTCCGAGCCGACGCTCCGGGCTAGCGCCCGCGCGGCTCGCTTCATCTCCGTGGTGCCATGCGCCGCCAAGCGCACACCCGGACTGGGTTTTGTTTCTCGCGCCCAACCAACACTACTACGGTGACATGGAAGCCGAGAAGGCGGCGACGAGCAGCGCACTTCCTAGTAAACACAGCGCGGCCGCTTCTCCTGGCGGCGGCCGTTGTTCGCGGGCTGCTTTGTGTTCCTTTATCGGGGGAGCCGTATCGTGCGCTTTTCATTCTCGCGTCATCGGCGGCCGGTGTACTGCCCGCCACTCGACTGCCCCAAGGCCAAAGGTCACTGAACAGTCGCCGTTGTCGTAGCTGCGCGCACCAAGTTCGTGCCTCGCGCGTAGTGGGTAGCCCCACCACATCGCTTGCGAATGTGCTGCGGCTCGAGTGCTCTGCTGAGGTGCGAAAATATTGCGCCGCTCTTGCGCAGCGGCAGACACATGCTGCACGGTGTTCTGTCAGAGAACACCTGTTCTGTTTCAACGCAACCGCCACGGGGAACACCTATGCCACAGTGGTCGGTCAACAAACGCAGGCAGTATCAATTGCGCCGAAGAATATGGTATCACATGCTTTCGAAGCGTGCCATTTGAAGGAATATATAAGTGCGCGCAAAGTACAGAAATGTTCTTCAAATGAGAAAAACAAAAGAAGAAAGACGGGACGCTAAAACATTTAGAGAACACCGACCACTTTACATATTTACACATTTAATTCCGCTAAGAAGCGATTGTCGACAGTGTAATGCACGATGAATTGAGTAAAACACTGTAATACATTTCTGACATTGCACTGAAATGGCGCTCTTCGGCCATCAATTGGCCCTTGCGCCATAAAACACTACACATCATCATCATCATCACATTTCTGACATTTTTGTATATCAAGAAACTAATTATTCTGTGTTGCATTTGCTAACAACATAAAGTATATATGGCCACCGCGGTGCAGCGCGCATTTTGACAAAAATCCCCGTGTGCCTGTTTCATGTCAATGTCCATGCTATTAAAAAACATTTTAATTTCATTTGTAAGATCTGGCGCCAGGTTACAAATGAGACGAGCGGTAAACTTGTTGGCGCTCTTGCAGTCTGCTCAGAGAACAGGCACTGTATGCAGCCTATTTGCCCTCAACTTCGAGGCCCTCAAGGTTACCTTCGAAGCTTGGGTCCTTATCTGCAGAAATATCTTTTCGGCCATAGAGAAACAATAGTTTGGTGGTACACCTTATCGGAGGTTCGCTTATCTCACATGACACAATTTATAGTGTCACCAGAACAGGCGCTATACGATACAGTATTGCGAAGTTTTACCTTGGATCCTCCTATGCCAATGGAAAAATTACACTCTTAAGCGCGGAGCATTTAGGGGCCCTGGATGTCCTATACCGTGATTTCATGTCGCTTGACGTCAAGGTGTAAGTTCGGGCTTTTTTAGACTACGACGACACAGACGTGCGCAAACTTCCAACTGAATTTATTATCGAAATGGTCGAGGCATATATAAGTATGGCAACGAAGGAGGTTAAACTTTTTGATGACAACCTAAAACACCTATGTCACAGATGATGCGCGCTGTCGCACTGCGGCCAGTGGTAGTGTATAAGTGTTCTGTGCGGCGGCGCACCTGTGTAACCATCTTGTTCTGTGTCGTCCGTATACATAGATAGAAATAAGGAACCAATTGTGTACAGGATTGATAACATTAATTTTGGTTCAGAAGAATCTTCTCCCCATTTGATAGGTGCAAAGAACACCTATAACCTCCTTGAGAACACCTACATGTCCCACGTTGAGAAAGGTCCAGCCTTACCGCCACATCGTGGACCTTCTGGACAGCCCGGAGTTAGTCAAACTAAAGCCCCTCCACGCTTTTCCGCCAGCGGCAGTAGAGGCGATGGAGGAGCTTTAGGTCAAACCAGTTGTGGCTCTTGAGAAAGGAATGAAATTCTTCCTCCATGGTCCGGGTGGGGCTGCTAAGGGGCGCACCCAGAGCATGCATGTGCTGTGCCTAAAATCACTAATTACCCCACAGCCGGTACACAGAGGTATATGCTTAGAATATACTTATATTCTAGGCACTATAATAGAGCAGAGACCTCCGTGTACTTGCTGAACGGAGAGTTTTGGATATGACTTCGTCTGCGGCCTGGCTAGTACACTGTAGCCTGGGCCTTCCGAGATTTCGATGTGGCAAGGGGAAAGCCCAGCGACTCATCCGGTAGCTAGCGATCTCATTGAAAGTAGAAAATGTCTCTGAAGTAGGGTGGGTTGGCGTCCGAAAAGGCTGGTCCAAGACCGTCACCGGTGTTACCCGGCACACCGCGGCGTCCCAGTGCCCAACTCAGCCGGCAAATTCATAGAGTTTCCTAAAACTAGCCCACTTCGACGCCCTCGTGTTGTTGTTGTTTTCCTATTGTTAGTGGCGCATACCCACTCTGGGGGATTGGCCAAGAATCGAGTGGTTTCAACATTTACTTTTCATATTTGGAATGATGGAGGTTTAACAGAAAGATTACCGATAGCCTAGGAAAGTGTGGTGCTAAATGTAATGCATACAAATATTTACATAAACGAATTTATTCTTAGAATAGAGCAATAATCTGATTTTATATGTATTTAATTATGTGGACGTGTTAGGATAATGAAACTGGTTAATTAGTCAACCTATTAGTTTCATCAATATAGTCCTGGACGGCCGCGCATACTGTCGCATTAGAGAAACCAGAAATGGAAACTCCAAAAGACAAAATGACAGGCAGAGATAAGTCCATACCAATACCACGTAAAGGTATTTCTAATAGTGTTTTTTGTAATGTGTTAAACCGCCTGCAGGTCAAAAAGAAATGGTCTATTGTTTCCAGTTCCTCACAGAACGCACACAGTGGCGAAGTTGCCTGAGCAGACCTGTGTTTATAGAAGTTTAGATTTGGTACTCGGCAACGCAGCCTTGTGATAGCTACTTCTTGTTTTCGAGTGCAGCAAAAGTCTCTTCGCCAGGGATATAATAAATGGTGATAACGTGTTTGTTAGTGCTGAACCTTTAAAGACTTGCATAAGCGTACGTCTGCGGAATCGAGCAGCACTCACATAAGCGGATGATGGACAGAGTGGTAGAATTGGTTGGCTGATTGACGACTTAGCCAAGGAATCGGCTATTTCATTTAGAAACAAACCTTTATGTCCAGGCACCCAAACTAATCGTACTTTTCTCAAATGCACAGGTACTAGTGCACGGAACGCCTTTGTTACATGATTATCAGCACCAACAGAAAGTGCCGCACAGAGAGATAGGGAATCTGTTATTATGACAGCTGATGTAATTGCTGTATCTAAATTGCGTAAGGCGAGCACTACTGCCAGAAACTCAGCCACAAAAACAGGTATAAAATCGGGTAGTCGGACGGAATAAATCCAATTTAAAATCGGACTGAAAATACCAACCCCTGACTTTTCGTCGTATTGAGATGCGTCTGTAGCAATAATAACGTTCGTTGTAATACGGCGCAGGTGATCTTGTAGTAAACCATCCAAAATATTATGGGGAAGTAATTTGGCATTATTAGGAAAAATGTCGTCGAATCGAAATTCCACCGGGGCTAAATTATCACGACTCGGCATGATGTCGCATATACGTACGTTTAGAGGCTCCAGTAAATTTTGCCCTCGTGCACCTGGAACAATGCAATGACGTGATGAGCACCTTACCCTCAAATGCCCTAGCAACCTCCTCACAGACAGCCCCAGTCAAAAATGCTCTAAGGGCCTTCAGTCCGTATCTGTCTGTCCGACTGAAGGAGCGCCAACGCAATGGCCAGCTGCTCTGCCTTGGAGGCCCATGATACCCTATTAGACTATCCACAACGTTTGCAACAAAGTGCCTGGAGTCACCCGTAGTGGGCAGCGTCTACAACACATGAATCAGCCTCGTGCGCATATGTGCGTAACGCAGGAGCGCGAGCTGTAGTCCTACCAGTAATGAAAATTAGATGCATGTTCCTCGGAATATGGCAGACCGTTATAGCCTGCCGTACATTATCAGACAGCTGAACGCTAATATCTTTCAAAGTCGTCAGATTGATCCCAATCTTAACAGGCAAGGAGATACCCTTCCCGCCACCATAGAGAGTCGGGCAATTTGTGCGGTCTGCTGAGCTTATCACTTCTACGTGTTGTTGACGCCGAGGCTTGCTATGTTCTCCATGCTTGTGCGGACAGGGAGCCCTATGACTCTCTAAATAGTTTTCCTGATGAGCGTGCGTGTTCAGCATTATTGTTAACTTCGTGCTTTTGCATTCTGTGCATGGAAACAACATAATTCACAGGGCCCTCGAAACTCTTGCGATAAGTCTGATTACTCTTGCACAGCATGTTTATCATATAGTGCGCCCGTGCTACCATTAGCTTGATACTATAGCGCCCGGAGAGAATTAACGAACCCTGGGTATCTCCCACCCGATCGATGACAGCGTTCATACCCTAATATCTATCTCCTCGAAAAGCCTCCCCTCAAGTTCTCAGACAACAGATCGACATCTTATGCTCATCCTCAAAAGGCACAAACATCCTCGTCCGCTTGACAGCGTCCTGAAAATGTTTCCAGAACATCGTTTACGGGATATTATCCTTAAAATGTTCTCGTGCGGACGTGTTTAGGACAGTAACCCGCTTGGCTGTTTATGAATAGAAATTACAGGATTTGTGCAATGAACACCACCCATTTGACTGCAGATTTAATATAAAAAATACATCTAGGGATATCGCAAAAGCATGATTGCCGACGCACACGTTTTGCCTCATTTCGAATGAATACACATGACTTTGGTACGCAATGAATGATTGGTTATTCAGACTGTTTAAAACGCATTAGTTCGGGGAACAATAACCCTCGCGAAGTTAAAACTCGTCGACATATATTGAAATTTCTCTCATTTCTGACCGCTGGAAACACTACCACTGGGGGTTCGGACACACACACACACACACACACAAAAGTGGACCTCTAGTGGCTGTAGCCATAGAAAACTCTATGGCTGTAGCAGTCTACACACGCGTCTTCCACTTCATTTCTGCTTCTGCGCTTCAGTGGTGGCATGCGGAGAGGCTGCACGTGGAAAGGCGCACCCGATCATGAACATTACCGCACCGGAGGGTAGCCCCTATGTTGGGTCTCCCTGGCTTGTACGCCGGGAGGCAAGCCGCGTCAAACTGGTTGGTGTTCTGTGGCCGCGTCTGTTTAGCGTCTGTCGCCGAGCGGCGGCCCCCTGCCAGGGTGGTGGTGGTAGTGGTTCATGTGGAAAAGGAAAAAGGCACCTAATTTCTGTCTGCCTACAGGCGACACGGCGCAGTGCCTGCCAGGGTATGGCCCTTTGCCCGAAACAAAACCTCCCTCCTCACACAACCCTGAGAGGGGGGGGGGAGGACATGTCAGGACAGTCGTATGGTTGATGAGTTATGTGAGACTCTGAGAAAAGTTAAAGCGCCGGCGCCGCGTTTCCTTCCTATCTGACAACGGCATGAACATTGGTGAGTTTCATATAGTTTCTAGAGAGCGTTGCAGTAGTCGTTTTGTGTATTCGCGATGGCAGAAAGCAACTATTCCGCGGTGAACGAAAATGCCACGTCGATGCGTGTGTTCAGCCGTGAATGCAAACAATGACCTCGCAGTCTCAGCCGGCGTGTATACTCTCAAAGTCCGACAAAGTCCACAAAAATGTAATGTTCTCTGCTCGGCACAGCATATACTGGTTGCGTCCTATTTCAAGGTTAAGCAACTCTGCACAATGAACAGATAGCTAGCATGAACGACGGCGACGCTATGCATGCACTCTGGGTAGGCAGCCTTTTTTTTGGGGGGGGGGGGGGGGGCGGCCGGGCAGTGCAGCAGCAGCGCAGTCGTGTTTCCAAGCGTTGGCATAGCTTGCAAGCGTGATCGAGTGCGAGCGCGATGTCAGTCTCACCAGAAGACTACACCGCAGCGCTACGCCAGAAAGACCTCGAGTGGTACGAAAAAGACACGAGAATCCGCTCCGAGTGGACCCATTCACGCTTCGTGTAGGCGACTGTGTAAGTGGAGTTTTGGGCACGCATCGACAGCTCCGATAATCATGAATTTCTCGTTCCGAGAACTAGTTTGAAAACCCGGGAGCAGGTCCAGAAAGGCCCTCGAGGGTCACAACTTTTTGAAGAGTGGCCGAGTGTGGGAGCCATGAGTGAAGAAAGTCGCCGCCGACACCACGGTCATCGTCACTCAAGTAAGACGTGTTTAAAAAATTGAGAAAGCTCTTCTCGTGCACGTGCGTCGTACTCCACGTAGAATAACAGCGCAGTGGGGTGTGAGCAAACTTCTCTGTTCCCGGCCATGCATGTGCAGTGCGCGGCAAGGATCTCGCCATCACTCTTGCCCATGAACAAGACGTCGAAGGGGCCTTGTGAACACACTGAGAATTTATAAGGACCAGAAACAAACTTTAGCATCTATGGCAAAATCAAGTAATTTAACACCTCTTACTTTAGTGACGACGATCATGGTGTCGGCGGCGACTTTCTTTACTCACGGCTCCCACAACCAGCCACTCTTCAAAAAGTTGTGACCCTCGAGACCCTTTCTGGACTTCATCTGCTCCCGGGTTTTCAAACTCACCCTCGGAACGAGAAATTCATAAATATCGGAACTGTCAACGCATGGCCACAAGTGCACGTCACTTGTGGCCCCGCACGAAGCGTGAATGGGTCCACTCGGAGCAAACTCTCGTCTCTTCTTCCTACGGCTCGAGGTCTTTCTGGCACAGCGCTGCAATGTAGTCTTCCGGTGAGGCTGACATTGTGCTCAACATTTCTTGGAGTTAAATTTGCGTCGCGCTCGCACTCGGTCACGCTTGCTAGCTACGCCAACGCTCGCAAACACGACTGCGTTAATTGTTGCACTCCCCGGCCTCCTCTGACAAAAAAATGGCTGCCTACCCAGTAGCGTCGGCGCCGTTTATGTAAGCTCCCCATTGTCCCGTGGCGATCAGCGTGTTGCAGATCTAGTAAGTGGTCCGATCAGCGGTGGCTCGCGCGGTGACGACATTAACTGGTCGCCACCAGCCTTTTCGTTGCAGCATGATCGGCGCCAACTCCGCAGTGATGTGCAGATTGTGACTGGCCGTCTAAGTTGAGGCATCGTGTCCCACCACCAGTGTGCTTCATTTCTGCACACATTACAAGCGTGAGAAGTAGAATCGTAGTGCTCGCACGCCGCGGTCACGACACGGCTGTAAGTTTGACGGAGCCACTCTTGCTTCTTCTCACTACCGTCATCTGCTAGGATGCAAATCCCATATGCAGGTAGGACCCTTACCGTCAAAGAGCTAACAGGAGGGAAGTTTTGCCATTTGGGACTGCGGCAAACTACTGCAATCGTGAGCAATATGAGTTCGAACGCGCAAGTGCGTGGCCAAGAGCCTTAAAACACAGATAACGTGATTACAGTGTTCTAGAAGAAAAGATATTCTAGTTCACTGTAACGTGATACGAGGATGGCACTGCCGAAACTGCAAGGAAAAGGAGGGCGCTCTTCCGCTGACTGCACTCCCACATCACGGTACCCGCATTATCGTTGCTGTGAAACGGAAGTTTATCGCGTGCCTTCAGCCGCTAGCAATGATAATACGAAAATGAAAAATTCACCCAAAACATGGATGCCTATTAAAATGCTCAGCGAACACTATCTAGATGTAATAAAAGCACGCGTCCTGTGCATCGCGGCTGGCTACGTCACAGCCGATGTTTTTGTAGCTTCATAGCCTGCTAGGTTAACTGGTCGTGGCTGTGCGCGTTAATGTGAATTCATTTGACCGACAGCAGCCCCTAGCAGCTCACACGCTATAAGTTACGTTTTGCAGCAACGATATCGAGGAGGGAGTGTCAACAGCTGGCGTAAGCACGCCGCCCTTTCCACTTTGTTTCCGACAGCGGCCGCTGCAAATCAGTCGATGTAGCGTTCTCGACCAAGCGTCCGAGGGCAATCTTCGGTCGCATCGGAAAAATAAAACCCGAGAACCTGTTATTGCGATTTTTTTAGCATTTTAGTAGCGCTTTCTTAAAGAAATAAGTGACTGCGTCAGTTACTGTGAAGCTGAACAGCATGGTTTATGATGCATTTGCCAAAACTTTTTTCCTATATATCGGAAGCCACACAGGCTATTTCATATCTCAAATTTTGCCGTACGTGTTTGTTTTCCGACTTTCTGAAACACTGCCCACGCCGATCATAAGAGTGGCTCCATGCTGTGCTTGCGAAATATTTATGGTATATTCAAATATATTGCCCTCACAAAAGTATTTAGATTTCATTTAGGATCGGTGGAAGTACAATCTCACTATTCTGGCGAATTAGGACTACAGAGTGCCTCGTTCCCCTCATCATTTCAAGGATTTATTGTTGGTTTTGATGGCCGGGCATCAAAATAAAGTATTGTTTTTGTGCTTGCTTCAGCGAGTGGCGCAGCCACGTCATGCATGGTACGTGGCTGCGCATGACCTATAAATAAATGTGCATGGTCTATAAAGGAGATGGGGGACAAAGCTGACATAAACAACTATCGTCCTATAACAGTGAGATCAGTAGTTTACAGGCTGGTGAAGCAGATTATAAAGAAAAGACTGCAGGCATGAATAGAGGATGAGGGCCGGGTGCTGGGGGAACTGCAGAATGGGTTTCGAAAACAAAGAAGGTTGGGAGACAAGCTGTTCTGATTGACGCAGTGCATCGAAATAGCAGAAAAGGAACACAGGTCCCTGTGGCTAGCATATTTGGATATCAGGGAGCGTACGATAGCGTGGCTCAAAAGCACTTGTGGAGAATACTGGAGACACTAGGTGTGGAAGCTGGAATTTCTAATCTTTTAAAGGATATCTATAAAAGTAACAGGTAGTTAAAAATGGGGAAAAACAGGTATCCGAGCCTACAGAGATGAAACAGGGGCTTAGGCACGGGTGTCCTCTGCCTTGTTATTCATGATGTACCTAAAAGGATCAGAAATCAAATTAGAAGGGAATGGACTGGGCTTCGGTCTCTCTTTTGTCGAATAAGGAAAACTCAGGGAGCGGGCACTACCAGCATTGATGCACGCAGATGAGATAGTGCTAATGGCCGACAACAAGGAAGATTTGTAGAGATTGTTGGACATCTGCGGTAATAAGGGAGATAGGTTAGATTTCAGATCCAGTAAGGAAAAATCAGCAGTCATGATTTTTAATGATAATGAAGGTAGTGAGCTTGGGATACAGGAGTTCACACTAGAGATAACAGATAAATACAAATATCTGGGCGTATGGATAAGCAATGGGACCGAGTACCTAAGGGAACACCAAATATACGTAACGACTAAAGGTAACGGTAATGCATCGGTAATAAAAAATAGGGCACTGTGGAATTACAACAGGTATGATATGTTGTGAGAGGAATTTGGAAAGGGGTTATGGTTCCTTGTTTGACGTTCACAATTCGGTCTTTTGTATGAGATCAGAGGGTCAGGCAAGATTAGAAATTAAGCAACGTGAAATAGGTAGGCTTGATTTAGAAGTTCACGGGAATGCACCAAATCAAGGAGTACAAGGCGATATGGGATAGTCATCATTAGAGGGCAGGGAAGCTATAGCAGCAAGATAAAATTTGAGGAGCGATTGAGGGAAATGGGGGAGGAGCATTGGGCTAGGAAGGTTTTCAGCTATTTGTACACGAGGAATGTCGACACAAAACGGAGGAAGCAAACCAGAAAATTTACGCGTAAATACTTGGAGAACAGCAGGGGGCCAAAACAAGAACTCTCGGTTAAGAAGAAGACGAAGGAAACGGAGACCGACATGTGATGTGGAGATTAGGCATGATTAAGAAGTCCGCACTAGAGATCTATCGAACTAATGTTCGTTAAAGGGATGATGGCGCAGAGTTTTTCAAAGCAGTGGGGTCCAGGGACAGGGATATGGTGGAGCAGACATTAAGCGGGTAGAAATAACTAGAAGGAGGTTATCTGATTGCTGGCTACAGTCAAGGCACGAGTGAAAATAAGCTCTGCACTGCAAAGTGCCAGTGCTTAACGTCACCATTAAAAAAAGATAAATTTAGTTTTTGTACACTAAGTACTACGGCTATAGGAGCGGTATCCGCCACCCAATCTATAGGGTCCAGCCATATCAATCCATCCAACCATCCATCCGTGTTTGTATACTATTATTACACAAAGGTGCTCTAACGTTATCTTCTCATAAAAGTAAAATGCAAAATGCAGCAATTCAGCATACAACCTATCCCAGTGGGTAGCGTAGTCCTGTTGTCCTAATGGGTAATCAATTCGGTACGCAAACTGTCCCGAAAATGTCCTAATGGGGCGCACAGTTAATTGGTATGCAAAATGTCCTGGTGGCCCAATTTGAGTATGTTTCAGTCCCCCATAAATCCTGAAATAGTGCCAGAAATGCTCTAAAGATTCTAAAGTGCCAGAAATGCTCTAAAGTGCCAAAAATGCTCTAAAGATTCGGCACGCTTTCTAAAGATTCACAAAAGGACCAAATTGTGAATCTTTAGAAAGCGTGCCGAGGCTGGACGAGGATCATTCTCAGACTCCACCTGGACTAGTTGAGGATGTTCTCGGGCATAGGCGTATCAGCCGGGGGGCGGGGGGGGGGGGGCAAGGAGGGCGCGAGTCTTCCCTCCCCCACTTTCGACAGTGCACGGTCACCCTTGGCTGCACGCTGGGGAAACCAACAAGGCGAAGTTTTCTCTTACAATAGTAATAACCCAATTATGTTCTTAGGGTAGAATGAAAATGTTACTAGGCAATGATACAATTGCCGACATTTCCGCTGTGATGATTTTTCTTGTAGGTGAATTCTTTGCGGTGCGGGTCGCCTATGCGACGTTTCCGCGTCTTGCGCTGTAGTATTGCAGAGCAAGCAAGCGCTGAACAGAGGCCCTACAATATTACATCACCTGTTCATGCTTTTATTTTGCTGTGACTTATTGATGCAGTTACGGATTGGAACAAGCAAACTTTTTATAGACCGATCAAATCATTTGCGGCTTCCGGAAAATAATGTTCTTCGAAAAGGGTATATTTATTATCACCGCTGCTCTGCTACAAACCGATGAGTGTGACGAATCGTTTTTGATGTTTAACTTTTTCTGCACTGAAACGCGAGAAATTGTTTTCGCTTTAGTCTCTGATAAACCGGGTCAGCCTTGCTTTAACTTGGAAGATGGAGCTATATTTTTTCTTCCTACATGCTTGACAATGTTTTGTAAAGGGCTTCATCTTATATTTCAGGATGATGGCGCAGAGTTCTTCAAAGCACTGGGGTTTACGGGCAGGGAGGGCAAAATAGACATTAAGCGGGAAGAATGAACTAGAAGGAGGTTATCTGATTGGTAGCTAAAGTCAAGGCAAGAGTAAAAATAAGCCCTTCACTGCAAAGTAACAGTCCTCAACTTCACTATTTACAAAAAAAAGATAAATCAAGCTTTTGGTTCACTAATTATTACGGCTAGGTAGCGTTAGTCACTGCCCGATCTAAAGGGTACAGCCATATATGCCATCCATCCATCCATGCGCGCGCAATCACACTAAAAGAAAAAAGCCGCGCATTTGAAGAAAAAAAAAAGTGCTCAAGGTCGGACGGATTCATAAAATTTTTGCGGCGTTAAATTCGTGAGGCAATAGCTCTTCCAGTGAATTCGTTCCATCGTTACTTAAAGAAACCCCACGTAACTGTTGCAGCGAGTCAGCACGTGGCTTTACTATGCGGCTAATGCGGCGCTAGAGAGGACACATGAATGAATGGATAGATTAACATGCCTGTATCCTTTACATCGGGAGGCGTCTAACGCCACCGAGCCATTATACTTATATTGCAAACAAAAACTATAGATTTATCTTTTTTTAGATAGCGAAATTAAGGACTGGCAAGTACTTTGCAGTGAAGGATTCTATTTTCACTCGTGCCTTGATTTTAGCCACCAATCAGATAACCTCCTTCTAGTTATTTCTACTCGCTTAAAGTTTATTCTGCCCTCCATGTCCCTAAACCACAGTGCTTTTAAAAACTGCGCCACCCTCCTGGACTATAGGGTGCAGCCCTTTACCGAACATTATGAAGTGTTCGGCCACGGAGTTTCTCCGTGTGTTCGGCAGTTTCTTCTTCCTCTCCACACGCACTACATACCGTGTCCACCCCTTCGTATTTGGCCCGATAAGTCTTGGTTCGCAATACTCCCGTCCTGGCCTCAAACAGCAAAGATCTCTAGTACGGACTTCTTAATCATGCCAATTCTCCACATGTCAGTCTCAGTTTCCTTCACCTTTTTCTTGACCGATATATAATTCTTTTTGATTTGGCTTCCTGCTGTTTTCTAAAAGTTTACTCGTCAATTTTCTGGTTCGCTTCCTTCATTTTGTATCGACATTCCTCATGTACAAATAGCTCAAAACCTTCCTAGCCCAACGCTTGTCCCCCATTTCTCTCAAATTTTATCTTGCTGCTAGATTCCCTGCCCTCAAATGATGTGCATCGCATATCACCTTGTGCTCCCCAATTTGGTGCATTTCCGTGAGCTCCTAAAGCAAGCCTACCTATTCCACGTTGCTTAATTTCTAACCTTGCTTGAACCTCTGATCTCACACAAAAGACCGTATTGCGAACGTCAAACACGGAACCATAAGCCCTTTCCAAATTCCTCTCACAACATCATACCTGTTGTAATTCCGCAGTGCCCTATTTTTTATTACCGATGCATTCCCGTTATCTTTAGTCGTTACGTTTATTTCGTGCTCCCTTAGGCACTCGGTCCCATTGCTTATCCATATGCCCAGATATTTTTGTATTGATCTGTTATCTCTATAGCGTGATCGACCTCCTGCATCCTAAGCTTACTACCTTCATTATCATTAAAAATCATAACTGCTGATTTTTTTCATGCTAAATCTCAAATCTAACCTACCTCCCTCATTACCGCAGATGTCTATCAATCTTTGCAAACCTTTCTTGTCGGCCATAAATCATCTGCGTACAGCAATGCTGGTAGTGCCTGTTCAATAAGTTTTTTTTTTGTTTGACGAAAGGCTGAAGCCAAGGCCACTTCCCTCTAATTTGGCCTCTAATCCTTGTAGGTACATCATGAATAACAAGGGTGACAGAGGACACCCCTGCCTAAGCCCCCATTTTATCTCTGTAGGCTCGGATACCTGTTTTTACCATTTTATAACTACCTTGTTACTTTTATAGATATACTTTAAAAGATTATAGTGACTCCATCTTCCACACCTAGTGTGTCCAGTATTCCCCACAAGTCCTCTTGAACCACGCTATTGTACGCTCCCTTGATATCCAAAAATAGGGGCCTGCGTTCCTTTTCTGCTATTTCGATGCACTGTGTAAATGAGAACAGATTGTCTTCCAACCTTCTTTGTTTTCTAAACCCATTCTGCAGTTCCCCAGCACCCCCTCATCCTCTATCCATGCCTGCAGTCTTTCCTTTATAATCTGCATTGCCAGCCTGTAGACCACTGATGTCACTGTTAAAGGAGGGTAGTTGTTTATGTCCGCTTTGTACCCCTTTCCTTTATAGATCATATGCTGATACTGCTAAGTTTCCATCCATCGGGGACCTCACCATCGATTATAGTTTTGCTCGCTGCCTCTCCCAAAGTCTGCTTAGACTTCGGACCCAATTCCTTTATCACCATAACTGGGCCGCAGTCAGGGCCTGTTGATGTACTACTGGGAACCCTATTCTCAGCCCTTTCCCACTCTTGTGAAAATGGAGGCAATGCGTCACTTGATCGATCCTTGTCTATATAAGGTACTTAAGGCACTTTTTTGTCGAAATTTGATTGTTGAAATTGATATTGCAAAGCCAAGCGCTCTCTTCATTGGAAGAGGCGCGGCACCGCACCAAAATACACGCACTGCTTCAGAGTGTTGTTTGCTTCATGCCACAGCACGAAGGAAGAAACGTGGCAGAGTTATGACATTGGAGAGGGAAACAAGTCCACGCAAGAAGCAGCGCTCTTTTCTACCCATGTTTCCGTAGTTACGCTGTCGTTTTCTAAATCACCAACTAGCCCAAGCATCCGTCTCATCGAATCGCAGTGGGAAAGCGCTCGGACGCACGTGTGACGCAAGCAGCCTTACCCACCATGTGTAGTCGCATCCCGACAACACCTTCAGCGGACGGCTCCCGTTGAGACGCGTGCGTTTGCACTGGCAGAAATAAAAGGAGGGGTTGGTTTATAAATTAACACGCTGTATAAGCGCATTGCGCATATTTCTTGTCAATTTTATGGGCAAATTTTTTTGCTTCGTAAAAATAGTTTGATTTCTGAACTCAAGTTGAAAACACTCCTGCACGGGCCTGAAAGGGACCTGCAGTATCGAAAAATAATCTTAGAAGCGTAGCATAGGGGTAGGCGAAGGTGAGAAGGAAGGTTAAGCATATACAGTTTAGCGAGGAGGTGGAAAGGAAGAGCATAGCCATGAGTACAATACAATTAACAAAGGGTGTGAAGCAGTAATGTGAAGGCGAGGAAAAGCAAAGTGAGGATTCCTTTCTGACCACAGACGCCAAGCTGGCTGCACTTTTGCAGTACATGCTTGCCCATGAACATGAGCGTCTCCGCTGCTCGGCACTTCCAACAGCTTTCACGTGCAACTGCAAACATTTTTCCAGCAAGCCAGTTTTGAAAACTTTTGTTGTAATTAAAACAGCTACAATGTACTGACTGCTAAATCATTCTTTTGTTTGTGCTGTAAACTTTTTTTTTTTACAATGCTGCAGAATGAGAGCTCTCTTAAAAAGAAACACAACTTTTAAAAAGTGCACTTTTTTTCCACACCTGAAGAGAATAAAGTTTAAGCATCACTAATACAACAATAATTTGTTTAAAGGACCCTTACCTGCGGAAATAATGCGATGATTTCTTGGGATCTGTTAACAAATTAGTACATACACTCTCACAAACAAAAAATGAATTGCCTTATGTGATGCAAACTGATAGCTGTAAATTTTGCAGCTCTTTCCCTCATAAGAAGTTTTTTTTTCTTCTGGTAATTGTTTGTTTAATAGAATGAGACTGTAATGAAAGTCTGACTAACTTCGTTTTGCCGCAGCCACACAATGACATTATGTCTGTCACATTTGAATGCTGTAATAAAGGCGATTCATCTACCGACACAATAAAGCTCACGGAGAGTTGCTTCCCTTAGTCACATAAAAAAGGGAGGTGCAAAGTCTGCCCATCCATTAATAGGATGGAGACACTCTTTTAGATATCACAAACTTTAGGTGCTGAACACCAATGCCTAGCATGACGGAGTGAAACTATGAACGACAATGAACAGAAGAGGCTGTAGATATGAAAGCATTTGCCTTGCTATTTGCGCAGAGTCTTTCATACTGAAAAGAAACTGCATGTTTACGAGAATATCTGTGAAGCTTTCCATTCTGAAACATGCCATACTAGCCAACCTAATCTTCAACTTTAGCCACGAAGCTGCACAGTGCTTCATTGTTAAGTTGACTCCATAGAAGCTGGAACACATTTTGAAAGGCTGATAGGTACTACTTATAAACTTGTGTAAGACTTGTGAAAAATAAAAATTTTACGTAATAAAACCATGCAACAAGAGACCCTGCCTTAGAATTTCGATGCAGCACAACAAGACAATTGATTGATTGATTGATTTGTGGGGTTTAATGTCCCAAAACCACCATATGATTATGAGAGACGCCGTAGTGGAGGGCTCCGGAAATTTCGACCACCTGGGGTTCTTTAACGTGCACCCAAATCCGAGTACACGGGCCTACAACATTTCCGCCTCCATCAGAAATGCAGCCGCCACAGCCGGGATTTGATTCCGCGACTTGCGGGTCAGCAGCCGAGTACCTTAGTCACTAGACCACCGTGGTGGAACAGCACAACAAGACAAGAATCAATGTTTGTCATCATGGCAGGTGCCCTACAACAGCACATGTGCTACAAGTGAGCATTACCTTGGTAATCAGTTGTGTTCCAAGGTGCAGCTCTATTCAACCAAACATAGATGAATAACAAAAAAAGTTTGTGCATCAATCAGCTTGTGCTACTCAACTGGTCTGGGTGGGAAACTCAACACAAACACGAGGTTTACCACATTTATTATGAATTCACTATTACATGGCATAGCTCAGATGACACGCTAACATTCAGCAGGAGCAGAAATTAAAAAAAAAAAAAAACGTTTCAAAGAACAGATTCATGTGGACACACAGTACTGGAAGCAAGAAAACACTTAACTGCGGTTTGGCATCACAGCTCCCTGAAGCAGCAGGACTATGCAAGTGCCACACCGGCAGCTCACATCAATGTATAAAATGCCTTGCAGTGAAAAGTGCAAACCTTCAAGTTCTCTCTCGAAGAAGTCTACACAAGGTTTTTATGTACAAGCCCCTCACTAATTCTGCATATAGAAAATCAGTTTGGCAGTAGGCTTTATTGTATGATTATATATATAAATATGTGTGTGTGTGTTTGTGTATGAAAGAGGAAAACAACATGTCACATACATCTTCAAACTTGTTCAGACTAGAATGTTTCGTAGTTGTACTTGCATCACAGCTTTTAACAAGTCATCACTTGCATTACGGTTGGAGATGTGTTATTCTTGCTCAAAGAGAAAAAATTGTTAAAATGAACTTGGTTAGTGACCCCACAGCTTCTGGTGCTCAACAGTGAACTAGCTTAAGCAAATTTCGGCTTGCTCCAAACAAACAGTAAGGCTGCATCACATGCACCTATTATGCTAAAAAAAAAACTCCATTGCCTAGCTATACATACTGATCTAGAGCTATAAATAATAGTATCAAGCTCAGAGTTGACCGATGGACTTTCTATGAAACTTGCAAGGAACAGGAAGTACATAAACTCCTACAGCTATCGTTTTGCAGAGAGTGCCAATAACACGTGTGTATTCAACCTTGCCAAGTATGACTGCACAAACATTCTCATTTATTTCAAGACAAATGCACTGGCTCTGCGGTGAAATATCACCCAACAGAGTGACAGAACAAGGCTGAAATGGGAGAATAAATATAAAAATTGTAATTGCGTAAGAATCGTCCTTTTTTATGTGCACTTGATGAGAACCAGAACTTCCAGGTCCTTAAGAGCGCATGCAAACTCAAGCATGGAAATAGCATTTGAAGTTGTCTGCCACGTGAATACGACAATTCTCCTTCACTCTGTTGTAAAGACTGGAGCAACATCGCTAAGAAGGCAGTGAAGGTGAGAGAAGAAGGAAGCACAATACAAAACTGTCATAATATCTAGTTTGCTACCCTGTACAAGTGTTTGACTTACCATCGCGTCCTTGAGCAGTTTATACAGAACCGCTACGATTCCTTGGTACAACCTTCACAGTGCCAATACTATGTACATTATGCTTTGTTCTTGAATGTGGTTGGCACACAAATATGTGCTGTTTTATGTTGCTTGTATAACATGGTGAGATTGTGGCCAGCACTAGCACATTTTCATCATAACATATACTGTTTTTACAAATTGCAAAGTACAAGGACAACTTCTTGTTTATATGAAGGAGACTTCGAGATATAAAGCAACTCCTAAAGATAAATGCTTCTTAACAGTTTACATAATGATGTTTCCAAGAAGACAGGACACCAAATTTTCGCAGTGTACCCACCGAAGCCTGTGTCGTCTAACAACCGCTGTTGTCATAGCTATTGGTACTTTTATTACATAAGCCTGAAAATAAATGTGTTGTGATGTCAAGATGTACACCGATCTAACAATGTGCAAGAGTTTAAAAAGACTGGCAGAGGTGTACAAATGTAGCACATGAGCCCAATGCTCTAAAGTCACCCCTTGAACTGCAACAAAAGGACAAAGCACGTGTTCATCTGCACAGTGAGTGTGCTTAGTTACAAGTGCTCTGTGCAAGCATTTAAGCAATAACATGTTTGTTTTGGCTTTTCATTGAAGTGCTCAGTGAGAAGATTCTTTGACAGTGCATTGTACATGCACATTGCTTTGATGGAGTGGGTATTCAGTCGGATCAGCACTAGCACTATCACTGCAACCCACTTCCTGAGTGAGTGCCACAGCGACAGCTAAGTTGAGTGATATGGTTGTAGCCACACATGCGGAGGAGGTGCAAGGATTTCTGCAACTCAAATCGCTGAACCACGTATACATTTCTTTTCTACTGTCAAGGCAACTTGTATGCCTCACAAAACCACAATGTTTTTGGGGCTGCATGAGAAACCAATACATTGGAGTAAGTCAGAAATATTGGCTGGCCCAGTAGTACAAAAATTCTTCGAACTTATTTTGCTGCAGGTGGCAACACAGCAGCAAACAAAATGTCCCTCTGTGCAATGAAATGAGCAAAGCTAAAAACAACATCTCATCAATAATAAAAATAGATAGGCCTTGATCTATGTATTTATATTATATAAATTGTTTCACAATAACAGAAATGGCATAAGCAAGAATGTGCCTTTGGCATACAAGGTGAACTTTCTTTCTCAGCAGGTCTACGCAGCAATCACTGTTTTGGTTTGGTAAAAGCCAGTGCCACTAATCTGACAACATATGAACAAAACTGGTGGGGAAAACACCCCGGCGCTCAGGATCGCCCTCAATCATTCCTTCCATCCACTGGTCATCTTCGGTGATCTCGCTGATGATGACTATGATTTCGCCTTCGCTGAACGACAGCTCATCTTGCTGGTCAGCGCAACAATCGTACAGTGCACGACACCGGCGTCTCACTTTTGCGCTGTGGTACTGCGCAGTTGCAAATGAAGTTAATTAAGCACAGTGAAGGCATTCATATGATAATGCTCCTTCACAGCAGAAATACACAGCTCTGTCTCATCCTGAGCATGCCTATGTTATGTGAACAGCTTCAATTGCAGTGTCATCTGAGACTTCTCACCACAATGTTGCTGTTCTCAAATTGCACAAATGACACAACAAAAAGTTATAATTAATTTTCCACCAGTTGCACCAAGCAAATGCATGGTGCGAGAGTGTATTCCTTCCCAATCCTGTCACCAGTATGCTGGCCATAAAAAAAAGCAGTACAGAAAAATAAGCAATGCTAAGAACCACTTTTGCAACTTTTCTAAGATACAAACAATATATTTTTTCAAGTAGTTGTTGCTCCCTCAGCTACATTTTCTTATCCTCAGAGTAACGACGTAGTCCACGAGTGAATTTGCACAGACAGTGGACTCAAGTACACAAAATAATTTTTTTAAGAGCTGTCTTTACAGGCAATTGACATAATTTAAGTCATGCCAGCTAGCTCATGTCCACTTGAAACAGCGTTGTATGTGGAAAAGTAGCCTTTGTAATCACAAGTTTGCTCACAATGTGAGAATGTATTTATGCCCAGTACACTCGACACTAAGATCCAATTGGTGTGCATCGTGCTACACATGGGGATGGAAAAAAAAAACTAGGAGTTTCATGACAATCTTGAAACCCCCAGCCTTCAAGGTGGCCTGCGACACTACTTGAGCATGTATTATTCATCGGTTTTTCTGGTGCTGTGGGACACGCCGGTATCTTTGCGCAAATGGCAATGCCAAAATCGACGTCGTTATAAATTTAATCTACGGGACAAACTACCTTGATTGCAGACTACGGCGACACACATCCGCTCTTTTTGTAATAAAGAGTGACATCACGTCATGTGACGTGACGACAAACACCGTTCGCTTTTGATAGGCTTGATGCGTGAAATAGGGTGCAATATTCATATGGTGGCAGCTAGGCCATACGAGTGAATGCCAAAAACAGTGAAAAATCTTTTTACGCTTTCTCACAAAGAAATCAGTCCTGTTTCTCAATTATGCTTATTCAGGACAACGAACACAACACTTAGCCTGCGAGCGAGGCTATGGTACGCCAGCAACTAAAAGTGGAAACGCATGATGCGTTTTTAGCGGGACAAAAATGCGACAGGCAGTGGACGCTGGCGTTGCCGTAGAACGCGTCTTACATGCAAGCTGAGAAGTGACCCCACCCAAAACTATATGTTTATCTTACACAGTGTGACCGCAGGAGCATCTGCTACACGACACACGTGGTTTGTAGTAAGCATGCTAATGACGCCATCAAAAAAAGCGCTAGCGAGGTATTGTGTGAAAGCCACCACGAGGAGACTTTTCTGATATGTCTTTACAAGACACGTTCTGTGATTGAAAGCGATCTTCGACGACAGCAGGCGAGTGAAATGTGAAAGAAAATGTTTCTCGAAGTCATCTGCTTTAGTTTTGAACTTTGAGGACTCGTAGCTTTATTTTCTGTGCATCAATATCCATCATTCTTATTGCATTCGTCTCAGTAATCATCGCTACACGCGCTCCAGTGCTAAGTAAAGCTGTCACAAAGATTTCGCAGGACCCCTTTAAGGAAATAGGCACAGTAGCGTGTGTGCCATTTGTAGTGGGTGACCAGCTTTAAACTACAAAGCCATTATAATAATCACATGTTCTGACGTCTGCTAGCAATGAACACCTGTACCACGCAATATTTCCTGTTGTATTGTGAAGCATGTATACAGGACGCGTGCGTTTGTAAAACACGAAAGCTACTTTCACTGCATTTTCAAGCAGAGGAAGTTCTTTTCACTGCAATCACAAGCAGAGGTGTTGCCACGTGAAAGAACCTTCCTTTCCATGCAAACGACTCGGGTTCAATCCCCACTAAGACCCAAACGACTCTGGTACAGCCACTCTGACCAAGAACTTTTTATCATTTATTTTATTTACATCATTCTCAAGTTTTCGGTTATGCATAAAATGACAATTTTTCGCTCACAACCAATGAGGCTCATGCAGGAATTTATGCGAAACGCTACCACATTAGAAACTAAGTTCGATGTAAAGTCTTGCTAAAAATAATCCTTGATTATTTCTGCGAAACCAGCTTTTCTGCAATGTTTTTAAGCACTGAAGTGAAGCCATTTTGGCACATTGGAATTTGATTATTTTGTAGACATCCTAAATAAACTTGTTTAATAAAATTTACTCGTGCTTTTCATTTCTTTCTTTTGCCATACAAATTTAAGGGAGTTTACCTACATTTGAGTCAACTTACAATCCTAAAAATATGGTAACTTTCTGACAGGACCAAAAGCAACATTTTTCCACGAAATAGAACAGAAACCTATTGGTGCAACAAGTAAATGTAGCATCCTGTATAATGATTCTCCTAAAAAAAGTTTTATTTTTACCAGCTCTTTTATTATTTTGCATGTTTCAATAGCCTCTGAAGTAGAAAAGAGCACCAACAATTTTTTCTAGCCTACAAAAAAAAAAAGGGGGGGGGGGTGATGGAAAGGGATATATAAAATCCAGTGTCAGCTTTGGATAAAACTCACCACCTGATTAATTTGTTCGTAACAAAGCCTAGTCAGCCAAATTTTTTCAAACTATTTACCCTCGATGATTGGTTTTTCAGTGTTGCTAGATACTTTTAATGTGTCTGAGGCAATTGGCTGTAAAGTAAAGTGGTTTTAGGCAGTTAAGAATGTCTAAAATACTGGACCCTGAAAGCATTAACATTAAGAATATTTGGAATTTTCCCTACGATGGCATTCACTGAAGAAGTCATGGATGCCTAGAGTGGGCCGACATGCTGGCAGTTGCTGCAACCACAGTTTATGCAATCGACAAATACTGCAGATAGGGCGAGTTGGTGCATGATGAAATCGCTCCAATTAGTAACACTTGTCGATGTCCTTTCTAGCTTAACGGGCTCACTTTCTGCAAATCATCAGGACCCTCATGCCATCATGTCGCGCATTGCCGCTTTAGGTTGCAAAGCTCATTCACCGGCTTCCGTGTTTGTTGAAAACTTGTTACGTATGAAGTGGGGATGCTCTATTGTGGTTTTGTCCCTTCAGCGAGGCACATCACGAGGGTTCGCAAGATCCTGAAATTTGTTCAGTACAGCGTAAAAATTTATAAAATTTATGTTCCTCTAAGGGTAATTGTGTTGGAATATTCCTGGCAGAAGCCACTAGCACTGTTTTTACAAGCCAAGCTTAAGTGTTTGTCAATCAAAGAACCCTTTCTTATAAGAAACTCTGATGAAATAATCAATTTTTTAGAAACTAACACTCACAAAGGTTACCAGGCTTTTTCCATTGTCATTAAGGATCTTTTTCACTCGATTCATCACAAAGACCTGCTAAAAGTAGTGAAACAGTCAATTATGGGTATGGTTCCATCAGGTTCCAAAATGACGCCTTGATATATAGCAACAATTTTTTGAAGTTTTTACATTTTTATCACGTGTCAACCTTCATTAAACAGGATGATGCTGTTTATCTACAATACACAGGCATATGCTTAGGTTTGTGCGTTGCACCCATACTCAGCTATCTTTTTCTCGCCCGACTTGATGTTATTCTGTCCAGCTTGCTCAGACGAGAATGCACAAAACTTTTCCTTATGTTGATAATTTCTTTTTATCCATTGAGTGTGCCTCAACTGACGTTGAACGTCAGGTAGCAGAAATTCTGCCAGTCATTAAGAAGTGTCTAGGGCCACTTGCCCTCACGTGTGAAATACCGCAAGAAGGCACAATCCACTTTCTCAACCTTCGTCTGTTCTGTTCATTAAACATACTTGCTGGTACTATGAATTACGGTCGGAAAAGCCTCTCCTGCAGTACAATTCAATGCATTCGAAGCTAATTAAACAAGGAATTGCAAAGCTGTGCTTTAAGAATGCCCTAATGAAGTCATTCCATCAAGTTATAGCTGATAGTTTTGCAGAACAAAGCAAACGCTTATGCATGGCAGACAAGTGCAGGTCTCAGTGGATGAGTGCTTGTTGCATAGTTCACGTAGATGGCTGCAGGACAAAGATGAGCCCGATGCAAGAAAAACCAGTGTCATACCGTATGTGCATAAGATAGCCCTGAGAGAAAATGTTGTCAGCTCCAGAAAAACTAAAGTAGACTATGCAAGCTTACAAATCCTGAGGAGTCGCAACCCACCTGTGGGGAGAAGCATGTGACTAGGTTTGTTGAATGTTTTTTTGCTGTCATGTATATGTTGTCATGCGACATAGAATACATAAGACAGACTGGTAGGTGTGTCAATGACTGACTGCGCGAGCACTGTAACAATGTAAAAAACAAGTTTTCTTTGGTAGTTTTCTGGTTATGAAATGAAAGACTTGTGCATGCACTCCAATGCTTGACCAATGTATCATTTAGGGCCTCAGCCGTAACAAGTTGACCCGAGAAATTACTGAGACCAACTCTATCACAAAATGTGTGAAGCTGTGTGTGAGTACGCCATCCATAGTCTTATGTAAAAAGAGCTCAATTTTCTTTGGTGTGGACAGTGACGTACTGATATAAAATTGTTATTTTGACAATCTGCTTAAAGCTACATTTTCCGTAACGTGTGCTCTGCCACACACTAAGGGTTTTTTTCTAATGTGTGCAGTACACGTGTTTGACCAGGTGAGCTATATAATATGCTGTAGGGTCATGTTATAAACAAAAGTTGGAAGTTTAGCACTCATTCGGTCGTCTGTATTTCCCTCCTTTACTGGCTTCTTTTTCTTCAAGCTCAAACAGAGTTGTGCTGTAACCTTATGATTTCACAGTTTATGTGCGCTGACAAATTAACTGCTGTTTGGTGCCAGTTTTGCACAAGGTTTCCCCACCGTCAGCTGTGGCACAAAATTTCAGTTCCTCTCCGAGTTTCCACGTCTAGAAAGCATGGCCTAAGGATGATTTTGTGATGCCTATTTCCACAAGTAATTACCAGCACAATGATGTGGTCAAAGATACAGGAGTGTAAATGAGCCACTGATGTGGACATGTGCTCCTTGATCAACACATGTGCATATTTCCTCACAGTATGATGTCTGCGGACAGATTTTTACAACTCTTTTTGACAGCTCTGGTGATGAAGCCTCGAATTGATGCATTCAGGTGTAGTGCCAGCAGAGATATGCCCCCCCCCCCCACACACACCAAGAGCAAGCAGAGTCAAAACACATAAAAAAAACACGGTAAAAAAAATCCTTGTGCCGCCTCTAGATGCATTGATTTTTTTTTTTTCAGACAACCCAGGATCATGATCTAATAGTGCGAAAAATGGACGAAAACACAAGAAAGAAGAAAGCACTTCACATGTGTGTTCTAGTCCGTTTTTTTTGGGCTGTTACATCATGAACCATTACCAAATGGCCAAACTCATCACACATCACCAATCCATGATGTTGGCTTTGATTCAAAATCAGATCTTGTTTGAAGATATTGTCAGCACAGATTAATAATGCAGAAAAATTGCAAAAAAGCAAGGGGTTAAATATATTCCATAACAGTGAATATGTACGACATAAGCAATATTTATCCGTCCTCTTCACAAAATTATCATTTCTTTTCAGACTACTTTCAAATGGATGCCGCAAAAGAAATTATCTCCAACAACATATCGCGGTGAAAACTGTCCAAAACCATAGCATCAATTTTTCACAAGCTCCAAGTTGTGAACATGTGCGCTAGCTTTGTATTTACTGTGAGAGCTGCCTATTTTCCTGGCATTGAGGGAAGTTCTTACCTGGGTTTGAAACATACTTTGAAACATACTTTTAGAACAAGTAATGATTGTATCGTCACTAGACTGTTTTCGCATACCTGCTCATCACCCTGGCCATCCACAGGTTTCTTTGCCGGAGGCATCTGTAAGTAAAGCGCCGATTCATATAAACATTGTTCAGTTACACACTCCGCATTACAGAAAAGAGTGAATGACAAGTGGTGGCTTTTAGGCCTGTTACAAAAACAGATGTACACAAACAGCACTTCCTTGAAAGAACGTTTGTAGCTGCAATTAATTTTCAGCCCATAAGGCACTTACTCTTAATACTGTTCCTGTTGATGTTATTCTGTTTACACTAGTCGCTTTCTGTTGCTGTTTGCCAGCAATGTTACCATGCTAAAAGGTGCCTGTATAAGACCAACTTCATCACGACTGATGCTTGAAAATTTTTCATAAAGGAACCAGTAGCGAGTGCAAGGCACAAAGGTTCCTTCATTAAGATTTACGACACAAAGTTAATTTCCTGATTTGTGTAGATAAGTTATTTTGTTTTTGATAGAGAAAGGATTGGGCAATGAAAATGTAGTAAAATCTCATAAACACTTTCCAGCACAGTGGTCACCCCAGGTAACCACCTTTTTTACAATTTTTTCTCTTCAAACACGTGCACCCTATACTCTGTTTCAGAAGTTTCCTTCAGCACTGTGGAGGCTACAGGGCCCCTCAGCCAATAAGAAGGGCGATAAGCCCCTCCCTACGTATTTACCCGTGCCATGTCGCCTGCTCATCATCTTCACAGCGTCTGCTCGCCAAATTGTTTATACATACTTATTGTAGATAAGGCTGCTTTATTAACTTAAAGCTACAATAAAACTGCAAAAGAAGCTGTCACACCAAGAACTTAAAGCATGGATTTGTCGCTCCGCTCATGCCGGGGAATAACTTCACTTCGTGGCTGTTTCTCTCCGACGCTTTTCCTGGCTGTCGTATAACTGCTTCTCTGTCGACGCGTTCGTTTGCATCTCTTGCTGCAATGTGATCTTTTCTGTGTTTTTTTTTGTTTTCTTCGAAGGAGGATTCGATGCGCACGAAACGCTGTGCCAAGTTGCATGTCCGTTGGAAATGCAGTGTTCTTGGTCTGGTGATGCAGCACTGACTCGGCACATTAGTCTTAGCAGGTGCGCCTAAGCAAGCAGCACATCTCGCTGATAACGACAAAACATACCTGATGTTTTATCCTCAGGGTAAGATGAAACAAATCGATGATGGATTTCACCATTCGTTTCTTGCTCTTAGTGCAGTGGGCGTATAGCAAAAGCAAGCTTGGGTCATAGCGGGCGGTCGCTTCTGCATGGGTGCTGCCACGTTCATTTTTAACAAAATTACCGGCGGTAAATGACAAAAATAATTTTATGCATACTACGTAAATGGGAAGGATAAACGCATGAAATATCAATGTGAAATACACACACACCAAACAAACGCCAATTTCAGCCAACCCGGTCAATTTTAAGGCACTTATTTTATCTGGGACTATGTTTTGCTGTGCAGGTGTGTGACCTTCCTACACCCCGTAGCTTTGGTAGCACTGAACCAAAGTGGTGAAACAGAGTATAGGTGTCAGATTTTCAGTGGCGCATTTTTTGAAGCTTTCGAGAATTTGACAAAGCTGGCGCTACTTCATTTGGGCTTCAACGTGACATGTTACGTTTGCTTTCTTCTGGCTGCTGTCGTCCTCAAAGCATGCTAGATGGTGGACACGACATACTTTTACAGATATAAAGGATGTGCTGTCCCTATTATGTTGATAGTGTAGGAGAGCATGTTGTAAGACTAGCTAATTCTGAGCTGTAAATAAAAAGCTGTACTCTGTCAGTACAGAGCGCCATATCAACGAAGTTGGTGATTTTTTAGTAGGCTGGTGATTATAGGAGCGGCGGATATGGGTGCAACGACCATAGAAGAAGGAATGGATGAACGATGGCATGCTAGCAGCTCGCACTGAGCGGCAGCTGACAGCAAGAAGATATCATCATCATAATCGTGGCTGAGGCTTAGACGAGTAAACAAGTGTTCTTTTGTGCCTCGGTATCGTCTCTAAGGTGTTCCTGGCTAGCCACTGCCAGCACCTTACAATACATATTACCCAAGTTGAAACTTTCCTGAATTGTGCGATGCCTAATATCGTCTTGATGTGTTGTCCAGTATATCACCTTTAGTACGCCAAGATGAATAGAGTACCCATAACAAGTGTACTATTTATGTTTTCCCAGTATTATCTTGATACAGTCGGTCATCATGTCAATCAGAGTTGCCAATACCAAGGAATCTAGAAATGAAAAGCTGTACTCGATCAGTATACTTAGCACTACAACGCTGAAGTTGATCACCTGGGTGACCAGCATGCATAAAGGCCCTTCGAAGGGTGATGATAAATTATTTTCTAGCGTTCTAATGAACTTGTTTTCAAGATATAAACAAGCGTGCTCAAGAATGCAATGAATGTGGGCTACACACAGTCCCCCTTTGCTCCTGTGGGGAAAGAAGCACTGCTTTGTGGCCTTTCACCAAAAGTGACCATAAACCCTTCCTGCGCGATGGTCACCTCAGGTGGCATCATCATATCTTCAGAACTAAAATTGCCAATTTTTTGTTTCTTGTGAGAAAATAATTTTCTGCAGAAGAGTTCACCATTTTTTCAATAAAACTTTGTTTCGTGTCAAAAATGGAGTTACCTGCATGAAAGAGTTAAAGGAACAATAAATAGCAAAAATAATTGTTCTCGTATTAGTCAACAACTCTTTCACGATACCAAAACACAAGGCTTGCGACGAGAAGACAATAAGCAAGAAAATTTGCAAAAACAAAAATGTAGGTGGCAATGCCACATTCAATGATGAACTAGCCAGTTTTGGATTTGGAGCAATTTTTAGAGCAGAAAAAAGGCTGTATTGTGGCAGATTCGGAGGGGGAAAAATTGTGTTTCTGAGCAGGTTTGCAGCAGGCAAACTTATGTTTGGGATCACTTGGAGCAGTAAGAGTGCCACGTTTTAGTGCACATTCTTCAATATTTAGGAACAACCCAAGCTGCAACGAAAAGAAGAGAAAACTAAAAGTCAGACAGCAGCCTTTAATTAAGCTGTTTACATGACGCAATGTCACAATGCTTCACCGCAACACAAAAGTTGTGCATTGTGGTGAAGCATTACAAGTTGAGCATAGCACACAGCTCCTGCTAGGGACAGGATTCCAAACGTCCTTTCCTCACAGTTTTTGAGAGAGGAGGGGTGTGACACCTTTAAATATATCTACCCCCCATCACTACTAAAAATTATCAAAATCTCAAACTGACCAAAAATCAAGCTGTGCCCTGCAATTACTGATAATAATTCAATTGCATGCCATTTATTTCTCATTAATTTACATTTCGTTATTTATACAAATACAAACAATTATACAATACAAACAATTTTGTATTGAACTTAGGATTTCACAGCGAAGCCATCTCTGGCCACATTTGCATTTTCGTAGACTGTGAAGAGTTAGAACTCACCCGGTAATGGCGTTCCAGATTTGACATTACCAGATTAGTCATTACGCCAATTGCAATCCAAGAACTATCACAGGGAAAGTATAATTTGTAACAAGTGCATGGATATGAATCAGTCGCAAAGCTTCTCTGCTGAGATTGACTTGCATAATGTTTTTTCTCTTTTTCCTTGCGACTGACGATGATATTGGCTGCTACAGAGAAGGAATGTGTTAATTGTGGCTTGCCGCAATATGTTTATCGAATTGAGCATGGCTTAATTTCTACACGCGCTGGTTCACCATGGCATGCGACTCGATTTAATTGATATGTGGGGTTTAACGTCCCAAAACTACCATATGATTATGAGAGATGCCGTAGTGGAGGGCCCCGGAAATTTCGACCACCTAAGGTTCTTTAACGTGCACCCAAATCTGAGCACATGGGCCTACATCATTTTCGCCTACACCAAAAATGCAGCCGCCGCGGCCGGTATTCCATCTAGCGACCTGCGGTTCAGAAGCCGAGTACCTTAGCCACTAAACCATCGCGACGGGGCATGGCATGCGACTCGCTCTCTCGATTTCGTGCCGACCAATTGTGCCCCCACGATCTCCGACGACAGGGCAGCTCTGGCCGACTGGCTCGCCCTACGCCATCTCCTGACGCTGACAAGAGCTCTCGCTGAGTGGTGCCCTGTCCTCGGACTCCTGCGACCGTGTCCACCTTTCCTATCTTCTCCTTACTTCCGGATGTCACTGCCCCTGCGCCAGGCGCTCTCCTTGCCCCTCTCTCTATCTCTATATTTTTTAATTCTATCCTTTTAATCCCTCATTACCCCCTTCCTCGTGAGCTACTGTTGAGGTGTCACACTGTGATGCAGACAGTTACGGGGCTCAATTTTATCTTATTTTCTCTCTTTTAAGAATCGCATAAGAAAAGAACCATCGCATGACGTCACCTTCGCAATGACGACGTATGACATGCACTATGATTCAAGCAGACGGCACGAGTGTCGCGCTTGCTTGTACATTTAGGCTTTGCTGAACGATGGCCAAGCCGAAGAACTTCACGCAGCGTAATTGACAAGTCACACTTTACTTTGCAAAATATCAGAATATTGCACGTCCAAATCTCAATTTGAATTAAGATGCCTCACGGCTCTGGCACATAAAACACTAAAAATTTCTGTATATGTAAAGAGGCCATTTATAGTGCTGGGCCCGCTTGTCTATTAACAGTTCCTGAATAACAGCGATGAGCTTCTGGACTAAATCCAAAATGCTGAACTGCATGTCAATAACGGAGATCACCAGACATATTTCGGTTGGGCCAGTTATAAGGAGGAAAAGTGCCTTGGTGCAAAGAGGGGGAGTAGGCTCCATGAAAGTTTGAAAAACTAGTCTATGTTGTGCCAAACCAAGAATATTCTGGGCCAGAAATGCTCCATTGATGCTCAAACAGGCAAAATTGTAGAAGAATGGCGCATTTCGACCATGAACGCACATTGAAGTTTCCAAACAATTCGCTGTGACTTTACGTATTCTGACGGTGTCTACTAGGCCAGCGTAGTTCTGAATCAGTGAAAATAACATTCTCCTCTGAGGGGCCAGAAACTTAACATGCCAAACTAAGGAAGTATTGTAGCCCGACCGCTCATGGAAGAAAAACCGTCAGGATGACAGAGTATACCAACTCTCATTATTAATATTGTAGGTGTTCGTTACACGCTTCTTTTCATATATGCATTATCAAAATCATCATAATCCAACTGGGTCTCTGTCCTTATCTTCACTGGGTGTCACCACCGTCATCATCGTGTGTGTGCGCGCTCGGTCTCAGACTTCCCGTTCGCTGCTGAGCCTTTGGGCCGAATAAACGCCGTCTCGACCCAGATGTCATACGTGTCGGAGATAGATTTTCGGTCCTCGGTCCTCTCCCATTCCGCTCGACTTCCTGGAACTTCGTTCAGACCACCATTTGCGCCTACTGTCTGGCAGCATGTTGCAGAACGAGCCTGCAGGCACTGTTGCCATCTCCCCACCCGCCGTCTTCAGCCGCACCCCCTGTTTACAAACCCAGCCACCAGCGTGAACCCCCTCTGTTCGGCGGCCTTCGCAGGGAAGACTTGAAGGACTGTCTTGGTGAATACAGTCGTGGGAGTATTGCTAACTGCTGGGACGATAGCGCCAAGCCCCTTCAAGCACATCGACATACCCGACTGGGTGACATTTGAGCAGCAGTTCCATCACGTTTTCGACACAGCAACCCTCCGCAGTCGCGAACAGAACCCTCGACACTCCCCAACAACATCCCAGTGAGCCGTACACGTTGTAAATTGAGGTCGTTCTTGCGCTCTACCGGTGTGCGAATTCATCTATGCCAGAGTCCGACAAAGTACGTCACATTTTGAAGGGTATAGGCCCTGTTGCTTTCAATGCCCTGGTGGCTCAGAACCTGGCTACCATCGCGAATGTCGTCGCGACATGTCAGTGCCTCAATACAATGGACTCGGTTCGTCCACAATCAGACATTGGCAAACATTATTCCACGACTAACAGACCTCTCCGTGACCTCATAAGAGACATCATATGTGAAGAGTTGCTGACTATGGGTTTCTCACCTCCTTCGCCATGTCCTCAAGAGTCTACTGGAGTGGCGTTACGGGACATTATCCGGGCGGAACTGAGATCCCTCAACTTTCCTGCGCACATCCAGTCACTCCCGTCTCGGCCCATACAAACCCACGTGCAAGTCGCTTCCATGCCTTTCAGCAAAGTAAACATGGCATTACTGCTACTATCGTACGCGTCAATCGCTGCCGCTCCTCCGCTCAACTTCCGTTCGGTGCCACCTGACTCTTCGTCTGCACACCTGACCGCATTCTCTTGAGGTACTCCGAATGCTTTCTACCCTTACCCCTGGTGCTCATCTCGCCCTGTATGCTATTACTGCGGCTATCTTGGCCACATTTCTCGTTTCTGCCACAAGCGCAAGCAAGATGAGCGATGCAGTTACGACATGCGTGAACAAGATACTTCGTCCTATCAAAGTCAATGCCATTCATCGCCTCCACACGAGTCTCCATCTCTGCCCTCATCAAGTACACCACAGAACAGCTGGAACTCCATATGCCGCTTACCTTCACCTTTTTGCTGCTCCTCCTCCCCACTTCGGCCTGCATCATTCACCACTGCCAGTCATTTTGAAAACTAAGTGATGCAGTTTCTGGGGGAAAAACTGCATTCCAAACTAGGGCTGATATTCCTCCATCAGGACCGTGCAACATGACTTCTGTGGTAGTAGAAGAAGTGTACGTGGATGCCCTGGTGGACCCGGGTAGTTTATTTTCTGTTATGTGTGTTGATTTAGGCCAACGTCTGAAGAAAGTTATGACCCTTACGATGGACCCACGTTGGTTCTGCCTAGGGGTATACCATTCGCCCTTCCACTTTCTGTACAGCCTGTGTTTTTATTGATGATATCCGACATCACATTCAGTTTGCCGTCCTGACCGACTGCTCTCATCAATTAATTTTAGCATGGGTTTCTATTTATTCTACCTCCACGGATATTTGCTGTGGCCAACGCGTTGTCCACCTCACTGACACAGATTTCCTGCTCAATGATGACACCCAGAGACCACTTTGTTTGACAGCTGCAGAAGATACCAAATTATCACCATGTCAAGAGCAAATTGGGACTATTACTTCCAAGGACATCGACCATGGTGACGTCTTGGTCTCATCATCATATAGTTGCGTCGGTAAAGACATCGTTCTTGCCTCCAGTGTGGTTCATTTTCTAAATGGTTCCGCACTTGTCACAGCCGTGAATACAACATCTGAAAAAATTCTACTTCCTCAGAACACCACGGTGGCCTCCGTGACTGATCTTGAGCCTGCGTACGTCGTGCAACTTCAAGCCGTTTTCTCTAACGACCGCCCTAGTGGTGAGCCTTCTTCTTCTTCAACCTTCTGCTGCAATTAGCGACAACTTCACACCTTCAAAGAGGCAATAGCTGCTTGCTTTGTTAAAGAACCACGCAAGTTCTTGCGATGTTTACTGCTTGACAGTAGGCCAGAGTAATGCATCGAATCCACAATGTTGAAACATCGATTGTACGCCGCCAGCTCTACGGCGTGGCTCTTGCCGAGAGAAAAATTATCGAAGAAAACATAGCTGACATGCTCAAAAAGGAGGTAATTTGCCCCTCATCTAGCACTAGGTCGTCGCCTGTGGTTCTGGTTTGTAAGAAGGATGGCTCCGTGCACTTTGGCATCGATTACAGGGTGCTAATCACGATCACTTGCAAGAATCTGCACCCAATGCTACGCATTGATGATGCCCTTGATTCTCTACAAGGCGTGAAATACTTTTCAAGCCTCGACCTGCGTTCTGGATACTGGCAAATTCCTATGCATGAAGAGGATAAAGAGAAAACGGCATTTGCAACCCCCGACGAACTATACAAATTCAAGGTTATGCCTTTAGGGCTGAGCAACGCACCCGCTACTTTTGAGCGCATGATTGATACTGTGCTGCACGGCCTCAAATGGAAGACCTGCCTGTGCTACTTGGACAACATCTTTATTTTTTCGTCAACATTTTCTCAGCACTTGCAATGCTTGGATGACGTTTTGACGTGCTTTGTTGCCGCTGGTCTCCAACTCAACACCGAAAAATGCCGTTTCGCCACAAAAGCTATCAAGGTCTTGATTTGATTGATTAATATGTGGGGTTTAGCATCCAAAAACCACCATATGATTATAAGAGACGTCGTAGTGGAGGGCTCCGAAAATTTCGACCACCTGGGGTTCTTTGATGTGCACCCGAATCTGAGCACACGGCCTACACCATTTCCGCGTCTATCGGAAATGCAGTCTCCGCAGCCGGGACTCGAACCCGCAACCTGCGGGTCAGCAGCCAAGTACCTTAGCCACTAGACCACCGCGGCGGGGCAAACTATCAAGGTCTTGGGCCACGTCGAGATCAAAGACGGAACTTGGCACGTTCCGGACAAAATTGCTGTGGTGCTTCGTTTCCATGCCCCGAAAGGCCGAAGGAGTTGAAAGTTTTCTAGAGCCTGCTATTTTTGCCGTTTTATACGAAACTTCGCATCAATAGTGGCTTAACTGCACCAGCTTCTTGCTTCCGATGTGCCCTTTCTGTGGTCCGAAGAATGTCAAATGGCATTTGACCTGTTAAAGTGTGCCCTCACGTTCGAACCTGTACTCTGCCACTTTAATGAGGCCGCACCGACCATCCAAAATACGGATGCTAGCGGCTGCGGTTTAGGTGCCGTTCTGCTCCAACATGACACCTCTTCACAAGAGAGACTAGTTGCATATGCAAGTTGAATACTAACCGCGACCGAGAAGAAATATACCATAATTGAGCAGGAGTGCTTGGCTGTGGTCTGGTCGGTGCAAAAGTTCCATCCCTATCTCCACGGCCATCATTTCATGATCATTATGGACCAACACGCCTTATGCTTGCTTTCCACGCAGAAGAACTTCTCTGGATGCTTGGGTCGGTGGATTCCACGTCTACGGGAGTATGACTTCGACATCAGTTACAAGTCTGATAGACACCGCCACCCTTCGTGCTGCCAGCTACCACATACCCATCTCAGTATCGGTCAAGTTTGGCCGTCACTTCAACCGCATCACCCTCGCTTGCCTCGATAGACCAGCTATTGTCAGATGACAAGCGCACATTTCACTCCTACCAGTTGTCTGATCCAAATTGTAGGCGTATTATGGACCAGCTCTCAGGAGCTTTCCATCCACCTAACGCGCACTGTCGTTGTCAACTCTTACAATTTAGGCTGGAGAATGGTGTTCTGTACCGTCACAGCTACCACCCCGGTGGTCAACGCTGGGTCCCTGTGCTACCATGCTCTCTTTGACTTGACGTGCTAAACCCTTCCATGACAACTTGACTGCCGGCCATCTTGGCTTTTAAAATACTCACGACCGCATTCGAATTTGCTTTGACTGGCCTGGTATTTCTACTAGCATCACATGCTACATCGGTGCCTGCGTCCCATGCCAACCTAGTAAAATCTAGACATCTGCAACGGCCGGGCCTCAGCAGCCAACTTTGTGCCCCACAACGCCACTTGAGGTTGTAGGTATCGACTTTTACGTCTCTCTTCCCGTCACATCTACTGGCAAACGATAGATAGTGACCGCCGTAGACCACCTAACAAGCTACGCGGAGACAACGCCTGTGCCAACTGCCTCTGCTTCAGAAGTTGCTGACTTTGTTCTGCACGCCATCAATCTGCGCCATGGCGCTCCTCATATATTGCTGAGTGATCGTGCAAGGGTGTTTCTATCACAAGTGTTAAATGAAGTAATTCGCGCCTCTGGAATAACACACAAGACAGCTTCAAGCTACCACCGCCAGACCAACGGTCTCACCGAAAGATTTCACCGCACTCTTGCTGATATTGTAAACGGTGCAAGAAAGGAAAAGTCAAAAACTAGTTTATTATGGGCGAACTTGTGCCCTGAAAATTATGTGCGAAAAGATGGAAGAGTCCGCTAGAGCGTTCCAAAACAAAAACTGTTCATCTGCCAATGCACTTTCTTCTTTGCAGCCCCAACCCACACTGGCTCGTGCCTGTGAACAAGAGGCATGAGTCGTGCGGCCCCAAGCAAGAGTGCGCACAAGACTGTGGACGCTGATTCTTCATAATGTCGGATATTGTAAACAGTCTCTGTGGCATTAGTCCCCCTTCGAAATACGCATCATCCCGATGCGCGATGGAGGGACGCAAAAAGAGAAAGGGAGCGCTTTTATCCCCTCTCATAATAGGGCTTCATACGAACGACGTGTACGACTTCTGCGCTGTTTTGCCGCTTTGAACAGATGTGTCCATCGGCGATGACTTCGTAGTTTAGGTCACTAATTCGTCGGAGAATCTTATAGGGGCCAAAGTATCGACAAAGAAGCTTTTCTTATAGGCTGCGGCGTCAGAGTGGTGTCCATATCCACACTTGCTCGCCTGGGTTGTACTGAACTTTTCTGCGGCGCAAGTTGTAGTGGCTTGCGTCCTTGTTTTGCTGTTGATGTATTCCATGTCGTGCCAAGTGGCGTGCTTCTTCAGCCCTTTGCAGAAAGCCGTCAAGTTCAGATGGCTCGTAATTGTCGTTGTCTACTGGCAACATGGCATCGAGTGTAGTAGTGACAGTGCGACCGTAGACCGGCTGAAATGGTGTGACGCGGATGGTCTCCTGCACTGCCGTATTGTAGGCGAAAGTTGCGTATGGCAAGATTTCGTCCCAAAATTTATGCTCAATGTCAACGTACATCGACAGCATGTCAGCGATGGTGCGGTTCAGGCGTTCTGTCAACCCGTTGGTTTGGGGATGGTATGCAGTGGTCTTCCTATGACTGGTGTTAGTCATTGTCATTAAGGACTGCATCAAATCAGCTGTGAACGCTGCTCCTTGATCGGTAATCACGACGAGTGGGGCTCCATGGCGAAGAACAATATTCTGAAAGAAAAACTTCGTGACTTCCGTTGCCGTTCCTCGCTCAAGGCAGCCGGTTTCAGCGTACCGTGTCAAACAGTCAGTCGCAACTATTATCCACCTTTTTCCTGATGCCGACATTGGAAATGGTCCGAGGAGGTCCATTCCAACCTGTTGAAATGGAGTCGCAGGTGGCTCTATAGGCTTGAGAAGGCCGGCCGTCTTGAGGGGTGGTGTTTTTCGCCTTTGACACTCGCGTCATGTCTTGACGTAATGCTTCACGGACGCTAGCAACTTGGGCCAGTAGTATTTCTGATGAATTTTGGCGAAAGTTCGACTCGCGCCCAAGTGACCCGCAGACGGTTCATCATGACAGGCTTCTAAGACTTCATGCCTCATGGCTGATGGTACGAGTAAGAACTTCTCCTTGTTGTGTTCAAAATTCCTCTTGTAAAGTGTATAATCTTGCAGGCAGAATGAGGATAACCCTCTCTCTTAAATACGCGAGGAACTTGTTCGTCGTGCCCTTCGAGATACTTTATTAATGGGAGCAGTTCCATGTCAGCCCGCTGATGTTCAGCGATTTCTGAGGTTTTTATCACACAAAGGAGTGGGAAGTCCTCTTCTTCTGAAAAAGTAGAGTGGACTGGTGAACGTGATAAGCAGTCAGCATCATCATGCTTTCTGCCAGACCTATATACGACCGTAATGTCATACTCTTGGAGCCTGAGACTCCATCTCGAAAGCCGTCCCGATGGGTCTTTTAAGCTCGCCAGCCAACAAAGTGAGCGGTGGTCGCTGACGACACGGAACGGCCTGCCGTAGAGGTATGGCCTGAACTTGCTGATCGCCCATATGACTGCCAAGCACTCTTTTTCGGTTGCAGAGTAGTTTCTTTCCGTTTTTGAGAGGGTGCGGCTAGCATATGCTATCACTTTCTCTTCTCTATTTTGTAATTGCACCAGGACCGCACCTAGGCCAAGATTGCTGGCATCTGTATGAACTTCCGTATCTGCGGTTTCGTCAAAGTGGGATAGGATAGGTGGGGCTTGCCAACGTTTCTTTAGTTCGTTGAATGCACTGTCTTGTTCGGTGCACCAAATAAATGGCACATCCTCTTTTGTGAGTCTTGTTAGAGGTTCGGCAATTTTCGCGAAATTTTTCACAAACCGCCTATAATAAGCACATAAACCCAAAAATCGGCGTACCTCCTTCTTGTCTTTTGGCTTGGGAAACAGCCCCAAGGCCACAGTCTTCTCCGGGTACGGGCCAACACCTTGAGCACTGATTACATGACCGAGAAAACGAAGCTTCTCAAATCCAAACTGGCATTTTTCCGGTTTAATCGTCAAGCCGGCTGACTGGATAGCCTGAAGTACCGAACGTAGTCGCTCTACATGCTGTTCAAACGTTGCTGAAAACACAACAACGTCGTCCAGGTAGACTAAGCACGACTGCCATTTGAGGCCTGAAAGGACGCTGTCCATCATGCGCTGGAATGTTGCAGGCGCACAACACAGGCCGAATGGGAGTGCTTTAAACTCATATAGACCATCCGGGGTTACGAAAGCAGTCTTTTCACGGTCCCTTTCGTCCACTTCAATTTGCCAATAACCGCTTTTTAAATCCAATGAAGAGAAATACCTTGCGTGCCGTAACCGATCCAACGTATCATCAATACGCGGCAAAGGGTTGACATCCCGCTTGGTCACGCTGTTCAGCTTTCTGTAATCAATGCAGAATCTCAGCGTGTTGTCCTTTTTCCTCACAAGGACTACAGGCGACGCCCACGGACTATTGGATGGCTGTATGACGTCATCCTCCAGCATCTCTTTCACTTGGCTCTTTATGATCTCACGTTTCTTCGGTGATACTCTGCACGGATTTTGGTGTACCGGCCTTGTAGCTTCATCTGTTATTATTCGGTGTTTAACAACCTGGGTCCGCCGTACTTTTGACGAGGTAGAGAAACATCCGGTGAAGTCTCTTAGGAGGTCGTGAATGATTTTATTCTCGGCTGGGGATAGATTTTGGCTGATTGCAACTCTTGCCACGACATCGGGCGCAGGTTCCGAAGTAGGTGGCCTCGACACCAGACCACATAAGTCTGTCACTGTTTGAAAACCGTGCAGGAAGGCGATAGCAGTGTCCTTTGCAACGTGCTGAATTTCGTTTCCGAAATTCGTGAGCAATACATTGGCACATCCACCACGTAATTAAATAATGCCTCGAGCTACACAAATGCCTTTCTTGAGCAGTAGTTCGATGTTTGCATCCGCTATACCTTCAGAATTGACGATTGCTTCATTTCTTACATCGACTATTACGCTCCATCGTGGCGGCACGGTAACATCACAATCTATAACACGTAATGCAGTGTATTCTGGCTCAATTGTGTCTATGGCCAGTTTGGTAAAAAAAAAAGACACTAGAATTCTGCAGGTCGATTATAGCTCCGTTTGCTACCAGAAAATCCATTCCGAGTATTAAATCTCTAGAGCATTCCGGAAGTACGACAAAGTCAGCAATGTAAGTAGCGCCTCGAATTCCAATTCGTGCGGTACATCTTCCCACAGGTATGATGAGATGACCCCCAGCCGTGCGTATCTGGGGTCCACTCCAAGGCGTCAGGACTTTCTTTAAATCCTTTGCGGCAGCGTAACTGACAACCGAATAATCAGCACGTGTGTCAACTAAAACGGTAAATTCACACCCGTCTACGGTAATGCGTAACTGTGAAGAAATTTTCTCTTTACCTAACCTAGTTGTAGTGTTCCGCTCATCGTTGCTGCACTGGGACCTTGACGGAGGATCTTCAGTTGGTCGGACATCAGCGGCCTTGCCTCCATAGGTTGCTGGCTTCAGTTTTCCTGATGGGGACTGCTTGTACGACGGTGTGTCGAGGTTGAAGGTGGAGAAGGTGAACTAAATCGTCGAGGGCTTGGCGATCGATAGCGAGCAGGCGCTGGTGATCTAGGCTGATGCTGGAAACCGGCAGTTGGAAACAGATGGCCGGACAAGTAATCTTCAATTTCAAGGGGTCTTTCGCCATTTCGGGGGCATGGCGCGTTTGGAGAAAACCCACGGAGACCAACTCGTCGATATAGGCACATTCTGTACAGGTGTCCAGCTTCGCCGCAGTGAAAACAGAGAGGCATCCTGTCGGGTGTGCGCCACACGTCACTTTTTCGTGGCCTCGAGTTAGCTGGATAGTTTGAGCCACGCGAAGCTGGTCGGTAGCCACTGGGAGCTGCAAACGAAGCAGTATGCACGGCGGGCTGGCGTACGGCATCGACGTAAGTCGGTACGGGGCGTTCCTGAAATTGCTGTTCAAGTCGAACAGGTTGCGCCTCGGGTCCGGCTTGAAGAATGGCGTGGCGAACTTTATCTCTTATCATGGTAGTCGGAGACGAAACTGGCGTTGTGACTTGTCGGGGCAGCAGCTTCTGGAGCTCTTCCTTCACAATGGATCGCACCATTTCCCTTAATGCTTCGCTGCTGCTTCCCAGGTTTGCTGAGAGGACATCCGCAGAAACACTACTCGTGTCATGATTGTAGTGACGGGAGCGCTGCTGCAATGCCCGCTCTATGGAGGTGGCTTCGTTGCGGAATTCAGCTATTGAATACTAAACTGCGCTTTATGCTCTACTTTACGCTCTACTTAAGAAGATGTAAAGACTAGCTGTAAAGACACAGTGACAGAGGTTGTCCAGCAGAAAATTTGTGGTTTTGTGTTAATGGATATTCATTTTGTATAAAGTTGGCTTAATTAAGGTATGTGTAAAAAATGTAATATTAATGCAATAACAAAAATATTCAAAATCAACCTGTACCTTCATTTTCATGAGGAACAATAGTAGTGTTGATCTATGCACGCAGGAACACTACTCGTGTCATGATTGTAGTCACGGGAGCGCTGCTGCAATGCCCGCTCTATGGAGGTGGCTTCGTTGCGGAATTCAGCTATTGAATACTAAACTGCGCTTTATGCTCTACTTTACGCTCTACTTAAGAAGATGTAAAGACTAGCTGTAAATACACAGTGACAGAGGTTGTCCAGCAGAAAATTTGTGGTTTTGTGTTAATGGATATTCATTTTCTATAAAGTTGGCTTAATTAAGGTATGTGTAAAAAATGTAATATTAATGCAATAACCAAAATATTCAAAATCAACCTGTACCTTCATTTTCATGAGGAACAATAGTAGTGTTGATCTATGCACGCAGGAACACTACTCGTGTCATGATTGTAGTCACGGGAGCGCTGCTGCAATGCCCGCTCTATAGAGGTGGCTTCGTTGCGGAATTCAGCAACTGTACGAGGTGGGCTGCGTACCAAACTGGCAAATAACTCCTGTTTGACACCTCGCATCAAGTGACGCAGCTTTTTCTCTTCGTTCATGTTCGGGTCAGCGCGTTTGAAAAGGCGGGACATGTCCTCAATATGCATGCCAACGCTTTCGTTCGTGCGCTGGTTTCTGGACTGTAGAGCATTCTCCGCCTTCTCCCGACGATCGGTGCTGGCATATGTAGCTACTATTTGTCGTCGGAATTCTTCCCATGCCGGTATGAATGCTTCGTGGTTTTCATACCACATCCTCGCTGCATCCTCCAATGCGAAGTACACGCGACACAGTTTCCTTGCTTCATACCAGCCGTCGGTTTTCGCAACCCGCTCGAAGTGTTCTAACCAATCCTCCACATCCTCGAACGTGTCGCCGTGGAAGGGCTCAGGCAAGTACGGTGGGGACAGAATAAGTTCCGATGATGTCACCTGGTAAGCCATCGTTCCGTTGTCTGTGGACGCTGCTTGTGTTGCTGGAGCACTAGGGAGGGGTGCGAATTTAGGCGGCTCTCCTCGGAGGCGGCGGCTTGAACGCTGGTGTACCGGAGTCAGTTCGCCAGGTTCCAATCGTTGAGGCTCGGGGCTTCGCTCTCTTGCGCTAAGGGGGCCTCCAATCATACCCAGCACCGTCCACCAGAATGTAACGGGTGCAAGAGAGGAAAAGTCAAAAACTAGTTTATTATGGGCGAACTTGTGCCCTCAAAATTTTGTGCGAAAAGATGGAAGAGTCCGCTAAAGCGTTTCAAAACAAAAACTGTTCATCTGCCAACGCACCTTCTTCTTCTTCGCAGCCCAAACCTACACTGGCTCGTGCCTATGAACAAGAGGCATGAGTCGTGCGGCCCCAAGCAAGAGTGCGCACAATACTGTGGACGCTGATTCTTCATAATGACGGATATTGTAAACAGTCTCTGTGGCAATATGATGCCGTCTACATCAGTCCAGACCACAAAAACTGAGATACCTTTCAATTTCTCAACATTGCCTACAACACGGTCATTCAGCCCACCACCAGATACTCACAGTTCTACCTTGTTTGTGAGCGTTTCCCTACTTTATTCCTCAACGTTTCCTTTTTCAGCACTGATGTCAACTGATCTCCGTTTTCCCCCAGCGAGAAAAAAAAGACTAGCCTGGTGCCGCGATTGTGCTCGCATCAACACGGAAGCGCGACAGCAATATAGAAAAGTCCCTTATGACGCATCCCATCCCCTTGTGTCCTGCCAACCTGGGGACGAGGTGCTTCTGTTCACACCTATTTGTATACCTGGTCTGTGTGACAAGTTTCAGCCAAACTTCATTGGGCATTACATAGCTTTCGAGCAGACTTCACCTGTTAATTATCCTGTGACCCCACTTGTCGTCCCAACAGACTGCCGTCACCGCACCACAGAAATCGTGCACGTTTCTCGCACGAAGCCTTTCAGTCGACGTTCTCTGTCACATTGACTTGCTACGGCCGCTTCCATGTGGGGGGGAATATATGTGGGAATTCATTATGCCCTTCTCATATATGCATTATCACAATCATGATTATCCGTCTGGTTCCTTGTCCTCGTCTTTACTGGATGTCACCACCATCATCATCGGGTGTGTGCGTGCTCAATCTCAGACTGCCCATTCTGCAGATTACTGCAGTTTCTTATAAACTTTCTTTTGACAGCAAAGTGCGCAAGGAAGGAAAGCCAGCAGGAAGACTCATGAGTACACTAACTTTCATTATTAACAATTCGTACACCCCTAAATGCGCATTACTGCAGATTCTCACAAATTGTTTTCTGACTACAAAGCGTTCATGGAAGGAAACCCTGAAAGAGGACTTTAAATACACTAACTCTCACTATTCATACATTCGCACACATCCAACTGCAGGTTACTACAGATTTTGACAAATTGTGTTCTGACTGCAAAGTGCTCATGAAAGGAAACCCAGCAGAAAAACTTTGAGTACACCAACTTTCATTATTCATATATCCACGCACCCCTAACTCGCGATTACTGCAGATTCTGACAAATTGTGTTTTGACTGTGTAGTGTTTACGGTAATAAAATCTAGCGTGAAAACATTGAGTATTCAAATATTCGCATACCCGAAACTGTAGGTTACTGCAGATTCTCACAAATTGTGTTTTGACTGCCCAGCAGAAAAACTTGGAGATGATTGGGGCTTTGATGTAAAAGGGCAAACCAGTACCGTATTTACTCACATAATCCTCGCACTTTTATAATGGAAAGCCGATGCAAAGTTGGGGGGTGCGAGAATTAAGTGGGTAAAACTTTCCACAACAACGTACAAATCGAAAAAGAAAACGAAGTGGCCGCGAATCTTGATTCTCACACAAGCAACCAACAGCAAGCTTTGAGAAATACTAATTAAAACTTACCTCAACAATAAAAGCACAGGTTCAACACAAGGCAAGATTTATTTGAGACACAAAAAGTGCAAGCAAATAGTCGAGAATTAGAATACCATACGCAAAGCTTGTGGTCGTTGCAGGCGTGGCAGTAGCGTTCGTTGCTGAACAGGAGCCCTCAAAAGGTAAGCGTAGGACGTCAGTATTGGGCTGATAACTATTTAACAGAATCGTCCACAGTTTCCTTCTGAAGAAATAAAGTTTACCATCAATCCCAGTTTTAGGCACACGGCAGGCCCAACGCGTCTTGGTGGCTTTCAGATGCCGTCACCAGTAGCGAACACAAAACTCTTATGCTCCGAAAGGCCTACCGGCGGCCCTGTTGCTGCTGTTTAGATCATGATCTATCACTTTCAACTTGAAAGCAGCCGTGTAGCTTCAGTATAGCCCCAAAACGTGACAAGATTACCGACACAACATATAAAACACGCCGCAACGCGCACTTGCCACTTTGGCCTGGCTTGGATTGAATTGAATCTCCGTGCAATAATAGTATGCTTGATGCTTAAGAGATGGCCCCAGATGGTGCGCGCTATAATCATCAGTGGATGGAACGAGCAGACGACATTATTGCGGCAGTTTTCGGGGGTGCGATAATTACTCGAGGAAAAAAAGAAATGGTATTTTTGTTGGGCGATATGGGGGATGCAAGAATTATGCGAGTGCGAGGATTACGCGAGTAGATACGATATTACACCAACGTGACACACATATAAAAAGGAGGAAACGAAAGCATGTGCATCACTTAACTTTAAATTGATGTGTTTTTCACTTCCTAAGCACTGTGCATACAGCGTAGATCACTTATAACATAGGTTGTGGAATCCTAATAATCTGCGCCCTAAACGGTGCCACACTAAATCAGACTTCTTTTGAAGACTGCTCATGTACAAAGCATGCTTACTCATCCAGGAATCAAGGTATGTGAGCGGGGTGTTATAAAACCATTTAAATTTCAAAAGGTCAACATTCAAGAACCCTGGGCAAAATGATCACAGAGAAAATAAAAACTAACTGAAGAAAGCATGAGCATGGAAAATCATCAACTACATTTCGGACCTCCTTGCACATGACACAGAAAAAATGTTGTATGGCACTTCGTCCGATAACATGTGTACACGTGTAAGGTCGAAAGTATCGTGATCAAATCACAAACCTCCATTTTAATGTTCCAAATGCCATCTATGCCCTCACTTTCATTGAAGATTCTATTGTGCGACCACTGCAGAGAGTTTTGTTCCTTCCACGCGAAACTGCTCGCCCACAACTGCTGCAGCCATTAGGGCAGCTTGCACACAATAGGCCTAGCCTTAGGGTTGGCATGCTGTTACCAAAAGAGTGTCCGAGGCAACATGAAAACAGGGCGCCAAAAAGATTGCACTCAAGCACTGAACCAAGACTAGTGCACATGAAATGACATGAAATGCCAAGCTCTTACGATGGAAGGAATCATTAAAAAAAAGTATCTTTTCCGAATAGATGAGCTTTCACTTAAACCTTCAAAATGCATTTTTCCCCGAGATCCATTTTTTGGGCGACTTCCTGAGTTTGGATATCAAGTTTTAGGAACTACTGATAGCCCGATCAATATTAAATTTTGCCCTCATATTCATTAACACATTAGGAGTACTAGTATCTCCTTTAAAACTCGACGTCACCTGTATGATGATGATTGCGAGCGTAAAGCAAGGAATTAGTATTGGCTGAGAATTTTAAAAATTGTCACTTTAAAATTTTTATTGTCCACTAAAATGTCTTATATGCACTTTTTTGATAGTTACTTGCATTCTGCAGTTAATGCAAAGCAATACGAGTCATTATTGGCTCCGAAATGAAAGTTTAGTGGGATTTGGAGCTGGCACATTCCCCAACATGCGGCTTACGCTTTTTCTGCTAGTTCAGGTTAGTCGAAACTATTGGTTTACGACTCTAGAATTTCTACAATAATCTGCTAGAAGTTCCCTTCAGCTCTGTGGAGGTTAAAGGGCGCCTATGCAGATAGGAAGGGCAATTAGCCCTTCGACATGTATTCATCCGCGTCGTGTTGTATGCTCCGTCCGAGTCTTCACAGCAACTGCTCGCCGAATTGTGTATACGCGCCCTTTGCACTTTATATGGCTGGTTTATTAACTTAAAAATATACTAAAACTTTGAAACAAGCATGCACATTGGGTCATCAATTTTGTCTCTTTCGAAAATTTTGCTAACTTGGAGATGTAACATTGCGAAAACTTGCACGTTGCTATTTGTGTGGTATACATGCATTAGCAATGACTGGGTGGTAAATAATTAGAACATGTGCACATGTAATTGTTTCAATTTAGAAAGAGAATCTGAACACTCAACTCATTAAATGGGAAACATGGATGGACACTTATTCTCTGACGCTGTTCGTCAGGGGTGTAGCCAGGGGGTGGCACACCGAGCAAGTGCCCCCACTCCCTTCCCCTGAATTTTTTTTCACCATAGCACAATTATCATCATCATCATCAGCCTGACTACGTCCACTGCAGGACAAAGGCCTCTCCCATGATCCGCCAGTTAACCCGGTCCTGTGCTTGCTGCTGTCAATTTATACCCGCAAACTTCTTAATCTCATCTGCCCACCTAACCTTCTGTCTCCCCCTAACCCGCTTGCCTTCTCTGGGAATCCAGTTAGTTACCCTTAATGACCAGCGGTTATCCTGTCTACGCACTACATGCCCGGTCCTTGCCCATTTCCTCTTCTTGATTTCAACTATGATACCATTAATCCCCCGTTTGTTCCCTAATCCACTCTGCTCTCTTCTTGTCTCTTGTGGGAGGCACCCACCACCAATCAAGAGAGTTGGGCGAAAACTAGTAGGAGCGTCCATCGTCGCGACAAAATTTCTGTAGTCCTTGTTCTTGTGTTATAAGGGTGCGAGATTATTGCCGACATTCTTCCGCATACCGAGTGGCTTCGAAAACTGGCGTGCCTTCGGATGAGTCGGGTAGATAGGGGAGAATGGTGTCGATTGGAGATGATGGCTCTCGACCATAGAGTAAGAAGAGAGAAAAGCCTGTCGTCACTTGAGGTGCCTTGTTGTAAGCGTACGTTACGTAAAGAAGGATAAGATCCCAGTTGGTGTGGTCGGAGGCGACATACATAGAAAGCATGTCGCCAAAAGTGAGGTTGAAACGTTCGGTCAAGCCGTTTGTTTGTGGGCGATATGCGGTAGTACAGCGGTGAATCTCATGGCATTCAGCAAGAAGTTCTTGAATGACATCCACGAGAAAGACGCGGCCTTTGTAGCTCAAAAGTTCGCATGGAGTGCTGTGACGCAGAACAAAACGTTGCAGCAGGAAGGACGCAACGTCACGTGCCGTCGCGGCTGGTACAGCGGCCGTTTCTGCATATCTCATGAGATGGTCGATATCGCTACAACAATTCAGCGATTCCCAGCTTATGTATATGGCAGAGGACCATAAAGGTCTATTCCAACCCGGTCGAACGGTCGCACTGGGCACGGTAACGGCTGCATTGGTGCTGTAGGATGGCTAGAATCGTGCTTGCGGCGTTGGCACTCTGTGCAAGATCAAATGTACTTTTGAATGCACGTGTACATGCCACGCCAATAAAACCAAAAACGTAGCCTGGCATAGGTTTTAAACAAACCGGCGTGTGCATACTGCGGATCGACATGGAAAGCAGCACATATGCTGGCACGGAAATGCCTGGGTATGACAAGTAGCCATTTGCGGCCATCAGGGTGGTAGTTGCGACGATAAAGTATTCCATCACGGATGGCGAAGTGGGAGGCTTGTCGGTGTAGCGCTCGAGATGGCGGGCGGGTGAGTGTTGCAGATAGGTAATACATCAGAGACGCAATCTATGAATCTTTGCGCTGCTCCGCAGCCATGTCGATGGGTCCTGACAGTAGAAGGAAGTTGTCTTGGACGGAGACATTCGCAATATCAGCAGAAACAGGCGAACGCAAAAGAGCGTCGGCATCAGCGTGCTTCTGGCCTGAGCGATAAATAACATGGATGTCGTACTTTGGAGCCGTAAAGCCCATCGTGCCAAGCGTCCGGAGGGATCCTTGAGGGAGGATAATTAGCAGAGAACGTGGTGGTCGGTAACAACATTGAAAGATAAGGCCTAAATTTTGTAATGGCCCAGATGATCGCTGGGCATTCTTTCTCAGTTACCGAATAATTTGCTTCTGTTCTTGTAAGAGTGCGGCTCGCGTACACAACATATTCTTGGTAACCAGGCTTTCGTTGGGCGAGTACAGCGCCAAGACCGACACCGCTAGCATCCGTGTGGATTTCTGTGGGAGCGCTTGACGCAGTATCGGTGGTGTTGTAAGCAGTTCACGGAGCTTCGCAAAGGCACTGTCACAGGCTGGAGACTCCGCAGATAGATTGCAGTCTCCGTGAAGTAGGTTTGTCAGAGGTGCCATGATCGAGGCGAAATCCGGTACGAAGCGGCGGAAGTATGAGCAAAGCCCAATGAAACTACGCAGCTGCTTGAGAGACGCCAGCCTCGGGAACTCGCGAACAGCACGTAGCTCTGCGGGGTCAGAGAGAACGCCATCCTTCAACACGACGTGTCCGAGAATTGCATGTTCGAAAGTGACCTTACTTCAAGTTTAGTTGGAGGCCTGCTGCAGGGAGGCAGCATAGAACCTGTTCCAAGCGACAAAGGTACGTGGGAAAATCGGGCGAGAATACCACCACATCATCTAAGTAGCACAAACACGCGTTCCATTTGAGGCCTCGTAGGATAGTGTCCATCATGTGCTCAAATGTTGCCGGCGCATTGCATAGGCCGAATGGCATCACGTTAAATTTGTATAAGCCGTCTGGTGTAACAAAGGCAGTTTTTGGCCCATCTTCCGGATTCACGGGCACTTGCCAATACCCAGAGTGCAGATCAAGAGAAGAAAAGAACTCTGCGCCTTGTAGAGTCGAGGGCATCATCGATGCAAGGCAAAGGATAAACATTCTTTCGTGTTATTTTGTTTAGAAGATGATAATCTACGCAAAAGCGTATCGTGTCATCCGTCTCTTTAACTAAAACAACTGGCGACGCCCAAGGACTGTTTGATAGTTGATCGACGCCGCGCTTTAGCGTGTCACCTACTTGTTCATCGATGGCACGGCGTTCAGTCGGCGAAACACGGCACGGTCGCTGCCGTAGTGGTGGGTGATTACCTGTGTCAATCTGGTGGCATACAGTAGATGTTTGACCTAAAGTAGCGCTGTGACTGTCAAAAGATGGCCGAAACTTGTCAAGGAGGCTCAAAAGCTCTCACTTCTGTTGTGGGTTTAGGCATTCGTCGATGACACGGTTGAAAATGTCGGCAGTGGAAGGGCCATTCACGGAACTACAGGAGAGGGCGCTGACTTCCGATGATCCATCAGGAACGTCAAGTGTAGCGATGGCTTCGAATGATTCTATTGAGCCGATTCATTCACCCCGAAGCAGCGTAATCGTGAATGGGAACATGTTCCCCACAGGCACGTCGGTTGCACCACCTTGAAGAGTAAGGAGAGTAGTTGGGAGCGGCAATAGGTGGCGATGAACGAAAGCAGCGGAAGGTGTAAGAATGCGGTAACATTGACGACGGCGGAACACGACACAGATGCGAAGACAGTAGCACGCGGAGGGATCTGGGTGTCGTCACTAATGATCAACTTCGCGTAGGAAGGGTGATCGTCTGCAGGTAGAGCATCACCAAGGGGAAAAAAGACGACTTCGGCGCGGGCGCAATCAATGACGGCTTGGTGATGGGAGAGAAAATATCAACCTAAAATGATGTCGTGAGAACAGTGCGGGAGTACTACAAACTGCACTGTGTAGGGCTCTCCTAGAATTACAAGTCTGGTGGTACACGCGGCCACAGGCTACACAGGCTGTGCAGTGGCAGTATGAAGACAAGAACCCAAGTAAGGTGTTGTCACTTTTCAAATTGAACGGCAAACTTTTTCGGCGATGACAGAAATGGCGGCACCAGTATCAATAAGGGCAAGTACGGGCACACCTTCAAGAACGGCAATAATCACATTCGGCGGCGAACGAAGAGGGCTTATGCTTTGTGACGAGGACGCAGTTCTTGCTTCGGGAACTGCATCATTTAGTTTTCCGCATCGATTGCAGGGGGCGTTGGCACATTGGAGAGGGACGAGTGATGACGTGGAGAAGGAGATCGGGGATCAGAAGCTGGTCGGTGGCTTGGTCGAGGAGGGTGAAATTCGGGGTCTGGAGTGTAAGGAGCGTACCTGTGGTCGTACTCATATGGATGTGGGTTTTCACGTGAGTGGAGTGGGCGGCAGCAGCACAGACGTGCGACGTGTCCGGGTAGACCCCACGAAAAGCAGATCGATCGGTTGTCGGCAGTGCGCCATGGATTAGGGACTCGGTGGACTGGAGGTCGTGGCGGATGGGCGGTATAAGCAGGAACAGGCAGTGGAGGCGGCGCTCGAAACATCTGTGGTAGAGGCCGTGCTGCTGCTTCAGCGTACGTCAATGGTGCATTGACTGGTGGCACTAGCTGCGCAGGAAGGACCTCAGACACTTGGTCTTGTATAGATGAGCGAGAGTTGGCGGGCAACTTCTTCGCGCACAAAATCTTTGATCTGCGAAAAGAGGACAGGATCTTGCGAGGGAGTTGAGGCGGACATCGATTCTTGATGTCGCACAGCACGGCGGGTGACGAGACGTTGCTGGCGAAGCTCATCATAACTTTGGCAGAGCTCGGTAACTTGGGCGACAGAAGCAGGGCTTTTTGAAATCAGCATCTGAAATGCGTCCTCCTCGATACCCTTAAATATATGCTTGATGCGGTCCACCTCAGCCATGTTCGCATCGACGCGTTTGCACAAGTCAATGACATCCTCTATGTAACTGGTGAAAGTCTCACCAGGTAGTTGTGATCTTGACTGAAGGCGTTGCTGCGCACGAAGTTTGCGGACAGCAGGACGACCGAAGACCGCGGCTGAACTTTGTCTTGAGTGCTGTCCAGGTTGGAACGTCAGTTTCATGGTTCCGAAGCCACAAGTGGGCAGTGTCACTGAGGTAAATGCCGATGGTGGCCAGTCTCGTGGCTTCGTCCCATTTGTTCAAGACACTCACGAGTTCGTAGGTAGAAAGCCAGTCATCGACGTCATGATCGTCAGTGCCGCTGAATATGGGAGGGTCCCGCTGACGAACCGCGCCGGAGCACACGATGGCTTGGGGAGCCATAGGTGGAGGGCTTGTGGCAGATGTAGTGGTCATGGCGGCAAGTCGAATCCAGCTTTGCAACTCCAGGATTGTGAGGAGACCCAGCAAACTCCACCAAATATAATAAAGAACTGGGACAACCAGAACTGTTATTTGAGACCAGGTAGGATCGTAGGCCTAGCCAGCGAAAGCAGCTACAACGTCCCAGCCGAGCGTCTCGTGCTTAGCACTGCCGATGCGGTTGCCGTGGGCCTTCCGACCCCAGAGCCGTCAGCGATAGCCTTCCTATTAAAAGCTGCTCGTATTAAAACTGAATTCCGGCTGCTCCATGAATAAAGTATATTAAAAGAAAATGTCAACGTGTTTCCACCGTGCACGTGTTCTGTGCATGCGGAGCACAGGAAATCAGACCGCAATATCAAAAAGCCCACCAATAAATCACCGCCACACTTTTACGCATTGATTGAACTAAACGTCACAAGCTCCTGCGGAGAGCACGTTTCCCCATTAAGCGGACTTGCACAACAGAACTTGCGTCGGCACCAAACATAGCATTGTGCATTACTTAGGACGCATGCGCGACCGCTGTTAACTCAGCAGAATAATTCTAGGCACGTGAGTATGACTTTGGTGGCCCTGAGAACAAGATGCACATGTTTTGATGTGCCGGTGTGGCTATTGCTGATGATAGACACTCCCAAATCCGACTTTGGAACAGCTTGGCGCAATTTTCATTTATATTATCAGGATGGCGTAGTAAATCTGATTTAGTGAACTTTGGCACAGGAGATCAATTATAAATGTATTTTTCATTCACAGTGGTTAATTGGAATTCCATTTATTTAGAAGTTCTTGCCAGTACCCTTGAGCTTTGTATTACAAGAGCTGACTGTATGTAATTCTAAAGATTGCAGAGTTTATTACGCTGTACTGACAATGGGACACTACAAGACGCCATGCTTCTCATCATATCGCAGGCCATCGATGCCTCTACCAGAGATCCAAGAGTCATTCTGGCTCTGGATCTCAAAAAGGCATTCGATACCGTACTCCATGACCTCATCTTCGAAGCCATCTCCGAGCTGGGCCTTGGTAGGTGCTTCTTTAATTTTGTAATGCAGTTACTTTCAGATAGAACTGCCACCATAAAGTTAGAGGAGATGGAATAAAAAAGTTTCATCTAGGAAACACGGGCGCTCCTCAACGGGCAGTGCTCTCACTCTTTCTTTTTAACATAAGTATGACTGCTCTAGCTAGGGATCTATATAACAACAATGACATGCAACAATGACATCTATGCTGACGACATCACCCTTTGGTCCCGGGGTGCCTCGGAGGGCCACACTGAGAGTACACTCCAAGAAGCTGTACGCAGAGTCGAGAAACAAATTTCTCATATGAACCTCGCGCTATCAGACAAGTCCGAGCTCTTTGTTTACCGACCTATCCGTATGGGGTGATACCCTAATAGATGGGTACCAACCCCGAAGATCGACGTACACCTGTTCATGAAGAGCGGCGCGGAAATCTCCTGCAAAGACACTATACGCATACTAGGCATGTTCATCTCTGAGAACGGCAGGAATGCAGCTACGATACAGAAGCTGCAACAGCACACTGCTGCCACCTTTTGGCTTATTCAAAGGATCTTAGATAGACGTGGAGGCATCAAGTAGGACAACCTCCTCCGGCTATTCTATGTCTTCCTTTTAAGTTATATCAATTATGTTGCCTCTATGCACGCTTGGACTACTGCCAAAAAGGCCAAACTAGAAGTCTTGATTCGACAAACTGTCAAAAAGGTTTTGGGCCTCCCTTCTTGAACGAGTACCATGAAACTCGTGGCATTGGGTGTTCATAACAAACTTGACGAATTAATCGAAACGCAGTGCACTGCCCAGGTTTCCAGACTTGCGTGCACTGGAGCCGGCAAGGCGATTCTATCCAGAGCAGGTATCATTTCTCTTCTGACTAAAGAGAGAGCAGTTCCCCTTCCTGACACTGTAAGGTCAACAATAATGATTCATCCACTACCACAAAACATGCATCCGGTACATAATCAAAGTAGAAGAAGAGCAAAGGCTAAAGGCCTCCTCTCTAATTTAATTAGGAGAAACGAAAACACGCTTTTTGTAGACGCATCTCGGTCGGGACCAAATAGCTTTGTGGCCGCAGTGGTAAACATGAGCGGACGCACCGTTAGTGCCGCCTCGGTGAGGACCAAGTCCATCGGGATAGCTGAACAGGTCGCTATCTCTCCAGCGCTGACGACTTGACATGCATCCGCTATTTTTTCTGATTCCATGACGGCCATCAGGTCCTTAGACACCAACCAAATCTCTTTGGCTGCTTAAAGAATTCTGATGAACGACACAGTATTTCCTTAAGAGTTAACGTGGTTCCCCGCCCACATGGGTGCCTCCTTCTCCGGCATCACCAATCCCAACGAAATGGCTCACACTCGGTTGCGAGGACTCATTCTCCGCCCCGGGCTAACGTGCCTCCCTCATATCGAGGGGGAGGGGAATGGTGATGGTGCCGACGGGGGCCCGCTGACCGCCTTTTACGAGTTATGTTCGCACTACCGTTTAGGCAAAAAAATCCTTTCCAGGTTCACGCAGAGAGCTAACAAGGAGACAGCAGATAGCCCTCCAACTCCTCCAAACTAGCTCCTTTCCGTCACCGGCCACTATGGCGCTGTATACGGACATTTCTCCTAACTGCTCAGCATGCGATCAGCTCGCCACCTTCCCTCATTTGATGTGGCGGTGCCCCCGCTTGCGCGTTTCAACAAAGAGGCAACACCTAAGCGAGACAGATTTTTTAAAATGTATCGCGAGTCTACAACTTGCAAAACAACTTCGGGCGATCCAGGGAGCCTGTGAAGAGATCGGGAACCTTTGGTCTCCGACCCCGTCGTATGTGCAGCCCTCGGTGGGTTCATAAGAACCTTCTTCCCAGGACGCAAGTAAAGTTTACCTGTCTGTCTGTCTACGCTTTCCTAAAACGACACGATAGTTCAGCGTTCTAAAAAGCTTTTGTTTATTGACATTACTCCCATATGGCGTCCATATCCGAACACTATTTTCTTCTGATGTCGTTTTCAGTGAAGCCCGCAGATATGTGGCCAGTTTATTTCTCCATCCTCTCTCAAATTGTTCATTCTTTTTTCTAGATGGCCTTTCGTCTAAAGCAGTGTGTGTATATGTAGCGTTTTTTAGGAGGCTAAAGGAGTCACAAGATGCCAACACATTGTAGTTGGTCTTTTACCATAACCGGTCATGTGGTAAGTGGTCTGAGCTGTAAGTGGTGGCCATACATCATGTGCTTCCTATGTATTGATGAATACAGTAGACTCAATACGGGACCGGAAGACACTGCTCTTAAAAAAAGTTTTCTATCCCTTAATTGACTTAGAGTTTATGTGTATTTGTGAGCCCATCTCAAATATGCAATTACTTTTTTTAAATAAAGTGTAGTTTTCAAAATACAAGATATTTCATGGGCCTTTTGGGGAGCGAGATTTATTCTAAACTAAGAAAACTATAAAGTAAATTTGCATATCAAAATAATATGGAATTGGAACTGATTGCAGTGCAACAGCAATGAATGTTCTAAATCGATTTGAACAAATGTAATGGCATGTTGAACATATGTGAGTGAGTCAATTTTAAGCTGGGATTTCACAGCACAGAAATAGACAAACTCACCAAGCTTTATCAAAATCATTCAAACATAAAAAAAAACTTTTCTTTAGGTGCCATGTTCTCCCTTAACAGGAGTTCTGATTAGTAGAAGCTGACCAGGAATGCAGAATTGATGACCAATCTTGTCAGAGGCCCTTGTTTCATTAAAGCAGCAGTTCTGTTTAACATATTTCCAATTACTGGGAGTCCACTGTATATTGAAATGTGTTAGCGGTGGTTGGAGGCAGGCATGTGAGCAGCTCCGTGAAATGAGTTCACTCTGAACTAGACCACTGCATTCCCCACCCTCTGAATAAATATGTTCTATCGTTGCAATGCTAACAATGAGTTTCTGTCAGTTTGCAAATACTGCACTAGCACGTGGCTGTGAGTGGAGCGAGAGCTGCTCTAGCTGTGAAGAAGCAAGCGTGCAGATGAGCAGCAGAAAGCAAGAACCTTGGCAGCAGAGGGCCTGGGACAGAGTCCAGTGTACCAAAGGTGAACAAGGGCGTGGCCCACCTTCCGCGGTGGCGGCACAGGCACCGCTGTGGCAGCTGCAGCACCGCCCACATCCAGCAGATGCTCGTGGCCGCCAATGGGGTTGCCGACACTGTTGCAGCCAGTCGACGATGCTGGAGAGAGAGAGAGCCATCACTCAGTACGCCGCAGCAGTGGACATTGCCTGAGATTCTAAAAGATGTGCAAACATGGACACAAAAAGGAGGTCAAGACCATGCATAAAAATGACATGGATCACCTACTGCATCTTCTTTTTTTTTTTTTTCCACCTTCTTGTGTCCGTGTTTGCATGCCTCGGCCTTGTCAAACTGCTTCGTTTAACAGATTAGACACTGTAGATGAGGATTGTGTCAATGTGTCGGCTGTCAGCAACTATAAAACAAGCAGGCCCCACAGCTACTGCTGGCTTCCATGGTCGTTACATCCCTTTCAGTAACAGGTATTTCTAGGCCAATAGCTTTTTTTTTTCAAATTTTTATGTATCAAACTCCAGGTTTGGCTTAGATTCGAGAATTTTGAAAAACACGCCATTTTTCATTAACCAAAGTGGTGCACAACTAGCGCCACCTAGATGGTATTGTAGCCATTATAAGCCAAGCCCATAGAGTTTCCTATATATACACTAGATTGATCTGTGGTGCTAGTGTCTATTGTAGACCAGCACTAGATAAGTGGCGCACCGAAAAAAGGGCACTTAGCGAAGAGTCGCGACACAACTCAGCCGCTTGCGCCCAGACGACTGGCCGCAGTGTACGAAGGGGAGAGCATGCATGTGTGCCGCTGCTGTTGCTTCATTGTGGAACGAACAGCTCGAAAAGCCATTGCCCCAGTATTACTGCACTGTGGTTTATAAAAGTAACTTTATTCGAAGGCTACTCTCATATAAAAGCGCTGAAAAAATAGAGAGAAGCCCTGCAAAGTGTACTGCGACTGTGCAAATGGCATCAAAGGAACCGTGCTGTGCCGGACGACGCATCCCTGCTCTCTAATGTGGGTGCTTGTGAAACCACCAGAAGGTCCCTTCACTGTCCCGGAAGCTAGCGTATTCTGGGCGTTTTAGGCGTGTATTTGACGTATTATCTGGTGGCAGTTGCTGTGATCATAATTTTTGCGTTTTCTCTTTTATAATATAACATTCTAGTTGTCATCGAACGCTCCGCGAAAAATGACAGACGTAGCGGCGCGGCCGAAACGGCAGGGTGTTGTAATCTAACACTAGTGCATGCATCAAACTCTACAATAATCGGTTTTACCACAATGACGTGCTCGCGGCACCCCTGTGTAGTACTTCTCACCCGTGGCGTGGATAATCCCATTTGCTTTCACACCGCGCCTTTTCAATGGGCTCTGTACTGCGTTTTTGGTATTGCTGCAGACAATAAAGTGTTGCGACCTTGAGCTGTATCGCGTTCTCGCCCCGGTGACGGTTAACGTTTGCCCTGCGGCTCGCTAAGACCAGACCCATGCTAGTGGCCGTAATGCTTCGGGATAAGTGTACACTATACTGGCGCTCAATGCGGTATCAAAGGCTCTAAGCTTTTGACTGCTCTTAGCAAGTCAGTTCGCCTGTGCGATTCGGGCTCATCGCAACATGCCTTCTTCGTGGCATTTTTGTCCACTGACCTTAGGCGGATACCGCGTTGCACAAAGAAGCCATTGCCTCTATCGATAGGCACCCTTCGGCATCAGTCCAAGTCATTACCTCCTTTTGTGATGAACACACAACCAACATGATAGCTGACGCGCTATCTCGTGCCCCCTGTTGTCTGCCGAGAACCTCGATCCTGGTCCACCGGTCGCTCGCAGTGCCTTCGCACATGCAACCGCCGGGGGCGGAACAGCGGCAAAAAGGGGGAGTTCTCATGCGAACGACCTTGGCTGCTATTCATGTAAGCGGCACGTCACGTAGCGGCAGAGCGAGGAAGCTTTCCAAATACCCCGGTGCCGAGAGCGAACCCATGCACGCGGCGGTTGCTGCGGCCCTGAATGGGCGCTATACCAGACTCCCTCTTTTGGGAGAATGGGAATCGCTTTCGGCAGCAAAGAGCTATTGAAGGCTCAGTAAAGTGATTCGTTTCGAGTCTCGGAGAGACAGAGCGCTGTATACGCTGCTCGCTCTGCAGCGGGCACTGTTAACAACCGCCTCGAAGAAACGGAGCGCCGTGACGCTGCTTGCCCAGCAGCGGGCGTGAATAGGGGGCTCGAACCAGCGTGTGCCGCTGAATCCCCGGCGAATTCATATTTGCTGGACCATGACGGGCTCCTGCTGAACTAAATAGCCACTGACGATGAGTCCATCGACCCGTTTAAGGTAATTATGCCCAAAAGTCTGAGAGCCGCACTGTTGCGATCCTCTCATGACGAACCCATGGCCGGTCACCTGAGTGGCTCGAAAGTTTTTGCAAAACTGAGCCGCGTTGTGACCTGGCCCGGCATGAAGTGAGTCATTTCCCGCTATTGCCGTTCTTGCAGTGTCTGTCAAACGGTGAAATCAAGGAGTGGCAAACCGCCCAGTCTGATGAAACTGATTGTCAGTGAGCGTCCGTGGCAAGTGGCCACCTGCGATCTAATGGGACCATTTCCCAAAAGTAAGCAGGGGTTCATTCACGTGATAGTAGTCGTTGATCACTTTTCGAAGTGGGTGCAATCGTTCTTACTTCGGAAGGTGACAGCACGAGCGGTGCTCGAGAAGCTGCAGGAAGGGTTTTGCCGGTTCGGCTTCCCGGAAAGGCTCATCATGGACAATGCTTCGTATTTCACCACTCGGTTGTTTGGTGTCGTGTGCTGTTCCCTCGGAATTAATCACCGCACCACTTCACCGCACCACTTTACCCCACCATCCCATGTCCAATTTGACGGAGCGCATCAATCCTACGCTCAAATTGATGTTGGCGGCCTTTACCGAAAGTCAAAGGGACTGGGCAGACCATTTGAGTGAGCTCGCGTTCGCTAATCGAACATCTGAAAGTCCCTCAACTGGTTTCTCGCCCGCCTTCTTAAATTTTGGAAGGGAGTTGGCAAATCTGTTGACCAGTGTCATTCAATGCCAGCTCGAGGACGAGGAGACGCAGGCAGACTGCATTGCTTACACAACGACACTTCAGGACAGGCTTTTTTGAGCTTTCTGGAAAGCGAGGCAAAGTTTGGCGTTGGCCAGGGCTCAGCAGAAGGCCCAATATGACCGCAAGCATCGCGACATAGTTTTTGAGGTGGCCGATCTTGTCCTGAAGCGTAACCACACTCTTAGCGATGCCAGTAAGGGGGTTCTCAATGTCGCTCGCTCCTAAGTGGCTTGGTCTGTACCAAGTGGAGGAAGCTTGGACTCCACTGGTGTACTTGCTGAAAGGTCACTATTCGGGAAAACTCAGTTGTGCCCATATCGAAGACCTGAAACCCTTTGTATCACGGTCTGAGAAGCTTTCACCAGCACCCTGCGGCACTTCGCGCAAGCAGCGGGGCACACCCGGGGCGGCAGACCGCATTCGTACCCCGCACCGGTATAATCTGAGGAAGCGGTCACCTCTGTGATTTCTTGCTGGACAGCGGACTGCTTCGCAACCGAAGGCCCTCAGTTTATTATCTAGCCTCAGTATCGGTTAGCTTCTTTACGGCCTGTTCTCGTAAAGAAGTCGACCCAGCCCGAGTTTGCTGCCAGTGTTTCCTTTTTTTTTAAGTGTTCGTGTGTATTTTATGCTTTTGTGTTTCTTTTATCTAATATTAGGGGTTCATTTGCATTTTGTTTTTATTTTCTTTTGGCAAGATATTGAGTGTCAATTTTGCTCTCAAACACTTTTGGTGCTGTATTTCGTCTACCGGCGAAGAGAATTATGACCGTAAACATTGGCACTTATGCGTGGAAAGAGGGACGAAGGACACTTTGCGGCTTTGCTTGCGCAGCCGTTGCCGGTGTGTGTGTGTGCGTGCTTCTGTACGTGCGTAAGTGTGTGACGCTTCTGTGCGTGCCCGTGAAGAGGGCGCGACGTGGTTTCATCCCATTGATGTGGACACTAGAGGTGCGCGGGGCACTGACCTACTGACGATGTGCTCTGCTCTTGGCCGTCGTCTATACAACAGAACACAGCAAGCTCAGTGCTTGCTGCCATATTGAAAAGCGCATGGCGCCATCTGTTGCAAGCGCGGCAAAGCAACACTTTCAACTGCCATCCGAGCAGACGCTCTGGAAATCAAACGTGAAACTTCACAACTCGAGTATGGCTGTAAGCATGTTTCGGGCTGTTCCTGTGCTTGAATGTTATCCTGGTTTCATGTGAAACATCGAGGAGACCTCCCTCGACAGTCCGGAATGTCTGCAGCACATGCATTGCAGACTGCAGAAGCAGCTTCATCAGGAACATACTATTGCGATTTAAAAAAACGCTTACAGCAGAAAGCGTTGCTTTCGACTCTGTCGAACTGTGGCGTGCCTTGGCTGCGACAAGGCAGAATTTGTGCTGTACGCCAGCGTCAACACAGCGCTAGAATCTGGCTCAAGCTTACGCTCATGCACCGCATGTGCATCAATTGCCAGTCCTGCCGGGCATTCGGAATGCACACAACGTGCAAAAGTGCAAGCCAGAATAAGATTTTAAAAGGCTACGGTGACGCCGGCCGAAAGCAAGCGTAGATTCGCCTAGTGACAGTCAAGACATGTCGCAGTTCGACCGAGTCGAAAGTCATGCTTTCCGCGCCGTTCACGCATCGCGATAGTAGGCCATTACAGTTGTACTAGACATGCGCGGTGCGTGAATCTATGCATGAGTCGTAATACGTATATCCTATTATTGACATGCAGCCTGCGAAAGAGTATCGCAATATTTTTGTGCCTCATACTACAGGCATACTGCACGCAAATCACTGCTGTAAAGTAAAACAGCTGGAGTCACGCTTGAATAAACACATTAAGGGGAGATGCTACTCGAAAAACGATTCTTTAATAAGAGTCTGAATTTAACACAAATTGGCATGCTAATAGAGTTTTTTCTCCTCTTTTCAAATATGTCATTTATTTTCATGTAGATTGCTTGGTTTTCTTTCTGCAGGTCAGATATTGCAAAATTATGGCCATTGTTATGCAACAATTCTGACCTATAAAAATTTGAGATAAAGCATGCAGATATAGCTGACTATGATTCTTTGGAACTGTAGAGTGCAAAAAACTATATAAGATTTGTGTGTAAAAAGGTGAAATACAATAATAAAATAGAAAAATTTACTATGGCTCTAGTTGCCAAGGGCTTTCAATGTTATGTAATTTTTGAAAAACATAATCAAGCAGCACTGACAATCTGAATAGATACTTGCACTCTATGGGCCTTCATCATGCTATGTGCAAAATTTCATAGAGGTATGACAATTCTAAGTATACAAACTAGCCTGAATAAGAAGCACAGATCACACAAAACTGCAAAAGGAGAAAGACGCATTTGAAAGTTTGAAACCTTTTTTTTTTATCACAGAGTTGTTAGAAATGCATAATCTTTGGCCATAATGTTCAACAGAACTTTGAAAAGCACTGCAAGTTACTAGAACTGTCCTGCAGCATAGGTTGTGCCCTCACGGTCCTTGCGAGCACTCTCTTCTAGCCGTGCCCTTTTCACTCCACGACGACGGTGGGCCCTTGCTTCTGCTGTCAGACGCTCGGACATTCTCTTGATGCGCCTCGCATCGCGGGAATCACTGAAAGTAACTAGATCTCTAGATGGCAGTATGTTGAGCTCTTCCAGGATGTGCTCGAAAGTAGCATGACCCTTGTTAAACTACAGGATTGCCATAGCTGCGGCAGTCTCGACAACCGTTCGGGAGACAAACTTAGTCTTGGGGCAAAGTAGCCAAATTTTGCTGTTCAGGGATTCCGATGCGTTCTGGGTTTTCCCTTTGATGCATCGAGCAAGGAGCTTCTCATCCGTTAGCCGCTTATAAATGGGCAAAACAGCCAATCCCTGTGCTTTTGTCAGGAGAGGTGTGTGGCGTGGTGCAGGTTCACCAAGTGCTTCAGCGCGTTGATGTTTGCACCACGACTCTGTTCCTGCAGGGCAAAACTTGTGGCTGCCAGCATTGTCAGTAGAGCATGAGTAGAAGTACGAAGCCCATACTGCAGTGTACATATCCCGTACACTCCCCCTGTTGCTTGTTATGGCAATCTGATAGTATGTTTGGAGCTTCTGAATGGCTGGCTCTTTCATTTTCTGCCCTCGTGGTAATGGCACATGCAGCTTCCGTAGCGCGGTGCCAAGTCTCTTGGCCACATGATTAGTGCAGTCTTCTTTTTCTATATTGACAGCACCATAGACTTTTGACTCTGCAACTGCACTATATGCTTTGCTGTCACCGTCACTCAAGAATGTCATGAAATGCAGTGGGGTGTCATAAGTCAATGTTCTCTGCCAAATGCGCATTGCAGCCTCCGTTTCCATGGCATGGGAGTAACAGTCTGCATTTTTTTCACAGACTGGGCCATGGAATGCCTGCCACACTTCCTCGTCTGGGCCCATATCCTTGTGCCTACTGCATGTCAGGCAGTAATTTGATATGACCTCGAAGTCTAAGCAGAGGCCAGTATCTAAGGAGATAACTGCGCCAATCCCGTTGTGGCTTTTATGGCCCCTCTTCTGCCAAGTGCCGTCGAACATAACAGCCACATCAGTTTCGCCTGCTACTTCTTTCGTCAACTCTCTGGATCGGTGCAAGTTTTCACTCACAGCTGCCATGGCAGCAGTGTGCACCTTCTTTGCTATCGAAAAAAATCCTCGGTGTTGCATTGGCTTTGGGAGTACAACAATGGAGCAAAATCTCGACAATTGCTCATGCCCAATGCCGACAGCGCGTGCAGCCACCACCGCCTTCACATTTACAGCGAAACTATCTCGGGAGCTCCCACTGTCGTACCGTTGGCTCACTCGGCTACTGCCGCCCGCCGTAACACGCAGTGACGTATAAGAGCACGAAAGAACAGTCGCTGAGCATTCGCTGTTTTAGCAATGAAGTTCGAGGAGCGACGAAAGTCCCTTGCGCTTTTCTGCCGGCTCCCGAACGGCAAGTTTTTGAATACCGCAAGCAGGGCATGCCGCACCTGCCACAAGTGCCGCCAGCAAGAGGGTGTCGCACAAAACTGTCGTTGCACAAACCTCATCGCGCTGTCTTTCGTCTTTTTCGAAGAAGCCAAGCTTCTTTTCCGAAGCACTGACGAAAGAAAGTCCAGAGTCAATCTCTTCATCGCAGCCACTGTCGCTCGCGCACTCGTCGATGCCGCCGTCAGGCCTAGCACACGTAGGCGCGTTCTCGTTCGTCGCCGTCGTTCGGGGCGCTTTACGCCGCCTTCCCTTGAACTTGTGCTTCGTTCGAAACTTCTGCGGTCTCACGTTGCACTTTTTCGGGCTTGTCATCGCGGAAATATGCGTAGACGCGCAGAAAAGCAGACGGACCAAATGCCGATGGCCGCCACCAACACAGCTGACAATGACTCGGTAGCCAATGGCGATGCGGCTTAGGGTGCCGCGCGTTTCAAACCGCTCAAACCACAAAATAAAAAGGCCTCATTTTTTATTTTTTTTTTGCCCACGTACGAAACTGGCGGTCGTCGGAGCTGTAAGAAGAAGGCCGGACGCAACTTTCCCAACCGATCGCGATGGCGGGCGACACTGCGACGGGGAGCAGCGCACAGTCAAAGATGGGCAATATCGGTGCAAATCAAAAATGGCCAATATCGGCGCAAATTCACGAAATTTTGAGCCACCGCGATGCCTTCATACAAATTTTTTTGCATTTGGCGGTTCGAATTTAGTTTTGAAATTTTCACAGATGAAAGAAGAAGGTTTGAAGATTACAATGCAATAAATATCAGAAATACGAGAAATTTCGCTAAAAACACGATTTTTCGACTCGCATCTCCCCTTAAGTTTACTTACTCGTACACTTCACAGGGCTCGTAGTTTTTACTGCTGATTGCGATTATATCCTAAAGCGGTAGAACTCGGCGTTTTTTGTTGTGGACGGAAATCTGTGCAATCGCAAAGCACCGCACCGGCACGATTCTCGCGATATGCTGTGAACTTCACAGGCAGTGCTTAGCAATCTTTTCCTGTTGCGCTGGTTGTTGTCGCATCAGATGGCAGCGCAGTGGTACCCAGATGACATTTTATAAGCGGGCGCAGCGTGAACAGGCGCTTTCTCGCATTTTAAACTCCCAGAGACACTGCATTCCATGCTAGCGACGCGCGCCTTGGCAGTTGCAAACAAATTATGGCGTCTCTGGGAGCGAGGGTATACCGCCGAAGGCACCTGGGTTCGAGATGGGCGTGCTCTCGTCTACACTCGGTGGTAACTTTCTGTGGCAGCACAGCCAAAGCTACATGAGTGGAGCTTCTGCACATGTGTTACTACGCCAAGTAATTCGTTTTCGTGCGATCTCGGTTTCAGTTTCGCAAGCGCATTCAACATGTACTTTTTTTTGCACAACCACCACGGAATAAATCTTACATTTATTTGGGAGGAAATAAATTAAATGTTGATTTTAAATGAAAAAAAAATCGGTAGCTTCTTTGAGCATTGCGATTTATTTCAGAAAAAAAGAAAGGTACGGCCGAGCAGGTACTGGGCGATTGGAACAACGCAAAGCCAAGAAATTATTTTCTAAAAATACTCGATCATTGCATGCGCAGGAAAGAAAATATTTTATGACGCACCATTGTCTTCGTTCCTACCTGCTCGATAAATGCACATCACCTGACGAACACGTACTCATACTCGCTTATAAGCTTCAATGTGAACTTGCTGGAACCGAGCGACGCCATCGTCGTTTACCGGGACAGGAAAAAGATGAAATGGCACCAGAATACCAGAAAACAAGAACCAGAAAACTAGAAACAGCAAAGAACGGAAAACCTACACAACCGATGCTTTTTAATGATGTGAACAATCTTGAATACAATATTAACATCTTTCCTTTTTATACTATGCATTATGCTACGCAGCATACCAAAGTAAAAGTTCGTGGACTACATGCAGAAGAGTAGTAAGAAAGGGCATGCTTGGGCTTCGCAGCCTTGGCTGTGCTGCCACAGAAAGTTGTCGCTGAGTATAGAAGCCCTGCTGCCCCTTCAACCTTGGCTCCTGCGCAAGGCCGGCTGCCTGCCAACACCAGGACGCCTGGCAGCCACTTTGGCCTCTCTGATTCCCGAAGAGGCCTGACTTCCCAGGGAGGTTCCCCGTTTTCCATAGAGAAATGCAGGCTCCGAACCACCACAGAAGTGGCGTTCATCGGACACACTGACAAATCATTAAGAGCAGCCCCGAGCCATCAGTGAGCCCCTTCCGTGCCTCTGACCTCGCACACGAGCATCGCACCCAGCAAACATTATCACGCTCTTCCGCCCCTCCATGCCATGGATGCTATCCCGCCTCAGCACCACGAACTCCAGCCTTACTTCCTTTGCTCTTTTTTTTTTATAAACATGTTACAGTGTCATGTATTTATTTTAGTTATTAATGTTTTTCTTCTTTATAATCATCAGTTACAGGGCTGGACTGAGGTTAGCTGTTGCTCATAGCAGTGTCATTTTAACTGCACGGGTGACGTCCGGCTGCCTTTGCAGACCGGTAAGGCAAATTTAGGAGAGGGGGATGTGGAAATTGAGGCTAACCCGCCGCCTTTGTGCGGGCTTTGCCGCCTTTTCTGCCGTTCTCGTGTCCCGACATGACTCCCCTCTTCCGCTGTCTGCTGCTCTGGGGGAGCGAGGAGTGACGTTTAACCCCTCTCATTTGGTAGCAGATGTCAACTGTGGTGCCGTGCGCAAAGTCTTCTCGAGACGTCTCCCGTGCGCGTGCCGGGAGTCAGTCAGATTTTTTTGGAACAGCTGACTGTGAGCACGCATTTCTTTTCCGTCCGTCAACTCCTATTGTTTGGGGCTCGTTGGACTTCGTCAACGGTGCCCCGCGCCCTCGGCGAACGCTCACCTTTTTTTGCCCCTTTGCAAACGCTAGACCGAAGAGTAGTGCGGTGTCCAAGTGCGTGGCCAGGCTACACCGACCCGTATCTTTCTGAAGGCAACGTGAGCGCCTTTGCCCTCGCTCAAGCAACCGAGCCTTTGTCCCAGTGTCCCCGTTTACCACGGAGATGTGCTCATGGCACCCCTGTGTAGTACTTCTCGCCTGTGGCGTGAATAAGCCCATTTACTTTCTTGCCGGACATTTGCAACGGGCTCTGTACTGCGTTTTTGGTGTTGCCGCAGACAATAAAGTGTTGCGACCTTGAGTGGTACCGTGTTCTCGCCACGGTGACGGTTAACGCATGTCCTGCGGCTCGCTAAAACGAGACCCATGCTAGTAGCCATAATCCTTCAGGATACGTGTACACTACAGTTTCCCTTAACTAATTTTATCTAACTCTATGGCCAAGCCAACACCTGGCTTAAATACACATGTGAGGCCACCATTTTGATCTTTGTCCGGAGTGCTGAGGAGAGCCGTTTGTCTTTCGAGTCTCGCTTTAAGTGGTCTGTGTGTGGCTTAGCTCAATGGTGTAATTTAGTCAGTGTAATTATAGTGCCGCTTATAAAAGGAAAGTTGTCCTAGCCGCGGAGTCGTCGTCCAACATTCAAGCGGAGCAGGACTTTGGAGTGGACAAAAAAAATGTGCATCGCTGGAGGGGCTGCAGCGTGGGACGACAACCCGCAAACTTTGATGGTGTGTTCTTTTAATTAAAAAGTGCAGCATAACCAAAACACTTGATGGCACGAGGATGGCATACTGTCTCGTGTCAGCGACGACTCTGAATGAGGGCGGCATCGGCAAGCACAGCATCTTTGTGATGCAAATAACAAGAAGCAGCGCGTAAAAGACGACGACAAAGAAACACAACAGGACTAGCGGCTGTATGTTTCTCAATTTATTCACATCATGAACCAACTGCTTTGTTTCATCTTTATGTTCAATAAATGTTTCCTCTTAGTGAACCCTGTTTCGTTTGGCCTGCATTTGAGCTAAGCTTTATTTTTTCCGGGCTTTGGACTTTTGGGAGTTGGTTTAGAATCGAGGTCGACCTAGATTTGAATAAATACGGTATTATTTATACTTTTTGGCAGACCTTTCAAGAGTTCTGAATGAGCATGTTTTGTCGTTAAAAGAAAAACTGAGTGCAAACCATTTTGGACGTGTGTGGCTCGTGCGCTTGACATAATATCTTCCTATGAGTGTACTCAACCTGACTCGGTTCATTTTCGAGTTAACTCATGTGTCCTTTTCCAGATGGCGCCACTTGTCAATTTTTTCTATTTTAACCACAATTTTCCTTTTTTTTTGTGACAAGTGTTTAAAAAAATGCTGTCCGTGAAGACGACACATGTCTTACTCATGCATCACCAGGGTCTAATTATTTCGATATCCAAGTTTATTTTGATGACTTGATGTGTTATATTCGTCAGTTTCACAACGATGACATTATTTTGCAATTGAAGGAAGACACTACTACACCATGAGGCACTAAAATTTGTTTTATTAATTTGAGTTAATACGCACTTCCATTTCTTTATTCTTCAACTAAAACATACTTTTTATTGAACATCAAGCTGGAAAAAAAAAGACTTTCTAGACAAAAAAAAAGAAGCTCCAAACAAATAAAACGAAACAGTTAAGGTGTTAAATAATTTGAACGTATGTTGTACATAGTGTGTTCATGCATACCTTTTCAAATACTGCATGGCCAAGTTCATTCACTGCTGTGACAGTACTCACCAGTGCGTGTAGCCATCTGTGAAAGCCCACTTGGCCAATGCACACATAACAATGTATGCCGCCACTGCAGCTAGAAATTTGTAAAGCAGTGTGCTTGAGGCCATTCCAGGATTACCCACAAAGCAATTTCGAGCCCCTTTAATATAGAACACTTACTGGCAGGCCCTGGAGCCGGAGGTGGAGGACACTTGGGCCGCTGCAAGGTGCTGTAGTTGGGCCGCTCCTCCATTCTGACAGGGAATAAAACACCACTGGGTATGTAGCGAACCCAGTAGACACAAGACTAACCTAGTAAAATCTATTCCTGACCTATTGTGTTTGGCAAGCTAGGGTACAGGGACAAGTGCAAACTCACGCTGTTTTCCTCATGGGCAGAACCATCGAATAAATAGTAAACCAAAACATCAAGATCCCGTGTCACGAAAGATACGAGAATAACACATGCACCGCCAGAAACTCCCTCTCTCAATGGTATATTATTAGCACACACCACAGACGCCTCCTTCAATATAATAGCAAAAGCTTCAAGGACTAACTCTGAGTTCATATTTCCACTTGCACTTCTTGACTGAATGAGGTTATCGGAAGAAGTGGACATATGAACCTTGAAGGGTCGGCCCTTGAAACTTTTGTTATATCGCAGGAAACGTGCTGGTGCTCCAAGGCTTGGTTGAGTTTTGGACATACAGTCGACTCTCATTCATTGAAACTTGAAGAGACCTCTGAATTTTGTTTGAATTATCAACAAGTTTGAATTATCAGAAGTTTTCAAGATGACTCTGGGTGAGGTGACACTACACAATATAATAAGGCAATGATTTTATCACTTCAAACAAACTTTTAAGTGTGTTTAAGGCCTAATTGCACACAGTGGACAGAAAGCAGAGGTGTGAAGTCCACAAGTTTATTGGCCAATTACTGCTGATCAGGCCTTTTAGAGAAATCGTGAATTTCCAACTGCTTAATTGCTATAGATATGTGCCTTCAGCACAAAGCTGTCTATACCAGTTGAGAAGCATCACAGTCGACCATGCGTGTGCTTCGTTTCAAACATTTCTTTACTTGCAAAGCCTTTTTCCTTGAAGGCCTCATGTGCTTATTTTTCATAATTAGACTGTTAAAATTATATAAGCAAAAACATTTTTATATAGCAGTGGGAAAGCAGCTGATATTTTCTGGTATGAACCTGCAAAAAGTATAAATTAACTGAAAGTATGAACTATAAGAGCTTGAGTTATCTCGAGTCTACTGTATACGTCATAAAGCGGCAGTCATCTCCCTGTCCACCTTGTGGGCATATATGTGCGCTTATGGGGTATATATCTAGTGTCGCTCAGTTGATAGAGCAGTGGGCGCGTTATTTGAAAGTCGCAGGTTCGGTCCTTACAAGCAGCAAGTCATCTGTTTGTCCACTTTCATTTTTTCCCATTTACATTGCAGTTACTATTAATGACATTTCCTATATTTCTGTCTGTTAGTTCTCATTATTATTGTGCCCAACAAGGCCCTTAAATTTCCATGTTACGATTATGTGCTTACCCACGAAGCTACTCTACTGCCTATCCATAAGTGTCGTCTTGTTCTCTCATAAATCATTTTGTCTGGCAATGTGAAGCAGACATGCCTGTTCCTAGCTTAGCATATATTTATTACTACAATTTAATAATCATGATTGTTGTTGTGAAGGTTTTAACACTAAATGAAAAAAATACTTCAAAGCACCAGTACTGCATATATGCCATGCCTGGAGTAAATTAACTGTGGCCAGCAGACTTTCCCCAGCATGCCCGGAGCTGGCCTGGAAGCTTGGTGACGACCAGCAAGGCCATGTATGGGCTCAGAAACAAGGGACCAGGCAGGGCAAATAAAAAAATCATGCTCTAGGACAAATAAAGGGTCATGTATACAGGGTGTCTCATATAACTTGTGCCACGAAGTTGAAAGAAAATGGCACTTAGGAGGCGAATCCAGCCAAACGCATACTACTCGCACTAGTCTGTAGGTACTCAGGCTATTTTTTATTTCTTCCTATACTCATTAGTGATTCTTAATTACCAATTTTTTTCAGTTATGGGCTGGAAACCGACTGAATTGTTTCCTGTACGATACATCTTGTGCTGTTCTTTTTTCCACATTGTAAAAAAAGCCCGCGAAATGTGAAAAGAAGCTGTGTGACGGACCACGAGCGCACTGCTATAGTATTGTACAGTAAACAATTTTGTCGGTAGTTTCTGAAAGTGCTCTACATCTCAGTGTTCGTATTTTAGATTTACAGCCCATAATTAAAAATAGGTAATTAAAACTTATTATTTAATTAGTGTGAGGAGAAAAAAAATTGCCGGAGTACCTACAGGCTAGTGCGAGTAGTAGGCATCTGATTCAATTTGCCACTGAAGTGTCTTTCATTTTCAAATGCTCTATCCCTGAGCTATGACGGCGGCCATTCCGGCCGGATAGCTCGGGAATGGCCGCCGTGATTGCTCAGTGGTAGAGCATCGAACGCATTATTCAGAGGTCGTAGGTTCGATTTCTGCTCGCGGCAAGTTATTTTTATACCCACTTTTCTTTCTATTTACTTTACAATGGTTCTAATAACTTTCCCTATATATTTTTGGTATTATTGTCTGTTAGATCTCAATAATATTGTGTCAAAACACGGAACCTTAGGTTAGATATACACTTCTATCCCGCGCGCGCGCGTGTGCGTGCGTGTGTGTGTGTGTGTGTGCGTGCTTGCGTGGCCAGAAACTTTGCTCAGTATCGAAGTGATACAATATAAGATGCCTGCATATACAGCAATTTAACTTGATTCTATACACAAAAATAACAGTGCTTGAGTTACGAAATGAGCACTTCCAATCAATACAGGGTAGGAGGTGGCCTGTAATGCTTTGGAAGCTTTAGGAGCAGCAAAACTGAATTTTTGGATCAGCTTAGTGAAGTATGATATTATCAAAACACATGTGCAATATAAAACAAATAAATAAAAGGTTCTCTATTAAACAGCCACAACAGTGCACAACAGTGCACAACAACCAAACAAAAGGTACCTATGCTAAAGTATCAGGACATTTTTTCCTTTCTCGATAAAGAAAGGTCTTCAAATCGAAGTAGTCTTAAAACTGAAGCCTTAATTTAAACATTGTTACAGGAAAAACTAAACAATCAAAAAACATGATTACTGGTGCATTTCAAACATCAGTATACTGTGGGCAAAGACACTGATGCTGCAAGCTTCCAAAAATATATAGTGCTCTGAAGCACACAGCCTTTGATAAGCAACCCGCCATAACTGAATAGCCTCTTTGCCTTCTCGATGTGCTTCTGAAAGATTGCATGGCACATAACTGCTCTATCATGCCATGAGCAACATAACGTAACAGTGCTATGTCCAGAAAACATCAGTGTCTTTCAATGCTGACTGACACCAGAGAGAGATTAGATCTTAGTTGCCATCAGTTTTGTTCAGCCCTGAAAACAGCTTGTACATACAAACACAAGCACACACACACAAAAAACAACAGCAAAAACATTGTGCGAGGTAGGTAGCTGACTGTTGATCCCATTGATGGTACGTTATGTTGGGCTAGTTGGTACATTTTAGGCTGAAATACGTGGCACAAGGTTGCTAAAGAGAAGAACGAGAAGAGACAGAAAGACCGCTGCTATGTTGTCTCCTCGTGCTTGCACCCGTTTAGTTTTGCCTCACAATGCAAGTTTGAGCGCTGCTAGTGAGGCAGGTTGACTTAGTAGTCCCCGAAGAGGGAGCAGAGCTTCGGGTGTTTTTTCACCGAAAGTTATTACCTAATATTGAGAACGCACATTGCGATTTTCTGAAAAGTACCAGCGCGTTTGGCTGGCATGGATTAAAAAAAAAAAAAACTACTTGAAGAACCTCGGTGATACTTGCGTCTTCAGGTGTAACTTCATTCCTTGTAAGTGCCGTAGCCAAGCACTTAGCTGCAAACAGAGATAGCTTACCAAGATACTGTACATACAAACTTGTCCGCGACCGCTGCCTGCACAATCAGCGTGTAAGGAAGGTGTTTAAAATCGTGATGGCGATCGCAAAAATTCGGGTATTGAAAAACAGCTGGATAACATCGGAGAAAATGCAAGAATGGCTGTCGAAAGTCTGGGGCTCAAACGCTGAAGAAGTGTGACTTTTTACTAGTGTTAAACCTGGTGCCCGTCCATAAGACACAAGCCGCCACAAATGCCTTCGAGGAATATGACACGCTTTACGTGCCTGTGGGGTGCACGAGTATTCTGCAGCCTGCTGACGTGTATTGGAATAAGCCTTTCAAGTCCGCCTTGCGATGTTTGGGGGAGCTGTACATGAGTGAGGAAGCACGAGCACTGAAAGGAAACTTAAAGAAGCTGTCGCGGAAACATGTGCTCGATTTTGTTGCCGAGGTGTGGGCCGCTGTACCTGAAGGAACAGTGGCACGGTCCCTCAAGAAATGCGGCATTAGTAACGCGCTCGATGGCTGAGAGGACGGCAACCTACACAGCAGACTGGCCGATGTTGGAGCTGTGGTGCCAGAAGATTGTGGCGGACTTCAAGCGGAATGCTATGATCTGCTTTTTGCAACTGACTCTGAGGAGTCTTTCAATGGTTTTGAAAACGACTAAAAGCTACAACAAATTCTGAGCCTGAATAAAGTTTACTGTAATAAAATTTGAATGAGTTTTTTTTTTTCTGGCGTGAAAATTTTGTCGCCATTATGAATTTTGGTGCCGTTCCGAGATAGCCCCCTTCCCCCATTTTGCTGGCAATACACTTTGTTTTAAGGAGGGAGGGCAGAGGGCACTTGCTCGAAATTTTACTGTAGATGTTTAATTTGAAACAAGGCATGTGCAAATGTCATTCTTCTTGGTTGAAAGGAAGTGGAACCATCTTTCAATCGTAGCAAGAGTTTATTTTTTGGTAGAGTGCTAGCTACAACCTGTTTTGTAATACCTGTTCTTCTGTTCTGTAATGCCTTGAGAAAGAATAAACTTGAACTTAAACCTGTCAAATAAATTATGATTTAAAATTTACTATATTAGAGCATATAAGCCAGTATAACAAACTTTTAGAATTCAAAAAAGGAAGAATTGGATGCGAGGGTAATTATCATCATCATCAGCCTGACTATGCCTCTTGCATGACAAAGGCCTCTTCCATGTTTTGCCAGTCAACTTGGTCCTGTGCTTGCTGCTGCCATTTTATACCCGCAAACTTAATCTCATCGGCCCACCTAACTTTCTGTCTCCCCCTAACCCGCTTGCCTTCTCTGGGAATCCCATCAGTTACCCTTAATGACCAACGGTCATCTTGCCTTTGTGCTACCTGCCCGGCCCATGTCCATTTCTTCTTCTTGATTTCGGCTATGATGTCTTTAACACCCGTTTGTTTCCTGACACACTCTGCTTTCTTCTTGTTCCTTAGGGTTACACCTATCATTTTCCTTTCCATTGCGCACTGTATAGTCTTCAATTTAAGCTGAACCCTCTTTGTAAGCCTCCATATTTCTGTTCCAGAGCTAAGTACTGGCAAGATGCAGCTGTTATATACTTTCCTCTTAAGGGATAGTGGCAATCTACCATTCATGATTTCAGAATGCTTGCTGAATGTGCTCCACCCGATTTTTATTCTTCTAGTTACTTCAATCTAGTGGTTCAGCTCTGCCGTTGCTACCTGTCTTAAGTTGTAGTGACACATATCCCGAAGGAGTACGGCCACAAGCGTGGGTCCAGTCTTAGCGAGCCGCAGGGCACGCGTTAACCGTCGCTGTGGCGAGAACACGATACTGCTCAAGGTCGCAACACTTTATTGTCTGTGGCAATACCGAAACGCAGTACGGCACGTTACAAAGGTGCGGCGGGAAAGCAAATGGGCTTATCCACGCCACGAGAGTAAAAGTACTACACAGGGTGCCACGAGCACGTCTCCGTGGTAAAGGCGAGTCACGGAGACACCGGGACCAAGGCCCGGTTGCTCGAGCGAGCACAAAGGCGCTCTTGTTAACTTTAGCGGGAGAAGGATCGGCGTAGCTTGGCCACGCACTAGGACACCGTACCAGCCTTCGGCCAAGCATACGCAGAGAAGCAACAAAAGCTGAGCGTTCGCCTCGGGCACAAGGCGCCGTAAGCGAAGTCTGACAAGCCCGCAGCGATGGGAGTCGACGGACGGAAAAGATTGCGTGGCTCGCCATCAGCTGTTCCGGAGAGTCTCTGACTCTCTCCCGACGCAAGCGCGCAAAACCTCTCGGGAGACTCCGCGCGCGGTGCCACAGTCGACATCCGCTACTGGGTGAGAGGGGTTAAACATCATTCCTCGCTCTCCCAGCACGACAGACAGTGGAGGATGGGTGCCATGTTGGGATGTGAGAACGGCAGAAAAGGCAGCAAAGCCCGTGCAAAGGCAGTGGGCCAGCCTCAATTCTCACACAAGTAGACATACTGTTTTAAAACTTCAAGTGCACTGCTACCTATCTCGAAGCGCTGTTCTCTTCCAATGTTGTACATTACTTTCGTTTCCTGCAGTATAAATTTAAGACATACTTTTCTGCTCTCCTAGTCTAACTCCATAATCATGAGTTGCAATTCGTACCGTGAGTTACTCAGCAATGCGATGTCATCAGCAAAGCACAGGTTACTAAGGTAGGTACTCTCCATTAACTCTTATGCCTAACCGTTTCCATTCTAGGCCTCTGAAAACCTCCTGTAAGCATGCGGTAAATAGCAATGGGGAGATCGCATCCCTTTGCCTTACACCCTTCTTGATTGGTATTCAGTTGCTTTATCTATGGAGCACTATGGTGGCAGTTGATCCTCTGTAGATTTCTTCCAGGATGTTTATATATGCTTTGTCGACCCCCTAACTCTGCCGTGTCTGCATGACTGCTGATATCTCTAATGAATTAAATGCCTTCTCGTAATCTATGAAGGCTATGTATAAGGGTTGGCGGTATTCTGAGCATTTCTGTATCACCTGGTTGACAGTATGAATGTGGTTGGATTGTTGAGTAGCCTGTACGAAATCCTGCTTAATCCTTTGGTTGATTGAATTCTAATGTAGTCTTTATTCTGTTAGCAATTACCTTTGTAAATAGCTTGTATACGACAGAGAGCAAGCTGATCAGCCTGTAATTCTTTAAGTCTTTGTCGTCTCTTTTCTTGTGTATAAGGGGACACTCATTAGCAGCGCGAAACAAGGATGAAAGGAAGCCAGCTCAAAACCCTTGCCGCTCCCCAAATGTAGCCTTCGCAAGCCAAATCTCTTCCCTATCCTCTCCGGCATCCGAGCAAAAGGTCACGTGTGCATGACGTGCTCGAAGAAGCCCAAATCCTGAGCACGCAAGCAGCATTGGTTTGTTGACCAGAATTATTTTGTGGTTTACTGTCTGTTTCAGCGAGATGGTTTGGAACCACTAGCTTAGATGCGGTAGAATAGATGCACATAATGAGTGCTCAAACACGCCGGACCATTAATTCCTTTTCCAGGACAGGCATCTGCTTGATGCGCTAACCGCGGGTACATGAACGCATGCGAAATGCTGGCACATTCCCCACATTTAGTTGCTATTCATGGGAGGAAATGAAAAAGAAGCACACATTCCCTTATTGCGCCTCATTATTTATCTCAAGTTTTATTCATCTATTCAAGCAACAAATTACATAAACTACACATGTCGTGTTAAATAATTTTTGCCATGTCACGTGCTACTGTTGTCAACATCAGAGTGCAGTAGTATACGTAAAAGGCCAACGTCACAGCACTCCCATGTACGTAGGGCAATTCATATGTGTACGTCATGCCCTTATTCTCTGGGTGCAGGCCTGCGAAAGAAACGGAGAGCAGCGTTCATTTTGAATTTTGACCTATTTCTGCGGCGCGTGGAATTTCAAATTTTGGCAGATGTGACCGTAAACGCCTCATGTACGTGTTGCGCTTGTCAGCTCATAATTATCAAAAACTCTTGCAGATGTTGTTAGAATTCTTACAAGATTTTGGTACTCCCCCATCAAGAGACACTTCGTAAACAGGGCGGTCAGTTTTTCTAACACAACTTGTCCTCCATCTTTCAGCAGATCTGATGTTACTTGATCTTCACCAGCAGCTTTGCCTAGGGTGATAGGTTCATTTAACCTAGAAGTCGAACTCTTCGGCAGTGTGTAATTTTCCTGGAAAGGTCTACTCACGGTATAGCACTTCTCCACTGCAGTGAAACCATCTTAACACGAAGTTTAAATGAGGTTTAACATACACCTATTTGTTAATTCCGAATACTTTAAATTTTCCAATGATTTAAAAAACTCGAGTAGAAGTGAATCCAAATACTACACATTAATATTACTTCGATTACTTGAAGTGCTCGAACATTCACACAAGCCTAGAACTAGGGTTCCCTGGTGAGCGCGATCTGTGGCACTGTGTAGGTCTCAACAATAAATATCATGACAATCAAATGCTAGATATACAATTTATGATTGTAATGATTCATGCACTCACTGTATTCAAGTATTCGCACAGCTCCAGAGAAAAGAAATCACACCAGAATGCTGCTTTGCAAGACTGTGGCATTAGTCTCACTAGGCGACCAAAAACCTTTCTTGTAAAAAAACCATGCACTCTCAAATGATAACGGTTAGTATGGTGCCCTGGCGCAAATGCAACACATGCGTGTGGTCGATAGACCCGTAAACCTAACTACTCACACATCGCAGCAACGCCAGCCTCTGCTAATTCCTACATCATTAAGCTCATAAGGTTTACAAGATAGAAATTACATTTTTGAATGGAATCACAACATATTAGCAGTGTTGACCCACAAAGCGAAACAATAGGTTGCTGTGTTGCAAGATTCTGCGAGTACTAAAGAAAGTATGACCATTTAGACTTGAAAAAAATACACATTACATTTTCGAACAGAATATCCATAGAATGTTTTCATCACTGCAAAAAGTGCCGCTCAACGTCATGCGTATCCTACACACATGCACATGCAAGAAACACGTGAGTGCGCACGAAAGCTTTCTTAATTCCATTGGCACAAACTGTCCTCTCAGACGTCTTCCACACTCGGCACAGATTGAACAAAAGAAAAGTGGCCCAGAACAATCAATTGACAAAGGCAATGCAATATTCTCAGGGAGAAAGAACAAGCATGGCCAAAACAACTGACCGTGCTAAGAAAAAAAAAAAAACATGCTATAACCATTGCCTTCATACCGCACTTCTAGTTAGCCGCTGCTGGTGCCAGAAGTTTTATATTAGTGCTATGATGAAGCTGTTATACACATGGAGAGGGTTACTTTACTTCAGTGCATGACGAATCACCGGCACTACACGGCAAGCAGGCACACAAGGCGGGCACTTCGAAAACATCTCAAGTCACAAAGACAAATAATGCATTATACAGGCCACTACTGCCACACTCATTTCATTTATGACTTAAGACCATTCTGGTGCAATACCATTCCTTTTAATTAGAGACGGCAAACCTTGTTTGGTGCAAGAGCACAATCCCATCTCTGCAATACTAAGTCCGCCCCTTAAAAACACCCTTGCTTCCATTTCTTTGACAGCAGCGAGGGCAAACCGGTCCCTCAAATTAAAGGCACTGTAACCTCTTTCGGAGGGCCATTGACCGATAAACGAACAGGGAGACTATCTCTCTCGTACCAGCCAGTGGCCACGGACCTCAAAGGACCCCAGCCAGCCAGCCATCGGCTACAGGAGCAAGCCTTTGTCCTCTTCAAAAAGAGGACTATTGCTCTGCGTGACATCTACGCGTTAATGCAGGAATAAAGTGTTGTTTTGTTGACTTAGCCTGTTGCTTTAACCACTTGAACCCGTCGTAGCTGCGGTGACTCGAGCTACAAGAAGGGAACATGATACGTGCATAATGCAACTGTGTGTGGCAAGAACCGTAGCTAGGCTTCTGCACCAGCCGTACATAGAGTGGCCCCAACCAAAGATGCAGTTAAAAATACAGAACTTACCCTTTCAGCACATCTGATCCCTGGGACAGGTTTTGCCGTGAGGAACCTAGTGCACAGAGAAGGCAACATTGCATTACCTGCAGAGGAAAGCTTGACGCATATGTGCATAAAAGAGATCCCTCTCTTCAATGCGAAACAGTGCGAAGAAAACACAGAAAAGAACAAACATTACCAAGCTACCAACAAATGTGTTTTATAATGTAAATGCAAGGTCAAGAGCGGTAGCAGCGTCGGTACAGAAGCAGCAAGAGCAGGCTGAGTACACGGGCAGCGTCGCAGCGGCAACCAGGCAGTCTTAGCTCCTGCCTCGCGCCAACGCGTCGATGTCGCTGCAGTAGTGGGCATTCCTCTTCACTACACTCCGTCCCCCGTCAAAAAAGGAGCCATCCTGGCGACTCACGGTGAACAGAGTACGATCGGGTCGTAATAAGGTTTCAGCCGCTGTACGTGAACAATTTCACGTCCCCGAAAATGCTGGTCTGTGGATGGCGTAATGGGTTCGACGATGTAGTTAACTAGTGAAGTCTGCGAGACAATGCGGTAGGGTCCCTGGTATTTTGAAAAAAACTTCGAGGAAAGGCCTGTGGGCACAGCGAGAACCCAAAGCCAAACAAGAGTGTCCGGAACAAAGTTAGGGTACGGGTGGTTATCGTCACGCCGAGATTTTTGTCTCCATTGGTCGATGGTTGTGAACAACTGGGCAAGCTTACGGCATTCCTCGGTGCGGCGGGCAGCTTCAGAGATGGGTGTAGACTCGGAGGAATCGGGGTGGTAGGGCAGAATGGTATCTAGTGTGGTGGAAGGGTCTCGGCCATATAACAGGAAAAATGGTGAAAAGCCCATAGTCGCCTGTGGAGCAGTATTGTAGGCGTACGTCGCAAAAGGCAGAATGAGGTTCCAGTCGGAGTGGTCTGAGGCAACATACTTTGATATCATATCCCCTAGGGTACGGTTGAATCTTTCCGTCAATCCATTCGTCTGCGGATAGTAGGCGGTGGTAGTCCGGTGAATGATACGGCATTCGGCAAGGAGTGCGTTGACGACTTCAGAGAGGAACACACGTCCTCTGTCACTGAGAAGTTCACGCGGTGCACCGTGACGGAGAATGAAGTTCCGCAGGAGAAAAGATAATACGTCGCGTGCTGTGGCGGTAGGCAAAGCGGCTGTTTCTGCGTATCGCGTCAAGTAGTCGACAGCAACAACGATCCAACGGTTTCTGGGAGCCATGAATGGAAGAGGCCCGTATAGATCAATTCCAATGTGGTTGAAAGGCCTGGCTGGGCAAGGGATTGGCTGGATCGGACCAGAGGTGTGATGAGGCAGAGCTTTCCATCACTGGCACTGCAGGCATGACTGAATGTACTTGCGCACAAAGGTGTACATGCCTCGCCAATAAAAATTCCGCCATATCCACGAAGTGAATGATGATGAGTGGGCGAAGCTCCGGAGGTAAACCTGGTAAACCATGAATCCTCTGAACATTTTGCCCACTCGATTTTATTACATCGCTCCCCCTAGCGTACGTCGCCGCACTAAATCGAACGATTGCCTTCAACCAATGACACGCACCATATGTGACATCATTCCTATTTTATAAGATCTCGCGTCTTTCATCAACTACAAGTACCGCTTTCTAGTTTATAACATCTTGCATCTTTTCATCATCAGCTACAAGTACCACCATCTAGTAAACACTACAAGAACTAAACGAGAGGTGGCTACATACAGGAGACGGTACCGCCATCTAGTGAACAATGCAAGAACTAAACTAGAGGTGGCTAGATACAGGGGACGGTACCGCCATCTAGTGAACACTGCAAGAACTAAACTAGAGGTGGCTACATACAGGCTACAGGGGATGCACAGCCTACGCCCTAAGGAGCTTCGCCCCTAAAAACAGGGAGGAAAGGCGAGCGTATGTTTTGAATATGCCCGCATGTGCGCACTTAGGGTCAGCGTGGAAAGCTGAACATACTGCAGCAGGAAGATGGCGAGGTATGACCAGTAACCACCTTCGGCCGTCAGACTTGTAACTCCTGCGATAAAGGAGGTCATCGCGGATCTCAAAGTGAACTGCTTTACAGCGCAATGTTCGAGAAGATGGAGAAGTCGATGGTTCTGAAAGAAATCGCCGAAGAGCGTTGATCCAGTCATCTTTACGTTGTTCAGATGCCATGTCCCAGTTTGCTGGAAACGCAACCGTTTAGTCCACTGCAGATAGACAGGCAGATCTTTCTGATGATACAGGTGAACGCGATAGGGCGTTGGCATCAGTGTGACGTCGGCCAGACCTGTATACAACAGGCATGTCAAACTCTTGCAACCGTAAAGACCAGCGAGCTAAACGGCCGGAGGGGTCCTTCAACGTGGATAATCAACAAAGTGCATGGTGATCAGTGAATTTGTCGAAAGGGTTACCATATAGGTATGGTCTAAATTTACCTAGAGCCCAAATAATTGCCAGACACTCCTTCTCTGTTACAGAATAATTCTTCTCCGCTTTGGTGAGGATACGGCTTGCGTAAGCGACTACGTACTCCTGGAATCCCGATTTGCGCTGCGCGAGCACGGCGCCGAGTCCAACACCGCTTGCATCGGTGTATATCTCAATCGGAGCAGTCGGGTCAAAGTGGTGAGTCGGGGATTAATGGCGAGGTAACAGGTGGCGCAACTTTTTGAAGGCATCATCACAGGCGGGTGACCAGACGTAACTTTTCGAGTCATTCCGTAAAAGTTCAGTCAAGGGGGTGATGATCATCGCAAAATTCCGTATAAAGTGGCGGAAATACGAGCAGAGGCCAAGGAAGCTGCGCAGATCCTTCAGAGATGAGGGTTTAGGGAACTCTGCAAGTGCCTGAAGCTTGGCGGTGTCAGGAAGAATACTGTTTTTAGAGACAACATGGCCGAGGATCGCGAGCCGACTTGCACCGAAGCGGCATTTTTTCAGGTTTAGTTGAAGGCCGGCGTCAGTTAGGCACTGCAGTACTTCATCTAGCCTGCGGAGATGCGTGGAAAAATCTGGCGAAAATATAACCACGTCATCTAAGTAGCACAGGCATGTTTTCCACTTCAGGCCACACAAATGATTGTCCATCATCCGCTCAAATGTTGCGGGGGCGTTGCAAAGACCGAAAGGCATGACGCGGAATTCGTAAAGGCCATCAGGTGTGACAAAGGCCGTTTTAGGCTGATCTTCATGCGCCATAGGGACTTGCCAGTAGCCGCTCCATAAGTCAATAGAAAAGAAGAACTCCGCACCTTGGAGGCTGTCAAAGGCGCGTCGATTCTCGGTAAGGGGTCAACGTCCTTTCGAGTTATTTTGTTAAGACGACGGTAGTCAACACAGAAGCGAATTGACCTGTTCTTCTTCTCAACAAGAACGACTGGAGATGCCCAGGGGCTATTAGAAGGCTGGATGACACCACGCTTGAGGATGTCAGCTACTTGGTCACCGATAACCTGACGCTCCGTCGCGGACACGCGATAGGGTCTTTGACGCAGTGGGGCATTGGTGCTCGTGTCGATGCAGTGACACAGCTATGTGTGGCCGAGGGGACTATGCTGGCAGTCAAAAAAAGAACGGAACTTGTTCAGGAGTCGTAGAAGCTGAGCACGTTGCGAAACGGTTAATGTGTCGGCAATAGAGCTTCTCAGTACGTCAGGTCTAATAGTCTGCGGCGAAGAGGCACAGGTCAATCCAGGGACTTCATGTTCGACGAAAGAACCAGTCGGCATGTCAATAATTGCAGAAGGGTCGAGATTGTAAACACGCCCGACGCACTCGCCCCGAAGTAGTGTTACAGGACATGACAGAAGATTTGAGATGAGCAGTCTGCTGACACCGTCATGAAGTTCCAAAAGGGCATGAAGTAGCGGCAAACACTTGTGACGAACGAAAACGGCAGATGGCGTGAAAAGGGCACTTGATTCGGCGAGCGCGTTGCAAGACACCTTGGCAAAGGCAAAAGAATGCGGCAGTATGATAATGTCTTCAGCAACACATAATTTGTCGCCAGTTTCAACAGCGTCTTGTAAAGTATCGTCGCTAAACACTTCAAATGCCACCTCAGCGCACGAGCAGTCGATGACGGCCTTATTAGCGGAGAGAAAGTCCCAGCCCAAAATGAGGTCATGGGAGCAGGAATCCAATACGAGTAATTCAACAACATAGATGAGGCCGTCAATCGCAATGGGAGCAGTACAGGCAGCGGCCGGCGTGACGTGCTTTGAGCTTGCTGTACGAAGCAATATACTTGCTTGTGGCGTCATAACTTTTTTGAGCAAGCGGCAGAGTCTGGCACTGATCACTGAAAGTGCGGCACCAGTGTCGACAAGAGCGAGTGCAGCGACGCCGTCCACATATAGGTCCAGTACATTCGTCGGTGCAGAGAGAGGCCTTGGTCTTTTCGCGGGTGTCCCAGATCCTGCCTCTGGAACTGCGGCAATAAGTTTTCCCGCTCCGGCGATGAAGGACGACGACGCATCGGCGATGGGGTCGAGGCGATGATGAGCGGCGGTCAACAGGAGGGCAGTGGTCGGCGTACGATGACATCTGGTCGGGAGGATGAGAGCCTGTGAACAAAGGGCGTGGTGGCACATAAGGGGCAGGTTCGAAACTGGTGGTAGACAGGGACGCGTCAACAGCAGTATCTCGCTATGTGGCCAGGTAGACCACAGGCAAAGCATATTGGCCGATTGTCGCGTGTATGCCATTGTCCACTATTCTGGAGCGACCTTGGCTGAGCGAACCGAGGATTGGGTCGCGGCAGCACGGCTGATGGCAGTGACGTAAAAGTCTGAAGAGGTGGTCGAGCAGCCACTTCAGCATAGCTTAGAGGTGCATTTACCTCGGCACAGGCAACAGGAGTCGGCAATGGTGAAGTGTCACGGGCAGATGGCAGAGCTGCGCAGACTTGCTCCTGGATGGCCTGGCGAACGTTTGGTGGCAGAGGTGACGGTGGTTGGCCGGCTGTTGATATTAGCGATAGCTGACGAGCGACGTCAGCACGAACAAACTCCTTGATGTGCGATAGCAGGGACTCAAGGTCAGAGGTGGTGGTTAGGCTTGAGAGTGTGTCATCCGGGACGTTAGGGCGTCCCGTGAGAAGACGCTGTCGTCGGAGCTTGTCGAAACACTGACACAACTCGATGAGCTCAGAGACAGTGACAGGGTTCTTTGAGAGCAGCATTTGAAAGGAGTCGTCGGAAATGCCTTTCATAATATGTCGTACCTTGTCAGTTTTCGCCATCGTTGGGTCGACACGCTGGCAGAGGTCGAGGATGTCCTCGATGTAGCTAGTGAATGTCTCACCAGTTTGTTGCGACCGGCTTCGTAGGCGTTGTTCTGCGCGAAGTTTGCGCACACCAGGGCGTCCAAAAACATCTGCGATGCAGGCTTTGACGGTCGTCCAAGTGGGGATATCCGCCTCATGGTTTCTGTACCATAGCTTAGAAACATTCGTTGAATAAAACGTTGAATAAAACATCACGGTACCAAGCTTCGCGGGATCGTCCCATTTGTTAGTAGCACTGGCTCATTCATCAGATTCCAGCCAATCCTCAACGTCTTTCAAGTCGGTGCCGCTGAAGATGTCGGGTTCTCGCAAGATCTGGGCACCGGGACAGCCCTGTGTGGCGAAGCCGGTGGGGGTGTGAAGACAGCGTCGTCAGGCATGACGAACGGCAGATTTCGGCTACGAAGTTCCAGGACTGGGGAAGACTGCAGCACTCTCCACCAAAATATAATGTAAATGCAAGGTCAAAAATTCCGCCATATCCACGAAGTGAATGATGATGAGTGGGCGAAGCTCCGGAGGTAAACCTGGTAAACCATGAATCCTCTGTACATTTTGCCCACTCGATTTTATTACATCGCTCCCCCTAGCGTACGTCGCCGCACTAAATCGAACGATTGCCTTCAACCAATGACACGCGCCATATGTGACATCATTCCTATTTTATAAGATCTCGCGTCTTTCATCAACTACAAATACCGCTTTCTAGTTTATAACATCTTGCATCTTTTCATCATCAGCTACAAGTACCACCATCTAGTAAACACTACAAGAACTAAACGAGAGGTGGCTACATACAGGAGACGGTACCGCCATCTAGTGAACACTGCAAGAACTAAACTAGAGGTGGCTACATACAGGGGACGGTACCGCCATCTAGTGAACACTGCAAGAACTAAACTAGAGGTGGCTACATACAGGCTACAGGGGACGCACAGCCCACGCCCTAAGGAGCTTCGCCCCTAAAAGCGGTAGTAGCGTCGGTACAGAAGCAGCAAGAGCAGGCTGAGTACACGGGCAGCGTCGCAACAGCAACCAGGCAGTCCCAGCTCGCGCCGCGCACCCACGTGCCAATGTCGCTACAGTAGTGGGCATTCCTGTTCACTACAGTTAATTTGTGTGAGCATGAATAAATAAGTACGCTTCTTCACCTGACAGGAGGGGGCTTGAAAAAGCGCACGTGCTCAACCCTATACATCGCATAGACTCAGTGGTGCAAATCTCCTCGACTGTTCATGATATTGAGGGTGCATCGACACTATTATTATTCCGGTGCCCTCACTTTCTGTTTGCACAGTTTCACAGCAATGAAGCCTTACTACCAAGCTCAAACCTTTTTAAAAATCAATCTCATCACTTCACATCCTCTATGAGCTCTATAGTGTGTGCGACACGGCTTGTGCATACACTGAATCTTAATGAAACCACTGCTCACTGGGAAGTTTCTTTGACTATTCATCCCTGATTATCAAGGTGCCTCTAGCCTATACTCACTGCATACACAAATTCTCTTGGCATTCCTGAAGGACTAACAATTAAAGAAGCACACTACAGTCTGTGGGTATGTATTCATTGCCACTATCATTGTAAATCGCCAGTGGTACTCGCTCGGTTCTAAACACAAAGTGCCTTCATAGTTTTCACACACATACAAAGAGGAAGATAAACGGATTAAAGAACCCGTTGTTTGTTTGTGAGACACTAGAAGCTCAACTAAGGAGCGCTTGTGCTTGTGTAGAGGCTCCTCGTCGAACTTGGCAGTCCAAATTTTGAAAAAAAAAAAAAATCTTGCCAGCAAATGTTTTGCCTCGCATACCACCAAATGGCAATAGCTGTTCTGCAGCTCTGTCATGCGGTGCTATCTGTGAACTTCGAGCACGCGGCACTATCGATATCTTTCTTGACAGCACCATTGATGCTTTGTGCCACCATTCTTTTTGACGACTCGATGTCCACAGCCAGATATCCCACCGTTAGGGTATGTCGCACGATTAAATAGGTTCTGCCGTACGTGGATAAAAAAATTAAACAAAAACGTCATGCTTTTGTGAAAGAACTGCACTCAATCGAAATTGCGGAAAAAAAGGGCGGCCCTCACACAAGTGTATACGGTAATCAAGCCAAGAAAGACATGGGGCATGTTATATATAGTTTTTTAATGTTGGACTGTAGTAATTGTGAAATGAAGAGAAGTTTACTTAATTAAAGTAAACAAGAAACCAACTCGTCATCAGACAAGTGAAAATAGCGCTAAGAAACGAGGTCACAATGCACCAACAGGTCCGAATTCCGACGGTGTCATCAGACAATGTCGCTAGCACAACCTTTGATCAGTGCATTCAACATGTCTACATTGAAGAGAAGCTGCACTCACTTGATCCAAGAGTGGAGGGGTTCGACGAGCTGACTTGGTCAAAAGAAGAATCCATAGAAGAGCTGGAGGCCAGGTCCATCGAGGGGTTTCGCTTATGCAGCACCAGACCTAGGGCACTCTGAGAGAAACACGGGTCGGAGGGAGTGCGTGAATGACTAGACGGCTGCAGGCTTGTCGACGGTGGTGGCAGCGGGGCCGCACGTTTCTTCATGGAGCCATGTGCATTGAGACCTGGAACTGGAAAGCACACAGTCACAGGGTGGCCATCAAAATCCCTCACCCACCTCTTGCGCAAGTCTCCGCAGGTAAATGCATCATTAGAATAAAGTGGCATGCAAATGGGTACAAGATCATCCTTTGACAAGCTTTGCAGCATGTCTAGCAGAAAAGACGATCAAAGAGAGAGTTGAGAACCTGCATTATGCTGCCTTTGCGTGCATAACTATATTATGAAGATTACATATACACATTCGCATGCTTGCTCTTTTATACACCAGCGTGCAGGCACATTCACTCTTGATAGAAGCAGAACAAATCAACCTTGGCTCTGCTAGTAGACACCCTTCTTCATGCCAGTGCTGTAATAGTGCGATTATGAAGCAGGCAGTTGCTAAGAACTGTGGGTTACCCCACCTTAATTGAAGTAAAGCCCTTAATGGGACGACTTAGGACTAAAATTGCATATAATTCCACCATTTTCAGTTTGGGTTGTATCGGAATAATTTTGACTCAAACGAGACTAGTCGCTACATGGCATGGTTATTGCAAGCAAAATCGAGCATACCAATTGTTATAAGAAAAAAAATTGATGTCACGTTTTAATTCATGAGTACTGTACAAGAAAAACCACTTTATTTGTTCTTCACCGAAAATTACTAAGCGTTTGTTACGTTTAGTATCTCTAAAGTTATGGAAATAAAAGTAAAAGCAGAGACTTCACAGCAAATTGCTTAAAATTCTGTTTGAAAAGCACTCAGTGACTGTTAAAGGAATGGAAGTATGCCGTTTTCTAGCACCTAGAGGCCAAACCTCATTCTTCCAATAAACGTGGTTTCTTAGGCTGCTTAAATTTTACGAAAGTTTGCCATATTTTTCAGGCACTGCACATGGTATGGAAAGCAGATCCCCAATGACTGTTGTGTGATTGTGCGTTGCAAAGTCCATCCACTTGATGGGTTCGTATCTTATCTCATCACGCTGAGCAGCTAAACATGCTTCCTCGTCTTCATCTTGGATGAAGAAAGCCGTAGAAATCACAGTCAATAACCAGTGAAGTATTTTTCGACACACAGATTTCGAGGACACAAATCAAAGTCGAGAAGTCACCCAACGGCAAGTGCATTTGTGTGGCTGCAATGCAAACTGTTTACCACGGTATTGGAGACAGTCAGTGCCTCTCCAAAAAGATTAGACTTTTCGAAAACGAAGAAAGAATGCTAGACGAAGTCTTCTCTTATCAGACAGCATTGGACATTCTCGTCATCTGTGCAGTACCCAACGTGTCATTTTTTTGGAAATGCACGTCCGGGAACCAGATGTGCAAAGTGCTTTTACATAGGGGTCATTTCATGCCAAATGAACCAGCGTTTTTCCGACCATCACGAATATGGCTGAAAGAAATATAACATGCTTCTCGAAGTTTGAAACTCATCCTGCTCGTTTATTTCCGTAGCCAAAAATTTTCCTGTCTATTTATGAGTGTCTGTAATTTTGCCCCAACTAAGCTCGATGACTTATCAAATAATTTTTTTTTAGAAGATGTTTTTGGAATGCACTCGATAAAATAGTGTTTGCAGCAAGGTTATGACCTGATGTAAATGTAAAAATAATGACTTACTTATGTTTATCGACTCTTCTAGGACTTTTTAAAAAGCAAGAGGGAAATCAAATAAACATTCCAAATGTGTGATTTTTTTTTTTTCCGGGAACATGGCAAGCTCAGAGGGCACAAATAAAATATGTGCTGGTGGCCTGTTTGACAAGCTACAAATTAAAAATAATTTATGCACAGAAGGTATAGCAGATAGTCTGAAAAAAAAAATGCTAAATTCAATTTTTTTGTGGTATTCAGCGGCATAAAACTCGCAAATCGCTTTGGAGTAAAAATAAGCGAGATGTTCCATTTGAAAGATCCATGTATTAGCTAAAGATACGGGCAGTTATAGAGAGTCATTATTTAAAGTTCAGAAATTTTTTTTTTGAAGTTATGTACTTTCACCATGTTTTTGCCCGTGTAACTCAAACGGCATGACACACTCGCAGCGGCAATCTTCAGCAGAAGCCCATTTACCTGGAATACAGGTGGCAAACATAGACAGAGCAATCAAAATGGGAATGGGGTGATCATACACATTCCATTGCCATCAGAAGTGCCCTACAACGAATCGGTCAGTGTAGTTACTTCCACATGAGCCATCCAGCTTTAGAGGCTTACAGTCACATATTACACTTTTCTGGGGAGTTCTGCAAATGCAGGTGTGTTTTGTAAACTGAACAAAAATATTTATTCATTTTCAGTTAATAGCATGCTAGTAGCACTGACGTAGTACACTGATAAGACACTATTTTTCCGGCTTTTAGGAGAGCATCCTACTCCCAGAGACCCAAGGCCTGTCATATGATTATACAAGTGAAAAACAACCTTATATTAGAAACTGGCAGCCGAGTTGACAGTTTCATTTATGTGACGGGTAAGGTATTGTTATCGAATGCTACTATGTACTTTTTAGCGGCTTGACGGCTCATCACCAGTGGCATAGCCAGAAAGGGAGGGGGAGAAAAAAAACATGAGGGTGATAATAAATTAAGCTTCAAGTAGCATCTCTCTCTCGAGGTTTTTCAGCAACTCTATGGCTTGCCGTCAAGCTTTAACCCCCTTCTGGCTGTTCTGGTCTGGGAAGGGCACACGCTTTGCATCCTTTTTTCCACATCAAGAGGGTTAGGACACTCCACTCAGTCAAGCATGTCACAAGTGAGCAGCAGCAAAAAATTGTAATTTAAAGGTGATCATAACAGTTGGAAATTCTCAGATAAGAGGCTTAAGTCTTGCTGCTCCTCCTTTTCCACTTGTGCGGTGTTGGAGATGAGTATACGAAGTCCGCACATAGATGCGCTACTACAGTAAAAATGGCCATGAGTCGAAACATTGGCTTAGCAACAATCCCATTCTTCAAAAATCTCTTATGTGTCGATAAGGTCATTTAAAGAGAACACATAGCAAGAACGTTTCTGCTTTTGTTTCAAGACAGCTCAAAGCATACTTTTAGGCTATGTGACAAAAAGAAGAGAAAAAAGAACCTTTAATATGGCGGGTGGCGCCGACATACAAGGGCTGCTTGGAGGCAGCTTTTGAAAGCTCGAAGCTAAACGACAAGCTCTGGGCTATCCAGCAAGCCGAGGGTGCCACCCGAGTCCAGGAACTCCAAGCCGCCACCTGAGATTACCAAAACAAAACTGCTGGCCAACTCAATAAAGTCTACTTCTTCTTAAAATGGGAGGAGGATGTCATGAGTAAAGGAGAGGCATAAGGCACATGCCGAACGTGGAAGTGTGGCGACGGTGCACGGAGAGAAAGGAGTCGCTCGAGAGCACGCTCAGCAGCCACATAGACGCAAGAGATTGGTCTGACAAAAAGGCTCGTGGCACGCGACCTGAGCCGGGAAGAAAAATCCCAGAGGATGAGCTGGCACTGTGCATTGGAATGCCAAGCTGCGATGACGTGGGAAACGAGTGTCGCTACTGCAACGGAAGCAGTATAGCCACCAAGTTCTGAAGGGTGTCAGCGCGAGAGGCCCGGGAAGTGGCCGTCGACATCGAGTGAGGCAGCCCGGACTTGCCGCACCCTTGCGCAGCAGTTCCTGGTCGACTTGCAGCTCTGCCACTTTGTGGCAAGACGGCAACAGCCCACACCAGTCAGCAGAGTAGACTTGCCATCAACGGAGTCTATGACGAGCCTAAGCCTAGCCTAGCGAGGCCGAAGAAAACAAGTCCGGGACACCGACGACAATGACGAGTGACTCGTTCGGCAGTACCAACTGACGGCGACAGTAAGGCGTTGAGGAGAAAGTCAATGACGTATTAGACAAGCCTTGACACAGCAACGGAGAGAAGCCGACGTGAACTGTAAGATTGTTTGATTGTGGAGACGCCACATTGGATTAGGAGCAGTGGCTAGAGCTAAGAATAGATTTAGACTGGGTTTTGCACTGGTTTGCAGACTGTTTTGCTTGTGCTTTTGTTGGGGTAATTTTGTGTCCACGAGTGTTGGTTTCATTTTCACTTTTGATTTTTCGCCTTCTATCTTTTGGGTTATAAAGTGTGTTTGGTTTTGCCACGCTTGCCTCTTGACTCCCTCAATTCCACCTGATGCAAGCACTCCCGAGATAAATCCATGACAGAAAAAAATAGGAGTAACTTATTAAACTGCCTCCCTATTAAACTAACCTATTAAACTGTAACCTATTAAACTGCCTCTTGATAAACTTATTAAACTGCCTCCCCAGAAGAGTCCCCAGGAAAATTTTATGCAAGCTTCTATACAATCTGACACAACTCACTGACTGGCTTGCGACTCTGAGGTGGAGGCGGCGGTGGCTTAGGGCAAGGCTGGGGACTGGCAGATTCCGGGCGTGTCGACTCGTTGCTGATGACGCTCGAAGGCCGGGACCTCTTCCAGTCGGATGTTAGCTGAAACACAACGCACTTTCTTGTCCAGCCCAGCATGGAGTGACAGAAAAATATTTGGCCCTGTAGTATCAAAATGCACTACACACCCCACCTGCACTACACACCCCACCCACACACACACCCCACTACACACCCTTTTCCCTAAATTTGAAAACGTGGCACATGATGGGTGGTGTGTGTGTGTGTATGTGTGTGTGTGTGTATATGTATATGTATATATATATATATATATATATATATATATATATATATATATATATATATATATATATATATATATATATAAGGAAAGAAGTGTATACTTAAGGGCTCGTTTTTCAGTGTTTTTACACAATGTTAATGAGATCTAACAGACAATATTGCCAAGGAAAGTATAGGGGACGATATTAGACCAAATTGTAATGTAATTATGAAGAAAAGTGGGTGAAAAGATAACTTGCCGTGGGCAGGATCCGACCACGGATCCTGCCCCCGGCAAGTTATTTTTTCACCCACCGGCGCGTGCCGTGGGCAGGATCCGATCACGAATCCTGCCCCCCGGCAAGTTATTTTTTCACCCACCGGCGCGTGCCGTGGGCAGGATCCGATCACGGATCCTGCCCCTGGCAAGTTATCTTTTCACCCACCAGCGCGGCGCGTGAGAGACAACCCCCCCCCCCCCTCAAGGCGCAGAGCCGTGCTCCCACAAGGGGCAAGGGCTGCAAAAGATAGTGCCTTTTTCCTTTCCTTCAACCACACATTCATTCGACCCAGCGACAGCTTTCTTTTTTTTTTCTCTCTCTCTCTGCTCGCAGGCGGCATACGAAGGAGAAGGGTCTTTACGTGGCAGGTACGGAAAAGGGAGAAGTGTGACACGAGCGCGTCGCAGATCGGCATTTGAGAAAGAGCAAACATTCCACCGCAGCCTTTTCTTTCCTTGTGATTTCCTTCGCGGGCAGCGTTGAGGTGTTGCAGATGCCGCCGCGGGATTGGGCGGGGTGCTGAGATGATTTTCAGTGCGTGGTATGTTCGAATTAACCATCGGAAGTGCTTAGGCGTTCGAATTACTGGGCGCTTCCGCCCATTGGAATACACATAGCTTTGACGAGACCTTATCGTGAGTTGGAATTAAGCGTATTTGAATAAATGAGATTTGACTGCATGTATGTATCTATCTATCTATCTATCTAATATATATATATATATATATATATATATATATATATATATATATTGTGTAACCTGCCTGGATGGAGGGCAGGCCTCTGTAAGTGCACATTGAAAAAACAATCTAGAAGGTGCTGATATGTTCCATAATCAAAAAGATGAAGTGCCTGCATCATTGTATTCGAACAGACTAGGCAGCAACTCATGTGTTCTTTATTTTACATTGTTGCAGGGTGTCAGGCCCTATGAGACTGAAGGCACAGGACCAGTGGCTGCATGGTGCTGATTTAATAAGCTATTTCATGAAAACTTTGCGATGTGCAAGTTGGTCTGCGCTGTAAATCGTTTCCTTCTCGTGTCGTCTAGTTGTATGCGCAACGATTCTCACCACAGCTATTTCATGCACCCAGTAAGAAAATGGAAGAAGGGGGATTTCAACACGTGTGTGTGGTCTGTGATGTTCTCTAAGAACATTCCTGGCTGTAAATAAATTGCATTGTTGTGGAGATGCTATTGACAACGTGACAAGAATTGTTTCTGAAAATATTGTCGGTAGGTGAGAAAAGTGGTTCAAAATAACTGCTGGGCTGTTAAACAAGTTCAAATTCATGGATGTTCTTCAATATTCATCCCCACAGAACTCCACTATATCTACATACACAGCCTGAATTATTCATTTATTTAATTTAACAGAGATTTCGAATTATGTTCTATTGTACTAGTTTGCACAGTATTATGGCATGCATGAAAAGCAAGAAGTGGTAATGCTGCTCTAGCAGTATAATGCCTTATGGGTTGTTTTTGCATGTGCACTTTGTGTGTGAAATAAAGCATGCTGTATTCTTGCACAACTTATTTCAGCTACTGACTTCCTCTTTTTGGCAAAACACTTACGCGATCTTCTGGATAGTCATCATCGCTGAAGTCTGTTGACCCATCATCTTGCGTCAGACCCCAGTCAATGTTGACATTCTCGAAAAGCGTTTTCTTATTCTGTAGTGCATGCTCAATCTGCATAACAAAATGTGACAAACAGCATAAGGTTGTCATTATAAATATTTTAGGATTCATAAAATTATATATTAATATGCAGCTTTCAATTATTTATCCCTAACTTCCCCTGGAAAGGCAAGATAACAGTCAGCAATGCCTGATAACCAATTGTAATGGCCCAGTGACTACACTGAGGTCCCTATTCAAGAGCTCCAGTGCTTCATCTGCACTGAGGGAGTCATCAGTAGCAAGGACTTTCAGAAAACGGCTGAGGAATGAATGACGCCTTGTCTCCTTGTGGGCGCCTTTTTCGAGTGCCTGTGCATGGAAAGACAGGGATGCAAAGACAAACTCTTCTTTCTCCTTGTCTCACCAAGCACTAAGCTAGCAGAATCTCGATGATTCAAATTCAAAGAGAACACGCAAAATATTTGTATTATCCTGAATTCATACGAAACAAACACAAGTTAAAACTGATAATGAAGATTAACAAGAACTTTATTGGCAACTACTTCTTGCTGAAGAAGTCGATCATTTCCTTCAGACTTTCCTGCCTTCACCATCTTCTCTATGAAGTGTCGCGGTTTCTTCATTTATGCTGCTGGCACAGTGCATTCACAGTTGACATCGAAGGGGGTGAATGAAAGCGGCCAAACTTTTTGGAAATTCACTCACTTCGCCACGCTTAAGCGGCCGAAGAACCGTGCCGACAAAAAAAAAAAAAAATCAGTCCTGAAGAATTCACACTTGGAAACTAAAAAAAAACCACCAAAGCGGCCGGAAAACCACGTTCATGACCGTCAAAAACGGTCACATTCGTTCTGCCCTTCGTTTCTGCCACCGCCACTTAAAAATTCATTCCATTTTGCCCATTTTCCTGGGCATTAGTTCGTCCTAGTTATGCATGCAAAGCACTGAAAAGAAACAGTTTTTGCCTTTATAAACGTTGTTTCGGAAGATACGCCAGCAGAAACAACACGAACAGACGCAGCGGTGGCGACGAGTGCAAAAGCGAGAAATGTTAAGACATGCCGATTCGCTGCTGCTGCACCTTCTTCTACTTCCAGTGTTCTTAACGATCGTAATCCAAAGCAGGCTCTCTATTGACACGTCCTCGCCAAGGCTGTGATCTATGACATGCGGAATGGGTAGTTCACGATAGCGCCTATGCAATCTGCCGCCAACGCCTTTTCCACCGCGTTGAATTTGCGGCTGGTTGTTTACATCCCGTGGTTTGAGAGCTAGAGCAGCTGGTGTAGCCAAAGGGGAAAGTGATCTGCTATTGCGGGAAAATTGGTCTCGCACCAATCTTAAGGCGTCAGCCTCTCGGCACGCTTTTCCGGCCACTAAAGCGAGGGAAATTCCGCAGTGTTCTGCCGAATTCACTCTCTTCAAGGCCGGGCCTTCTTCCCACAAACAAGCTGCGTTACACCGCTTGCACACAGCAGTAAATCGCAAAGTCGTATTATCTGCAATGACTGGGGAAACCATTCATATAGGACCGAATCGCAGTGCATTTTCTAAAATGTAGTCTATCCAAAACAACCTTAAAACTCATTCCGAAATTCGCATAAACAGTAATCGTATCACCGAGATTATACTGTAGTATTGTTACGCGGTTAGCTCTGCCGCCATACCACTCGACCCTGAAGAAAAGTGTGGAAAAATTAATGCTCACAAAAACGCCATCTATCCCCCGGCGCAGTGAACCTTCTAGCATAGTTAGTATTTATTTACACCTAATTGTGAACTTTGACTACGGACCGAATTCAAGTTTACATAAGTGCCACGGCACTGAGCTCATTTTCTAAAAACCAAAGCTTCTGAATAAAATCACGGAATGCATAGGACACAGTAAAGGAGCCAGGCTAGCTTATTCCCACCACTCTCGTATATATATCAAAGCAATGAAAAACATTTAGGCTTACCAGCTCGAGGCACATGTGGTAACCTCGCTCTTTGGCCAGGTCCAGTGGGCTCTTGCCATCTGCGTTCTTGATATCAACGGCTGCACCACTGCGAAGCAGCAGCTTCATGCATTCTGTCTGGTTGTGCAGCACCGCAGTGTGCATGGGAGTGTTGCCCGCCTTGTTTTGAACATCCACGCAGGGGCTGAGCAGGTGACAAGCAAATGGCACTTTCACAACCAACAGGCTCACAAATGCACTGTCGCAAGAACAAAACATTTTCATCACAAGTGTTTTGGAATGTTATACGAACGGTGTCGGACTTTTGATTGCGATCCGGCCCCTAGATTGCGATAACAAGTTTGTCATTGCTACACGTGGGGTCTAATCAATATTGAGCTTGTTGCAGATGTCAGGTAAATTGCAATTACGAAGACAGATCATCTAGACCTTGATTGGACCTGGTGGCGATTGAAAGTGGCCACGATGCAACAACTTATCCGGATCATGTCTAATCCGGGTCTGTCTTGACTGCGATCAAAATTGTCCTCGTGATAATGGTATAAGGCCAGCTGCTAACTCCTCTGGACTCCAACTCGATACAACTGAGCAAAATGCTGGCCTAAAAAACCCGGCTGCTGTGAACACTGTGCTGTCCATCACTCCAATGCATGTTTTCGAATTCTTAATTTCTGCCTTGTAGACAGTAGAGGCACAGAAAAAGCTGTCAGAGACAGCTTGACAAAGCTGTGACATCCTTTTGCTTAGCAGCAGCTTCACAGCAAAGTTCGTTAAACAACAGTATTGACATTAGTAATGGAAATACACAAAAATCGACAAATACAATAGATAAAACTAGTAGTAATTGTAAAATATAGTGTAAATAATATTTGCATTAGACACACACAAAGACATGTCTAAAAAGGATAAAAAGAACAAAGGAACTAAAAAAAACTAAATCTACATGTTGACATACATAGCACGCAAAACACTTTTTGACGAACTGAAGAGATGAAAACCACTATGTAGATATCTAGGCGGTACTTAGCTACGGAGCAGAGACCTGGAGATTTACAAAGAGGGTTTAGCTTAAACTGAGGACGACGCAGTGAGCAATGTAAAGGAAAATGGTAGGTGTAACCTCAAGAGACGAGAAGAGAGCAGAGTAAATCAGGGCACAAAGCGGGGTTAAAGATATCATAATTGAAATCAACAAGAGGAAATGAACATGGGCTGCGCATGCAGCGCGTAGACAGGATAACCGCTGGTCATTAAGGGTAACTAACTGGATTCCCAGAGAAGGCAAGCGGGTTAGGGGGAGACAGAGGGTTAGGTGGGCAGATGAGATTAAGAAGTTTGCAGGTATAAATTGGCAGCAGCAAGCACAGCACCGAGTTGACTGGCAGAACATGGGAGAGGCCTTTGTCCTGCAGTAGACGTAGACAGGCTGATGATGATGATGATGTAGATATGAATTTGGAAGAGAAAGAAGAGTAAATTGCAGGCTTTGTCGACCCGAGTTTATTCTGGGTGTTGGAACAACCCAAGACTCTCCATACCTTGTCATAAACCCTATTTTTCGGGCATGCCAACAAGGTATCGTAAATGGTTTATATTTTTTCTAGTTTCGAGTTCAAACCTAACACTCAAACGGAATTGGTATAAGGTCTGGATCTTTATCACTTTGCTTTGCAAAAAGAGATCTGCACTCGGCGAGTGCCAAGGTACATTATGTGGGGGTGCTGACAGCCCCTTCAAAGTTGTTTGCGCCGTGTAGCGCATGTGTTTCGCCCCTAGGCCGCATTTCGGGTGACGACCGAAATGCGGCCTTGGGGCGAGTTCGCGTTGAGTGCTACTGTTGGTAGAGTAGTAGCGCCAGCGGTGACCCCTGGCGGAAGGCAGGCCTTGGTGGCAGGCGAGAGTTGAGCAAGCCTCTTCTGCACGTGGCGGCTGTCGCAAACGGTTGCCTGTAGCGTGGGTCCCCGGTGCTCAGCACCGAGGGCTGCGCGCCGGGGTCGCACGTGGTAAGCGTTGGCGACGTAGCCTTGGGTATGTTATTGTGTGTTTAGTGTGTTACTGCGTTATGTTGTTTGTATGGTAGCGTGTTAATTAAAATTGATGTATCAATTCGACGGACGATATCGTCATCTAAATTAGTTAAATAAATGTATGTATATTGTTTGGTTTGTACCAACCGCGCCTGCTGTGTCCGTTCACTCCAAGAGCCCGGCGCTCGCCAATTCGAGACCCCACACTGGCTGCCCAACGTGGAGCCCTTGGAGTATCGGACGACAATTTTTGCGGTTCGGTACAATCTTTTGTTACAATCTTTTGTTTGAGCCGGGGAAGAGTAGGCCTAGGGGGACTTCTTTGCTAGCGTTGGTGGTGTGCTTTGTTGAGAGCGAGGAGATTGGTTTTGTGACGTGTTTGAATTTGTCGGCAGGTTGAGCTTCTATGTTCTTTGCTTGCAAGTGGTTGTTTTGTTTGATTGGCTTTTTTTTTTTAAGAACGTTGTTGAATTAGGACGAGAGCCATGAGGTCCGCATCCTGGGGTGAGCAATGCCTAGAGCACGTGGTTCGTAGGCCAGGCCCAAAGCGAGTGAGTACGGAAGCTTCGTGGGTGGTCCGATTTTCTGTAAATAGCTTCTTCTATCTCTTTGGGCTCAGGGAGCCGGGCATCGTTGCTGACTGGTATTGCGGCTCGACGCCCGGGCGTCGTGACACCGCCCGGGGCGGTGGACGCCGATCGCTCGGTAAGCTGCTGTGTGCGGCGAGCGATAGGGCCACCTCACAGAGTGGGCGTCTCCTCGCGGCTGCCTCTTCTGCGCCTAGGCTGGGTTAATGCCAGTTGTTTCCGAGCGACTCATTAGGCCTAAGGCTCTGCGCAGCCGCCTGTCGCACGTGGCAAAACTAGGTGGATCGTGGCGTTGAGGTGTCGCGCTCTGCTTCCCTCACTTTTTTTATCTTGCGATGCACTAGTTAGAAAAAGTGATTTTTGTTTTATTTTGATGGGCGTCTCGGCCTCTGCCGATGTATTAGCTAGCAGTACTGACCATCGAACCACGTGGCCGAAAAGCCCGAAGCTCCCTTCCCTAGGACCTGCTCAATTGTTTTCTTTCAAGTTTTTTTTTTTTGCGTGTTGATGTATTCAGCGGGAGGGGTGTCATCCACGGCCGGCTGTCTCCTGCACATCGTCAGCGTCGCTGGCCAGGCATGCGGTCATGAGGTCGGGCGATGAAGATGCCTGGGACATGCGCAACTGCCTGCAGTCCGGCGCCCTCGTGAGTGCTGGTCGCAAGTGGAAGTTGGTCGGCGCTAGCGATGGTTCATCGCACCGACTGCAACGTTGCTGTTGCGGGGCTGGTACCGAGGTGAAGTCGAGCCAGACAGTGCAGCAGTGTCGACAGGCGGCGGTGTCGTGATGCAAGGACATTATGGACATGTGATGTCATTTTTTTTTTTGTTAAAGCTTGTGTAGCTGATCCTTGTTTTCGGTATATGGTTGGATTTCAGGTTGGGAGAATGTGGGGGTGCTGACAACCCCTGTAAAGTTGTTTGCGCCGTGTGGCGCACGTGTCTCGCCCCAAGGCCGCGCATTTCGGGTGACAACCGAAATGCGGCCTTGGGGCAAGTTCGCGTTCAGTACCACTGTTGGTAGAGTTGTAGTGCCGGCGGTGACCCCTGGCAGAAGGCAGGCCTTGGGGGCAGGCGAGAGTTGAGCGAGCCTCTTCTGCGCGTGGTGGCTGCCGCGAACGGTTGTCTGTAGCGTGGGTCCCCGGTGCTCGACACCGCGGGCTTCGCGCCGGCGTCCCACGTGGTAAGTCAAGCGTTGGCGACGCCGCCTTGGCTATGTTATTGTGTGTTACTAAGTTATGTTGTTTGTATGGTAGTATGTTAATTACAATGGATGTATCAATTCGGCGGACGATATCGTCATCTAAATTAGTTAAATAAATGTATGTATGTTGTTTGGTTTGTACCAACCGCGCCTTCTGTGTCCGTTCACTCCAAGAGCCCGGCGCTCGCCAATTCGAGACCCCACAATTATGAACATGCCGAAAGAATCTTTTTTACACATTGTAGATATGCTTAAGACAGCCAAAAGTAGTCGTGCCCCGGACTAAGTGGCAATAGTTCAAATTAAGTAAAAAAGGGAGTTTTACGATAGTAGTTTTATTGCTTTGGAAACGTGTATTTCAGCCTGCTTACGATCCCAGTTATTTGAGCCAGTTTCGTTGCAATGTGGTCTATGTGCTGTTCCCAAGAGGAAGAGAAAACTACTCCGAGCCACTTAAATTGTTCGACCACATTATACATCGTGAGTACAACAACTTATGTTTTCTTCTCATTGATAGACAAGGGTTTGAACTTAGTAGCAAAAGAACAATAGTATGTACAACAGCAGGAGCAATTTGCCAATGCTTTTAAGATAGCGAGCACGCAACTGCACCTAGAAACCACAATACCCCCTTAAAAAGAATAGTATATGTTCTAAACCTAGCATGTGGAACATTTTCAGTCACAATTGTGAAACATATAACTTTTATTCAAACGAGTTTAGAACGTTTTGATCGAGAGTTGCTCCTTTACTTTGTAAATCTCTCAGCCAGAGCTCACTCACTTGCAAAAAAAAAAAAAAAAACGCTACATACTGGACAAAAACAAAAAAACAAACAAAAACAATACCATATTTGAAAATGACATACAAACATATAAAAACCCAGCCACTTAATCAAAATCTAAGGAGTGCGGAGAGAACTATACTTGTTTATTGTACATGTTTAGAAAACAACACGACAGAGACACAGGGCCCACAGGAACAGAATGCACACAGCACTGGCACTCAACAATGTTTTATTGTGAAAACAATGCACGGTCTATAAATATTGTTACATACAATCCAAATGGTGTACGAATAACTGTTTATTGGGGCTAACTTGTGCCCGAAAAGTAAAGGAAAATGTAGCGGCTTTTCTAACAGGCGATCAGCAAAAGGGGATCAATCTCCAAGAAACCCTCGAGCGGTGCACCACTTCTTTTTCATCAAAATCCCGTGCTGAGGAGGCGCGCGCCGTCACGGCCTTTTCTTGTTTCATCATCAAGCCGCTGGTCTCTTGGGGGCGCACGAACTGGCGCGCATAGTTTGAATACTGCGTTTGCCTTGCGTCAATATAGAGGATAACACTACCGTAATATCACGTGACAGCATGCAGTACAGGCTGCCTACAGCACAAGCAAGACAGATTACTAAAACCTCTCATGTAGATAATTCAGTTCCTTGGGCAATCGTACAATTGACAGTGTGCTGACACAGTTGTCGCCCAGCTGCGCAATTTAATACACTTCAACAATTTCATAAGTTAAGCGATCATGGTGTTTGCTCATTATGCTACATTTCTCAAAAACCGGTCAACATGTGCGAGACCGTATCCTATCATTAGCACATTAACCTGTCTGACCTATGCGTAAAATTTACCCAATGTGAGAGGAGTCTGATAAACAGCATTTTCTATGCAATCAACATACTGGGTCCTAAGCTTTCTCTGGCAACCTTTTCCTTGTTTCACTGAACTGCATAGCCTTAACAAGCGGCAAATGTTGTTTAACTTTGAAGGATCAGAAAACACCGCATTAACATTCGCTTTTTGCGCGATTAGAAGCAATGTAAAAGTGAGCACACAATAGCTCCGCAATTGGGATATATATGCCTACCTATTTTGAACCAGAAAGTCCACGATGTGAAGGGAGGTGGCATCTTCCTGGGCAACAGCCACATGAAGCGCAGTGTCTGCAGTGTTTTTCTGCATTGGAAAATAACATCATGTCTCCTGCCTGCTTCCCTGCAAGTGCACCTTTTGTTCACATCAACACAGTGGGCATACTTACTCACTTCTCCCACATGTTACAACAGGGTGAATCTGCTTTTGCAAAGCAGATTTGACATGCATTCACTCTTTCCTAGCAAGAATTACACAGTTCTAAATTTATTATTTGCTGCACACTCAGCGAAGTCTTTCCTAGGCACAAAAAGAAAGCCTACCTATTATCATCACATCAACACGTGATGCAGCCAGATTGGAGGCTTTAAGGGGGCGGACTAGTATTTGGGACCGAAAAGTGACAAAAAAATTCATTTTTAAAAAGTGATATAGTTGTTTCTGCAAGTACTTTTCTATCTCTGCAAATTTTCCCACGCCAGGAAGTGGTAATTTTCTTTTAATGTCATTCTGAGTGTGCCGAATCTTGGTGCTACAAAACCCACAAAATATGCCTAGCCTACTTCAAGGCTTTTCTATAATTTGCCAGCCCCTGTGTTCAAAGCTTGGCTACCAATTTATGAGTGATTTTTGAGCATTGCAAAATGATGACACTGTGATAGTTGTCTTATGAAGAAACTGTGTGTTAGTGCCATTTTTTCTATTTTTCTAAAAAAAAAAAGTAAATTTACGAATGTTCAATTTTGAGGCCTCAATATCTCTGCAACTAGGCACACGTACAACAATAATTCTTTTTGCAATAGAAACCTGTACGTGTATAGGAAACAAGTATGGGAGCAGAATTTATAACACAAGCCTTTCCAATCAATTACTTATCAAAATTGTGACAATTCCAATTCTTTTTAAGAATGGAAAGTTCATTTCGTTGTTAAAACAACCAAGAAAGGCAAAAGAAACAAAAAAAAAAACTTTTGCACACTTTCAATCTCCAGTCATTTGTCTATGTTACCATATCTTAAATATTACCTTTAGTTAAGCACTTTTTTTTCTATGGAAGCCTCAAACAATAGGGCACGAGCTTAAGTTATCTCCGGAACAAGACGACTTACAGAAAAAGAAATTGAGTATTTTAAATGAGTAGAAGAACTGCATCAGCCTCAGCAGTTTGATCAAGATGACCGAAGAAATAAAAAAAAAATGCCTTCGATGAGTCTGCCCCCTCAAGTGCTGGACTTCATATGCTCCTGTTATCCAGAATCAGAGTATAAAGAAATGCTGATTAACTCTATGATGATGCGACCATCCGTCACATGGAGTAAATTGTGCTGTTTCTCATGTTCAGCTTAATTAGGTAATATTAACTAACCACTATAGCTGTGCAATTAGCAAATTATGGGTGCGAAATAAACTTGAATATTAACGTTTCAGTGAGAATCGAGTCTAACATTCTTCAAATACTTCCAAACAAAACTATAGAAAAATGTTGTGGAGGACCTCTGAGCATGCATAGTCTTATCAGGTGAGAACTGCTGTTGCAACAAAGAAGTGTCATGCTGCCCCACTTTTACTCCACAGCTGCGAGTGCCTTCTGCAGCAGTTGTTAGCACATAGAATTGCTGTAGCAGAAAACTCGTGTATTTTACTTATCTGCTGGTGCAAATTCTTGCCAGCAATGCTATTACCAGTACGTTGCCTCTTAATAAATTTTTTTCACCACAGCCACTCGATGAAAACAATGGAAGGTCCAAATAATTGTGTTTGCACGAAGGGTCTCAACATGTCGATACCATCATCAAGTAATCCGGTACTCTGGAAACATCTCTGCATATGCCGAAAGAACATATGTGCTAATATACCCCACTAGAGACTGTCAGGGAAGAATGTCAGGGGCAAGGGTTGAAGGCATCTGGATGACTGCTTGCAAGCGTGTGCAAGCGTAGACGATGCACCACCGCGTGCATTACAGCTTTTTTGCATCTCACACAGTCATGTCAGCGTCGAACTCTGTGCTCAGAAAACAACCAAAATTTGTTTACAAGTCAATATTAAATTATTCAGCGAGAGTACATAATTTTGGAAGGTGTATCATGCTTCCTTGAGCAATAAAAAATCTTTGCAACGAAAAATGTGCGAGCAGATTTGATGACACGACACCAGCCTTTTATTGTTTTCAGGTGCATCATGCTCCACCATTTTTTTCGCTCTTGCAGAAATTTTGTACACAAGATCTTGTGCATGTCTTTTTTTTTTTTTTTCACAATTACAGGCGAGATGGCTGCTGCTAATAGAGAGTAACAGACTGGATTTCAACAGAAGGAAGCGCAACAGGGAACGCAGAGGTGGGCAGATGACATTGGGAAATTTGCAGGGATAGTGCACAAGCATAGGAGCCGGTCGATTGGATAAACATACCTACTGCTCTGCAGTGGGCCTGTTCTGGCGATGCATTTAATGTAGGGAGACACTACGAAGGATGGACTACGAAGGATGGACTACAGAGAACAAAAGACACAATTGACCAAATGAGCGCATCACGAAGCCTCTGTGTTCCCAGTTCTTTGTAGTGTGTTCTTGATAGCGTCTCCTTACCATAAGTGTACAGTGGCTAGAAAGGTTTTTTAGTGCCCTGAACGCGCGCTTTCCCCAGCACGTTGGGGAGTGAAGGTTGGCAGAGGGGTGCAGCCGGCGTGGCAGAACAACAGTGTAATTGTCTCAGAAATGCTGCCCAATACATTTACTTTAGCAGAAGATTTGAACACTTGCTGTTATCTCTGAAACCGATCAAAGAGGGAGACGGTGAAAATTCTATTTTTGCAGGCCATGTGAAATGTGCTCTACAGATCCGCATATGCAGGCGCTAGCAGACCGACACATTTTTCGGTGTGCACGTTATTTTAGCTCTTCTGACATGGCATTTTCCTCACAATGCAGTTTTAAATACACAGCATTTGTTTGAAGCACCCAAATTTATGAACAAAAGTGATTTGGGTGTTTTTATCACCTAATCCTTTACGTCTGAGTGCTGTAGTTGTCTTCTTTTCAACCTAGAATAAATCAAAATTATCAAGTAAGTCCATGAGTGAATGACGAACTTGAGTGGCAGGTCACGAAATGTATAGCATAATGTTCTTGTCGCGTACGTCGTGAAATCCTTTTCCTCAGTCACATGTGGGGCACATACCCGCATACCATAGGCCATAAAATGCTGGCTGGATATGGGTACCACACGCACATTCGAAGCCTCATCAGATGCCCGTTTCTCGAGAAACTTCATTAGATGCAACGAATAAAGTTACGTATACATCTGGAGTGAACTATCACAAGCCCCTCCAATGGTTGAAGATTCTGTGGAAAAGGATTTTAGTAGTGATGCACTACAATAGACAAGGATGAATCAAGTGGCGCAATGGCTCCATTTTCACAACAAGAGTAGGAAAGGGCTAAGAAAAGGGTTCCTAATAGTACATCAACAGGCCCAGATGGCATTACAATTATTCGATAAAGACATTAGGTCCGAAGTCTAAGCAGGCTTCGAGAGAGGCAGTGAGCAAAATAATAATCGATGGAGAAGTTCCCGATGGATGGAAACTTAGCAGGATGAGCATGATCTATAAAGGAAAGGGGGACAAAGCTGACAAACAACTACCGTCCTATAACAGTGACATCAGTGGTCTACAGGCTGGCGATGCAGATTATAAAGAAAAGACTGCAGGCATGAATAGAGAATGAGGGCCGGGTGCTGGGGGAACTGCAGAATGGGTTTCGAAAACAAAGAAGGTTGGAAGACAAGCTGTTCTCATTGACGCAGTGCATTGAAATAGCAGAAAAGGAACACAGGCCCCTGTGGCTAGCAGTTTTGGATATCAAGGGAGCGTACGAGAGCATGGTTCAAGAGGAATTGTGGGGAATACTGGAAACACTAGGCGTGGAAGATGTAGTCACTAATCTTTTAGAGGATATCTATAAAGGTAACAAGGTGTAATTATAAAGTGGGAAAAACAGGTATCCAAGCCTGCAGAGGTAAAACGGGGGCTTAGACAGGGGTGTCCCCTGTCACCCTTATTATTCATGATGTACCTACAAGGATTAGAGGCCAAATTAGAGGGAAGTGGACTGGGCTTCAACCTCTTTTTCGTCAAACAAGGAAAACTCATTGAACAGGCACTACCAGCATTGATGTACGCAGATGATATAGTGCTAATGGCCGACAACAAGGAAGATTTGCCGAGATTGGTGGACATCTGCGGTAATGAGGGATAAAGGTTAGATTTCAGATTCAGTAAGGAAAAATCAGCACTCATGATTTTTAATGACAATGAAGGTAGTGAGCTTAGAATACAGGATGTCACGCTAGAGATAACAGATAAATACAAATATCTGGGCGTATGGATAAGCAATGGGGCCGAGTAGACAAGGGAACACGAAACATACGTGACGACTAAAGGTAACAGGAATGCAGCGATAATAAAAAACGGCACTGTGGAATTACAATAGGTAAGATGTTGTGAGAGGAATATGGAAAGGAGCCATGGTTCCTGGTGTGACGATCGGCAATGCGGTCTTGTGCATGAGATCAGAAGTTCAAGCAAGATTAGAAATTAAGCAACGTAGAATAGATAGGCTTGCCTTAGGAGCTCACGGAAATACACCAAATCAGGGAGTACAAGGAGATATGGGATGGACATCATTTGAGGGCAGAAAAGCTAGCATCAAGTTAAAATTTGAGAAGCGATTGAGAGAAATGGGGGAGGAGCGTTGGGCTAGGAAGGTATTCAGCTATTTGTACATGAAGAATGTCGATACAAAATGACGGAAGCGAACCAGAAAATTGACTGGTAAGTACTTGGAAAACAGCAGGGGGCCAAACCAAAAAGAATTATCAGTTAAGAAGAAGGTGAAAGAAGCTGAGACCGATATGTGGAGAATTGGCATGATTAAGAAGCCCGCACTAGAGATCTGTCGAACTTTTAAGGAGGAAATTGCCAAGGAAAGGATCTATGATAATACTCGGCGTAGTTCTCTACTGTTTGAGGCCAGGATGGGAGTATTGCGAACCAAGACATATCGGGCCAAATACGAAGGGGTAGACTTGGTATGCAGTGTGTGTGGAGAGGAAGAAAAAATGCCGAACACTTGATAATGTTCTGTAAAGGGCTTCACCCTATAGTTCAGGATGATGGCGAAGAGTTTTTCAAAGCACTGGGGTTTAGGGACAGAGAGGGGGAAATAGACTTTCAGCAGGTAGAATTAACAAGAAGGAGGTTGTCTGATTGGTGGCTAAAGTCAAGGCACGAGTGAAAATGGACCCTTCACTGCAAAGTGCGAATCCTTAACCTCATTATTTAAGTATTACGGCTTGGTGGCGCTAGCCACCGCCCGATCTAAAGGGTACAGCCATATCTATCCATCCATCCATCCTCGATGCGCTTGTTCGCCTCCGCTGCAGGCTCGAGGCACACTAACACAGCGCCTCCGGAATACCACTCACTGATTTTCTTGCGCAGAACATCAAATAAATGTGTGATATCACCGTATCGCGAAGCGCCGAGTGATAAGTCGAACCGATCCATGGACGGGGAACCACTACCTTTATTTTGATGGCAATCGCTTATATACAGATGATAGCATTGACAGCGCCCCCTATACACTACACAACACATTCCCCCCTCATAAAAATTAACAACACAACTAAAGTCAGTCTACTTTCGCGCACTCACTTCACAGCACACGTTCACTTCACCACACTTGATGTTCTTGTAGTCAGGCCAGCTCGTAGTCTTGATACCGTGTTGGCATTCTTCTTGTTCGTTCCGGCCTGGTGCGTGATGGTGCTGTGGCTGTGGCCAACTGCGACCGAGATGTGTCCTGCTGATCGGGAACCTCTAATATGGGCTCCGTTACCGTGGTTTGTGCACTGTCAGAATGGTTAGCGCTTCCCTGGGTGTCTTCTGATGGACCCACTTCCGATTCATTCACGACTATAGGGTTTTGTGGCTGAGCCATCTTTCCTATGTGAAGATCCATGTCGTAGGAAAACCCCGAAGATGCACTGCGTCGCGCTGTAACCGCGTCAGCTAGTGCTTGTGCCTGTCCTGTCCTTCCTTTACTAATTACTGTTAACTTTGATGCGTTCCATTTCGTCCCGTTTGCCAGTAGAAACGAATTCGTGCCCACACGTCTCTTCACCTGGATCGGCAAAGAAAACTTGTGTTTCGTCTTCGGTCCGCCTTGTTTTACTTTTACGAAATCTCCTGGCTCAATGACAGACGCTCTGGCACCTCGTTTTTCATCGACGTACTTTTTTGTTCGTTGTTGCTGCTTCTTAACGCGCTGTTTCAACTTTTCCATGACGACACGCGGCTCCTCAAAAAATTCCCTTTCTGGGAGGCCAACAACATCCAATCTCGTTCTGGGTTTTCTTCCATGCAGCAGGTAAGCCGGCGACGCTCCTGTAGTTGCATGCGGGGTGGCCCTATAAACACCCAGGTAGTCCCAAATTGCCTCCTTCAGTGGTCTTCGCTCCAATGCCGCAACCTGCATATACTCCTTGAGAACGCGGTTGAACCGCTCAATTTGCCCATTGCATTGCGGGTAGTACAATGTTGTAACACAGTGCTGAATTCCCCGGTCTCGTAAAAACTGCTCAAAACATGTCGACATGAACTGACGCCCATTGTCAGTCACAATGCTTTTCGGGTACCCTTCTCTCGAAAAAATTTCCACGAGTACTTTCACTACTGCCTGTGCAGTTATTGTGGACACAAATGCCACCTCAGGCCACTTGCTGTGGTAATCAATAATAGTGATTGCAAACCTGCACTCTGGAGGGGCTCGTTCCATCGGCCCAACGATGTCAATTCCAAGCTTTTCCCACGGCTTCTCGGGCCACTGCACTGGCTCCAACGGGGCCCTTACAGTTTTTGCAGATTTATCTGATGCTTTGCAGACAGCACAATTCCTAACCAAAGATTCAACATCACTGTCCATTCCGGGCCACCAGTACTGTTCCCTCAACCGTTGTTTGGTCCTTACAATGCCTGGATGCGATTCGTGTGCCATCATGACCAGCCTGGAATCAAGTGCTGCTGGGGGAACGACCCGTTCAGCGCGAAACAATAGTCCGTCTATAACCGACAGTTCTTCTTGCATACGAAAAAACAATTTTATGTTTTCAGCTAAACAGCCCTTTTCCGGCCATCTGGACATAACATACTGTGCCACCTCATTTAACACTGAATCCTCAGCTGTCGCTGCTTGCAACTCACTCTTTGTGATCATGCTGGAAACCACAGCAACTACTTCCTCCACAGGGTCGTCCTCTGCAGGGGTCAACGGTAGCCTAGAAAGCGCATCCGCAACGACATTGGTGCTCCCCTTTGTGTACTGCACCGTGAAGTTGTATCTCAGAAGTCTAGCAGACCAGCGTTCAATACGCAGTGGCCGTCTTCCAACCCCATTTGTGGACAGCAGTGTCACCAAAGCCTGATGGTCAGTTCGTAAGACAAACTTGCGGCCCCACAGATAAACATGCCAATGTTCGCACGCCCATAAACATGCCAGCGCCTCTCGTTCCCCGGTAGAGTACTTGCGTTCTGGTGGCGTTAGTGTCCTCGAAGCGAATGCCACTGTACGTACTTCTCCGTCGACTACCTGCTGTAGCACAGCTCCCAGTCCATATGCCGAGGCGTCAGTGGTCACTTGTACAGGCAAAGACTCGTTGAACATGGCCACCACCCCACATGACGACAGCATCTTCTTGACCCTGCAAAAACTCTCCTCGGTGCTCTGGTCCCACACGAACTTCTGTCCTTTACGAAGAAGCCGTCGCAGCGGCTCCACCACCTCTGCATAATTGGGGAGAAAATGAGAGTAATAGCCTATGAGCCCAAGGAAAGACCGCAGCGAGACTACATCGGCAGGCGTTTGTGCTTTCATCACAGCATCCACCTTTGACTTAAGTGGGGCCAGACCTCTTGCACTCACATGATGACCCAAAAAGGAGAGTTCCTTGACAGCGAATAAGCATTTCTGATTTAGCTGCAGCCCCGCCTCAGCGATCCGATGCAATACCTCGCGAAGGTTACGGTTGTGCTCGTGCTTAGTCTTTCCAAAGACTATAATATCGTCGATATAAAACAACACGCCCTTGCAGCCCTTCAATATTTCTTGCATCATTCGCTGAAACGCGGCAGGTGCCGATGCGAGGCCAAAACAAACTCTGCAGAACCTAAATAAGCCTTCGTGCGTAATAAACGTCGTTATTTCGCGACTCTCTTCGGCTAATTCCACTTGATGGTAGGCTGCAGCAAGATCCAGTTTCGAGAACCATGCTGCTCCGCTCAGCGCATGTAACAGTTCCTCCGTGTGCGGCAAAGGGAATCCATCAATGACTACTGCTTTGTTTGGCTCGCGCAAATCGACGCATAGGCGAATAGTTCCATCTTTCTTCTGCACAACCACTATAGGAGACACCCATTCCGCAGCGCTAACCCTTTCTATAATGCCTGCATCCAATAATCTTGTCAGTTCAGCCGCTACTTTATCTCGCAGCGTCAGGGGCAAGCGTCGAACTTTCGCTGCTACTGGTTTTACGTCTGCGCGCAGCTTTACAGAATGTACAAAGTTTTTCGCTAAGCCCAACTTATCAGCGAAAAGAAAAGAAAACTCACACAATTCAGGAGGGAGCGACTGGGGGCTGGCCGTGACTTGTAGACATTCCAATGTAGAACCGATGATGTTCAACTGTAGCTGGTGCACCGCGTCTAGTCCCAGTAATGCCACGCCCTGGGGAACAACGTAAAAGCGGAGGCAAGCCGAGTTTTTCCCGCGTACAACTCTGGCTGTGAACCATCCCAAGACTGGAATTTTCTTCTGTGAAAAATCACGCAGCGTCGCTGTAGCCGCAGTCAAAGGAAACCTGTTGGCGAACTTGTCTCGGTAGACGTGGTCGGGCAAAATAGACACCGACGACCCAGTATCCACCAGCAACTGAAGTGGCTCGTTCTCAACAACGACGTCAACTACCAAAGTCCGTCGTTCCACTTGTCTGACCGCCAGCACAGTGAGCACGCCTTCTTCGCTAGCGCCGTCGTTCCGGACCGTCCGTACGTTCCGCTCCCTCCTCATGCCACAGACCGCTTGAAAATGTCCCATCTTGTGGCATTTGGAGCAACGTTTCCCCCGTGCTTTACATTCCTGTGAATTAGCGAGGTGCCTTGTAGAGCCGCACCGGTAACACTTGCGCACCGACGTCGCTGTCGAGTCGCCGTCTGGGCCTCTGCCTTGGGATACGTGCTGTACTATGTCCGTTTGTGGCGACCCTTGGTCATAGACCGCAGCGCCCTCCGCTGCCTGCTCGTACGTCTGCAGCATTTCTACAGCCTCTGCCAGCGTAAGTTGGGACCCCTTCACGAGCAGTTTCTGTCGCAACTCAGTGCTCCGTATTCCATCAACAACCCTGTCTCGCAGAGCCGCCTCCAAGAAATCCCCGAAGTCACACGTCTTCGCTAACTGTCTGAGGTTACTGACGAACTCCCGTATAGGCTCATTCGGCAGTTGCCGACGTAAAGTGAATCGACGTCGCTCTACCAGTACGTTGACGGTGCTTGAGAACTGACGCTCCAATAGGCCCAACGCCTCGATGTAACTATCTTTTCCACTTGCCTCCGTCTTATCTTCTGTCGTGCCTGGCGTCCGCGCCGGCTCTGGGCCCAGTGTGCGAAAAATACGGCGTCCCTCGACCCCGAGACATTGCAGTAGAATGGCCTTTTTCCGTGGTGGCGGTTGCGCGTCCATCCCCGTTGCTTCAAGGAAATTTGTGAAATCATCGCGCCACTGCTCCCATGGGATTGTCGCATCTCCAGGAGTCTCCAGAAAAGGCGGTAATGGCGGTAGTCCGTACGTTGCCATCTCGTAGGCGACGCCCCTTGAAACGGCAGGAAACGGTTCGTCGCTAGCTCGCTAGCTTCGCCGACTGCGCCAGAATGTGATATCACCGTATCGCGAAGCGCCGAGTGATAAGTCGAACCGATCCATGGACGGGGAACCACTACCTTTATTTTGATGGCAATCGCTTATATACAGATGATAGCATTGACAGCGCCCCCTATACACTACACAACAAAATGTTTTGTTCACTATCTCCACGCTCAAAACTATCGTCTTTTGATGACATTTGCAGATTACATGCAGATACGGGGTCAATTTTTTTCTTTAAAACTTAACACTACCATGTGTGGCAAACACAACGCGTTTATACCGCAACCACAATACTTGGTTTCAACACAAAGAACTCGTCAAGGGCGCGCGCGAACGAAGCCCGCCAGCGAGTGGCTGTGCCCTCTGAAGGCTGTATCCCAAACTCTTACAGCCTTTTGGCCACGTTGCCGACACAAAAAAAACCTTCTAGCCACTACAGTAAGTGCATCACCAAGCAAAAACGAACTGACTAGCCCCTTTGTCGCATTACCTGCTGTGGGCATTATCAGGCTGGTGATGATGATGACAGGATGTGAACACACAATGCTCAACCCAAGCACGATTCAAAGAGCAGACTTACGTAATTCGGAAGAACTGCTGTGAGAATGGCCCCTTCTGCAAAGGCCTGTAGAAGCTGATAGAGGTGCCTGGCCGTGACAGCATGCTCCAAGTCATGCAGAAGATCATTCTCGTCTGAGCAGGTCCGAACAGCAAACTTGCGGTCAACGTACTTAGCCCGAATGAACTCACACCGCTCCTCCCTGAAAGCAGCGTCACTCGGTCATCAGAGGTCTCTACACTGTCTTCGATATTTGATTAAAGCACCAGAAGAAAAAAAAAGGGGAGAAAGAAAGGGCAAGCACTAATCGTAAACATTTATTAGAAAATGTCACCACAGCAAGACACTAGGTATTTTAGCTTGTATGTAGCGTATTCATTAAATAAACTAAAATAAGTTCAAGCAGTAATGAAATGTACTTGCTTGTTTAACAGAATTAGCCCGTACTTTAACCTATCGAATCTGGTCATGCGCGCAGTCTAGTCCGTGTCGCTGATAGAGAGGTCAAACTGAGAATCATCATCGTAGCCGCTGCCACTATCCTCGCAAACGCATCGCCTTAGGTTCTGTCCAGCGCGTTCGAATGCCCTATTTTCTTGAAGCTCTTCACGACAATGCTGGGAAGAAGTAGGTGCCATGATACGGTGATATCGGGGGACCTAAGCGTTCACACATAATTGAAAAGTCCTTCTTCAACAGAAGGGAACTTGTATCAGCAAGCGTGAAATTTTTCTTCCATACCGATCACGCAGATCGCCACACGTTCTAGAACTTCACGCTCAAGTGCTTGGCGATGGCACGATTCCCATTCTCTTCGGCAAACTTCACAACAGCGGGCTTGAATTTTTCTGCATATATATTGTGAGCATTATTTATGCGTCCCATCTTTTCATCTGTACATACTCATCATCACCAGTCAAGTTTAGGTTGTGGGGCACATACTCGAGTCAATAAAGGAGAGTCTTGAGTGTTCTCGACGCCATCTTACAAGTGGTGGAGAGTGCTGCCCGGTTCCTGCGTCCTCTCGCGTTCTCGGACACCCCAGCGTCTTCTAGAACACATCCCTGGAGCTCCGTTCAGGCCGCCGCTTAAACGACTTGGGTCCGGTAATGTCGCAAGCCGCCCAGTCCAGCGTGCCAGCTTCGCCACCGCTCCCACCGCCAAGAAACCCTTCTCACCTGGTCACCAGCCCTCAAAAGGATCCTCCACTGTTCGCAGGGCTTCCGGGTGAGGACGTGGAAGACTGGCTCAAGGAGTATAACCGCGTGAGTGCCATCAACAACTGGGATGAGCCTGCAAAACTCACCCACGTTGCTTTCTACTTGAGCGGCGTCGCAAAAACGTGGTTTTTAAACCACGCTAACGATTTTTTGACATGGCCCGCCTTTATGCGCCAGCTCCACCAGATTTTCGCCAACCCGTCAGTGCGCTCGGATATTGCCAAGAAAAAGCTTGGTGCACGTTTTCAACGCCCCGGCGAGTCTTACACTTCTTACATTGAAGATGTGCTCGCCCTTTGCCGCCGCATCGACAACCATATGGCGGAAAACGACCGCGTGCGACACCTGCTGAAAGGCATTGCGACGGTCGCTTTTAATGCGCTTGTGGTGCAGAATCCCCAGACCGTCGCCGATGTTGTAGCTACCTGTCAGCGCCTCGAGGAGCTTCAAACCACTCGGGTGCAACCTGATATGCCTGATCTCAGCTCGAGTCACGACACCACAGAGCTGCGTTCATTGATCCGCTCTATCATCCGCGAGGAACTTCATGCACAGGCTTCATCTCGCCACCTTTATATTCGAACGATGCCACCTGCTACTAGTTTACGCGATGTCGTGAGGGAGGAACTGGCCTTGATCACAGGCACACCAGTTCCGTGCTCAGATCCCGTGCCCATGCCAAGTTGTGCTCAAGGTGCTGCAACGACGCCTGCGCCCCACCAAAGCCTGGCCTCGATGACTGTCACACCTGTTCCTAGTTCTTATCCTGTGGCCATGCCAACTTATGCTCAGGTTGCTGCTAGGACACCTGCACCCCAGCACAGCCCAATGCAGCTACCAGTGCCCGATGTGCATGACTCGCTCAACTCGCTCGCACCGCGACCATCATCCCAGCCGTACAACACCTGGCGCACTACACGACCGACTTGCTTTTATTGCGGCATCCGTGGTCATATTTCAAGGTATTGCCGACGCCGTCAACAAGACGAAAGACGAGGCTACGGTGACTATGAACGGGACAACTTCTACCCAACTGGACCACCCTATCGCCGACAGTATCAGAACAGCACACGCGGGTCGCCGTCTCCACAGAACTTTGCCTCAGTTGGCAGTTCCCGTTTCTCCCGTCGTCGCTCACCTTCACCGATGCGGCGTTCCTTTTCTCCCCTTCGACCTTCTACTTCGATTCCCGACTGCCAACTGGAAAACTAAACAGTGCAGCTTCGGGAGGGAAAGCTGCATCTTTCGAACTGCGTCAAGCTTCTCCAGACCGCCCATCAAATGTTTTATTGGTGTATGTTGAAGGTATACAGACAGAGGCACTAGTAGACACAGGCGCATCACTTTCCGTAATTTGTGCAGACTTTTGTGCCCGCTTGAAAAAAATTAGGACGCCATACGATGGCCCTCCCCTTCGTTGCGCAGATGGAGTCCCTATTCAGCCTTCAAGTGTTTGTACAGTCCGCGTTTTCATAGATGGCATCCTTCACCACATTCAGTTTCTTGTACTTCCTTTGTGCACTCACACAGTCATTTTAGGATGGGACTTCCTCTCTTCGGCATCAGCTTTCATATCGTGTCGTCAGCGAGTAATTCATATGTCAGCTGCTGAGAGTTCATCTGATGTCGATCCATACAGCTTCCGTTTCGTTGCTGCCGCGGATTGTTTCATTTCGCCAGGAGATGAACGAATTCTCACAATCACTTCGGATATTATAGTTAACGGTGACGTGTTCATTGCTCCATCAGTTCGCTCCAAACCTGCAGGGCTTACCATTGCACCCAGCCTTGTGCGGTTTAATGACAGTAAGGCATTGGTCACCGCCTTGAACCCAACTTCTTCGCCATTGATGCTGCCCCAGGGCACAGCTGTGAGCTGCTTCGCTGACAGCAAGCCTTTTTTGCTGGTTCCCCTTCACGCAGAATCACCGCCTTTGTCTGCTACAACCGATACCAAGACAACCACTGCTGCTTTAAATGCTACCATAAGTCCTCACCTCACTGCTGAGCAAACGAGAGACCTCTTAGACCTTCTCCAAAAGCACAGCTTTTCGTTCGACATATATTCCAAAGTTTTGGGCCGCACCTCTGTCACAGAGCACAGCATCGAAACCGAAGGCAGCTCCATTGTGCGCCGCCGCCCATACCGTTTGTCTTGGGAGGAACAGCAAATAATTGAGGAAAACGTCGCCGACATGCTCAAACGAGATATTATTCTACCTTCATCCAGCTCTTGGTCATCTCCTGTGGTGTTGGTCCGGAAAAAGGATGGCTCTGTCCGCTTTTGTGTTGGTTACAGAGCGCTCAATAAGATAACGAAAAAAGATGTATATCCGTTGCCACGCATAGATGATGCCCTGGACTCCCTACAAGGCGCAGAATATTCCTCCAGCCTTGACTTTCGATCCGGGTATTCGCAAATACTTATGCGCGAAGTAGACAAGGAGAAAACAGCGTTTGCAACGCCTGATGGGCTTTACGAGTTCAACGTCATGCCTTTTGGCTTATGCAACGCTCCAGCACCATTCGAGCGCATGATAGATACTGTCTTACGTGGTCTGAAGTGGAAAACCTGCTTATGCTATTTGGACGACATCGTAATTTATTCTTCTACTTTTCCTAAGCACCTTAAGCGTTTGGACGAAGTTCTTACGTGCATTTCGAACGCTGGGCTTCAGCTCAATACGAAGAAGTGCCACTTCGCCAGCAGGAGCATCAAAGTATTGGGTCACCTTGTCAGCAAAGATGGCGTTCGACCCGACCCCGACAAGGTTGCTGCCGTAATTAATTTTCCACGTCCGGGCAATCAAAAACAATTGCGAAGTTTCGTGGGCCTAGCGTCTTACTTCCGCCGCTTTATCAGTCACTTTGCTGCCATCGCGGGGCTCTTACACAAGCTTCTGACGTCAGGAACGGCCTTCACGTGGACTGATGAGTGCGAGTGTGCTTTCCAAGCCCTCAAACGTGCTTTGACATCAGACCCCGTCCTCCGTCACTTCGATGAGAGCGCACCCACTTTCCTTCACACAGATGCCAGCGGCCACGGAATCGGTGCCGTCCTTCTCCAGCATGACGATACTTCACGTGAGCGAGTAGTTGCGTATGCCAGCCGCGCACTAACACCTGCAGAGCAGAACTACTCGATAACAGAGCAGGAATGTCTTGCTGTCGTTTGGGCCATCCAGAAGTTTCGACCTTATCTGTATGGACGCCACTTCACTGTCATTACCGACCACCATGCCCTATGCTGATTGTCCTCGCTGAAGAATTTGTCTGGGCGACTCGGTCGCTGGATACTCCGTTTGCAAGAGTACACTTTTGACGTTGTGTACAGGTCTGGCAAACAGCATCAGGGTGCCGACGCTCTTTCTCGCTGCCCTTTGCCACTTTCATCTACAACCACGCATCCTCGATGCCCCTCAGGTGATCAAGCGGCTTCCTCTGCACTCACGTTATCACCCCTGGCAGTTGCTGGGTCCCTATCTTTAAACAGCAGTGCTCAGTTTGCCACGTGCCAACGTGACGACCCATACTGTAACCGCATCATCGGGTACTTGAATAACTCGCCTTCACCACCTAATGCTAGACTACGTCGTCAGCTACGGCCGTTCAAGCTAGACAACAGTGTCCTGCAGCGCTATACTTACGATGCGGATGGGCATCGGTGGGTGCCAGTACTTCCCGGTTCACTACGAAAACAAGTTCTCGAAGCACTCCACGACGATCCATCAGCTGGAAGCTTGGGATTTAAGAAGACCTACAACCGCGCTAGGAGCCGTTTCTTCTGGCCTGGTCTTTCTACCTTTGTGGCTAATTATGTCGCTTCTTGTGCACTGTGTCAACGCCGGAAACTACCAACTTCTGCTCCTGCTGGATTATTACAACCCATCCCATGTCCCGATACACCTTTTGTCGTTATCGAAATAGACCTCCTCGGACCACTTCCCTAACGCCAGCGGGCCACCGCTGGATCGTCACAGCCGTCGACCACCTCACACGATACGCGGAGACCGCTCCTCTACGCACTAGCTCCGCCTCAGACGTTGCCGCCTTCTTTTTAGAAGCCATTGTGTTGCGTCATGGTGCACCTCGCACGTTGTTGAGTGACCGGGGCAAGGCCTTTATGTCGACAATTCTTGACGAAATTCTAAAAACTTCTGGCACAGTTCATAAGACCACATCCGCTTACCATCTGCAGACAAATGGCCTGACAGAGCGATTCCACCGGACTCTAGTCGACATGATATCCATGTACATCGGACCGAACCACGATAACTGGGACAAGATCTTGCCGTTCGTAACGTCTGCACACAACACCGCTGTTCAACGAACCACCGGGTATTCACCTTTCTTCCTCGTCTATGGTCGTGCACCGACATACACTATTGACGCCTCTTTCTTCAATGTAACGACAAAAACGTCTACGACTACGCCAGAAAATTTCGTCTCCAGGCTCGCTGACGCACGGCAACGTGCTCAACTCAACATGGAGGCTAGCCGACAAGACCGCAAGCAACGCTATGACAGCTTTCGTCGAGACCTCACCTTCCGTCCTGGAGATGAAGTACTACTTTGGACGCCTGTTTGCACACCCGGATTGTGTGAAAACTTTCAGTCACGCTTTCTAGGACCTTACGTTGTTTGTGAGCGAACATTTCCTGTCAATTACCTTGTCACACCCGTCGAGGGTTCCTCGGACCGTCGTTACCGTGCCTCCGAGATAGTCCACGTTTCACGCCTTAAACCCTTTGTGTGCCGTACCTTTCCCGCCTAAGTCTCGGCCGGGCCGGCCGTTCAAGTGCGCAAGGAAAATGAGTGTGAGCATTATTTATGCGTCCCATCTTTTCATCTGTACATACTCATCATCACCAGTCATGTTTAGGTTGTGGGGCACATACTCGAATCAATAAAGGAGACTCTTGAGTGTTCTCGACGCCATCTTACAATATAATTACTGTAGCCCACTGCAAGAAAACAATAAAGACGCGAAGGACGGATGGCGAAACCTAAACTTCCGAAATCAACCAAGCATGCGTTGCAGCATGGACACTGAGAAAGAGGAGAACAACAGGCCTTCGCAGACCTACGGTGCCGAAAGTTGCCCGTGCCGTGATCCGAGCATGCACTTACATGGTGGTAGAAATGGAGAGATTAGAGGGGACAAGCGCTTTAGCAGTACCGACGACCCGTCAACAGGTTTAAGTGTTCGTGCACAGTATTCTAAGGATCCTAGTTCGGGAGAAGTCTTCAAAAGAAGTCACTTTACACTTGCAGCCTGTTTGACTGCACTCGCCTGATCGGCGGGACGCGCTCCCCGCGTGCCCATCCAAAGAATTCAAAGCTCCAATGTCTCTTTGTATGCACGTCGACAAGCTGGCTCGGTTGGGTCAGGGGGTGCAAAAAATAAGCGAGTAAATATTTTTTTTCATAAAGGTGACAAAATATTGAGGGTATGAAAAATATGCGATGGCACCAATCATGCGAGTAAATGAGGTATATTTCCTTACCTTACTATGTTACCATATACTGGACAGAAACTGTGCATGTGTGGCTCTTTATGCAACGTAAACCTTTACGTAACATAAACTATTTGCCGTATAAGCTTTACGTTTCCCGCCCTTACTCGCAAATCCACCTTCGTTCATAAGAACTCCCGGTATCTGCACTACGGAGACACGAGCCATCAAGTCAAAATAGGCCGAAGTGCAAGCGGCAATAGCGATTGCAATGTTTCAGCCAGATTACCAAAGCTTAAATGGGTTAGAGCATAGAGCCGAAAAACGTGCCAGCCACCAACAAGCTGGATAGGTAGTGCCATCCAGCAGTTCCATAATAAATTACGTAATCAAAAAATTGTTATTACAGAAGCATCGTACATTGTGCATCTGGTACAAAAACTGTGCAGCGGCGTTATTACGAATGACTTATCTTTTTAAGCATTTTTACCTCAAAAACATTTTACGTAAACTAACGTGTTCATGACTGTGGTTACACGAAATGTTACAAGATGTCGACATCATCATTGCAGTAACTGTATTTTTCAACATATTGCACTTACAAGGACACTGTACAATAAAAAAAAAATCTCATGATTTTGTCACAACAGCGATTCAATCCTATATAAGTTAAATACAGTTTAAGGAAAGATGAGAGTCGAAAAATCGCGTTTTAAGCAAAATTTCTCGCATTTCTGATTTTTATTGCATTGTAATCTTCAAACCTTCTTCTTTCATCTGTGAAAATTTCAAAACTAAATTCGAATCGCAAAATGCAAAAAAATGTGTATGAAGGCATCGCAGTGGCTCAAAATTTCATGAATTTGCGCCGATATTGGCCATCTTTGACTGCGCGCTGCTCCCCGTCGCAGTGCCGCCCGCCATCGCGATCGGTTGGGAAAGTTGCGTCCGGCCTTCTTCTTACAGCTCCGACGACCGCCAGTTTCGTTTGTGGGCCAAAAAAAATTAAAAACGAGGCCTTTTTATCACGTGGTTTGAGCGGTTTGAAACGCGCGGCACCCTAAGCCGCATCGCCATTGACTACCGAGTCATTGTCGGCTGTGTTGGTGGCGGCCATCGGCATTTGGTCCGTCTGCTTTTCGTGCTCAGTTCCGTGCTCAGATCCCGTGCCCATGCCAAGTTGTGCTCAAGGTGCTGCAACGACGCCAGCGCCCCACCAAAGCCTGGCCTCGATGACTGTCACACCTGGACCGAGTTCTTATCCTGTGGCCATGCCAACTTATGCTCAGGTTGCTGCTAGGACACCTGCACCCCAGCACAGCCCAATGCAGCTACCAGTGCCCGATGTGCATGACTCGCTCAACTCGCTCGCACCGCGACCATCTTCCCAGCCGTACAACACCTGGCGCACTACACGACCGACTTGCTTTTATTGCGGCATCCGTGGTCATATTTCAAGGTATTGCCGACGCCGTCAACAAGACGAAAGACGAGGCTACGGTGACTATGAACGGGACGACTTCTACCCAACTGGACCACCCTATCGCCGACGGTATCAGAACAGCACACGCCGGTCGCCGTCTCCACATCGACAAGCTGTATGCATGTCGACAAGCCGGCTCGGTTGGGTCAGGGGGTAAATATTTTTTTTCATAAAGGTGACAAAATATTGAGGGTATGAAAAATATGCGATGGCACCAATCATGCGAGTAAATAAGGTATATTTCCTTACCTTACTATGTTACCATATACTGGACAAAATCTGTACATGTGTGGCTCTTTATGCAACGTAAACCTTTACGTAACATAAACTACCTGCCGTATAAGCTTTACGTTTCCCGCCCTTACTCGCAAATCCACTTTCGTTCATAAGAACTCCCGGTATCTGCACTACGGAGACACGAGCCATCAAGTCAAACTAGGCCGAAGTGCAAGCGGCAATAGCGATTGCAATGTTTCAGCCAGATTACCAAAGCTTAAATGGGTTAGAGCATAGACGCCGAAAAACGTGCCAGCCACCAACAAGCTGCATAGGTAGTGCCATCCAGCAGTTCCATAATAAATTATGTAATCAAAAAATTGTTATTACAGAAGCATCGTACATTGTGCATCTGGTACAAAAACTGTGCATCGGCATTTGGTCCGTCTGCTTTTCTGCGCGTCTACGCATATTTCCGCGATGACAAGCCCGAAAAAGTGCAACGTGAGACCGCAGAAGTTTCGAACGAAGCACAAGTTCAAGGGAAGGCGGTGTAAAGCGCCCCGAACGACGGCGACGAACGAGAACGCGCCTACGTGTGCTAGGCCTGACGGCGGCATCGACGAGTGCGCGAGCGACAGTGGCTGCGATGAAGGGATTGACGCTGCGCTTTCTTTCGTCAGTGCTTCGGAAAAGAAGCACGGCTTCTACGAAAAAGACGAAAGACAGCGCGATGAGGTTTGTGCAACGACAGTTTTGTGCGACACCCTCTTGCTGACGGCACTTGTGGCAGGTGCGGCATGCCCTGCTTGCGGTATTCAAAAACTTGCCGTTCGGGAGCCGGCAGAAAAGCGCAAGGGACTTTCGTCGCTCCTCGAACTTCATTGCGAAAACTGCGAATGCTCAGCGACTGTTCTTTCGTGCTCCTATACGTCACTGCGTGTTACGACGAACGGCAGCAGCCGAGTGAGCCAACGGTACGACAGTGGGAGCTCCCGAGATAGTTTCGCTGTAAATGTGAAGGCGGTGGTGGCTGCACGCGTTGTCGGCATTGGGCATGAGCAATAGTCGAGATTTTGCTCCATTATTGGCTCCCAAAGCCAATGCACCACCGAGAATTTTTTTCGATAGTAAAGAAGGTGCACACCGCTGCCATGGCAGCTGTGAGTGAAAACTTGCGCCGATCCAGAGAGTTAACGAAAGAAGTAGCAGGCGAAACTGATGTGGCTGTTATGTTCGACGGCACTTGGCAGAAGAGGGGCCACAAAAGCCACAACGGGATTGGCGCAGTTATCTCCTTAGATACTGGCCTCTGCTTAGACTTCGAGGTCATATCAAATTACTGCCTGACATGCAGTAGGCACAAGGATATGGGCCCAGACGAGGAAGTGTGGCAGGCATTCCATGGCCCAGTCTGTGAAAAAATGCAGACTGTTCCTCCCATGCCATGGAAACGGAGGCTGCAATGCGCATTTGGCAGAGAACATTGACTTATGACACCCCACTGCATTTCATGACATTCTTGAGTGACGGTGACAGCAAAGCATATAGTGCAGTTGCAGAGTCAAAAGTCTATGGTGCTGTCAATATAGAAAAAGAAGACTGCACTAATCATGTGGCCAAGAGACTTGGCACCACGCTACGGAAGCTGCATGTGCCATTACCACGAGGGCAGAAAATGAAACAGCCAGCCATTTAGAAGCTCCAAACATACTATCAGATTGCCATAACAAGCAACAGGGGGAGTGTACGGATATGTACACTGCAGTATGGGCTTCGTACTTCCACTCATGCTCTACTGACAATGCTGGCAGCCACAAGTTTTGCCCTGCAGGAATAGAGTCGTGGTGCAAACATCAACGCGCTAAAACACTTGGTGAACCTGCACCACGCCACACACCTCTCCTGACAAAAGCACAGGGATTGGCTGTTTTGCCCATTTATAAGCGGCTAACGGATGAGAAGCTCCTTGCTCGATGCATCAAAGGGAAAACCCAGAACGCATCGGAATCCCTGAACAGCAAAATTTGGCTACTTTGCCCCAAGACTAAGTTTGTCTCCCGAACGATTGTCGAGACTGCCGCAGCTATGGCAATCCTGTGGTTCAACAAGGGTCATGCTACTTTCGAGCACATCCTGGAAGAGCTCAACATACTGCCATCTAGAGATCTAGTTACTTTCAGTGATTCCCGCGATGCGAGGCGCATCAAGAGAATGTCCGAGCGTCTGACAGCAGAAGCAAGGGCCCACCGTCGTCGTGGAGTGAAAAGGGCACGGCTAGATGAGAGTGCTCGCAAGGACCGTGAGGGCACAACCTATGCTGCAGGACAGTTCTAGTAACTTGCAGTGCTTTTCAAAGTTCTGCTGAACATTATGGCCAAAGAATATGCATTTCTAACAACTCTGTGATAAAAAAAAAAAAAGGTTTCAAACTTTCAAATCCATTTTTCTCCTTTTGCAGTTTTGTGTGATCTGTGCTTCTTATACACGCTAGTTCGTATACTTAGAATTGTCATACCTCTATGAAATTTTGCACATAGCATGATGAAGGCCCATAGAGTGCAAGTATCTATTCAGATTGTCAGTGCTTCTTGATTATATTTTTCAAAAATTACATAACATTGAAAGCCCTTGGCAACTAGAGCCATAGTAAATTTTTCTATTTTATTATTGTATTTCACTTTTTTACACACAAAATTTATATAGTTTTTTGCACTCTACAGTTCCAAAGGATCATAGCTATATCTGCATGCTTTATCTCAATTTTTTATAGGTCAGAATTTTTGCAAACAATGGCCATAATTTTGTAGTATCTGACCTGCAGAAAGAAAACCAAGCAATCTACATGAAAATAAACGACATATTTGAAAAGAGGAGAAAAAAACTCTATTAGCATGCCAATTTGTGTTAAATTCAGACTCTTATTAAAGAAAATCGTTTTTCGAGTAGCATCTCCCCTTGAATACACTTAGTATCACCATTTAGGGTTTGCAAAAACATATGCATGTACACGTTTACGTATGAGGAGCTCAACATTGAAAGATATGTGTTCCAATAAGACGGTAAACACAAACCGGTATACGGTAACACATTATCATAAAGAAGTGTACATACAAGTTAAAAGCCCCTAATGCACAACTGATGCGATACTCTCCAGAATAAAACAACAAAAAGAGGTGCAGACGTGAATGACCCTCGCCACGACGGAACATATGAGAATTGTATATACAATAACCAATGAAAATGTAGAAAATATGTGTGCACTCCGCATCAGGAAGCAGTTGAAATTTCAGAAAAATACTTCTTGCCTTTAAAATCCAACGCCCTTTGTACGTTCAGACATGTTCAACAACAACATAGATCAGCCTTTTTTCCAGGCCTTCGGCTGTATATTCATAAAAAGAACCCTCAGAACAACGATTAAATTTTGTGACCTTATTCAGTCTTACTTGCATTGGGTGCACGTATACTGGTACACCCGACGACTTCACAATATGTACACTCACATCACTCAATTGGCTTGCCAAGGTAGGGTAGCATGCGTGCCTAGGCTTTTTTTCCCTTTTGCAGTAGCCTAGTTGCGGGGACACGTTGGTCCCTTCGAGAAAGAGACAATGAAGCCTTTTTCGAGGGGAAACATTCACTCAGCGGTCGGGGCACGCTATTCCCCCTTTCCAGGCTCGTGAAACGGGTTACCCTCCGTCGGCGAGGGAATCAACCCTTGTTGGCGCGAGGAAAACTGGAAGGTTGGTCGAAAGGAGCTAGCCGATGAAGAGAAGGTCTCACTTGCACCGACCACCACACAGCGAGGACAACACCCAAATACCCCCTGCGGGCCAAGGATGCATGGTGCCCTGTCGTCGACTACATCCGGCACCCAACGTAATGAATTTAACAACGTGGCTAGTTTTGTCGACACAAGCAATTAAACACGCCCCTCCAACACAGGACAACAGGCATATCAGAATTCCAAGATTTGTTCATGTTGTATGATGTTGCATCGCAGAGTGTCGATCCTTTGGCTAATTGCAGATGCATCGTTCGGACTCTCTGGCAATGTAGATTTTGGTCGTTTCACACAGGACGACCAGAAGGTTGCAGAGACTAGGCCTACAATTGAGAGCGCCACGCATGGCACTCCGTCAACTCGCAACACGAACAGAGAGGCTCCGCCACAAGTTGCTTCGACACACGCTGCAACTGTAGGTGTATCTTCGAGCAATAGTTTGCCCTTGAGCAAGATACTCTTGCCGAACACGCTGCCAGTTAAGCAAAGCCCGGCGAGCACCCTGCTGAACACAGCGCACATTCTGCACGCCCCTGTGCAGAATGCAGAATGTGCGACCCCGTGTCAAGGTACACATGCCTGCCTACACTGGCTATCACGACTGCAAGAGCACTAACGAGTATCTCGATCGGTTGCTCCACTGTCAGCAGGCAATGGAGCTTTTTGACGCTAAACTTCTCAAGCGCGTGGGCCCAGTGTCGCTCACAAAGCAAGCTGCTCTATGGTTCAGACTAACCGGACATCGTGCCTGCACGGTAGAAGAGTTCCGCGACAGCTTACGCGGCCAATTCTTTCTGGCTAATTATGAATGGCGTTTGTGGAGGGAATTGAAGCTACGCACTCAGCATCCGAACGAATCCTTGCTGGAGTATGTACGAGCGATAGACCAACTGTATTGTCTCGCTAACCCTCATGTCACCAATACAGAAAAAAGGTCGAGCGCGTTATGCGACAAGCATACCCGACTGTCGCGGTACATTTCAGGGGATGCAAGTTCGTGAACCTGGAAGAGCTCAGCGCCGCAGCGAAGCGCATACAACGAATGGGACATCCTCGCAGCGCGAGTGTATCACCCCCCTCCTCTTGCAGCGCAGTCAATCGAGTCTAGCTGCATGTAGAATGGCAGCGCAGTAGTTTCAGAGGCGTTTTCAATCCAGTCTCGCTGCGTGTAGAATGGCAGCGCAGTAGTTTCAGAGGCGTTTAGGGGTAACATGTGAGCATCGTTCGGTGATGAGCACGTACCACACGGTTGGGAGCTGTCAGACCACGCTCTCTTGACCCCTACGCTTACACTCTCCGTACGGCCCATGCTAACGGCCGGAGCACGCGGTCTGCACGAGGCCAGATGAGCGACGCAACCCAGAGCGAGGCCCACCCGACCGAGGCGAATTGTGGTCGGGCCGAAATGGTTTTCGCAGTCCTTGGTATCAGTGTGGCAGGCCGGGGCACATCACCCGCGATTGCGACCACACACCAGGTCAGGAGCAGATGCGCGGTTCGGAAAACAGACGGCACCGCCGGATCACTGGCTCGTTCAATCTGTCGCGCAGGTGATGCTGTAGACTTGCCCGCACCGCTAATAGAGTTATTTATAGTGGCTGCGAGGACCTCCACTAGGGAGGCCAGCGCTGCGATCGTTTTGACGTCACGAATAGGGTAGTAGTTGTGGAATACGGCAGCTTTGCTTTCGTAACACCACTTGCATCGTCCCCCATGGCTGCACCGGTTCTTAGTTGAGTTAGCATGCCTTTAGCAGTGAACCGAAGACACTTTTATTGGGGGAAAAGCAGAGATAAAGCCGACCAGCTGTCAAGCGAAGCGAGCGCGCGCAGCAACAACACTCTTCCTTCCCTTCTTTCACTGGTGCTCTGCCTGTGAAATATATCTATGCTACAAATCACTCCCCCCGCGTCCGGATAATACAAGAGAATCGTGTTCACGAATGAGGAAGGTTCGCGCCTGTAGAGGAGAAAGAGCGGAGAGAATCCTGTCGTAGACAGTGGCGCTATTGTATGCGTAAGTAACAAAGGGGAGTATGCGGTCCCAGTTGGTGTGGTCAGCGGACACGTACATAGACAGCATGTCGCCCAGTGTGCGGTTAAACCGTTCGGACATTCCATTCTTTTGCAGATGGTACGCGCTGGTCGTCCGACGCACAACGTTGCATTCACAAAGAAGGGCTTGTACGGCTTCGGAAAGAAACGTACGTCCGCGGTCGCCGAGTAGCTCATGAGGCGTGCCATGACGAAGAACAAGATTGTGAAGAATAAACAAGCCAACTTCACGTGATGTGGCCTCTGGCAGCGCAGCAGTTTCAGCATAGTGTGTCAAGTGATCGATAGCGACAACTACCCAGCGGTTCCCATCAGAAGTGTAGGGAAGGGGACCTAACAAGTCAATTCCAATGCGGTCAGAAGGTCAAGATAGGCAAGGCAACGGCTGCAGTTGTCCATTGGCTATGTATACTGGGCTTTTTCAGCATTGACATTTGGAACACGAATGTACGTACTGTCGGACAAATCGGTACATTTCGCGCCAATAGTACCACAGCCGGAGGCGTCCATATGTTTTTATCACACCGGCGTGGCCGCATTGAGGATTGGCATGAAAGGAGTTGCAAATAGCAGCACATAGCTGGGGAGGAATCACAAGCAATCACTTGCGGCCGTCCGAAAGCTAGTTGCGACGGTACAGGAGTCCATTGCGGAAGGCGAAATGTCGAGCTGTACGTCGTAGTGAACGATTGGCGGTACCTTGAGGTGGCTGAGACAGTAACTCTATCATAGAGACTATCCAAGCGTCTTGGCGCTGCTCGGAGTGCATGTCAGTGAATGAAGGTGCTGCAGCATCGAGACTGGAAACAGACGCACTTCCATGTTCATGGGGAAGTGGAGAGCGGGAAATAGCACGGGCATCTGAATGTCGGCGGCCCAACCTGTAGGTGGCATGGATCTCATAGTCTTGAAGACGCAATTCTAACGAGCCAGACAGCCAAACGGGTCTTTTAGTTACGATAACCAGCAGAGGGCATGGTCATCAGTCACGACGTCAAATGGACGGCCATAGACATAGGGTCGAAATTTTGTGATTGCCCAAACAATGGCCAGACATTCCTTTTCTGTCACTGAATAATTCTCTTCAGCCTTCGTAAGAGTGCGACTGGCATAAGAAACCACGTACTCGTCGAAGCCAGACTTGCATTGAGCAAGAATAGCGCCAAGGCTGACTCCACTAGCGTCGGTGTGGCTTTCGGTAGAGACATCTGGGTCAAAGTGATAAAGAATTGGTGGAGATGTCAGCAAATGAAGTAGCTTCGCAAATGCGTCATCGCAAGTGGAAGACCACGTCGAAATTCTTTCACTGTCAGAAAGTAGCTGTTTTAAAGGGGCTATTGCGAATGCGAAATCACGGTCGAATCAACGAAAGTATGAACATATGCCTATAAAGCTCCGAGTTCCTTTAGTGTCGATGGCTTAGGAAACTGGGCGATGGCACGGAGTTCCACAGTGTCAGGTAGAACACCATCCTTGCTGACAACATGCCCTAAGATGGTGAGCTTCCAGGCGGTAAAATGGCACTTTTTCAAGTTTAGTTTGAGCACAGCATTTGTGAGGCATTCCAGGGCACTTGCGAGGTGCAGAAGATGGATATCAAAGTCTTATGAAAAAATGACGACATCGTCCAGATAGCAAAGACACGTCTGCCATTTGAGGCCTAGATGTATGTTGTCCATCAGATGCTCAAAGGTGGCAGGGGCGTTGCAAAGACCGAACTCTACCTTCGCCGTCAACGATGTCCACTGACGTTGCACAGCAGACCATTCCTACATCCCCACCTGCGCGCTGTCCTGGTTTCCCGAGAGAGCGAGACCAAGTCATCTTCAGCTGCACTGATGAGCAGGACGTCGAGGACTGGCTCTCTTCGTACGAGAAAGTAAGCGTCAATAATAGGTGGGACGAAAACGACAAACTTGGCCGCGTCCACTTTTACCTGAGAGGAGTAGAGGAGCTCTGGTTCAACAACCATAAAGCTAAGCTTACAGACTGGGCCACTTTTAAAATCACCTTGTAGACTTGTATGTCTTTCTCACTCAGCTTCTTCGTGAGCTTCACATGCTCACGCCTGGCCGACTGCATTTTCTTGGGCTCGCCTTGGCGACAGTTGAGCTTGCACTTGAATTTTTACGCTTGCACTCGATTTTACGATGCAAATTAGACACGACAGTGCCACCAGGGGCACCGATTTGAAGTTTGCTTGCCCGTATTATCAGGTCTTACCGCTTCTTTAAGCAGTGAGCTTCAAAACAAAGGGATGCATGCATGGTGTACACAGCAAAAGTGAAGAAAATGCAGTGTTCTAGCAGACAGCACAACCCGGCATCCCATGAGTGATGTCATCTTGTAGGTGGCGCCACAGTATGCCCTCGAGGCCAATAGTTCAAAAGAAGTTTGTAGCCCTTTTGGATACTAGGGCAAGCACTTCTATATTTGGGGACGATGTTTTGCACCATCTCTGCATGAACAATATCCACTTGAGACAAAGCAACAACATCTTCTGGCTTGCTTCGGGCACAGCACAATCGAGCAGCGTGGCTATGCTAGTGATCCGCTGGGAAAAATGTGTGAGGCGACAATGTTTAGTGCATCTTCCTGGGCTCGAAATATCGCTAATCCTAGGTGTAGACTTGTTTTACCAAGTCGGGTATTGCCATTGGCATTGCAATACGGTTACCAAGAGCGCGACAGAGATGTGCTAAAGCTTTTCTCGAAGGCCCCCGCATTCACAAAGGCATGCCAATCGCAGGAAGAGAGGAAAGTACGCGAGGAGGAAAGCGCGCGGAGAAAGCGAGTAACCACCCCGCCTGAATGGGCTGCCCTACAGGTAAGGTCTGTGCACCCGCTTTTGATAGAGGCACAGAGCCTGCCAGAAGGGGAAAATGCGCAGCTGTCGTCGCTGTTGTATGAGTACGACGCAATATTCACCGATCGACCCGGCCGCAATACGCTTGTCAAGTACAGAATTGATGCGGGTGACACAGGACCATGGAAATGCAATCTCCGACCGATCAGCTTGGCCAAGCAAAAAGCACTTGACGCCGCCTCGGACAAACTCATTGGCACAAGCGTAGTTGAGAGGTCAAACAGCCCATGGGGTTTCTCGGTAGTTCTAGCTTGTGGGGTCTTAAAATGAGAGAGAGCACCAGGCTCTTAGAGTGAAAGGACACAGTAGACGCGGTCGGAAAGAACCAAACAACACACGTTTATTTAACTGCTTTTAGATCGACGATACCGTCAGTTGAATTACACATCAACTGTGACCAACACGCTAAAGCAACCTAAAGCAATATTACACAATACTTAACAACATAACAAACACAAGGCAGCGTCACAAACGCCTGACTCACCACAAGAGCCCACAGCAGATGACCCGCGATGCCATCTACTGCGGACCGCCGCAAGAGCCAACCACTCACTCTAACGACCACACGCCACAGAGACCTGCTGCTCTCTCGTGTCCACCACCCAAGCTTGCCCCAAGGCATCACCGCCAGCGCTACCATTCTAACAACCATGATGATGATGATGATGGTGATAAACGCTCGCGAGCACAACGCTACCTGCCGCTCAAAAGCTGTGACCCCTTAAATGCGGCCTATGAGCAAGACAAGCGCAACGCAGTGCAAACAACTTTACAGAAAACGTCAGCACACCTTGCAAATTTTTAAGAAAGATGATACGCATCGCCTTTGTGTAGACTACCGCACGCTTAATGAGGTTACGAAGAAGGACGCATACCCTCCTCCCTCCGTTTCATCGTTATTATCCAATCTAGGCAGGGCAATTGAATACGCTCAATGCTAGCTGTGGATATTTTCAGGTTAAGATGGACGAGCAGGATAGAGAGAAGTCAACTTTCACATGCCACAGAAGACTTTTCCAATTCAGGAGAATGTCGTTTGGCTTGGTGGGAGCTCCCACTACGTATCAGAGGCTAATGGAGCATGTTTTGGGAGATGCAGAGTGACAGTGCACACTAGCATGTCTATTCAACATAGTGATTTACTCGAAAACGCTCGAGGAACTCTAGTGCCACTTGAGAGACGTTTTAGAAAGGCCGAGATCAGCGGGCATCACTCTGAACCAAGCTCAGATAGCGATGACCCGAACAACAGTATTGGGATCGACAATTGTGGGGTAGCACTGACGCCCAGGCTTCCTTTCCTTTTTGCGGCAGCCAAGCAGCGGACAAAAGGGGACGTTCACCCCGAGGCCGGCGCACGCTATACCCCCTTCCAGGCTCACGAACGAGTTACCCTCCCTCGGCGAGGTATTCTGTGCCCTGAAAGCATCTGCCAAGACGGCACCAATATTAATGCAAACGATTCACTATAGCAGGGGCACAGCATTCAATATATGGAAGTTACTCTGGTATACTTTTGAATTAGATTTCTAATGGTGAATTCCAATAGCTGATCTTGCGTTACTGATGAACTCTGCCCTGGAGCCCTCCTTTCTTACAAAAGGTAACCAAAGAAAATCTGCCAATGAAACACAGGCACTCCACTCCCGCTAGAACTAATGGCCCAGGGTGCTATAGTGTACATCCACTTCACAAAGCAGCCACCCTTTCTTGATTTTTGTGCTGTTTTCAGTTCTCAATCAGTTTGTGCGAATTCACACGCAAGCTGTATTTGCAAAATGAGTTCTAAATTGTTGTTTCCTGTGTTTTGGTGAAAGCCACAGCGTATGTAACTGTCCTCCTCTCTTCATTTGTGAACCTGGTACATCCCAGCTTCCCGATCATCGCCACGAAACACGATGTCTAAAGCTCATTTGTATAGGCTAGCTTCCAAGCTTTATCATCGCTCGAGCTTCCACTGGTCGATTCAGAACTAGAGCTTATATTCAAAGACTCTAGATCTTCAAGTAGAGCTTGAATCATCACTCTCCACAACAGTAAAAATGCAATTTGCACCATCGCGATGCACCATTCACTATTGTTTCCAAGCCGCAACTCGCCTTCACAACAGTGCACAGCAAGAATGGGCGCTCCCAGGCAACGCGTTGCATAGGTCGCGTTGTGTGCAGTGCAAGCACTTGCAATGTCCAAACGAATGTACTGCTTTTCGCAGAGAGCTGTTCTATGGAGTGAATCGAGCAGCAGTGCATGAAACAGAGTTGCTCCGCATAGAGCAGAAAAACTACTCTGAAAAGTGCTTTAAATCTGCCATTGCAATTCACTACGAGGCAATACTACAGCTGTTTTGAAATATCTAGCGTCGGCTCTACATACAAACAGTAATCTTGTGCCTACACTGTTATACCAGAAAACAAAGAGAGCAAATCATTTTATAAAATACTTAAATTAGGCAAAATGTTCAGAACAAGATAATGCGAAGAAATAGCATCGCTACATGCAGAAGGACTTACATTGGACTTGTAGGGGTCGGCTTTCTGGACTGCGTCATGGTTGCCTCCATTGTTTCATTGAAACCATTGTTTGTCATTACCCTTGCAAGCTAGAATAGACATACCCTTCGATAAGGTTCTAGCATACCATACCTGAGCTCTATGTCATAAGACTTGATTCCAACAAAACATGAAATGTGAAAAAAAAAGCACTTTAGTCGAGAAAAGCACAAACGATAGCTTGCAGCCGCTTAGAAATAGATCAGGTGATCAATTTTGAGGGATTTGCCATAGTGGAGGGTGTCGGATAATTTCAACCACATTTAATTTGTAATAATAAATGAGGTCGCACCCATTTTGCACACAAACATTCCACGAAAGGCCATTCTTCCATGCCATTAGCAATCAAGAATACTGTGTGTGCAAGACATGTTGAACCTATGGGGGTCTTGCCAAGACCTACTGCCATGCTAATGTTCAAAAGCAGTAATGCAAACACGAGTACCAGCTGCGAGAAAATGAGTTTAAGTTTAGGAATGTGCACATATTACAACTATCGAACATGTTTTTAATACTGCTTGCCATTCCATTCTATTTAAACTGGAATTTCACTATTCGAAGCATTTCAACTTCCAGAAAGTAAGTACAGTCAATGTCCGATCTTTCTGACTACCTACAGTCCGTGAAATGATCCGAAAAATTGTGCAGTCTAAAAAAAACATTTGTGTATTTTAATTCCGCTCTTGTCTGAAATAGCTTCAGTGTCTCCCAGTACATTTGCCAGGCACTTCGAAGTTTGCCCAGGCTCTCGAGAGTACAATTACTATTTGCTTCAAACCCCACTTAGCTACATGTCTACTGCGAGTTGCCAATTTGAGTCTCATGATTAGTACCGCTGATATGCATGGAATGTATGAAAACAATGACCCTGTGGTAAAATAGCTCATGCTGTTTTCCCCATAGCAATTCATCACTGCCATTGATAAGCTGCGCTGCATGAAGCTAATCGTTCCTATACGCGGCGACAACTTTCTATGGCAGCAAAGCCAAAGCTACGTGGGCGGAGCTTCTCCACATGTGTTACTATGCCAAGTTGTTCGTTTTCGTGCGATTTCAGGGTCGGCTTTGCAAATGCATCCAACAAGTACGTTTTCACACGAGCGCCATACCATGAATGTTACATTTATTTGAAAGAAAATCAATAAAAATGTTCATTTTTTCAAGAAAAAGAACACGAGGCTTCATTGAAATGTTCTTGTTTCAGAAAAAAAAAAGGCACGACCAAGCAAGAACTGGGCGATTGGAAAACCAACATAAAGGCCAGAAATGATTTCCTAAATTTCAGTGCATACTTGGTCAGCATCGTTTTCCTTCTTTTAGAGATGCAACATCTTCCCCGAGACGTTCACGTTATTTTCTTAGGCAACGATGGGAAGCAGAAGTCTTGGCCCCGTTTGGTCATGTGTGGGCGTTTGGCGATCGTGAATCCAATTGGGTGAATCGAAATTTTTACTCAGCCAAAAACGGTGTTTTTGCATAGTTAACAAGTGAACGTGTACATGAATGCGTCTGTTGCCCAGACAAAGGTTTGCACTGGTAATTTAGCTACCTAAATCACTGTCATCGCGATGTGCAAATAAGCACTCCTTTCGTAGACGCCGACAGGTGAGGTGTTCCAGTACTCGATTTTCAGCTTTACGGTATATATCAACAATATTAGCAAGCCGCAATAGCGACCACATATGCAACGCGCTTTAGAAAAATAGGTCATTGCTTCTATCTACAGTTTCCAATCGCACTTTTCCTTCCAAGCAGCTGGTGTTGCTGAAGACTGGCAGGCTGCCGGTGTCATTTTCAAGGCGGCTATAGCAATTAGGGTCCCACTGCTCGGTGAATACAAATCACCTCATGAACTCTCACACATGCTCGCTGACAAGCATAAATGTGAACTTGCTGCAACTGAGCGACGCCATCATAGATTAGCAGGGTAAGAAAAAAGTGGAATGGCCATAGAAAACCAGAAAACTAGAAACAGCAAAGTACGAGAAACCTACATGGATCATGCTTCCTAATATTAATGCGAATAATCTTGAACATAATATTTACTTCATTTCTTTTTATATTTCCCATTATACTATGCAGTATACAAAAGTTAGCGTTCTTGGACTACATGCAGAAGTGTAGCAAGAAAGGGCGTGCTTTGGCTTCGTAGCCTTGGCTGTGCTGCCACAGAAAGTTGTCACCAAGTATAGTCTTGGAAAATACGACAAGGAAGAGTCGCAAGTACCATGTTTTCTCGCACATCATCCTAGCAACAAACTGTGGCATTAAAAATACCACCCCATAATGCTGTGAAACTACCTTGCAGGCCGGAATTTGTCTTTTCAACCAGGTGACAGAAGTCGGGAGCAATGCACAATACAAGCCGAACAAAAAAGTGCCCAAAGCTGAAATTGTTCCACTAGAAGCTCGGTCAATGAGTGCATAAAGGATCCAAACTCACCAACAGCTGTGATGTTCCCAAGTTGTCGAGCGTAAGCGATTGTATTCTGGAAACATGAACGCCGAGCTCTCGGTGCACGCCCGAACACTCAATGCAGGTCAAAATTCCAAAGTTCGTCGATAGCCAAGTTGGATCTGTTTGCGGAATAAGACACAACAAAGCACAGATGCATTCTTCTGTGATATCTTCCACTGTACTAGCATATGAGGACATAGCAATTGAGAATAGCTAGGAAAAGGCTAATTTATATCCACACCCTCATCCACTCATTAGCTGCAAAAAAATCTTACACCAAAATCATGGCTTTCTCTAAAATTAACATCTAGTCACATAGCGATTAAAAAAGTTAGTACTTTGAAAATGTTATCAGTAGTTGCATAGAAACTTGGTGTATGAAAAGAATTGAGTCATCAACATCATATTCACGCTCTACCTCTTCTAACGCCCCCATTTTGTGCCAGCAATCTCATACTGATGCCCTTGCTACAGTACCTGGGCACTACCACAACACAACAGTGTTTGTTCAAACTGTTTAAAAAGTAAAATGAGAATATGGTATCCAAGCAAGGTCACCTCGAAAACAATAGTGTGTACTAGAACGAACAACAAAGAGCACTGTTCGCAATATACTATGCCATCGAATGGAGAAAAGTAACCCTCGTAGAAAGGTTAGAAAAGCATGCAGAAAGCTCCACTAATACTTGAAATTTCGACTAAAAAATCTTGTCTTCAATCAATACACTCCAATGATAATGAAATTCAAGACTTTAGATCCCAAAACCAATATATTATAATGACATCCGGGCTTTTACGTCTCAGAACTGTTGCATGATTATGAGAGACGCCATAGCAGAAGGCTCCAGAAATTTTGACCATCTGGTGTTGCATCAGAAGGGACCATTGGACAAGTTGGTGCACTTCCATCTTAAACAAATAATAACGCGTTTATTCATTTAAGATGCACCTGGTGTTCTTTAACGTGCACTGACATCGCACCTCTGCCGAAATGTGACCGCCGTGGTCGAACCGGTGACCTTTGGGCAAGCAGCCAAGCACCATGACCAATGCTCCACCGCAGCGGAATACACTTCACTGATGATGTCAGATACTTTGCTGCGCAAAATATTTTCTGCAAGAATGGCACCAGACCTTTGGTTGAGCTGCAGTCGCAGCAGCGGTCATTGCCAGGCAACTGCTGCACCTGCCTTATGATGGACTGCTGAAACTCCAGGAGAGATTGATTCCCTGTGCCGCCACCAGCCTGTCCTGGTTCGGTGAATGCCTTACGAAGAGCTCCTTCTTTGCAGTTGACCAGCACTGCTTTCCACCTGCGGACAGACACATTGTGGAGGTTAGGCGGCACCTTGTGCACAGTACTGAACAAGCCACTGCCCCCTTCCTCCTGCTTTTATAAAAGAGACGGGCATGGCAAGACAAACACACTTTATCACCCAAACCTGACAAACTAATACACAGATAGTGCATTAAAACACTCAACCACTCAATAACACTGAATAACACTTTGTGTACATGATCAAAGCCAAACTAACTGTAACTCAATCTACATAAGTTACTAGCCCTAGCCATTAGTCAGCATTGTTGATGCCAATATGGCATCAACAATGGAATGTTCTTACAGTTTTTCGAGTTGCTAATCGTTGCCCTTTGCTGTGTCGACGTTTAGTCGAGTCCTGTCGTTGATGGGCTACTCCTCTTTTCCCGGTCCCCATCAGTTGATCCCGCTAAACGAACCGCTCATCCTCTTCGTCAATTTCCCTGTCCTCGCCTCCATCTTTGGCCTTGCTAGGCTTAGGTCGTCATGGGCTCCCCTACTGACATGTCCGCTCTGCTGACTGGGGTGGGCTGTTACCATTCTGGCTCAAAGTGGTATAGCTGCAAGTCTACCAGGAGCTGCTGGCCAAGGATGCGGCAAGTCCAGGCAGCCACACTCGGGACCTCCAAGGTCAACGGCCATTTCCTGGGCCTCTCATGCAGACATCCTTCTGAACCTATGGGTGGCTATGCTGCTCCTATCACAGTAGCGACACTGGTTTCCCATGCCTTCGCAGCTCGAAGCTCTAATACACAGTGCCAGCTCATTCTCTGGGATTTTTCATTACGGCTCGGGTGACGTGCTATGAGCCTTTTCCCGACCAATCTCCTGCGCTGACATGGCTGGTGCATGTGCCCTCGTGTGACTTCTTTCTCCTCATGCACTGTCATCCGCGCTTTTTTATTCAGCACGCACCTCGTGCTCCCCGTTATTTATCACAGTTACTGAGAAAAAAGGTGGTGCTATGCTAGCACGAGGTAGGGTTGGCGCAGTGGCACCAGCAGTACCAACTGGTGGAAGAGATTAGGCCGGTGCACAGGATGCAAAAACAAGTCTTTTCAAGGTTTGGCCCCATGTGTGGACAGATGTCGCTTGCAGTGAGTTCATGGGGATGATACCGCAGGTACTTTTCCACGGACCCCTTGTGGCGAGTACGACATCAGCTGCTTGTGTGTTGTATTGACATATTGACAAGGTTATTTAGCAAGTCACTTGTGATGTATTAGATTTAGCTAGCAAGCTTGCTGTGATGACAAAGCAAGTCAATGAATGCATGCATGTTTGTGGCCCAATGAGATGACTGCCTTCGTGTGTTCCGAGAGCAGGGATTTATGTATTAGACCACAAATCCCTATACAGCACCAAGTCTACTTACGCCTCCATTTCCAAGTCATCGTCAGCTTGAAAGTGGTACGTCCGGTTATCTGCACAGAGAAAAAATGTGCAGTGCTGGTTAGGCAATGTTTTGATATATTACAGCTGACGATCACTCACAGGATATCAAATCGAAGGAACGCTTCTCTTCTTGTAGGCTCTGCGGAAGATGGTGAGTTGCATAATGAAAGGTACTTGGGTACACTAGACTTCGAGAACCTACCTTCACTTGGCACGTAAGAAGGTTGAGCTTTGTAGGAGGTTTTGTTTCCTGGGAAAAAAAAAGTAGAATTTCAACGATATGCATTTTTTGGCTGACTTCTTTTCTTTTTTAAGCCAAACTTCTTATGACTCCCCTTCAAATATTTAACAAGATAAATATGCCATTTGCTGGCTTGTGAGTATAACGTCTTCAGCAGTGGCATTCACAGTTGTGTAGGCTAAGTTTAGTGGTTTCAGGTGCATTTAGTGCCATCTTTATGCAGAAACAGCATGTAAAATGCATGGCCACTTCAGGTAGCAGTGATACTGCAGCCCTTATGAAATCTCTTCAGGCGGCAGATGGGCTGGCAAGGCAAAGACCCGGTCTGCAATGAACGCTCATCAGGGTACCTGTCAGGAACGCAAGAAAGGTCTGTGTGCGATTCAGGGAACCCGCATCGGTGTCTGCAAGCGTCTGCACACCTAGTTGCGTCTGCACGCCTAGTTTCGCAACATGCTAAATGATGCGTCTGCACGCCTAGTTTCGCAACATTTGTAAATGTGCAAATAAACTATTTGTTCTTCCTGTATGAGAAGCCTCGCAAATGTTCTTCTTTCTCTGACACCTGGATGTCTGCCTGTAACCCCTGCCTTGGTCACGTAAACAGTGTGAGCAAAGTTGTATTTTATTCAATGCTGTAATTCCGCGTTGTAATCGGAACAAAGATACACTTATGCATGAACAAAAATGTACCATGTGTGAGGGTGAAGATGTACTTCATTTGTCGATGTACCTCCTTGCTATAATGCCTTCGGGCGCTGTGGGGTAACTAATGAATAAAGAATAAAAAAACATACCCGCCAGGACAGATTGACACATACGCAATATAAGGAACAAGACAAGAAGAGCCAAGTCTGGCCTTACTTATCTGCAGAAAATTAGCTAGGTCAAACACTAGCTTCACTGTTGGCTTCAGCATAGTGCAAGCTGCACCCTTTTTTTATGCTAAACTATTGCCAATTAGATGTTTAACCTTTTGAGAGATAATGCAACGAATTTCCTCCATGGCTTCACACTGCAAATGCTTATCAACGCACAAAGGGTTAAACAGGTTGTTGGAAGACCGCCTTGACAGTCCAAGCTCAGTGATAGGCACAGATGCCTTCATTACTGATGGGAAAGCAGGAGTGAGCATTTTTTATTACATTATTTACATCAACGGTTTGTTTTCTTGCAAGTAAAGCCTATTTCAAGAAGTATTTCATGTTCCGTTTAAATCTGTACAAAGAGAATGAGCTCAATGTCAAGAAAAGTTTCTGGTCACTTATTTAGCTTGTCAGACTGATAGGCATCTCATGATCTAGAACAGCTGAAGCAGTAATTACTTTTATTAGCATACACCCCAAGGTGTGTATTACAAGCTGCTGAGATTGCAATTTGCATTTTCTGCTCAGGTAATTAAAACTTCATTTGGTTCGTTTTATCCTGTATGGTAGTCACCGTCAAAAGACTGAATTTTTAAGGGCAGCAGAAATGTCGTACACTGCTCCAAATGATAGACAGTGACTTTTTTAGACATCAGAGATAGTACTAGTGCTCACAATTAAGTGGTAGTCATCATCATCATCATCATCATCAGCCTGATTACGTTCACTGCAGGACAAAGGCCTCTCCCATGTTCCGCCAGTCAACTCGGTCCTGTGCTTGCTGCGGCCAATTTATACTCGCAAACTTCTTAATCTCATCTGCGCACCTAACCTTCTGTCTCTCTCTAACCTGCTTGCCTTCTCTGGAAATCCTGTTAGTTACCCTTAATGACCAGCGATTATCCTGTCTACGCGCTACATGCCTGGCCCATGTTGATTTTTTCTTCTTGATTTCAACTATGATATCTTTAACCCCCGTTTGTTCCCTAATCCACTCTGCTCTCTTCTTGTCTCTTAAGGTTACACCTACCATTTTTCTTTCCATTGCTCGCTGCCTCGTCCTGAATTTAAGCTGAACCGTCTTTGTAAGTCTCCAGGTTTCTGCTCTATAGCTAAGTACCGGCAAGATGCAGCTGTTATATACCTTCTTCTTGAGGGATAGTGGCAATCTACCTGTCACTATCCCTCAAGAGGAAGGTATATAACAGCTGCATCTTGCCGGTACTTGCCGGTAGGTGGTAGTATACATGCATAAATAAGTCCAGTGAGTGATGCTTTTCTGCAAGGCACCAATGTATTGCGGCAAAGGTGGTTTAAACAGCGTTCTGCATGGGTTAGAACAAGGCCAACAAGTTTTTTTTGGAACAATGCTACCCTTTCCCTTCCCCTTTTTTTTGCATGATGGGGGTTAGGTTTAGGGCACAATATCTCGGCTATCTTGCAAGGCGCGTTCTACTAGGTAAAGTAATAGCGGCGCACGCCCGTTGGTCAAGCGACAGCACCGGATATATAGCATCGCTAATACGATGCAATGCAACTTCAAGACTGAAAATTATTTTACGTGCTGTTGCTATGGTGACCAACGTGGTCGCTGGCAACACCAGCGTTCGCAGCACAACAACTCTGAGCGTGGAAAACGCGGTATGGGCTTTCAGCACAAGAATTGGGAATTTTATCAAATTGGCACAATTGGCGCAGTTGTTGCCCCTGCCTCATTTTGTGAAAAATGACAAACACAGCAAGAGAGAGAGTTACTTACGTCGGAGTGTGATATGTACAAATATCCGTCCCTCACTTCACACTTCCTTTTCTGCCACACACGGCGCATTTTCCCATCAGACTTCTTAAGCAAGTAGCCAACCTTTGTGTAGCCATAATGTTGGTTTCCCTGTGGCTGGTGTAAACTGTAGCCAACTGAACTAACCTGTTCGGGAAAACAAAAATACAGGTTGTCACATCTGTAACCTTCCCATCTCCGTTTTTTGCTTCAAGCTTTACTGCCTCTCCTTGCAACTGCATGCACGCCTTAACCAAATGAGGGGATTTATTTACAAAGCTTGGAGCACAGTTTGTGGGGCCTGGAAACCATTTGATGATGAAAACATGGTGTGAAGTATGAGGCCAGTATGAGGCCATATATATATATATATATATATATATATATATATATATATATATTCGTATAGTAGAGAAGACGCACGTACGAAGTTACTTTATTGACGTTTCGGCCGTGGGTCCGGCCTTCATCAGATTCTGATGAAGGCCGGACCCACGGCCGAAACGTCAATAAGGTAACTTCGTACGTGCGTCTTCTCTCCTATACGAATAATCTTTCCCGGACCCAGCATCACTTTTGTTTTTGGTATATATATATATATATGTGTATATATATATATATATATATAGTACCGAAGCATAGTGGCGCCAGCTCTGTGCCAGCGTGAAAGAAGGCGTTGACGTCCGTGTGTGGCTCATGCTTGCCGGTTTCCTGCTTGTACCAGCTTGTTGCGGCTAACATTTCTTGTATAATAACTTGTGTTTTTACGCAACCTTGCTCGTTGCAATATATATATATATATACATATATATATACATATATATAAAACTACCACCTCCTTGTTGAAACCCACGCTGCCTTCATTGTAAATGAGCGACTGCTCAGAACCAACATGACGGCCCGTCAAGTATGGCGGCCGTTTTAGCCAGTTGTAAGCAACCATGATCGAAGTTATCAACACCCTAAAACAAAGAGACGCGCGCACATGAAGGCTCCCTAGTCCGGGGATATCAAGTAGAGCTCTGGTGGGGGAAGCTGGCTGTTGTGTTCTGGAGAGTGTAAGAATGCTTTGAACGTGGAAACAGATGAAAACAGCTGGCATTCTTCTGAGGAATGAACGAGGGTCGAACGTCTTGCAGAATCAGCAGTCCGGATTTCGTAGGCGGCATATTCTTTGTCGTGATGATACACATACCATGCATGCGATTTGTGAGCCTATTGACCGAGGCTGATTGGGTGCTGCCGGTGTTTCCGCAGAGTACAAAAAGGTGGTTTTTTCGCTTTTCGAAAGTTTTTTATAATGATGTTGCAGATGTTTTGATCAAAGGCGCAATCTTGATCTTTGGTGCAGAATGTGTTTACGATGATGTGTCTTTCTGTAGTGTTCTTTAAGTCGTGAGAGTGATTACAATGAACTCTTTCGTCGTTGTCCATGTTATAGTACGTCGTTTTTTGGTTTCATCAATTTGCTTCCGCTGGTCTTGCTGTGGAAAGCGCGTTTTAAGCATTCTTTTCTGAGCTTGAGCTTTGTTTGCTTCGAAAGTTCATGTAGCTGGTTCAAAACGCGCTTGGCAGGTTAATCAAGGTGTCCCAGGTTTGTTAGCAAGTCCTTCGCAGGCTTCTACAACGCCAACCAATGCAAGTGTTTCTGTCGCAAGGCAATGTGCGAGGTTTTGTGCATCTGAATCTTTTGTATTTACAAACCGTTCATCGTAGATGGTTCCGTGAACAGAAGTTGTGTCGTCAGAAGTCGCACCTGCGCTTTTATTTTCATTGTTGGCAGTGGTGCTGTGTGCTAAAATAACATCGCTTCGACTTTGTAGCTGTTGAACGCTATATGCTTCCGCAGATAACGTTGCTTCACGATATTTTGATTGCGAACGTATCTGTCCTTGTGGAAGTGTTAAGCTGAACACCTTCAACAAACGAGATTTCTTTGAACAGTTGTGGTCTACTTTGGTTTTGTGATCATTTGCCAGCTCATCATGCACAAATGCAATCATATTAAGAGGTTCACTGAGAGTTTCATCAGCAATAAAAATGTCAGCTGATGCTAAGCCATGTGGGCCATGTGTACAACACGATATATATATTGTAAGGAAGCGAGCGCGGCGCCCAGGCACTGGCACGAGATCAGCTAGTGTGAAGAAAGGACGAAGTAGAATAAGAACAGCCGGCCCAGGATCGGGTGTTGTCTCTTGTTTCTCTCTTACAATGGTGCAGTCGACGAAAAAGAAGTCTCGCGTGGTGGCTTTGTCATCCAGGACAATCGCCAACGTGCAGCCGCGGTAAGTGCCGCTTGAGGATGACGTCAAAGCCTCCTTGGCGGCTCCAGTACACGTTACCGGTACCATTTCACGACAAGAAATGCTGTCCACGCGTCCTTGACCATGGATTCTGCCGTAAGCGCAGGTCGACAAGCGAACCCTGCGGCTCAAGCCACCTGTCCTTACCCTCGTGGATCATCGGCAGCGTGGTTCTCTCATCGTAGGAATGCGGTTTACGCTTCCTCGAACATAGAGTTCACGACCCGACCACTGCTGCACCTACCCACCGAATCAACCGCGGATGGCGTCCATGTTTCCTCGGTGGTTCCAGGGTACCACTTGACAGATGGCAGGCTACAACATTCATCTCAGAATGCGCATGGGTTGCTCTCTTCTGAGAATGTCGCGCTCGCTTCCTGAGGCCTGCATCCCGTGCCCGGTCCTCTTACAACGGGTGAACATCCAAGAGACGCTGCCCAGGCTTCTTTAGATGTGCATGTCACCACCGTGAATTCTGCTAGCATCACGTACTCTGCAAACGCGAACCAAATTGGTTCAGAAGCTTCATGCAACAGTGCCGTGGAGCTGCGGCGTACCATCGCACGACTCCACATCACGGTCAACGCTGTTACAGCGACGATCTCCGCCCTGTTCCCTGCCATCTTACCAATTCTGAGTGCAAGCAAGCGCATGTTGGATGCAGTTGCCGCACAAGACCTTGAGGCCTTCTTATCTGAGCAATGCAGAGAGCTGCGGTGCGCCCTTCTGCAGCTCTCAAACCAGATCGGCTGCTTCGATTCAGTAATCTCTGCATTTTCACGTGCCGACCCATCATCACTGGCCGTCAGCGAACCACCGGAACGCGATGGGTTCTCGGACAACGCCATCGATTGGGTGGCTACCACCAACGCTCTCAGAGCTCACAACGGGTGGAGCGAAAATCAGAAGTGGTGCGTAGCCATAGACCGCCTTCAAAATTCTGCCGCGGCGTGGCTCAGGTACGAAGGCATGCAGCAGCAATCGTGGGTGGAATGGAGCTGCAAGCTGATTGCTGCTTTTGGCCGGACTGCCTCCAAACTTTCTGCCAGCACTGAGACCAACCTGACCCCTACCGAGGATGGAGTTCAAAAAGGGTTCCATCTCGAGGCTCCAGCTCTCTACATGAGCTTCTAGAGTCATCGCTGGTACCAGACCCAAATTCAACTCAGCCATCAGTCTTCTCTCGTGGGGCGAGATACAGAGGGGCACAAGGTAGCTGGGCCCTTTGCCTATGTGCCTACTACCATGCATCGAGCTCGAGTGCGGCGCTAGCTCGATGTATCATCGCAGTTTTTCAGCCAAACAACAGGCAACAAGACCACCCTTGAGCATCAGCAAATGACACTGCGGCTTTCAAACGCGACACCTCCTGGGTACGAGGAGTCGTCGGCCCCTGTCCTGCCGGATGGGTCACGACATGACACACCCTACCGGTCTACGATATCAACAGTTCCTAGTGTAGAGAGGAAAAAGATTATGTGCCGCAGTGGGTCACACCTTTAGCGAGAGGAGCCAAGCGAGAGGAGCCAAGCCTTCCTTACACTGCGCCGCCTGCTTACGTCGCCACCCATTCTACGCAATTACGACCCAAGTGCCCCCACTGAAGTGCACACAGACGCCAGTGGCGTTGGCCTGGGAGCAGTACTCCCGCAACGAAAGCCAGGTATTCCAGAGTATGTCGTCGCATATGCAAGCCACACACTCACGAAAGCGGAAATGAACTACTCCGCAACTGAAAAAGAATGTCTCGTAATTGTTTGGGCGTTAAGCAAGTTTCGTCCTTACTAGTACGGACAGAGTTTCGACGTTGTGACAGACCACCACGCACTTTGTTGGTTGGGGTCGCTAAAAGATCTTTCAGGTCACCTTGGACGTAGGGCTCTTCGCCTACAAGAATTCGACATACGTGTCGTCTACCGCTCAGGACGAAAACACTTTGATCCGGACGCCCTCTCACGATCACCAATGAGATCCAGCGCAGACCTGCATTCGAACGCCAACTTTCCCATCGCTCCCATTTCCGTCTCAAGCATGTCGTCTGAACAGCGGAAAGACCCATGGATAAAATCTCTCGTTAACATTCTTTCAGATTCCTCAACGTCTGCGTACCCACGTGCTCTTTGCCGCCAAGCGACACATTTCGAGATACGGGATGCGCAACTATACCGAAGAAGCTACCACGCGGATGGTCGTAAATGGCTCTTGGTTATACCATGCCACATGCGATCTGATGTCTGTGCAAATTTTCACGCCGACCCACAACATTCTCACGCTGGTGTGTTAAAAACATATCACCGGATCCGCCAGCATTACTACTGGCGTGGTATGTACACCTTTGTACAAAAATACATTCGGTCCTGTTCACTATGCCAACGACAAAAGGCAGTGGCCCATTCACCCGGACTATTACAGCCTCTACCGTGTCCGGCGCGCCCTTTCAACCACGTTAGCATCGATCTATATGGGCCCCTTCCGTACACTGCCACTGGAAATCGATGGATCATTGTCGCGGTCGACCATCTGACGAGGTATGCTGAAACAGCTGCACTACCTACGGCTGGTGCACGTGACGTTGCCAATTTCGTCTTGCGTTGCTTCGTACTGCGTCATGGGGCACCACGCGAACTACTGAGTGATCGAGGGCGTGTCTTTTTATCCGAAGTTGTACAACTCCTTCGGGCACGCCGCACGGTGCACCGCACCTCTACAGCCTATCACCCACAGACCAACGGTCTAACTGAGCGCTTCAACCGAACGCTAGGAGGCATGCTCGCCATGTATGTAAATTCCGACTAATCAAACTGGGATGTTATTCTTCCATTTGTGACTTATGCGTACAACACCGCGACGCAGTCAACCACAGGCTTCTCGCCTTTCTTTCTTTTATATGGGCGTGAGCCATGCTCCACCCTTGACACCATTTTGCCGTATCGTCCCGACGTCTCGGAGTTCAACCCTCTCTCTGAAATTGTGCACTCGCTGAAGAGTGTCGTCAGTTGGCCCGATCATTCACCTCGGACAAGCAAGCACTCGAAAAAGACCCCCACGACTGCGACCAGCAAATCGAGACTTTTGCCGTGGGCTCATTCGTCTGGCTCCGACTGCCCTTCCACTCACCAGGTCTGTCCTCTAAGTTAGGCCCCAAGTTTCACGGTCCTTATCGCGTGGTCGAACGTCGATCTCATGTCACCTACGTGATCGAGCCGGTCACGCCATCTACAGACAGGTGACGCCTTGGTCGTGAGACTGTCCACGTGAATCGTCTTAAGCCCTATCACGACCCACTCCTACTCTCGTCACCTTGACTTGCCAGGATGGCTCGTCTTCGTCGCCGGGGTATTGTAGAGAGGAAGAATATTATGTGCTGCAGTGGGTCACGCCTTTAGCGAGTGGAGCCAAGCGCGAGCGTTTGCCCCGAGTGCTGTGATTCCAGGGTCCGTTGCTGCCGCCCGCTTTCCGCATCAGTAGACCTGCTGTGCAAGTACTACTTGCGCCAATAAACCCTGTTTAACTAGTGATACCAGCGAGGTCCGTCTTGATCAATCTGAGTCATTTGTTCGGACCCTGCAGTCATTGAACGCATGCGCAAACACTTGTCCTTTCCCGAAGGACGTCTTGGTAGAGGAAACAAATGTGCCAACTCCGGTCGAGGTCATGGGAATCGAAGGCACGTTGAGGCAGAGTGATTCTCCAGCTGGCGACATTGCTTTCGACTGGGACAGTTCTAATGCACGCATTACTTCAAGACCTGCTAGCCCGACCACATCGAGGAGCACTACACCAACAGTGCTGCAAGACCATGAAAATCACCTGCCCCCACTGCAGAACCTCGAATCAATGAAAGCTCCTGCTTCGGCAGCGCTGTACATTCCATCTAACTCGCACAATTGCAAGTTATGTACGCGAAGTGGATGCACTCCTTCGATGCTGCGCAGACGTGGCGTCAGGTTATCAAACACGCGGTCTGCATATGGACACAACATGCTAGTGTCGCGTAGCATCCGCCGAGCACCTCCGACCCTGGGTCTAGAAACGCGCCGAGAGAAACAACAGCGGCGGCAACGACCTTCCCTAAACAGCCAGTGCCGACTTCCCGATTCATTGTTGACAGTTGACGTGATGTCGCTTCGGGGCAGAGGTCGACCACTGCCACAAAGCCAATGTCAACCCTTGAAATGTTCATCAGTTGGACCAGACAAGCTGCCATCACCACAAACCTTATCAACACAAAATCGACCTCAGCATTACAGCGAAAGCAGCCCTCCAGAGTTATCTCCGCAAGAACATCCAGACAGGCTGCCACGCTGGAAAGATCGATCCCCGAGGAACAGCCAGTGCAGACAACCAGAGAGGTTGTTACTGCTGACGATAAATGATCCATGACGGCTACACACAAGACATTGTGAACAGAATGACATACTTGCAGTGTGGTCGAGCGTAAAGACGCGAGCGCGGCGCCCAGACACTGGCGCAAGCTTAGCTAGCGTGAGGAAGAGAAGGACGAAGTAGAATAAGAACAGCTGGCCGAGGATCGGATGTTGTCTCTTGTTTCTCTCTTACAATATATATAGTGTGAGCGCTGACTATGTACTTCATCTTCATCTGTATGACCAAACCATTGTAGTGATCATCATCGTATGTTACGCGGGCTGGCTCTCTGGCTCGTGCGTCTGGATTAAAGAGACAACCTGGTTACTGCCGTACCGGACGTGGTCTCATAAGTGGTGGAGGTGCTGGGTAACCACGTCGTTCATCCTGCTGACGGCGGCGGCAGAAACGGGATATGTGACCCCTTATGCTACAGTAGCGTATGGGGCGCGGAGGACACCATGTAGAATAGTGGTGTGGCCTTGGCACTTGTCTCATAATATTGCTACATGCATGCATACTGATATTCTAGGGGGCGACGCGCGTGTGTGCCTGACGAGGAAGACGAAGAGTTGTCTCCGCTCGATCGCTGGTGAACCGGGCACGCCATTACCGCTGGTTTTGAATATATCTAATCCCCAGCCTCGTCGTTGCGGTGTCTCTTCTTTTCCGTAACATATTTGGTGGAGGTGGAACGTTCCCCTTCTTCACCACGAAGCTTCGCAGTGGCCGCACCATTCAGTCTCCGGCCATGGCTACCAATGACAACAGCCTGTCAGCGTCTCCATCTGTAGCTCCAGCCACTACATGCCTGACGATGCCCACCCCCCGTGATTCAGGTACATTCTCCGCACAACCTGGGCTCGACGTCCTGGGCTCGACGTCGACTACTGGCTCCGTATGTAGGAGCGTGTTAGCCACACACACCGATGGGATCCTGCCATGATGCTTGCCAACGTAATATTTTACTTGGACGGCACCGCACGGGTCTGGTTCGACGCCCATGAGACCGAGCTCACCAGCTGGGATACCTTCAAGGAGCGACTACGCGACATCTTTGGGGACCCGTCCGGTCGCCAAATAGAAGCGTGAAAAGAACTCGCCACTCGTGTGCAGTCGTCAACAGAGTCGTATGTCTCGTACATACAGGATGTGCTCGCGTTGTGCCGAAAAGTCGACGAGCAAATGACAGAGAGTGACAAGGTGGGCCACATACTTAAGGGGAGACGCGGGTCGAAAAGTCGCGGTTTTCCGGAAAATTTTCGCTGTTTTTTTTCCGGCTGTATTGGCATCCTTGGACTGTAATCTATTACTTCTGAAAATATCAAGCTGAAATTCGCACGAGAAATTATCAAAAAATGCTTCCAAGTGGGCAGCGGTGACACGAGAAATGCGCGAAAGTCGCGAAAAACGGCGAAGTTCACGTCGTCCTGTCGCGAAAACGACGCGTTGGCCGCCATTTGCAATCGTGCACGCATGCTGCGAAGGCCGTATCCTTCATAATCCACTAGTAGCCAGTCTCGTGCCTTCACGCAGAATAAACAAAAAACGAGAAAAACAACGCGTACGTCACGCGTTTTGAATATCGCGGCACACAGCGCGAGGCCGCCATTGGACGGCGGTGCGCTCCACGCTCCTCCCCCTCCTATCTTTCCGGCAAAAGAGCGAAGCCTCGGACGTCGCGATCGAGTTTTTCTGCGTTTCTCTGCATTTTTGCGTCATGGCAAGCCCGAAGAAGTGCAGTTCAGATAATCGAAAGTTCAGAACTCGCCACAAGTATTGAGGGAAACGGCGTCGGACACTTCGCAAAGCGACAGCGAACGACGATGTCGCCCCCGACCACCGCCCCGACGCTCCTACTTCGGATAGGCCTAACACCGTCACCGAACCCTGCGACAGTGGTTGTGAAATAGCCGCTGCCGTGGAATTCGTCAGTGCATCCCAAAGGAAGATTGGATTCTTCGAGAGTGAATGTAGACCGGTAGATGCTGCTACTGCGAACATGCTGCTTTGCGAAATCGATGCGCTGACGGCACTTGTGGCGGGTGCGCAATGCCCAACCTGCGGCGAACAGAAGCTCGGCGTAAGAGAGGCAGCTGGAAAGCGCAAAGGACTTTCGGCATTCCTCGAACTGTGCTGTCAAAATTCTGATTGCCCTGAATCTGCACTTTCGTTCACGCACACGTCGAGACGTACTGCTTCGGCCGGGGACCAAGGAACGAGCGCTCGTGTTGACAGCGGCAGCTCGCGTGACAGCTTTGCTGTAAACGTGAAGGCAGTTCTGGCAGCACGCGCTATAGGCGCAGGCCACGACCAACTTTCACGATTTTGTGCAATTCTCGGTCTTCCGAGCCCGATGCATCACAAGACATTCAACGGCATTTGCAAGAAGCTCCATGGTGCGGCGATGACGGCAGTGAGCAAAAACTTGCACCAGGCACGAAACATCACGAAGGACGCAGTCGGCGGCAGAGATGTGCCAGTCATGTTTGATGGCACCTGGCAGAAAAGAGGTCATAAAAGCCACAATGGAGTGGGCACAGTCGTGTCCCTGGACACGGGGCTCTGCCTCGATTTTGAAGTTCTTTCGAACTACTGCCATGCTTGCAGTATACAAAGGAACCTTGGGGAGGATGAAGAGATATGGCGAGCTTTTCATCTTCCAGTTTGCCAAAAAAACACTGACTGCTCATCCCATGCAATGGAACCTGCGGCAGCTGTCAATATATGGCAGAGGACCTTGTCTTATGAAACTCCACTGCGATTCACCAGCTTCCTAAGTGATGGTGACAGCAAGGCCTACACTGCAGTCTGCGAGGCAAATGTATAGAGTGACACCCCCATTGACAAAGAAGAGTGCACGAACCATGTTGCAAAGCGCTTGGGATCTGCCCTACGGAAATTGGCAACGCCACTGCCACGAGGCGAAAAACTGAAAGATGCGACAATAATAAAACTACAAACATATTACAAGATCGCCATCACGAGCAACAAGGACAGTGTCCGAAATATGTACACTGCCATATGGGCATCGTATTTTCATTGCTGCTCCAGTGATGGTGCCAGTAGCCACAACTTTTGCCCCGCGGGACCAAATTCGTGGTGCAAGCACAAGCGTGCGGAAGCACTGGGGGAGCCTGCACCACGCCACACCCCACTGTTGACGAAGGCTCAAGGATTGGCAATTATGCCTATCTACAAGCGCCTTACAGAGGAGAAACTCCTTAATCGGTGCCTTCATGGCAAAACACAGAATGCAGCCGAATCGCTGAACAGCAAGATATGGCTGCTATGTCCAAAAACAAAGTTCGCCTCCAGAATAACTGTGGAGACAGCCACCGCTCTTGCTGTACTCTGGTACAACAAAGGCCACAGGGGCTTTGAAGAAGTGCTCGAAGGCATTGGAATTCTCCCCTCACAAGATCTGGCCACACATGGTGACCACTGTGACGTCATGCGCATCAGGAAGGTGAACCTGAAGCAAACTGCAGAAGCGAGGGCACACCGTCGCAACACAGCGAAGAGAGCTCGTGTTGAGGACACTGACCGCAAGAGCCGTGAAGGACCAAGCTATGGTGCAGGGGACTTCTAGACACTTGCAGTGCATTCAAGGCAAGGTACTTTTCATTGTGCCCCAATTTGATGCAAAAAGAATGATTTCCTAATAAATGCCAACTTTGCAAACTTTCAAACTTGTTTTTCTCATTTTCATTTTTTCTGACAGTTTCACGTTTTCCGGGCAGCCTTTTAGAAACTTATATTCATTGTATAGTATAGTAATCAAACTTGGCAAACATATTCTTCAACACATGCAGAATGCAAATATTTACTCTAAATTGCAATGCCTACCAGCATTAGTTGTGAAAATATTAGCTTATTGTTTCAAGGGAGATTGAAAATAATAAGTCATTCAATACAATTTTTTTTTCTTGGTTCCAATATTTCTGTGACATATCTATATAGATATTTGCACTTTTCAATCAACCAAGAGTCAAATAAGATCAGACACAGTGCTTTTACTGAAAGTTTAGTACATAAAAGAGTGCCCGCAAAAAATGTAACTTTTTGCTATTGTTTATGGCATAACTCAATAATTATAGCAGCTACACAAAAAATGATTGCATATTTGAAATCTGCATGAAAAACTATACTAATAACAAACTTTTCAAGTCTCTATTACTAGAAATAAAAAAAAAACTTTTTCGAGGAGCGTCTCCCCTTAAGGGCATCGCGGACGACGCCTTCAATTTGCTCATCTACAATAACGTCACGACCGTAGACATGACTATCAAGGAATGCCGTCGCTTCGAAATGGCCAAAAGCCGCCGTGTTATGCCTCAATTTACGCGGCTACCAAACATGGCTGTTACATCCACTTGCACCGATCTCGGTGCAGCACCACCCATGCAGGACAGCGTGACAAAAATAGTTCAACGGGAGCTTGAGGCGTCAAGTCCGGCACCATTTCCTCCACATCCGCTCGACCATGGCGCCGCACAAACGCCTCCGCCGGTCTCCGTTATTCAAGCCGTCGTGAGGCAGGAAATTGCAAAGCTTGGTTTTCCTGTGGCCTGCTTTGTCTCCTGACCCGTCTCTAGACCAATGACAACAAATGCACCACGCCATGACTTACGCTTTATTCCGCGAACCCGCAATCTGACAGAATGGAGAACAGCAGACGACAAGCCAATCTGCTTTCGCTGTCACCGAGTTGGCCATGTCTCCCGCTACTCTCGCAGCACTGGACGCCCCACCGTTGGAGCCAATTTTCTTCTTCTCCACGGCCATACGCGGACCTCCATCGGTATTCGCCCAGTCGTGAGTATTCTGCTTCCGACGCACCTAACAGCCGCTCTACCACTCGTGCACCGTCACCGCAACGCCACCGTTCTTCGTCGCCTCAACCACGCCGCTATCCGTCACCGGTCAACTGTGGATCCTCTCGGATGAAAAACTAGATCATGCAGCTCCGGGAGGTAGTGCTGCATCGCTTGCGAATGATCCAAATCCTCCATTAAAGCTCCCCACTGATACGAACTTGATTGAGGTGTATGTGGACGATATTTCTTTGACGGCGTTAGTCGATACCGGAGCTCAAGTGTCCATAATGAGTGCTCATCTGTGTCGCCTGCTCAAAAAAGTCCTCACGCCTGCAGCAACTAAAGCCCTCCGTGTCGTTGATGGTGGAACTGTGGCCATCACTGGAATGTGTACCGCTCGTGTTAGTATTGCCGGCCTCCATGTTCCCGTTTTATTTACGGTGCTTGAAAATTGCCCCCACGACCTAATCTTCGGCATGGACTTCCTATCGACGCATTTTGCCCTCATCGATTGTGCCGCCGGTACTCTCTGCCTAGAACTTCCTCTTCTCCCGGATTCTCACCCCGAACTCCCGAACAGCTTGTGCACCACTGACTTCTTCCAGATACCGCCTAAAGCTTTCACATTCATCGAATTGGCAACACCCTCTCCCGTGCTCGACGGTGATTATATCGTGACGCCGATTACTGGTGTTCTACTGGCGCGTGACATTACAGTCCCACACTCTGTCGTAAGCATAGCCTCTAACTCAACATATTTACCTGTTATCAATTTCGGTTTCATAAAACAAGTGCTACCCCAAGGAATTTCGGTCGCCACACTAAGGCCCTTAATTGACGACCACGTCACCTGTTTTACGGCAGACGTACGTCCCGAGCACCCACATCACTCGCGGGATGCCACGTGCCTTGATGCGACCTTACGCTCCATGATCGCCCCGGACCTCAAACCTGAGAAGTCAACCGCGCTATGCCGCCTTCTGGCTTCATACCGTGACATATTCGACATCAACCACCATCCACTCGGCCAGACTTCACTCGTCAAGCACCGCATCAACACAGGTGATTCTCATCCCATTCATCGGAGACCATACCTGGGTGTCTGCCACCGAGCGTAAAATAATTCAACAAGAAGTCACCAAGATGTTAGCCAAAGGAATTATTGAACCCTCTTCGAGCCCTTGGGCGTCCCCCGTTGTGCTCGTTAAAAAGAAAGATGGCACGTGGCGCTTCTACGTGGATTACCGTCATCTGAATAAAATCGCGAAAAGGGACGTTTACCCTTTACCCCGCATCGATGACGCTCTCGATTGTGTCCACGGCGTCCGATACTTTCCCACAATAGACCTACGTTCCGGCTACTGGCAGATTGCTGTCGACGAAAGAGACGAAGAGAAGACTGCATTTGTAACTCCAGACGGCCTATATCAGTTCAAGGTTATGCCATTTGGGCTATGCAACCCCCCAGCCACGTTCGAGCGCATGATGGACTCTCTGCTACAAGGGTTCAAATGGTCAACAAGTCTGTTATCTTGACGGTGTCGTCGTATATTCCTCGACATTTAAGACCCACCTTCAGCGTTTGTCAGCTATACTCGACATATTCCGCACTGCAGGCCTCCAATTGAACTCGTCGAAGTGCCGCTTTGGACGCCGGCAAATCACAGTGTTGGGCCACCTTGTCGACGCCTCTGGTGTGCAGCCGGACCCCGAGAAAATTCGTGCAGTCACCAGTTTTCCTGTACCCCAGTCAGCCAAAGACGTCCGGAGTATTGTAGGACTTTGCTCCTATTTTAGAAGGTTTGTGAAAGATTTCGCAACCATCGCTCGACCCCTCACAGAGCTTCTAAAGAAAGACGTCACATTTACGTGGGGTACCGACCAAGCTGCTGCTTTTTCTCACCTAATCACGCTACTGACGACTCCACCCATATTGGCTCACTTTGACCCATTCGCTCCGACGGAAGTTCGAACTGATGCTAGTGGTCACGGAATCGAAGCAGTGTTAGCCCAGCGCCAACGGGGACACGACCGAGTTGTCACCTACGCTAGCCGCCTCCTCACAGCTGCTGAGCGCAGTTATTCCACTACAGAGAGTGAGTGTCTTGCTTTTGTTTTGGCAGTCTCAAAGTTCCGCCCATATTTATATGGCACAAATTGCTCTGTAGTAACTGACCATCATGCGCTATGTTGGCTTACGTCACTGAAGGATCCTACTGGCCGGCTCGGGCGCTGGGCTCTGCGACTGCAGGAGTATGCCTACACGGTGACGTACAAGTCCGGACGCCTACATGAGGATGCAGACTGCCTGTCCTGCTACCCGGTTGCCGAGTCAAGCACTTTGCCCGACACCAACACCGAGCCTTGCGTCTTTGCCCTTTCGCAAATGACATCCATCCGTGACGAGCAGCGCTATGATGCGTCCTTGGGTGCTATCATTGAGCGCCTCGAATCACCATCTTCCAGTCAGTCCGATCGCTCATTCGTGCTCCACGATGGTGTATTATACCGCCAAAGTTTTGAGCCGGATGGACCGGCTCTGCTGCTTGTAATTCCGAAACACCTTCGTTCGGAAGTTCTACATGAACTTCATGACCTTCCGACTGCTGGTCACCTTGGTGTGTCATGCACTTACGACCGAATACGCCGACGCTTCTATTGGCCAGGGCTCGCACACTTAGTCAGAAAATACGTTGCGGCTTGTGAGAAATGTCAGCGCCATAAAACGCCATCGACACTTCCCGCCAGACGCCTTCAACCACTTGATATTCCGTCAGAACCGTTCTTCCGCGTTGACTTGGACCTACTTGGCCCTTTTCCCTTGGCTTCCTCGGGTAACAAGTGGATAGCCGTGGCCACCAACTACGCCACGCGTTATGCCATCACACGAGCTCTCCCAACAAGCTGCGCCATAGATGTCGCCGACTTCATCCTCAAGGACGTGATTTTGCAACACGGAGCCCCACGGCAGCTGCTTACGGACCGTGGCCGCACCTTTTTGTCGAAGGTCATAGCCGACATCTTGCAGTCCTGTAAAACGAGACACAAGCTGACTACGTCATACCACCCGCAAACCAATGGACTCAAGGAGCGCCTAAACCGAACTCTTACAGACATGCTCGCTAAGTATGTTTCTACCAACCACATCGACTGAAATCTCGCGTTGCCGTACGTCACATTTGCCTACAATTCTTCGCGCCATGACACTGCAGGTTACTCTCAATTTTTTCTGCTGTTTGGCCGAGAACCAACATTGCCTCTAGACACCATCATACCGTCCCCAGGAGTACCGACCAGTGAATATGCCATGGACGCTATCACTCGGGCCGCTCACGCACGCGAAATCACCCGTACTCGCCTTCTGACCTCTCAAGAGAAGCAACGGCGCTTGTATGACCAACGACACCGCGACGTACACTTTCCGCCCGGTTCTTTGGTACTGCTCTGGTCTCCGACCCGTTAAGTTGGCTTGTCAGAAAAACTGCTTACTCGCTACACCGGCCCATACCGAGTCCTTCGTGTGGTTACGCCTGTAACATATGAAATTGGTCCTGCCACCCCGTTGCCTTCATGTGCCCAACAGGCTACCGATATTGTACATGTTGCGCGCTTGAAGCCCTACAACTCTCCTAGTGACGTTGACATCTAAATGCGCCGAGACGGCCCTTGCGCCGCCGGGGGTTATGCTACATGCATGTATATTAATATTCTAGGGGGCGGCGCGTGTGTGTGCCTGACGAGGAAGACGAAGAGTTGTCTCCGCTCGATCGCTGGTGAACCGGGCACGCCACTACCGCTGGTTTTGAATGTATCTAATCCCCAGCCTCGTCGTTACGGCGTCTCCTCTTTTCCGTAACAATATATATACAGCGATATCCCGTGGTACTCGTGGATATCGCTGTTGCCGGTGGCTTGAAAAACATTAGATAAACTGCTTCTGACATTAAATAACTCATGATTGAATGAAGCGATGCTTGAAGTGTCCCATTTCTGCAAGGCAACGTCTGTTTCTGAACCACCAACAAGATATCGAGTCGGTGATGGAAGGCCATTTCGGAAGTAAACAGTGGCACCGGTCGTTTCGGTGAACCGGTTCGCTTCATTCCCACCTTTGCTCTTTACATTAAGGTCATTGTCACGAATATATGCTGAGGTCTGGTTCGCTCGTCGGGCGTTGTGAAATGAACCATAGAGGCTGATGGTACGAAACGAAAACTATCACTTTATTACCATGACAATCACAAAAACGAAACAACACAAATACGCACACGTTGAAAAACACAGAGAAGGAGATGTCTTAATGACATGCGTTTCACTTGTAATGCTGACTCACTTGTAATGCATGACTTGCATGACTCACTTGTAATGCTGTAACTCTGGGTGGTTTAACCTTTTGTAATCCAAAACTTTTACCCGCTTTCTGCCTCTACCAGTCCGAAACTATGTTGCCAGTTTCTGGTACCACGAAGAAAAACACAAACTTTGGAAGAAAAACTCACGGGATATTTATTTTTTCTTCTGCATTCTACAGGCAACTTTAGCAATATTTGGGCAGCGTATGATACCACTCGAAGAATTCTTCTGGGTGCAGGCCAGGGTTGTTACTGAATGTTTTACAGAAAAACAAAGGTGTTGTCTCTACCACTGTTGTCGACGTCTTCGTCACTCACTCTAGCCGAATCACTGTCATCACTGTCTGGTGGAGCACGTAAATCTCTTCCTCACTTAAGTCATCCTCACTTTCAATAAAAGCAGCACCACCATAAAATCCACGCGGTGAAAACATGGCCATGCTTCTCAGCGAACTGTGCTTGAGTGCTGACACTCCATGCTGAACATAATGCTGCACCCTCGTGCAAGAGAATAAGTAAACCTCAATAAAGAAAGCTAACTTATTTCTTACGAGATGGCACTTCATCTATTTAAAAAATGCGCGTGACTAGCAGAGAGAAAACCACGAAATTTAAACCAAGAACACAGTTGTCGGGCCGTGCCCAACAGCAAAGAGTCAAACGCGCACAGTCGAGCAGATATCTGCAGATAACAGTGGTAAAGTTGTCGGCGATGAGTGAAAATGGCACGAACCAATGTACGTGTGTTGTTGGGAAAATGCACTTCACTGGCGAATTTGACCGAAGTGTGTTCCCCTCGTGGTTATGCTACTGCAACATCAAAGTTCTGTAATAAAAAAAAGTATTAAGGTGTCAGCTTCACGATCTGACAGTGCTGAGCTATAATTGCCAGAAATTTATGCCAGCTATTCAATAGAGAGCTGTCGCTAGGAGTCAAGAAAAATTTATTCAGCAAAAAATATTTCGAAGGTCTGTCACTTGTCTAAAGTGTGGAGGTGGCCATCTCAGCCAGTTTCCAGCAGCTTTGGTTTTGCATGTATCATTGTACCAGATACAGGGCTGCATCTAGTGTGTCTAGTCGCCCCTATGGCGTCTCCGTCACGTGCGCATGGGTGCGCACCTGCCCTGCAAAAAATATGCACCACTTGAAACTGTCTTGCAACTAAGTACACCTGAATAGAGTGAGGATGAGCTTACAGTGCTAGGATGACAGCACCTCAGCGTCAAGCTCTGACAGCGACGATGTTTTGCGTCAGCCTGAGACATCCACAACCATTAATGAGTTTGTTTTATGTACGGCCTCAAGTTGTCTCCTTTGCCGTAAGTGCTTTGCTGCTGACATCGTTACACAATCTTATGGGTCACTGCAACCCTTTATGAGCATGGTCAGAAATTCTGGTGATCGGTAGTAGAGGCTCCCGAGAACACGGGAGCCAAATGTTATAGTGCAGCACGTGGCCTAGAATTCACAATAAATCATCAAATCAGCTAAAAATATCTTTTTCTTCTTTCGATAAATCATGGAAAACACTCAAAAATCACTCGCAGAAGGCCATCTATTAGCCATTGGCTGATTTGAATGCTTGGTCGAACGCTACAGGCTCAGCAGGTGGCTACGGGCGCGCTTGGTCGATACAGGCATCGCCGCGGGAGGCCGCGACTTTTCCACGTGCTCACGCGCGATCGCACTGAAAAAGCCGCGTATTCGAAGGAACAAAAAGATAAGGTGCTGAGGGTCACGCACGTGTGACGTATTTTGTTGCCCATTACATGCCCCCCTGCTTAGCTTCCAGTGCTTTCATCGGGACAAGAGAAGAGAGAATGCGATTTCAGCCTGCGACAAATCTTTGTAACTTCGCTCATATTAGACGCATACTTAAAATTCTTGCGTTTTGAATTCATGATGCAATAAGCTGTTATAGTGAATCCATTCCACGGTTACTTAAAAATGTTTCAGGGCCCTTTTATAGCTACTCTTGTCATGTGCAAGGTGCACACATCGCTGAGGCACAATGTACTGGTGCTAGCAGTAGAGCTTCTCCTTACGACAAGAAGGCTACTGGAGCACATCTTGGCTTTGACTACGCAGGAGTACAAGACAACTTAGAACTATGCACGATATTATAATTTTTTTTATATAATGTGCAAAAATGCAAAGAAATATGGTTGCATGCATGTATTGGAACGCCAACCTATGCAGAGTGAGGTGGCTCATGCAAAGAGGTCCCGCTAGACTAAATAGCAAAGTTCACTGGACAACTTACTGAAAGAGGGATCATTCACATCACGGGCATCCATCCACATTGGAACACTTGCGGGCTCTTATCGCAAAAAAACAAGCATTTACTAAGAAAAGTGTACGAGTTCACTTGTCTGAATTCAATAGGTTACTAGAGTTCACTTGTGTTTCACGAAAAACCAAGCAATGCTTCACTGCATTGCACAAGCAATGAAGCAGTAGTTTGGTTACGATTTTTCGGACAATGCGAATAGAAACATTTTGTACAACATTTAGTATTTGTTATACTGTTCAAGGGTTATTTATCTTCAAAATGCATATTATGAATTTTCTGTGCGTTGATTATTTTTGCATATATAGTATTTTTTATTGCATTGTTTAACAGCTGGCAACCAAAAATTACACACTTTTCACATTTTTATTCAATCCAAAATACTTTTGTTTCTCTGCAACATATATTTTTTGGAAAGAGGATATCACTGTGTAAAATTTCGTATGCTGCAATGCATACTGGGGTACTTTTCAAACTGACAAAAGCTATCTTAACTACCTTCCTGAGAGATATGAGAAATAACCATTTTCGCACGGTAATGAAGAGTGCAAGAGATACTGGAAAAAATTTTGAAAAAAAAGAAGGGGGCAAAAACTGAAATTCGACTTGAATGATACAACTGCTCCAATAAAAAGCATTTATGAGCAGATAGCCATATTTTTACTGGATTTTGAAAGCGCGGTAGCTGCATGCGAGTGCACTTGTCGGCGGCAGTGACGTCGCATGCAATAGCACATGCACCAGCAAAAGGTGGGCAACCAGCAAATTCTCTCCTGCCCAACTGATTCCCTTTCTCCTCTAAAAACCGCACCGCCACACCGAGTGTAGCGCAGGGCTGTGCATCCCTGGTGCCTTCCCCCCGTGGCAAAGGCAAGTCGATTGAGTCAAGCCTCGGAGCATCTGCCGACATCGCCACTAGTACCGGTGTGACAAACATTGAGCATATCTTGCTTGTGATGTGAAATTATTCAGGATTGAATAAAGTGATGTTTGAAGGGTGCCATTTCTGTAAGACAACACCCATCTTGAAACCGCTAGCGAAATCACGAGCAGCGATGCAAGGCCATTTCGCAGACAAACAGTGACGACGGCGTCTCAGAGGGCCGGCTCGTTTCGTTTCCCCCTTTGCTCTTCACGCCGATGATGTGGAGAAAGTTAATAGCGTATGCCAGTGCATTATATACGAGCGCAAAGTTTAATCATGTTGTCAAAAAAAAAAAGAGTTCACATGTGATTGTGAACGATGTACGCAATGGCAGGCACATGCCATGATAGGCCTATACCTATCGGTGTGGCGAGTGATGGCTCGCTGTTGCCGGCGCTGCAACGTGCTTGTCGTTCACGAAGGCGTAGTTTTATTCATTATTTTCTTATAGCATAAAACGCGGCTGAGCAAAGTTGCTTGTTTTGTGCTTCGCTACAAGGATACGAAGTTTTCAGAGTGCTGGCTCTCTCACTCACTCACTCGCTCTCTGTGTCTCGAAACACCGTCCACCACATGCCAGACCTTTCGACGCCGCATGTTGCATCTCGTACAAATTCGCAGCGCCTGTCTCGGCCTTGACAGTGGTTCCACGAGCGGCAAGAAAATGAAGAGGCAGCACTAGTACTGCCGTTTCATTGACCAATAGAGCTTCAGCAGCAACTCATAGCTCGTCTCACAGTCACTATCCTTGAAGTGATCAGAACAGAAAAAGTCACGCATTGAAGGCATCCACGTTGGCTATGATGGGTGCGCCGCGTGAATCCATGCCCTTCGAAGCTTTGGCTCTGTCGGAAAGGCTTGACAGGGCTTGTCTCTCCAGTCACTGCTTTTCGCACACCCAAGTAGAGTGACCCAAAATAGGGGGAGCGTCCAAAACGCCACGCAAATACATTGAAGGAGTGCCTTTCGCGGTGAACTCCTGCACCTAGACTTCAGGATCCATGGGCTTTCTCCGCGCTGTAAGCTGCGTCAGAGGGACGGGCGTCTGCTACACGCCCTATATTTTGGCCGCTATCAGTCAACATTGTGCTAATATGGACAAAATTTAATGCTCCGTTACTGCAACACAACACTGTAGCAACTCAACACACAGATAACACGTTTGGTAGTTGTGAAGCAAGGATCTTCCTTTCATGTTTCCTTTCAGCTGTTTTGTCATGGCAATCGTCTGCACTTACGTGCCCATTTGAGGTCACATTCTGCGCTCACCCAACGTGGGCGAAGGTGCTTAATTTAGTTTGCGTGGAATAACAAATGTGAACGTGCTGCAAAAGAGAATAAGAGAGATCACAAAGATAACCGGGAGAACATTGCAGATATATGCACATAGTAAATGTCTATATCGTGATAATGTATTTGCAATCTTCATATCTTTCTTTTATTTCGTGCATTTGATTATTTTACATGGCAGCCTGTCGCGCTTTCTGTTTCAAGCCTTTTCATGTGAAGCGGTATACGTTCGTCAGCGTGGCTGCGGTACCAAAACTAAAAAGTGACTCATGCAACTCTCGCATGTCGTTCACTAGGTAAGGTCATGGCATCACTAGCTTGTGTAGCGACTAATGGTAACAGTATGGCATACAGCGCAAACCCACTTTTGTCTGCCAGAAATCTGACATTGAGTGATCTCACGATTCGTCTCCATCAAGGAATGTAAACATGGTGATTAGCAATATTGATCTCAAAGTGGAGTTACCTATACATTTTGAATTATTGACTACATAGCTAAAATACATCAGCAAAAAAAATGCTCCCAAGCTCCCTTATGCATTTGTCAAAAATAAACGAAATGGTGAAAACCATACTCTTTTTTCATTCGATGGCTTGATCCTCCCCCCCCCCCCCCCCGCCCCCGCCCGGAAGCTTTCTGCACCTAACGTGGTTTTGCGCTGCCCCCAAGATCACAGAGGAAATGCAAAGAGATTCCGTGTCTGGTGATGCCGTCATCACACGAAATCACACAGCATGATGTCGAGATGCCATCCCAAATCGTATCAATATGTGATGTGATGGTGACGTCATGAAGTGATAGTTTTTTCAGTCTTCCTGATGTGCTATGTTCATAATAAAGAGCTATTCAAGGATAACAAGTTGTCGAAATAACCGGTGTGCATATGGCTAGAAAACCACTAGTGACCACGAGCAGCAGTGCTCGTATGCAGTGGTGAGCAAAGCGATTTCAGCTGACTGTTCGTGTAATTTACCAACTTTTATTACTATTACAATTATTGCATGAGTGATCCCCATTGCCGGATTTCTTTTCTTTTCCTTGTCCCTACTCATTTTGCATGTTTTTACGCATGCACCAGCGTTCGCAGGCTTATTAACTAGGCCGCGCTGGTGCCACATGACACATGATTTTTTGCATTCTGTTGTTATCCCTGCACTAATACAACATTTTCAGATGGGCAAGCCCCATCCCACACCGCGATATTATAATTAAGTAGACTTCAAGTGCCATGTGTGGAAAACTAGGGCAAAAAACTACAGTGCGTAGCAGACACCCCTCATTTTCCAGGCGCTCCCAAGCAGTAAGCCCACAGGTCCGGTAAAGTAGCAGTGCGGCGCAGCAGTTCACTGCAAATGGCCCACGCGGGAGCCGGCGCTTTAGACACTCGCTCTATTTTAGGTCACTCTGCACACGATGCGCGCGTTTACTTGAAATGTGTGAAAAAATATTGGAGGTGGTTTACGGGCCCTATAAGGCATGCAAGTCAGTTCAACTTAAAGTAAGGTTTCGAAACTGTTCCCAATCGGCTGCATCAGTCTGCCATTTGGGAATGAGTGGAGAACATTGATTTGCTATTGGTGTGCTTAGCATCACTGGAAAGTGGTCACTTCCATAAGCATTGCTAATAACTTCCCAGTTAAGGAGGTGAAAAAGAGATGGAGATGCAATGCAGAGATCTATGGATGAGAATTATCCGTTTGGGAGGCTGTAATATGTTAAGACTTTCTTATTCAGAAGACTCGGGCCAGATGAGAAAAGTAGTTGTTCAATTAGGCTACCTCACGCATCGCAACAAGAATCACCCCGGAGGCTGCTATGCGCATTTAAGTCCCCAAGGGCTAGATAAGGTTCTGCTAGCCGATATATTATGAACTCAAATTCAAATTTTTGTAAATTGTGATGCGGAGGTATGTAGAGAGAAAGCAAATGGTGACGACACTATTTAAGAGGACGGCTCGAACAGCCACTACCTCAAGTGTTTTTTGAAGTAGTAAGTTTGAACATGCAATTCTTTGATCCACTATAATGGCTACGCCCCCAATGATGCCGTGGCATCATCTCAGTCCTTCCGAAAAATTACATAGTTACATAGAAAGTTTGTGTGTGTTTGTTTTACGTGCGTCTCTTGTACACACAGCACATTTTGATTGTGTTCGTGAAGGAGTTCTTGTAGGTCATCAAGGTTGCGGAGAAGGCCTCGGATGTTCCACTGTAATATTTCTGTCTGCATATTAAAGAAAAAAGGCTGCTCTGTGTAGTGTGTTCAAGTGAACGTTTTGTTTCAAATGGCCGGATGGTCGTGCGGCCTCGTTGCTCTTTCGGCACCAAGGGTACCATGGTATCCATTGCGTCCTCGTAGGCATCGGATGCCCGCACGTGCGAGCTGGTGGTTCGAATTGTGGAAGTGAGGGAATATTTATCTTGGTCGGTTGAAAAAAATTGAAGTCTTTGGTGCGTACTGTCTTCGAGGAGGCACGATTGATAAACAAGGGGAATGCTTTATGCATGCTGGTTTTATGTTGTTCAGCAGCGTTGGCCAACAAGGGGAAGCTGCAAGTTTGCGAATGCTGAAAGCTTGCAGACGTCAGCCGTACAACACAGCTATAACCCAATGCGCCTAGACCAAGGTAGGCTATTTGCACAAGATTAACCCTTGCGACCGAGAACAATTGGAAGTAAACAGAAAAGAGAAGTAGGCAGAAAAAATAAAAAACTGAGATAGACAAAGATGCAGGGAGAGAGAGATAGGAAAAGGCGACTGCCAATTTCTACTGGGTGGGTCAGCCCAGGGGTGCCATCAATGTGCAGCTGATTCCAGAAGGGTGGGTTGCTTCTGCCGGGAGTCCTTAAAGGTCCAACCACCCGGCATCGGCTCAGGCTCGACCCCCCGAATCCCCTTTTCCCCGAACACAGCTCAGCCACGCACAGCTAGGCATAAGAGGGAGTCGAAACCCTCCCGTTAGCTTGGGTCTACGGTGTCGCTACGTGCCAAACGCCTGTTTGCGCAGAAGCCCCTGCGGGGTTCGAGTTCATCAAGGCACCTCAAGTACTGGCTCATGCTTGAATCGCACAAGCATTTCCAAATGTTTCCCAACATGTGTGGCTATCTAGCAGTATAGTCTTTAGCAAAACTTAATGGTGGGACAAGAATATTAGTTTTTGTTAAGTACCAACACAAATGTTCTTATTTTGTACTAAAACAAAAGACGGAATGTAAAAAAAGGGATTGTCAAAGGTTCCATAAAAAGAAAAAAAAAAAGGACCACTAGTTGTCACGTATACCCATAAAGCTGCACACAACCTCAAAGAGGTGGCCAACCTGTACTATATACCTGTTGTGCGCCAAGAAAACTGTTCGGCCTGTGCCCCAAGATTTCAAGTGAAGCAGTGCATGTCCCTTGTAGTAAGAGGCAGGCAAGGCCCTACATCACCTGTGCAATGGGAATGGTCTACAAAATTCCGATCTCCTGTAAAAGGGCTTTCATCGGTCGGACTGGCCAAAGCATAAACGATCAAGCGAGGGAGCGTGATATTTCGATCAAGAATTATTTTTTGGCAGATTTGCCCATGCACTTCAGCACAAGTGGATGTGAGGCAAGATTTCCTATATCACCATTTTGGGTATAAGCAAGGAGCTGATCAAGCTCCTTGCTTCTCGAAGCATACCTCGAAGCATACTAATTAGAAAGAAGATATCTGTTTGAGCAATACACAGTTGGTACTGTGTTATTTTTTTACAGGTTTCTTAACTAGTACGTGCGTTGAGAATGCCCGACTGTGCGATGTGACGTATGGTGTGTTATTGCGCATGTGGGCATGGGGGATATATTGCAGAGAGTTCGCAAGAATAAAGTTAGTTGCGAGGTGATGCTCAGTCTATTTTTTCCCAGTGGTTTGTGCCACCTAACTTTCTTCATTGGTTTTGTGCTGGACCAAGTTTAGTTGACGACGAGCATAGTCGTTATTTTCTCAGAATATCGATGCCTATACTATAGTCGGTGACAAGCTAAAAATAAAAAGTATAGTAAATATCGCCTGAGAGTGACTACTCTCAACAATTGTCATCGCGGTCATCAGGTGAAGGTGAAGTCTGAATATGCACGCCTGTGTTTCGTAGAGTGTGCGCGTCTGTAATTTGCCGCCCACTAAAGCCATGGCATCAGCGTTGCCACATGTGCTTGAGTGAGTGTGTTCCTTTGGTGTCACAAGATCTTGGTGATCTTTTGCGATATGAGCTGTGTTGTGCACCTATATGAGTGATGTAAGTGTGGGCGAGGTGTGAGAAAAAAGCACCCGAGAGAACCTGTTAGCGTGACACTGTACGAAAGTAAATAAAACAGGTGGAGAAAATGCGCATCGGTGTATGCATTACAAAGCGAATTGTGGTCATCGGGTGGGTGCGATTATTATGACGTGCGCCAATCAGCACAGTTGTGTCATTTTAACGAAATTCATTGCCATTGGCTCATAGTCACATGCCAGATTGAAGTGTAAGTTGCGTAAGTGCATTTTCACGCTCGATGCACGAACGCCTGGCATGAAAAACAATGTGCGAGATTCTTCAAACCGGAATGACGTGAGCGTTACTGAAGCGACGTCACTAAAACATTTATTGAGCGAAAAAAAGAGAAAGATTTGGTTTCTGAGGCATTGTATCATCCTTAACGATATCTTATCTTAAGAAACCTTACTATTTGTACACATTTTTCATTTTGCCTGTATGGCATGCATTTATTACGCATAGAGATAACTCGTTTATACTAAATTGGAGTACCATGAAAAAAAATATGAATGCACTGCACTTCCCTGTGATTGGGTAAGAGCCATGGGAAGAGAAGAAGAAGACGAAAGGAAAGACTGTTACGCAATTGACTCGCATTTTCTGGAGAGAGAAAAAACCCTCTTGCTTGCACAGACACACTTTTGCACAGACATATACATTGAAGGTAGTGGCCCGTGTTGCAGAAAAACTGGGCCCTGCTTTGAACAAGCTGAATATTCAAGGGTAGACGGGGCAACATGGCAACGCCATGAAGTGCATGTTCTTGTCGAAGCAACAAAAACAATTCACCTGCAGCTTTTAGTCGCTGCCACTTTAGCCGTGTACATCGCCTTGGCATTAACTTAACGACAACGTATGCTACGACCCACATTGTTAAGCACAATGTGTGCTACTAGCTTTTATTTCGATTAAACAATACGCCGAATGAAACATTGATGTTTACCTCAAACACGATGACAAGCACGGCGACGCGTGACACACATTTGCTATTTACGGCAGCACAAGAATCAAAATTCACGAAGGAAATTTCAGATCACTTCTCAATTTTTTCCCTCTGAGTCACAGTTGCCATAGTTACAGAAGACAGCGAAGAAACCAGGCAGCAAAAGTTTCGTAAAACAATTGCAAATGACCTAATGAAATCTGGTTAATGCCCTTGTTTCATAATATGAAACAGTAAAAGAACGATTCCTTAAGTTTAAACATTAAGTTAAATGTGGCACTGTTTGTTTCAGACGGACAGACAGACAAAGAACTTTATTCAGGTCCTGAGGAACTGCGTTGTAACGGCCCCGTTTAGGGAGAATCCGTAGCAGTCGCGGGCCGCTCCCACGTAGGAACTGGAAGACCGTGGCCCTCCGCCCTCTCGCAGGCCCTCTGGACAGCCCGAAGTTGAACCAAGAGGTCGCCGCTGTTAAGGGCTTCCTCCCAGTCCTCTTCTTTGTTGAACTCTGCGTCACGTAATGCAGGACATTGCCAGAGCATATGTGGTAATGAGCAATACGCCTCACCGCAGTCCGGACAATGCGGCTCGATGTTGGGCGAAAAATGGCTGAACCTGCCACGCGAATGGAAAGACCCCGTTTGGAGCATCCTGTAGGCCGATGATTGCGGTCGCGTAAGTTTAGGATGAGGAAGTGGAAAAGTCCTCCGAGATAGATGATAATGAGTCATGATCTCGTGGAAAGTGAGTAGCGAGTCCCTGTATCTTCCGGTGTCCCCGCCTGCGAATCCGCCGGGACCGCCGCGGTGAGCGATACCTCGCGCACGGTCATGGGCAAACTCATTGGCGTTGGGGACATCAGGATGTACGTTGGCCCCCATGTGGGCCGGGAACCATTTTACGGTGTGAAACCCGGCAGCCCCCTCACAGCCGAGGATGGCCGCTGCCTCACGCGAGATCGAGCCAGAGGCGAAAGCCCTAGCTGCGGAACGCGAATCTGTAAAGACATTAGGACGCGATGGGTCCTTCATTGCTATGGCGATGGCGATTTGCTCAGCCACCATTGCCGAAACCTTGCTAACCGAGGCAGAGCATAGGAGTGTGCCACTATGATCGACCGAGACCACTGCGAAGCGATCCGAACGCCCGTACTGGGCTGCATCGACAAAGGTCGCGAGATCCGGTCTGTTTGCAACTGATTTTAATAAGGAACGGGCCCGAGCTATGCGGCGCCCTACATTGTATTGTGGGTGGACATTTCTTGGAAGTGGAGCTACCGAAAACGTGCCTCTGATCGAGGGTGGCAGTGTTACATTACGCTGGTTAGTCGCCGTAGGACCGCAGCCTATGAATTCCAGGATGCGCCTACCAGCCCTCGAGGACGATAGTCGCACGACCTGAGCCATCTGCTGGGCCTCGATCACCTCCGAGAGGGAGTTATGCATGCCCAATTGTAGGAGCTTCTCGGTGCTAGTGTGGATAGGCAAGCCTAGAACTCGCTTTATGCTTTTGCGCATTAGTGTATCAATTCTTGCCTCTTCTCTTTTGGACCAGCGCAACGCCGAAGCGACATAATTAATGTGGCTCATGAGAAATGCATGATAGAGCCGAAGGAGATTGCTCTCGCTCAGCCCGCCCCTGCGGTTCGAGACCCTGAGTATGAGCCTAAGCATGTTCTCCGTCTTGGAGGTGATGCGGGCTATAGTTCGTGAGTTGCCCCCCTTGGACTCTATCAGGAGTCCGAGGACCCTGATGGAGTCCACCCTTGGTATTTTCTGCCTATCCCATGTGTATAAAGCTATGGGAATCTGTTCTAAAGGAGTGAGGTTCCTCAGTCCTTGTCGGGTGGGTCTGTATAGTAGTAACTCAGACTTTGCCGATGACAGGCTCAGGCCCGAACCGACTAGAAAGTTCTCCGTGATGTCTAATGCCTCTTGGAGCGCCTGCTCTACCCCGGCGTCGGACCCTCCCATGCACCACACGGTGATATCGTCCGCGTAGAGAGCATGGTTAACCCCGCGCACCGTAGCGAGTCGCTCCGAGAGGCCCTTCATGGCAATATTGAAGAGTAGAGGAGAGATAACTGCCCCCTGTGGGGTGCCTCTCGCTCCCAAGGTAAATTCAGTGGATTGGATTTGACCGATCCTAATGGTAGCCCTGCGATCCCTGAGAAAAGACCTAACATATGCGTGGAACCGTTGCCCTAGACCCATAACCGAAATTGCCTCAAGCACAAACTTGTGCGAGATATTATCAAAAGCTTTGGCTAGGTCTAGAGCTAGTATGCCTCTAGTATCCCTGGTGTTGTTGTCAATGATTTGTCTTTTGATAAGGAGCATCACGTCCTGTGTGGATAGTCCAGATCTGAATCCTACCATATTGTGTGGAAATAGCTCTCTGCTTTCTATGTACTCGGATACCCGATGATGAATCGCATGTTCGGCCATCTTGCCTACGCAGGACGTAAGCGAGATGGGTCGCATGTTCTCCAAAGCCAGAGGTTTGCCTGGCTTTGGGATAAGCGCTACCGAAGCTGTCTTCCAGGATTCGGGAACGTGCCCCGTCTCCCAGATCTTGTTGACTTCCTCGGTAAGCTTCTCGATGGATTTGCCATCCAAGTTACGTAAGAGCTTATTTGAGATTCCATCCGGGCCCGGTGCAGAGCGTCCGTTGAGCTCGTGGAGGACCTTACAGATTTCTGGTTCAGTGAAAGGTGCATCCAGCTCCGCCACCATTCCACCCCTGTAATGCGGATAGTCCGCATCGCCGGAAGGGCCCAGCGGAAGATAGCTGTCCGCTAACCTCTTCAGGAGGGCCTTTTCAGACACTCCCTTCGCTTTTTGGTTGTGAGCGATTCTGTCAATAGCCAATCGCTGATTTCCCTTCGACTGCGACTCATCAAGTAATTGTTTGAGGAGGTTCCATTTGGCCCCCACTCTCATCTGTCCGTCAACCGAAGAACATACTTCATTCCACTGCTGTTTGAAGAGTTCAATAGAGTAGGCTTCGATCTCGCGATTAAGTTGCGCAATTTTCTTTCGAAGTCGGCGATTGAGCCTTTGCGTCCTCCACCGGGACAGGATGGAATTCTTAGCCTCTAAGAGATGCGCGAGGCGTGCATCCATCCGATCAACCCTCAGGTTCGTTTTGACAACCTTGGTCGCAGCATTAGCATCCTCCTTGAGCCTTGCAAAGAGGCTGTCTAAGCTGTCGTATTCATCCTGGTCCTCCTTCCGCAATTTACGAAAGGCATCCCAGTCCGTTACTTTAAACTCCCTGGGGGGAGCTGCATTGACTGCTAGGGTAATAGCCACTATGAAGTGGTCGCTACCTAGATTCTCTTGCAAATTTTGCCACCCTGCTCCGGCGACGTTCTTGACGAACGCCAAGTCTGGAGTTGTGTCTCGGACCACCGATGTGCCAATTCTTGTCGGGTATTGCGGGTCCGTAATCAATTCAAGAGAACAGCTAGATACGGCCTTTAGGAGGTTGTTGCCTTTGGGGGACTGCCTGGCGTATCCCCAAGCGTCGTGCGGAGCATTAAAGTCTCCCGCTATCACGATGGGGGCCCCCCTGGCCAGAGCCACCGCTTTTGCTATGATCGAAGCGAACCCCTGCCGCTTGTCCGACGGCGAGCTGTACACATTCAGAAGGAATACGCTGTTCTTGAGCCAGCTGTTGGGGATTATTTCGAGGATAATGACCTCAGCCTTGCTGTTGCCAAGCTGTAGTTTGTGTTCTTGAAAGGAGCACTTTTTTGCGACCAAGGTTGCCAAACCGCGCTTCCCTTGCTCGCGCACCGAGACGACTCGATAGCCCGGGAAAGTTAGCGCATCACCGAGACCGAGAGTTTCCTGTAACATAATTACGTGCGGTTTGACCGCCTGAGAAGCAATAAAGTGCAGCAGTGGAGCCCTGCGCCTTTTGAAACTGGCACAGTTCCACTGCCACACGACCAGTTCATTAGTGTTGTCCGCCATAATTACTGTTCTGAGACAGCCAATCTCCTGTCGGGTTGACTGTTACCGCGCCTGCAGGCGACTGTGCCCTGTTCGGGCCTATCGGAGGCGAGCTACCCGTAGCTAGCGCTGCCTGTGTACCTTCAAGAGACGACACCCTTTTCAGTAGGGTAGTCATGCTATCAGCCAATTGTTTAATCGATTGCTGCATGCTTTCCAGAGCCTTGCTGTTGGATTCTGTCTCCATAGCATCCCACTCCCCTTGTGGGGGTGAGGCCCTACGTTTTCCCGAGCGCGCCTGCACGTCCCCTGGTGCGGGAATCTGTTGTCTCTCACCCTGCGAGGAGTAATGTTTGCGGAACGACTCAAAGTCAGCCCTCAGCTGTTGAATCTCTGCTTTAAGGCAAGCATTCTCTTGGATCAACTTAGCTACCCTGGGGTCTTCCCTATGCTCTGGCAATGGTACCCGCGTTACCTCTGGTGGCGGCGCCACTGGCTTCGGCTTGGCTCGATCCGCCCAGGTAGGTACTTCCTGGAATCGTGCCCGGGAACAAGAGCGCCCTTTGGTGCGAGCGCGGCCCCTGGAGCGGTCGCGCCGGCGGCCAGCCGGCGTGACGGAACGCCCCTGCCTGGGAGCACTTGCCACGCTGGAATCCCTTGACCGGTCCTCTTCGGCCAGCTGTTGCTGAGACTTTTTGACGCGCTTTCGGCGCCGTAGTCTTCTCCGTCGCACGACGTAAGAAACTTGAAAGCGTTCTTTGCACGTTCTGTCCGCCGTCGGATGTGGGCCTCCGCAAAGAGCACATTTCGGCGAGCACTGGTGATCGTCGGGTGGAGACACGAGCCCACAGCCCCTGCACACCCTCTTGTTGGGGTTGGGGCAAACATCGGCCCTGTGACCAAGTCCTCCACACGCGTAGCACACGTCGGTTTGGCGCTTGTAGAGCGTGCAGCGCAGCATGCTGACGCCGCATATGACATAGTTTGGTACCTTCATGCCGTCGAAAAGCACTACCACAGTGGTGGTGTTCTTGATCCTTTTGGCTTCTAGGGCCTTAGGATTTCGCTGGTTGACGATCATCGTTTGAAGCTGGGCCTCGCTGATGTCAGTGTCCACTCCTCGTATGACTCCTTTACAGGTGTTATCGGGGGCCGCGACATATGCCGCCACATGGTACATTCCTTCGCTTATCCGAATCTGTTGGATCGCGGCATAGGCGTTTGCGTTCTTCTGCTCCGGTGTGGAGACTACAAGAATGTTCTGGGCGATGTTTGGGCAAACGATGTCCCCTTCCGTCTCTGCCGGGGCAAGAGCAGCCGCCATGGCAATAGCCTGTGCGAGCCTAATTTGGCTTACTTTTCTGACGTCAAGTCCGTCCCTCGGCCTGACGATAATTCGTATGTGGTCCCTCGGCTGCCGGGGGAGCCTCGATGCAGCTGCGAGGCGCTTCATTGCACCTTGCGGGGCTGCCGTGCGGCGGCCTCCCTTCGAGCCCACATGTGATGCGTTGCCCGCGGAAACTGGCGTTTCTACACGAGCTTTCTTGTTCCTGCCCAGAGCTGTCGTCCAACCCGGGTGATTGGCTTCTTCGTGAGAGATTTCCTCTCCTACCACCATCGCTACTTCGGGCATGTTGCCCCTTTTCTCCCGCCTCTCGCCGTCGACGCTAGGCTGAGCCCGGTAGGGTTAGCCGAGCCACGGCGCGTTCCACAAGAAAAGTTCCAATAATTCTGCAAAAGGACCACTCACCGAAAAAAGTCTGGTATCGACGTGATCCTCAGAAGAAACTGCGTCGAATGAAACGCAGCTCGAGCACAGGCACCACAAAAATCCCAACGAAAACATTAACAGAAACGGGAGCCGATCTTCTCGCGTCCGCACTGGTCGGCGCCCCCTGCGTCTCCACTGTTTGTTTAGTGGAATCATAGCTACCGCGCGGAAACATTGCCATCGAGAGATGTACTTTGCTTGTTCGTGGACACCTAGATGAGAGCAGTGGGGGGTGCGATTTAAGGGGAGACGCTCCTCGAAAAAGGTTTTTTTAATTTCTAGTAATAGAGACTTGAAAAGTCTGTTATTAGTATAGTTTTTCATGCAGATTTCAAATATGCAATCATTTTTTGTGTAGCTCCTATAATTATTGAGTTATGCCATAAACAATAGCAAAAAGTTACATTTTTTGCGGGCACTCTTTTATGTACTAAACTTTCAGTAAAAGCACTGTGTCTGATTTTATTTGACTATTAGTAGATTGAAAAGTGCAAATATCTATATAGATATGTCACAGAAATATTGGAACCAAGAAAAAAAAAATTGTATTTAATGACTTATTATTTTCAATCTCCCTTGAAACAATAAGCTAATATTTTCACAACTAATGCTGGTAGGCATTGCAATTCAGAGTAGATATTTGCATTCTGCATGTAAGAATATGTGTGCCAAGTTTCGTTACTATACAATGAATATAAGTTTCTAAAAGGCTGCCCGGAAAACGTGAAACTGTCTGAAAAAATGAAAATGAGAAAAACAAGTTTGAAAGTTCGCAAAGTTGGCATTTATTAGGAAATCATTCTTTTTGCATCAAATTGGGGCACAATGAAAAGTACCTTGCCTTGAATGCACTGCAAGTGTCTAGAAGTCCCCTGCACCATAGCTTGGTCCTTTACGGCTCTTGCAGTCAGTGTCCTCAACACGAGCTCTCTTCGCTGTGTTGCGACGGTGTGCCCTCGCTTCTGCAGTTTGCTTCAGGTTCATCTTCCTGATGCGCATGACGTCACAGTGGTCACCATGTGTGGCCAGATCTTGTGAGGGGAGAATTCCAATGCCTTCGAGCACTTCTTCAAAGCCCCTGTGGCCTTTGTTGTACCAGAGTACAGCAAGAGCGGTGGCTGTCTCCACAGTTATTCTGGAGGCGAACTTTGTTTTTGGACATAGCAGCCATATCTTGCTGTTCAGCGATTCGGCTGCATTCTGTGTCTTGCCATGAAGGCACCGAATAAGGAGTTTCTCCTCTGTAAGGCGCTTGTAGATAGGCATAATTGCCAATCCTTGAGCCTTCGTCAACAGTGGGGTGTGGCGTGGTGCAGGCTCCCCCAGTGCTTCCGCACGCTTGTGCTTGCACCACGAATTTGGTCCCGCGGGGCAAAAGTTGTGGCTACTGGCACCATCACTGGAGCAGCAATGAAAATACGATGCCCATATGGCAGTGTACATATTTCGGACACTGTCCTTGTTGCTCGTGATGGCGATCTTGTAATATGTTTGTAGTTTTATTATTGTCGCATCTTTCAGTTTTTCGCCTCGTGGCAGTGGCGTTGCCAATTTCCGTAGGGCAGTTCCCAAGCGCTTTGCAACGTGGTTCGTGCACTCGTCTTTGTCAATGGGGGTGTCACAGTATACATTTGCCTCGCAGACTGCAGTGTAGGCCTTGCTGTCAATATCACTTAGGAAGCTGGTGAATCGCAGTGGAGTTTCATAAGACAAGGTCCTCTGCCATATATTGACAGCTGCCGCAGGTTCCATTGCATGGGATGAGCAGTCAGTGTTTTTTTGGCAAACTGGAAGATGAAAAGCTCGCCATATCTCTTCATCCTCCCCAAGGTCCCTGTGTATACTGCAAGCATGGCAGTAGTTCGAAATAACTTCAAAATCGAGGCAGAGCCCCGTGTCCAGGGACACGACTGTGCCCACTCCATTGTGGCTTTTATGACCTCTTTTCTGCCAGGTGCCATCAAACATGACTGGCACATCTCTGCCGCCGACTGCGTCCTTCGTGATGTTTCGTGCCTGGTGCAAGTTTTTGCTCACTGCAGTCATCGCCGCACCATGGAGCTTCTTGCAAATGCCGTTGAATGTCTTGTGATGCATCGGGCTCGGAAGACCGAGAATCGCACAAAATTGTGAAAGTTGGTCGTGGCCTGCGCCTATAGCGCGTGCTGCCAGAACTGCCTTCACGTTTACAGCAAAGCTGTCACGCGAGCTGCCGCTGTCAAAACGAGCGCTCGTTCCTTGGTCCCCGGCCGAAGCAGTACGTCTCGACGTGTGCGTGAACGAAAGTGCAGATTCAGGGCAATCAGAATTTTGACAGCACAGTTCGAGGAATGCCGAAAGTCCTTTGCGCTTTCCAGCTGCCTCTCTTACGCTGAGCTTCCGTTCGCGGCAGGTTGGGCATTGCGCACTCGCCACAAGTGCCGTCAGCGCATCGATTTCGCAAAGCAGCATGTTCGCAGTAGCAGCATCTACCGGTCTACGTTCACTCTCGAAGAATCCAATCTTCCTTTGGGATGCACTGACGAATTCCACGGCAGCGGCTATTTCACAACCACTGTCGCAGGGTTCGGTGACGGTGTTAGGCCTATCCGAAGTCGGAGCGTCGGGGCGTTGGTCGCGGGCGACATCGTCGTTCGCTGTCGCTTTGCGAAGCGTCCGACGCCGTTTCCCTCGATACTTGTGGCGAGTTCTGAACTTTCGATTATCTGAACTGCACTTCTTCGGGCTTGCCATGACGCAAAAATGCAGAGAAACGCAGAAAAACTCGATCGCGACGTCCGAGGCTTCGCTCTTTTGCCGGAAAGATAGGAGGGGGAGGAGCGTGGAGCGCACCGCCGTCCAATGGCGGCCTCGCGCTGTGTGCCGCGATATTCAAAACGCGTGACGTACGCGTTGTTTTTCTCGTTTTTTGTTTATTCTACGTGAAGGCACGAGACTGGCTACTAGTGGATTATGAAGGATACGGCCTTCGCAGCATGCGTGCACGATTGCAAATGGCGGCCAACGCGTCGTTTTCGCGACAGGACGACGCGAACTTCGCCGTTTTTCGCGACTTTCGCGCATTTCTCGCGTCACCGCTGCCCACTTGGAAGCATTTTTTGATGATTTCTCGTGCGAATTTCAGCTTGATATTTTCAGAAGTAATAGATTATAGTCCAAGGATGCCAATACAGCCGGAAAAAAAAAAGCTAAAATTTTCCGGAAAACCGCGACTTTTCGACCCGCGTCTCCCCTTAAACAACAGATATATTGCTAAACTGACGTGAAAGTCCGTGCCTTCTCAGGTTTATTTATCAAGCCTCGGATTCTTGATTTTAATACCAACGAAGTATACTAAGATAATGGTTGTATGTGTGAAAATAGGGCCACTGTTTGGGAACTACTTCCTGTGTAGTGCGGAGGCATGAAAAACAAGAGCAATGAGGCCTCGTGGGTGGAGCTCATATTTATTCTTAGTTTGTCACCGACTATAGTCAACAGCTGCAAAAAAAATTAACCACAAGTTCAATCCACAGACTAAGATGCATTTTTCTTTAACTAGAAGCTTTTCTTTCTGAGAAATCCCTATAGACTACCTTGTGGATTTATGCTAAAAATGGGTGGTTGTACATTACCTTTTTTCAGACTCATATGCCATTTCCCAGTACTCCACATAACCCACTGGCAATATTACAAGCCCACTCTAACATTAATAGGCTTGTACAAATATTCGAACTCTTTGCATATTCAAACAAATAATGTACAGAAATTTACTTTGATTTGAATTTAAATTATTGGAAATTTCTAATTGATGTGAACGAATGTGTGCATATTATTGAATATTCAAACAGATATTCCTGCACTCGAATTTGTTTTGATTAAATTTTTAGTCATTATGAATTTCAACGTATTTGAAATGAACAAATATGTGCTTATTAGTCCCCTTGTAACCCCCTGTAAAGGTGGTTTCATTGCAGTGGAGGAAGACTATGCTGTAAAAACACCTATCCAAAGAAAATCCGCACTGCCGCAAAGCCCCGCTTCTAGGTTAAATGAACATTTTTCCCTCACATCGATTCATCATTTTTTAAGGTACAAAAGCTTGCTATAACGGCTTATATGCTGCAAGTTTAAGAAATTTTAAATAACATACTTTATAGGTTACCAGTTGCATTCTCCCGAAAGTCAAATTGTTTTCAGCCAAAAAAAAAAAAAAACACCATTTGCACATGCCTTTTCTTCAACTAAAAAAAATATTGTGCAGGTCAGTCGGGTGATGACACATATGCTCATTTTTCTTTAATATATGTGATATATACTATTGTAAATCGATTTCAAAGTTATTCTAAACAAATCACTATCTGCATCGAACACGAGCCTTGACATTACCAGAGGAAACTTGAAAAACGCAAACGACAAAACACGTACAACAGGACTGGTACTTCACTTGCAACTGACATTTATTTGAAACGACGACCATGCAAAAATGATGCGCGGGCCTATCATGATTTTGTTTCAAATAATAAGTTTTGTATTCATCGTTTCCACTTCTCAGGTTTCCGCTAATGATGAACTAAGCCAAGGTATTTTTAAACAAATTACCATTCCATAGACCCTGTTTCGTGGCTGTTCAATCTGAAATAAGTAGAAAGCAATACTCACATCTTTGATATCCAGAGAGGGGGAACTCCTTAGCGTATTACGAAGCTCAATGAGTTTCTTACGCTCCTCGTCCTGCTTCTGTCTGACCTTCTGCAGTTTGCTTGAGAGTTCTATAATGTAATTATTGAAGTGACCAATAGTCTTCAGTCCATCCTGAAAGAAGCTACAAAAAAGACATATACGTGAGGAAATTGATGCTTTACATGTATCAAAGTACAGTGTAGACCACTTATAACGTAACCACTTATAGTGCAGAACCGCTTACAATGTGGTTTTTTTTCTACTCCCGTTTACCTTCCCATATAATCCCATGTATAGCATACCACTTATTGTGCAGTCCCCCAAGATGAAAGACCGGTTATAATGCTGCTGCCGGAAATCGTTTGTGACAAGCGAGTAGCACTGGGTGCGTGCTGGAGGGCGGACGACGAGGTCGTTACAGAGGAGGAGGAAACACGAAGTGAACGAACGCCGGGCGAAGAGAAGGAAAAGAAAATGAAAAAAAAAAATCGCAAGCACTGCGCGAATCGCTGAGTAACGGAGGAAGACTGTTGCCTCGGTGACCGATAAGCCTTTGCAGCAGCGCCGACGCGGCAACAGCGTACTACGTCGCTAGCCTGCCTTCGGCCGTGCGCAGCTCAACATGGCACGTGCGATCCCGTCCTTATCAACTATTTAGATGTGTGGCAGTTTGGGCTAGTTGGTATGACATGACGATAGTTGTAGCGTTAGAATAGAACGACGACAAAGAGACAAGAAGGACACGAGCACTCGTGTCCTTCTTATCTCTTTATCGTCGTTCTGTTCTCGCGCTATAACTATCGTCTTATCAAGTACATGGGCTTAAGGGGAGATGCTACTCGAAAAACGATTTTCTTTAATAAGAGTTAATTAAACACAAATTGGCATGCTAAAAGAGTTTTTTCTCCTCTTTTCAAATATGTAATTTATTTTCATGTAGATTGCTTGGTTTTCTTTCTGCAGGTGAGATACTGCAAAATTATGGCCATTGTTATGCAACAATTCTGACCTATAAAAATTTGAGATAAAGCATGCAGATATAGCTGACTATGATCCTTTGGAACTGTAGAGTGCAAAAAACTATATAAATTTTGTGTGTAAAAAGGTGAAATACAATAATAAAATAGAAAAATTTACTATGGCTCTAGTTGCCAAGGGCTTTCAATGTTATGTAATTTTTGAAAAACATAATCAAGCAGCACTGACAATCTGAATAGATACTTGCACTCTATGGGCCTTCATCATGCTATGTGCCAAATTTCATAGAGGTATGACATTTCTAAGTATACGAACTAGCGTGTATAAGAAGCACAGATCACACAAAACTGCAAAAGGAGAAAAACGCATTTGAAAGTTTGAAACCTTTTTTTTTCTATCACAGAGTTGTTAGAAATGCATAATCTTTGGCCATAATGTTCAGCAGAAATTTGAAAAGCACTGCAAGTTACTAGAACTGTCCTGCAGCATAGGTTGTGCCCTCACGGTCCTTGCGAGCACTCTCTTCTAGCCGTGCCCTTTTCACTCCACGACGACGGTGGGCCCTTGCTTCTGCTGTCAGACGCTCGGACATTCTCTTGATGCGCCTCGCATCGCGGGAATCACTGAAAGTAACTAGATCTCTAGATGGCAGTATGTTGAGCTCTTCCAGGATGTGCTCGAAAGTAGCATGACCCTTGTTGAACCACAGGATTGCCATAGCTGCGGCAGTCTCGACAACCGTTCGGGAGACAAACTTAGTCTTGGGGCAAAGTAGCCAAATTTTGCTGTTAAGGGATTCCGATGGGTTCTGGGTTTTCCCTTTGATGCATCGAGCAAGGAGCTTCTCATCCGTTAGCCGCTTATAAATGGGCAAAACAGCCAATCCCTGTGCTTTTGTCAGGAGAGGTGTGTGGCGTGGTGCAGGTTCACCAAGTGCTTCAGCGCGTTGATGTTTGCACCACGACTCTGTTCCTGCAGGGCAAAACTTGTGGCTGCCAGCATTATCAGTAGAGCATGAGTAGAAGTATGAAGCCCATACTGCAGTGTACATATCCCGTACACTCCCACTGTTGCTTGTTATGGCAATCTGATAGTATGTCTGGAGCTTCTGAATGGCTGGCTCTTTCATTTTCTGCCCTCGTGGTAATGGCACATGCAGCTTCCGTAGCGCGGTGCCAAGTCTCTTGGCCACATGACTAGTGCAGTCTTCTTTTTCTATATTGACAGCACCATAGACTTTTGACTCTGCAACTGCACTATATGCTTTGCTGTCACCGTCACTCAAGAATGTCATGAAATGCAGTGGGGTGTCATAAGTCAATGTTCTCTGCCAAATGCGCATTGCAGCCTCCGTTTCCATGGCATGGGAGGAACGGTCTGCATTTTTTTCACAGACTGGGCCATGGAATGCCTGCCACACTTCCTCGTCTGGGCCCATATCCTTGTGCCTACTGTATGTCAGGCAGTAATTTGATATGACCTCGAAGTCTAAGCAGAGGCCAGTATCTAAGGAGATAACTGCGCCAATCCCGTTGCGGCTTTTGTGGCCCCTCTTCTGCCAAGTGCCGTCGAACATAACAGCCACATCAGTTTCGCCTGCTACTCTTTCGTTAACTCTCTGGGTCGGCGCAAGTTTTCACTCACAGCTGCCATGGCAGCGGTGTGCACCTTCTTTACTATCGAAAAAAATTCTCGGTGGTGCATTGGCTTTGGGAGCCAATAATGGAGCAAAATCTCGACTATTGCTCATGCCCAATGCCGACAACGCGTGCAGCCACCACCGCCTTCACATTTACAGCGAAACTATCTCGGGAGCTCCCACTGTCGTACCGTTGGCTCACTCGGCTGCTGCCGTTCGTCGTAACACGCAGTGACGTATAGGAGCACGAAAGAACAGTCGCTGTGCATTCGCAGTTTTCGCAATGAAGTTCGAGGAGCGACGAAAGTCCCTTGCGCTTTTCTGCCGGCTCCCGAACGGCAAGTTTTTGAATACCGCAAGCAGTGCATGCCGCACCTGCCACAAGTGCCGGCAGCAAGAGGGTGTCGCACAAAACTGTCGTTGCACAAACCTCATCGCGCTGTCTTTCGTCTTTTTCGTAGAAGCCGTGCTTCTTTTCCGAAGCACTGACGAAAGAAAGCGCAGCGTCAATCCCTTCATCGCAGCCACTGTCGCTCGCGCACACGTCGATGCCGCCGTCAGGCCTAGCACACGTAGGCGCGTTCTCGTTCGTCGCCGTCGTTCGGGGCGCTTTACGCCGCCTTCCCTTGAACTTGTGCTTCGTTCGAAACTTCTGCGGTCTCACATTGCACTTTTTCGGGCTTGTCATCGCGGAAATATGCGTAGACGCGCAGAAAAGCAGACGGACCAAATGCCGATGGCCGCCACCAACACAGCTGACAATGACTCGGTAGCCAATGGCGATGCGGCTTAGGGTGCCGCGCGTTTCAAACCGCTCAAACCACGTGATAAAAAGGCCTCGTTTTTTATTTTTTTTGCTCACAAACGAAACTGGCGGTCGTCGGAGCTGTAAGAAGAAGGCAGGACGCAACTTTTCCAACCGATCGCGATGGCGGGCGGCACTGCGACGGGGAGGAGCATGCAGTCAAAGACGGCCAATATCAGCGCAAATTCACAAAATTTTGAGCCACTGCGATGCCTTCATACACATTTTTTTGCATTTTGCGGTTTGAATTTAGTTCTGAAATTTTCACTGATGAAAGAAGAAGGTTTGAAGATTACAATGCAATAAAAATCAGAAATACGAGAAATTTCACTAAAAACGCGATTTTTCGACTCGCATCTCCCCTAAACGGTTTCTTGTCGGGAAAGACGTCTTTATCGCGCTTGCAACAATTATAGTGTTTGCTTCGTCTCCATATATTGAAAACCTTTTATGGTTTTATGACGCGAGCTTTCATTTTTGCTGCCAGTGTGCTGTCGTACGTAAGCGTGGTAAGTTGTCCACCGTCGTTGCTGATCACCCGGCCGCGAACGCGATCTTCGTATCTTGCACGTGTTTCTTGGTTCACTGCTTGTGCGATCTTTTTGACACCGAATCCTTATGTTTTGAACAAGATATCCGCGACAACATACCAAACGCCAAGCAAGGCCTAATCGGTGTTGGCTGCGCTTCGATTGGTAGCGGTCGCGTGAATCTAAGTTGCCATTTGGTACTGAATCAACGAAACTTTGCAGTGACCACATTTGACGGGAAGGGATACATGTCGTTGAATAAAAACTAGGGCGGCACATGTAGTGCTCAAATAGTGGTTCGCGATTCGATTGCGATGTCTGGTGCCTGCCCGTGAAATCGAATGGTGGCATTTTCAATGCGACGAATTCCGAACGTGATTCGACATAGTTTCTGTGTAATGCGCATAATCGAGGCGGTCTGGTAGTGGGCGAATTTCTGCAATAGTGAGACAGCCCCCCACCCCCCTCTTCTTGCATTCATTTAGTTGGCAACGCGTGTCTTTGGACGTTAAATTTTTTCATCATTCAGAAATTTAAGTGTTAGGAAGCACGCATTGCATTTTTCGATTCTCAGACATAAGAAACTGCATACTCAACATGTTTTGTGCAAGTGTGGCCCTTGATAAATGTTGTTTTGGTTATAGCACAGTACCGCAGTGCGGATATTCGCGACTCCCGCGACTTATGTTATAAGCGGTCTATACTGTATATGTTGATAAGTTCACATAAAAAGACACTACGGATGTACTTTGCTATACTGAAGAGCAGAGATTCGCTGATGATTAACCTTTCCGATGAATGCACTCACAGGAAGGATGCTCAACTTGCAACGAAAGTTCATATTAGTCACAAAAAATTCAGAGCTAATGCACCTGCGATGCAAAAAGAAACAAATGAGATGTCCTTTTTTGTTTTGCTTGTGTTTTTTTTTTCATGAAAGGACCTGACATTTTTGGGTCAGCAGTTGAGCGTTGTAACCACTAGACCATCGTGGTGGATTGTTTATCAAAAGATCCTTAGTTGATGGCGTTGCAGGACATGGGCATTGCTAGCTTTCTTTATGTGTAATGAACAGGCGCAAACACCTCTCCTCCCTGATGACCATGCATTTACCAGATTTGAAGAACTGTGAACCAATCCCAACAAAGTTCAATACTCACTTGTTCTGTGCATGGTAGAACTCGACCAGGTGTTGCAACAGTTCAACCCCTTTCTTGGTCTTGATTTCATTCACTTTGATCAGGTACTACAGGGTAAATGTACTTACATGAACAGGTTGTATTACAACTGATCAACATACTTCTCTGGAAGCTAGCATTGCAAGTTGGTGAATACATTTAACTGGGATATTTGGTACCAAGTTATTACTTCCAGGCTACTAGCGACCACCACTAGACACAAGACAACTGCTTGGCACCAGACCTGCGCCTTTCTCAGTAGTCCTTGTGCATGTTCACTAGTAATATGGTAGCATTGCGAAAGTGATGGCCTAGACAGCCATGTGCATCATGTGATTGTACAGCATTCACCAACAAAAGTTCATGGGACATCTGCTGGCACTCAGTTGAATTTTGTTCAGAAAAACATGGAAGAAGGAATCTACAAATGTAATTGAAGTGAGCAACATATTATCAAGCTGTCTGGCCTATGTTCCTTTATTTGAATTGCACTTAATACTTTTCTTAATAATACAGCCCAAGTACCATATTACTCACATTACACCAGATAGCACTTCGTTGGAATATTGTTACGTCCCCAGTAGATTTTTGATGTTTACTGGTAAAAGGCTAGAGTGGCGAGCCCGCACGGGACCAAGCAGCTAAGACTTCTTTCACTCTCTACACTTTTTTCTTTTTCAGCACATACGACGCGTAAAAATTTCCACCCTCGCAGATGAAGCGCATCGCACATTTCGTGCAGCGTCTCGCCTACTGAAACGTTTCAGGCCAGCCACATGTGTGACGTCTCTCATGCTGAGACGTGTGATGCCGTAGTCGACTGCATTCAGGTGGTGAAGGACGATTCAACTCTATCTTTAATAAAGTCCTTCTTTATTTGCATTGAAATGAAACACCAGGTGCTTCCATGCATGTGAGAATGAGACAAGCCTGGCTAATGACAAATGAAAACATGCACCTGGACACTCACCTCGCACATGTGCAGCTGAAACATCTTTCTCTCTTTCTCCATTTCATCGGCAATCTGATAAAAAAAGACGCAGGAATGAAAAAAAGTGGGTGGCGCAAAACAACAGCTCATACCTCAGCTGGTGATATCTCCGTCCGTATTAGGCCAGCCTCTTTGGCCTGCTGTTTCTTCTCTTTCTCTATTTTAGACCTGATGGTGAATCACAGCTCTCAGGGACATCTCACAAGTGGACAAAATAGACACAACATGAACAAGGGAATGCGAAACGACAGCTCTTTACTGTAAGTAACAGCTCGGTGATACAATCATCGCAGCACATGCCAAGCCCCAACGTGCCTTCAGAGAGCACTAGCATCTCACTTTTTTTTTCAGCACATTGACGCATGTTGCTGAACACATTATTGTACTATATTTACGCCTGCCTGCCATGTCAATGCAAGAGATGTCGTTACAATCCCACAAAAAGAGGACAATGAAAGGGGAACCAAGTAGTCTTGGGCTCACAATGTCAACACAGACTGCATTGCCACCTGCCAACTCTCCAGCATTGCTTAGGAGACTACCAAATTTTGAGCAAACCTCCAAATTGTGTGGGCATGGCAGCAAATCTCCTAAAAGACAGCAACCAGATGGCGAAAAGAGAACAATAATGACAAGAGAAAGCCCTTGTAAAATTTTCATGCCTTTATCGTCACACGCTTTACAAGTCCTTCTTATCACAGTACTCAGTAGTTTTGCGGCGAAAAGTAACAGCGCGAACTTCAGACCGAGCGTAGCAACTATCTACGCATAGTGATCACACCCTGAACTTGGCACAAGACCTATGGTAGTAGCAAGACCCATGTTGGTATGTGTCGTAGACAAAAGTATGGCCTCCGACATCTGTTTCTGTTAAGAGCTGTTGCATTGGCTAATTATCAGACCTGCATCCATGCTATGCTTCTCGTTGGCTGATCACATTTTGTTTGAGCTTCTTATGTTTGTGAGCTGTTGTAATGCACCATGCCACGAATGAGAGTGAGAAAACTTCTGACATGCAAACTGTTTTTTTTTTCTTCACGACAGAAAAGATTTCCATTATGTTGAATTTTGGCACTATTCCAAGACAGCCTGAAAGGTAGGGTTGAGAGCTGGGCTAGTTGGTGAGACATCATTTAACCATATGGTGTAGTAGCGCAAATTTGACGGGGACGAAGAGGACAAGAAAACACGACACTTGTCCTCTTCGTCCCCGTCGAATTTGCGCTACTACACCATATGCTTAAATGATGTCTCACCAACTAGCCCAGCTCTCAACCCTACTGAACTTCATTTCTATTACAACGGGCCCTTTTATATGTTCTAACAACTTCATCCTAAAAAAAAAAAAGTAGCGAGTGTCGTGTTTTCTCGTCCTCTTCGTCCCCGTCAAATTTGCGCTACTACACCATATGGTTAAATGAAGCCTGAAAGGTGGCTCATAATTTTAGAGTAAGATTAGCAAGTGGCTATGGTCCCCCAATCTGCCTTTTCCACGGTGCCGCGGCGCATGCACCCTTCCCTAGTGAGAAAGTCGCGAAACGAGCCTCGGTCTCGGTGTTCTAGCCAATGCCGATTCTCCTGGCTTCGAACAAAACAACAGAGGTCAGTACAGGAAAATGCAAAAGGCAGATTATGCACGCACATACGTCATATATTCGCAAGTACGATCACAGTCATGTAAAATCTTTACATCTTCATGTCTATGACGATGTGGCCTATAAACAAAAATGTATGCCAGTTTTCCTTCATTGCATACTAATTATCCCTGTTTTCAATTATACAAATATTTTTTGTGACTCTGCAAGGTTTGTATCGCCGAGGTTTTAAGGTATACATTGCAGAGATCACTAAATACAAAAACATCATGAGACGGTAAGTGCCTATGGCTACTATTGCAGTGCAAATACCCGTCAAATTTCCCTGACAATAACGAATGATGCTACCGCAAAAATATAACAATCTTAAGCACTTTAGCAACTAAAATCTATGCAGCATAGAATCCGTGAAATTGCAATGGACTTACGCCTTGACTTCATAATCCCGAGATGCCTTGTCAAATGGCCTCTTGAGATCCTGTAATTTAATTTTGCAACACAAGAAATGTGCGCAAAATACAATTTTTTGTGTAAGTGCGAATGCACAGCAAAGGGCCTTGGTGATTGTGCACTTTGCTGTATTCAGATAGTAGGCTAAACTAGAACAAATAAAAATGCCAAAAGAAAATATTAAGCCAGACAAAACAAGAGTGAAAAAAGGAATTGGCATCCTCAATGTTCCTGGCTGTGGTACACTCAAAAGCTGGCGTTTATCTAGCTGCCAAATATTCATGTTCAAGGAAGGTAAAATTATCAAAATGTTTGCTCTCTTTTCTTGTGTCCATTTTTGTGTGCCTACCTTTTTATTATTTTATTTATTTATGACATACTGCAGGCTCAAGCAGGAGGAGCATGGGGAAAAAGTACAAAATGTAAAAAAGGGAAGCAACATTGTAAGTATGGCGTGAAATAAGGATGGCTATACAAAAGTTTGCTTATAAACAAAGCATATACATGTTCAGAGCAATGAGAAAAATAAAACAAAAAAGGAGACGAAAAACATAAAACATTTATCAACTTCATTGTGAAATAGCATCATAATTAGACACATGTAATGGGGGTTCTAACACCTCCTGTAAAGTTGTTAGCACCTCATGGTGCACGTGTCTAGCACAGAAGTTGCATTTAGGGGTCACAACTATCAAGCAGCAAATGGTGTTGTGCTTGCGAGCATTTATCACCACCATCACCATCATGGTGAGCGCGGTCGCGCCGGCAGTGACGTTTGGCAGCAACCCTGGGTGGCAGCGCTTCATAGATGAGCAGCCCTCTTTTGCGTGTGGCGGATGGAGCGAGCGGTCGTCTCTAGTAGCGGGTCGTCTGCCCTGGGATCTCGTGGCGAGTCGAGCGTTAGCAGTGCTGCCTTGTGTGTGTTCTTGTGTTTATGCTGTTGAGTGCTCTGTAATATTGTGTAAGGTTGTTTTAGCGGGCTGATCACAAGTGATGTATATTAATTCGGCTGGCAATGTCATTTTTAAAGTAGTTAAATATATGTGTGTTGTTTCGTTCGTTTCGACTGCGTCAACTGTGTCTGTGTTCCAATAGCATTTGTTTCATAGCGAGACCTCACAATATTCCCAAGGTAAGCTGTTCCAGCCAGTTATTGTACGCAGGAAAAATGAATACTTAAACAAGTTAGTTTGAGTGCTATAGGTGTTAGAGATTCAGCATGGCAATGCCTTGTCCGACGTGCTTCAAGCGCATTTATAAAAGATTGTGGGTTAAGAAATAAATGGTTATTTTTCAGTGAAAACAGGAATTTGAGTCTTAAAATTTTACATTGTAGTTGCCATGTTAGAAAGTTATTAGCTAGAATTAAGGTTGTTGAGGAGTGAGCTGAACGGTATCTAAAAAAAAAAAAGATCTAACTGCTTTGTGATGTACCATTTCTAATGCGTCAGTGTTATGTTTGGTGTAAGGATCCCACACAATGCATGCATATTCTACTTACAGACGGAATGGCGAGTAGTAAGCTGCGAGACGAGTGTTGAAGGGAGCCAGTTTTAATTTGTGCCTTAAAAAGCAAAGCTTACGAAAAGCCGACTTACAGATATTACAAGCATGCGTATTGCAGGATAAGTTGTTAGTTATAGTAACACATAGATACTTATATTGAGTAACTTCTTTGAAAGCGATGTTATGGGGAAACAATAGTATTTCAACTTTTTTTTAGTAATGTTCATAGAGACTGATTTTTCTGCATTAATTTCCATATTCCATTTACGGCATCCACCAGGACACCTTGCTATGAAACTAGCCCACGTATGATTTAAAATACAAAGAAATGGCCAAGCATTTTCAACAATCTGTGAAACTAACAACGTATAAACGGCACAGAATGAGCCAGCACCATTTACGCCCAAAGAAAAAGCAAATGCAGAGCACACAGAGAAATCCTTAATTTATTAGAGTTACTTTGTTCCATTCAAGTTTCCCTCACATGAGAGTGAAATGCAAAGAAGGCATCAAACACACTCGGTACAATTGAAATGAAAGCCATATGTGTAAGTACTCACTCCTTTAACGCCTTTCAAGTCTCCTTTCAACAAATTATCCAGGGGAAACATAATAATGTTGTGTAAGCTTTGCATCTGCAACACACCAGATTGAGTTTTCTTAATTTATGCATACCAGAGGCACAAACAGGTCTTTTTTCTGTGAGTGAGATTGCACGGAAATTTGCATTTCAAAAGAAAAAATGTTACTGTCTGTTATACTGTAACAGAAACCTGCAACTATATCAGTACAGCAGGTCATCAGGCTGGTTCAATAACTGGCAATGCATCATCGTCTTTCATACATAGCTCGGCTTCATCGTCTTTCCCATAGTCGCACATGCAAACCTGTCAGCAACAATACTACTAGCCCCGAGAAGTCGGAGTGGTGCCGCCTGGCCGATGACGTTATAGCACAAACTCTTCGATGCGAGCCGCGGCGCGCCTACATAACAATGCGCTCATTTCGTGCGCTGTTCCAATGTTTACATTTGCTTTTTGCTTGTTTCAAGCTGCACATGAATGAAGAAAACAGATTTAGTAATGTTTCAGGCAAAAAATAAAAAGTTTACTTTTGCTTCTTCCAAAATCGCGGGCTTCGTCGTATAGCAATGTGAGATGAGTGAAAGGGACTGTGTTACGCTGCCAAACCCGATGATGGATTCCATTCGTGGTGACGACAACCGCAGTCTGACGGGTGTGAAAATCACGAGCACACTTCTGTTTGTATAGAACAAACTTATTGACGCATAATCACGTGATTTTGCGAAGGAATTAAGACACCATACTTGCATTATGAGGTTTAGATGTGCATGGGTGATTCTTTTTGGGAATATCAGGGCTTCTCCGCCCCTAGAAAAATTTTAGGGGAGGAACCCACGCATCTACGGACAGCGACCCTATGAAATGGTCATTTTTCTTTCTGCATGGCGAAAATTTTTGGGAGGCAGGGGACAGACCCGGTGAGCCATCCTTTGGTTGTGCCACTGCTTGGGCCACGTCCGTAAGTGCGCCATAGAGAGAGTTCATTTCGATTTTTTGACGTTAGTGTTGAAATCGTTGCTATCAGCGGTGCTCCCATGTGAAGCTCTCAATAGCGTTCGTGACACGGCGGTAGAACACTCCAGCATTTTACGCAAATCAGGGTATAGGACTACATAATCCCTGGCGAATGTTGAGAGGAAACCTGCACATGTGATCCCCAGTGAACGGAAATATCTCATTATTTCCCAAATCGTTGTGTGTGCAGCAGTATTATGTTGTTTATTTGACGAATATGTTATGCGAGTGCTCATGACAGTCATATTAATTTAATACCTCCAGCTGGAGAAAGCGCAGTTCTGTGAAATAATTTAGAGAATTCCCAGATGCAGGCGTAACTTGCACATTAAAGTGCAATGTATTTAGTGAATTGAAAATGTTCCAATTTCAATTTTTCATACTTCGGCACAGACATATTCTTATCCCGGAGTCTATGCCTAGTTGTCATAACTTAAGTATGGCTTAGCATACTATTTAGCACCCATTCTGTGGTGTACGCGATAAAAAAAAATGAACGTCTACTTGTACATCACCATGTTCACATAAATCTTCCGTTCGGATAGGAGTCTGCCTATACTAAGCTAAATTATGAAAATTGTTTACAGATTTTAAAAACTTTCACGAGTTGTGAAGCCTTGCACCTTGTATGTTGAGAAATTTGTGTCACGAAATTGATGAATAATCACCAATGTATCGCTAAAGAGCAAGTACATGGCTAGCGCAAAAAAAGGTGACAAGCGCTGGCGGAGCAGGCGAATCCGTGCCGTGACATCGCCGTGACTCCAGTGTTCATTCTCGGGGCTAACAGATAGATGCAACTGGAAAGGTATCGAGAGGCCCCTTCTAGATGACGAAAGCACAACAGCTGGTCATCTTTGCAACTTAAGAAATAGCCCCATTTGTGCACTTGGCCATGTTCTATGAGGGCGCATTCACCAGTCATTCAACTCATAACGTTAGTCTAGAGCGTGAGCCCATTGGTGCATGGGACAGGCTTGTGTTCATTCACCTTTGACTAGAAAGTGCTGTGGACTGGTAAAGTTGTATATGATTAACCGCAAATCTTATAGTCGGAGTATTGGTACTCTCCTCTAAGAGAGCATCGTCTCGATACCACATCATCAATGGCAAAAAAATACACACACGCAGCCCAGCACATATAATGATGTTCACAGGGTCAAGCAAGGGAGCTTGATGAATAAGCAATGCTGGGAGAATGGCTTTATCCGGGAAACATGGATGATGTCTGCCTGCTGTGAAGGACAAAATCGACGAGCTATATTTTCAGGAACAGCTTCGTAGTTCACTTTGCCAAGGCGACAAAGAACTCTATAGGGACAGTGGTGAAATAGCCAGCCCCATTGGCAATTTTCAACCACACTTGGTCAGCAGGTCTACAATTAACTTCATGATGAGGAGGATCATACCATTGGTAGCTGACACACTGCTGGCTACTAACGGTACAATGCAGGTGCGCAAGGAGTGGTATGAATTTATTTGTACTGACATTAACGACAAGCCTGTTGAGTAGGACCATGGTACTTAGCATTGTAATGGCCTACCTGTCATAAAGCAAATAGACTGGTGTGAACCCAGCAGTTTCATTTATTATTAGGTACCTACATCCTCATTAGCAGGCACTACAGCAGGGGGGTAGATTCATTTCAACATGCAAAGTGCAGTAAACGTCATCATTATATTTCATTCCTACAATAACTGATGGAAGAGTATTCCACTTTCTTGTTGTCTTACAAGAGAATGAATATAGAAATTTGTCACCTTTAAAAAGAAATTTGTCAGCTTTCAAGTCATGGTCCCTTCCACACAAAATATATAACTGCTGTGCAATGTATTTGTTCCTGTCTATGCCTGTTTTTAAATAATACACAATGTGAAAAAATTTGAGTCTTCAAGCCTCAAACCGTAGAGTAGTAGGCGAAAAGGATACTATATGGCAGCAGATCCTTCCAGTTTTTGTGGTATCGGTCAACCAACAAGAATAGCATGTCGGCGATCATATTTTGTTTAGTCCCTCTGAGAGATCATAGCTTTGTGGATGGTATTCAGCAGTTATCCGAAGACCAGCTCCAAAGGCTGCATAACATCTTGCATTATGTGGGCAGTAAAAGCTGTTCCATGACCGCTTGTCACAATTGCTGGTGCTTCATGGCGGATGTTCTTCATGAAAAAAAATGGGCAATCTCAATAGCGGTGCCTCGCTGTAAACACAGCATTGCATAATGTATTCAGTGGTAACTATGATCCAGCGGTCGCCATCATCAAACTAGGGCAAAGGTCCGAGCAGATCTATACCAATTTGTTGGGATACAGGATCGACAGGCCTTAGAAAACCAGCAGCACACAAAGGTGGCGTTTTACAGCACTGGAATTCTCGATGCGTTTTTACATCACGTCCTGTGTGAGCTTAGGCCAGTAGAAGTATCGGTGAATCCGGGCCGAAACACGCGTGAATCCCTAGTGGCTAGATGAAGGCTCATTGTGACAGGCAGACAAAATATGTAACAAGCAGATGTTTCATCGTCTAAAGATTAAGTTCCTTTTATAAAGGATATTGTTGCGAACACCCAATGATGATTGCGAATGCCAGTGGAGAATGCGAATGCCAGTCGGGAATGCGAACTGCGGCGTTTGATAAATTCAACAAATTCTTTAAGCTTGGAATCATTCCTCCGTTCTTGAGCCAAGTCAGACGCACTACTAGCGCGAAGAAAATGACCGTCGATATCATCATCACTTGCCATCAATGTCTTCCACGTTTCTGCTGACATATCTATTCTCGTTGACAGCCATCCGCTAACTGCTCTGGTGGACACTGGTGCTCTGTTATCAATGCTGAACTTGTTGCTGAACTGAGGAATGTTATGACTCTTTTGGAGACATGAATCAAACCTCCAGACAGTAGGAGGTGACCTCTTGACACTGCCTCGGAGATGCACTGCCAGCCATGATACTAGCAGGGGTGCAACAGCCGCAATACAATTTGGAGTGATGCTACCGAGGTCTTCCGATTTGGAGCAACTTTTGGAGCAGCAAAATTTTCCATTATTGAGCAACCTGGAGCAGCTAACTTCAAATCCTGGAGGAGAAGCAAGTTGTATTTACATCCAAGGACATGAAAAATTATTTTAAGGCCCTCGTAAAGAGCTAGAAATATTTAGATTCGTTGCAAATTTCATGGAGCTTATCACCTCAGAAGCACTCCCTATTTCAGTTGATGATGCAGGAATAGTGGCTGAGCATTCTGAAAAAACTTTTTTGGTGATTATTTCCTAAGCAAATAAACAGAACACTGGTTGAATAAAATTCTACTTCATGAAATAACAATATAAACACACATATGTGGTTATCTGCAGGTATAGTAGACAAACCCTGTGACGTACAATGCCAGAGACTCGCACAGTCCCAAGTGCGTTTTCCTAGGATGACTTCAAAAATTAAAAAGAAAAGGTTCTTCTTTTTCACGAATGATTAAACTGCTGGGCGTAATATGATTGTCATTCAGCTAATTTCAGAAAGCCAACCTACACCGCCACTCATCTCTGTGCTGAATCTACACAACTTAAACTTTTTTCCTTTTGCTGCAATATTTTATGTGGCTAGGGCGTTCCGTATATACTCCAAAAACCCCATATCCTGTCCTCTAGAATTTAGTGCATAAAATAAAATCTCACAGGGTACCTTATACATACGCCTAAGACGACTCGAAGGCAAGATCCATTTTGTTTTTAATGAGATAGCAATTATATGGACATTCTCGACTGGTTTTTGCAATTGCTAAGGGTGTAGCCAGATATTTTCAAAAATTGAGGAGGAGGATTGCACCTTGATCTGAAGGGGGGGGGGGGGAAGGGGGCAGGCAAAAGGTCATTTGGGCTATATATGCCATGGCTAAAAAAATTCCGGAGGTGGAGGAGGGGGGCATGCTCCCGATGTGCCCCCCCCTTTACCGGAAATGCCATTACTCATCAAGGGCTGCTTGTGTCCAATGGACAGGAAGGATCGAGCTAGGAACATGAGGGGGTGGGAGGGGGCATTGTTATAAACTTTGACCTTAAGGATGAGATCGCTGGCACATGCGCTTTTTACGGCTGGTATACCCTTCTAAATTATACTCTCAATGCGAACAGGTTGTGGGAAAAGTGCTTCACTTTCTAGAGTGGCCATATATAAGTATGCACTGATCCTTCACCGCATAGCGGCCACACCATCGCCACGCCATTTCGGAGGTCCATTTATTTGTACGTGCCGTTCCTGCTGTACAGATAGAATTACACTACTGGTCTAGAGCAGCGGAGTGCATGCCTGTCGACACTGTTGTTGGCCGTGGCTTCAATCTCACATTAGCTGAAAGCTTCCATTTATGCTTGCATTACAGCACAAAGGCCTATCATGCAGTATGACCATGTTTGGTAGTATTACGGCATCTCTCTCTACATATTTCTGAAGAAATTGCCAGCTGGAGTAGCTGGCTGGGCGCTCTAGACAAGTCTGATTTCATCTGCACATGCATCGGCGTGCAAGAGATATTTCAGGAGTTCGCATTCATTACTAAGAGCGTGACTGAAACTAAAAAATTGTATCTTTTAGATCCAACATCCTCTAACTAAAAAGGACACTGGCTAAACGGACAATTATCACTCCAGTTGCTGAAGGTTTCATGCTATCAGTTATAGTCAGGTAGCGAAGAAGATGTTAGTAGCACAGAAAGTTCACGAGCATGCCTTAAGATAGTGCGCGCCAGCTACTTTAAGCGACGCAGCAGCCTCCCCTCCACCCCTCCCTTCAAAACAAAGCAATAAATGCGATGCCGTGATGTTAATATTTTTTAACTGTCAGCTATAGACCCTGGAAAGTAAGAGGTGACCATGTAACAAGGCGTAGCCGCTTCAAAGGCTTTCCGACACCAGATTGATTGATTGATTGATTGATATGTGGAGTTTAGCGTCCCAAAACCACTATATGATTATGGGAGACGCCGTAGTGGAGGGCTTCGGAAATTTCGACAACCTGGGGTTCTTTAACTTGCACCCAAATCTGAGCACAGGGGCCTACAACATTTCCGCCTTCATCGGAAATGCAGCCGCCGCAGCCGGGATTCAATCCCGCGACCTGCGGGTCAGCAGCCGAGTACCTTAGCCACTAGACCACCGCGGCGGGGCTCCGACACCAGAGCTGCCAGCAATGGCCTCACTATAGCTGCACATATTAAAACCGAATTGCGACTGCTCCGACCAGGAGGCATGCTTTTATAAATGAGGTGACATTTAAAAAGAAAGCACGCGAGAATTTTCAATTCGCATTCTAGAAAAAAGGGGCAGGTTCTTTTAGCGGCTTTTACCGCCACAGCAATTACAAACGCGGATGTGGCGGTTGAAAGAAATGCAAAACAGTTCTTCTGATCGATATGTGAGGTTTAGCGTCCCAAAACCACTACATGATTATGGGAGACACCGTAGTGGAGGGCTCCGGAAATTTCGACCACCTGGGGTTCTTTACCATGCACCCAAATCTGAGCACACGGGCCTACAACATTTCCGAGTACCTTAGCCACTAGAACAATGCAGCGGGGTTTCTGTATGATTCTCTACTAGTAAAGTATGTTAGAGGAAAAGTGTCAACGCGTTCCCACTATTTACATGTTCTTTCCCGCATGCAAAGCACGGAAAATCAGATCGCGATGTCCAGACATAGACGTGACAAACATTCTAGCGGCAGGCGCGCAGTTATCAGTGAAAATTGTTTATATTACATGCTGCGCATCTCTTCAAACAAACTATCAGCAGCGTTCCTGGAACAGACAATGTCCGCCGGTGAATCGCCGCCCCAGTTTCATGCTACCTATTGGACTAGATGTCTACGGACCCCTGCGGAAAACGCGTTTTGCCGTTAAGCGGACATGCACAGCAGAGTTGCATCGGCACCAAACATACCGTATAAACGCGTGTAAGGGCCGCACCCGTGTACGGGCCGCACCCCGTTTTTATGACGCACATATTCGAAAAAAAAAAAAATCGCGTAAGGGCCGCACCCACATTTTCATTAACACACGTATTCAAAATGCGCGCGTGCATGCGAGCTTTTGAACGTCGTCAATAGATGGCGCGAAAAACGCAACCATCATCATCACTATCAAAGTTTACAGCGGTTTACAGGTGCGTCACTAGTATATTTTGTTTAACTTTCTTCGTGCTAAGGTGTTCATAAAGTTTGCTAAATATTTCAACTATTTGATTAGTGTTCATACGCTCGTTACCTAAAGGTTAAACCGGGATTTTATCCTTCGTGCCTCGCACCACTATACAAACGCGCTCTCGATATCGGCATCAGCATCACCAACTTGTGCAGTTCAGCCGGCCATTTGTAGGAGTTGTGCACGCCGTATTGTCTCTCGTGCTTGTCTTCTGCCGAGCGTTCACGTTGTAGCACGATGGGCAAGCACCTGAATAACTACACGGCTGGCTACAAGTTAAAGGTGGTCGAGTTTGCGCTCGAGCACGGGAAACGTGCCGCCGGCAGAAAATTCGACGTCGACGAAAAGTGTGTTCGAAGATGGTGCGCACAAAAGGAAGCTCTGGAAAACCTGAACAGCAAAAAGCGCGCTTTCCGAGGAAAGCCATGCAAGTTTCCGGAACTAGAAGAAGAGTTGTTCCGATATGTGACAGAAGTGCGAAACGATGGATATGCACTAACTACAGACATGCTGCGCGTGAAGGCACTAGCCTTGGCACGTGCGAAGAATATACCAGCCGGGACTTTCAAGGCTAGCGCTGGCTGGGTGCGACGATTCCTGAAAAGGAAGGATCTCTCCTTTCGGCGAAGGACCACGTTGTGCCAGCGGCTGCCAGAAGACTACACCGATAAGGTGCTTAGTTTTTACAAATATGTCATCGGCCTTCGCCATCAACATAATTATCTACTGTCGCAAATAGGGAACGCAGATCAAACTCCTGTGTGGTTTGACTGCCCGGAAAACTACACAGTCGAACTGAAAGGCAAAAAGAGCGTCGCCGTGCGGACCACCGGTGCTGAGCGCCAACGCTGCACAGTGATGCTTTGTGTGACCGCGGACGGGCGGAAGCTACCCCCGTACGTCGTATTGAAAAGAAAAAGAATTCCGAACGAAGTGTTCCCCAAGGGAGTCATAGTTTGAGCCCAAGAAAAGGGGTGGATGAACGATGACTTGGTGCTCGACTGGGTGAAGTGTGTTTGGCAAAACCGACCAGGAGCGCTGTTAGCCAAACGGTCACTTTTAGTATTAGACAGTTTCCGCGGTCACCTTACCGATAAGGTGAAGGAACAGCTGCGCCGTGTCGGCACAGACATGGCCGTGATTCCGGGCGGCCTCACTGGAATGCTGCAGCCTTTGGACGTCAGCGTTAATCGACCTTTTAAGGTGGAATTCAGAAGGCTCTACACGGAATGGATGGCAAGCGGCAGCCACGAGCAGACGCCGACCGGACGGCTGAAGAGGGAACCGCTTGCGGCTGTTCTCGGTTGGGTACTGTCGGCGTGGAACTCAGTCTCGACGGACGTTGTGACCCGAAGCTTTAAAGTCACCGGTATATCCAACAGCTTGGATGGCGCGGAAGATGACTGCTTGTGGGAGGACGGTGCTCCGCAACACACCATCTCGGACACCGAGTCTGAGGACTCGTTGAGCGACGACGATTAAGCACATATGCTGTATGCTGCAATAAACGTTCTTCGTTCGCTAGCTGGTACGTTTTTTTCTTTTGCTTAAAAAAAAAAATTGCACGTTGCGTGTATGGGCCGCACCCTGAAAATTGGCCCTCATTTCTTGAAAAAAAAGTGCGGCCCTTACACGCGTTTATAGCATCGTGAATTTCAGGACACAGGTGCAACCGCTGTTTATTCAGCGAAAAAAAAAAAAATAGGTACACGACTGTGACTGATGGCCCGTCATTGATATGTGGTTGTGACTACGTGATTGTGATTTTAATGGCCCCACTGCTGCGCAGTTGGCGCAGGAGGGGGGGATCACTAAATTTGGAGAAATTTTTAGAGCAGTTCCGTTGTCCCATTGATTGGTATCTGCTGCGGTCAACGGACCAATGGGCGCTCAGCATTGTTACTTTATCTTGTCATATTTCAAGTACATTCTAGGCACCGTGGTCGATGTCTGCATGCTTTGATGGATGGTGCAAATTGCAGGTGGCTGACGTGGCCTGCATTTCTTGCAGAAATTAGCGCACATAAAAAAATTTTGAGGCTGGCTAGGCATTTTGGCGCAGTGTGGTGCAATTTCAACAAATTTCATGGTTTTGGTGCAGTTCAGTGCAACAATGAGAAATTACGTTAAATTGGTGCAATTGGAGTGGCTTTTGCATACCTGTACTAGCTAATTTTATACCCATAGCAATATACAGCCACATTAAATCCCATTGTATCGCTTCCATCATGTTCACAATACACACAACACAGCTCTTGTGATCATCACCAGTTTGAAAGAAAAATGCATTTCAGAACTTACCAGAGTTTTCATAAGTGCTGAGAGTTCTTTTGTCACCACTGAAAATTTGAGGAACGCAGCACCTAAGAAGAAGAGGCAAGTCAGTGTCTAAAAGAATAGCTAAGGAATGCAACTTTGACTTGATTACAGGAGTGGCTCTTTTTATTTATGCTTTCCTGTTAATGATTGGCATTTTGTGTGCCAAAATGATTATGAAGCTCGATATAGTGGAGGAATATTATGACCACCAACATGCACTGACATCCCACAGTACACGGGGCATCTGTAGCTATGACTACAAATAAAGATTGTGCAAACACTGTGGCAATAAAGCAATGCTCATTCATTCAGTGCTGGAATGGCTGACCACTTGTGACGTTCATGATCAACAACGAAAGGAAGCGATGACAGAGTGCTCTGCATGTAGTCTTGTTTGTGCAATTCATTCTGCAGTTAAATAAAAAGGCAAGAACTACAACAGCAACAGGCACCCAGAACGTCATTATATCTTTTATTCTGCTGCGGTCAGCGTTCTTGCCTTTTTATTCAACGATTCCTCTCGACCAGAAGTGCGTCCGTTGAAGCTTTGATTTTATCATTCCGCAGTCATTCAACTTAGTGCCGAGTCATACACTCAAATGTTAAAAATGGAGCCAACTACAACAAGCAGTACAAGTATGGCAAATGACAGTCACTGGTCGCTTATTAGGAATGTCACAGTTCATGAACTACAAAAATCAAGTTATAAAATTAACAATTATTAAGTAGGTTGCTTGAAATGATACCAGTAAAAAATATTTTTTGGGAGGGAATTTCACGCATGTGGCTGTGTGGTAGTATAGTCGCCTGCCCCACAGATAGCCCGGGTTCAAATCTTGCTTGACCGTGAACATTTTTTCTAATTTCCCATTATAACAGTTACAGACACCAGCCGTGGCTGCAGCGGACATCTACGACTCCAAAATGAGCTGTTATTGTCATACTGTGGAACCATAACAGCTTTCGCTTTAAAAGTCTTCCAGAAGTATCACCAACAAGTGTGAACTCCACTAATGTCGTCGTGTTTTAAGTTGTGGGAGCCCGACGCTAACTGCAGCAACAAGTTTAAAACGATTCCACTTGCCAGTTGCCTTACAAGTATTACAAAATATCGCAGCTTTAAATGTCACCAATCAATAAATTCAGAGCACACGATGCAGGTAGGGCAATTCCGAGAAAAGAAACCCCGAGACAACATGCCACATCAATGGGCAGCAAAAGTATTGCTACTAGCGGCGCTACTAGCTAGAATGCATGTATGTACCCCATAAAGTGGATGGCCACGGCCATAGCTCCTTTGGTAGAGCAAGGATCACAAGTTCAGTCTCTGTCAATGGCAAGTCATCTTGTCTTCCACATTTACTACTAATAACATCCCCTATACTTTCATTGGCATCTGTTTGTTCTCATTAATATTGTGTGCAATAAATCTAAAACATAAATTGCCAATTCACTCTCATGCCGTTCACTTTTCTTAAGGTTTTTGATGTATTTTCACTACCTGTGGTGCAGTGCAGCTCATTGTTTTTCTATGCATTTATGTTCCCAAACAGATGCCTAAGGTCTCATCAAAGAATGAAAGCAAAAGGTTTTTGTAAGAAGTCTCAATACTGAAATAAAACGAGTTGAACGCTAGTCCTAACTCCTCGCTTTTGTGACGGTACCAACTCCTCAGTCCAGAGGAGTATTTCACCTGTTGGCTGCGTAAGAACTAACAGCACTTTGATGATAAACTTTCACTTTTTAATGGCTTTCGCTGCGCAGTGATTGAGGCGAGAAAGCTGACCTATATGCACAGCTTTTTTTACAATTCAATATCTGAAAGGATGAGGAAAGAACATACCAATGTCATGCTCTTGGTCCTTTGTGACTGCATTGGCACCCAGCCTTTCAAGAGCCTTGGAAAGGTGGACTTCATTGTCAACATGAGCTGTTTAATAGTAAATAAGAAGTAGTAATATTTAGTGAGACATAACAACCAGCAATGTTCTTACAGGTAATGAAGTTCGAAATCGCAGAGCAGAGTGTAAAGTGTTTTTGCTATATAAATGTTCAAAACACTGTTTTAATTCATGAAAAATTTCAAAAAATTTCCTTGCAAATAATATCCAGCTCTAGACGTGCCCAAAACTTAACAACATTAATGGAGCTACTGGTAATTTTCAAAGTTACTATCATTAAACCATTTGGTTTTACTACGAAGGTGACGTCTTATAATCTTCCACTTCTTCAAAGTAGCAATCTGCAGACACAAACTACTTCAAGGTGATTTTTTTTTCTTTCCTCCAGATGCTGACAGTTAGATCCTTAAACACTTGTTCATGCTGCGTGAAGTCAACAAACCAATCCTATTTTAAAGCTCTGACAGAAATTTGATTGTATATAAATTGGACTACTGCAGCACAGCCAGCCACTCACTGCACAAAAAGAGCAACAAGAACACCGAGTGGGAGCCAATAGCTAAGCGTCAGCAGCTTTAAGAGATGCAAATCGAGAAACGCAACCTTTTCCAAGATTACATATTTTTTGTTTTTATTTGCTTTCACAGGTTTATTTTCTCTGCTTTCATAACAAACAAAAAAAAAACAGATGCCTGTAATTAAACTCGAAATAGGGTAAAATCACTTTTAAAGAGCACAAGGTGGCTACTGAAAACTAAAAAGAGCTCTTTGTCTGGAGTGCCCTGGAAATTGTAACCTGGATACTAGATATGCATATTACACGAGGAGTTCTCTAAAGCCACATGCTCAAAATAATGATGATTGCCAAGCTCTTATGATGGAAGAAGATCTTTTAATATTTGCCGCATACATGAGCTTTCACTTTTACCTCTTAAATGCATTTTTCTCAAGATCCATTTTTGGGAACTTCTCGAGTTTATATAGATCGGTACATCTGATAGCCACATCATGATTAAATGTTGACCACACATTTTTATTATGTGAAGGGTGCAAATAGCTTCTTTCAAACTTATTATCGCCTGTACAATTATTGCAAACCCAAAGCAAGCAATCAGTATGGGTTGAGGATTCTAAATATTCTCACATTACAATTTTTCTTACTTTCTTGATGCACTCAAACCTCAATATAATGAAACCAAATATAATGAAATAATCGTTATAACAAAGTAAATGAAAAAATAGTCTTGCAATAGATAGAGTTTTAGGAGTAAACCTTTATAATGAATTTTCGGATGTAATGAACTCAGTTTTGTGTAAAATGAAACTTTGTTATAATGAGGTTTGAGTTAGTTATTTACATTCTACAATTAATGTAGAACAATATGAGCCATTAATGGCTTAGAAATATAAAAGCTTAGTGGCATAAAAACCTTGTCTGAAATGAACTACACCTTACAAATGGTCATGACACAAAATGAAAACTGTGATACTTGCTATAAAACTAGTCAGATATTTGAAATCAGCATAAATGCCTATTTATACAGCAGAATATTTCATTGTCTAAAGGTACAGGATAATTTTTTTTTTTTTCAAATTGCACCTCTCCTTAATGAGAACTTCTTAGTTTTAGCATCCAGCTTTCACAGAGCATTTCTTTTTATTGCATGAGGACAATAGATATGCACTGAGCTGTTGATTACATTCATACATAAAACTGAGCATCAGCATGCGCCACAAAAAGACAGAGAAAACCAAGCGCTGGAGGCGATATCTTGTTGAGAGAACAAATATGGCAGAAAGCTGATGAAACGAAACAAATGAAGGCAGTGCAAACAACGCCATCAAAAAGTTCTGATAGAGCACGACACTTCAACTTCCATGCAGGACGTGTGCACTCCTGCTGGTGCACTGCTTCTAAAATGAAGAGTTTACAAAGTGAGTGATTACATCTAACATAGAAAGCACCATATATACAGAAGAAGGATCTGGTAGTGATTATTAGATTGCATATATCAAGGCACTCAAGGGTGTTGAAGAAAAGAAAGGTCCTTAAGTTGTAAAGGCCCCGTACATATATATTATTTCAATTTTAAGGGCTTTCAAGGCACACCCGAACTTAGCCAATAAAAAACTCCCCCCCCCCCCTCCAAATGTACTCCTTCAACACACTGTAAGGAACAGAACTTTTGTAAGCGCTGGATAGCTTTGAGCAGGCCTAGTTATGAGGTCTAGAATTGCAAAACCTTTCTGTATGTCACATGCATTGCAAGAAACGGAACAGTGACCAAGTAAAGGATTATTACACATGCCAGAATGGGTCTGCTTCTGCATTCACGCCGGAGTGCACATCCCTGTTATATGTTCATGCCAAGCTTTTCAACATACTTGTGCAGAGACTGAAGGAAAGAAATGTAAGTTTAAGGGCTCATTGGTGAGACACAATGAAGAACGTAGCATGTGAATTGTGAACAAGTGATGTGTAATGTGAAGAATTGCCAAAAATCACATAAACGATGAGAAATGCGCACTTACCATTTCCACTGTTGTAGACTGCTTTCACAGCTTTTTTCATTTTCGTCAGCCCGTCTCGATCAAAATCCAGCGTCTGCACAATGCATTAATACTATTGTTTCTGCTTTCTCTGAAAACAGTATTATCAACAAATTTCCAACATCCAAGTGAAGCATGTGATTAACGTAATTTACTACGTTCCAAGTGCTCTTGGATACCCCCTTCAAGCGCAAATTATTATGCACTGTCAACAAATGTGTCATACTTAGCATAATTTCAGGGCACTCAATATTGCCTTCCTCGAAAGAAAATTAGGCAATGTGTAGTCTTTGAATGTGGTTAATATGTAACTAAATATTCAATTTTTCTGCAGTCAGTCGTGTTCCATTTGAACATGAAAATAATCAAATCATAGTAGCCAAAAGTGTGCGCAAGTAGGTTTTGATTGCACTGATTTCGGGAAAAGAACTCTTGCCTTTGGTCCTGAAGGAAGGCACGTCAAACAACCCGTCGAATCTTTAAAGTGACCTATTATTTCACCCTGAAGTCAATTCAGAACTACGTAGAATGTTCAGTTTTGCCAAGGAGCAATTTATCTGGCTCTTGTCACCACAAGTTGCGTTCACACCACCGCCTCTGAACTGACGCACGGAAAATGCGCTGTAGAGAGTGATTGGCAAGATATGACAATAATTTTTGCCACTTTAAAGTATTAGGTGTCGGTACAGACTACAAATCTCTGGGCATAACAATGAGGAAATACGAGTCGCTAAATCAGCGAGATCACGAACATCAAAAGTGGAGAAAGGTCGCGAAATGTGCGCCGTGACGACAGGATTGCTCACCTCTTCGAGTAGATTAACACTCTGGCGGCAGTGGTTCATTTTGCCGACGAAAGTGGACGTGGTGGGCGAGTTGTAGTCCTCCAGTGTTTCGGAGACGAACTCGTCCACGCTCATCATTATGCCGGGCATCGTGCCCCGGGTGCTTCTCAGGAACGATTGGCCAGACACGACAGCCGCGGCTCCAACATTTCACACATCGGCGGGATGACGCTCATCGAGTCGAAACAAAAACGTCGCTTGACATCTCAAGTGTGGCGCACACACGCCCAACCACCCCCAACCACGACCACTTCGGCCACTAAGCCGTCCCGTTCGGTCGCCTCTGCGTAGCCTTTGCGCTGAATAATAAAGAAACACACAAATTCTTGTTTTCGTATATATGACTATTAAAATTCTACGCAACCGTACAATGTTTTGTAGGTGTTTTACGTAAGGGGATACGAAACTGTGCCGTTTGTGGCATTGTGTTTTGGTTTCAATTCGGGCAAAGCCCCTAGCACAACCTACTTGTACTCTTGACCTGACCAGAGAGCAGGGTTCCTATGAAAGCGCGTGTCCCCGCTCTCGTTCAACCGCTCACCATTACTGGCGCTACCTACAACCTGTTCGTTTGCTATTTTACGGTTGTTTTGACAGTGCTGTAACAAGGATGCCTGCATTCTGTGGTGAACTGACGGCACATGTGTGAGTATTTCTTCGCTCGGATCGCTGGTCAAGTCAGCTGTTCAGTGTGCTTAAGTATTTATAGCACACTAGTTGAAAAACGTGGAAACCCGTAGTACAGTGTACTAGAAGGGGGCAGTAGAGTGAACGAGGCGGTCGCACTGCATCTCGGCTGACTATCCGGTGGGTGACAGTAACGGCGGCGCAGTAGTCCCATGGTACTGAAGATCTCAAAAGCGTCTGCATTGGCAGCGCGCGCGCCCGAGCCTGCGAAAACGTGTAATTGCTCGTTTTTAGCGCGTTTAATGCGTTTCTGAGCCTTTATCAGAGGACGCACCTGCTACGCGCCATGATGCATGAATGAATATACAGGCACGCCGAAACTGCGTCGATACATTCACTATTTCAAGGGCCTGCCGACCCAGAAAAAAAAAAAAAAGAGCGTCAATCGGAATTTGCACGGATCCGCCTAGCTTCTTACTCAATCATCGCTACGTTACATCATAAGTGGCTACTGGCAAACTGCAAAGAGAGAAGAAGTATCAAAACCATAATTGAATGATACGCTTGTTTTGTCGGCAGTCTGTATGCGCTATCCAGAGCACAGAGTTCCTCAAGTGAGCCTACATGCGCTCGATCGTTTCAAGAGAAACCCGAATATAAGTAACGTTGTCACAACATTAATCAGTGACGACTCTGTTTTATCATGCCAGTTTTGTCGAAGATAATAATTATTGCCTTCCAAAAGACTTATTACAAATTAAACTTATTAACACCAACACACAAATACATTAAAAAGGACCAATTGTATATATAGCCCGTCTGTTAATCTGCGTAAATTCATTGTAACCTGTTCTCATTTTGTATCGACAGCTCAAGTTGTGCTGCTTTCTAAATATTCTATTGGCGTAACGCCTTTGCAAGCGAGCAAATTTATGACGATGTTTTGTCATATGACGATGTTTTGTCATTATAAGCGTAGCTCTATTATTAAGTGTCAAAAGTGTAGTGTATATAGTGTGTGTGTGTGTGTGTGTGTGTGTGTGTGTGTGTGTGTGTGTGTGTGTGTGTGTGTGTTCAATGCCCCTTAGCACAGCTACTATTTTTAGGTGGTGCATTTCTCGTCCGACTACGTTAGACACTATACCCAGAAACGACGAGAACACACATCGGTAATTTTAAAGTGCGAGCGTTGAGAAATACCTGACTTCGGTAGCGTCAACCCGACGATTGAAAAGAATAAATGCCAGGGTCTCAGCTGGAATCGAACCCAGACATTCCGAAAGGCAATGAAGCGTTCTACCACAGAGTTACGCCAGGTCTCGGAACTATTTTCAAATAGACGCTAATCTTCGCGAAACGTCAACAGCGTTTGCAGTGCTGCCTAACCAATTTTTTAAACATTATATATGTCCGTCACGTCAGGTTAACGTTAATTGTGGTTAGTTGCCATGCGCTGCATAAAGTTGATTCATGTAGCAGTGTCCAGGACCAGCATCCTCGCGAGCATTAGCGCTAATTTATATCAGCTTTTGGCATTGCTAATATGCATGTTCCAGTTCGCATCGTTGCGCAAGTGCAAACAACTGGTTATATAAACATCTGCAAATCTTCAACATATGCCTGTGCGTGCAACATTTGTACATACATTTAGCGTAATTTCATGACGATTCGCTCAATAAAAAATTTGCGACCCGATCACCTCCGAACGCTTCGCATAACGACGATTGCTATAGGTACATGGGATCTGCCGAATTTTTTTATGGCTTCCTGGTTCTGCATCCGTGTGACAATATTTGTTCTTTAATCTCACAGCTTTCTGAGCACAGCTAGCTTCCAATAAATCGGCTCAGTTATTCTGATTATTGTAGACGCTCAACCAACGAAGAAAGAGCCAAGAGAGAAGAAATCAGTATAAGACACACCCTTTCTGAATTATTTTCGATCTTTCACAAGAATTTTTATGGAGCTCAAATTCAGTAGATTGGCGTGTCATACAGTACTTCAAGGGCTATGAAATTATGTGCTAGACACGAATGATGAGAAGGTACGAAGAAATCTGCATCTGTGTAGGACAGTCTGTGTGTTGTCGCATCCATTTGAATCCAAAAAAAAAGTTTTGAATGACTTCTAGTATTATAATACTAAATAATTTTAAATTGTGCATAATAAATACGCACTGTGAGCGCTTTGTTGGTCGAAATTTGACCACAAACAATAAAGGTGACGTCAACAAACAAGTGTTGACTAGTGCCATGCCGCTCGTATGTCACAGCCCTAGCGGCAAAGTGTACGAACTAGAACGGGGGCGCTTGAGGGGGGTTCTCTGGGCAGGCTAGGAGTAGAGTAGGTCGTGGTCCCTAGTTTCAAGATACAACTGGGAACTTTATTGGAGGCTGTTGGATGCTTACAATGCCTACTCGTCATCCTCGTTGGACTGGCGTAAGCGTTCGCCGTTTCGATGGTCGCGCAAAGGCTCCGTAGATCGAAATTTCATTTGTAGAGCCTTTACAGTTTTTGCGTAAAGCCGCTAGCTCCGCAGAAGTGAGCTGCTGCGTCATGGCAGCGAGTGATGACGCTTTTGACCAGGTAAAAGACCATCTTACATGGTGCTTCTGTACTAATACTCGTATAATCGTGGTTTTAGTTTGACGATGACCTCACGGAAGGAGCTGAAGTGCAAGTTGGGGACCGACGCAAAAGACTGTTTTCGAAAGAACGTGAGTATTATAGCTATAGGACAAAGCATGGTCGATGATTTTCATTTTTTCTTCTTCTCGCGATTGCAGTGCGGTGCATGATGTATGGCTTTGGAGATGACCAGAATCCGTACACAGAGTCTGTGGACCTCTTGGAAGACCTCGTCATCGAGTTCATTATTGAAATGGTAGGCTCGTCAATTGCGTTGTTTACGCCGCCGGGAACTTGGTGAACCTTAATGAAGCGCGCACTGGCTTGTAAGTGCAATGTCTTATAATTCCTAGGATGTACTAAATTCAAGTTTTTAACTTGGAAGCGAATAGCAATACTGAAAATTAAGTGCGCATTGAGTCAAATACTGATCGAATATCCTTGAATAATAGCACTACTGCTAGCTACTTGCTAAAACATTATTTCACCAACAAGATATGGAAAATGAAGCTTGTTGTGCAAAAAATAACGTTCAGAAAAATTATGCATCTGCAGTTGTCACAGAGAAGGGATAGCTGCTTCGTGCATGAGTTGTGCATCGAGACCGTTTTTGACGTCACAATTACACCAGACAATGACAGCAGCTGGATCTACTTTATGTTTGTAAACACGGTAGGCGCCGAGTGACATGACAGTGCGTTGGCTCCCCCTAGTGTGGATGGATTGATATGGCTGTACCCTTAAGATCGGGCGGTGTAATACTTAGTGAACCAGCAACTAGATTTAGGTTTTTTTTTCTCTCTCTTTATATAGTGAAGTTGAGGGCTGATACTTTGTAGTGAAGGATTTAATTTTCACTCGTGCTTTGATTGTAGCCACCAATCAGATAATCTCCTCCTAGTTATTTCTACCCGCTTAAAGTCTATTTCGCCCTCCCTGTCCCTAAACCCCATTGCTTTGAAAAACTCTGTACCATCATCCTGAACGCTAGGTGAAGCCCTTTACAGAACATTATCAAGTGTTTGGCAGCTTCCTCCTCATCTCCGCACGCGCTGCATACCGTGTCTACCCCTTCGTATTTGGTCCGATGTGTCTTGGTTCGCAGTACTCCCGTGCTGGCCTCAAACAGTAGACAACTACCACGAGTATTATCATAGATTCTTTCCTTGGAAATGTCCTACTTAAAAGTTCGATAGATCTCTAGTGCGGACTTCTTAATCATGCCAATTCTCCATATGTCAGTCTCTTTCCTCCACTTTCTTTTTAACTGATGGTTCTTTTTGGTTTGGCCACCTGCTGTTTTCTATTTACCAGTCAATTTCCTGGTTCGCTTCCTCCATTTTGTATCGACATTCTTCATGTACAAGTAGCTGAAAACCTTCCTAGCCCAACGCTCCTCCTTCATTTCTCTCAATCGCTTCTCAAATTTTATCTTGCTGCTAGCTTCCCTGCCCTCTAATGATGACCATTCCATATCGCTTTGTACTCCCTGATTTGGTGTATTCCCGTGAACTCCTAAAGCAAGCCTACGTATTCCACGTTGCTTAATTTCTAATCTTGCTTGAACCTCCGATCTCATACACAAGACCGCATTGCCGAACGTCAGACCAGGAACCATGACCCCTTTCCATATTCCTCTCACATCATACTTATTGTAATTCCACAGTGCCCTATTTTTTATCACCGCTGCATTTTTGTTACCTTTCGTCTTTACGTATATTTCGTGTTCCCTTAGGAACTCGGTCCCATTGCTTATCCATACACCCAGATATTTGTATTTATCCACTCTCTATAGCGTGACCTCCTGTATCCTAAGCTCACTCCCTTCATTATCATTAAAAATCATGACTGCTGATTTTTGCCTACTGAATCTCAAATCTAACCTAAGCAGCTGCGATGTCCTACGCATGGGGGGTCCTTGCAGGAGAGTGTCAGCATATGAAACTGTCTGCGATAACGATGGTGACACTTCTGGCTGGGCATACTGCTGACGTTCCCGAATGGGCTGGAGATCCCGAACCGCTTGTCTGACTTCCTCACGCATGACGGCTAGTGACGACACAGCTGGAACGCTATGGTCGAGCTCCTCTCGCACCACAGACCTCACGAGGTCACGTAAAGTTTATGCTATTTCCCAAGGCAGTGGGTGCTGCGTAAACAGAAGCAATGCCCAGATCCCGGTTGTACATCCTCGCTCGTTGCTGAAGCGTTCTTTTCATTGTGGCCGCCTCAAAACAAAACTCCACGACAGTGGATGGCATATTTCTAACCTAACTGGCAAAAAGTTTCTCTCTTACACCTCGCATTAGATGGCGAAGTTTTTGTCTCCGCTCATGTAAGGATCTGCTTGGCGGAAGAGACGGGTCATGGCCTCTACACACATAGCCACGCTTTCATTGTTCCACTGGTTCCGAGCTTGGAGAGCGTTCTCAGCTCTCTCCTTGCAGTCGGTACTGGGGTAGGTGCCAAGTAGCTTCCGTGAAAAGCCATCCCAAATTGAGATGGCAGCCTCATGGTTTTCGAACCACATTGGTGTGGAATTCTCTAATACGTCGTAGCTTCCAAGTAGCATCCCAGCCATTGACCCTCGCGACGCGCTCAAATTGCTCAAGCCAATCCTCTGTGTCTTCGTGCGCGTCACCATGGAAAGGTTCGGGTGTCATCGGCGGGTCTATTACAATTTGTGTTGGTGCGACCTCTGAAGTCATCTCGGTAGCGTCTTCGCTGGGAACTGCGACTGTTCTTGTACAATCCTAAGGGGGAGAACTCAAGGTCTTCGCCACATAGGCGATGGCTTCTGCGTTGGTAAACAGGGGTCAGCTGTGTGGGTGAGAGTCTCCTTTGCTCCAAATAGGTGACCCAGTTCGAGAAGAGTAGACGACGGCGAACCGCTCCACCGCAAGCCTCAGATTATTTGGGATTCGCGCGCTCAGTCACCCGTTTATCTTCGTCCTGATAAACCATGGTCGGTTGTTCAGCCGTTGGCTGCTCCAACTCGAGCATGAAAGGCAAACACAAGTATTGATTTCCATGGAATGAAGAAAAAGAAAATGAGGTGGACTGCAGCTGTGATAAGAGCCATAGCGGCAGGTAGCCTTTGGGTACCAAACGTTGAAGCCAGAGTGTGCGAAGACCATTTTATCGGAGGTACGTGTGTATTCCGCACTAATGAAAAAGCTTATGCATTAATTTGCTGCAAATGTTATATTGAGAAATGAATCGTCGTGCAGACGCCCCTAGCAAAGACATTATGGGAATGGGCGGGCAAAATATACCTGCCATACGATATGAGCGCCGGCCATTCCACCTATATATGTAAAAAAATGCGACAGCTTTACTCAAGAGTAAGTTTACACGAAGCGCTGGACGAGTCCGTTTGCATTTATCTTGGTCAAACTGTGCATCAGGACGGCACACAAAAGAAGAAGTGCGTTAAACAAGCGCCGCATTTCGATTATTCGGCGCCGTCTATGTCGGACTGTATTGTTTATGTGCCGCCGTGCCGCGCAGCTTGACCAAGATCAGCATTCAAATAAGCATCTGGCTTCGACTAAGAAATGCATATTATAGTGCGCTGAAGGCTAGAAAAAGATATATTAATGCGTTCAATAAGTGCTGCGCTTCATGCCGATCAACTGACGATGTCGGCCAAAGCAGCGTCCCCGAAATGAACTCTTAGTACACTGCTATACAGTCATCCCCATCCCCTGAGATCTTTAAGATGGTGATTTTTTATCTGCAGTAACCTATCATACAATGAAAACTTCTTCATAAGATGGTGATTTTTTATCTGCAGTAACCTATTATACAATGAAAACTGTCTTCTGTATCCACTGATCTGCTAGCCAAACTGGCAGTACCCCCGAGCAGCATAAAAGCATTACAGATAATTTTAGTGGGATAAAAAAAAGCTTCCTTACAGTTCATGCCTTTCGTAGCTTGTCACTGTCGCAGTCACGGTTAGCAAAAACGAAAAAAAAAAAAACCCTTCTACTAGAGCACTGACATTGCACGGCGCTAGAGGTGCTTTTTCAATGGAGCAGTACAAAAATGTGCGCGTGCCACTGCGAACTGGCGTGGTGCGTCGAACTCGAAGCCGTCGTATCCCACAGTTCCCTGCAATTGCCCAAATTACCGGTCACCTACTGCCTTCTCCACCTTCAGAAGAGCTTGGGTTCATGCCCCGCACCTCCACCAGATTTTTCACGCACAGTTGAAAAAGTAGGCTTTAATAGAATAGCTAAAGTGGGCGAACTTGTGCCCTACAAACAAACAAGTTAAGAGAAAAATGTTTATGTCCAGAATACCTTGGCTTCTTCCAAGTTTAATGCCTCATTTTCTTCTACTATCCCGCGAAGCTCGCACGTGCCTGAGTTGTTAGCATCGATCCTGGCACTCCCCACTGGCGTTTCGCTTGCTCTGTTACGCACGCACACCACAAGCAACATTGAGGGCGTAGCAAACGACTGGCGCCCGAACTTCGAATGTATCTTGCGTCAATATAGAAATGGATGACAACTGTCAAGAAAACATTCTAGCATGCGTAAAAAAATGGTTAACGCACAGGAAGCGCGAGATTGACGGAGAATGCAACTGCTAAGACGAAAATCGCCAAGGCTAATTGTGCCAGATAAAGCGAGCTTCGTACCAGATCGTTTGATAGATTGTTCATGTATGTGCTTCATCATTTTGACATCATATATAGGCCGAAGTTTGACGCACTTAGGAGTGCTTGCCTCGGACTCGATGTCATGCGATGCTCGCTTGCTCTTAAATTGCCAGTTGCAGTATGCCAAAATAACTGAAACATCTTTCGCATTGTACCTGCAGTTCGTTTTGATGAGCTTTCTACATTTCTGAAGCGAGGTTGAACTGAAGGAAGGAGCATGCCAGGTCCTTGATATTCAGGAAAGCGCACCTCAAGAGCAGTGAAAGAGGAGGGCCTATGGTTCGTAGATAGTGCCGTACTCTCATTAGGAATTTTTATTACCAGGCAAGGCACATATATGTAGAGTGGTGACATTTTTGGCGATATTTGAAGGAAAATGGCGACTTTTTGCGACATTTTGCTCCTCGTTTGGCGAATTTTTCTCGAAAAGTCAGTGGCGACCCTGGGCAGGGGTGATATATTATCCAGTGCGACTTTCTACAGTTACGGCTACGTCAATGGCAACCCTGAGTTGATAGCTTCCATATAATTGCTATTGCAATTAGAGGTCAAATAATATGCCCCAGCTTGCAAATCTTCCCAGCTGATTTCCTTCCAGGCCACAGCTTGTTCGTAAATTACAGCAGCGTTGAGTGGCACTGCCATGGGGATTTTTTGCTGCTGACGGACCACCTGAAGACCGTGCAGTGTAGTTAAGCATGACTCTAAAGCGAAACTGTAAATTTCGTGTAGCCGCATTGGTCCTCGGCACTTTCCTACAACGTCCTTCCCAGACCCAGTCTTAGAACCCTTATAAATGGGGGAACCACAAGGTGATAATTCTGTGGGAGAAAAACCATGTTTAGCCACTCCTCACATGTAATCAGTCGGCGGTCCTCTGGCCTGTTAGCAAGCCGCCAGAGTTATTCCCCAACCATATGATTAGTAGAGAGACTCACCTTGGCAGCATATTATAGAGTATGCACACTAATAAGAATATTCACCGAAAATGTAGACATGTTTTGCTCTAAGTGATCCTAAATCCAGTTTTTTTCTGCTCCAAAACAGGCTTTTTTCTGTCCCGAAAATTGCTCCAAATTTTAAACAGGTTGGACCACCACTAGTAAGGCGAAGCAACGGATAACGATAACGGATTTCAGATTCGGTTTCATGTAACTGCCACTACAGGTTGAACAGCACTTTTCGCACAGTCTCGTCCTGATGAGAGCGCAGCATGTAGAAGTGTATGTGTGCCGACCGCTCATGGCTGCCGAGCCAGAGATTGCGCCAATGCGAAGTTCACACCTTCCTCCCTCATATCTTTTCATGCTCGTTCAACTGAGTGGTGTGTTTCCTCTCTGGTTCAACGACAAGCCTCCCAAGTGGGGTTATGTTATCGCATATGCCCTCCAGTTCCCAGAAGGGCCAGCTCTGCTTCAGCAGCGCTCGTCGTCCCTGCTCGCGCGCTTTCACCCGCGGGTAGAACATCCTATTTCCGGAGTTATAAATTTAGGCTTAATATGGGACATCACGGCACCGTCGATGACAAAAACAAGTTTAAAGTTATTTTTATCGCAATAAGGCTATTGCAAAACATAGCTTAAGTGTTTGAAAAATGCAGCTATGCACGAATGTTACTGTACAAGTGCTGTGTAACGGGAATACATCTGCTCTGAAAGTTTTGCATAACTGCTCCGATCTTTGTCAAAAAGGCCTTTCTGGCTGCTCCATGCGTGCTCTAAAACGTCTCCTCAGTTGCTCCAAGGCTGCTACAAAAGGCACTTTGCCATGCTCTTATAACTGCTCCTATATAGCTTGTTCCAACCTTGCATTAAGCACTGTCGAAAATTGGGCTTGTTGGTGCATTTTGACGACAGAAAATAGCGCAAAGAAACGGGGACACAAGACGAGGACACATGGCGCCTGTGCTGTGTGTCCTCGTCTTGTGTCCCCGTTTCTTTGCGCTATTTTCTGTCGTCACATTACATTAAGCACTTTCATCAGCTCTGACCTCGTTTAGTTTATTTAGCTTATTTGGCTTTTGAAAATTTCGATGCTGGCTACTTTCGCAAGATATGAAAATAACGCTTACGGTACTTGGTGTTCAAGGGTCATCCATCTGCCTAATTATGTTTTTTTGCAATTTACAGATAATATTATCTGTGCAATATGTTTAATAATAAATATTAATATTTATAAGAGGCTTAAAAGTGCTTTGCAACACTTTTGCTACAACCTTATTTAGCATTGGAACACTTGCGGTAGTAATTGCTGAGGCTAATACAACAAGAATTATGCAAATTGGTGCCTGAAAAGTGAAGTGATGAGTCCTCAAAGTTCAAAACTCGAATAGACGACAACAAGAAATATTCCCTTTCGCATTTCATTCGCCATCAAAGACCGCTTCCAATCAAAGCACGTGTCTCATAAACACCTATCAAAAATGTCACATTATGGTGGCCTTCATGCAATATTTTGCTACAGCTCTTTTTGATGGCCTCGTTAGCACGGTTACAACGAACCTTGTGCATCAGGTAGCAGGCGCTCTCACGGTCACATTGTGCAAAATACATACATACAATTCAGGTGGGGACACTTCTTGGCTTGTATGCAAGACGCGTTCAAGGGCAACACCAGCGCCAACGCCTCATGTTGCATTTTTGCTTTGATAAAAACGTGCCACAAGTTTCCACCTTTAGTGGAAACTTGTGGAAATTGGTGTGCCATAGGCATGTTTGCTGACCAAATATCGCGTTTATTCTGAAAATGAATTGTTCAGAAACAGAAAATATTTCTTTCTGACAAAGTATAAAAAATATTTTTACTGTTTTTAGCATTCACTCGTATGGCCTAGCTATGACCACATGAATATTGCGCGCTACTTGTTGCGTCAAGCCAATCAAAAACGTGTGGCCTTTGTCATCATGTCACACGACATGACATCACTTCCACGCATTACAAAAATAGCCTGTGTGTGTCGCTGCAGTCTGGAATCAAGGTAGTTTGTCCCCTGAATTAATAATATAACAGATTCGATGTTGGTGTTGCTACTTGCACAACAATATTGGCGCATTCCACAGCACCAAAAGAATCGATGAAAAAGACGTGCTCGAATTGTGTTGCAGGGCCCCTTTAAATGATGCATTGAACTCCAGGAGTCGTTTGGAATATTTTGCGATCTGTTCTGAAAACACAAATAGTTGCTCTAGGCTAATATTTTTTGTGCTCCAAAAACAATCAAGGCTGCTCTAAAGTACCATTTTTCCTGCTCCAATATCAAATTGTCGCTTCCATTACTGAAACTAGGCCCTAGTTAAAGGCCTGCTTAGAAAGCTGCTGGTAATGCTAAATCCAGATAATTTGATTTGGATGGCTGTCTTATCACAGTTTTTACAATACTCTTACGTCTAAGTTAGCAATTCAGCCAGCATGCCAAGGATGGGTAGTACACATGGCTCTGTTCGGTTTTTGGAGCCTGAAATCGCTTTGCCGCAGGACTTTTCGCAGTTATGCTTCAATGTCTTATCCATTTCAGGCTAACCAATTTTAATTGGCTCATGAAGTTCACAATGATCCATTTTGTTATTTGAAATAAATCCACAAGTGCATTCGAAGCCGGAAGACTGGGCAAACTTGTGTACTATTCATCGTTTCCGTGGTGGCTGAACGAGCGCAGAGTCCCCTCTAGTTAATTATAGGAAACTATGGCTTTGATAGCGTTATCACCTCTCAGGTTTGCCAAGCACGTGCACTTGAATTGTATTACAATCACTTAATTGTGAGTGCCACTTTGTCTGAAGAGTCACTGCGTCATGTGTACCGGGCGCCGATGAAGCAAAACGATCGTGTGCATGGAAATGCAGCCTTCGAGGCATGTGCACTAGTTAAGTGCGTACTTGCGACATTTTCGAACTGATGCTCTCTCCATTGTTGGCCATCAATCGTTTCTGATATATATTATAGAGGCTGTTGAGGAGATTTTGCATTGCTACACTTATCTGGATATGAATGTGTGACCGTCATTGTTGGAACAGAAGTGTTCTGCTATTAAGCCCAATTCTTGGCATCGAGGAACAAAAAAGGAGCGTCAGGCATGCACACTGTGCCAAGCTGCCCTAATACGGCCCCCATCACGAACAATAAAACACATTTATGTCTATTATACTCCAACAACACATTCTGAATATGTTTTCAATGCTTTGAGTGAAATATTTTGGATAGTAAAATGTTTCTCGAATTTATTGACTGAAGCCATTTGAAATGAACATTCGCACACCCCTATACTCTGTTTCACCACTTTCGTTCAGCACTACCAAAGCTACGGGGTGTAAGAAAGCCACATGTTTGTGCAGCGAAACCTAGTCCCACATACAAGTGCCTTAAAATTGACAGGGTTGGACAGAACTGGCATTTCATTATTGTTTTATGCCACGTCGATACATGATGTCTTCATTTTTCCTCAAATTTATTTCTTACACATTTATTTGTTTGCGTCAGTTACCGCCAATAACTGTGTTTACAAATCAACATGGCAGCTACCATACAGAAGTGACTGCTCGCTTCGATCCAGACTTGCTCTTGCAACACACTCACTGCGCTGACAGCAGTATACAAATGGTGAAATCAGCCATCGATTTGTTTCATTTGACTCTGGGACTAAAGCATGAGGTACGTTTTGTTGATATTAGCGAGATATGCTGCTTGCTTAGCTGCACCTGCTAAGCCTAACGCGCCGAGGCAGTGTTCGGACTGCGTCGTCGGGCCAAGAACACTGTGTCTACAAATATTGGACATGCCTCGCACAGCATTCCTTGCGCCTCAGATCCTTTTTCAGTGGAAGCGAAAAAATGCCAGGCCTGCACGGTAGGTGCAGCACAGTCACAGCAAAAGCTAGAAGAGTGGCCTTTCAGGGCCTTTTCAAAGCACTCATTGGGTAACTACTGCAAGCACACTTGCTTGGTACCCACTAGGACAATAATAATAAACTTTTGGGTTGTAGGCCGGCATTCGCTATGCTATTTTTGTCATTCTTCTGACAAGCGTGGTATCCGCTAAACACTTGTAAGGAATTTTGTGCCAATTGTCCATGTAGTGGATGATGACGATGACGAATTATGTAGTGGGTATGCGCCACAGTTAATAAGGAAACAAGAACAAGCTTTTGTAATGGGTTGCAGCATTGGACAGCCCACTCGTTATGCTAATCGCATTGTGAGACGACTGGTTGTTCTTTTGCTATTTTAAAATAAATGCCTTATAAGTCGTATTAAGACTGCTTTCCCGACGTCAAGCCTGCCTAAGGCAAGTTTGACAACAAGTCACAAGCACTCGTGTAGCTCAGTTGTAGAATACTGAGCTGGCACCCAGCGGACCCTGTTCGAGCCCCACTGTGCCATTGGTGCTCGGTCATGCCTTCCTAAGGCATGGTTTTTTTTTTTTCTAATTTCGGGCAATGTGGTTATGAACACCGGCAGCGGCGGCAGACAACATGCAAGTGCGCGTGACCTCAAAAGTGATCTCATAACAGCTTTCGCTGTAAAAGCGAGAAAACGAGTGTTGCAGTGGGAGACCGAAGGAACGTGTCGACGGAGAAACACACATACAAGAGCCACGAACAGCATCGCAGAGCAACAGCCACCGAGTGAAGTTATTCGCCGGTATGAGCTTCTACCGATCTCCAGCAAAGCAATAAATTCACACTTCTTTAATAAGTTCCCAGTGTAGCTGCTGGTTTAATAGCTTTACTACATTTTTAAGTTAATAAACTAGCCATAACTACAATTCATTGAGCAGATGCTGTGAACACAGTGAGCAGACGATATGGCGCAAATGAATACATGTGGAGGGGCTTAGCACCCTTTTTATTGGCTGAGGAGCCTGTAGCCTCCACAATGCTGAAGGGGACTTCTGAAGCAGGGTATAGCGTATACCTCTATTGTCTCTTCTCATGTATGGATATGCACAGCAATATTATTACCTGCACCGGATAGTGCTGCATTGCAATGCTCCTATTAATTGTTTCTGTTAAGTGAAAAATGCTTTTTCTTGCACTTCTCATTTACATACTCTGAATTTCTCCTTTCAGACACACAAGGCGATGGAGATCGGGCGCACGGGCCGTGTTCAGGTGGAGGATATAGTGTTTTTAGTGCGTAAAGACCCTAGAAAATACGCACGTGTTAAGGATCTTCTCACTATGAATGAAGAACTGAAGAAGGCTAGAAAAGCATTCGACGAAGTGAAGTATGCATCAGTGTAGTCATCGTAGCTTCTAATGTGTGTCTGAAAATGAAATAAACAAACAAAGGTGATGCCTCATCTCTCGTGCACATTGTGAGCTTTACGTGTGAAAAAAAACATGCCAAGCTTGAAAAATCTTTGCCAAGACATTGCAGTTATAGTTTAACATCAATATTACAAAGTCTGTGAAATTAGCATTTCATTATGTTGAAATTGACGATTTTAGCAAGGTACATCCATCAATGAATGGTTGTCTACACAAAAGGGGCGGTAAAAGCTGTCTGAATATCAAGTTGCTGCCCCCCTTTCCAAGAAAAAAAAAAAAACCTAGATAAAGCACGGAAAAATTGTGAATGTGAAAAGCAAGTAGAAGCATTGTGATGCCACAGTCTTCATGGCTGCCAAATGGCATGAGAAAAGGAATGCAGGTCTGATATACTGATGCCGAATCAGCAAGTTTGGGTGCGGTGGGATTGCACAGAGATCGAAAGGAATCTCGAATTCCCTTGTAATAAAGTTTATTTTTCGACTCTGAAATATGCACAGTACTACTCTTCATCGGCTACAGCTGTAGAAGGGTGCCTGCTCTGATTGGTTGAGCCATGTGAAGTGGGAGCACTTCACTGGCAGCAGATGCTTACTCTCCACCAACATGTAATATATCTGCTTGTTCGATGTTCACCAGGCACACTGCAGTCAACTCCATACCATAATTACCAATTGCTTGTTCTGTGTACTTGCTTCCTACTTCAAACCACGACTATAGTGTATTAGGCCAGTACTTTATCATCCACATAGAATTTTTTTTTTTTCTGTTTCACAACTCTGTATAGTACATACTAGTATTTTGTTTGTTTTCTCGCACTGCCTGCTACTCTTCCATCGATACTATAAAATTAGTCTATGTTGTCTACAATGTTATGGCAAATTATAAACCTCAAATCACATTTTTCCCCTCTGAAACTGAAAACATGCCTGTTATTATTTAGTACTGTATATACTTCACCATACTCGGCTACAGCTTTTCTTCACAGAAGCACTGGGGAAGCTACAGAACCAAATCGTATGCCTGATACCGAGCTAAAAAGTAGTACTTAAGTTTACTGATAATTTTCTCATTCGCATTGCTGAAATATATGCTGGTTTGTTTGGTACAGTACTCAATTGCGAGAAGTCATAGGTAAAATACTATTATTTTACACCTTGTGAGAATGCATTCTTTTTCTTTCCATTTCTTAGACAGTACCACCTTTTCACGCAACCACTTTCTAAAGTAAACATGGCATCAATGAGGTAGCGGGTCAATGTGTTGCCGCACATGACTGCATGCTACACTCCTAGTGCGCTCGCGGCCGTTTTGCTAGCTTCACATATCCCAAATTTGGTATTACGGGACGCGAATGAATGATGAAGGTATGTGACTGGTGCAAACATGCTAACTATGAGGTGCGTGTCACGTAGCAACATGACTACGTGCCACGCTCATGATGCGCTCGCAGCCGTTTCGCTGCCTTCACTTATACCAAATTCGGTATTGCATCACCAAGGAATGGATGATGAAGGTAAATGACTCATCCGAACATGATTAATCATGATATGCTTGTCGTGTAAAACATGACTACATGCTACGCTCATAGCCATTTGGCTAGCTTCACATATACCAAGTTTAGTATTACGGGACGTGAATGGATGATGAAGGTATGCGACTGGTGCAAACGTGATAATCATGAGGTGCGTGTCATGTAGCAACATGACTACATGACACGCTCATGATCCCCACACAGCCGTTTCGCAACCTTCACTTATACCAAATTTGGTATTGCGTCACATAAATGGACGGCGAAGGTAAATCACACGTCTGAACATGATTAATCATATGCGTGTCGTGTAAAACATGACATGCTTCGCTCATAGTGTGCTTGTGGTCATTTGGCTAGCTTCACAAATATCAAATTTGGTATTACGGGATGTGAATCGATGATGAAAGTATGTGACTGGTGCAAACATGATAATCATGAGGTGCGTGTCATGTAGCAACACGACTACATGCCACGATCATGATGCTCGCGGCCATTTTGCTACCTTCACTTATACCTAATTTGGTATTGCGTCACATGAATGGACGACGAAGGTAAATGACACGTCCGAACATGATTAATCATGATATGTGTGTCGTGTGAAACATGACTACATGCTACTCTCTTTGCGTGCTTGCAGCCATTTGGCTAGCTTCACATATATCAAATTTGGTATTACGGGATGTAAATCGATGATGAAAGTTGTGACTGGTGCAAACATGATAATCATGAGGTGCGTGTCATGTAGCAACACGACTACATGCCACGATCATGATGCGCTCGCGGCCATTTTGCTACCTTCACTTATACCTAATTTGGTATTGCGTCACATGAATGGACGACGAAGGTAAATGACACGTTTGAACATGATTAATCATGATATGTGTGTCGTGTGAAACATGACTACATGCTACACTATTTGCGTGCTCGCAGCCATTTGACTAGCTTCACATATATCAAATTTGGTACGGATGATGAAGGTATCTGACTCGTGCAAACATGATAATCATGACATGCATGTCATGTAAGAACCTGACTACATGCCACACTCGTGATGCGCACGCCGCCGTTTCACTAGCTTTTCATATGCCAAGTTTGGTATTACGTAACATGAATGGACAACAAAGATAAATGACTCGTACAATAATGATAATCATGACATGCATGTCATGTAAAACATGACTACCTGCTATGCTCATAGCATGCTTGCGGCTATTGTGCTAGCTTCACATGTACCAAATTTGGTTTTACTTGAAGCCTAGCTGCGGTGGTCTAGTTGCTAAAATACTCGGCTGCTGACCTGCAGGTCGCAGGATTAAATCCCAGTAGCAGTGGCTACATTTTCGATGGAGGTGAAAATGCTGTAGGCCTATGGGCCCAGATTTTGGTGCACGTTAAAAAACCCCAGGTGGTCGAAATTTGAAGACCTCTCTACTATGGCGTCTCTCATAATCATGTGATGGTTTTGGGACATTAAACCCCACATATGCAAGGTGTCCCACGTAACTTTAGCCAGAGTTGAAAAATATGCCAGAACATGTAATTACGATGCGACCAAATGCATGTTTTTAAATGTTTAATTAGATCTGTTTAAATAACTAACTTTTGAAGGAATGAAGATGGATAAAAAGTTTCAATGAGAAAGTTATAGATCGGTTTGCAAAACGTCCAAATATATAGTTTTGAACGTTATATCTGTTAAGTATTAGTCTTTTTTGCTAATTACAAGTGCACGCGAGATACAAAAAAGACCACGGGACAAACCCGCTCGCGAGTCAGTGCGCACAATGATTCTAGTGCTCCCTAACATTCCGCGTACAAACGACACTTTCCTCGCACCTGTTCATGACAGTGATGAGCAGTCATAGCAGTTGTCGTTTTTGTGGCCGATAGCAAAACCTGTTCATTTTAAAGCCACCCCACCATCATTGCAGCCCTGCCGAGACAGCAAAATGAGGCAAATGCTATGGTTGTTTGTACGCGGAACGTGAGGGAGCACTAGAATCATTGTGCGCACCGCACACGAGTGGGTTTGTCACGTGGTATTTTTGGTACTTCGTGGGCATTTGTAATTAGCAGAATAACACTAGTACCTAACAGATATAAAGTTCAAAACTATTTAATTGGACGTTTTGCAAACCAATCTACAACTTTCTCGTTGAAATTTCTTATCTATCTTTGTTTCTTCTAAAGTTAGTTAATTAACATTTGTAAATAAACAGTATTTTAGAACACAAAAAATAGTCGGACTAACTCCAGGCAAAGGGGAGCAACAAGCATTTGGTCGCGTCGTAATTACGTGTTTAAACATATCTATAAACTCTGGCTAAAGTTACGTGGGGCACCCTGTATATCATAGTATCACGAGACATGAATGCACGACAAACGTAAATGTCAGGCTGATGATTATTGATATGTTGGGTCTAACGTCCCAAAGCCACCATATGATTATAAGAGACGCCGTAGTGGAGGGCTCCGAAAATTTCGACCACCTGGGGTTCTTTGACATGCGCCCAAATCTGAGGACATGGGCCTACATTTCCGCCTTCATCGGAAATGCAGCCGCCGCAGCCGGGATTCGAAACCGCGACCTGCAGGTAAGCAGCCGAGTACCTTAGCCGCTAAACTACCGCGGCAAGGCCACAAATGCCAGGCGCCAACATGCTAATCATAACAGAGAAGTCATGTACGGCACAATTTACATGCATACCGCTGCTGGTGCTAGTATTGGAAACATTAGTGGTGCCGTCATTACGCAACTATAAACGACAAACTTGCATATCTGAATACATGAGTGCACATAACATTTGTACGTGTGTTTACTGTGTACTATGCTGTCAGCCTCGTAGCGTTGCACTGATTTTAAGGTTATATATCCACCTTCCTCATTCGTGCTTCACAGTTCATCGATTACCACCAGTTTTTAATTTAAAAAAATATATTATGTACTAGTATGCTGTTTCACGAGTTTCGTGCAGCAGAGCCAAGGCTATGCAATCTTAGAGTGCACGTTCTTGTGAACCAAGATATAGTGCCCATGTTCAGAACCCTTTGCATGTCCTTATGATTTTTACAAGCGACTTCGTGCGATTTTTATTTGAAGGCTTCTATGTGTTTTAGAAATATGATCTGCTTGGCAATTTTACACCATTCTTCATATAAAACAATATTTGTGGCTCTACAACACAAAAGAATGAGCTCTCACTTCTTCCTGTTATAACATACAAAAGCAGAAGAAATAACTGCTCCTTTTATGCATTAAGTTCTCATCTCTCAAGTACAAACTACTGGTATGACACTGCCTAAATTTTACATGTGGTTGGCATAGCCACAGCTCCCACAACACCACGGAGGAACCAGCACTCGGTCGAAAAAACGCGGCTGCCCTGTCGGAAGCAGTTATCGCCCACCTCACATCTATCGAGTGGCCGCTGCGCGCTCTGCAGCCTGTAAGCTTCTAGCTGATGCTTTCATTTGCTTGTGTCCCTAAGCTTCTACAGCACAGTATTTGAGTTGATTTGGCACCGTTTTTGAGAGCCACACTCAAATAATCAACGTTGTCTTAGCAGAAGGCGATGGTTGCTTCCAAACTCTCGAAGGGCATACATTATGCGTTTGTTAGTTTTTTCTAATCTTCAATAGCCGTCACCATTTGTCCAGGCGCAAGCTTGAGGACACGCTATTTAGTTTTATGCTACTATAGTGCCTAGAATATTCTAGGCACTGTAATGGGCAGGCTAAGATGCTCTGTTCACTGCTGTAACCATGCCTTTCAGCAACGCAGACGACATCCGCACTTAAAGCGCGAAAAACACGGAACAAAAAACAAGCAGCTCGGCGCATCCCACAGCAGACAACGAGCAAAGCTGAAAGTAGACGTGGCTCGCTGAGGTAGCTGTCACTCAAGACCCTGTGGCAGGTGTCCAGATTAAGCAAAGCTGTTGGACAACTGAGTTTAGTGTGTTGCAGAGTCCTGCACAATTTCTCTTACAGAAAGAAAATTCTGATGGTGAGCAAGCCGCTTGCAGAAGACAGGGTGTGAAAGGATACATTTAAATGTGCTCGCGCTCTTGATAGGTCGACATGAACTGCAGCTTCCACAGTGCTGCACGAGAGTATAGACTGTTTTCATGAAGAGAAGGAGTGTAGCCTCAAACTGATACATTTTCTCCACTATCACTCTCTACCTTGTGTCTCGCCGTGCGGCTACCTCTGTTGGCTTGTGTGGATCACCACATTTTGCGTTGCGCATTGTGCAATTTCTTAAGGCAGGGAAGTGTTTGTGGTGCCCAAAATCAAAATGCCAGACGAGAACAGGTTGACAGGCTATACAATTTCTTTGTTTGGCAGTGCCAACAATTATTGGATGCGTAGAAGACTGGCAGCTGAGGCATTCAAAGTGCACCATACTTTGAAATAACTTCACTTGGGTCACATGACTTATTCAATAAGTAGTATATTACACGTGGCATTTGCACTTGTGGCCATTTCTTCACACAAGCTTAAGGATGTGCTTGGGTGCTGGTCATATATGCACACAAAAAAAGCTGAGGATTAATAAAAAATGTTTGGCCAGGAGTTGTACATAAGGTAATTTAAATCTCTTTGACTAGTAAAATGTTCCAAGTGTGTGCAGTTTCGAGAGTCGAATTAGCATTTCCGAGACTTCATAACTGAAACATCCACATGATATAAACGTTCTCTGGTGCACATACGCTTCTGTATCGTTTTGTGGGAAGGATGTTCCTTCACGACTTGTTAGTTTTTTTATTACAATTAGGGTAATGTTATGACAGCTGCTCTTTTATTTTTTTTCTGTAAAAACCTGGTAGTTGTGAATAATAGTCCCATATTCATTAAAACCAGGGCGTGTTACCTGAACACGTGCGTTTGTTGTAATGCTTCTCAAATACTTCTCAAGAAACAAACTTCAATTATGTTATCAAAAATGGGCGTGCATTCAGAGTATCGCTAGCGGCAGCTGCTTGTACTAGATGCCACGCAGTTCTTATTTTCATTTTCTCATGTTTGCATTTTCTTAAGCGAAGTCGGATGGTCTGCTAGAGGTTATCTTGAAACTGAGTACTCCTCCCAAGAAATCCAAAGCTTTAAAGGCCCTGCAAACAGGCTGACATTTTTTTTTTACACCTCCCAAGAGAGCTAATTTATACAGTAGACCACGATGACCACATTTTCGGAATATTACAGCACTGCACGCCACGCAGACCCTCCATTTTTAAAAGACAATTCCCGCACCTCTTTCCTTCTGACCGGTCCCCCTATACGCGCAGTGATGCAAGTTTGCCCATGGGCAACTTGATGCACCACTGAGCTTGTCGAACGAAAGCCTCCTAGATAAAGGGACGTCTCTACCAGCAGAAGGATGCTCCTCGAACAGCTCTTCCTCCTCGCACTGCTGTGACACGTGCTCATGTTGGGGACGCCCTGCCCAGTTGTTTTTATTTATTTATTTATTTATTTATTTAATATACCTCAAAGGCCACCCAACAGGGGGCTTTACATGAGGGTGTGGGCAAACAATATAGGGTTAATAAAACAATGATTCTATGGCATTTTTAAATCTATCCGTGTTGCTATGATGGATGACACTTGGGGGAAGATCGTTCCAGTCCCTGGCTGCTTGAGCGAAGAAGGAGTGATGGTGGGCTGTGGTACATGCAGGAGGTGGGTACACGGCCTTGTGGTGGCTTGTGCGGGCTGAAGTACGATGAGCTGATTGAATGGGACAGTTGTAATGAAACGTATGATACATTTTGTGATACAAGGATAGTCTGGAAACCTTACGGCGTAGGTCAAGGTTAGGTAGATCTGCTATTCTTTTAAGGGTGGTAACACTGGTATGATACGAGTAATCTGAGTAGATGAATCTAACTGCTCGGTTTTGAATTAGTTTGATGGACTTACTTAGGTTAATTTGGAATGGGTCCCAAATGGCGGATGCGTACTCTAGTTTTGGGCGAATTAGTGTTTTGTAGGCTAGTAATTTGACTGATGGAGGGGCAAGATGCAAGTTACGACGAAGGTAACCGAGAGCTCTGTTAGCATTGTTAACTATTTTACTTACGTGAAAAGACCAGTTTAGATTCTGTGAAATGTTAACACCGAGATATTTAATGGAACTTAGGGAAGAAACTATGGAGCCATTAATATTATAGTTAGTGGTGGGTAAGTTTTGGCGTCTGTGAAATGAAATAAGTGCAGTTTTATTAGTATTTAATACCATGAGCCATTTGCGACACCACTCGTCCAGCTATAGTAGGTCCTGCTGGAGAGTAATTGTATCTGAAACGTTAGTAATAGGTCGGTAGATTACACAGTCGTCGGCAAAGAGGCGGATGTTAGATGAAATGTTATCGGGTAAATCATTGATGTAAATTAAGAAGAGGAGGGGTCCTAGAACTGTACCTTGTGGCACACCGGAGATTACGTTGGAAAGGGAAGAGGGCGTATCGTTAGCTTCAACAAATTGCTGACGGTTAGTGAGGAAGTCTTGAATCCAATTGTAGACAAGTTGGTTTAGGCTTAATTGGGAGAGTTTTAGTAGTAGGCGGGTGTGGGGAACTTTGTCAAAGGCTTTCTCAAAGTCAATAAAAAGGGCGTCAACTGGTATGTTAAGGTCTACACTAGCGCTTAAGTCATGGATGAATAGTGCAAGCTGAGTATCGCATGAGAGTCCCCTTTGGAATCCATGTTGGTTAGGGTGAAAAAATTTAACTGAGGTAAGGAAGTTAGCGATTGTTCGGTGTGCTTCGATGACTATAGCGCCTAGCATCTCCGACTATAGTACATCTAACGTCTTGTCATTTTGCCGAAGTGGCGGAGTTACTAAGATGGGCTACAACTTACACCTACCTATAGTGGCAAAGAGTCGCGAGGCTGTGTGAAAGTTTGAAGCCTGTAACTTCCTTTTTATAGCATGTATTTGCAAAATTTTTGTGGCAACATGTTCACATAGTAAAGAGCACATATCTCTATAACAACTTTTGGACCTCGAGTTTGTTTATTGGCTTTTTAAGCACATATGCACACACTTGACGTGCAGCCGAGTGGATGTATTCAGTCGTCTTCATTTACGTTCCACGTGCTACTTCGAAAGCTCCTCTAATGGTAATGGTAGTGCATATTTCCAGAACCCCACAATATTACAAAGCATACACACTAACAACGAATTTACACGTGCTGCTTAAGAACTGCATTAGAATTCTACTCCCCATGTCTATCGTCTCCACCCAGTGGGAACTTCTCATGTGCTTCTAATGCTTGATGTTTTGGCCATATTTAAGTTGACACCTTAAGGGTTACTTACTAGTGCCCTTACAATCACAAAAGTTGCTGTGTTTTGCCTGTGTACCACGAAGGACCGCAATACCACTGCAAAAAACCACACACGGCCGCGAAACATCAAAGACTAGATGGCACTGCAGCAGTGAAGTGTTTTATCAATGGCAGCCTCATTGCGAAATGGCTGTAAAGGCACACAAGTAATAGAAACAACACTGCATCATAAAGAAAACTATTGTATTTAAATGCATGAACTTGTGTACAATTTTTTAAGAGAAAGCAACAGTTGAATGTGCAAGGGTTTTATTAGTTTACAGACATGACACAATATCCTTGTGCACAATGAGTATGCAGCATGTTGGTGCCGTTTCGAACTAATATTACGATATTTGCTCTCAGCAGCACCTTTGCATAGCAGCTCTACTGCACATGCAGTAAAACTTAGCTTTGCACTTCATCATCACAGATGCAATCACACAGACTTTGCAATCAAAACGACATATGCTGCATAATAAGCTAGGAGGTGCACTGCACCTTGTGATCTTTGGAGGCACACTAAGCTGTGCATAATAAACAGGTGCTAGGGTTTCCTTGCAGCATACAGCTGAACTTGGACACGGTTTGCACTAATCAAATTAACATGCCAGTTGTATTCACTTACTCTTCCCCCGATTGTAAGACCCGTCAGGCACAACACTGGGACACAACAAAAAACGGAAAAGGCACTCAATGACTGTTGGGCATAGCAGAAGAGAAACAGGCACTGCATGTGACACGGTTACTTCGATGATCCACGATTAATATAGTTGAAAGAACAGCAGCCACTTCATATTCACATGTGATATAGTTTGGGTGAATCCACGTTGAATGTCAATAGAGGCAATTTTGCCTACGGTGACATTCTCGCAGCTTTCACCTTGCTCTGTAGTCCCGTCTTCCTCTTAAATTCTGGTCTAGTTGGTGTGAATCCACGACTATTTTTTAGTGCGAAACGACACCAAACAAAGATGACAGGACAAAGCAATGCTCCAATTTTTATACAAACGAGAACCAGACTGACAAGCATAGTGTACAGCAATCTGCACAACTTGGAACATCCCAGCGCACTCATGATAGCACATTTAGAGAAGAAAATGCCAAACAAGGATTAGGAAGAAACACTAATACACTTTGAACGCAATCACCGAATGAGAAGGACACTACACATGTCGTTCAATGCAATAAATGGTGTCAGTACAGAGTAGGGCTTTGCCCTGTAATCTTGCATTGTTTCACGTACTATAGAAATCATGTCTTGTCTGGATTTCTGCCACCAGACTAAGCGGTGACACAATCACGTAGGAGCACCTTGATTCCCAATGGCATGCTTGTTTTCTTGGCACCTCTTATATCATCATCATTCTGCGGTATCGTCCTCATTCTCTACCACATGCATCCTTCCCAGCCACTATCCCCATTCAAAGCTAAACTTTCTAATGCCCAGCATATTTAATATGCCGTGACACGGTTCCATTAAATTATATTAAATTCGATGCACTGCCCAATTTGCATGCTTTACTCTGCTACTTTTGATTCCAGGTTCTTTTCAGACTCACTGATTGCAACATTAGTGGCAGATGCAGCACAGCATATATGAGCATGTTCTAACAGAGCAGCAACACGAGTCAGAGCTTCGGCCTGCTGCAGTCCTTGGTGGTAGTTCTGCGCAAAGCACCCTTGTTGAAGGATGTAATAGAACTGAGCAGTGCAGAGCGGTCGGTCGATGATCCTGACGATCCCGAACCCGGAGTCGGTGGTCCTGGTGGTGGCGGTGGAGGAGGTGGCGAAATCGGCGGTGGTGGTGGAGGCGGGGGCGGCGGAGGTGTCTGACTCTTTGTCACAGAAGTTGCCTCGGCCCTTGTGCCTGGAAGCACAGGCATAACCCACAACGATGTAAAACGAAAAGACAGAATTGAAGCTGTTATAACAGCACCAAAAGCACTTGGATACCTCACGCACATGTTTTTCTAGTTTACTGGGAGAATTTATGAACTACTTGGTAAGGACACGGAAGGAACAATGAATACATCCTTTTCTCGTCTTTGTCTAGACTGTATGCAAGTTTTCTACAGAGAATCCGTCGACAAAGTTAAATGAGAAAGAATAAAAGTCTAGATGCTTACATGATCACAATGAATAGGATCAGAAAGTTGTCCAAAATAGTTTGTTATTTCATTTATCGCTACCCAATGCTGGGTAATGATAATAATAATATTAAGTGGGGTTTTACAGCCAAGAACCATGATACGATTATGAGGAACACCGCAGAGGGCTCTGGAAATTTCGACTACGTGGTGTTCTTTAACGGACACTGTGGTTGCACAGAACACCGGTCTTTACCATTTTGCCTCCATTGAAATACAATTACTGTGGCCGGAACTGAACCCGCAAACTTCGGGTCAGCAGCCGAGCACTCTAGCCACTGATGATCCAAGGCAGACACCCCGTGCTTTCTAGCCACAGCTGTTTCGCTTGCTGCCGCTGTGATGAACTGCTGCGAATAAAGAATGCACACCCGTGCTTCTAACAAAACGCTGCGTTGAATAAGCATGCATTCACTGTTTCAATTTGCCCTCGCCAAGTGAATGAAAACATAAATGGAACAGTGAAAATTATGTGAACAGAGAAGAGGCCGCACATTTGAAATCTCCTGTTGGGCATCTGCTCTGCATTTTACGGTATGCCACCTTGTTCTCACAACGTGACAAAACAATATAGAATCATGAGGCGTTAGCCACCGTCAGATATTTAGGTACTGAAATGTGACACTGTGACAGCAATCGAACCACCGACCTCATTCATGTCAGTGCAACGTCGTAGCTGTTGAGCCACAATGGCAGTTAAACTTCAACGACGTAGAACCTCGTCTATGAGTTCCCAATTCATATGACGTCAAATACCAGTGTTCACAATATCAAGCAAAAGTGTGCAATGTTTCAAGGGCCTAGAATTGTACATTTTGCCAGATATAGTGTAAACTGGATTTAACAAAATGATGGGGGCGCTCAAACTATTTGATTAAATTGGGAGGCCGTAAAATCAAGACTGGAATTCTATGGTCTTTCAAAATTTACAACCACTATGTGCCATCACCTAAAAGCTACTGTGTTATATTTTATTTGCCACTAATATATGCCAGCACACGTGAAAAGTCCACGAGGACAGCCCGAGTATGAATTAATCTTACATCTAGGCCATACACAACGCACACAGTCACGTGAAGCCATGACAAGCTGCTGATATTCAAAATCGGGGAGAACGAAGAGTGTCCATATAATTGCTATCGCAATAAAAAGTTTGCCAGTTGGAACGTTGCCATAGTTTTTACAAAAATTGCCTGAATTTGCGTGTTTTCTTCCGAATTCTTTGCTAAACCTATTTAGGCCGTAGAACTAATATATGGTTTTAGTTGTGACGTCACGTCACAAAACATTGACAACATAATGCTCTAAAATTAAATGTGTCGCCATACCCAGTTTGAAGGTTGCATACACATAATTTATTCTCATCAAACTTTTCCTTTTGTCAGCACTTTTGAAGGGCTGTCACGTGACCATACAATTTTTTTGAACAAAAATACTTCACTAACATCACTTTCACATAGTTACCTTTCAGCTCAATTTTTTTTTTTCAGCAGAATCGCTGGTGGTCGAATTTCGGGCTGGGATGTATCACTTGGAAGGACCAGGGTGCATTTATTATGTGGGGCAAATTTCACGAAAATATTTTCGGTTTGAGCAAAAATGTGTTATGCCAAAAAAAAAAAAAAACGTTGGGTAACCTTTCACAATTGACATATGCGTACACAGATTGTGAATAGTTTCTTTGTTGCACTTCACTCATCTTCAGTGGTTGATGGTGTTGTCCTCCACGCATTCCATAAAAGCATCTCGTGGCTTTTTTTATCGCAATATTTTGTTTAACCACAACAGTGGCATCTGCTGTGATCTCGAGGGACGTCTGGAAGTGTGTGCAAAACGTGTCGTAGCGTCAGCGCACTTAGCAAACTCTGAAGCAAACTCGCACGATGACGACATTGACATTGCAACAAGCTACCAGTGCAGCATTAAAACAAACCGTTGATAGCGACTAAATTAAATATGGCTGTTGAATCGCTCTCTGCATGGGATACGGCTGCAAAAAGAAGTTAGCCTACATGTTGTGTTCCTTGGTGGGTAACAAGCATGAAGAGCAAATTGCAACTGAAGCGAGGATCAGAGATGCTACCAAAATCGTCACACTTTTTTCTAGGACACTAGCAGTTTTATCTGGTCTTCCAGAAACTTGCGACACAACTGCAACGCTATGGTGACGAATGGCTTCTTGTGACAGATGTCTGGTCGTGCTTACCAATGGCCACTTCCTGCAAATACGAACCTTTAGGCCCAATCACATGCACACGATTTTCACAGCTCTTGTGCATGTGATTGGGCCTTTAAGTTTCATATTTGCAGGAAGCGGCCATTGGTAAGCGCAGGCAGTTCATGACCTTTGCTTGTAGTGTGCTTGTGAAGAGATGTCTTAAACTCTCATTATTCGTGAACCCCGCTGTGGTGCATAGATAATTTAAAAAGACGGGACTCACAGGCAGAAAGAAAAAGAACTGGCCATGGCAGTCGGTAAAGGGAAGGGGGGTAGTGAACCGAGGGGAGTTGTCATAATAATAAAAAACAAAAAAACAAACATAAGCCTGCAAGGAGATGCTAGCTGACTGTGGCAAATGAATATAGGTGGTACGTTTATTATGCGGAAGGAAAAAAAAATCAGAAATATGACGACTGAAGATTGAGGTCTGTTTAATGCTATGGAGTAAATACAGTAGTAATTTTAATGTAAATGTGAGGAAAGAAAAAAAAAATCACAGCATATCCATGGGGTGAATGATGATGAGTGGGTGAAGCTCCCGAAGGAATCATCAGTGAACCGAGAATCTTCCATGCAATACGCCCAGTCGATCATCATTTAGAGACATGAAAAACGCTGTGTGTGTATGCCGTGCCAATTGGGCCTCCCGCTCTTGTACAGCAGGATCTTATAGGCGCGGCCGCACAGCTTTACGGCACGCTTCTGCCTCGCACGTTTGCACATCGGGGTTCAGTCTACGAGCGCAAGCCGCCGCTGCCTTGCACACACGCCGCTCTGCAGCCTTGTCCATCCACCGACTTTCTGAATCCGTGTGCGAGCCAGAATGACTTATTTTACTACACAGCGCCCCCTAGCGAACAGTGCCGCTAACGAACACGCGATCACCAACGTCTTCGTGTGACGTCATTCCTATTTTCTCACGCGTTCGCACATCGGGGTTCCATCTTAGAGTGCGAGCCGCCGCCTTGCGCGCATCATACTACAAGTAATGCTATCTACTATCTTGCATTTTCAGCATATATGCATTCGTTATATGTACAAGTACCACCCTCTAATTACCATTTTAAGACCTAATGAGAGGTGGCTACTTACACTTACGATGGGACGCATGACCAACGCCTCAACTCTTTCGTTACCACGCCTATTCAAATCGATCACTGTTGATAGACACATTTGTCATCAATTTTGGCATGTTAGATCTCTTCCTTGTGCACCCAACACTTTCTAGTATTTAGGTCAGCCACTCAACATTCAGAATTTTCTTGAATTTGCTGACTTGGGCAACATAGCGATTTTTGACAGACTTTAGCGTGAACCTATGTGCATGTGTAGTTGGAAAAATGTATTAGGTTGGCAGAACTGCATGCCCCTTGTGATTATGGTACAGTAACATCGAAGTTCTGTAATGAAAAGAAACTTTGCAAGCCAAATGTCGGATTGATGTGTTAGCTTTGCAATTCGACCGAGTTGGGCAGTAATAATTGTCGGAAATTTATGCCAGCGAATCAATAGAGAGCTGTTGCTAGAAGTCAGGGAAAATTAATTCTACCAAAAAAATATTTCCCTAGGTCCGCCGCATGAATAAAGTATGCAGGTGGCTCTCACAGCCAGTTTCCAGCGGCTTTAAATTTGCTTGTATCGTTGTATCAGACACAGGGTCACATCTAGTGTCACTAATCGCGCTCCTAGTACGTGGTCGTCACGCGCGCATGGGTGTGCGTCAGCGCTGCAAAACAGATGCACTGCTTGAAACTGTCTTGCGATCTCACCTGAATTGAGTGAGAACGAGCTGAGATTTTGTGGATGACAGCACCTCAGCTTCAAGTTTTATGGGGACGATGTTTTGCGTCAGGCTGAGACATCCGTAGCCGTTCATGGGTTTGTTTTGCTTACCGTATATACTCGTGTAAGGGCCGCCCTCGTGTAAGGGCCGCACCCCAACTTTGAAAGCGGATATTTCGAAAAAAAAAACAAAAGTTCAAAATGTCCCGCCAGAAAAGTGTAGTTAGTTCATTTACAGCCAGATGGCGCTGCACGCTTTTCCGCTTTTATTCTACTTCCGCCGACGCGCCGACCACGCTGTTGACAGCGCGCCGCCATATTTGCCTTGTGCGGCCTCTTTGTTGGCATCGTTCCTAGCATCGTGTCGATACGTTGGCAGCGCGACTTCAGATCGGTGTCGTCGGTGTCACTTTGTTGGTTGTAGTGAACCCTGCAGAAGCCAGCGCACGTGACGGACGATGGGCCGGCATCTGAGATCATTCACTGCAGCATTTAAGCTGCAAGTGATTGACTATGCCGAGGAGCACGGGAAGCGGGAAGCTGGACGAAAGTACGACGTCGATGAGAAGCGCGTGCGTTACTGGATGAATCAGAAAGATGCCCTCGCCGCTACTAACAGGAGCCGAAAGGCGTTTCGCGGGAAAAAGTGCAAGTACCCGCAACTCGAAAGCGAGCTCGTCAACTACGTCGTCGACACACGAAGGGACGGCTACGCCGTATCGACTGACATGATACGCGTCAAAGCCCTCAGCATCGCTCGCCACATGGAAATACCCCCGGCACAATTCAAGGCAAGTCGGGGCTGGGCTACGCGGTTTATGAACCGTAACCAGCTTTCTATTCGGCGCCGAACGACGATTTGCCAAAAACTGCCGCGCGAGTACGAAGACCACGTCATTAAGTTTCATCGCTTCGTGAATGCTCTCAGGAGGGAGCATGAATACGACCTGTCCCAAATTGGGAATGCGGACCAGACACCTGTGTGGTTCGATGCACCGGAAAGCACCACAGTGGATTTAAAAGGTGCGAAAAGTGTGTCTGTGCGCACGACTGGTGCAGAACGCCAAAGGTGCACTGTGATGTTGTGCATCACGGCAGACGGCAGGAGGCTTCCGCCGTACGTCGTATTTAAAAGGAAGACTCTCCCAAAAGAGAAGTTCCCTCAGGGAATCGTCGTACGTGCGCAAAAGAAGGGCTGGATGTCCGAGGAACTGGTCGTTGACTGGATTAAGACCGTCTGGGCAAACAGACCTGGAGGGCTGTTACAACGGAAAGCCCTCCTTGTTTTGGACAGCTTTAGGGGCCACTTGACCGACCGCGTCAAGAACCGAGTTGCCGCAACTCGTACGGACTTGGCCGTCATTCCCGGTGGCCTGACGAGTGTGCTGCAGCCGCTCGACGTATGCGTCAACAGACCATTCAAAGTGGAATTTCGCCGATGTTACTCTGAATGGATGGCTGGAGGCGTCCACGAGAAGACCCCTACAGGACGGCTGAAGCGGGCGTCGCTCCAACAGGTGTGTGAATGGATTTTGAATGCGTGGCGTGCCATGTCAGTAGAAGTAGTTGCTAAAAGCTTCAAGGTAACGGGAATTTCGAACTCCATGAACGGCACCGAAGATGACCGTCTCTGGGAAGACGCGGACGCCGAGGCGAGCTCCTCCGAGAACGAGGACAGCGAAATGGAATCCGAATAAAAACATTTCTGGCATGTCATTTGTGACTCTTGCACTCTGCTACTGTTGCATAAACAGTACAGACCTTTGGCCTGTACTGCCTGTACTAAATCGGCCTGATTCGTGTAAGGGCCGCACCTAGCAAAATTTTCGAAAAAAAAGTGCGGCCCTTACACGAGTATATACGGTACATCCTCAAGTTATCTCCTCCGCCGCAAGTGCATATAGCTTTTGACCTTTGTGCATAGTTTTTAGTTACTCAGGTTACGTGCGAGGTCCACACTTCGCTAGGGTGCAGTGTAGTGGCGCTGGCTGCAGAGCTTCTAACATCTAGAAGGCCCCCAGAGCACATCTTGGCCCTCACTACGGAGCAGTGCGAAACATTTTAGAACTGTTCGCGATATTGTTCTTTTTTCATTACGATATGCACGAAAATGCAAAGGAATATTCTTGGATGCATATATTGAAACGCCAACCTATGTGGAGTAAGGTGGCTCATGGAAGGTGGCTACGCTAGATGAAATAGCGAAGTTCATTGGACATCTCATTTATAGAGAGATTATTCACATCACGAGTATCCATCTATATTGGAATACCTAGAGACTCTTATCACAAGGCAATGAAAATTCACTGAGAAGAGTGTACAAGTTACACTTGTGTCTCACGAAAAACCAAGCAATGCTTCACCGCATGGCATGAGTAATGAAGCAGCACCTCGGTTCTGATTTTCTTATTCTTAGTCTATGTGAAGAGAAACATTTTGTACAACATTAATTATTTTTATACTGTTCCTGGGTCAACTTATTTACAAAATGTATATTCTAAATTTTCTTCGTTTTTAATATTTTTGCATATATAGTGTTTTTCAGTTCGCTGTTTACCAGCTGGTGACAAAAAATTTCACACTTTTCACATTTTTATCCATTCTATAATAGTTTTGTTATTCTACAATTTATGTTTTTTGGAAAGAGCATTTCATTCTGCAAAGTTTGGTATGCTGCAATGCGTGCTGGAGTACTTTTCAAACTGGCAAAAACGATCTTCCGGAGAGATATAAAAAACAACTATTCTCGCGCGTTAATGAAAGCGTTAAAGAGCTTCTCCCCTAAAAAGTGGACGAAGAGATAACTTGACACTAGCATAGACCAAACCTCCAACCTTCGAATACCGCGTGCGATATTTTACCAGCTGAGCTACTGCGGCGGCCATCCCCATCATCACTTTATGGGGTATATATGTCGATTAGAACCTGAAAGTGTCAGTGCCGCTAGTAGTATTGACGGTGAGTGCGGAACTTTTTTTCTGCCTGTTGGCGTCACGTAGCATGCGATCTTTTTACGAGCTGGCAGCTGATCAATGTCCCTCACATACTACCTGCATCTAGTCTACCAGAGCGAGACTCTCGCTATAAATGAACGAAAGAAGGGGAATTTTTAGGACTCCTTTTTCTTTGTTAGGCAGAATTAACAGATAAAAAAGCCAAGGAAATTATAAGAGATGTTATTTGTAGTAGTTATGAAAGCAGTGCAACTCACTTGTGGAGCGTGCCTGGGTCCGGCTGCTCTCCGCTTTCCTTAGCTCAAGTAACCTCTTCTTGCGATTTTCGTCTTGTGACAAGCGTGCCTGGGCTTTGCTCAGCTTGGTGTGCTGTCGCAGCTAAAAGAGCATTTAAAAAAGAATAAAACATTAAAGGGGGTGATGGATTCCTCTGACACAGGAATTTGTATAAAACACAAAAGTGCGACATGTCTTCAGAGAAGTACCTGAATGTTCATTAGGCATAATAACGTCTATTTATATTTAGTGACTCTAGCACCGTTACACATTGTGGGAGAGCACGTGCGCCCAGCCATCCTTTCCCTTTAACAGCAGCGCGACAGCCTAGTTGCGAGGATATGTCTGTCCCCTCCAGACACAAGTCAATGAAGCCTCTTGCGAAGAGATGGAGAACCCCGCGGCTGGCGCACGCGATTCCCCTTTCCCGGCTCACAGAATGTTTCTCCTCCCTCAGTGAAGGAACGAACTCTTGTCAGGGAGAGGACATTTTCCTCATAAGTTTTCGGCTGCTCCGAAAACTTATGAGAAAAATGTGCAGCCGGAAACTTATGAGGAAAATGTCCTCAATCTGTCAAACACAACACTCACACCCGCTCAGCTTGAACTTTTGTCGAGAGGCTTGACCTTTTGTCCATCATCCGGTAGATTCAATGAAATTGAACTGTACCAAGACCTCGATAACTTTGCGCGCAATCTCCGCCTCCGTGAATACTTTCATGATCGCAAGGACTGTACGGATAGAGTGATTGGTGGTGACAGATCATGGTGTTCGGGTGAGCAGAGGGACAAACACCTCAATATGTATATATCAGCAGTTCAAAAAGATATCATCAGAGCGTATGAAAAAAATCGGCCATTTCGAAACAACATATCAAAGTCAGAACGAAGGGCACTCGATTAACTACGAAAAAACACTAGAATTACTATCAAACCGGCTGATAAAGGGGGCTGCATAGTAATTCTAAACACGTCGGACTACTTAAAGGAAGGGGAACGACAGCTATCAGACACAAAATTCTACAAAGAACTTCCAATGGACCCGACTCCCGAATTTGAAAGGGAGATAAAAGTAACCCTAAACAATCTCCGCCGGGACGAGAAAATTACCGGCAAAATGTTAAAAGCAATGTTACCGGCCCATTCTGTTCCCGGTCGATTCTATTTGCTCCCCAAAATACACAAGGCAGGTAATCCGGGACGTCCGATAGTATCCAGTAACAGCACATCAACAGAAAATATATCAGAATTCATCAATTCCTTAATAAAAAAACATCCCCCCAAATTTTCCCTATTACCTAAAGGACACAAACCACTTCATCTGCGAAACTTCAAGTCTCGACATCCCAGGCGGCAGTTTTCTGGTGACCATGGACGTCTGCTCACTGTACACCAACATACCCCACCATGACGGAATAGCGGCTATGGTTTTCGAATATGTAAAATCTGACTCATCAACTAGTGTAAGTGGCGAGGTACTGTTTACACTTCTTGAACTTGTACTAAATTATAACCATTTTGAGTTCAACGGCAAGCATTTTCTTCAGGTCAGTGGCACTGTAATGGGCACGAAAATGGCCCCAAACTTCGCGAGCACCTTTATGGCTTCACTTGAAATCCCATTCATTGAGGGATGCACCTTGAAACCTTTCTACTACAGAAGATACTTAGACGATATTTTTATGATATGGAACCATGATGAGGGAAGTCTTTTCCGCTTCATAGAGGATTTTAACAAATGCCACCCGTCAATAAAATTCACGCACAAAATTTCCAAAACTAGCATTAACTTTTTGGACGTCACTGTCACGGTCGAAAATGACCGCTTGTCAACAAACCTTTACAAAAAGCCTACAGACCGTCAAATGTACCTACATTTCAACAGCAGCCACCCAAAGCATTGCAAAACGGGTATTCCATATTCTCAGGCCTACCGGTACCGAAGAATATGCACCGATATGCGGGAATTTGACAGACACGCGGAACACCTAAAGCATTCCTTATTGAAACAAAATTATCCGGAAGACATTATTGACGATGCCATTCTACGTGCTCGCAACGTGAACAGGAATGATATAATTAAGGGACCAAACAGAGTATCTAAAACGACTTCCCAAACGAACCTTGTAATAACTTACTCCTCATCAGCGCCACGAATCAACAACATACTTTCCCGCCATTTCAACATAATCAGGCGAAGCAAACAACTAACTTCTATTTTCGCGAAGCCACCTCACGTGGTGTACCGCTGGGATAAAAATCTGAAGGACATTCTTGTCAGAGCAAATACAAACACCCCCAAAATTCAATCAGGGTGCCATTCCTGCAGAAAAGCTCGATGCAAGGTATGCCCACAGATGGTCACAACACGTGAATCCAAAGCGAACTTCTCGGATTTCAAATTCTGCATAACTGAAAGCCTTAATTGTGACTCCAGTAACGTAATATACATGCTACATTGCAACATCTGGGGACAAGAATATATCGGCCAAACAGACACGCCATTTCGGCTGCGGTTCAATAATCACCGGTACCACGCCACTTCACTGCCGAAGCTACCTTTATCTAGACATCTGCGCCTGCCAAACCACAGTTTTGAAAATATCAGCGTAACTCTTTTGCAGTCCGGTTTCTCAAACAGACGCGAGCGCGAACAGCATGAGGCATATTTTATTTTCAAATTTCGTACATTAGTAGCCGGCATCAACGGGGACCCTGGAAAACTCAACTGCCTCCGAGAAGTAAGCCAGGAGAAAATTGGTGACAAAGATTGATAGCTGGAGACCATGCTTTTTTCTGACTGACTCGTACGTGTACACTGTCTTTTTTTTTTTCACATGCACATACAAAGTGTTTACGTTTGCCTACCACTTCATTACCATTGAAGCGAAACGGACGAAGATTAAAGGTAAATAGCCGACCGACCCATTAACGAGAAACCTTTCCTTTATGCACGCCGCCCGCCGCCCGCCGAACGACCCATTACGGGGAAACCCCTTTCTTTACGCACGCCGTCACGGACCCTCCCGGCACCGCGGCGACAATCTTGGGTGGCCCGACACACGTCAAGAACTGAGCATCACGTGACATGAACCGTATGTGGATGTAGACGGACAGTTGGCTTCGTTCCCAGTGTTGACAGTGGTTCTTCCTCTTTTTTACTTTCTTTCTTTTCTTTCTTTTTTTTTGTCTTTTTTCTCCCCCTTTTTGTTTTTTTTTTCCTTTTTCTAGTTCCCTTTCACTCTCGCAAACGTCTTTCAAGGCGAGAGGGACGCGGCAGCAACGAAGTTTGGAAGCTCATGTCAGTATAACTCATCCCCTGATGAAGGAAGGACCCCTCCCGAAACTGTTGGGAAATAAATATATTTATCCTTGTTGACAACGCTCCTGTTGTGCCATATCCCATACCTTCACGAAGACTAACTGGCCCACTGAATTATTACTCCCACTATATATATATATATATATATATATATATATATATATATATATATATATATAGAAGCAAACGAAAAACGATGCTTTATTGCCAACGTTACGGCCGGGAACCGGCCTTCGTTTGCTCGTTCGCTTCTTCTGGTGACATATATATATATATATAAATCACCAGAAGAAGCGAACGAGCAAACGAAGGCCGGTTCCCGGCCGTAACGTTGGCAATAAAGCAACGTTTTTCATTTGCTTCTTCTGGTGACTTATAACTCGACCGGAATCCAGGAAGACTTTCAGGAAATATATATATATATATATATATGGTCCAGATTTATATATATATATATATATATATATATATATATATATATATATATATAAATCTGGAGGACACGACGGATTTTGGTGCACCTATAACAAATTGGTCAAGAGATTTACATGGCCTCACATGAAAAAAGACGTTAGTACGTTCGTTCCTGCCATGTGTGTGTCAAGTACACAAAGTCAAGTATAAACAGCCTACAAATGCTACGATACTACCTTGTCACTCTAACGTGCCTTTCGAAGTAGTTCGCCTAGATTTCGCCGAACTAAATAAGAAACGGGAAGGAGTCAAGAAAACGCAAGGTTTTCTTCTGGCCATAGATGAATGCACGAGGATGATCGCGACACGAGCAGGAAAAGAAGATACAAATAGCATCATAACCCTCCTCGAAAGAGACATGTTTAAGACTACACGGTCAATCGTATGCGATAACGGCCCTGCGTTCAAGAGCGAAAAGCTAGCAAGATGGGCTCGGGATCACAATATATCAATCAAGTTCTGCGCTCCATACCATCCCGCAGCCAATGGGCTGGAAGAACGTGCCATACGGGACGTGAAACGGTACATCAAGATGTACGATAGTTTTCCTGGTGGATGGAAATGTTCTTTGTAAGCCGTCTTCAAACATCATAATCGATCCTATACAAGTGGCTTGGGGTGCAGTCCACAGTACGCTTCTTCAGGAGAAACCCTTATTCTGCAGGCAAACTGTGAGTTGGGACTCTTGAAAACATCAAGATCGTCGAGGAGAGGCAAGAAAAATCACAGGAGGAGAGATACCGAAAACGAATGAAGAAGAATTTTGACAAGAGGCATCGAGCAGACATGCAAGACATTCAAGTCACCGACCTCGTACTAGTGAAGAAAGTAATAAAAGATGACAGTGCCAAATTTTACGGTTCTTACCCTGTGACCAAAACAGCCACCCAGAACGGAATTTTGAAGACTGTCTGGTGCACTGGTAAACGTGGATCAGCTGAATGTGGTTCAATTGTTAATGCCTTTAAATATTACCCCACGAGAAGTAATTAAATGAAACCGGGAAAGGTGAAGTGGTATGAGCCTTGGGACAGGAGAAGAAGAAGCACGAGAGCCGGGGCAGGAAAGAAGAGAAGGATGAAGTTAAAAATAAAGCAGATTAAGATGGACGCCAGTTTCATACTTAGGCTATAATGCTTTTCCGTTCTTTCAAGTAGTAACACTAAGTAACACTAACACTAACACAAGTAGTAAATGTGGTAGCGTGTGGTGAACCTTCACCACACGCTAGACTTTTAAACTCCAGGAGCAGACCAGCTGAAGTGACACCCTCCTTAATTGTCCGGCCTCATGGTAGCCCACTGCCATGCATTCAGAGTACTAGCGTGTGAATTCTGCCTGACACATCCAGTGGTTGCGCCATGCTCGCTAAACCGCCATTTGTACGACAGACCCCGCCGATCTAACATCAACGTGCGGCAGACTAACAGGCTTTCACTTCACGCTTCGGCCTGCAATGCCACAAAGGCCTCAAAGTGGTACATCTCAAATTTATTTGCACGCCAGTCAACCTGTGCGGGGTTGCACGTGTGGTGATGTATAGGCTTGACCGAGGTACTTATAGATCAGACACAAACATTAGATTTAACACAAACAAGCATTTAATTAAAACAAGGGCAATAGGCTGGAGATTACAAAAATAACAGAGGAAAAACACTAATATGCAATGAAAAGAACAGCTGCAAAACAAACTGTGCTCCAAAAGAACATTACAAGTAGTACAAATGGCCACAACATGGAATGTTAATAAAATATTGACATGATGGAAATAAAAAAAAGATACAAAATAATTACGAAAGGATCATGCTCGCACTTCTCAATGTCTACGTGCGACACAGCGCACACAACTACACTTATTGAAAAGCTGGGCATATAATGTACAGTTGAAAAAAAAATCGCAATAAAAAAAAATCGCAATAAAAAGTTCCATACGGACCAGGCCAGCTCTTGGTACACGTAGGGGAGTTGACGGGGTACCGCTGAAGATCTCGTCAGCTTAGTAGACGACGCGGCTGCTCGGTACTGCTGCCATCTCAATACGTTGTGCAGGCCACTCAATGCTCGTCCCCTACGCTGGGGCCCAGCCTTCCTCTCTCGTTTACAGCAGCGCGAAAGCCTAGTTGCGGGGACACGACTGTTCCTTTGAGAGTCAGTGAAGCCTTTTGCGAAGAAATGGAACAACCCCGCGGCCTGCGCTCACAATCCCCCTTTCCAGGCGCATGGAACAGGTTTCCCCTCCCTCAGCGAGGGAACGTATTCTCGTCAGGGAGAGGGAAACCGGGACGGGGACGAAAACTAGCGTGCCGTCAGCTGGACGCTCTTTGACATCGGGAAAGAAAGAAGGAAGTCGAACCCGCAACCCCCTGGGAGCCAAGGACAACAACGACCAAGGTGTAAGCGTCTACCCTTGTTTTCTGTAGTCTCTCTACGCGACATTTACACACTATTGCTAACGTATAGCAATAAAGTGTCGCTTTGTTGACCTAGACGGTTGTCTTATTCGCCCGAAACCATGTAGCTGCAATGAAACAAGCTACAAATAGGGGACGTTAATCGTGCACGGTACGACTGTATGCGGCTGGAACATTAGCTATAGGCTTCTGTGTCAGCCGTACATAGGACGGACCTCCTACAACGTGAGCCTCGCGACACCGACGACCGCGTTTCTCACTGTTTGCATGTCAACTGCCGATTCCGAAGCAGTCAAAACTTTCAGGGCATACACGTCCTCCCGTTCCCTCTGGAGGCCATTTCTTTTTCCTTGAGCACATGCGTGCCCTTTTGGTACAGGTGTAGGGAAGATACGGTGGCGTCATTGTTTGGTCGTTAGTCACCAGATGTCATCTTCCCAACACAAAAGCATCCTTCCTTGGATGATGGGGCGTGTGGTTGAAACAAAAATTGACAGAGCTTCACCAAGACAAGCTGCTACTTGGAGGCTCCCATGAAATGCGCCGTGACACTGCTGTTTGCTGGTGAGAATTTTTTTTTAACTCGGACTGCCAAGCTGGAAGAACAGCACTAACACAAACGCTGTCTTCAGTTGAGTGTATACAATATCTATTCATTCATGTCGAATACTTCGAAATTTTCAATAATTCAAATTCCAATTGAGAATTTGAATTCTGTAATATTCCTTTGAATATTCCAAGTGCTGGAGTATTCACACAAGCGTATTATTTCATGCACTTTTGCAATCCACCCATCAAAGACTAAAGTCAACATGGAGGAATCTCACTATAATGCACTGCAGTCTTGCTCAGTGGACTCAACAGACACACACCTGTTTTTGGTCTTCCTGTAACCTCTTCTCTGTGAGTGAGCGTGCCATCTTGAGTGCATCTTTTAAGGAACTGGGAACTCTAAGTGCAAGCTTGGCTGTGCTTCCATTGGCCGGTGCCACATTCTGAAAAAAGCTGATTACACCAATCTAATTAAATCTAGTACAACTGTTGTAAAAAGCAAACATCTTTATTCTGTACAAGGAAAGAATAGCCACCTTGCTATTCCTATACATACGAGGTGTGTTAGAAAAGAAATGAGACTGAATCAAAGTTTCTAGTTTTTTCAAACCACAATGTTATCCCCTTCAAAGTACTACCCTTGGGCAGCTGTACACCGGCGCAAGTTAATGTTCCCATTGCCACTGTTGGTAGCAGCGCTAGAAGGCTTTAACTGGTATGGCTTTTAACTAGTCGGTCACAGCCTCTTGAATGTTCTCCAGAGCCCGAAAATGGCGTCCTTTAAGGGCATGTTTAAATTTTTATAAAAGACCCACATCAAGAGAATAGGGCATTGAGAAACAACGGTAATGCGTATTGAGGAAAAAATGCACTGATAGAAACGACCGTGGGACGCGAGACATTGTCATGATGAAGTTTCCAATTGTCCACAATGCACAATCAATATTTCATATGTTCAAATCATCTGCCGAAATTTGATGTTCAATGACAGTGTTTAAATTAAACTCTTCAGACATTCAAACAACATTTGTATCGTTAAAAGATGGCCTGATATCATCAAAGCCCTTACACTTTAAACGCTTTCATCAGTTTTTGAAGTGGCATGTCTCCCTGAGCTAGGTTCATTTTCAACGTTTTCTCAGCCTTCCAAAAATAATTCGTGCCAGCAGAAAACTGGTGCTCTTGATAAACAACGTCAAACACCTTGCCAAAAGTCACACTCGCAGATTCACAAAACATTGTGATCCAAAACTGCTCTAAAGTCCGATGCTGTATTTTCATAACATACCACAAAAACACAACTTGACCTATGGCTCTGTCAAAACTGCTGTGTTAGCTCTACGAAATTGTAACTCGGACTGAGGAACTGGCAATAAACAAAGCGAACTAGGGCAGGCAGTTAGACACAGCGTTGGCAGTCTCATTACTTTTCTAATAGACCTGTGGCGATGCGAAAACTAACAGTCTCCATATATAGGCTACTGCAATATTAATAATAATAATAATAATAATAACAATAATAATAATAATAATAATAATAATAATAATAATAATAATAATAATAATAATAATAATAATAATTTATTGTACACATTTATAAGAAATACAAAGAAAAGGGTCTGTCTAAGTCCCAAGGACCTGTGCGACTAGGTCCGGCAGAGCCGGTTACAGTGATGTGGATACAAGGAAAACAAAAACTATTGTTGCTTCTTTGCCAACAAACAGACTAATGATTGACACCATTGCTTTTTTACAGGCAGTAAATAAAAAAGCACAAGAGACGGACTCAGAGCATACGTGACGTACAAGTAGACCATGTGATCTTATAGCTCAGCAAGTAATTTCTTTAATTGCTTTTTTGAACTAGCTGAAAAAAATTCTTCAGGGAGTGCATTGAAAATTTTTGGAATATATACACTTCTACATGCTTCCCCATATCTGTTAGAAAACCGGACTTCAATAAATCGCTTTTTTTCTCTCAGGGGTCGACGCGTTACATATGGCACTTTAAAGTCATCACACCGATTGTATCTCAGCACAACTGTTTTAGTAAACAAATCCTGGAATACACAAAAGCCCAAATCCCGAAAAATATAGTATTGGCATCTACCTTAAGTAACACGTAAGCAACACTCTTTAAAATATTTCCAAGTAAACTGTCAATGCGTGTTTTCCAGCGTTCTGAGCAAAATGCGAAAGCTGTAATACCATATCTCACCACACTATATGCTAGCGAATGAACTATCATCTTTTTTCACTGGTAGAGGCACCAAGCTTTTTAAATTCAAAAGCAGACATGCCACACTTCCCAGTTTATAATAAATAAATGCCATGTGATGTTGCCAAAACATACCACTATGAAAAATTACGCCTAGGTATCTGAATGTTTCGACATTTTCCACTGCAGAGCATTTGCATGGGTTGCAATGCTCGATGTGAAGAAAAACTAGCATATCAATTTTTTTTGTGTTTTTAGAGTGCTTCGAAAGCAGATCAGTTTTGTTTTCTTTTAATTTACAATTAAACAGTTTTCTTCAAACCATATCATTGCATTATGAATTTCACTCTGAAGAGCATTAGTCACCCCTTCATAATGTATGTGACGTGTTAATAGCATCGTATCGTCTGCATACTGGTGCACATTGGCTTTACGAATTCCGAAGGAGAAGTCATTCATAACTAAATTAAGTAACAATGATGACAACACCGATCCTTGTGGCACACCAGCAGTCATATATTTTCTATTGCTAATTACTTCCCTACATCCCATAACAACCTGTGACCTGTCTTTTATGTAATTATAGAGTACATCATAAAAAGGCCCCTAAAGCTCAAACGAAATAGCTTTTCTAAGAAAATGGCATGATTCACTGTTTCAGACGCTTTTGTCAAGTCTAAAAACAGAACACAACAGAACAGGTTCTTGTCTAAAACCGAATATATTTCATCACTAAACTCTTTTAATAAAGTTATAGTACTACGATTAGCAATGGCACCAAATTGCCGGGGTGTCAGCAGCGAGACTTTCTGCAACAAGGACATCATACATTGAAGCAAAAATTTTTCTAGCATCTGGGAGAGTATAGGCAAGATAGAAATTGGTCTGTAATTTTTTGCACCATCTTTTTTCTCTGCTGTAAGCAATGGCTTACCTATAGCTGGTTTTAATTTTTCGGGAATCATTGCACTTATTAAATATACAACCTGAGGAGAAGTACATCTGCTAATGCCTCAAAGTTGCGTGGAAGCGTGGCTACAACTACCCCATCAATTCCTGGTTGCTTATTTGGACGAAAACTTAAAATTATTCTCCCGAGATCTTCCTCCGAGAGCGTGGGCAAATAAGCAGATGCAGGAACACGCTGTTTAAGCATGCACATGCATTTATGTGCATGCACATTCTTGGAAAAATGCATGAAGAAGTGGTTGAACTTATCAACCACTGTGTCTGGTTTCTCGGAAAACAATTAGAGCAGATATGTGGGCATGTGCTTTTTGCCTCGCGGATTATCTATCAAAGCCCATGTCTTTGTCGAATTTTGCTGATTGGTTGGATCGTTCCAAAAAATACCGCTTTTTCGCTGACCTTAAAAGAGTGACAACCCTATTCCTCGCAATCTTGTATTCCAGTTTTATTAATAATAATAATAATAATAATAATAATAATAATAATAATAATAATAATAATAATAATAATAATAATAATAATAATAATAATGGTGCTGGCAATACGTACATTTAACCCTGAAGTGTGACTTTGCAGCAGCACAAATTTTCTTGGCTAGGCAGTTTCACGGCATAGCAGCCCCACACCACAGTGAAACTATCTCTTCATGAAGGGGGAAGGGGTTACATTCAGTAACATAAATGTCTATTTGTTTCACAAGATTCAAAATTTCGTAAGGTTGAAATAGTGTCGAGTACTGTTATATGTGGTTAAATACTTGAAGTGTCCGAATATGCAAAGTACTTCAATATTTGGCCATGCCTTGTTTTTTTAAAGGGGCACTAAAAAAAAATTATTTTTCATGCATTTGTAAAGTATAATTTTGCGATCCTGAAAACACCACTGTTACCCCCCAAATAACACTTGATAAGAGAGGAAATGAGCGAATAGAAAATTTCGGTGGAGATGCACCTCCCGATTGCCGCACTAAACAACGTGACGTAGTAAATTTTGAAGGAGTCTACTGTGTCCTACGAAGTATTAGTTGATGAAAATAAAGTATACTTTGTTGTCTGTGGGTGCTACAGACCCTAGCATACGAAGTTTCATGAAAATTTTTTGAGCCCATGCCACAAAACTACAAAAAATGAATTTTGAAATTTAAAAATGACACTTCAACTTTAATTTTATCCACTAATAATTAACTTGTGACATTATAGTTCTAAGAGTGCAGTTTATCAATCTAAACTAAGTCATTGTTTCTCTTTGGTGTCCCTTTTTTCATTTTGCACTGAACTCCTTCACTTTTCTAGGCAGGAATCTTTATGACAAAGTGATTACACTGATAAAGCAATGACTACAAAGTGATTAGTGTTCATTAGGCTGTCACCTAAAAATGAAGCAGGGCTGACTCACGGGTGCATAAGTAGATTTTCCACTGAAGGCAGTCCATTCTTGCATGCTTCTGTCGAAAGAAGTGCCTCCAGCACAGACCCTGAGAGAGAGATGAACACACTTGAAGCCTCTGAAAACCACTGATATAAGCGATTCTAAAAACACTTTCAAATTTCGCACTTAAATGCGTACATTTAAAGCAACACTTACTTATATAGAGTTCTACAATCATACCAGCAATGCAATTCCTTTTGGACATGTCCACGCACAAATTGGACATGTCCACGCACAAATTTGCAGAAGATAGCAAATGCCAGCTGCGAGCCACGATAAATAACTTAGTACAAGCTAGTGTAGTGAGAAGTACTACACAGAAAAGTCCGATAATTCTATAGCTATAGTATCGCTGGCAGGCAGCACACATAATGCACTTACTTCATTAACGTGGCATGGGTAGTGGGCTTGTGCAACACAAGGGTGGCACCACAATCAGCAGACAGACTGCCGTTAGCTCAGCCAAAGGCTAATCCATGAATAATGTATAAGGGGAATTTCACAGCTAATCTGACAGAAGAACTAAGATTCTATCCACAAATGCCGAGATTGATTTCTAGGCCCATAGAGCACAGCAGTACAGGAGAGAAAAATGTGGTCACCTGCCTAGCTATCTCCTCCTCAAACTCGCTCTGTTCACACTTTTTCGCCATTACTGAGAAGCACATCCACCAGAGCTCTTTTTGTTACACAAGGCGTCATTCGATGATGCCAGGCCTTTCGCAATTGTGTGCTTTTTGTGCTCCCTACAATGATGACTTAAATACATGATGATTGATATGTGGGGTTCAATGTCCCAAAACCACCATATGATTATGAGAGACGACGTAGTGGAGGACTCCGGAAATTTCGACCACTTTAACTTGCACCCAAGTCTGAGCACATGGGTCTACAACATTTCCACCTCCATCGAAAATGCAGCCGCCACAGCCGGGATTCGATTACGCGACCTGCGCGTCAGGAGCCGCATACCTTAAGCACTAGACCACTGCAGCGGGGCATTGAATCCAGTAATACTTTTTTTCAGTGATTTGATTGCTCAAAGCAATTTTGGTGCAGCTTCTGGAGCAGGCAAAATTCCAATTTGGAGCAGCAAATGAGGCTTCTGGAGCACGTTACCAGGCCCACATTTGCGAATAAAAATATTTATGTCTTTAATACTGTCATTAGTATGTCGACATGTGGCAAAAAGTAGGAAGATGAAATAAAATAAAAAGGAGGATATCAAACAAAGATGTACAAATTAAAGTGAGAAGAAGGTGTGTCCACTAAACATTTCAGACTTTTGTCATGCTACTAGCACTCATTTACTTTTATTTATATTTTTTTTAAGTTTCTAACCTTATATATCTTTGTAGCATATTTACTTGCATAATAGGTGCACTTCCAGAAAATTTGGCACCAAGTTTAGGGTGTGCTCATTACGTGGGGTAAAATGTCTGAAAATTTTATTTCTGACTACAGCAGAGACCGTTGATAATGTACGTCGCTGAAGTCACGAATATCCGCACTACAGCCGAAACAACCGTTTTTAGAGGCTGCACTGGCACGAAACGTGTTGAGCATGCAGTCACGCGTGTCCAAGAATTGAGGCATGAGACGTGCTGTGCATTCAAATTTCCTAAGATTAACATTGATAGACCCCCAATGCCAACAAAATGAACGCGGAAAAAAACAAATACGAGACAAAAGCCCTATTGTGGAAATTCTCCAATTATGTTTCAAGCCACCTAGATTATACTCATTATCAGGACAGATATTTCGTGGGCTGACCAGTACCGATTGTTCGATTTCACAGGCTCACACCTCACATTCAAGACATTGCAATTGAATCGCAAACGAACATTTCAGTATTTCAAGCGTCTACCAAGCCCTCTTTCCTTCAAATAAAGCCATTGAAAAGAGCTATCCACACAAAACAGGAACTCTGATCGCTCATGACCGCTACCGAAAAGCACCAAAAGTGATTAGGCCGAGCCTAAAATTTGGCACCTCGTACACAAGCAATGATCCAAGAGCAGCACACGTGATACGGTGATTAGGTTCGCGACAGGAAATCAACGGCGACAGAAGTCTGCTGTGGGCTTGTGCATGTCCAAAAAAAAAAAAAAAAACACACTTCCGTTGGAAAGCCAAAAAGCTTTTAAATTTGCTGACAAGACAGCAAACGCGATAACGACGATGCTCTTCCTTACAGAAATCTCAGTGCGCACTTGATGAGGATGCGATCACACTTTCCATGCAGCATGCGCGTGCAGCTGAAGCCACACCAGTGCAGAGGCTCCTCCGCTACACCCAAGCAACCACCCTTCTTCCTTACTCCGTACGGAACTGGCGCAGCGCTGCAGCGGCCTTATTCCTTTTTCTTTCTTGTTGCTCATTACACTTAATGTAAGAGGGTGTCGAATTGCAAGCGTTCAAATGCCCTACAGAATTACTAATCACGGCCAAGTTCATGGTGCACCTATTATGCGCAAAATTTTAAAAATCTAACTTCTCGTGACTATACTGGTAGTGCGCCTATTGTGCAAATAAATACGATAATTTCCTTTTTCTTCTTTGTACATTTTTAAAAATAGATTGGCAGTCATTAGTGCAGTAATCATCTATAAGCTACAAGTTTTCTTGGCCGATCCCCCAGAGTGGGTATGGGCCAGAAGTGATGGGCCACAAATGAAAGAGAATTGAAGTACACAGAGAAAAGAGTTTGAAGAACGAGCATGAGAATAATTCGTATTTAAATTTGTTGTATTAGTTTGTTTTAACTTATACGAGTAATATATTAAAGAAAATACTGAGGAATTCATCTACTACTCAGTCAATCCCCTATATTTTATTTTATTATTTATTTTATTCAATACATACTGCGGACCTTACACTTCGGTCCAAGCAGGAGGGCATGGTGTAATGCAAAGAGAAATACAATACACGCAAAACAAAACAAAAAAACAGTGCACAGTTACTCAGTATCGCAAGTACTACATTAGATTGTCTGGTTCCAGTCTGAAATGGTGCGTGGAAAAAATGAAAATTTGAACGTGTCCGTTCTCGCGAAGTACGGAGTTAGTGCATTTGGTTGGCGATGTCTAGTCGGTCTTGTGTTTAATGAAAAAAGAAAAGGGGTTGGATCAAGGGAAAGTTTGCGATTATATAAAAGAGACAGAAAATCAAGGCGAGACTTCTTTCTATGATCCTGAAGGGAAGGAATATTATTAGCTAGCATTAGGTCTGTGGGGGAGTCCGTTCGCAAAAACCTAGAATAAACAAACCGAATGGCCTTCCGCTAAATCCTTTCAAGTTTTTTTACGTTTTGTTTAGTATGGGGGTCCCACACGATACTCGCATACTCCAGCTTCGGCCTAACGAAAGTGAAATAACTAAGAAGTTTTACGTTTGGAGGGGAATTTCCGAGTTTATATCTTAGAAAGCATAATTTCCGAAAGGCAGACGAGCAAATATTATCTATGTGCATGCTCCATGATAAATTGTTTGTTAGCGTAACGCCGAGGTACTTATAACTGTCAACCTGTGTGAGAAAAGACGATCCTAATTTATACACGTGTTCACTAGGGTTTTTCTTTCTCGTTACACAGAGATATACACTTTTTTCCAAATTTAATTCCATTCCCCATTCTACACACCACACCCGCACGTTTTCTATGTTTTTCTCGAGTTCGTTCTGATCATTAGTACATGTGACTTCCCGAAACAAAACACAGTCGTCAGCGAACAATCGAACTTGAACAGTAGGGTCAACAACAGTTACTAAATCGTTAATATACAACAAAAAAAGCAATGGTCCCAAAACACTACCTTGTGGAACCCCAGAGGTGACAGGAAGACACCGAGATTCTTCTTCGTTAATTTTTACAAGCTGTTGGCGGTTGGATAGGTAGGCTGCAATCCAGGAAACAAAAATATCCGGAATGTGAATGTTTTTAAGTTTTGCTATTAATTTGTCGTGTGGTACCTTGTCGAAAGCTTTTTTGAAATCTAAAAGTATAGCATCAATTTGGCCGTTATTGTCAAGACACGCTGCTAACGAATGAATTATTGTCACCAATTGGGTTGCCGTGGAATAACCTTTTCTAAAACCATGTTGAAAATTTGTTAGTACGGCATTTTCGTCTAGAAATTCAAAAATCTGTTTGGAAATAATATGTTCAATGATCTTGCAGCATTGAGACGTTAAAGATATCGGACGGTAATTTTGAAAGCTGGACCGGTCACCTTTTTTAAAAACGGGAACAATCAGAGCCATCCTCCAGTCACTCGGCAGCTTCCCAGTGGACAAAGAAGTACGAAATATTACTACAAGAAACTTGGCAAGTATTTCGGCATATCTGTGTAAAAAGGCGTTTGGAATCTGGTCTGCACCACATGAAGACTTGGTTTTCAAATTTAACAGCATAGATAGTACACCAGAGTAAGATACAAAGTCAGCGTCATAAATGCCAGGATCTGATATTAACAGTGGATACGTTTGCGCAGGAGAAAACACACTGTGAAAATAATCATTAAAATATTTAGCAATGATTCCAGGGTCAGAAACGAGGTCACCATCGATTTTCATTTCTCTTACAGGCTGCTTTTTGTCAGTAATGTAATGCCAAAACTTATCAGGATCATTTTTTATGAAGTTTGGTAGGAGGGTTTGAAAGTAGTGGTCTTTTGAGCAACGCACTGTGTTTTGCAAAGAATTTTTAATCTCACTGATAACGTCAGACTGTGCCTTCTTCTTTAATCTTTTGAGTTTGCGTTTCGAATGAATAATTTTGCGTGTTATCCAGGGTGTACACTTGTGAATTTTTTTGCGCTTGCTCGGTATAAAGTTATCAAGGCAGTAATGGCACCTGTCCTTGAACCGGTCCCATAGGTTGCAAACGTCATCACCATCAAAATTAGCAAGACATATTTCTAGATGGTCAAGTACAGATTTGTCATTAGCTCGTGAGTAATCTTTGAAGCGCCGTGTATCGACCTATATGAGCCATGAGATGAGAAGAAAAATGGAACATTCATGCCCACTGTCGGTATCAGCCACGAGAGGTGAACAAAAACAAGAACAGAGAGCAGGAGAGAGGGCAGAGCGTACTTGAATGTCAAGAGGCGTGGATGTTTGGTGGCGGCGGCAAGGGGTTCGCCCCCAAGTCTGCCAGCAGAGGCAAGGTGCCACAGACTTTGCAGCAACGTACTGGGACCTGGGGGCGCGACCAGCTCAGCCCAGTGGGGCCTTTCTCTTGAGGACGCGCCGATGTTCTGCAGATATGCTTCATGAGTCGCACACCTGAGGACGAGCAGCACAGCCATTGCAAGTACCCGACGCGGTGGAGACCAGCTACAACGGGGACCCGATGATGTAGCAGACGGTCATGCTTCAGTGAAGCATTGTTCTTAGCAGAAGCGACAAGACTTCGCCTCAGCACCGGGGCCACCACGTCCAGGTTATCAATCGGTGATGGAACTGTATCATTTTGGTTTTGGGGCATAGTATGTGCAAGAGATGTTTGTTTATATTGTCGAACTTTCCCTACTTTTTGTGTACTTTTAGTGAACATAGTTTAGTTTTCTCTTGCATAAAGAAATTCGCGTAGTCCTCGGTGTTGCTATTCTGTTTTCTACCATAAAGGCCATGCCACATTATGTTAGCGAGCCTGCCAGGATTAATTATGTTTTCTAATTAGACTTTATCGGCACAGGAGCATGAATTACAAAAAATCATTACGAATTGAGACTGCGTTGAGGCTTAGCCAAGAGTCTTATGGCATTGTTCGAACTTACATTGTTCGAGTACACAGAAAAGGAAGCGTGCTAGGCGTGTGAAACCGTGATACATCTCTTAAAATTTCACTTTGCAGACATCTTACCACACAAGAGACGATGACACTAAATCATCCGTTTATGTAGAGCAAAAGTTTCCTAGAGCAAAGAGCATTTATCCACATAAGCTAATAGCTCCCTTTGATGACAAAAGCAATGATTTAGATGCTTATTTGCACTGTTTTGAAAGAATGGCTGCGAGTCGAGGATCAATATATTTGCACAGCGCAAGAAAACAAACAGTTACAACGTAATTACAGAAGGAACAAACATGGACAGAAAAGAGCGCTGGAAATATATACACATGATAGCCAGCAGCACATTACAGTACAACCGTGCAGCCTATTGAGTCATAGTCAGTGTAGCTACGCTCCAACTACTCATTTTCTGTGCAAATATGTAGATTCCAAATCACCATGTAGACCAAGCGTCCGTCTTATCGGGTTAAGGATGGCAGAAAAGCGAGTGGGCGACAGCACTGAGTCTATTGTTTAGTAGGCAAAACATTGAGTGTGTTCGGAAGGATGCCGGCGTCGAAGTCTATGGACTACAACAAGGCCAAAAAAGCTCTGCTTCAACGGTTCAGGCTAACAACCCAAGGATTCCAAGAAAGATTTTGAAAATGTAAACCTGAAAATGCAGAGATGAGTAAACAATTTGTTTGTAGATTAACAAACTTTTTTGAGAGATGGATGGAAATGTCCAACACAGAGAAGACATACGAGACGTCTAAGAGAACCGTGATCAAGCAATTCTTGACAGGTTGTAGTTCAGACTTGAGTGTCTTCCTTCACTTGCATTTAAATGGTTTGATGACTATGCTGAGTGCACATATATGCATATATGCCATGGCGAGAAAAGTTAAGAGAGGGGCACGTTCCCGATGTATTCCCCCCCCCCCTCGCTACACCACTGGCCGTCATGTTTTGTGTAATGCCTCAATTGATAACATTCCGCAGCGCATTGTCTTTTACACACGATTAAAGGAAAGATAAGAAGAGACCAATCTCTTCTAAACTGAGGGCGGATGTGATAACATCTCCACTTGTGCCTGGCCTCCTGTTGATTGTTGCAAGCGAAGAGGGACGCGCTGCTTATGTCCAAGCGACAGGAAGGAACGAGCTAGGAACAGGGGGGCGGGGGGGGTGTTATGAACTTTGACTTTAACGGTGTGATCGCTGGAACATGCGCTATTTACGACTGGTATGCCTTTCTAAATTGTACTCTCAACGTGAACAGGCTGTGGGAAAAGTGCTTCGCTTTCTAGAGCGGCCATATAAGGGTATGCACTGAGCCTTGATCGCAAGGCGACCACACCATCATTTAGCCATTTCAGAGGTACGTGCTGTTTCTGCTGTATAAATAGAATCACATTACTGGTCTAGAGCAGCGCAGTGCGTGCCTGTCAACACTGTTGTTGGCCACGGCTTCTATCTAACGTCAGCTACAAGCTTCCGTTTATGCTTACATTACAGCAGAAGGACCTAACACGCAGTACGATTATGTTTGGTACGATTACGGCATCCATCTTGACATATTTCTGAAGAAAACACCAGCTGGAGTAGCCGGCTGGGTGCTCTAGACAAGTCTGATTCCATCTGTGCGTGCATCGGCGTGCAAGAGATATTTCAGGGCTCTCTATAGTCGCCCAAGTCGCAGAAATTGAACACCGCGTGTGCAGCAAGTTCTTGCGAGTGCATGCACATTTGAAATGTCAAACCGGCCACTAGCACTTCTTACGAATGAGGTCAAGCCTTATGATTTGGTATAAATATATAAGTTGTTGGTATCGCATTCACTCTTAAAAGCGTAAGTGAAACTAACAAATTGTACCTTTTAGATCCGATATCGCATAACTCAGAAGAACACTGTCTAAAGGGAGAAGCTTTCACGCTGTCAATTATATAAACGTGAATCAGAAGAACACTGTCCAAAAGGGAAAAGCTTTCGTGCTGTCAATTATATAAATGTGAAGCTGATGTCAGATGTAGAAAGTTAATGAGCAGTCTCATTATGCCTCAAGATAGCGTGTGCCATCTACTTCATGCGACACAGCAGCCTACACCCCTCCCTCCAAAACGAAGCAATAAATGCGATGCTGTGATGTTCATATTTTTCAACTGTCACCTACTGACCCTGGAAAGGGAGAGGCGGACATGGAACAAGGCGTAGCTCCTTTACAGGCCTTCTGACACCAGAGCCATTAACGATAACCTAATATATAGCTGCGTATACTAAAACCTAACTGTGGCTGCTCCGACCAGGAGGCATGCTTTTATAAATGAGATGACATTTAAAAACAAAGCACGCGAGGATATTCAATTGGCGCCCTAGCAAAAAGGGCAGGGTCTTTTACAGGCTTTTATCGACACAGCGATTATAAACGCGGATGTACCAGTTGAAAGAAATGTAAAATAGTTATTCTGTACGATTCTCTATGAGTAAAGCATATTAGAGGAAAAGTGTAAACGCATTCCCATGAGTCCCATTCCCAGGATGCACGCGCGGCCGCAGTTTATTCAGTGAAATAAAATAGGTACGCGATTGTCACTTTAGTGGCCCCGAGAACAAGGTGCACATATATTGATGTGCCGGCATGACTGTTACCGTTGAAAGACACTCCCGAATTCGACTTTGCCACAGTAAATCTGATTTGGCGCACTTTAGCACTGGAGTGGGATCTCTGCGAAATAGATGACAGTTCTGCACGCCCTTAGTAACACCGAGCTTAATAACATTGACATACCTGCCAAGTTCAAGGATTCTGAATCCGAAAAAAAGCACTGGCATGTATACATAAGCATCACTTTTTATGTAGCGGCACCTCTCTGCAAACAGTTATAATTTCGTCCACAACGGTTGGGAATAAACAAGCGAGTAATAAGCGATCACGTAAAAGTTGAGAATGAGGATATACAACAGGTGTGAGATCGGGTGCATTGTTCTAGGGACCCTAGTTGAGGGGAAGTTCTCAGAAAGAGGGACCTTGGACTCGCAGCCTGTTTAACTATGCTCGTCTGCTCGGTGAGGCGCGGTGAGCATTTCTCTATGGTAGAGCTGTGCGCCGGTATCGAAATCGCCGGCAGCGGCGGCGTCAACGGCGTGGGGTCTGCCACAAATCACCGCCGTAGTGGTCCTGTTCGGAAGCTTCAGGGGGCTCGTCGTCGACGAAGTCAGCCTCGCGAAAACAGTTTCGCGCGCATGTAGCCGTCACCACCGCCCACGAAATATTCACCATCTCCACAGCTGAATACCGGGACGCCCGAAGAGGCAAGTTGGCTGCCAGGTGGTCAACAGATATGAGCAAGCGCTCTGCAACGTGGCACCTAACGCACGCACTACGCTCAAGCCAAGCGGTCACATTTTAAAGATTTTGTTGAGCAGCAGAAAAAAAATTGGCCCGTATCTGCATGTTAATCTGCAAATGCCGTCGAAAGACGATAGTCTTACGTGGAGAGAGTGAACAAAACATTTATTTGATGTTCTGCGCCAGAAAATCGGTGAATGGTGTTCTGGAGGCGCTGTGTTAGAGTGCCTCGAGCGTGCAGCGGAGGCGAACGAGCGCATCAAGTCACGTCACACGTGAAACATGAGCGCCATTTGGCAGTTTTCTAGGAAAACGTTGCGCATTCGAGACGGGCGTGAGCGCCAGTCTCAGAGGTGATAAGGTGTAGAACGCAAGGCGACGGGTAGGATTGATTGATTGATATGTGGGGTTTAACGTCCCAAAACCACTATATGATTATGAGAGATGCCGTAGTGGAGGGCTCCGGAAATTTAGACCACCTGGGGTTCTTTAACGTGCACCCAAATATGAGCACGCGGGCCTACAACATTTCCGCCTCCATCGGAAATGCAGCCGCCGCAGCCGGGATTTGAACCCGCGACCTGCGGGTCAGCAGCCGAGTACCTTAGCCACTAGACCACTGCGGCGGGGCAAGGCGACGGGTAGGTGCCACCATTGTGTCGTCTTAGCAAAGCGTTGGAAACACTCGCCTTTTCGTGCAAGCATTGCATGGTTAGCGCAGCATGATAAACGCTACGATCCTTAAAATTACTTATGTATGCCTTTTGTAGTAAAAGACGCACATGCAGATCATATACGTGTTGTTATTGTGCCTCAGATATGCGCAATAATTGCTTTTTAGTCGACAATCACACAAGTATGATTGCTGAATTTTGAGCAACATTGGTGGGCGCTGCAGATGGAGTAGGCCGTTTGGGGTATCGGCTGGTGCCGTTTAGCGTACCCGGTATCGTTAAGGCTGGACAAACAGACAAATGTACAGACAGACAGACAAAAATTTTTGTGTCGAAGGTCCCAAAGAAATACTATCGTCCTAAAAAAAAAAGCATGCTAGTCCTCCCGTCGGTCATCATGACCACACACGCACACCAAGAGCGAGCAAAACGCGCACACGCGACACACATGCCAGAATGCGTGGAACAGCTCAGGGACCGTTTCCAGTCAGAAAAAGAAACGTGGCAAGCAAGCATGGCGGGCATCACTGAGCGGTGGAGACGGGTAAAGGGGTTGTGATCAAGAGAGGAGAGCAGACTTGCGAGAGAAGGGCAAGTAGTTGTGATAAAGGGAGGGGAGGATGCGGCGGGAGGGTGACCTTGAAAACCAAAACACACGGACAGAAGGCAGGTTGGGTAGCTTGCTTGAAAGGTCCGCGAAACTCGCACGTAGAAAGACTTGGAAAGAGTGCATGGACGCCTGAATCGGTGTTCGGCTGTGTTCGAAGAATCGGCGGCCGCGGTCAAAAAATTGTTTTGTTGCGCAGGCGGGTTTGCGTGGCCTCACGAACTTCGATATTTTGCGATTTCTTCTGTGCAAATCAACAGCTATTTTCGCGCTTCCGCACGCGCACGGAAGGCATGGTGAGCCGAGTGCGAAGTGAGCGAGAACAAGTCCTAAACACGAAACAAATCGCAAATGATCAGAGTCTGTGGGGTAGTGTACACGTGTGCACTAGATGCTGACTATCGGATTCAGTCGGTGGCCGACGATGCTGGCAAACGGTCTGGTCACTTCAGGCCGGCGACGTCAACGACAGCGCCAGTGATCAAAAACGGGGTAGATGGCCGACCGATCTTTGAAAGATCGGTGGCAGTGTGAAAACACTGGCCTCGTCTGGCGATGTGGAATGCTCAGAGTAGCAGGGGGACAAAGGACGGAGGGGTGCGTAACAAAAGCGGTCGGGGAGAGCGGCAACTAGAGGGGCGCGGAGGCAGGGTCGGCATTTAACAATAAGAATGTATGGGCACCTCGCCGATGTCTGATCGGTGGTCGAAATTGGTTTCCGAAATTGGTTTTGCTGTAACCAATCAGCGGCGCTCGGAGACGTTCGTATGTGCGATTTTGTGCCATTGAACCGATGTATATTTTCGCGGTCACGGGGATATTGTTCGTTTTAAGCGAAAGTTCGTTTTAAGTGGGGCCGTTATATGTGGGCTTGACTGTACATATAGCTTCCAAATAGCCATGCCTCGTGTCATATTAATATCATAGCCCCTAAAAAGGTATACGAGACGTTCGCTGGTGCCTGCTAAAATAGTGTGCACTAGCACTAGTGACCGTGCCCTTAGTATAATCAAATATAAAGTTTGCGGATCGAGTCACGCAGCCTGTGTATCTCATGATACTCCTTCATTCAGCTAAAGACTGACAAGGCTTCCTTTCCGGTTGAGGAGCAATCGACAGCAGGCATCGCACGCGGAGTGCTGTCATCGCATGTGCCCTCTGTGCAAAGGAGATGGGCAGCTTGTTTCATCCATGCTACAGCAGTGCTCCTCGCTAGCACTCACGAGATTTTATCTGCTGGAACAGCATACAGTGAGCGCAAGAAATTTGTTGATTTTAACTTTACAAGTAACATGGCAGCGACGATGAAAACCAGTAAAGGGTGTCCATATAATATTTTCTCACAATCAAAAATGTAACACAACAGTCGAAGAGGGCTGGCCTTTTTATGGCGAGCTGCGTCATTTTAGCTGTAAACAATTCGTCCGTTGGTAAAATGAAATAATACAGTGCCTCTTCTTTTGGTCTTGTTTGTTCTCCATTATACTCAACTACACTTCCTTCACTAATATTCCTACAGACTGTATCTTTTCGACATTTGTGTCTTCATAAAGTACATGGGCAATATGTGAGCGAGAAAGCGCTTGTCCTCTCTTCCTTTCTGTTTATTCGTGCGCTTGAACAACAGTTATACCATGCATATCCAAATAGCCCAACTTTGGATTCTGTTGCAACATGTGAGCGCACAGGGTTGAGCTTATAAGGATTTTCAGCTTGTGGGCTACACACTCTGTTATTTCCACTTATGCAACCCGAGTGACAAAATGCAGTGAAATCACAAGTTCATCGCACATTATAATCATGCGAAACAGGAGGAAGAACTATTGGAGGGTCGGGGGGTGAATGCATGGACAAGCAGGGTAGAAAACAATTTGCATCAATAATTCTCGCATATGGATCATTCGAGAGTATGTGCCTTAATCATGGCACCTGAATCACGGTTCTGGCATCACGAAGAGCTCCACAAGAACGAGAAACACCAAGACTTCCGTCTTGACGATCTCGTTCACGATACACAATCTACTGTGTATCTTCAGAAGCTATTTTAGGGTCCTTATATAGACAGGGCTTACAAACACGGACACATGAGAGCAATCAAGACACCGCAAATGCAGCTCTAAAAAATTTTAAAGCTCCTGAAAAGGTGACGTGGTGTATTTTATGCCCAGATTCCTCCCTCGAGTAAAATGAGACAAACGGCGGCACGCCACAACTTTTGGAGCAGCTGTCGCGGCAGCATGGTCTCTCTCAAAACTTCAACAGCAGTGCGGATAACGTGAGCAAAAACTGGCGGCCGTGGCACTCAACTTTACTTTATGGTAGAATACTCGACTGCCACGCAGGAGACCGGGGTTGAAATCTTTTCCGTTCCTCGAAATGCTTTTCCTCATTTAATTTTTTTTTTTTCTAGAGAATGCAAGCATTGGGATGCAGTACGTAACAGGGACTGGAGAAGTGAAGCCTCTGTTGTTCTTCTGTTCTTCTCTTCTCTAATCCTTGTTACGACTTGTTGCATTCAGAAACTCGTTCAAATGACTGTTTTGCTACAATTCGTTTTTTTTTTTCATTTGCGCGAAGCCTGCAACGAGCACCGGTGGCAGTAGAGCTGGTAGTGGGCAAAACGCCGCCAAAATTGGCTCTGGTTGTGATCTCATAAATGTTTTTGTGAAATACATATAAGTGCCAAAATACCATCACTGTCACCAGAGCAATGGCCAAGAGCACAGGGTGGCTGCTTACCACTGGTTAGGTAAATGGTGGGTGGAAGCAAAGAATGGCACACACCACCTGTCGCCCTGGTACGAGGGCATAGAACCTTACCTGCTGTTACAGATTCTCATACCTTGATGATAGTCGCTAAGAGGGCGCCAAGGTTTCTAGAAATGTTTTTCTCATTTCAGTTTTCCATTTTGCGCGGTAGTGGTTACAGATGTCATCAGACAACCATCCCACAACCACTGCCATTGCAATCTGATAACAGCTTTCACTGCAATAACTGCCAGCGTTCCTTTCTTTTTCTAACTTCACAACAGTTACAAACTATATCTACTCAACTCAATATTAAGCTACGGAATTAACAGAAAACATTATGTGGTGGTTGACAATGCTTGACAGGAATGTCATAAAGCCTGCCTGCCTCCCACTTTTAGCAGGAAACAGTAACATCTGGAATTATTGCTGGATGGATTATAGTCCTGCACAGCATTAGAAGACAACAGCTACGTCAGAACCAGATTCACACACACCCGCACCGACGGGCATGCGCTCCATATTTATTTATTTTTATTTATTTATTATACCCTCAGGGCCAGAGGCATTACAGAGGGGAGTGGTACAGAACAAAGGCATAACATGAGGTAGCATGGTTACAAAAAACGTTCTGTACATAAAAAGGAAAAGGAAAGACAAAACAAATTAGTATTATCGCAACAATGTGGTCACACAAACACAGATTAAACATCAGATATTTCTGCATATACAATATTGGCTAAGGCAGCACGGAACAGTTGGTTATCGGTGATACGCGCAATTTCAGCGGGAAGGTGGTTCCATTCCTGGGACGAACAGGGCAAGAATGACTGAGTGGCAGAATTTGTATTGTATGATAATAGTTAATGCCAACCTTGTGACGGTGGTCAATGCGATGGGAAATGTATAGTGGTTGGGGTAAGAGTTCGTTGCGCAGGAAGGAATGATAATATATTTTATGTAGCATGGTTAACCGAAAAAGTTTCCTGCGTGATGATAAAGAGGGAAGGGAAAGGCTGCTTTTCATTGAAGATATGCTGGCAGTACGGTTATAGTTTGACAGGATAAAGCGAGCGGAATTATTTTGAACAAGCTCGAGACAAGCGATTAGATTTTCTTGGCTTGGATCCCATACTGATGCTGCGTACTCTAACTTGGGGCGTATTAAGGATTTGTAAAGCGATAATTTTAGTGACGATGGGGCTCTAGAAAAATTGCGGCGTAAATACCCTAACATGCTATTAGCGTTGTTGATGATATGTTCAATATGTGTTGACCAGCTGAGATTAGTTGTAATGTGCACTCCAAGGTACTTATATGATGTAACTAGTTCTAAAGCTATGTTGTTTAGGTAATAAGTTGACTGATGCTTGGGGTTGCGGGATACATGCATAACCTTACATTTGTTAATGTTAAATTCCATCAGCCAAGTTTGGCACCAGTTAGAAACAGCGGTTAGATCAGACTGAAAGATTCTAATGTCGTCACTATTATTAATCTTGCGAAATATCACAAATATCACACATATGGACATCATGAGCTGAAAAGAGCACCATCGAAAACATTTCTGGTGTCAGTCAGATTAGCTGTGTCTTTCTTGTCACCTTAAGTTGTAACTCACTGTAAACACACAGTAGACTGCTGGAAAACACCGCACACTTAAAACTAAAATGTTCTTGCTCAGACAACGAGTGCCTGTCGTATCGCTTTTCTCCTAACACCCGCAAAAATGACGTCTTGGAGCATTTCTTGGTACAGTTTAGAGCAATTGATGCCGCTAGCACATCACTGTATTCTGTACTGAGGTCACAAATACAACAATGGCCTTCGAGTTCGGTTTCAGCTCTTTGATGAATTATGAGTGAGCAGGTCATGTGGAATGTGCTTTGTCCCTAGGTAGGCGAGCTATGCAAAATGACCACAAATTATGATATGCATTGCTAGAGATGAGACCTTACTCAATTCAGGAGGGCATGGTGCTGGAAAGCTGTCACAAGTGGGACTGCTGCAAGGCCTGCCGAATGTCATTTCATAAATCATGTGGCCAAAGCTGTACACATCCACAGCCTCCGCAGTCTGTCAAAATGAAAATGAGAAAAAATGGGGGGAAGGGGGGGGGGGGAGCCTGTCAAGTCGAAGCAATGGCCCTCAATTTTTAACCTAGTACACAACAGGATCAGTTCTCATCAGCATAAATCATTAACAAATAGTAAAGTGAGGCCACTGTTTCCTTCATAAATGGCCAATTTCAACTGGAGAAGCATTAGGACAGCATTAGAGCAAAACAATCCAGCAGCACCACACTACCCACGTCTACCTCACCAAACAAGGAGAATTTCTTTCTTAGACACAACCAACAAACAACACCTTTCAATTTAGGTCACAATTACTGCACTACAGAGTTGAAAACAACAAATAATGCAATGCGCCCCATGCAATTCTTGGCTAACTGGTTCTCGTTCTCACTAGAAATTTGCATTAACAAAGCAGCACACAGATACATGACTCAAAATCCTCACATAACCAAACAATCACTTGGAAGAAGATGCGAGCGTCCAGCAGCATCGCCAATGCTCAGCTGGAGCTTCTACCTCACTGGAGGTTGCCTGCCTCTCCACTCATCATCATAGCAATCGCCAGTAAACCTCATTGCACACTGTACATGTAGTCCAATCTGCAATGATGAGCTGCGAGACAGCGGGACAAAAGCGCGAGCTGAGCATTGGCAATTCTTCCAAGTGATTGTTTGGTTATGTGAGAAGAATATTGTATCATGTATCTGTCTGCTGCTTTATTAACGTGAATTACGATACCTACAACCCTTTCATCAATGCTATAGTATTCCTCTATGTTGCCAGCTGTATTTCTGTGAATAAGGAATCCCGCTACCAGTTCTCTTCTGTCAGCCAAGCCACAATAGCAGAGGCCGTGCCCATTCTGTAGCACTGTATAGGCCTCGTTTGTCCTACTAACCTCACTGAGCCCTATTACATCCCCTTTTAAACCCTCTAGCTCTTCGAATAGTACAGCTAGACTTGCCTCACTAGATAAGGTTCTAGCGTTAAATGTTGCCAAGTTCAGACTCCAATGGTGACCTGTCCGGAACCAGAGATTTTGAGCACCCTCTGCTGCGTTGCAGATCTGATCGCCGCTACGGTCAGTTGCTTCGCAGCTGCTGGGGACTGAAGGCCGTGAGTTAATTGACGTATGCATGTGGGAGGTAGTGGCCAGATACTGCACCAGGATGGCCAATCCTTTTCAATTTTTAATCCGGTTGGGAACTGTGCGGCACCGAGATTTGAACCATGGACCTCTTGCATGTGAGGCTGATGCTCTAACCACTACACCATCGCTACCATCGCATGACATATAGCCCATTATCTTCAATGTATTGAGGATGCTGTTGCTATGGTAACAAATAAAGTGGTACTTGAAAAAGAAACGACATGTGCGAAACAACGCAGGTCGTGAACGCTTCTACTATACTGTTTTGTAGCTTTACTGATCTTTCTTTTTTGCGATGGCGTCTATATATCGCTGCTTTTGCATTTTTTGTTTTTGTTCTTAGTTTCTTCAAACAATGGCGCCCAGAGCGTCGCCGGCGCATTTCCTCTAGCACCATGGCATTCGGCGCATTCTTCGACCAGCTTCACAATCTTCAAGCTGGAAAAGTTGGAGAGCTTTATTCTCTTCCGCTTTCAGTAAAAAATCATGTTTAAACAAAAAGAAATTCGATAGTAATCCTTGTTTTGATGCAATTCCGCAATTACAATTGACAATACATTTATCCAATCAGATGATGGCAATCTTCCGGCATCATTTCCACTCGCAATAGTTCTGGTAATGCCATTGTGCAGTCAGAAGCGATGTTTTCAAGCAAGCGTTAGAGGGCCCCTCTAACAGTTCACTGTTGCTACTCGAGCTAGCTTTACCCCCTTCCCGTGTTGTTTCATGCTTGTTAAAAACGGGTGGTTTCCTTTCTATTTGAACATTTGACGGCAGTTATAACACACCGGGGATGTTATCTTATGTGCCTTCCTGACCATAGAGGTGGGCCGACTCATACCTCTGCTTCAGCAGCGCTCGCACCTTTTACCCGATCGTGAAAGTTACGATGCGCGGGGGCATGTTATCAAAGTATACTTGTTACGGAACATGGTGGCAGCGGCGAAAACCCGCCAAGAGTGTTTATACAATTGCTATTACAATAGTACCGCAGTTTTTTACAGCTAAATAAGCGTTTTGGGCTAGCTCTGCCTTCAGTCTCCCTTCTGTTTGATTTTTGCGTTCATTTTCCTAATTTTTGTACCAAACCTGCATGTAACAAAATCCTGTTTATAATGAATTTTTACCGGATTTTATCAATTGGGTTATACCCAGGTTAACTGTATCAGCAGCATTCCTGAAACAGACGACGTACGTCGATGAATCGCCACCACAGTTTCATGATGCCGATTGGACTAGATGTCACGAACCCTGGCGTCTCCGAGAGCGTGTTTCGCCATTAAGTGAACTTGCACAACAGAAGTTGTGTCGGCGACAAACATTACATTGTGGATTACTTAGGACGCACGTGCGACCGCTGTTTATTAAGAGGAATAAAATAGGTATACGTGAAAGCGACTTTGGTGGCCCCCGAGATCAAGGTGCACACGTTTTAACACTCCGGCGTGGCCTTTGCCTGTGATAAGACGCTCCCAAATCCGACTTTGGCACAGTCTGGCGCAATTTATGTTGACATTATCAGGATAGCGCAGTAAATATGATTTGGTGCAGTTGGCTCAGGAGTGAAATCGCTGCACATTACAGAGTACAATTATGTTTTATACAATGAAGCGTTGTTCTCTCAACACTTCATTGTCAATATAAAGAAGTCATGCAAAAACAAAACAACAATTTGTATAAATATACATTTTAATTATTATTGGTGTTTATTTTTCATCCCATTATGAAAGGTTCATGATGATGGAATGCATGCTACTGTTGGGAGTCAAGGCAGTTCTATTTTTGATGGATCCCAAAAATTTTTGCAGCAGTCCATTCATGAGCCAATAAACTCCAATACTTAAATCGGCAGTTCAACAGAAACCTGTTTGGTTGGGACGAAACATGATGAAGGCAACGAAGTACACCAACTAAATAAAACGAAAAAAAAAAAGAGTGACATTTCGTGAACGAGGTTTTCGTATGCAAGCCGAGACGTCGTTTTCCATCTCTTTCAAGCTTTATTTGGACAATGTACTTTGTTTCCTTTTCATAAAACTCCAGTACTCAGGTCATTTGGTGATTACTTGGAATAACGGTTCAGGATCTCCTTAACCTTGACACGTGGTTTTGCAAAAGTGCTGCTTTCTGCTGGATAGGTGGTTTCACAGCATCACGGCCCCGAACTACAGCGAAACTTTCTTTGCAAGGGGGGTGCACTGAACAAAATATGTCCAGATATTGGTTTCGAGTATTTGAACTTTTCAGAAACTTTAGGTTAGTTTCCAAGCCAATTTAAATATTCAAAGTTCTCAAACAATGGCCCACACCCAGTTTTATCCCTACTAACACCAAAGCGAGTCAGCAGCCAAATGCTTTACTGGCCTCAGCGGATGCCTACCCTGACTTTCTTGAGATGAACAATCAATGGTCGCAGCCGGTTGGGTAGTCCAAGTAGCTGGTTCTGCAGTGCGGTCACCACACAGTTGCCGCCTCGTAGGACAATGTTGCCAAGATGCAAGTGCCCTGCAAACAAAAGTTATGCCTTCACAAGACTGCACAAAATACATAGCTACCATTGTTGAGGCCAAATCTAGCTCAGAACTGACAGGTCATGTTGGTCTGCATTTTGAAGAAATTTACCAGAACAATCATTTTAAAGTATCCACGACAAAAGAATATTTGTGACCCGACGCTGCACTGAAGACTTTCACCATTAATGAGATTAGACACACATTTAGCTTGGGTTTACCACAGTGTTTATTTCACATGCCACACATTGCACCTCACATTATCAGGGTCATGGAGGAGTGTAATGAGTGGTTAAATGCATTCAAAAATGCAATAATCACGGTGGTTATTCTTGTACAACAAGCGGTCACAGACGTTGCAGCGAAAGCCGAAGTGACGCTGGAGAAACTCCCACCGAATAAGGGTGTTTGCCCCGGCGAGTTCCCAAGCCAGTTTTTGTGCCAGGACTGTATCATCAGCCCGGAGAATGTTTGCTCTCTCACGTTGCCATTGTTCGCGCTCTTTTAGAGTTGTTCGTGTCTTAATCATGAGGAGGCAATCAGTAGAAACCGATACGTGCTTGCTGGACAACGTCACAACACACCTAATGGCGCATGTGCTTGGGTACAATGCTGGACGTAAGTGATAATACAGCCAATGTAGAGTGTTTGCGACAACGATGTCAAACAGTTTTTCGTTTCTCCTAGCCATACAGAGCTTTCACTATAAAAGAGCCGCCTGGGAAAGGCGCAAGAACCGCATGGGAAAGGCCCAAGTGGTTGAAAATTATCATTTTTGGCTGGATAAGCTGGATAAGTGGTGCCATCTAGTGGGGCCTAGTTGAACAAGGCAAGCCGAAAATAGTTTAAGGGTTGTCGTTGCAACTATGGCTTCCGCTACTTTCACCCTGCTGCTATGAGTGTCGGCGGCCAACACTGGGCACAGTGATGTGAGGAATACTATTTCCAGGAGTGTGATTTGAAGCGCACTAGCGTCATTTTATTATTATTGTTTTTAAAATCATCGCTAAAGTGAATGATGTTAGAGGAGTTGCTCGAGGGTGCACCTGCGGTTTTTTGGCGAGACCATTTCCATAGGAAGGTGTGTTATGAGCTGGTGCATGATGTGTACAGTATGCTGAAGGCAGCGTCGTCGGGCACGTTCCGCGGCCTGCAATGTTAGCCACTTTGATCGGCACATTAACCACCTGCCCCTTTATGCTGTACTGGCCACTGACGTGAATCAAATGTCTTATGCTCATAAATGGCAGCAGACGTGGAGCTATCAGGCGTTCTTCAACGGGGTTGAGAGCAGGCAGTTGAGATTGCCTGAAGAGATATCGGTACCCGCGTAGGTAACACTTATCCTGGCACTAGTAAAGTGCTGCCATGACTACGAAGCGACAAGGACAAAGTGGACAAAGTCGCGCCCGCGTAGGTAACACTTATCCTGGCACTAGTAAAGTGCTGCCATGACTACGAAGCGACAAGGACAAAGTGGACAAAGTCGCGAAGGAGGCAAGCGCACGGGCCATCGGAAACCTACGCTTTGTCGGGAGCCATCATGTGCGCGCCGCGCCAGCGCGCACGTGAAGGCTCAATAACACCGACGCGCACGTGAAGGCTCCTTAACGCCCTGGGTGGCAGCACGCCATCTAGTGAGATTTGTTTGAATCACCGCCTTGTGCGGCGACCGTAGAAGTGTACACCGACAACACTGCTGTACACCCCGGCAGCTGGCCATCGCCAGAGGAAAAGACGGGAGCATTAGAAGCTTGCCAAACAAGCTCCTAATAAGCCCTTCCTTAGCACATAAGTAGCATTATGCGGTTTCTGGACCACAATTTCAACAATCAAGGTCAACTTAACAAGTTAAACTTGCTTATAGAGAACCTGCTTATAGAGAACCCCCATATAACAAATTCCTCGAAATAACGAAGTTTTGCTATTCCCCGCCATTGCTCTATAGAAGCACATATTTGCAACCTCTATGAAACAAAGTAACAATGGGAGACAACCTTGATATAAAGAATTTTCCCCACGGACAATCTAGAAATTTTGCTCCGCCTTTTGGCATTTTGGTACGAGCATGCATCTTCCGCGGCTGTCCCGCTGCAGACGAAGTGCGAAGCGGCAGCGGCACGCATGGCCCACCAGACGTGAGCAAGCACTCGTTATTGCGAGGCAGGTCGGCAGGCCTGTACCCCACGAGCCGGCGCCGCAGCCGCATGCGCGGGTGTGCACCCCGCCCCCCCACCACTCCAAACCAAAAAAAAAAAAGAAATGAAACTACTTTTGCGTGTTGTCAGTGCCACGCTTCTAGTTAGCGTCACATGTGTAGCGCCCCGCTGCATATGAATTCTAGTCTGTGTCCGCCTCGTTCACCCTTCATTTTCGACGCCGTGTGCATGTGCATAGTATATTCTTATGCGCGCGCATGTTGTGGCCCCCGACGACGTTCAGCTTCACTTTTTTTTATTGCGATAGCAATTATATGAGCAGTCTCAACTTTTTTAGCTGACCGTCGCCGACGTCACCGTATATGTATGTATGTACAGTCGAGCCCGCTTACAACGAACCTGAGCGTGACGCGGCATCCGTTCGCTGCATCCCGAAGTTCGTAGTAAATGAAACACAGCTTTTAAAAAAAGTTGCGAGTGATACCACAAACTTTTCTTGCCCCAAAAAGTCCGTGATGCACGTGTTTCGAAGAGCAGAAGCGATAAGGGCGGTCTCGAGTTCATTTAAAACGGCAGGGTGCTCGTTCACCGAGGCCCGTGGCATAAGCTGCATGAGGCACTGGCTCCTAAGTTTCATCATTCTCGCAATCCAATTTCTTCAAATCGCTCTCGCCACACACTTCATTCACAATACCCCAATCCGTGCACCATTCCGCAGTGCAAGCATCATCATCATCGGCCGTAATGAAACCATCGCAACAGATGTTCCAGGTCGGAACATCTGTTGACAGGAACACCCCATCTGTTGGCAGGAACACCAATAACGCGTTTGATACTCTATGAGCATCGAACGCGTTATTCGAAGGTTGTAGGTTTGATTCCTGCTCACGGCTGGTTATTTTTTCACCCACTTTTCTTTCTTCTTATTTACATTCCATTTGTTCTAATAACTTCCCCTATACATTCCTTGGCAAACTTGTCTGTTAGATCTCATTATTATTGTGTCAAAACACGGAAAAACGAGCCCTTAGGTATTCACTTCTTTTCTGAATATATATATATATATATATTGTAAGATGGCGTCCAGTACCCTCAAGACTCTTCTTTATTGTCTCAAGTATGTGCCCCACAACCTAAACTGGAGTGGTGATGAGGAGTATGTACAGATGAAAAGAAAAAAGAGTAATGATGCTCACACTTATTTTCCCCGTGCACTTGAGCGGCCGGCCCGGCCGAGACTTAGGCGGGAAAGGTACAGCGACAAAGGGTTTAAGGCGTAAAACGTGAACTATCTCGGATGCACGGTAACGACGGTCCGAGGAACCCTCGACGGGAGTGACAAGGTAATTGACAGAAGATGTTCGTTCACTAAGAACGTAAGGTCTGAGAAAGCGTGACTGGAACTTTTCACACAATCCGGGTGTACGAACAGGCGTCCTAAGTAGTACTTCATCTCCAGGACGGAAGGTGACGTCTCGACGAAAGGTGTCATAGCGTTACTTGCGGTCTAGTTGACTGGCCTCCGTGTTGAGTTGAGCACGTTGCCGTGCGTCAGCGAGCCTGGAGACGAAATTTTCTGGCGTAGTCGTGGACGTTTTTGTCGTTACATTGAAGAAAGAGGCGTCAATAGTGAATGTCGGTGCACGACCATAGACGAGGAAGAAAGGTGAATACCCGGTGGTTCGTTGAACAGCGGTGTTGTGTGCAAACGTTACGAACGACAAGATTTTGTTCCAATCATCGTGGTTCAGTCCAATGTACATGGATATCATGTCGGTTAGAGTCCGGTGAAATCGCTCTGTCAGGCCATTTGTCTGCGGGTGATAAGCGGATGTGGTCTTATGAACTGTGCCACAAGTCTTTAGAATTTCGTCAAGAAGTGTCGACATGAAGGCCTTGCCCCGGTCACTCAACCTTGTGCGAGGTGCACCATGACACAACACAATGGCTTTTAAAAATAAGGCGGCAACGTCTGAGGCGGAGCTAGTGCGTAGAGGAGCGGTCTTTGCGTATCGTGTGAGGTGGTCGACGGCTGTGACGATCCAGCGGTGACCCGCTGGCGTTACGGGAAGTGGTCCGACGAGGTCTATTCCGACGACAATAGGTGTATCGGGACATGAAATGGGTTGTAATAATCCAGGAGGAGCAGAAGTTGGTCGTTTCCGGTGTTGACACAGTACACAAGAAGCAACATAATTAGCCACAAAGGTAGAAAGACCAGGCCAGAAGAAACGGCTCCTAACGCGGTTGTAGGTCTTCTGAAATCCGAAGTGTCCAGCTGATGGGTCGTCGTGGAGTGCTTCGAGAACTTGTTTTCGCAGTGAGCGGGGAAGTACTGGCACCCACCGATGCCCATCCGCATCGTAAGTATAGCGCTGCAGGACATTGTTGTCTAGCTTGAACGGCCGTAGCTGACGACGTAGTCTAGCATTAGGTGGAGAAGGCGAGTTATTCAAGTACCCGATGATGCGGTTACAGTATGGGTCGTCACGTTGGCACGTGGCAAACTGAGCACTGCTGTTTAAAGATAGGGACCCAGCAACTGCCAGGGGTGATAACGTGAGTGCAGAGGAAGCCGCTTGATCACCTGAAGGGCATCGAGGATGCGTGGTTGGAGATGAAAGTGGCAGAGGGCAGCGAGAGAGAGCGTCGGCATCCTGATGCTGTTTGCCAGACCTGTACACAACGTCAAAAGTGTACTCTTGCAAACGGAGTATCCAGCGACCGAGTCGCCCAGACAAATTCTTCAGCGAGGAGAACCAGCATAGGGCATGGTGGTCGCTAATGATAGTGAAGTGGCGTCCATACAGATAAGGTCGAAACTTCTGGATGGCCCAAACGACAGCAAGACATTCCTGCTCTATTATCGAGTAGTTCTGCTCCGCAGGTGTTAGTGCACGGCTGGCATAGGCAACTACTCGCTCACGTGAAGTGACGTCGCGCTGGAGGAGGACGGCACCGATTCCGTGGCCGCTGGTATCTGTGTGAAGGAAAGTGGGTGTGCTCTCATCGAAGTGACGGAGGACGAAGTCTGATGTCAAAGCACGTTTAAGGACTTGGAAAGCACACTCGCACTCGTCAGTCCACGTGAAATTTGTTCCCGACGTGAGAAGCTTGTGTAACGGCCCCGCAATGGCAGCAAAGTGACGGATGAAGCGGCGGAAATAAGACACCAGGCCCACGAAACTTCGCAATTGTTTTTGATTGCGCGGACGTGGAAAACTAATTACGGCAGCAACTTTGTCGGGGTCGGCTCGAACGCCATCTTTGCTGACAAGGTGACCCAATACTTTGATGCTCTTGCTGGCGAAGTGGCACTTCTTTGTATTGAGCTGAAGTCCAGCGTTCGAAATGCACGTAAGAACTTCGTCCAAACGCTTAAGGTGCTCAGGAAAAGTAGAGGAATAAATTACGATGTCGTCCAAATAGCATAAGCAGGTTTTCCACTTGAGACTACGTAAAACAGTATCTATCATGCGCTCGAATGTTGCTGGAGCGTTGCATAAGCCAAAAGGCATGACGTTGAACTCGGTAAAGCCCGTCAGGCGTTGCAAACGCTGTTTTCTCCTTGTCTGCTTCGCGCATAGGTATTTGCCAATACCCGGATTGAAGGTCAAGGCTGGAGGAATATTCTGCGCCTTGTAGGGAGTCCAGGGCATCATCTATGCGTGGCAACGGATATACATCTTTTTTCGTTATCTTATTGAGCGCTCTGTAACCAACACAAAAGCGGACAGAGCCATCCTTTTTCCGGACCAACACCACAGGAGATGACCAAGAGCTGGATGAAGGTAGAATAATATCTCGTTTGAGCATGTCGGCGACGTTTTCCTCAATTATTTGCTGTTCCTCCCAAGACAAACGGTATGGGCGGCGGCGCACAATGGAGCTGCCTTCGGTTTCGATGCTGTGCTCTGTGACAGAGGTGCGGCCCAAAACTTTGGAATATATGTCGAACGAAAAGCTGTGCTTTTGGAGAAGGTCTAAGAGGTCTCTCGTTTGCTCAGCAGTGAGGTGAGGACTTATGGTAGCATTTAAAGCAGCAGTGGTTGTCTTGGTATCGGTTGTAGCAGACAAAGGCGGTGATTCTGCGTGAAGGGGAACCAGCAAAAAAGGCTTGCTGTCAGCGAAGCAGCTCACAGCTGTGCCCTGGGGCAGCATCAATGGCGAAGAAGTTGGGTTCAAGGCGGTGACCAATGCCTTACTGTCATTAAACCGCACAAGGCTGGGTGCAATGGTAAGCCCTGCAGGTTTGGAGCGAACTGATGGAGCAATGAACACGTCACCGTTAACTATAATATCCGAAGTGATTGTGAGAATTCGTTCATCTCCTGGCGAAATGAAACAATCCGCGGCAGCAACGAAACGGAAGCTGTATGGATCGACATCAGATGAACTCTCAGCAGCTGACATATGAATTACTCGCTGACGACACGATATGAAAGCTGATGCCGAAGAGAGGAAGTCCCATCCTAAAATGACTGTGTGAGTGCACAAAGGCAGTTCAAGAAACCGAATGTGGTGAAGGATGCCATCTATGAAAACGCGGACTGTACAAACACTTGAAGGCTGAATAGGGACTCCACCTGCGCACTGAAGGGGAGGGCCATCGTATGGCGTCCTAACTTTTTTTAAGCGGGCACAAAAGTCTGCACGAATTACGGAAAGTGATGCGCCTGTGTCTACTAGTGCCTTTGTCTGTATACCTTCAACATACACCAATAAAACATTTGATGCGCCGTCTGGAGGAGTTTGACACAGTTAGAAAGATGCAGCTTTCCCTCCCAAAGCTGCACTGTTTAGTTTTCCAGTTGGCGGACAGAAATCATCGAAGTAGAAGGTCGAAGGAGAGAGGAGGAACGCCGCATCGGTGAAGGTGAGCGACGACGTGAGAAACGGGAACTGCCAACTCAGGCAAAGTTCTGCGGAGACGGCGACCGGCGTGTGCTGTTCTGATACAGTCGGCGATAGGGTGGTCTAGTTGTGTAGAAGTCATCCCGTTCATAGTCACCGTAGCTTCGTCTTGTTGACGGCGTGGGCAAAACCTTGAAATATGACCACGGATGCCGCAATAAAAGCAAGTCGGTCGTGTAGTGCGCCAGGTGTTGTAAGGCTGGGAAGATGGTCACGGTGCGAGCGAGTTGACTATATATTGTGGGCATTCGTCATGCGCTTCTTTTCATATATGCATCATCATAATGATCATCAACCGCCTGGGTCTCTGTCCTCATCTTCACTGGGTGTCACCACAATCATCATCGTGTGTGTGCACGCTCAGTCTCAAACTGCCCGTTCGTTGCTGAGCCCTTGGGCTGAATAAACGCTGTCTCAACCCAGACGTCATACGTGGTGGAGGTGAATTTTCAGTCCTCGGTCCTCTCCCACTTCGCTCGACTCAATGGAGCTGCGTTCAGGCCGCCGATTGCCCCCACTGTCTGGCAGCATGTCACAGAACGAGCCTGCCGGCGCTGCTACCATCGCTGCTGCCATCTCTTCCCAGCAGTCTTCAGCCGCACCTCCTGTTTACGTACACAGCCACCAGCGTGATCCCCCTCTCTTCGCCGGTCTTCGCGGGGAAGACGTGGAGGACTGGCTCGATGAGTACAGCCGCGTGAGTGTTGCTAATCACTGGAATGATAGCACCAAGCTCCGTTACGTCTGTTTCTACTTGGCCGGTGTGGCACAGACATGGTATTTCAACCACGTCATTGACTTAGCCCACTGGGGGACGTTCCAGCACCAGCTGCGACATGTTTTTGGGACACCAGCCATTCGTTCCGCCGTCGCGTAGAGGACCCTCGTTACTCGCTGACAACATCCCGGCGAATCTTTCACTTCCTACATTGAGGATGTCCTTTCACTGTGCCGGTGTGTCAATTCATCTATGCCAGAATCGGACAAAGTACGCCACATCTTGAAAGGCATTAAACCGGTTGTTTTAATGCCCTTGCTGCGCAAAATCCAGCTACCATTGCTGACGTCGTCGTGACACGCCAGCGCCTCGATTCCCTGGACTCCATTCGTCTACAAACGGACATTAGCGACCACCACTCCACGTTCCATGGCCATCTGCGTGACCATCCGGGACATTATACGAGAAGAATTGCGGTCTATGGGCTTCACACCTTCTTCACCATGTTCAACACAGTCTTCGGGAGTTCCTTTGCGTGACCTCATTAGGGATGAACTTACATCAATGACCGGCCCTGATCTCGTACAACCACCTGCTTCTCGCACCATATCAACCTACGCTAAAGTCGCTGCCGCGCTTTCGAGCAACGTACACGTCACATTGCCGCAACCATCCTACGCGTCGGTTGCTGCCGCTCCCCCGGTCAACTACTGTTCCACGCCACCTGACCCTTCTTTGGCCCACCTGAACGCGCTATCTCCAAGTGCCTCTAACGCCTTCTACTCCCCACCCTGGTGCTTGTCCCGACCTGTCTGCTATTACTGTGGGTATCGTGGCCACATTTCTCGTTTCTGCCGCAAGCGCCAGCAAGACGAGCACCGCGGTTACGACATGCGTGAACGAGATGTGTACTATCAAGGTCAATGCAATTCATCACCTCCACACCGGTCTCCCTCTCGGCCCGCATCGAGTGCACCTTGGAACGTCTGTTGTGCGCCGCCGGCCCTACCGCATCTCCTCCTGAGAGAAAAATTATCGAAGAAAACGTAGCTGACATGCTCAAACGAGAGGTAATTCGCCCCTCATCTATCCCTTGGTCGTTGGCTGTAGCTCTGGTTCGTAAGAAGGATGGCTCTGTGCGCTATTGCGTCAATTACAGGGTGCTCAACAAAATCACTCGCAAAAATCTGTACTCAATACCTCGCATTGACGACGCCCTGGATTCTCTACAATGCGCGAAATACTTTTCCAGCCTCGACCTGCAGTCCGAATACTGGCAAATTCCTATGCACGAAGAGGATTAAGAGAAAACGGCATTCGCAACTCCCGACGGGCTATACGAATTCAACGTTATGCCTTTCGAGCTGTGCAACGCGCCCACTACATTTGAGCGCATGATCGATACCGTGCTGCGCGGCCTCAAATGGAAAACCTGCCTCTGCTACTTGGACGCCATCATCATCTTTTCGTCAACGTTTCCTCAGCATCTACAACGTTTGGATGACGTTCTGACGTGTCTTGCCGCCGTTGGTCTCCAACTCAACACAAAAAATGCCGTTTCGCCAGAAAAGCTATCAAGGTTTTGGGCCACGTCGTGACCAAAGACTGAATTCGGCCGGATCCAGACAAAATTGCTGCGCTGCTTCGCTTTTCGCGCCCTGAAAGGCCGAAGGAGTTGCGAAGTTTTCTTGGTCTCGCCTCCTATGCAACTTTACATCAATAGCGGCTCCACTGCACCAGCTTCTTGCTTCCAACGTCCCCTTTCAGTGGTCGGAAAATTGCCAAACAGCATTGGACCTTTTAAAGTGTGCCCTCACATCCGAACCTGTACTCCGACACTTTAATGAGGCCGCACCGACAATTCTACATACAGACGCTAGCGGCCGTGGTATAGGTGCTGTTCTGCTCCAACATGACCCCTGTTCACAAGAGAGAGTAGTTGCATATACCAGTAGAGTTCTAACTGCGACCGAGAAGAACTATACTATGACTGAGCAGGAGTGATTGATTGATTGATTTGTGGGGTTTAACGTCCCAAAACCACCAAATGATTATGAGACACGCCGTAGTAGAGGGCTCCGGAAATTTTGACCACCTGGGGTTCTTTAACGTGCACCCAAATCTGAGTGACTGAGCAGGAGTGTTTGTTTGTGGTATGGTCAGTGCGATTCTACTGGCCTGGTATTCCTACTAGCATCGCCCGCTACGTCGGTTCCTGTGTCCCGTGCTAGCGTCGTAAAATCCAGACAACTGCACCGGCTGGGCCTCTGCAGCCAATTCCGTGCCCCACAACGCCATTTGAGGTTGTAGGTATTGACCTTTACGGCTCTCTTTCCGTCACATCTACTGGCAAACGATGGATAGTGACCGCAGTAGACCACTTGATATGCTACGCGGAGACGACGTCTGTATCAACTGCCTCTGCTTCGGAAGTCGCCGACTTCGTTTTGCACGCCATCATTCTGCCCCATGGCACCCCTCGTATATTGTTGAGTGACCGTGGAAGGGTGTTCCTATCAGAAGTGCTAAATGAAGTATTGCGCGCCTCTGGAATAACACAAGACCGCACAAGCTACCACCCTCAAACCAACGGTCTCACCGAGGGGTTTCACCGTACTCTTGCTGATATAATAGCCGTCTACATCAGTCCAGACCACAAAAACTAGGACCTTCTACTGCCATTCCTCACTTTTGCCTACAACACAGCCGTTCAGCGCACCACCGGATATTCGCCGTTCTACCTCGTTTATGGAAGTTCCCCATTTTCTTCCTCGACATTTCCTTTTTCAACAGTGATGTCAACTCGTCTGCGTCTTCCAGCGAGAAATTTATTTCAAGACTAGCCCGGTGTCGCCATCGTGCTCGCATCAACCTTGAAGCGCGACGGCAAGATCGAAAAGTCATTTATGACGCATCCCATCGCCTTATATTCTTCCGACCTGGTGACGAGGTGCTCCTATTCACACGCCTGGTCTGTGTGACAAGTTTCAGCGATATTTCATTCGGCTTTACATAGTTATCGAGCAGACTTCGCCCGTTAATTATCGTGTGACCCCACTTGTTCCAAAAGACCATCGTCACCGCATCACAGTGATCGTGCACGTGTCAGGCGATGTTCGCTGTCAGATTGACTTTCTAGGGCCAGATTGGCCGCTTCAATGTGGGGGGAATTAGTGTGGGCATTCGTCATGCGCTTCTTTTAATATATGCATTATCATAATCATCATCATCCGCCTGGGGGTCTGTCCTCATCTTCACTGGGTGTCACCACAATCATCATCGTGTGTGTGCACGCTCGGTCTTAGACTGCCGTTCGTTGCTGAGCCCTTGGGCTGAATAAACGCTGTCTCAACCCAAACGTCATAATATATATATATAATTGCAGCAAGGGAATAATGCTGGCCCCGGTAAAATAAAGAAAAATAGAGTACGACGCACGGTAGATTTGCACAGTATATTAGCTGATTGATTGATATGTGGGGTTTAACGTCCCAAAACCACTATATGATTATGAGAGACGCCGTAACAGTATATTAGCTGACAAATCGGCTGGTGGACCAGCCTTTGTACAGTCAAGTATATATATAGATACAGTCGAGCCCACATATAACGGCTCCACTTAAAATGAACTTTCGCTTAAAACGAACAATATCCGCGTGACCATGAAAATATACAGTGGTTCGATGGCACAAAATCGCACTTACTACGAATGTCTCTGAGCGCCGCTGATCGTTTACAGCGAACAGAATCAGCACTCTGCCAACTTCCTGGGAAACCAGATGAGGCAGCGGCAAGGTGCCCTGTTATGACCGCCATCAGTAGGCGCCATGCTGTCGCTGAGAAGCGTAGCCGGGCAGCGTTCCCACGCCTGGAATCCCAGTTCTCTCGGAACCAGCGTCCAGAGCTGACGGGGGAGCGGCGCTCTTTTGATCCTCAAACAAGTAGCCGACTGGCCGGCTGCCTATGCCCGCCCAGTATTGTCGCTGCTTGCCGGAGGATGGGACGTCGTGTCGCCACGACACCGTAAGCCGTTCCAGAGAGGACAACAAAGACAGCGCCTTCCTTGGAAGAAACCGCGGCCGCGGCCACAAATTGCCCTGCTAACTGAGCGGACAAATCGGCGGACCGTTTGATGTCTGCTGTCAGGAGCGTGGGACCCCTCGACCAGCGACACACACGACGAGGAAGAGCCCCTCTGGTGCCACCTTGCAGTGCAGTGATCACGACTCAATATCGGATGTTCACGTGGGCCGTGCATGCTCGTACCCCTCGCCTCTTGTGTGTGTGTGATTGGTGTTCCACTAAAGGAGGAGGAGCCCGACAGGGATTATAACGACGCCGCAGAGTGCGGGACGTCGCTCCGAACCATGTAACGGTTCAACCACCACGCTCGTGGTTTGTGAAACTCTCAACCTTTCTATGCTGTAAATAAGTGTAAATAGTGCCATAAACCTGTTTGTTTTCGTATCCTCGTGCGACCATTCCTTCCTTCCGACTCACAACAACTGGTGGCAGCGGTGGGATGCCATCAGCGACCTTCCTTCCGACTCGCAACAACTGGTTGGCAGCGGTGGGATACGACTCAGCACCCCGAGCCACAACAACTGGTTGGCAGCGGTGGGATACGAAGCTACAAGTGACAACAACAGTCGGCCCAGGAGAAGCAGCGGGCTCGAGACATGGATCACGTATGGGTGAGTGCTTGGCTTTTCCTTCGAGTGAACCAGGTTCTAAAAGAGGGTAAATTTTAGAACTGGTAGTTAACTTTGCCGAAAGACTCAGTTTCGCCGTTTCGGAAAGTTGTTTTGGAAGTAGCGAGCACTCAGTACGATCATGGACTTACGGGAGCTGCAGAAGTCAGACCTGTTGCTGTTGTGTGAGGAATTGGGGATCGATACAAAGGGTTTGGCACGGAAACCCATAATCATTCAAGCGATTAATGATTTGGGGGCGGATGATGAGGAACTAAGCGAAGAATGGGACCTCATCATTGAAAGAAAGTTAAGAGCAGCTACGATGGAAGGAAAGAGTGAAGACGAAAGAGAAGGCCTCAAGATAAAGTTTTTCAAACAAGACTATGAGTTGAGTATGAGGTTGGGACCCCAGCGAGGAGTACTTCTCGAAAATGAGGCAGAGTTCGAGATGTCTAGGTACATGCAGCCATATGAGGTAACATGGGATATGGGCCTGTATCTTAGACTGTTTGAACGAAAGTGTAGGCAACTGTCGCGTAAGCGAGACACGTGGTCTCAGAAGCTACTCACGGTTCTGCCCTGCGAGGCAGCGGATGTCGTTGCGCGACTCAGTGAGCAGCACGCGAACAACTATGAAGTTATTAAAGCAGAGCTAATCAGGAGATTTGTAAACTCTGTTAGCAAAAAGGAAGAAAGGCTCAGACCGAAGTCTGAAAGCGAGGCGCGTCGCAAAGCGCCATAAATGAGGCGCGTCATGAAGCGCTAGAAACAGAGATTGCGCCAGAAAATGGCCCGCAAATTCCTGAATGCATCAATGTAGAGCATGCAGAGAACGAGGCCTTGGCTGGTCTGGAGGTAGGGACGATGTCGGAAGACGCTCCTTGCGTGCATGAGGAAGGTACCAGCAGCCCTAATGGGCCCAGTAAGATGCTGGAAACCTCCTTTGTGCCTCAAGAGGACGTTTCGACATCGTCAAATGTAGGCATGGTTAGCGCAGTGGCTGATGAGAGCAAGAACGCCACGCTTCAGCAGTGCAGCGATAATACCGAGCTGGTTTGCAAACATCGCAGAAAAAGGAAGAAGCGGAGGCATTCGTCACTGTGCAAGCCTAGGACAGGCCCCACTCAGTCACAAGAAAGACGAGAGGGTAGGCCGTTAATCCGTTCCAGGAAACGTCAATGGTGGCGTTCCGAGAGGTACAAGCGGCGAGCCAGGTGTAGAGGGGGGAAACGAGGTGCGTTACCCCAAAGAAAAGCGCGGTTGCGTTCGACGACTTCGGGAAAGCGGCCTTGCCCGAAGGATCAAAACCGAAAGCGCAGAGTGGCTAAAAACCGCGTCGGGGTGAGCCCAAAGAGACAATGTCCCCGGTCTCAACCCTGTTTCTGGCGTCCCTTTCAAATTCCTGAGGGGAACAGGCCCAAGTGTAAAATGAGGTATGACGGCAGTGCACTGCTTAGAGTTTGTGCATTTTGTAGTCTCTGGCGTGCTCGAAAACCGCCGGGACCGCGACCCCATAGTGTACGATTAAAGGAACCATGAGAAAAGGGGGTAGTCAATATGAGTAACTTTTGCACAGGCGGGTAATTATGACTACTCAGTATTGCATTGGAGATGCAGATTTCAACCAGTTTAAATTTAGTAAGTTACGTGATGCGGTGGAAAATTTTCAGAAGGAAAACCGCCGAGCCAAAGGCTGAAGTCAGCATCGAATTAGTTTAATCATGAGTGCGAAAATTTTGTGTAAGGTAAAAACAGAGAAAAGGTGTCATTTTTCTAGTTTTTCTTCAAAGGTTTAGTGCGACATCGTATGACTTCACTGCCATGGGGATCTGGCGTGAATGAGCATTTGAGGAAGATGTTTGCATAAACCGAACGATTTCGTAAATTGATTAAGCTTGGCACGACACAGTGGAGTTGTCGTTACGCGCTATGAGAATTGAGAACAATTGCCGCATGGTTTTAGCATAAACGAGTGCAAGTGTTGTGGGGTGCTTTTGATAAGTATTGCACCTAAGATTACTTTTGTGTTGTACACGCTGTGTTGAAACGTAACGTAAGGATAAGTAATTAGATCAACTTTGAAGGCTAAAGCGTTTGGTTAGTAGTGCCGTGCATTTTGCAGCGCTGCAGGAATGAGAATTGAAAAACGTTCAGAAGAACTCAGTGTTTTTTCAATCAAAGGCGTTAGCAAAGGCAGGTAACTAACCGAACAAACCTGCCAGAAGGCAGTGTTTGTTACATTTTTTGTCGTTGTCTTCTTTGAAGAATGATTGATCTAGTGATCATGAGCAGATCATCAAGCTTTCCCTAAACATTGAGGTAGACCGTTAGGTCACAGTTTCGGTTAAGCTTTCGGGAGGCTGGTGAGCTTCATGTCTCAGTTGTAGACGGTTATTGGCGACCGTAAACAAAAACGGACGTTAGGACAATCTTAGTGCTCACTGAATCCGGAACCGAACCGATGCTCTCAGCGGGACAAAACCGATGAAAGTAGTCAGCGACGAAAAGAAGGAGACAGCCATTCTATGTCAGGACGACAGTGGTAATGAGCCAAGATGCTCTTTACTTGAGCTAGAAATTGGGCTCTCGTGAGATAACGTACTGCGCTTCAGGAAAGGAGTGCGCTTACCTTGTGTAGGCCATTTCTAAGTTGCAGCGTTATCTTGGAGGTGCTAAATTTAAAGTAGATACAGACCATTGTCCCCTTGGCTGCAAACCATGACGTCGTAGAACAGTCGCCTTGTGAGGTGGAGCTTGATTCTTCGAAAATATAATTTTGGCATTAGGTAAAGGGCAAATTGAATGGAAACGCTGACGCGCTCAGCCGCTCTTTCTAAGCCATTCTGGGGTGCTCTTGATGTATCAAAATTGATATTTTAGTTTTTTCGTGCATCTTATTATGTGAATTATGTAGGGTAGCACGTCTGGTTTCTCTGCTCAAGTGAGTCCTGAGAGTTTAGAGTGTGAGCTTTTGGTAAAGCTAGTAATTAAAATTGGTTTGCCATCCCTCTTTTGGCTTGGTTTGTTCGAAGGGGGCCGAGTGCTTGCTTGTACATGTGGTCGAGTATCAGAGATGCTGTCGAAGATTCGGCAATCACCCGGACCATGCCACAAGCGAAGGCCAGTTCCTGGCATTCAACTACTGACCCTTTCGTTGTCCCTGCGAGCAGCAGTGTTGACTGCTGCCCTCCGTGACTCATCTGGCAAGGGGGAAGCTGTTATGACCGCCATCAGTAGGCGCCATGCTGTCGCTGAGAAGCGTAGCCGGGCAGCGTTCCCACCCCTGGAATCCCAGTTCTCTCGGAACCAGCGTCCAGAGCTGACGGGGGAGCGGCGCTCTTTTGATCCTAAAACAAGTAGCCGACTGGCCGGCTGCCTATGCCCGCCCGGTATTGTCCCTGCTTGCCGGAGGATGAGACGTCGTGTCGCCACGACACCGTAAGCCATTCCAGAGAGGACAACAAAGACAGCGTCTTCCTTAGAAGAAACCGCGGCCGCGGCCACAAATTGCCCTGTTAATTGAGCGGACAAGTTGGCGGACCGTTTGATGTCTGCTATCAGGAGTTTGGGACCCCTCGACCAACGACACACACGACAAGGAAGAGCCCCTCTGGTGCCACCTTGCAGTGCAGTGATCACGACTCAATATTGGATGTTCACGTGGGCCGTGCATGCTCGTACCCCTCGCCTGTTGTGTGTGTGTGATTGGTGTTCCACTAAAGAAGGAGGAGCCCGACAGGGCTTATAACGACGCCGCAGAGTGCGGGACGTCGCTGTGAACCATGTAACGGTTCAACCACCATGCTCGTGGTTTGTGAAACTCTCAACCTTTCTATGCTGTAAATAAGTGTAAATAGTGCCATAAACCTGTTTGTTTTCGTATCCTCGTGCGACCATTCCTTCCTTCCGACTCACAACAGCCCATACATTCTTATTGTTAAACGCTGACCCAGCCTCCGCGCCAGTTGGCCATCTGCCCTGTTTTTGATCGCTGGTGGTCGATGTTTTTGATCGTTGACGTCGCCGACCTGGAGTGACCAGACCATTTGCCAACATCGTCGGCCACCTACTGCATCCGATCGTCTGCATCTAGTGCGTGCGTGTACCCTACCCCACCGACTTTGATATTTGCGATTCGTTTCGTGTTTAGGACTTGTTCTCGCTCACTTCTCACTCGTCTCAGCATGCCCTCCGCACGCGTGCGGAAGCGTGAAAACGGCTGTTATTTGCGCACAACAAATTGCGAAATATCGAAGTGCCTCCTTCCCGTGTGTTTTGGTTTTCAAGGTCGCCCTCCCGCCTCATCCTCCCTTTTCTTCACTCTATCGGAACTCCTTGCCCTTCTCTCACAAATCTGCTTCCTTTCTTGATCAGAACCTCTTCTCCAGTCTACACTGCTCCGCGACGCCAGCCACGCTGGCTCGAATTACTTTCGTTTTTTGACTAGAAAAGGGCCCAAAGCTGTTTCACGCGTTCTGGCATGTGTGTCGCATGTGCGCGTCTGGCTCATTCTTGGTGTGCGTGTGTTGTCAGGATGGCAGAATGGAGGACTTGTTCGCTTTTTCCTGCCGCTCAACAAAATCTTCGAAGTGTGACCGCTTGACTTGAGCGTAATCCACGCGTATGGTGCCGCGTTGCGGAGCGCTCGCTTATAGCTGTTGACTACCTGGCAGCCAACTTGCCGCTTCGGGCGTCCCGGTATTCAGCTGTGGAGATGGTGAATATTTCGTGGGCGGTGGCGACGGCTACATGCGCGCGAAACCGTCTTTGCGACGCCGACTTCGTCGTCGATGTCGGGCCCGATGCTGAGCCTGAAGCTTCCGAACAGGATCACTCCGGCAGCGATTTGTGGCAGCGCGTCGCCGACTCCAACCTGGACAGCAGGTGGGACATTTGTTGCAATGGTTTAATTACGGCCAATGATGATGCCGACACTGCGGGACCGTGCACGGATTGGGGCATTGTGAATGAAGTGCGTGGCGAGAGCGATTTGGAAGAATCGGATTGCGGGAACGAAAAAACTCTGGAGCCAGTGCCTTATGCAGCTTATGCCACGGACCTCGGGAAACGAGCACCCTGTCGTTTTAAATTAACTCGTAATCGCCCTTATCGCTTCTGTTCTTCGAAACACGTGCATCATGGGCTTTTGGGGGCAGAAATGTTTGTGTTTTCACTCGCAACTTTTTTAAAAACTGCGTTTCATTTACTGCGAACTTCGGGATACAGCAAAAGGATGCCGCGGTCAGGCTCAGGTTCGTTATAAGCGGGCTCGACTGTATATATATGTACATATATATATACACATACATATATATAGGGGGGGGGGGGGGGATATTCTTGTTCCCGCGCTCTTATCCTTCAATGGGGAGAAGCGCAACTTCAACTTTGACCGGAACGACTGCGTTTAGTTGCTGGGCGCACAAAGATCACTTTGTTCGCTGGACAGGCGCAGTTTGCGAAAAGAGTGCGCTTTTCAAACACAACTATGTAACAACTGGGGCACTTGTTCGTTCGCACTCATATTTGTACCCGTGATTACGTTTCATGCCTTGTTTTTGTTTAAACAGTGCATTAAGTGTGAAGCGTGTGGGGGTGCTGACACCCCCTGTAAAGTTGTTTGTGCCGTGTGGCACAGGTGTCTTGCACAGAAGCCATGTTTCGGGAGTGACAACTGCCGGATGATAGATGGTGTTGTGTTCGCGTTGAGTACCACTGTTGGTAGAGTGGTAGTGGCGGCGGTGACCCCTGGCGAAAGGCAGGCCTTGGTCGTGGGCGAGAGTTGAGCGAGTCTCTTCTGCGCGTGGCGGCTTCCGCGACCGGTTGTCTCTTGCGGTGGGTCTGCCGTGGACGGCACCGCGGGCCGCCTGCGGTAGGCCCACATGATGAGTGAAGCGTTGGCGACGCCGCTTTTTGTGTTATGTTGTTTAAGTGTATGGTAATTTTGTGTAATGATGACTTCGCGTGTTGATAATAATTGATGTATCGATTCGGCGGACGATTTCGTTGTCTAAATTAGTTAAATAAATAAATGTATGTTGTTTTGTTTGTACCGACCGTGTCTACTGTGTCCGTTCACTCCAAGAGCATGGCGAGGCGCTCGCCTCGTCGACACCCCACAAGCTATAAACTGTTAGTTCACTTTCGTCCTGGGTATGTTGTTTTCGTGTGTCATTTGTCCGTGAGCAGCGCGCTGCACGTTTCAACCTGCTTGCGAGTCACAGCGTTACATTCCAAGTTGTTGATATCGCATTCACTGTTTTGCCTTTGCGGGAAAACTGTGACTTTTCTTAATTTTGGACAACCGTGTCGTCACCACCGAGGGGACGTCAGATTAGGTGTTGATGGAAACTCTTCGAGACCACGGTGACGACGAATCTTCATAGGTCGACTCGTCACGTGCTTCTGTCTTGCAGTGCGCTGCGAGTTTGCAGGCTGGTAGCTTTCGCGATTAGCCGATCAGTTTTGGCAACACGACGGCACATTTAATGCAATGCAGTGAACAGAATAGCAAAAAATTGTAATGTTATAAGAACTAAAGCTGGCAGCCAACTCTTTCGAATCTGATATCGCGGAATTCCTACAAAACGCTAGTGTGCTCAAACACAGCCGCTTTAGAAAAAAGTGCTCTTTTCATGTCCCTTCACATTAAAACCGCATTGCTACTTGCCAAGATAGCAAGCATGCCAGCGATCACGATGGCCCTTAAAATAGAAGTTCATTATTGCTAATCGAGCGATCGCCCCTCCCCTCTTTCCCCTCCCAGCTTTGTTTCATGCTCGTTTGACGGGTGGTTTACTTTCTGTTTGATCATACGATGGCAGTTATAACATGCGGGAGATATTATCTTATGCCCTTTCGTGAAAGTTACAATGCACGGGGGCATGCTATCAATTTGGACTTGTTACAGAACATGGCGCCGCCGACAAAAACCTGCCGATAGTGTCTATATAATTACCATCGCAATAATAACGTAGTTTTCACTGTAAAATAAGTTTTTGGGTTAACTCTGCCTTCAGTCTCCCTTTTGTTTATATTGCGTGTTTATTTTCTGATTTTCGTACCGAACCTGCATATAACAAAAACCTCTTTATAAGGAATTTTTCCAGGAATTATTTCGTTATATCCAGGTTTAACTGTAGTTTTAAAAAATAAAGCAGACCAGATGACAACAAGTTAGAAATGACCACATACGCTGATTGAAGTGACCTTCCATGCTGGCTCAATTCACTGTATGAGGCATTTCAATTCTTGTTGGTCGGGTGAGCAAGTACAAACCAGACAACACTTATTGAAGAGCTCACCATGGTGGAACCCATGCTGGTGCAGCCCCGACAGAACCTGTAGCACTTGTCTTCCCAAATGGGCCACTGTGGCTGGAGCGATCGGTTTGGCTTGCCGAACAGTGCCATATTTCCTGAGGTAACTGTCCCTGGGCTTGGCCTGAAATGCAACACACAGCACAGCGTAACGTGATATTACACCGGGCTCACAAGAGAACACAACATGCCATGACTTTGATATGCACTTGCATTTCATTAAAGGAAGCGGAACAGAATTGTACATATGAGTAGCACTTTTTCATCAATTCTGCCAGCTGATTTTTGTCGTGGCGTAGAAATCGGGCACAATGCAATAACCAAGCAAAATTGCACCAAAATTCTGGAATTTTGTCTCCTATACTAACATTGCATACAATGCATCTTCACTATTTTGAGCCATACCTCGGCTATGTTTGCATTACAATCAATCCCCTTTATTGCGGTTGATGGAACATTGTAAACATTAAGTAAATTCTTGGTGGATGGCACAATCTTTCTAGGCTTGCATTTGTTATAAAGCTGGTGATGGCTTTCAAAACTAAAAAACACATGCTCAAGCTCTTAGACAACTCTGACATTCAACGCCTTCTATCGCTTGCCAGTAGATATTCTTTTCATAATATTTTTTGCAAGGCTCTTGAACCTTTTCGCATACCTATACTTATTTTTCTGCAGCATTATTCTCGATTTTTATCACCTGTTGTGACGCCACCAAAGCAGCGCCTCTGGCATTGCCAGAATCCATTGCATACACGAGAAGTTTTGACTGTTTGCTAAAGTGCTTTGCCATGTGGTTGCTAGTCCATTGAACTTACTTAGCTGTCATGTGAAATTAATGTAACCACGTTATTTCAAGTCACTGGGGCCATGAAAATTCTTCCAATTAGCCGGGTTTTTGGATTAACAGAACATACAAAAAGTGGGATGCAAGGAACTTGGAACTTTTCAAAGTAATCAGGGTTTGTCATTTGCTGTGCGGGCTAGCTTTCGGCTCCAAAGGTTATGTTTTCCAGCATTACCAGGTCACAATTTCGCCACAAACACTGGGGAACAATAGGCCTCGCTGCGGCCACCAAAAAAAAAAATAAAAGAAACACACGCTGTTGTGGTCAACTCAAACGTGTGCCTGCGGAAAACAAGGCATCTTCACTGCAATACAGTAGTGACACACGAGCAGCATGTCGCCTGCTCCTCGCTGCGTCGGCACGCCATGATGCAGCCATTCGCACATTCTTTCTGGTATGATTAAAAATTTAATAATAGCCAGTATGATGAAACTCACGATGTGTTTCGGCTGAAAAAAATTATCTTTGAAACTTTCAAACTTAGTTTTCGAAGTAAGCGTTGCTGGCAAGAACTCTGCCAGCAATGCAAGTGCGCAAATTGCTGGAGCAACCGGCAATCTGAGGTTTGCATACATCCCAAATTCCACCAAACATTTCTTTATTAATTTCTTTACAATCCCAGAAAGAATGGGTAAACCATGACCCGCTGACATTGCGAAAAACATGCAATATGCTGCCCGCACGTCACCGCTGTGATGCAGTGAAGCATGTTTCGTTTTATGCACGCACGTTTTGATTGACCACGAGACCGTTTTTTTTTTTATTGCACTTAAAGTAGCGAGGCTGAGGTGCTTTAGCTGCCACTCATTAGTATCGCTACATTGCATTGCCTTGTGCCTACTGAGAACCGTCATTTCCACGAATTTGCGGCAAAATTGGGATCTGGAACTAGCACATGGCACCCTAAGTTTCCCAATTAACCCGACTGGTGCCGGCCGTTGCTTCAAATTATCCACTAAAACTTAAATTTAAAAATACAGGACCATGAAAATCCTTCGAATTAGGCATAATAACAGAGTTGGAATTATTAAAGCAGGCTACTGATTGCGTGTACGCGAAACATGTTGTCTATGCAGTGAAGACGAAAAAGAACTAGTGCCTTTGAGCACACAAAGAAAGGCAGTCAGCTAAGCAGCCCTGCACGATCGTGTATGCAAACAAACAGAATAAGAGTATGCATATAACATGCACTTGCTTCAAGCAGGTTGCAACATTTTAAAAGATGCACACAAAAAAAGTTCAAATAACACAAAATGTAATAAGAGAACAGACATCCCCCTTCCCCCACGACCGCATTTCTTATTTTTTCAGAAAAACCTTGGCAAGACAAATTATGACCTATCATGCCATTCGTGTTTTCTCAAGTCAAGTTCCCGCGTGTTACAACAGCGCTTGAAAAATACTGTAAAACAGGGATGTTCGAATTTTTTCATTGCATTTTTTTTTTCACAAGATTCTTCCTTACCCTTACTGCCCTTTTTTCAAAGGAGAATCTAATCCAGTTATGATTAGGTGCACTTCAGCAACAGAGACTTGCAATCTTCCAGTGGTTTGATTTCAAAGCCACAAGTGACGTGCACAACTCGCAGCACTTTTAAGCACCCACTGCTGCCATATTCTGTCCCAGAAATGTAGCGGAGGGTTACCTGACACAGCTCGTCCCTGAGGGATCCCTGAGGGCAAAACTCCTGCACCAATGCTGCCCCACTTTCGTTGACGCAGCCAAGATACAAAGGCAACACGTTCGGGTGCTGCGCAAAGGCCAGAAGGGACGATGGTAAAATCACATACGTGCAGAAGACAACTGCTACCCTTGTCAACATTCACTGGAGGTGGTGACTGTGATGCATCAAAAATGAGTCCATTTCTGAATTAGGCAAAAGTGACATTTTATATAACAGCTGTCTCGAGAAGAAACGAGCAGATATTTAAATAATAATAAATAAACATGCAACAGAAATAGCAGTGATGCCGCTTAGAAAGTTACTAGATGTTTCCAGTGATTAAGCAATTCCCACATGGCATACGAACAAAGCAACACCGTGGTTCTTCTCTAGCAGCATGCATATGCAGCAAGAAAAAAAAAAGAGTTCCAAAAGTAAAGCAAACCACTTTCAATAACCATACACAGTCAAGCCCGCTGTTGTACCTTACCGGCCACTACTGCCATTCCACGCAAGGCAACATTCCTAAGCTGGATAGAACAACCATGACGCAACATTTATGAATGGTGCGAGCAATGAAGTCACACTCACTTACGGTGCTGCCTGACACACCGATTTCATCAGACGAAACTTGCCCTGTCCAAGTTCGACAGGAGCTGACAGCGAGCCGCCAGAGCGGTCAATGACCGACAACTAATTATGCACTGTTTATAAGGGCCCCAGACTTCAGATACTTATTCAATTTTAGGTCAGACTAATGCAGTGGAAGCATTTTATTGTTGACAATACTCTGCAATGCTATGTAGCAGCCAGTCAGTCGAAACTGGAGCGGAAATGCAACAGACCTGTATGGCAGTGAGCAACTTGAGAGCCACTTGCAAGTCCTTGACAGTGAGGTAGAAGTCGGGGCCCAGGGGAACCTGGAGGCGACCAACAAAAGTATGTTGGCATTGCTGTTCGGGCCTAGCGATGCCACTGGTAGAAGCTCTATAATGTGATGTGAGCCCTAGTAGTGATGCCACTGCTAGAAGTTCTGCAACCACAGAAAGTGCAAGGCCAGTCATCTGTGCTCAAAGTGTGGCCATCCTTAAAGGAGTACCGACATGATTTTTAGGCACCGTCAGAAGGACATATTTCATTTCCATGGCATGCACTATCAATGCTCTCCACGCACCAGAGCCAGACAAAGCATTTTATTGTGATTTATGTCACCCAGCATCTGCAAACCAGCCTCACTGCAATGGACATCGTCACGACAACTCAACACAGTTCACGTGATTCGCTAAATTTGTGTCTCTGAATGCAGTCCTAATGCCAGACTCGCTGTTATTTACGTGAAATACATGCAACCGACATGTTGCACATTGCCATCGTCCTGTGACGTCGGACTTGTGCTGGTACTTCACTGCGTCCCTCGATATTGATATCGAAATTGATGTTGTAAAGTAGAGCTATTAAATATACATTCAGTGCGTTCACAAGCATTACGACACTTTTTAGGCTCCTCAAGGTCGAGGCTTGTCCGGCGTGCGCCGTAGCCACCGCTGACGATGACTAAAAACAATCACAGCACAGCGCATGCAAGGCCATGACAATGACGACGACGCCCCAATATGCTCTGTGATGCATTTCGTATGACTGGAAACAACCACCAAGGAAACGTGCCCAGACTTCGTCTTTGCCAACTTCAGGCTAAATCCCATATTACAAAGCATGAAAGCTAAATGAAATTCACAGCTCAACACAACATACAAGTTATGACCCATAAACATTGCATATTAACTGTACACCGCTTGGCACTCATTTACATGCATGAGGGGTCAATGTCACCGGTGATGCACACCAAACGATCCCACTGCTTCGTCCACTTATCATTCACTTTGTGCATATGCCATGATTTTTTATTTAGAGCAACAAACTGAAGATATTTAGAATTCAAGTCAGTACTCCTTGAAGTGCCGCCAGCTAGTAAGATGTGTCATGAAACAGCCTGTATATAGACTTGCATGCGATGTTTGCCATTGCTCTACCCAAAATCAGCCCAGTGTTACTCACTCGATGAAATGCTGTAGCAGTAACGCATCTCACTACCATAGGTGCATGAAAGCTAAGATGTGTCATTGACTGAATAATAAACCATTCACAACCATATGTGAAATCATTGCACTGAACTTCATAGCAGCATGACTTTGCAGATTATGCTGTATGGACTCGTGTGTACCTGCAAGCAAACAGTAGAGACCTATCTATGTGTGCACTCAATCAGCACTAACAGGTTATATCTCGTATTCCACTTAAAATGTGCCTTTGACGCCAATGCTCTTTTCTCAAAGACTGACTACAAACTAAGAACATCGCTGCCAGGTCAGTGCAATGAGCCTCCATGAATTGCTACCAAATAGACTGAGCATGCCTTCTACAGGCTTTAAACATGCATATATCACTTTGTCTTTTACTTTGCATGTTACCTGCGCCACATGCTGGCAAGCAGCCTGTACAATTGTTTGTATACAAGCCCATCCAAATTTGTGACAAGCTAAATCAGCACTAAGAACAGCCATGGCAAGTAAGTCATGAGAAGGACAAAACTACTCACGCTAGCTTACCATAACTGGTGTGTGAAATGAAAGAATGCCTAGCCAACTACAATCGGTCGTACTCGCAATATGTCACGAACAGTGTTCCCACAAGAGCTCACCCACATCAGCAGCCGGGGCTTGTCTTTAAGGTCACCCTTGCGGCGGACCATGAAGTACTGCTTTCGAAATCGCCATCCTGACAAGTACAAAATACACGTGTATCACAATGTTCAGCAAAGAACTCTACACCCAGATACACATCACCACAAAAACACACAAGCAGCTGCCACCCCTGCGCTGTGAAATTTCATCATATTAGCCAGTGTAAGTTAGTTGCACTGAAAAGCACGCAAAGCCGTAAAATGAACCGGGATTTCTTTCCAGTCTCATGCTATTCCATTATGTCTGTTTGCTATCAAAGTCAATTTGTATCTCTTTAAGAAATGTTCCAAGTCATCCTATAGCAAGACAGCAATACCTTGTTAACTCAAATTTGAATATCTAAAAAAAATCGGCTATGTTGAAATTTTCAGCAGCACACTGAACATTTTCCGATACGTCCCATGCATAATTTTTCTTTATATCAAAGTATTGTTGGGTCAGATTGTGGACAACTAGAAATTTTGACTGGGAGTGCAACAAAACTTCCGCTGCCGGACCATTTCACAAGATTTGCGCGGTGCTGCAACGCCTGAAGTCTGTTAACTTTTTTTTTCTAATTTAGCTGGATCTGCGACTACGTCGATACTTTCACGAACACAAAGTGCACGAAGTATCAGCCCAGCGACATATCAACTTTATCAAGCAACCCTGTGACACGTCACGGGACACGTGCGCTGAGCAGGGAGGCCCTTGACTTTCGCTTGACGTAGTTTGTCTCATTCATTTTGTGCAGTGCACATGATTTTCCCTGAGGCATCTGCTCAAACCAAGTGGTATGAATTTTTCGCTGATTGTGAGGCGCAGTAACTTAGCGTGAGTGCGTCAAGCATGGCGTCAAAGCAGTGCAAGTCACTAGCACTAAAAAAAAAAAGATTGCCCTAATTAAGAAAGTGGAGAAAACAGGCCAAACAAGATCAAGCATCGTGCAGGAATTCGGCATCTCTTTGTCTACATTTTCGACAGTGCTGGAAAACAAGCAGAAGGTACTGGATGAATTTCAGCAGAGCTTCTCCAGCCAGCGGCAGCAGCTTCAAGGGTCGAAGTTCACAGACGTTAAACAATATAGATGGTATGGCTGCAAAATGCCAGAGTAATGATGATGATGTGTGGTGCTTTATGGTGCAAAAGCCAATTGATAGACTAAGAGCCGCCATTTCAGTAGACAAGAGATGTGAACAATCACAACAATATGGTACGCGGCTGTATAGGGGCCTTAAAATTCCTCGCACTAACAAGGTTAAAAACATTGAACTATCAAAATCATGACAGTGACATGAAATATGTGCAGCGAAAGTGAATGACAAAATAAATAATAAAACCGTGATAATAAATCCATGGTGAGGATGTAGTCACTGCAGTTGCGAACTCTGTACAGAGGTCATGCTACGGACCACCTCGGAATATGGAGTGAAAACTATGTACATCATCTAAAACCATATACAGTAACTGAAGTTTAAAAAGCGGGTCTTTACCAATGAGCATGGCAGGGTGTAGTGGAAGCTGCTGTCATTAGGGTAGTAAAAACTGCTTTTTTTTAAAGCAAATAACTCATTGCACTGGACGAAGATGCAGGGAACCGTAAATGGGTGTCCACATCTCTCACACAATGGTGGATTGCCAGCAGACAAAAGGTGTGAATGTGTATAAAATGTGTGTGTGTCTTATTCTTAGCCTCATAAGTGTTACTTCTGTGTGTAGCGAGTTTGACAGTGGTGGCCGATTCCCAAGTTGCGGCTTAATAGCATGGAGTTTATTGTCTGTGTGTCTATCCCACGTGCTCTGCCAATAGCCCCTGAGCTTTCGTTTTAGAAAAGGTTTCAAGTCAAGGGCAGGGATTGGTATTGATGCATTGGCAGTGGCACTGTTGGTGGATGCAGCCAGCTTGTCCGGCAAAATGTTTCCTTGTATCTCACGCCCTGGCACGCAGCAGACGACTTGCTGTTTAGACGTGTACACTGTGCATAAAAGTGAGCAAAGCGAGACTAGAAAGAAGTTTTCGTATTTTTCAAGAGTTTTTCAGGGCTTCCACCACACTTGGGGAATTTCTGTATATTACTGCTTTTTGCAGTTTTATATGTTTGGCATGTTTTTTATGTATTTTGTGATCGCCAGTATTGCTTAAGCTTCTCCAATGCTTGTATCAAGATGGAGAACGCCAGCCCCTGAAAGGTATTGGTCTACCGCTGCACATGACACTGGACTGAGGCATCAGTAATGAACTCAGGGCATGTATATTTCTCTTGCAATTCGAGGAAGTATGTAAGAATGTGCGCAATTGGCGCATGCTTTGTGACTTCCACAAAAGAGACATCACAGTCTATAAGCTGCCACCGTCATGGCAGCAGCTGGTGCCCGAGGCACCAGCGGTCGCAGTAGAGCGGCCAGTCAGGAGGCTGCCCAGCAGCAGTACCGGGTAGCCCTCACTAGCATGGGTCGCCTCTCGGACGCCGACTGCCTGCGTGGCCACGCTCCCATCTTCTGGCTTTTTTATCCTTTTTTTTTTCTTCGCCGCCACCACCACGCGCTTTATTTTTGGCTGCTGCGTGCCGCATTCGGCGCTGTTCTCATTGTCTTCGTTGTTCTTTTACTACACTCAGCAGTCCTCCAACGTTCCACTGTATTATATCTGTAATTTTTAAGTTGTGTGGTGCTGTGAGTACAAAAAGTGTTGTCTTAGGTTACAGGGCCTTCTGGGGGCCCCATATATCGACATTTATCTTTTTAGGCACGCTACAAAGATTAGCGCCGTCGTCTGAGGTGCCGTAGGAGTGAGACTTGTCTCCATCACCTCCTGCGAGGTGGCAAATGGTGCCTGATCAGCAGGCACGTTCACTGAAATTTCGGACCTAACTGCAAGTGCAGTGGTCCGGCAGACTCTGAAGTCTGCTGAACCTGTTTGGCAGGGGGCGGAGCAGCACAGGCTACTCCAATACTTGGGCGCAGATGGCGTGATCGTGGTCACACTTGGTGCGATACTCGCGGGCGTGAAAACAATGGCTCAGCGCCCTGGCACGTCACATCTGCAAAGGAAGGAGAGTGCTGGTTATGAAGGGAGAAGCGCTGGCGTACCTCTTGAAAAGACTGAATTTTACTTTAAGCTCAAGGATTCATTTATCCTTTTTCCAGGATGAACACGATTGCGAGTAGGTGGGATCGTTTCCTTCGCAATTTGCACAGAGGGCTGCAGCAGTACAACTGTCCGTTAAGTGTCCGTTGGAGCTACACTTTGCACAAGTAGGGCGCCTTCTGCAGTTTTGTAACCCATGTCCAAAGCGCTGGCGTTTAAAACATCGACAGGGATTTGGTTCATAGGGCCCGACAATGAGCTTACAGTAGCCGGCTCCAATTGAATCGGGTAAGTCGCTGATACCAAAGGTGATAATTACATGTTTCGTTGGTATTTTTTTTTTGTCTTGTCGTATCACTATTTTCTGGCCCTTGACTACGTTCTCGTCTTGCCAGCCTTCTAATAATTCATTTTTAGATGGTTGAAGAAGGTCATCATCAGAGACCACACCGTGCACTGTATTCATCGACCTGTGTGGGCCTACTGAAACTGGGATGTCCCCACATGCTACGAGTTCAGATAGGTTATCACAATGGAGCTTGTCGCGTACCTCCAGAAGGAGGTTGCCGCTTCCCAACTTGGTTACTTTGTAGCCTGGGCTTCTGTAAGCGTTTTTGAGACAAGTCAAGATTAAGACAAGTCGAGATTATTCGACTTGTCTGTTTTGTTTGATTTTCGACTGTGCACAGCATGGTATTTCGGGAAGGACTGTTCTGGTTTATGGAGTGTGAAGGTTTCTTTGGTGCGCCACGGCAATAAGAATGTGCCTTCAAGACCACTCTTCCTCCAATCAAAACTAAGTCATTTGTTGCTATCTATTACTGCATCTGCCGTGGTTTCGTACGCAGCATTTGTGGAAAGTTGTGTCGCTCGACTGTGTACACATGTGCACAATCAAAGTTGTGTCAGCTACGTTGTCGCCATGCAAGATCGTGCCGAGAGCATGTGCGATTCCGTCCAGCTGCTGCGGCGAACAATAGCCACAGTTCTTGTGCACTAGTCCCACGCGTACTTCCGAAGCTTCCAGCTCGCTACTCTCAGCCGTCGCTCAACAGCTAGGTACAAAAGTTTGTACCTAGCAAAAGTGTTTGGAACCGAATTTCTCGAATTCCTATTACTGAGATTCTACTACGCCTTTTGAATTTGTTAACATAAAATGCAATGGTTTTGCAAAAAGCCTGGATCAGACTGAGTTGCATTTTTGTCAATACGGCCAGATCACACACATAAATACTGATTTCCAAAAGGTCTTCCTGCCAAGAGAACAAAGGTAAGGAATGGTCGAAATCCTGGAGCCTCCTGAAAACTCAGCGAGAGGTATGTGTACGATTTTAGAAACACATTGAAGTACTTTTGCGGTTTCAAGCATGCCAGAGCATTGTGAATCCATTTCGGCTTATGGCACGTTCGGGTGGTCGTTTGAGAGTGCTCAGACAGTGTCTACTAAAGCCTCCAGAGCGCTCGAAAATGACCAGTCAAATGTCCAATTGAACACGCTAGCCCCACTGCGTTCGACATGAGAGCTGGTCATATGAAAAGTGACACAAACAATGAAATCTGAGCCAATGGCCGGCACACAATGCCCACAACCCTGTGTCCACGCAGAGAGTATGGAGAAAAGAAAACTTCTCCGAAAAGGTGACAAAAGTCATTGAATTGCCTAAATACATATAGCTATTCTGCTAAAAGATGCAGCTGCTGCTGATGATGATAACAAAAGTACACACTGTTTTTTCGTTGCAGAGGAACGTACCATGATGCAGTTTTGGTGGCCTCCGTGACTCGCTAAGGCAACGTGCCGGGGGTAATTGCAATGTCGATGCTGTTTTAATAATTTTACACCTTTTATTTTTTCGTGTGTAAACTATTTTCCACAACATTTAAAGCAAGATTCGTAAAATCGTAAATGAAGTGAAAACTCGTACGTTTTACGGAAAACTCGTAAAAGTTGATTGATTGATATGTGGTGTTTAACATCCCAAAACCACTATATGATTATGAGAGATGCCGTAGAGGAGGGCTCCGGAAATTTAGACCACCTGGGGTTCTTTAACGTGCACCCAAATCTGAGCACACGGGCCTACAACATTTCCGCCTCCATCGGAAATGCAGCCGCCGCAGCCGGGATTCGAACCCGCGCCCTGCGGAGCTCGTAAGAGTTGGCAGATATGGAAATGCAATATTTCTCTACACATAACATCATTCTGGCACATTATGCCATAAAATAATTTTGTCTAGTACATGAGACATGAACAGAACTGATGAAGGCAGTTATCTTTCAACAATGTGTAATAAAAAAAATACAACTTATCTAAATAGCTCATACCTAAAACATGCCTGACAACTCAAAAACAGAGATGTGATCAACGAAGTTTTACAGTAATAAAAGAAAACCACCAGGGAACTCTCGACGCTCCAGAAGAAGCTAACAGCCACTGCATCACATTTTTTTTATAGATTTTCAGTCAAAATCAGGTCGGCATGGCAGTCCACTGGAGGTGCCAAAGTGCTGTTGCCCTTTTAAAGAAAGACTGCCAGCTCAAAATGCAAATGAGCGGACTAACACCTTCACGCACTGCACCATTGACACTCGTGGTTACGGACATATCATGTCTCTAGCCTCCAGTGTGAGCAGAAAGCATGCAAGTGTCACAAGCATAGGTGGGTGAACTTACTCGTCAGTAGACTCACTCGGATCGAGTCGTGAATCCAGATAAGCAACATTTTGGTGAACAACAATTTTCGTGAGTCCAAAGTGCAAGACATATTTATTGAGAAATTCTGAGTGAGTTCCACTTGTTTTTGCTGACCTATGGCCATCAGTATGAAGAATAGGTGCAAAAATGTTCCAAAAACAGGTGATCACAAAAACTTAACGACTCCAAAAAATAGTGCATCAAAATTACACAGACGTTTCGCCACCTATGCAGGTGGCATTCTCAGTATGTACCAATACCAAAGGTCGGCCACACCACTGCAAAAACATCTGATAAGTAGGGGCTGTGGTTGTACAGTCTTGCAACAACAATTCCTGACAAAAACGGCCACCTTCGTGGGCTGCAAGTTCGAGTCTTCCTTGCGTACTTTCATGTCCAAACCCTTTGTAGGGACCTTTTCTGAGTCGATATTCCTTTCGTCCCTAGATGTTGCAGATTGCTTTTGTAATAAAATGAACCAGATTCAATTTCTTACAAAAGCAAGCTGGAATCGTCGGCACAAAACAAAAACTTAACATTTTCGCCACTTGTGCTTTTGATGTGACTGCAAAGTGCGCATTATCAAGAGGCCACACAGCCATGTAAATTTCTCAGACTTTTTTGTCATGAGGAAAAAAAAATGATGAAATGCACGTACCAATGTCTGGGAGTGGGTCTACCACCTCCCAGTGATCCTCAGACCGAAACAACATGGAAACATGCTGGAGGGCTGCCTCTAGAACAAATGTTGAATGAAAAAAAGATTGTGTGTCTGGTATCACCAAATGTGCACTTTTCACAATTGCATTATCACAGTTCAAATTTTACATTCTATGTAAAAAATATAAAAACAAAAAACTTGCACATAGCGTTGTTCCGACTCAAAGTTCTTCAGCTGACTGCAAAAATTGTCTGCATTATCATTAGTTTCTGAATAATGAAAAAGCAATGTGTGAAGATCCAGCTCTTTGATTTGGCTCCACTTTCTCAGCTACATTTGTAGTACTATCAGCATCAAATGAAACCCGAACAGCGGCAAGCCTTCGTGATGATATAGTGCGTGCCGTCCACTTATCACCATCGACAGGCCTGAACATCCTGTTCGGCAGCATTTATGCATGCCTGTCCATGGTGATAAATGGACGGCACGTACTGAACCATCGCAAAGGCTTGCTGCTGTTCATTTGACACTGGTAGTACAGGTGCCATCATCTCCAGCAGATGTTCAAGCAAACATGCACACATGATGCTGATGAGCATCTTGTTTACAAATTACCCATCCCTAGCATTACACCACATGGTGGCTGCATATGCAAATTTTTCAAGAAAAGGAAAGTGAGCCACAGGATCGCTGCTCAAGTACACAATAAATTAAACCCAACCTAAGCAACATGCTGCAACAGACATTTAAGTTTACATGCTTTCTAATGGCAGCTAGACCGACTACTGAAATCTACACAGCACAAGTGAATAGACTATAGCAAGCGGACAGATCACTCTGTACTCTCGTGTTTGCCATTTCTTCTTTACCATAATGTGCTATATTAGTTCAAGTACAATGAACCAACTCTCCCAATATTGAGGGCACTTTACAACAATGCCTTTCTTTTTTTCTTTCTGTTTCTTAGCCAGCACCACCTTTTCAGCATGACAGTTTTACAAGGCAAACACGTTACCCATGACAAAGTGAGTCAGGTGGTACTTCACTGCGTCCCTCGATATTGATATCGAAATTGATGTCGTAAAGTAGAGCTATTAAATATACATTCAGTGCGTTCACAAGCATTACGACACTTTTTAGGCTCCTCAAGGTCGAACCTTGTCCGGCGTGCGCCGTAGCCACCGCTGACGATGACTAAAAACAATCACAGCACAGCGCATGCAAGGCCAAAAAAAACAAAAAAACATGGTTGATCACAGGAATCAATAAAACATGAAAGGTGTCCTCAAAGTACTGATATGAGAGATTGCGCAATGCCTGCTGGTGTTGGACAGCCCCACTTGACGTGGACGCATCCACACTGTCGCTCAGACCTTCATGCCGACGACTAATGCCCATAATTAATGATTAAACACATCACTATGGTAGCTGGAGAATCGATTTTGACAATCAGAACAGAGAGACTGATTGGAAGCCAAACTTGGGCTGAAGTCGCCTACTTCTGACATGTTGGAGTCATTGAACGCCACTGCCTAACAGCTGGCCCCGATACTTTGCAGGGCGAGCGTAAGCGGGAAACTAAGTTACATACAGACAAAACAGGCGCATTGCTCTATGCATTGCAGAGCTATTTTTTGGGATGAATGAATGCTATGAGCGACGCCGACGCTTGGGGTAAGGTTGCCACCTGGGGGTGTGTCAAGGCATTGAGAAAATTGGATTGTTTTATTGTAAACTTGCCAAATGGGACGGACGCTTAGAAACGACACATTGAAGGGCCTAATCGTGGATGCCACGGTTATGATGTGTAACTGCACTTTAACAAGAGCACCGTGGTAGACGAATTAAGCATATTTTCATACCTTTCCAAGTATGTGACAGTGGCACAGTGGATTGCGTGCTCGCCATCTGTTGTCGCGACCCAGAGGTCATAAGTTCTACTCCTATCGGAGGAACTTTTTTCTTTGTCTTTTAATCATGCATATTTTTTCAACATCATTTCCGTGACGGAAATACATCACTGAAGTCTTGGTGGATTCCGGCATGAAACACTTTCGTGTTAAAATATACTCATAATAAGACACTAAAACGTACACAGAACAATTGAAAGGTTTCACTCATGCACATTTTTTTTGTGCATATAATTTTCTAAACAAACTAACGATCACAGCTAGCAAAACCAAAACCAGCTGCATGGTGCCAAACTACTTGCAGAACCACACGAATGTGTGGGAGCCCTGTCTCTGTAGCCTTCGCTGAACTGCCAAGATAAGTTGACGACACTAGCAACCATTGCAAATATTTGTATAAAGCCGACTGTCAAAAAAAAAAAAGAGCAGCGAACATGAAGAAACTAGCATGACGTTAGAGACCCTAACCATGTTAGAAAAAAACTGTGGCTCCATCAGAGGGACCCCAAAATAAGCTCGCCAGTCCGTGGAGCAGATCGCATTTTTTGAACATTACAGTGCGGCACACCGCGCAGACCCTTTATTTCAAAAACAACAACACTCGCGCTTCTTTCCTTCGTCTTACCAATCCCCTTGTATACGCAGGAAGCAAAATTTCTCATGAGTGACTTGACTGAGCTCGTCAATTGGTCTGCCAGTCCGCATTTTCATTTTCCTGTGCTGCCCTCTGTCATTCTGTAGAGCCGGAGACTACCTGGAGACGCGAAAGCCTACAAGGTGAAGAAGTGTCACTTTCTTCGCTATGACACATGCTCATGTGGGCGAAGCCCTGCTCAGTCAAGAAAAGAAGGAGACAGACAGCGGCAGTGCCGCTGTCTGTCTCTTGTTTTTGTCCTTTGTTATTGGCGCTGTTTTTTACGTGAATCATGTCATACCAACTCGCCCAAGCAACCACGTTAGCTACAACTTTGAGCTACAAAATTTGTACCTTCTAACCCCTGTTAACTTCCTTTTTATAGCATGTATTCAAAAAATTCTTGTGGCAGCATGTTCACATAGCAAAAGTGCGTATATTTCTCTTCATTACAATTTTTGAATCCAGAGGTTGTTTACTGGCCCTTCAAGGAACATTCGCACAGTGTTAGTGACAATGCAAAATGAATGATAAAGGCATGGGACACATACGCACCACAAAAGTTCTGGCTGTAATTATTTGGGTCCAGGAAGCGCTTGACCGCCAAACATTGTGACAGTATGGGCTCTGAAAGCACCAGGTCCAGATATTCCTAAGCAGTGTTTAAAGTAAAGCATTACACTAACGAACATATTTACAAGATATGAATGCGTTAACAAAAATTGCAAAACCTGAAATACCACTATAACGGCCATGAGACCACCCCTGCCTCACAGCTTTCAAAATTTAATTGATGCTGCGGTGACACCGACATGCTTGAGCCTGGCTGTGCAAAATGATGTACTGATGCCATAAATGTATGAAGCCAAGTGTCGAGAAAAAATTTTTAAAGCGATAATCACTAGAGATTAGTCTACAATGTGAAGTCCATCTTTAAAGGCACATGTGAGCATTCTAAAACAAGTCCTGTTTCATATAATTTAAATGTCATTAAAAGTGGGCCTTAAGCCAACACTCTAAACTCAATTCGACTCACTTAAAAAAGTTCAATTTTTTTGTAGGGACATAAGAAAACCTTTGGCCCATGCAATCATTATCATCAGCCTGACTACACCCATTGTAGGGCAAAAGCATCTCCCACGATCTACCAATCAACTTGGTCTTGTGCTTTCTGTTGCCACGTTATACCTGCAAACTTTTTAATCTCATCGGCCCACCTAACTTTCTGTATCCTCTTTGTGCGTTTGTTTTCGCTGGGAATCCAGTCAGTTACCCTGATTGACAAACGGTTATCCTGCCTACGCGCTACGTACCCGGCCGATGCCCAATTTCTTCTTCTTGATTTGAACTATAATATCCTTAACCCCAGTTTATTTCCTGACCGACTATGCTCTCTTCTTGTCTCTTCAAGTTACACCTGTTGTTTTCCTTTCCATCGCTCGCTGCGTCGTCCTCAATTTAAGCTGAACCCTCTTTGTAAGCCTCCAGGTTTCTGCTCCGTAGATGAGTACCGGCAAGATGCAGCTGTCATATACCTTCCTCTTGAGGGTTAGTGGCAGATTACCATTCATGACTTGAGAATGCTTGCCGAATGTGATCCACCCCATCCTTATTCTTCTAGTTATTTCACTCTCATGGTTCGGCTTCACAGTTACTACCAGTCCAAGAAGGTCTCCACTTCTCGCATAGTGCCGTTTTCTGACCAGACTGTTGCACATTACCTTAGTATTGTGCATATTAATATTCAGACCTATTTTTCTGTTTTCCGTGTTCAGTTCTGTAGTCATGAGCTGTAATTCGTCCCCTGAGTTACTCATCAAGGCAATGTCATCAGCGAATCGAAGGTTATCAACATACTCTCTATCAACTCTTATCCCTAACCGTTCCCAATCTAGGGTCCTGAAAAACTTTTGTGAACACGCCGTGAAGAGCATTGGGCCTGTGCAATGAACCAAAACAAATGAGATATGATAAACATTAAAAACTTAGTGATTAAATAGCCAAAAAAAGTATGCAATAGCACTATGGGCACCTTTGTATAACAGGCAGTCATGTTAAATCTTGTGGCACAATTTTCCTTACTGAGGTTCATTGCAGCCATTGGTGTAATACGAAAGTGATCCAAGTTTCAATGAAAAACATTTTTTTTTTGTAAAAGAGCTATGACTACGTACATACCTGAAATATAAGTTCTGAGAAAATCAACAAAACATACTTGAATAAGGTGCAGAGCTTGCATCAGATGCACTAAAATTATCAATATTTGCAGCCAGTTCATTGAGGACCTTACTACTGTATGGCTTTGCCTGAGCAGCCACTCTACATATTCTTCTAGCTTTTTCAGCAGCATCAGAGCCATAATGGGGCACTTTCGCACAGATCATTTGTGTGGCAAGCTTTTGCAGTGTAAAGGCAAGCTTCGATATGAATTTATTAATAAATATCAAATGCGTTTCTGCTGCCATTACTCAAATTATACAGAGCATCAACCAAAGAGAGTCTGATGGTTTATATATGGTTCCTTGAGCGTGAATAACACAGGTCCATACTATGCCTTGTGAAGAGTTTTCATGATTGAAAATGAAGTGCTGGCAGCGCTTTTATAGAATTTTTACATGTTTCCCCTTCTCATAATAGCTAAGTAACCAACAAAACACAACAAATCAAGCTAATCTTGTGAGGGTGCTGATACCCTCTGTAAAGTTGTTTGCATTGCATGGCCCACGTGTCTTGCCCAAAAGCCACATTTAGGGTTACACCTAAGAAGCGATAGGTGGCGTGTACGCGAGCAGTGTCACCGCTATCATCATCATCATGGTATAGCACCTGCGGCGACAAGCCTTGGTAGCAGCGAGCAAGAAATAAGCTGGTCCTTTTCTGCATAGAGTTTCTCAATATACACTAGAGGGAACTCTGGCGCTAGTGTCTATGGGAGCTGCAACACACGGCGCTTCAGCGAGCATGGGAATGATGGGCAGTACACACACTTGTCTAATTTTCGTACTTCTGGCCTGCTTCTGGCTCCGTGTGTATCCGTGTGGCTTGAAGCTGTTTTTTTTATGAAAACATAAATTAGCAAATGTTCACCGTTTGCGCTTCACAACCTTATACTTTTAGGCTTACCATTTCGAATCAAGTTACTAAGTTGAAAGGGGTTTGTTCTTTCTTTCAAAACAAAACTGAAACACAGCAATAAATGAAGCCGCAAGTACGAAGACTAAGCAAATGTGTGTACTACCCATCATTCCCATGGTCGCTGAATGATTGCAGCGCCAGAGTGCCTTCTAGTTAATTTTGGGAAACTCTATGCCTTTCTGCGCATGGTTGCCTCTAGCATGGGTCCCCGATGCGTGGCCCCGCGTCGGGGGGCCCATGTGGTAAGTCAAGCAATTGATTTGTGGGGTTTATGTCCCAAAACCATCATATGATTATGAGAGACGCTGTAGTGGAGGGCTCCAGAAATTTCGACCACCTGGAGTTCTTTAACGTGCACCCAGGCCTACAACATTTCCGCCTCCACCGGAAATGCAGCGGCTGCAGCCAAGATTCGATCCCGCGACCTGCGGGTCAGCAGCCAAGTACCTTAGCCACTAGACCACCACAGCGGGGTGTGGTAAGTCGAGCGTTGGCGGCGACGCCTTGGGTGCGTTATTGTGTTTGTCATGTTTTGGTGTGTATGTCTACTATTGTGTAAGGATGTCCTAGCGTGTCAATCACGATTGATGTAATAATTTGGCTGATGATATTGTTGTTCTAAAATTAGTTAAATAAATGTATGTTGTTTGATTTGTACCAACCGCGTCTGCTGTGTCCGTTCACCCCAAGAGCATAGCCCTCGCCTCTTCGAGACCCCACACTGGCTGCCCAACATGGAGCTCTTGGAGCATCTGATGACAGTTTTCGGGGTTCAGTACAAGCTTTTGTTAGGGCCGGGGTAGAGTAGGCCTCGGGAGACTTCTTTGCTAGCGTTGGCAGTGTGCTTTATTCAGAGTGAGATCGGTTGTTGCGACATGCTTGAACTTGTCAGCAGGTTGAGTTTTGATTTTGTTTTTTCTGCTCACAAGTGACTTTTTGTTTTCGTTGTTGGGGGTTTTCAAGAACGTTGTTCAGTTGGGACGAGAGCCACGCAGTCTGCATTCTGGGGTGAGCAAAGCTTAGAGCACGTGGATTGTAGGCCAGGCCCGATGCGAGTGAGTACGGAAGCTTCGTGGGTGGTGCGATTTTTTGTAAATAGCTTCTTCTATCTCTTCGGACTCGGGGAGTCTGGCGTCGTTGCTGTCTGGTATTGCGGCTCGACACCAGGGCGTCGTAACATCGTTCGGGACGGTAGACGCCGATCACTCAGTAAGCTGCTATGTGTGGCGAGCGATAGGGCCACCTTATAGAGTAGATGTCTCCTTACGGCTGCCTCTTCTGCACCAAGGCTGGGTGCTGGGTGGATGCCGGTGGTTGTCAAGCGACTCATTAGGCCTAAGGCTGCGCAGCCGCCTGTTGCACGTGGCACAAATAGGTGAATCGTGGCGTCTAGGTGTTGAACTCTGCTTTTTATCTTGTGATGCACGAATTCGGAAAAGTGACCTTTGTTTTATATTTGAGATGGGCGTCTCGGCCGCCACCGATGTATTAGCTAGCAGTACTGACCATCGTACCCCGAGGGCTAAATGCCCGAAACTCCCTACCATAGGCCCTGCTTCATTGTTTCTGTCAAGTGTTTTGGAATGTACGCAGCGGGAGTGATGTAATCCACGACTGGCTGTCTTCTGCACATCGTCAGTGCCGCTGGCCAGGAATGCGGGCGTAAGGTCGGGCGATGGACATGCCTGGGACCTGCTCAAGTGCCTGCAGTTCGGCGCCCTCGTGAGGGCTGGTCGCAACAGGAAGGTGCGGAGGCGAGAGTGACTGTTCGCAGCGCCGATGGCAACGTTGCTGTTGCGGGACCGGTACTGAGGTGAAGTCGTTGAGCCAGACAGTGCAGCAGTGTCGACCGGCGGCGGTGTCGTGGTGCACGGACACTACGAATGGACATGTCTTATCATTTTTTTTTTGTCAGAGCTTATGTGGCTGATTTCTTTGTTTTTCGGAATATGGTTTGAATTAAGGTTGGGGGGACGTGGGGTTGCTGACGCCCTCTGCAAAGTTGTTTGCGTTGCACGGCACACGTGTCTCACCCAAAAGCCGCATTTCGGATTACAACTACCGAACGATACGTGGCATTGTGTATGCGAGTGGTAGGACACTGTGGAATTACAACAGGTATGATATGTTGTGAGAGGAATTTGAAAGGGGGTCATAATTCCTGGTTTCCCGTTCGGCAATGCGGTCTTGTGCACGAGATCAAAAGTTCAAGCAAGATTAGAAATTAAGCAACGTGGAATATGTAGGCTTGCTTTAGTAGCTCACGAGAATACCCCAAATCAAGGAGTACAAGGTGATATGGGATGAACATCATATGAGGGCCGGGAAGCTAGCAGCAAGGTAAAATTTGAGAATCGATTCAGATGAATAGGTGAGGAGCATTGGGCTAGGAAGATTTGAAGAATATTGATACAAAACAGAGGAAGCGAACCAGAAAATTGACGGGTAAATACTTAGAAAACACCAGGTGGCCAAACCAAAAAGAACCATCGGTTAAGAAAAAAGTGAAGGAAACGGAGACTGACATGTGGAGAACTGGCATGATTAAGAAGTCCGCACTAGAGATCTATCGAACTTCTAAGCAGGAAATTGCCAAAGAAAAGATCTATGATAATACTCAGGGTAGTTCTCTACTGCTTGGGGCCAGGACGGGAGTATGATTGATTGATATGTGGGGTTTAAGGTCCCAAAACCACTATATGATTATGAGAGACGCCGTAGTGGAGGGCTCCGGAAATTTAGACCACCTGGGGTTCTTTAACGTGCACCCAAATCTGAGCACACGGGCCTACAACATTTCCGCCTCCATCGGAAATGCAGCCGCCGCAGCCGGGATTCGAACCCGCGCCCTGCGGGTCAGCAGCCGAGTACCTTAGCCACTAGACCACCGCGACGGGGCATGGGACGGGAGTATAGCGAACCAAGACATATTGAACCAAATACAAAGGCGTAGACACGGTATTCAGTGCATGTGGAGAGGAGGAGGAAACTGCCGAACACTTGATAATGTTCTGTAAAGGACTTCATCCTATAGTTCAGGATGATGGCGCAGAGTTTTTCAAAGCACTGGGGTTGAGGGACAGGGAGGGCAAAATAGACTTTAAGCGGGTAAAATTAACTAGAAGAAGGTTATCTGATTGGTGGCTAAAGTCAAAACACAAGTGAAAATTAAACCCTTCACTGCAAAAAAGTAGTCAACCTCACTATTTAAAGAAAAAAAATACAAATCTAGTTTTTGGTTCACTAAGTATTACTGCTTGGTGGCATTAGCCACCGCCTGATCTAAAAAGTACAGCCATATCAATCCATCCATCCGTGATCACCACTATTATCATCATCATGGTTTAGCGCTGGCCGCGACAAGCCTTGGTAGCGACGAGCGAGAAATGAGCTCATCTCTTTTTGCGCGTGGCGGTTGCCCCGAACGGTTGTCTCTAGCGTAGGTCCCCGGTGCGTGATACCGCGGGCTGTGCGTAAGGGGCCCTCGTGGTAAGTCAAGCAATTGATTGATTTGTGGGGTTTAACGTCCCAAAACCATCATATGATTATGAGAGACGCCGTAGTGGAGGGCTCCAAAAATTTCGACCACCTGGAGTTCTTTAACGTGCACCCAAATCTGAGCACACGGGCCTACAACATTTCCGCCTCCACCGGAAAAGCAGCGGCTGCAGCGGGGATTCGATCCCGCGACCTGCGGGTCAGCAGCCAAGTACCTTAGCCACTAGACCACCACAGCGGGGTGTGGTAAGTCGAGCATTGGCGGCGACGCCTTGGGTGCGTTATTGTGTTTGTCATGTTTTGGTGTGTATGTCTACTATTGTGTAAGGATGTCCTAGCGTGTCAATCACGATTGATGTGTAGAGAGGAAGAAGATTATGTGCCGCAGTGGGTTACGCCTTTGGCAGGAGGAGCCAAGCGCGAGCGTTTGCCCCGATTGCTGTGATTCCTGATTCCTGAGTAATAATTTGGCTGATGATATCGTTGTTCTAAAATTAGTTAGATAAATGTATGTTGTTTGGTTTGTAATGACCGCGTCTGCTGTGTCTGTTCACTCCATGAGCGTGGCGCTCGCTCGCCATTTTGAGACCCCACATCTTATGACGCTGACAAAACTGGCACTCGAGCCCTTAATTGGACAAAGTGCAGTGACTTCCCCGTCTCTTATTTGAATTTGAGCATGTACACCTCAGAAACGATTAGCGCAATACTGTTAACACGCATGCTTTTAAGAATTCATCAAATAGCACTCTATATGCAGCAGCTGCTGTACTCAATGAGCATAAAGTTTCACACATGGCCGTTTGGACCTACAGGTTATCTGGGAGCCTAACTGCAAATGATCTTACAAATGAGTAATGTCAGCGCAGCACCATATCTGGGCCTGTCAAGAACAGAAATGTTTTGATAGCAAGATTTAACTATTGACCGCTAGTACAGAAGCCCAACACTGCAACTACTACGCCACATGTGCGCATTGTCATTCAAAACAGAACTCAATGAGCGTCCCACATGCAATCACTTGATCTCAGACACTTTGCGTGTTTTCTGCTATGCTAATACTTCCCTTAAAAATTTCTGTCATGCAAGCCAGAAAATTGAAACGATTGGCCAAACTTTGGGGCAGTGCTGTTAAATTTCATATGGCTGCATGTAATTGAAGAGACACATTGACAATGATGCACACATCGACCGCGGCTGTCATCTTTAATTCCTCTCAGTGTCACCATTATTGCTAACCTTGCATAACTTCTCTAGTGCTTGACACTGTATCATGTGTATGCACAGTCTGTTTCACATTCAAGGAAAATCTTGGAGCTTGTGGCCTCGCGATTCAGCCATGATGCGGCCAACGCAGCAGTTGCGCGCCGGCAGCAGCTCGCACGTGCGCAGACATGAGGGTCATTGTGATGGGACAGTCGAACCGCTTTGTCAGCAACGGATGCCCGCGCTGGCCGCACTGTCAGGCAGCCAGTGAATTTAACGATTGTTGCGGGAACTGGGCACATATTTTACATCGTGTCACGACTCACAGTACGCATCACAGTTGTCCAAAATGAGCACCGTCGTCGCTGCGGCTGAGGAGGACATGACGGGGTGTTCAACGATTTGGAAGCTTCACGCGTGCATTTTGGTGTCCCCGAGTGAGTGTTGCCTCAAGTAATGAAATGCCATCGAGAAAAAGCACTTTCAGGTCGTTGACTCACCCTACAACATTCCTAAACTTCTAATTTTTTTTTTATGTGTGTGTTGCACCCGCATAGCTGCACGGCAGTCGCTGTAGAGTGCTTTATTTTTTATTTAGCGTGAAATAAATACTATGCACCGTACGTGCTTATTACGATATTCTTCATCGCAGAGTGCTGCACAAGCAGAAAGAAATATACATGAATGCACTCAGTACCACGGCAACCAACGTATGATGTTTCTAGAACTCGCTTATCACCAAAGAAGACTAAGAGCTTCGCATCGCACAACGTTTAGTACAGAATATCGGCCTATATAGTTCTTGCAGCAATGATGAAATCAGCAGTCTACCCAACAATGTAGACATCGCACACCGCCGTCACAGACAATGTTTTTCAATAACATGATCTTCTAGCGTCTGCGCATGCGCGAGCTGCTGCCCAGGCGCGACCGAAGCGCTGTCCGCATCGCAATGCTTTGCGCTCCGACATTTCCCCTAAGTGTGAAACAGACTGTACCTTTGGACTCAAGGATAGTGCAAGACAACAACTCTTTCTTACCTGCAGCTTCTGCTGCCTCTCGGCAATGAATTCTCGGCTCATCTTGTTGAACAGCTTTTTTGGTGGCAAGGGCAACTCCTGGCCCGAAACTTGCAGCTGATTGTGCAGGGCGTCAAAGTCACTATACCGTCTCTGCACCACCCACGTGGTCTCCTGGTGAAACCCGCGCTGCACTCGTACATTGTAGCACTGTGTCCAGAATGAGAAGGCCGTGTTACATAATGCACAATATCAAGCTACCACAAAACTTTCGTTGGATATGTGTAGTGGCACCAGTAGCCATGCCTTACCAGTACAGGCTAGTTTTGAAAGTTCATTTAACATAAAACATGTATGATTATAAAAACACCCTTCCAGGGCCAAACAAACTTGTTTGTTTGTTGAAGAGTCCCTACCGAAGTTATCGCTAGAAAGAAACTTTAGTAGCTGTTAATGCACACATTGAATTAAGACAAAAGAAAATTATCTGAAATAAGTACAACAATCAAGTACAGTACAAATGAAAAGGTTACACAAATTGCAAATTTCTCAAACAATACTTTATACTAAAACACATCTTATGAGGGCAAAACAAAAAAAAAGAAAAAACTACAAGCAAGTATGGGTTGTGCTATACATTGTCAATAATGGAGTGCTTTAGCTTTTTTAGAAATATATTCAACGTAGTTATACTGGTTAGGTTATAATCAAGCTTATTCCATGAAGATGTGCTTTTAAAGTTTAGTGCAGGGCGACCATAATTAGTAGTTACCTTAGGCAGGATAAAACGACTAACTGTACGAGTAAAAGTTAAGGCATTGCTAGCACTTACAGTCAATTTCCAGTGAACAACCCCGAGGTCCAAAAATTATGACAAAAAAAATATGTGCACTTTTGCTACGTGAACATGCTGCCGCATGAATTTTGTAAATGCATGCTATGATAAGGAAGTTACAGGGTTTAGAAAATCCAATTCAGCTGGTTTCGAATTTTTGTGCGGCCTCATCATCCTTGTCTGCCATAGAGAGGGGGAAGGCGTAGCCCGACGTCGTGACTCCGCCCACTGCGGCAACGTGACACGACGTCAGCGATACGTCATCAGAGCGCAGCCAAAGACCGAGCAGGGCAACCCAACTATGAGCGCATGTTGTAGCAGTGTGGGGATGAAGAGCTGTTTGAAGAGCACCCTTCTGTTCTTGGAAATGCCCCTTTATCTCAAAGACTTTTGTTCCGGCAATACCTATTTTCCCGGTAGTCTATGTCTTTACAGTAGAGGGCAGCACACAAATTTAAGTGCACACTGTGCGGCCGAAACTGCATTACCGCAGAGCCAAAGGGCCGTTTCATAGGGCGAAGAACCAATAGGTGGATAACAAAATGGCGTGTCATTTGCTACGGTACTTCTGGTTCGAGGCCTCTCTCTTTGCTGCTTCAAGGTGCCTACTGCACAATGTAATCGGGAAGAAAATAAGTTAAATTCTGTGACACGTCTGTTGCCGCTTGTCAAGTGATTATCTTCTTTTTATTTTATTTGCAAGTAAATAGACGATATTTCGTGCATTTCAGAGAGCGAAGCGAGAAGTAGAAATGAACAAACACGAACAACGGTAACAGGCAGGCTTCGAACGCAGCATGCGATTATGCATTCAAACATGTAGTAATATTTTCTAGAACAACCTCGATTTAATAATTTCGAGCACAAACGGTGACCACTTAAAAACTACTCACACTTACGGGCACATGCCACCGAATGACAACATACGCTCGATGAAAACAGAAGTACGCGTACTCTGTCAAAATTGTGGAAACCTCTAAGGGCATAAAAGGCCCACGAAACAAAATGTCCACTCTTTTAATGGTACCGTGGGACGTAAAGCAATCAAAGTAGCTTTCGAAGCAAGAAGTAGCATGGTATGGCGTCCTTTTTATGTTCGACTTGCACGGGTAAAGTGCCGATAGGCTTTGTTATGTATGTTGTGTGCGGAGATGTTCGCATACATTGAAACACAATGTTAAAGAGCGTGAGCAAATGAGATCTCACGTTAGGAACATGGAAAGTAGTAACGAAGCCAGAAAACTACGACTGCATTTCATTTTTGGAGTAAAAAATAGTTTACTCTTGTCATTCACCATATCGAATCCAGTATGGCATCTTTGTAACAAAAAAGCAAATAAATCATTTGACGGGTAAGCAGCATGAAAACAAATGAAGGTATATATCAAGATGCTAAAATGTCTATAAAATAATTGTATGTGACAACAGGTGTGTGATAACACCCTTTGCAGAAAAACAACAAGCATGTGTCTGAAGGTGCATGCCGCTTGAATGAAGAAATGATTGCTCGCACGATCATGACTATCTAATATTGACTGAATTTGTCATTCAACTAAACTACATAGCTCTCCAGAATATTATGAACCAATTTCTGAGAAAAGGGCACCGCAAATACTGGGTGGAACAAGCAGAAAGCGACGGTACAGACAAGAATGCCCGTACGGCGACATGGCATCTCCAACCAGAAGTCTATGTAGATGGGTGCCGTAGCCCACAATTTTCTGCGTGAGCCACGATTTTACTATCCACCTATTGACGAGCTCAATGGTATGTCAGTTGCCCATGGTCAAGCTTGCATCATTGTGCGTATGAGAAATATTGGACAAGCGATAAAAATAGGCGTGGGAATTTTTTTTTTTATGGAAGTTTTGCGCAATGCTGTAATATTAAAAAAAAAAGGTGATCGTTGCAGTCTAGTACAAATTGGCGAGCTTGTTTAAGGGAGATAAAAAAAAAGCGTCAAAGCTTGTTTACTGGCCCTTTAAACAGACACTGAGGTGTAAAATATGGATCTGTTGATATTGATGAACGTTACTCTGAAAACTCTAACATTGTTATTGTCACACTCATTGCGGTAATAATTAAAAAAGCCAAGTTCAAAGTTTATAATTTCAAAGTGTACTTTTCGTACTTTGGTGGCTCAATAAAATTTCCTGAAACTTTGTATGCCAAGTTCTCAGCACTTTCAGAGAACGATTCACTTCTTTTATACTACTGGAACTTCTGCAGGCCCTAGCAGATGCCACCAGAATCTATGACACCATGGTGACTGGCGTCGTTGCTGGGATTTTCTTTTGGCCATTTTCCCGCTCAACACTTGTCTTCGCACAGCAAGTCTGATGATTTTGGAATCGTGAGACAGCAATTTTTTTGTGCACAAGGAAAATAGGCTTTCTTTTTTGTGCTTGCTCAACAAACGGCTATAGAAAAAAATGAAGCACATTACAAAGCATTCCTTGTGCCCCTGTCAGTGCAACTGTGCACAATGTTTACAACGAAGTGACTTGCATAACAAGATGCTTTGATAACCTCGAGCACTTCATTATACAGACATTTGACTTTACTGTTTTTCAAGTCCACTGAATCACACTAAGAACTTCCAACAAAATTTTCATATTTATATTACCACAGCCTCATTAATCACAACAACCCAATTTCAATGGATTCAAGAGAAGATTGCACGCTTATTGTAGCTTAAGGGTAGCAATGAAAACTATTGCTGGAAAATAAAGTGATGAAATTCGGCATGCAGATGTTTGTTGTGCTGATGTAATAACCGAGATCCGTTTTGAGCTATCTAATGTAGTTTTTGAGTCACTAATTCTGAATAGACTCTCATGGTCATCCCAAAATTAATTATTTATTGAAAGATAAATTCGTCAAAATTTTTGCACACGAATATCCACAAGGGTCTATTCTGGACTGTAATGCTATTGGTGTACTTTTCAATGATTAAGTAAACACACAAAAATCATTTTCGAAATTATGTGGAGATATTGTCTTACTAACAACTCTTACCGAAAGCCTATTATAAAAATGTGAACAATGTGCACACAGATATGACCAGCTTTACGGCATTGACTAATATCTCGGGGCCTAAGTGCAGAAAGCGGAATTGCTATACCTTCATTTGTTGTGAAATGGCACAGTGATACAGAGCAGACCGACAGCACTTGCTCAAAAAAGCTGCGAAAATAGAAGGAAGTTGGCTCAGAAGGGAGTTGGCTTCACTTTTTATTGGAGAAATGCAGCTTTGTGGCGATCTTGAGCTCCGTTCTGTCCTCTTTACAAAGATGCCAAGGGAAAGCGGCATATTTACGCTCTCTAAAGCCCAATTTTCATGCAGCTTTTGACGACAGCCCACCAGTAAAATAATTTTTTCTCAACTTGTACTACTTATTTTGGTCTAATATTTCACCATGATGTACAACATGGCCTCAGGATTGCAGAAAAAAATTTATTGAAAAACTGAACATTTTGATCAAATTTATCGTTCTCATTGCCATGTACCCCTTTAAAAAGACACTAAAGGCAAATAATAAATCGATGTTGATTGTTGAAATAGTGCTTCAGGAACATTGTAGTTTTACTTTCGTGCCTAAGAGGTGCCTATTTTAAAATAAAATCGCGTTGTAGTGGTGTGCACCGCGTTAGCGCACTTCAGATTCGCCGCCTGAAAGTGGCTGTCTCGCGTCACTGTTGCCGTGCACAACATTGCCCGGCTTTACTGCACAACCATCAACACTAGTAGCCACAGCAGCAACAATGGCCACTGAACAATTTCTCATCATGGCCTCTGAGATTGCAGGTGTGCTTGGCTCAGTTGAACCCTGCTAGATGGCACGACCTTTCCAACTCTCGAACCACTGGCACCATTCATCGTAGCAACATCCGGCGGTTCTTTTTTCCATAAATCAAACAGAAACAAACAAGTAGCATTTAATTATATCTCTTGATGTACGGAAAGTTCTTCATTTAGTGCAGCCAGTTCAATTATTAGTGATTAACCGTACAGTGTACGCAATAACACTGACGTCATCTAGATCATTTTGCGAATGTCCTACGTGTAGCGCATGTTTTCTCGTGCACTTACCTCAATTTCTCAGTAAGTAGGGCACTACTGTGGATAATATTGTTCTTTCAGACATTGTCATACATTGAAATTTCACTCCAACATAAATTGCTATTTGCCTTTAGTGCCCCTTAAACCTGCTTACATTGTGAAGATAAGATTCTATCATTTTTGCAGCTTAACTCTCAATAAGAGCTTATGCCAGATTACATCTATCGCTTCCATTAAAATAATAATGAAACACCCATGCACGTAGACTGTGCCATGGGTGAAGCAAGCTACAGCAAACGCTATGTCAGTACATAAATATAATAACGATAATATTATTAATATATGAGGTTTGATGTGCCAAAAGCAGCATATGTATATGAGAGAAGCCTTGGCGAAAAGCTCCAGTAATTTTGACCATCTGGTGTTCTGTAACGTACAATGACCATGTCAGTACAAAGAAACCAGGATATACAACACTGCCAATTAAATGGTTTACCAAATGAAGTGGACCAAAATGATTGCGCTTATTGTACAGGTACTTACACGAAAACAGTGATACACCAAAAGTTATCGTCAGTGGCATGTGGCTAAACAGCTCCGAAAGAAAAGATATCAGCTGCTTCGACCAATTGAGTTACCCGAAATTAGTTTTTAATGCGACTGAATCACGAAGTGACGAGTAGAACTGCTTGACGTGCATATGTCGAGGCATGGTCGAATTCCCGGTGACATCAGAACATTTCTGCGAGGCAAAAAAAAAAACGGGAAAAGCTAACGCTACATGGTAATTATAGATAGGTAGCATGTAAAGCATCTCTAGGTAGGATGGATAGATGTACCCTTTAGATCAGGCGGCGGCTAATGCCACCAAGTCATAACACTTAGTGAACAAAAACTAGATTTATCTGTTTTTTTTTTAAATAGAGAACAACGTACTTTGCAGTGAAGGATTTAATTTTCACTCGTGCCTTGATTTCAGCCACCAATCAGATAACCTCCTTCTGATTATTTCTACTAGCTTGAAGTCTATTTTGCCCCCGCTGTCCCTAAACCCCAGTACTTTGAAAAACTCTGTGCCATCATTCTGAACTATAGGGTGAAGCCCTTTATAGAACATTATCAAGTGTTAGGCAGTTTCCTCCTCCTCTCCACACGCACTGCATACCGTGTCTACCCTTTAGTATTTGGCCCGATATGTCTTAGTTCGCAATACTCCCATCCTGGCCTCAAACAGTAGAGAACTACCCCGAGTATTCATAGATCCTTTCTTAGGCAATTTCCTGCTTAAAAGTTCGATAGATCTCTAGTGCGGACTGCTTAATCATGCTAAATTTCAACATCCCATGTCGGTCTCCGTTTCCTTCACTTTCTTCTTAACCGATAGTTCTTTTTGGTTTGGACCCCTGCTTTTTTCTAAGTATTTACCCGTGAATTTTCTGGTTCGCTTCCTCCATTTTATATCGACATTCTTCATCTATAAGTAGCTGAAAACCTTCCTAGCCCAACGCTCCTCCCCCATTTTCCTCAATCGCTTCTCAAATTTTATCTTGCTGCTTGCTTCCCTGCTCTCAAATGATGTCTATCCCATATCGACTTGTACTCCCTGATTTGGTTGATTGATTGATTGATTTGTAGGGTTTAACGTCCTAAAACCACCATATGATTATGAGAGACGCCGTAGCGGAAGGCTCCGGAAATTTCGACCACCTGGGGTTCTTTAGCGTGCACCCAAATCTGAGCACACGGGCCTACGACATTTCCACCTCCCTGATTTAGTGTATTCCCGTGAGCTCCTAAAGCAAGCCTACCTATTCCACGTTGCTTAATTTTTAATCTTGCTTGAACTTCTGATCTCATGCACAAGATGGCATTGCCGAACGTCAGCCCAGGAACCATGACCTCTTTCCAAATTCCTCTCACAACATCATACGTATTGTAATTCCACAGTGCCCTATTTTTCATCAACGCTGCATTCCTATTACCTTCAGTCGTCACGTATATTTCGTGTTCCCTTAGGTACTCGGTCCCATTGCTTATCCACTTGCGCAGATATTTGTATTTATCTGTTATCTCTAGCGTGACCTCCTGTATTCTAAGCTCACAACCTTCATTATCATTAAAAATCATGACTGCTGATTTTTTCTTACTAAATCTGAAATGTAACCTATCTCCATTACAGCAGATGTCCTTCAATCTCTGCAAACCTTCCTTGTTGTCGGCCATTAGCACTATATCATCTGCGTACGTTAATGCTGGTAGTGCCTGATCAATGAGCTTTCCTTGTTTGACTAAACAGAGTTGAAGCCAAATCCACTTCTCTCTAATTTGGCCTCTAATCCTAGTAGGTAAATTATGAATAACAAGGCTGACTGAGGATACCCCTGCCTAAACCCCCATTTTATCTGTGTAGTCACGGATACCCGATTTTTCCCATTTCATAACTACCTTGTTTCTTTTATAGATATGCTTTAAAAGCTTAGTGACTCAATCTTTCACACCTAGTGTGTCCAGTATTCCCCTAAAGTCCTCTTGAACCACGCTATCATAGGCTACCTTGATATCCAAAAATGCTAGCCTGATAGGCCCGTGTTTCTTTTCTGCTAGGCACTTGTTGAAATTTTTCTGTCATCCTTATTTTTATATATTCAATTGCTTCGTCCCCTTCTAGCCTAACACCTTGAGCTGTATTTATAAACCTCTGCTCTAGGCTTGTCTTACTACTTAGGGGTTTTTTATGGTTCCAAAATTTTGACGCTGCCTTTTTATCCTTTTTGTGTACTTTTGCTAGCCACTGAGTAAGCGACTCAGTGGCTAGCACTTACCTTAGTGCTTTCTTCTACTTTCTTCTAATACTTTCTTCTAATCCTTTGACTGATCAGAAGAGATGCTTCCCTTCTACTTTCAACATCACATGTTGGTTCACCCCTCTGTTTAGAATGCCCGTGTTCCCTACAGGCTTCACGGCGTTTTGCTACGACTCTCTTAACACTCTTATCCCACTAATTCCTGGGTTTGTGTCTTCTTTTCCGGGGCGACGTGCCCAGTGCTTTAGCAAGTTCTAGCTCATACAGTCTAATTAGATTCGTGTACGCCCATGATGTTTTATGAAACTCAGTGATTACTTTCTCAATTTGTTTATTACCCATTTTTATTAGCCTTTCTGAGTGAAAATTCCCTGTAGTTGCTGATCTTGTCTCCTTCCCACTTTCGCTGCTCTTCCAAAACTTAGCTTGATACGTTTGTGATCACTACCCAGACTTCTGGAGCCACCTTCATCTATGTGCATTCCCCTGAGCTTATCATACATCCTATGTGACATCAGTGCGTAATCTATCGTTGACTGCAGCCTTCTTACCTCCCATTTTATTTGCCCTTCGCACATCTCGGTACTGTTGCAAATTATCAAATCATGCCTTTCACACATACATGATCATTTTGCCTGTTGGGTCAGTATACCTGTGTATAAATTCCATGTGTGCATTCCTATCTCCTAGTATGATTATCTCGCACTTTCCTCCTAATTCCTCAATGTCATTTGTTAGACACTCCACCATTCTCTGGTTTTCCTACCTGGCCTTTGCTCCCGTCCACAACTACTACAGGTCATGCGCGCCACCAAATGTTCTTTGTGATGTAACGCTGCAATCGCGCTGGGCTGCCATGGCAGTATTCTCAGAAGAAGCGTAAATTAGAAGTACAAGGACACTAAGTTTAGAGAGAACAATATTAGCCATGTACAAAAGTTGTCATCGGTGCACACCGTCCGATATCCGATCGCGTCACCTTGCGAAGATACAATTAAGACCTGCTACTAACAACGAGCCACGAATGTTACCAGCTGCAGATGAATCGTGTACGCAGCTTAGCAGGGACACTTGACGAAGGCAAACTAACCAACGAGGCGGGAATGTAACGTAGTGCGGCGAGCAAACAAATTAATGACTGTGTGGTGGAGGCGTATCCTCCACAAGTAGCGAGAACCGAGGGGAGGAAGACGCGAGCACGTTGCGATGGAACGTGAGCAGCTTTCAGCGCAATACTCACGGTGTGGCCTTGAACATTTTCGGACGATTCAATCACACACGAAAGTGGTAGAGTATCATCGAGTAAAATCTTGGTGCTGCGCCTCTCTTCGAACATCGCCATGGCAAGGCATGTTTGAGCAACGCCTCCTGAAAAAATTGTGCCTGGAACGTGAGCACGATCGCGCTGCCCAACCCTCTGATTTTACCCTCCTCCTTCGGTACGAAGGCGAGCGTCTCTGACGGCCGTCCCTAGCGAGTACAGCAATGCTCTCACAGTTGCCTCTAAGCAGTTATCATGTCACGTGACAGAGCGTGTCAAGTGACTGAGCGGTACAGAGGCGAGCGGTCTCATGCGGCGGAGGGTCGCAACGCAAGGCAGTAAGCATGGCCTCCGAGATTGCGTGCTGGCAGAAGGCTCCCAATTGAAAAGAGAGCGGCGTTCCACGCATAATTTTTCTAGGAGGCGTTGGTTTGGGCAGCGCGACCGTGGCGACTGGTGGTGGCGGCAGTCGCTGACTTCCTGTTTGATGGACTTCCTCTTCTCATTCAGACAGAGGCAAATCATCGCACGGATCTACTACATTGGCGGCTCAGTTAATGTTCAGGGCATGCACATTTGCGCGTCGTTGTGGTGACTCTGAATCCGTACTTTTTATGCGTATGTCACTATTGGACTATTGATGTTTAAGACGCGCGCCTAAAGTTGCGTCTCACAGTCATGCCGATCTCTCTGCAATGGTACAGCGGGTGCGCGAGCACGATCACGCGTGGAGTACTCGCCAACTGAACGTCTGAAAAAGTTCTTTTCGAGTGGCGGACGCTGCCAGACTTCTTCAAGTCTGTGCGCCTCAACGCCACCACCTACATGATGGGTGAGTCGCTCAGTTTTCCATGTACGTAGTTTGCGAGCTCAGTTTTCCAAACTGCGCTGTAGAAAAACCGCGAGACCAACAATATAGCACTCGACCTCGCTCTCAGCTGTGCCGTGTGAAAGGTCTGACTTGATTACCGATTCAACCAATTTCAGCCTCCGTGTTCTTGAACACGCTCACGCCCAAGTTCTACGTGGCTCTCACGGGTACATCTTCCCTCATCTCCGGCCTGATCTTGGTGAGTCGCTTACCTGGCCTGCCGCATGCGTGTACTGTCTGGGTGATCACACTGAAGTGCATCGTGATGCGTAGCCTTGGCTAATCATCTCGCTCTGCCATGCAATGTTCAAGGGGAACTTTTGCGGAAAACGCTCTTGTTTTCTTTTCTTGTCTGTAGCCAGAACGTTGATGCCTTAATATCGTGCCGTTTAATTTTTCCGCCGCATAGGGACAGGGCCCTCCAAACACTCTTGTAATCATTTGTTGTCACGTTCAGGAAACACAGCTGACCCGGCCAGTAAATGCATTTTGACCAGATACCATGGCTTGCAGGCGCGTCATTGTCTATGGCAGCTGTTGGCACCACTGCAAATTATCATTCCTGCCTCTCAAAAGAGCATTCAGTTGATGCCCCCAGTAGGGCAATAACAAGGAACACGGGCATCTGTGTAATTCCAAGGTGGTGTTCCCCCACAAAGTACAGCTGACTGGGTGAGTTGGTGCAGGATAAAATGATATTGCTTTAGCGCAGGTCAGTTCGAGCATGAAGGAAAAGTACTATGCAGTCAAGAAGGGGAAAAAAACAGACGACAGTGTGATCGCTAACTTCCAACTTTTGTTTATTGCTTACCCTTACAACAAATTATATAGCTCATTGCACGTGACGCCACACACATGACAAAACCTTGTGGTCTGGTGGTACACTTGTGGCACAGCACACTATCAAAGAAACCTAGTTGTGATCTGATTTCAAATTAACAATTCTATACCAATGCTTAACAGCATGCGCTCCAGAAAATTGAGCCGGAAAGGCCACAGACAGCGAACTTACACACAGCTTCGTACATTTTGCGATAGCGTTCACCTCAATAATTTCTCGTGTCAACTGGTTACGATTGCGGCCCAAGATGACACACTGTTCAAAGAATGGAGTGCATCCACACGTCTTACAATGCATGGCCAGGAAACCACCTGAAGAAAGCTTGTTTTTTACATTGCAAGAGTGCTCGCGCAAGTGGTCATTAACACACCTACCAGTCTGCCCAATGTAAACCGTGCCACACGACTGCAGGAACATGTACACAACAGCTAGGGCGCATTCAAGAAACTTAGTTACATGCTTTTTTTTTCACAGGTGGGCTGCACCTCCTTTTTGGGGTTCGTAAGCTTACATAGATGGCTTAGTTTGTCTGGAGCAGAGAACACCACGCGGACATTTCCTCTCAGGGCAATCTTTTTCAAATGGTGTGAGAACTGATGTACGAACGGAATCACCCTGGTTTTCTAAGCATCGGGCTCACCATTGGTGTGAACCAATCAACGTAAACCATTCAACAGGCACTCAGCTACCGACACCTGCACCAACACTGGGTAGCCTGCCAAGGATAACCGCTTGCTTCGTCTTGCAAAACTATCAGCAATAGAGTGATGGCATGACTTCAACAGAACAATTCTAAAACATAACCTGGCAATTCCTCGCTTTATTAGCTATGAATGCACTGAATAGTACGGCAAGAGAGGCTTTTCCGACCACGGTTCATAGCACCAGCAAGTTTGTTCGAACGAACAAGAGGGACGAAAGTAAAAAAAGTGGATTGTGCCTTGCGGTATTTCGTACGTCACTTCAAGTGGTACAAGACACTCCTTAATTATTGGCAGAATTTCTGGAGCCTGCGGCTCAATCTCAACTGAAAAACACTCAGTAAAAAAGAAAGAAACCGTCCACGTACCGAAAAACCTTTTGCACTTTCTTCTGAGCGAGCTTATCAGACAGCAAAACATCAAGATGGACGAGAAAAAAAATCGCTGAGTGTGGGTGCAATGCACAATCCTATGCATACACCCGTTTTCTGTAGATAAACAGCCTTATACCAATTGATCAAAGTTGACTTGAGATAAAAATATAAAAGCTCAAAAAAATTATTACTAGATATCAAGGTGTCATTTTGCAACCTTATGGCACCATATTCATCAATGGACTGCTCCATTACTTCAAGCAGGTCTTTATAAGGAATCGAGTAAAAAAGATCTTTGATGTTAATGGAAAATGCTTGGTAACCTTTGTCAGCGTTAGTTTCTAAAGAATTTGTTATTTAATCCGAGTTCCTTATCAAGAAGGGGTCTTTTATAGAAAAACACTCAGCTTGGCTTGTAAGAACAGTGCTACTGGCTTTTGCCAGGAGTCATATTCTGACATAATAACCCTTAGGGGAACGTCAACTTTATGGGTTTTTGTGCTGAACTGAACCAACTGGTGGTTCCTTTTGCTGTTTGATAATGACTTCTCTAATTTACCAAGGTTGAAGTTCTTGCGTAACTTAATAGCTGAGAACTTACGTCATCGCACCGCTTGAAAACTTAGGCAATGGCACTGCTGGCTTTTTCACAAAACACCCCTGTAGGAAGCACACAGAAGGCACCTTCCTTATCAACTGGTAGCACACATAGAGAATTGTTTGTCAGGTAGTCAGCGACGCGCCTAATCGAGAGTTTTGGATGTGCTACTTTAGTGCTGGTAACCACGTCAACACCCTCAGAAACAAGACGTGAGATGCTTCCTCTGTCGCATACTTTGACACCTGCCTCACGAAAGTCAACAGATGAGCTATATAATGTGTTCTAAGGGTATGCAATAAACAAAAGTTGGAAGTTAGCGCTCACACTGTTGTCTGTTTATTCCCCTTCTTGACTGCATAGTATCTTTCGTTCACGCTCAAACTGAGCTGCGCTAAAGCAATATCATTTTTTCCCCCACAAAGCAAGGTTCAGAAAGGGAAAATAGACAACCACTTATACCTATAGGCCCGTGTGCTCGGATTTAGGTGCAAGTTAAAGAACCCCAGGTGGTCAAAATTTCCGGAACCCTTCACAACCGCATCTCTGATAATCATATGGTGGTTTTGGGACGTTAAACCCCACATATCAATCAATCAAGAACCACTTTTTCGTAGCGCAAATACACAAGGAATCCTATACCAATTCTTTAGAAAGGAAAGCTTAGTTGCTGATAAATTCATCCTGGTCCGGGTATTAAACTCGGGAATAACGCCTTTCCGGGTGGTCACTTCAATTGAGCTAACCAGGAAGCTAGCAATGGGCAGTGCAAGGGCAAAACTCGAAGCACATGGACATAATAAATGCAAACTTGCAAAGCCTGGTTCAACACCCTACCTGTGCCACGTGCCCTCCCTCAATTGAGATGCCCCCGAAACTATGTGCTGCTTTTCTGTAAAAGTAAGCTTATGCTACATAGACGACCTGTTAATGAGCAACTCGCTATGGTGGAGAGTATTTTTCGCCACAAATATTCCTTTTCTGTTGTCCACAAAGGAAAGAAAGCTAACTTTTGCAGCATAAAATATTCTCTTTCTGTGGCGCACATGACTATTATCTTACTGCAGAGATCTTGTTATTTCTACAGTGTACATATCTCTAGTAGTTCCCTCTCATTTTTGCCTGCAATAGTGTTATAACAGCAAGAACCTAACTTTAAGGCGGAAGGCAATAAACAAAGCGCAGGCAAATGCTGCTTTGTTTATCATGAGCCTGCAGTTAAGTACAAGGGCTTCGAAATAGAAGGGGTCGGGTGTTCTTCAGCGGAGACACACATAATTCTAATTGTGTTCTCGCCACACTGCTTTAAGTCTCCCAGATCTTAGAAAAAAATGCAGAAAGACCATTTCAGCCAACAAACATGCTAACAGATTCATACCTACTCGGTACGCTGTTCAAGATGCCGTAATGTCATGATTCATGTACATCTCGCCAAGAAAGGGAGAAAGCAGCACGGGAAAGGCAACGGCTGAGAGAAGACCTCGAAGCAATCCGAGACCAACTACGATGTGCCGGTAGATTTATGAGAGTTTTTCTGGTTGACCATTCATGTCGTGTCTGTGCCTGTATGGGCTTTAATGTTTCTCACCTTAGAATCAATGCAGAATCATCTAGCAACAACCTAGAAACAGCCTTTACTTGGCGACTTTTTTTGACCGCTCTGTGGAAGCTACTACCACGCCAAAAAAATGGTGCTTAAGTTGATTGATAATTTTCTCATTTGCCTTCGATCAATCAATCAATCAGTTTTTATCATTATGAAGAAAGGATTGTTACGGAGTAAAAAAATATTGTCACGGGGTTGTGATGTGGCTGAATATAGGAAACTGTATGTTGGGATCAAACTGTGAACCTGTGCCCGGTAAACGGAAAGTCTGATCACAGAAGCAGACTTTCACTGATAGCGGCTAATGGAGCGTCGGCAGTCGTTCAACTGACAAAAGGTGAAGCGTGTCAAGATTTATCAACTGACAAAAGGTGAAGCGTGTCAAGATTTATACCCTTGCCATCGAATATTCTAGCGTTATCGCTATGGGCAACGTAAGTTCCCGAATAATCTGTAATGTAGACGAAGTGGGCATTATCTTAACAAAACAATCTATTACGGCCTCGAAGCTTCGCGAACATCACAGGTGCGGTTTGCGCCAAATGTAGTGTAACGGGGTGAGCAAATGTATGGGTGGAGGGACCTTAATCAGGCAGAGGTAATCTGCCTTTAGTCCCTTCAACCTAGGCAATCATTGTTTTTGTCTGAATAAACAGTGAATGAGTGAATGAATGAATGATAACAAAACTTTAGGAAAGGAACATGGCAATATACAGACAAGGGTACCAATGTATGAAACTGCAATGGGAGACAGCCTTGCTGAAATGAATACTGCTTTATATATTATGAGACTGGAAAAGTTGTGGGAAATTATAGGTAAAATACAATTATTGTTCGCCTTGCTAGAATGCTTTCCTTTTCTTACCATTCGTTAGACAGCTCAACCATTTTCCAAGGAAACATGTTGTCTGTGACGTTGGTGTGCGGCCGCAAACATGCTCTTTAGTTTTCCAAAGAAAATATGCCCGCAATAGGACTCTAAATAATTAAAATGTTTCTCCCATTCATAATTTTCATGTACATGTTTTTTTAAATGTGTGAACAATGTGAGCAAGCAAAACAGCCGCAAGCTGCAGTACTACTTGCGGAGCCACACGAATACCTCCGTAGCCTTCGCCCCAATGTCGAGATTAGTTGTCGCTGAGTGTAACCGGATTGATTCAGAATCATCCATCTTCAGTGTTTCAAGGTTTGCACTGCTTAGTGTTTTGCAATTTTTTCAAGTAATTATCAATTGAGCACAGTCTATATTGCAACTACCTTGAAAATGCTTCTTCAAGTTCGTTAAGTACAAGCCGAGTTGCAGTGCTTTCTCTTCACTCAATATACAGCCCCAATTGCTGCTCTAGAGCAGGGTGGCAGAGCCTTAATTGCATGCGCATTTCATTCCCCAAGCTATGGTTAATGAGATATGTAATCACTACTACGTATAATCATGTCTCTATTGGTCTTAGACCTTATTAGAGTTACAACTCTGCTACCGTTATGTAGCAAAGTTGCACCTCTTCTTTTCCGGACGCCACTTGCTTGATTGATAGATATGTGGGGTTTAACGTCACAAAACCACCATATGATTATGAGAGACGCCGTTGTGGAGGGCTCCGGAAATTTCAACAACCTGGGGTTCTTTAGCGTGCACCCAAATCTGAGCACATGGGCCGACGCCACTTGTTTTGTCTCTAGCAGTCCCACCACCACTATTCGCCAAGTGTCATCATGTGGTCACAAGTGGCTCCTCTGCGCTGCAGAGAAGCCGCATCTTTTGCCGGCAATGTCAACAGCACACTGCAGGTTCTGGCCACTCAGGCGTAATGACATCGTGCTTCAGGCACTATTATTCTTGCTGCTGCTTCTTTTATGTTTCTTGCTGAGAAAATTTGATCTGTGGTGTATTATTTGGTAAAGTGTAGAAAGAATGGTTGGTTTTGGATTTCAGCATTTTTAAATACCTAAAAAAATGTTGTGGTGGAGCATTCCGGATGATTTCAATAACCTGGTGTGCATTACCATGCACTTGAATCGTACCAATCTGACAGAATAAACAGGCAGCACTTTTCCTATATGACGGGATATCGTGCGATGAACTGTCATAGCCCCGGTGAAAATGGTAAGATGGTGCCGCGAGCCAAATTTTCTAACTGCCGCCGACACAGGTGGTTTCCGTTTTGTGAGAATCCGTAACTACTACGTGTGCTAAGTGTAATAAAGTCGGGCTTGAGCTTTCGTGGACATATGCTGTATATATCGTGAATTGTTGTAGAGCGCCAGCTGCATTTTGTTGCTGTGCAATCACTCGGTAATCACATCCTTTACAGAAGGCGTGCCCACAAAAATAAGGAAAAAAAATTATGGTACTACAAAAGGTGCACAATTTAATGTGCGCACAATAATGTTAGAAGTAAAATAGATGCGAAACACATGTCTCACCCATGAGTCTACTCACTCAAGCAGCAAGTATTAATGGTTTCGGTTCTGTAATATCACCTTAGCGCAAAATATATTTCATGAGTGAGCTCCACAATTTTTGCCGATCTGTGCATACAACACATCTAAATTAGCTTATGATGAGTGAAATGCAGTTGGGAATTTTTACTGGAATCGTTCCTATAAAAAATAGGGTGCACTAGCATCTGCGTAAAATCACTGCTCGTAAACATCAGTTGAGCACTCCAGTTTTACTAACATTACAAGAGAAAAAAAAAAGAATTTCTATGTGTGTGCAAATTTAGCTACCTCAAATGAATTTGTATGCATGTTTATTACTATCGAGCCTGATTAGGTCAAAAATTCTCAACTTCAATGTACCCCTTTCCACAGTTGGCGCAAGGGAGATACCATTATATTCTTTCTCAATTGTGAATGTAGCTCATTAACATTGTAGCTCGTTAACATGAGCCAACCTATCTAGTTTTACTATCATTACTAATTTACTAAAGAGATGTCATTTACGAGGTGTGAACACGCTCTGAAACACAATGTTGTAAGTTTGTTCTGAGGAAATTGATGCAATATGTTTCTCTAGAATATCGTGAGGGGGTCATGATGAGGACGAAGGGAGCAGACTGGATGGTCAGATCAGACGGTTTATATGGCCAAACTTGTGGCCACGTGAAAGGAAAATCGGATCACAGCAAGACCCTGGCACTGATAGTGGTGAACAGAGCTTCAACTGTTGATCAACTGACAAGCGGTGAAGCACATCACTATTTCTACACGTGCCATCGAATATTATAGCGTTATCGCTAGTGGCCATGTAGATTATATAATAATCTGTAATGTTTGCGAAGTGGGCGTAATCTACTACAGTCCTGAAGCTTTTCGAACACTGAAGGCATGGTTTGCGTTGAGAATTACTAACAGTGTGTAAAGAGGTTTATTGGGTGAACCTAACGGGCAGGTGCAAGATTCGAGATGGCGACAGGACGAGGAAGATGGTGGAGCTCGAGCGCCGATTTCGTGGAGCCTTACTCTGCAATGGTGCTTGTTGTTCCCTTGTGTTGTCATCATTCCTTCATTATAATTGCCCTTGTCGAGAAAGATGAAGCCATCCTGGTGATCTAACAGGTGGGAACGAGCGGGTCGAAGTACGGCTTCAAGCGGTCCACGTGAACAATACCGTGTCCACGCTGACGATGGTCACCAAGTGGGGTAAGCAGTTTGATGGCGTAATTGACGGGCGATGTGTGCTCTACCACGCGGTATGGACCATGGTTATTTGAAAGTAGCTTGGTAGACAAACCAGGTGCACAGGTGGTACATACAGCCATACAAGGGCCACAGAAGCGAACTTAGCTGCAGGAGGGTGGTCCTCATCGCGGGCCTTTTTGTGGCGTTGCTGGTTAGCCGTAGTAAACTGCTTCGCTAGTTGACGGCATTTTTCGGCTTGACGGGCGGTCACGGTCGTGCACTGAGATGCATCTGGTGTGTATGGCAGCAAAGTGTCAATTGTGTGCGATGGTTGACGTCCACATAGAAGGATGAATGGGGAAAAGCCGGTGGTGACTTGGGTAGCGGTGTTGTACGCGTAGGTCGCAAACGGAAAAACCAGGTCCCAGTTCGTTTGGTCAAATGCCACATGCGTCGCGAGCATGTCACCCAGGCTCCGATTAAACTGCTCAGTCAGGCCATTCGTCTCAGGGTGGTAAGCAGTACTCATCCGGTGTACAATATGGCACTGACGGAGAAGTGCTTGGATTACATCGGATAGAAATACACGGCCCCGGTCACTGGGGAGCTCGCGAGGAGGGCCGTGACGCAACACAAACCGATGGAGGATGAAAGATGCGACGTCCTGAGCGGTCGCTGTAGGAAGAGCAGCAGTTTCAGCGTACCGTGTCAGGTGATCTACAGCAACGATAGCCCACCAGTTACCTGCTGTGGTCAATGGCAGTGGCCCATAACGGTCAATTCCGACACGATCGAATGAGCGGTCGGGGCACGCAAGCGGCTGTAGTGGATCTGCTCCTGAATTCGGTGGCTGTTTTCGTCGCTGACACTTGTGGCAGCCGCGAATAAACTGTCGAACAAAAGTAAACATCCCACGCCAGTAGTACCGCTTCCTTACACGTTTGTAGGTCTTGAAGACACCAGCGTGAGAGCATTGCGGGTCGGAGCGAAATGATGCACACATGTAGAGCGCAGCTTTCGGGGAATAACGAGCAGCCACTTCCTGCCGTCTGGTGAGTAATTGCGCCGGTACAAAAGGCCACCTCGAATGGTGACATGCGAAGCCTGGCGTAGCATTGCTCGAGTGGTGGAATGTGTCGGTACCCCAAGACGTCCAGAAGCGAAGTTATCCATGGATCGTCGCGCTGTGCAGAGGACATTGTGTCGATATCAAGAGCTGACAGCGCGTGTTCTATAGAAGATATTGAGGCAGCCTCAGTGGACAGTGGTGATCGCGAGAGCCCATCAGCATCAACATGTTGGCAGCCGGAACGGTACACCACGCGGATGTCATACTCTTGAAGTCGCAGAGCCCAACGAGCAAGGCGACCTGATGGATCCTTCAGCGACGACAACCAACATAAGGCGTGATGGTCTGTAACTACAGCAAACGTGCGGCCATATAAGTATGGGCGAAACTTGACAATCACCCAAAGTATGGCTAAGCACTGTTTTTCGGTAACACTGTAGTTTACCTCAGCCTTGTTGAGTGTTCTGCTGGCGTAGGCGACGACATACTCAAGGGATCTAGGCTTGCGTTGAGCGAAAACTGCACCGAGGCCGACACCGCTGGCGTCTGTATGGATCTCAGTTGCAGCCGTGGGATCATAGTGGCGCAATATAGGCGGTGATGTCAGAAGACCGCGAAGAGTGCTAAATGCGTGATTACACTCGGAAGACCATGACAAGATGTCATTGGCACTGCTTAAAAGTTGGGTCAAAGTGGCAATTATGAAGGCAAAGTTGCGCACAAACCGACGAAAGTAGGAGCACAATCCTATGAACCTGCGGAACTGTTTTACAGTCGTCGGTTTGCAGAATTCAGCAACAGCGCGTAGTTTAGCCAGATCGGGAAGATGCCATCCTTTGATGCGACGTGACCGAGAATGGTGAGCTTGCTTTTGAGTAGCGAAGCGTCATTTCGTGAGATTCAGTTGGAGCTGCGCATCCTTCAGACACGTGAGGACATGTTTCAGGCGTACAAGATGTGTTGCGAAATCGGGTGCAAAGATGACGATATCGTCGAGGTAGCAAAGGCATATGTTCCATTTCAAACCCCGCAGAACCGAGTCCTTCATGCGCTCGAATGTGGCTGGCGCATTGCAGAGGCCGAAGGGCATGACATTGAACTCGTATAGCCTGTCCGGTGTCACGAAGGCTGTTTTTGGACGAACAGCATCTGCTAAGGGCACCTGCCAATACCCCGAACGCAAATCTTACGACGAAAAAAACTCGGCACCTTGTAAGCAATCAAGGGCGTCATCAATCCTGGGCAAAGGGTATACGTCTTTGTGAGTGATCTTATTTAAGCACCTGTAATCAACGCAGAAGAGAATTGTACCATCCTTCTCCTTAACAAGAACGACAGGTGATGCCCATGGACTTTGAGAAGGTCGGATAACGTCGCGCTTGAGCATATCGTCAGCCTGTTCGGTGATAACTTGTTTCGCGGTGGAAACACCGTGTGTTCGTTGTCGTACTGGCGCGTTGGAACCTGTGTCGATGCAGTGAAAAAACTGGGAGTTCGGCCAAGGGCAGGTTGAGCAACGTCAAAGGATTCAGGGAACTGGTAGAGCAGCCGAAGAAGCTCAGAGCGTTCAGATGGCGATAGTCTGTCAGCGATCGATGAATCGAAAAGCTCGGAAGGTGGTACATTGGAAGGGTTGAGGGCACTGATGGCGTCGTAGTCACCGGAACAATCTGGCGGCATGGTAAAAATTTGTTCCTTATCAATGACTTGCACGTGTCCAAGAGATTCACCTTGAAACAGTTCGACGGGATACGGAAAGGTATTGATGAGGCAAAGAGCACTGTTTCCTTCAGAAATGGAGAGGGTTGAATAAGGCAGCAGTGATCTTCGACTAAGGAAGAGGCTTGATGGTTCAAAGAATGCAGCTTCGTCCCTAATGCCGTCACAGAACACGGGGACCAACGTAGCTGCTGTCGGAGGAATTTCAGTGGCTTCTTTGACGACGAGTTTGTGTGCGGCGAGCTGAATGCGGCTGGTTGGTTGGTCGTAAAACGGGAAGAGTTGAAGTTCCGATCTTGCACAATCAATAACGGCATGGTTGCACAATAAAAAATCCCATCCAAGTATGATGTCGTGTGAACATGACGAAAAGGCAATAAACTCAGAAGTGAAGTGGTCGTTCGCGATGATCAGTCGGACAGTACAGGGGGCTACAGGCTAAACTGAGTCCCCATTCGCTGTTTGCAAGGACATCATATCAAGAGGCGTAGTCACTTTTCGGAGCTTGCGGCATAGTTTAGCGTCTATCACATAAACGGCAGCACCGGTATCTACTAGAGCATATGCTCGAGTATCTTCTACAAAAACTTCGACAATATTTGACGGCAATGTCCGAAGACTTGAGCATTTTGACAGGGCAGTTCTTGCCTCCTGAACTGCGGCAATTAGTTTCCCTCGTGCGCCGATCTCGTGGAGCCTTACTCTGCGATGATACTTGTTGTTTGTTCCCTGGTGTTTTCATCATTCCTTCATTATCAGTGTAATGGGATAATAACAAAACTTTAGAAAAATTGTGACGCCCCGCCACGGTGGTCTAGTGGCTAAGGTACTCGGCTGCTGACCCGCAGGTCGCGGGATCAAATCCCGGCTGTGGCGGCTGCATTTCCGATGGAGGCGGAAATGTTGTAGGCCCGTGTACTCAGATTTGGGTGCACGTTAAAGAACCCCAGGTGGTCAAAATTTCCGGAGCCCTCTACTACGGCGTCTCTCATAATCAAATGGTGGTTTTGGGACGTTAAACCCCACAAATCAATCAATCAAATCAGAAAGATTGTGACAATATGATATCGCAGTCCTCTGAGAAATGTTTAAATAAATTGTGAGCAAATTTGAGAGTGGGGCCTTTTATTACAGATTTTTAAATTGACCAGATGTGTTGCTTTTTTGATGTTTGAGCAATGAAATTCATTACTTCGAAAGTTACTAAACAAATGCCAATGCAGGGGATAATTATTCACATAAGGAGCTATCAGTGCTGTAAATATGAACAAGCTATGGCATTCACAGAAGCACAAATTGTGCCACAAAAACGAGCGAGATCAAAAACGGCGTTTTTCTAGAAATAAGAAAATACTTCAGTTGTTCAGAATTTGAAAGCATCAGATGAGCTATTTCTGCATTACTTCTATTTGTGCTACACAACAAAAAATGTTTGCAATGTATAGGTTGAGTCGCTGTTAGCATGATTGCGAATTTGGGAAAATGCACTGTTCGTAAAGTAGCTGTCACCAACCGTTGATGCTTCTCGATTTTTTCTTAGTTCAAAAATTATTTGAAAACAATGTGATTTTGCACTATTTATACATACGGGTATATTATACAAAATTACGAGGAAAATCGGAGACATCAACTATGCCACGTTTTGTTATCCTTCATAGATTTGACTGCATAATACAGCAATGATGATAAAAAAGGGCTGCTGATATATTTAATCGATCAGTAACTCAGGGGATGAATTAGAACTCATGATTACTGAACTGAACATGGAAAGCGGACAGTAAGTCAGAAAATTAATTTAGCTAAAGTAATGTGACATTTGGGTGCACGTTAAAGAATCCCAGGTGGTCAAAATTTCCGGAGCCCTCCACTACGGTGTCTCTCATAATCAAAATGGTGGTTTTGGGACGTTAAACCAAACATATCAATCAAGCTAAAGTAATGTGCAACAGTCACGGCAGAAAATAGTGCTTAACGATAGGTGAAAAGGCACTAGAAGCTGTGAAGTACTTTGGACAGGTAGTAACCGTGAAGCCAAACCATGAGAGTGAAATAACTAGAAGTATGAGAATGGGGCGGAGCCCATTTGGCAAGCATTCTTTAATCATGGATGGTAGCCTACCCCTATTTCTCAAGAGGAAGGTATATAACAGCTGCATCTTATCGCTACTTGCCTATGGAGCAGAAACCTGGAGGCTTGCAAAAAGGGTTCAACCTAAATTGAGGATGACATAGAGAGCGATGGATAGGAAAATGATAGGTGTAACCTAAAGTCCCTAAATTTTTTCATTTTACTTGCGTTCCAACAACTGCCTCCTCTTCCTTATCTGGAAGACATACGAAGCCACGTACATTAGCCACGCATCTTTGAGCTGGCAATTTGCTAAGCGATGCGCCTTCCTCCTCCAACGTAAGTGAGTGAGAGATGCGTTTCATCAGGTGCTCGAAGAGTGTTAGGGAGAAGAAACATGGCTACCAAAAATTACCGTTAGGGGAAAATCTTTAGGGATTCAGGGAACAAACGGGGGTTAAGGATATTATAGTGAAAATGAAGAAGAAGAAATGGATATGAGTCGGGCACATAGCCTCTTGGCATTAGGGGGGGCAGATGAGAGTTTTCAGGTATAATGTGGCAGCAGGAAGCACGGGACTGGGTTGATTTCCCAATCAACCAGAGGGGGGCCTTTGGCTTGCAGTGGGTGTAGCCAGGGGGATGATGATTTGAGTGCTATTGTATAATTTTGCACTTTCATTTTTGGGTTTTTCGGCCTGATAATCTACGTACAAGTAACTTATGTCATCACTCATGTCTCTTTTATAGCAAACTGTGTGAAATTACTTAACTTAAATTATGATGTAAAAACTAAATCTGTGTGAGTGCAACACTGAGTTCATACCAAGTGATACAACACTTTAATTGACACAATTGTCTGCTTATAATCTCATATTCAGTAACCAAAATGAGTTGTCACTCACTCTAATAGTAGCAATTGTTTTTTCCGTAACACATCAAGAGCTGATCCTTGCCACAAAAAGACTTAGCCCAGTCGATTATGTGCATGTTGGAGATGTGATCTCCCATTAAGTTTTAATTATTAGAATTGTTTGCATCTAGGAAAGTATAATTGCACATATAAGTGCGATTGCTGTTTGCAAAAATAGCAAGAATAACAGTTACATGTGGTGAACCTTGTGATCACAGTAACACAGAGACAAAAAAAAAAAACATGCCAGGCATGTTTCTGAGTCGAGGGTTCTGTAGTAGCGGTGGATAAGGGGAATATTCCTTCATCAAAGTGTGTGGCACCCTTTAAGGACTGCTTCATAGACTTCGGACAAAAAAGCACTTTCTGGGGTGGCCATTATAGTGTGCATAAGCAAAGCAGGAGGGCGGCTTAACTTCAGCACAGGTGCGTTTCGAGGAGGTATGCAAATTTTACGCAATCTGACTTGAAACCCAACCTAACCAACTATCCTAACCAGAATCGCCATGGAGCCTTATTAAGCACCCTCAGCCAGAAATAATAATCTGACACACTTACAAAACCAAAAAAAGGCTCACAGCATGATAAATAGAGGCTTTCTGTTGTACTATCTTTTTGCATTTGATTTTGTCAAAATATTCCCAAGAGCACAAGAGCGAAACTTGCAGTCATCATCGCATGCAGATGATTAATGTGGCGTGAGCAGAATTGTTGCGTGTCAAATTTTGAACCAGAGGTCAAAGTTCGGCCTGGTGTTGCATAAGTGTTACTATTTTGCCACTGTCAGTTCGGGGCCAATGGCCTACACTGTGCCACTTTACGGTTTTGTTTTGCCAGCATCACTGTTGCCAGAAGCATGTCACGTACCAGTAATGTCATATGTGACATTTCTGCTCACTTGACGTGAGAAAGTTCCACTACTGTGCTGTTTATGGTGTGGCAACTGAGAAACTAGTTATTCCTATATTTTAGCTACGTCTCTTGATTGCTGACTGCAGTAGTCATCATTACAAAAGTATGTGTGCAATATTTATCGTGTCTTTGCCCACCTCTGACTGCACCGTTTAGCATGGTTTCACATGACACACTGCAGATCTTCGAGTGGTGGTACTTCCGCAAGTATGGAACATCGTTCATCGAGCAGGTGTCCCTCAACCACCTCTCTCCGTGGCTCGGGGGCACTGCTGAGGAGGCCGAGGGGGACCGGCCTCTCGACCGGGGCCCTACGCCTTCTGCGGCCGGCGAGTGCAAGGTGTGGCGCAACCCACTATCGCTGCTGCGAGGAGCCGAGTATTCGCGCTTCCTGGCTGCAACCCGCCGTGAGCCGCTCACATTCTACGACATGAACCTCTCAGCACAAGACCATCAGACACTGTTTGCTTGCGAAGCGGATGCAGGACACCCCGATTGTGAAGGTGGGACACAGCCTGTGCTAGCTGTTCTTAAAATTCTTCATTGATGTTTGTAAAACTTGCACCCCAGTCATTGCCCATATAATTTGAACTTCCGAAAAAAAAAGTGATCTGGGCCATGTCTATGGGACCAAAAAAAATTTTTTTTAGGCGTCTTTTTTTAGCTCCTTTCTGCGCCTAATTACAAAGTACTATCGAAAAAACGGGTGCAACGCGTCGCCGGAAACAACACGCGGTTAGGGGTGGCCTGGGGCCTTCCAATGTAGCCACGGGGGAGGAAAATCAATGTCCGGCTGGGGGTGAGGGGGATACAGCCAGATGCTGATTTATGGGGAGGTGCAGACAATTGTCCCCAGGCTAGTGTAAATTAGCGAGACCTCCCGAAAATGCACTTTGGATGGAACGGCTTCATGCAAGCCGTTCCGTCATGCAAGACGCTCCGAGCTAATCGTGATTAGCAGGTGGATAGAAGACAACAGCGCGAAACAGCTGAAAGCTAGAAGGGCAGTGAACTAGCGAACCAATTTAAGGAGGAAGGCTACACTTGATGGGCTACTTTTTTATTTATGTATAGATCTGAACGGAATTTTCACAGTTTGTGTATTTAGATGTGCAGATTCTGGGAAAAAAAGAATTATGCTTAATGACTGAATGGAACAGAAGTTATTCTCCCTACAATTTGGCAAATGTACCAAAATTTCTACTTTGAGAAAACGATGAAAAACCTTTCGTAATACGTTTATTGAAAAAATACTAATAAAATATTATGAAAATGCACCAGGGACATAATTAGGATTAATCCGATCCTTATGTGTTTTATTTTACCAGCTTTCTCAGACTTTCGGAGACTCTTCTATTTATTTGAAGTTGCACTCTGACCGACAGTCCTTCTCCCTAGCCCTCAGGGATGTGCTTCTGAATATCATGATGTCCAGCTGCTCTAGAATCGCAGCAAATGCAATAATGTTGCCCGTGTTGAAGCACAGCTTAGCTTCTGCAACAGCAGCTTGCATAGAAAAAAGAGAAGCAAGCTGCTCCTTTGATACCAAACTCCAAATCACAGATTGGAGGCTTTCGTGTGAATTCTGAGTCTTGCCTTACTGGCATTTTGCCTCACTGCCGCACCACTTGACTCTGAAAAGCGCGCAATTTTTCGCACTGTTGCTGGCACCGACGAAGCATTCTGGTTGTCTCGCGGGTGTCCCCGCAGGGGCGCCTGCGCAAGTAGGCGTTTGGTGTGTAGCGACACCACGGACCCGAGCTAACGGGGGAGTTTCCACTCCATCCCACGCTTAGCCGTGCGTGGCTTTGCCGTGTCCGGGGAAAAGGGGATGCTGGGGGTTGAGCTGACGCTGGGTGATTGGACCTTTGGCCCCCCGGCAGAGGCAACACACCCCTTTGGCCCCGGCTTCACGTAGACGTCACCCCTGGGCTGACCCACCCAGGGGAAATCGGCAGTCGCCTTTTCCTATCTCTCTCTTCCTACATCTTCGTCTTTTGTTCTCACTTTACATCTTTCCTGTATTCTCCTCACTTCATTTTACTTCCAATTTTTCCTGGCGGCAAGGGTTAACCTAGTGTAAATATCCAACCTTGGGTAGATATATTAGGTTATAGCGGCCACGTACGACTGGCGCTTGCGCCTTCTTCGCGTCTCGCAGCGTCCCCTTGTGGGGCTCGGTGGTCGGTGGCTGGCATGGCCGCTGAAAAAGCTATCAAATTTATGGGAACCCCTAGCCCTGTCACAACTAATCGCCCCTCCAAGAGGTGGCGCACCGATGCAATTCTTGAATTTCTCCCGAACAAAAAAGATAACTTCCCAAAATACCACATTATCCACTGTGAAAGTACAGAAAAGAAAGCTAGAAACATTTCACCTTTCCTTGTATCGAAATGCCTTATAGAAACGCTGGGCGCAGGCTACAAGGCCACAAAGACCGCCAGTGGTGACCTGTTACTTGAAGTAAAAGACAACGCACAGTACCAGAGACTACATAAACTCACAGCATTTGGGGATCAGCCTATCACAATCACACCACATCGAACCATGAACACAGTGAAAGGTGTTGTATCAGATGGAGACCTGATGGACCTCTCTGATGATGAACTTCTAACAGGCTGGAAAGAGGAAAATGTCATTCAGGTGCAGTGTATCAAAATAAGAAGAGAAAATAAGGAAATCCCAACGAAGCACATCATACTCACTTTCGCATCTAGCACCCTCCCCACTGAAATAGCAACAGGATATCTTAAACTGCCAGTTAGACCATACATACCCAACCCGCGGCGCTGCTTTAAGTGTCAGAGGTTCGGGCACGGCTCCCAGCGCTGCCGAGGACAGCTTACCTGCGCGAAATGCGGCACCAAAGGTCATACCGCTGACGATGACTGCCAGCTACAAGTCCACTGCGCTAACTGTGAGGGTGACCATCCTGCATATTCCAGGTCATGCGTGACCTGGAAAATGGAAAAAGAAATTATTAATACAAAGTTTAAATTGAACATAAGCTTCCGTGAAGCGCGGCAGCGCGTTTCCCGGCATTTTGCTGGGAACACATCGTATGCCGAAATGGTGCGAGGGGGGTCAGCACCACTTCCGTTTTCGGCATTGCCTTGGACCACGCCCAGCATGCCGAGGCAAACGCCACACGCCCCCATGGGGGGAGCAGCCTCGGCTGCCCCACCCTCCTTGAATACAGCCCCACCGAAGGCCCCTGTGAACCTTGGCAGCAGCCAGGGCACCACACCAACTAAAGAGGTCCCCTCGACCTCTAGCCCGGTGGGGTTTAAGGCTCCGCCTGTCACGACGAAGCCTACAACGAAAACAACATTATCTGTCGTCTCTCCTGAGGCGATGGACACATCAACTGCACCGGCGCAGACTCCGCCAAAGGAACGGCGGGGTTGCCTCGACCGCTCTAAAAAAGAGAAAACGGTACTTACAGGGCCTTCTAAAGGCTCTGTAAGATAAGTCACTTCTTTCTTTAGACACCAGCCACACTCATTTTGTAGACACAGCACTTCTTTATTCCCATAATGGAGACACAAATTATACAATGGAACGTCAGAGGACTACTTCGAAACCTCGACGATGTCCAAGAACTTCTACACAAACATTCCCCAAAAGTGCTGTGTGTACAGGAAACACACTTAAAATCAAATCCAAGAATACAAATTTTTTGCGTCAATATGTTGTCTTCCGAAAGGACAGAGATGATGCTGTGGCGTCATCTGGTGGTGTAGCCATTATCGTTAATCGAGGAGTAGCATGTAGTCATCTACCACTACTAACATCCCTAGAGGCAGTGGCTGTTCGAGCAGTTCTATTGAATAAGCTCGTCGCCATCTGCTCTCTATACATACCGCCGCAACACCGCCTGGAAAAACATGATTTCCAGTCTTTAATAGATGAGTTACCAGAACCTTATCTGGTTCTAGGGGACCTGACTGCGCACAGTGGTTTATGGAGTGACTGTCGATGTGATGCACGAGGTCGTCTCATCGAACAGTTCCTCTTTTCATCAGGTGCTTGTCTGTTGAATAGGAAAGAGGCAACATATTATAACCTTGCAAACAATACTCACTCCTCCATAGACCTCAGTATCGCATCTCCTTCACTTGTACCATTACTTCAGTGGAAAGTCATTAATAATCCATACGGAAGTGACCATTTTCCTTTAGTTTTGAGTACACAAATAATATATGAATGTCCGCCACATGTTCCCGAATGGCTGGTAAACAAAGCCGACTGGGAACAATTTCAAAAGATTACACACTTAAGTTGGACCGACATATGCGGATTAGGCATAAATGAAGCTGTGCAGTACTTCACGGCTTTTCTTACTGATGCAGCAGCCAAGTGCATTCCACAAACATCTGGACTGCCCGGCAAACGATACGTCCCATGGTGGAACACTGAGTGTCAGAATGCGCGAAAGGAACAGAACAGGGCATGGAGGTTGCTCCGGAACTCGCCGACAGCGGAAAACATTGAGAGCTTAAGAAAATGAAATCTCGAGGCAGGAGAACGCGTCGGCAGGCCAGAAAAGAAAGCTGACACAAGTTTTTATCAGGGATAAATTCATATACACAAGAGGCTAAAGTCTGGAACATGGTTCGTAGGGTAGCAGGAAGACAAATACACTCACTCCCACTCGTAAACACACAGGGTGACAGCCTGGAAGATCAAGCGAACTTCCTCGGTGCACACTACGAGCAGGTGTCTAGCTCGTCACACTACACTGAAGCTTTCCAAAGATACAAAGCAAAGATAGAAAAGCAGAAACTAGAATTCAAGTGCACAAATTACGAGGCATACAACCAACCTTTCAACTTAGCTGAGCTACAAACATCACTAAACACTTGCAGTAATTCCGCTCCAGGCTACGACCATGTCACATACGAAATGTTGAAAAACCTGCCGCTCAAAATGCGAAAAACTTTACTCTCTCTATACAATGCTATCTGGCTTTCAGGCACCATCCCTGCTTCCTGGAAAGAAGCAATTGTTATCCCTATTTTGAAACAGGGCAAGGACCCTTCCTCAGTTTCAAGTTATAGGCCCATTGCACTAACCAGCTTCTTTTGTAAACTTTTTGAAAAAAATGATAAACCGCCGACTTTTACATTTCCTTGAAACACACAATCTGCTCGACCAATTTCAGTGTGGGTTTCGAGAGGGTAGATCCACCACCGACCATCTGGTGCGTATCGAGGCACAGATCCGAGACGCTTTCGTCCACAAACAATACTTCCTCTCAGTGTTTCTCGATATCGAGAAGGCCTACAACACAACATGGCGTTTTGGCATATTAAGAGACTTGTCTCACCTAGGTGTGCGTGGTAGAATGCTTTCCATAATCGAGAGTTACTTGTCCAATCGAAAATTCCGTGTCCTTGTGGGCAGTATTCTCTCGCAAACATTTGTGCAAGAAACGGGAGTACCGCAAGGTGGTGTACTTAGTTGTACACTTTTTATTATTAAAATGACTTTCTTGCACCTGTCCATCCCCCGCAACATGTTCTATTCCACATATGTCGATGACGTCCAGCTTGGCTTTAAGTCATGCAACCTAGCAATGTGTGAGCGGCAGGTTCAGTTAGGTTTAAACAAGGTCTCCAAATGGGCAGAGGAAAAGGGATTCCGGCTGAACCCAGGAAAAAGCACGTGTGTCTTGTTCTCCCGAAAGAGAGGCATGCACTCAGAACCCGACATTGAACTAAACGGCCAACGTCTGTCTGTGAATGCGGAGCATAAATTCCTAGGCTTAATCTTGGACAACAAGTTGACCTTCGTACTACACATAAAGTATTTAAAAACAAAATGTTTAAAAGCCATGAATGTTATAAAAGTGTTGCCACGTACTACGTGGGGTAGGGACAGGAAATGCCTCATGAACCTGTATAGAAGCCTCATTCGCACCCGCTTAGATTATGGGGCCATTGTTTATCAGTCTGCGACTCAAAGTGCTTTGAAGATGCTGGATCCCGTGCACCATTTGGGCATCCGCCTTTCTACAGGTGCTTTTCGCACCAGCCCCATAGAAAGCCTTTACGTTGAGTCAAATGAGTGGTCGCTTCATATGCAAAGAACTTACATGTCCTTTGTATATTTCCTTAAGGTGAAAGCAGACAAGAGGCACCCCTCATACTCTACTATTAATGATTTGTCGAGCTCCATTCTGTTTCAAAACAGGCCTTCAATCAGGCAGCCCTTCTCAGTTCGTCTGAAGGGTCTAGCTGAGGACACTGGAGTGTCACTCGAACACAGTTTAATAGCCCCTGTAGCATGGCACCTGCCACCGTGGCAGTGGCAGACTATAGATTGCGGTGTATCTTTCCTAGAAGTTACTAAACATGCGCCTATTGTCCATATTCGAACATACTTCCTGGAACTTCAACACAAATACACACGTCCTGAGTTCTTTACAGATGCCTCTAAGTCTAACTCCTCTGTGTCCTACGCTGCTGTTGGCCCTTCCTTTTCGGATGCTGGCCCTCTACATCCAGGCACAAGTATCTTCACACCGGAAGCTTACGCTATACTTGTGGCAGCTAAACACATCAAACAATTACAAATACAAAAAGCAGTAATTTATACAGACTCCCTCAGTGTGGTAACGGCTCTGCACAGTCTTAAAAAACAAAAAAAACCCTGTCCTCGTCTCACTTTACTCCATTTTATGCACACTCTACACACTCAACCAACATGTTGTAGTGTGCTGAGTGCCAGGGCATCGTGAGATTCAAGACAACATGATGGCGGATCAGCTTGCTGCATCCGTCCACGAGGCCACCGCCACTACACCCATATCAACTCCGGCCCTTGATCTTAAGCCGTCTCTCAAACGAAAGCTCAGGGACTACTGGCAGAGCAAGTGGGACAGACACACACAAAACAAGCTACACGTTATCAAGCCACACCTTGGCTATTGGCCACCAGTATCAAAATCATGTCTAACAGAGGTAACACTAACAAGACTCAGGATAGGACACACATACATGACACACACATCTTTTGTCCGGTGGCGATCCACCATTGTGTGATAAATGTGGTGAGGCATTAACAGTTCTTCACGTTTTAATCGTATGTAAACAATTAGACACTCTTAGAAGACAACACTTTCCATTACCCTACCGACAACATATACCTTTACACCCTGCAATGTTCGTCGGTAGGGAACCGCTTTTTAGTCATAAATCATTGTTAGCGTCTTTAAAAGAAATTCATAGTTTTCATATTATATACCCGGGCATTCCGTAGCATGACCTCTGCAGAGAGGTTTTCGCTGCGGTGGCTACACAACAAAGCACTTGCCTCACGGCCCTGGACGCAAGGGTATGAACAAGTGAGGCACTTGTGCTAATGCCATACATGTCCACCATTGTTTTTATTATCACCAACTTTTGTCATCTATTCGCACCACACACACCCTTCACGGCATGGTCATGATTTTATTACTTGTATGTTTTTACCCGCCTTACCGCGAGGAATTTTATGGCCCTTATACAGCCGCTAATCACAATCATTGTCCACATTCCTTGTCCCATGAACTGGCGCTCTTTGGCCATCAAATGGCCCTTGCGCCAAAAAACACCATATATCATCATCATGTCTCGCGGGTGCGCGAGTCGCAAACTTTACTGGCATCAATCACATCAGCGTCTACCCGCACACGGCCGGAATCGACATAGCGCGCGCTGTCAGGGAGGCCCATGTGTACGCGCACTTCACCGTCACCGATATCATTAGCGCGGTCATAATCCACAGAGCGTCCACTATCCGGGGAAGCCATCTCGCACAATATCTTCAGTACACGGGCGGCCAGCATCAATGCCATGCACGCACGAGGAACCATCTTCGGTTACGACGGCATTATCAAGATGGCGTTATCAAAGAACATCGGCGCTTGCTCCCGCGACACTGGCAGCACCATTGGGCTTTTTGCCATTGCCTTTCTTCTGTGAACGGCCAAAATGATGCTGCGATTGGAAATTTTTCGCTCCGTTGGGCATAGAGAGACGCACAAGCACATTAGGGATACAAGTGACGACATCTTCGCAAGGGCGATACCCTTACAAAATGTCGGCAGACACTGCCAGCGAGTTTTCTTGGCCAATCGGAAAACGCCATTTTGGTCACGTGTGTCAAGCAACCAATGGAATCACGTGCTGCGTGTGATTTTGACTGTTTTTTTTTTCTTTGCGTTTGCGAGGGGCGCATAGTTGTCTACTGAAAAAGGAAAAAAAAAGCTAGAAACGCGACCTTTCAGTAATGAAAGCGCTGCTCGAATTGCTCCAAACTGCTCCAAAAGAGAAATGCTTCTTCATGCTGCTCCAAAGTGCAATATTTGCTAGTAATTGCTCCAAACCTGCTCCAAAATGGTGTTGGCAAACTGGAAAGAGTGAAGTTGAACCATGGGACCATCCCGTTAGTATAAGCGAAACCAAAAGCAAGCTGTATACACTATAATCCTAGTATGCTACTCAGTGGCGTGAATCCATAAAAATTTCAACGGGTGACACATATCTGGCTATTGTGTCCAGTTCGTATATTTAATATGGGTTGTATTTTTATTTGTATAGGAATTGAATCATGCTTTCAAATAAAATAAAAAAGCATGGGGTCCGAACTCGAGCAACTGCATTGTTCTATTCAGTCTCTTTTTTTTTTTTTCACCTTTTTTCAATTTCCATATTTCACACAGCTAAGGGGCATTTAACAGAGGTACGCAGTAACACGTAAAGAGCCTTTTAAAATGTTGATTGTGCTATACTTAACTGTTAGCTCAATTATATCACATGCTCAAGCTAAATTTCAAGGGGCACTCTTGCAAGGGCTGTCCTCCCCAGCCTGAATACAGAAAATTCTGGACTCCTTTTAGCCTTCCCCGCCCCCATGATTTACACCAATGATGCTGCTATACGGCTTGTATACTAGCTGCATACAAGCATACAGCATGTTTAATAATAAATATAAATATTTATTAGATGCTTAAGTGATGTTTTAGACTGCAGGAGTCGTTAGTAACATGCTTTGAAAATGCTAATAGCAACCCTAAGCTATTGCATCTTTTTTTGCTTCAAAGACACTTAAGCCTACTCCAAAGTATCATTTTCTGTGCTCCAGTTTCTGCTCCAAAAAGCAAAACGTCTCTTCTATCACTGAGCTTTCCAACAAGACCAAAATGGCGCTGATGGAGCATGTAGTTCACGTGCCGTCGACGGTTAAAGTACGGCTAGTTTACGTCTTAATTTAAAGGTCTGCTTGTGCGCAGTTGCTCTCTTTATGGGTTATAACTTGAGAAATAAGTGGAATTTCAAAGCCAAACTATGCTGATAGGTGCGCAAGGGCATCGGGAATCGAAAATGATGAGAGAAAAAATCTGATTTTTAGGCCGATTTTTCACTTCTAAGTGCCGTGTCCCCCCCCTTAAAACTTTTTTGTTAAGAATCATGAAAGGTCAACTCATAGTTAGCTCGAATATTAAGGGGGGACGCGGCTTTCGTATCGCCAAAAATGGCAAAAAAAATCGATTTTCTGAAAATAAAGTTCTCAGTTTCTGGAGCCCTTTTTCTATCTAATTCCAAAATATCTACTCTGAAAACCGTGCACATGTGCTTCGTAAAATTTGTTTCACCCTCCTAGGTAGCAAAAATATTCTTTGAAATCGCAAAAAAACGGCAATTTTCAAGAAATTACAGCTTTGCAATGGGGTGACCGGGAGCCAGCTTTTTGGGCTGATCCGAAAGAGTATTTCTCTGTGCTCAAATTTTCTGCCTCAGCTGGTTCCTCCCTTCAAAAACAAGCGCACCCAAAGCAGATGATTAAAGGTTGTTTTTAAGGCCGCCGTGTTGCCCCAGCTCGCCTCGCCATTGGCCCGATGCTCACTCCAGGAGATCGTCGTCTGCTGCTTGTTCGTCGTGAGTAGATTGCTGTAGAAAATCGCCACTTCTTGGCGTGCTCACGGTTCAACGATCACTTAGGATATAATGACGCTTTAGTTCAGAACTATAAGCGGATGCTCGATTAGATTACTACCAGCAGGCACACAGTCTACGAGCGCAGCGCGTCACCAGAGTCGCCTTTAGGCTTAACTTTGCGGGTGAGAATGACACACTCACGGTAATATTGAGTGCTGTCAATAAGCTTTTGTGCTGCGATTTAGACGTGCTTGGAGTCGTGCTTGGTATCGCTGCAAGTGTCTATGAATGTCCTGAGACATTGGAATCCTCGTAGCTTAGCATTTCTACAACCCCTAAAACCTGAAGCTTTTCGGATGACCGCCGTGCTCACACCACGTTCTGGATCGAGACTCCGGCGCATCTGTAGTGCCAGTCCTTGCTTCGTGAAATAAAAATGCGACTTTCTGCAGCCCTTGACGAGATGTCAGACAAGAAGACAACCAACTAGAAAACAACTATTTTGTAATTAAAAAAATGAAGCAGTGTTGCTACTCCTCAATAAAAAATTTCATAGTGATTTACTTGTTCATCAATAATAACTGCTCTCCTACGCTATTTCAGCGGCCAGAATGCAGCACCAATTTGTGGTTTGTTGCATCCCATATTGAAATGCACTAGAAGGTTTACAATTAGTTTGGGTTAATATTCTGTGATGTTATACAAACATCTCCAAACATCCATTATTTCATAGAACTTCTTAATTCAAAAGGGTTCCTCCTTAGTTCGCTGTTGTGCTTCACACCGTCCCATTTGGCAGTGAGCCTTAAGCTGCTCCAAAATGCACTCTTGGTTACACCAAAGGTCGTTTTTCCCGCTCCAAAACGCATTTTTTGCTGCTCCAAAAATATGGTCTAAACACAGCTTAAGTCAATCGCATCGCAAGAGCTATTGCACTGTACAGAGAATCAGTCGCAGCGTATCGAGCGAGATAGCCCATTCCTACAACTATCCACTTGCCTGCAGACAATGTCTGAAAAGGCCCTAGGAGATCCCTACCGACTTGTTGGAATGGGGCATCTGGAGGGTCTATTGGCTGGAGAAGGCCAGCTGGTTTTACGGGTGCAGTTTTGTGCCGTTGACATTGACGAAAGTTTTCACGCAAGCTGCACTGATGCTTAGGCCAATGGTACTTCAGGCGAATCCTGACGAATGCTCACTTATACAGTCGAATCTCGATAATTCAAACTCAGAGGGGCCCGAAAATTTGTTTGAATTGAAATAAGATCAAATTAATGAAAGCTAAATGAACGAAGGGCTCATCTTGCAGTGGTGCATGTGCATTTAGCTAACAAACAAGGGGGAAGTTTCAGAAGACTTACAGTTATTCACAAATCACAGGACATCCGTCATCGTAATCGGTAATGCATGCCTGCACACGTTTGCCTTGGAGCGAGTCAATGTCGCACGCAGCTTGCAAAGCATTTCTACTTTGGCTTCAGCATTCTCCTAGCAAAATTAGTTGCGCGCGGCAATGTCCAGCGCCGACACTCTCTAAACAGGACGACTACAACAACTGCGTCTCCTCTATGCAGCCGCAGCGTGGCGAGCACTTGACGAGAAAGGAGTAGCGTCTCCCTGTGGGCAGAAGCAGATCGGCATTTGAGAGAGAACCAACACTCCACAGCAGCTTTCTTTTTCTCTCTCTCTCTTCGTGCGTGTCGTTGATAGGGGAAAGGTCTACGTGGCAGGGACGGGGAAGCGTGGCACTAGCGCGTCGCAGATTGGCATTCGAGAAAGTGTGAACATTCTACCGCTGCGTTTTCTTTTTCTTCGCTCGCAGCGTTGAGGTGTTGGAGGTGCTACTGCAGAATTGGGCGTGGTGCCGAGAGCATTTTCGGAGCGCGGTATGTTCGAATTAACCGTAAATGACACTTTGGTAGGTGTTGTGCAAACGGAAACATTCAATTTTGGTTTCGGATGCATCCATCAACGGTCGAAAAAATAGTGGTAGCTTTTGAGCGACTCAAGATAGCTACATAATCTTTTTTCTAAGTATTCTTCAATGGACAAGGAGCTCAAAATTGTCAAATTCCCAAGACAAATTTTTTTTCAAAAAAGTGCATTTGAAGGTGACCTACCTTAAATGTGTGCCTGCAGAAAAGAAAGCGTGCTTCACTGCACTATAGTGGTTACACGCGAACAGCACGTCGCATGCTTCTGGCAACGCCAGCGCATCATGATTTTCTCATTCTTTCTGTGAATATAAATAAATTAATAAAGGTCACTCTGATGTAAATGTTATGTATGCGAACTTACTACTGGCAGTTGTAAGTGGCAGTTGTATGCGAACTTAGAACTGGCGGTTAGCTCTTCGTAATGCACTGGAACTCATCAATTCAGAAGAAAGACCAGGTAAATGGCCTTAGAGACAGAAGTTGCGAGCAAAAGGAGGAGGTTGCGGCCCGCAAAGTATCCTTACCTCGAGAAAGCTCTTCTCATTTGGATAAAGGAAATGCGTTCGCAGGACATACCGCTGAATGGCCCAGTCATACTGGCAAAGGCAGCAAACTTCGCCCTGCAGCTAACCTACGACGATTTCGCTGCTTCAGATGGGTGGTTGCACCGTTTTCGCGAGCGCTACGACCTCGTTTTCCGTGCTATGTCGAGTGAAATGAATGCCGTCAACATGGAAACGTGTGAAGGTTGGCGCACCGCAGTGCTTCAAGGCTACATGGAAAAGTATTCTCCGCAAGACATATTTAATGCAGATGAAACTGCCCTATTTTTCAAATTGCTGCCCGCCAAAACTATCACGTATAAAGGCGACAAGTGCACGGGAGGGAAGAAAAGTAAAGAACGGATAACTGTGATCTTTGCTGCAAACATGACCAGGACCGAGAAGTTGCCTCTGTTTGTGATAGGCAAATCAAGAAGTCCTCGTTGCTTCGAGAACGTCCGGTCTCTCCCATCAGACTACACAGCCAACAAAAAGGCCTGGATTATGGGGGAATTGTTCGCACAGTGGCTGGGGAAGCTTGACAATAAGTTCGAACGCTGTGGCCACAAAGTCCTGCTTCTTGTGGAGAACTGTTCGGCTCATGAAGTCAACGTTAAGACAAAGGCCATTGAGCTGGCCTTCCTTCCAGCAAACACGACAGCGGTACTGCAGCCCATGGACCAGGATATAATCAGAAATTTAAAATCATTTTATCGCCGTCGTATGTTGGAACGAATTATTTTGTGCAATAACTACCAAGTGACTCTCCTAACTGCACTACACATGCTTGTGCGTGTTTGGGAGCAAGTGACAGCGCTTACGATAGCAAATTGCCTTCGCCACTGTGGCTTCAGCACCGAAGCCCTGCAAGCTGACGAGCCACCAGCGCTCGAACACTGCGTCGCCGCCCTCATGGTGGATGTTTTGGAAGACGTCTGCTTTGCGGACTACATCGATGTGGACTCAGGTGCAGTGGTGTGTGGGGAACTCATGGATGGCGACATAATATGTCATGTGAGAAGTGCAGAACCTGTCGCTGCCAGTGACGATGATGAGGAGGAGGACGAAGCACCAGTGCTGCCCTCTGCTGCGGAAGTCATGGCCGGATTGAATGCCACCCTTATTTTCTTAAGTTTTGAAGAAGGCGGAGCAGAGGCCTTCCGCCTGATTCGCTTGTTAGAGAAAAAGTGCTGGCTGTCGCCTTCAAGGAAAGAAGGCAGACCGTGATCACAGATTTCTTCAAAAAAGGTATTGTTATGCCCTACTCGTAGTGTACTATTGTTGTTCTTCACTTTTGTTAGTTCAAACTTTCGTTAATTCGAACGGAGGTGGCTTCTCCTTGCGGTTCAAAGTAACAAGCTTTTACTCTATTGCCAGAAAGATGGGCAAATGGCCGCATCATGACGTGCTGACACTGCGAGGAGCAGTTGACATGCTGCTTGTGTGTCACTTCTGCGTTGCAGTAAAGCACGTCTTTTTCACAGGCTTACATATTAACTGATTACGAAACCTCTTTTTCTTTTTTCTGGCAGCAGCGGTGCCTCCTGTTCATCCGTGTTCATGGCGAGATTAGGCCCAGCTTTTGCCGGAGAACATAATCCTATGAGCGAAAAATTAGCTAACACAGCAAACGACCACCTCTGACTACTTTCCGTAATTCAAGGTTTCTTGCACCCCACTTTTTGCATGTCACATTAATTTGAACACCCGCTTTATTCGAAGCTTTTTCACAGTCACAGTGTCTTCAAAATAACGAGGTTTTACTGTATATTGCTAGGCACCTGCTTAATTCTTGTGCTGCTTCCTGCTCCTATGAATTCTGCCACACCAACTAACAAGCCAAACCCGCCAAGCTAAATGCTCCATGCAACGCTGGCTGCATGTGTCACCACACCACGCGCTGGAAAAAGAAGGCTGGCGGCTTTTCGAAGGAGTGGCACGCGGCGCGACGCAAAAAGAAGTTGACAAGGTTTTCACTAGTGAGCTCAGGACAACCTTTGTGTATCTTGTTGATAAGCAATAGTTCACCATAAATAAATAGTTTTAGCTTCTGACATTGTATTTGTTTGTTACAAGCTGGTGGAGATGCTAAGTATGATTCCAAGCCCATCTCAGGTTAGGCAAGCCAGCCCAGAACCCAGAAGGTTGGAGCCAGTGCAGTTGACTCCCGTACACCAACGCATGAGTCGTCACCTATGAGGTGAACAGCCCGAGTTTGGTGCCCTCTTCGATTCTTCGAGACCAGTGGAGGCAGTAAGTTCCAGAGCCCCTGCAATGGCCGCCCAAGTGACTTCATTTCTATCTCATATCATCATGGACCTGCCTCGAATACCAGAGGTCTTTCATAGTGATATTTTCGAGGATTCCGAGGACTGGCTCGACGGGTTCGAACGCAACGCCAGACTGAACGGTTGGGACGAAGACAGGAAACTTCGCTACGTCTATGTGGCACTGCAAGATTCTGCGCGTACTTGGTTCGAAAACCACGAAGCGTCTTTATTGTAGTGGGATGACTTCCAAGAGAGTTTCTTGCTACATACCCAAACACTGACCGCAAAGAAAAGGCAGAGGCCGCTCTTCAGACGCGAAACCAACGGAACAACGAGAGCGTCGCTATGTACATTGAAGACATCTCCTGACTGTTCCGCCGTATCGACCCGAACATGGCTGAGGAAAAGAAGTTGCAGCACCTGATGCGTGGAATGAAGGAAAAGCTTTTTGCAGGCCTGGTGCGTAATCCACCCCGCTCTCTTGCTGAGTTCAGATCAGAGACGACAATGATAGAAAAGACACTGCAGCAGCGCGCGCGCCAATACAACAGGGACGTAAGCGTCTCATCTGTTAGCGTAGCTTCGTCAACCCTAACGAGTAACATTTACCTCTTACGTGAAATCGGGAGGGCTGTCGTAAGGGAAGAACTTCAGAAAATACAAATGACTCAAGGTCATCCAGCGATGTCCTCGCTTGCCGACGTTGTGCACGAAGAAGTGCGGCAAGCGGTACTTCAAACACAACCTCAGGTGCTACAGCGCGCACAACCGGAGCCTCCACTTCAGTTGTCGTACGTCCAATTTGTACGACAGGACCTCGGACGCATGAATTGGGCGGCAACAACTGCTGTGATGCCTCAGACGTTTTCTTCGAGTACGCCGCTACCAATGCCGAAAGCAAGACCAGGTAAGAGCAAAGTATGGTGCACTGTAGACCAGCGGCCCCTCTGCTACCACTGCGGAGAAGCAGGTCACCTTTACCGGGCGTGCCAGTATCGTCGAGCGGGGCTGCGCGATTTTCCAGTCAATGCACCGTGCCCGTGGAACAGTGAACGGCCCTACGAAATCGAAGAATGCTTGTCTTCACGCTATTCACCTCAAGACACGCAACAACAGGAGTCACGTTCGACAGCACTGATGCGCTATCGGTCGCAGAGTCCTCGTTAGTCATAGAATCTCCGAAGACCACGTTCAGCTAGCCTGCGGCAGGAAAACTAGAGCTACTAACTGAAGACCCTCCTTTGTTAGCCCGACAGGACAGTGGCAGTTACGCAATGACGGACAAGTGCAGTAGTAGTGACGTTCCCTTCGAGATATTAGTCGCAATCGACGACGTCGAGGCCATTGAGCTAATAGACACTGATGCAGACTATTCTGTTGTCAGTAATGCTCTCACAAAAAAGCTGGAGAAGGTGATGACTGAGTGGACCGGACCTCGGATACGTACAGTTGGAGGGCACTTAGTTAGTCCCGTGGGGTTATGCCAAGCAAGGATAGGAATAAGAGGATTCGTGTATGACGGCAGCTTCATTGTGCTTCCTGAATACTCCCGTGAATTGATTATAGGCATGGACTTCTTGCAAACAAACAATGCAGTCATCGACTTTCAAGAGTCGCAGGCCTCGTTTTCTATGGAGAATGCCGTCGCCATCTGTCATGTGGAGAAACCAATCGTTCTACCTCTCCACATTGTGGACGAAGATGTAACCATGCCGTCACATTCCAGTGTGACCGATCTTGTGAGGAGTGAAGTTCTCCGTGGCTGTGATGGATTGGCAGACGGAAACATCGGACTGCTACTAGAAAAAGGACTATGCGTGACAAGAGGCCTGGTGAGCCTTCGTGACAGATGTGCGTATGTCCTATCAAATAACTTTGGAAATGAGCTACAGCATGCCGCGAAGGGAACATCCATAGCATCGCTGCATGAGTACATGCAAGTAGCAGATGTTTGTACTCTTGATAAAGATTCAGAGACAGTAGATAATGTACCCCAATCAGTAGACATTGACAGAAAACTCTCGTCATCTCAGAAAAAACAGATTGCTGACCTCATCAGAGATTTCGCCGAGTGCTTCTCCACCTCGTCGAAAGTCGAACGTACTCCCGTCGCTAAGCACCGCATCATGGTCGAAGAACATGTGAGGCCTGTGCATCAGTGCCCATAGTGAGTAGCGCCAAAAAAAAAAGGGAAGTCATTGAGAATCAAGTGCAGGAAATGCTCATCGATGACGTAATCCAGCCATCCGTGGGCATAACCTGTAGTGCTAGTCACAAAGGACAATACTCTGCGATCTTGCGTTGACTGCAGAAAGCTGAACCATGTCACAAAGCGTGATGTTTACCCACTTCTGCAGATCGATGATGCCTTGGATAAGTTACGTAATGCTCACTTCTTTTCATCATTGGACCTAAAAAGTAGATATTGGCAGATCGAGGTGGACGAACGAGATCGTGAGAAGGCGGCGTTTGTGGCCCCAGACAGACTATACGAGTTCAAAGCGCTCTGCTCTGGTTTGTGCTCTGCTCCTGCTACCTTCCAGAGTATGATGGACATTGTGCTCTCCGGACTCAAGTGGCAATCATGTCTTGTCTACCTCGACGATGTAGTGGTTTCTTTTATCTTCGAGCAGCACACCCACCGACTGAGAATAGTACTGGGTGTCATTCGCGTGGCAGTGCTGACCATCAAACTGTAAAAGTGTCACTTTGGATTTCGTCAGCTTCGGTTCCTCGGGCACATAGTTAGTTTCGAAGACGTCCGGCCGGACCCGGAAAAGATTGCAGCAGATGAAAATTTTCCGAAACCGCAAGACAAAAAGGCCGTCGGACAATTCCTGGGACTACGCGCCTACAACAGACGCTTTGTTAAAAACTTTTCTAAGGCCGCTGAGCCTTTGACACGGCTAACAAAAGAAAGCGTACCATTCTCTTGGCGGGAAGAACAAGAAGCAGCTTTCTCAGAGTTGCGACGCCATTTACTGTTCTTTCCGATACTCGCCCATTTTGAATGAATAGGACGATACATACATACCGACACGAGTAACGTTGGTCTCGGCGCCATCCTCGTTCAGTGGCAGAATGGAAAAGACAAGGTCATCGCCTACACAAGCCACACTCCATTGAATGCATAGTCCCTTTACTCAGCAACTCAGAAAGAGTGTCTCGCAGTTATATGGGCCATCAACAAGTTTCGCCCATACTTCTACGGGAGACCGTTTCAAGCCATCGGTGATCATCATTTATTGTGTTGGCTGGCAAATATCAAGGACCCTTCAAGAAGACTTGCTAGATGGAGCCTGCGTCTGCAGGAACATTACAACACTGTGGTCTACAAGTCCGTTTTCAAGCACAATGACGCGAATTGCCTGTCACGGGCACCTGTAGAGTCTCCGTCATCTGAGCAAGAACAAGACATCTCTTTTCTTGGAGTTCTGAATGGGTCGGAGATGGCTGGTTTTCAGCGAATGGACCCGGAACTACGCCTGCTTATCCAATACTTGGAGAGTCATAAAATTAAGATACCATGAGTTTTCGTTCGTGGATTGACACCCTATGTCCTCTGGAACGACGTCCTATACAAGTGCAACTTCGGAAACAGCGGTGAGACAATTCTGCTTCTTGCACCATCATCACTGTGAGCGAAAATCTTTGAAGCATGTCATGACGACCCATCGGCTGGCCATATGGGTAGTAGTCACACCTTGGCCAGAATCCGCCGCAAGTATTATGGGCCGAAATTAAGGGATTCGGTGCGCCATTATGTCAAGTAATGCCAGGAATGCCAAAGACGCAAAAAGCCACCATCAAAACCAGCGGGTCTGTTGCATCTGATAGAGCCACCAAAAGGGCCATTTCAGCAAGGGGAATGGATTTGCTTGGTCCATTTCCTCTCTCTCTTCATCGGGGAAGCGCTGGATTGTTGTAGCAACAGACTACATGACTCGATATGCGGAGACATCACCTCTCGCAAAAGTAATGGCGAATGAAGTAGCCCTTTTTTTCGTCATTCAAAATGTGCTACGACATGATGCACCTCAGGTTGTCATAACACACAAAAAAACAGCATTTACTGCCCCTTTGATGCAGTCTGTTATGAAGCTCACGCACACCGACCATAGAAGGACTGCTGCATACCATCCGCAATGGAACGGATTAACCGAAAGACTCAGTAGAACTCTCGCTGACATGATCTCGATGTATGTAGATGTTGAGCACCAGACATGGGACAGTATTTTGCCTTGTGCTACATTTGCATACAATACTGCAGTACAAGAAACGACTTACTTCACGCCATGTCGACTTGCTTATGGTCGGACGGTCACAACGACCTTACCTGTCAACGATTCGGTCACAACGATGTTACCTGTCAACGTTTCGAATGAAAGTGACCCGGACATCAGCAACTACATAAAAAAGGCAGAAGAGGCATGGCAATTAGCAAGACATTGTATCATTTTACTACAAGGCTCCAACGCAAGTTGCTATAATCTTAAGCAGAGTGACGTACAGTACAACCCTGGAGACAAAGTGTGGGTGTGGATGCTTGTACGTGCTTCTGGCCTATCTGAAAAACTGATGCGGCGCTATTTCGGCCCTTACACAGTACTTCGCCGGTTAGGCGCGCTAAACTACGAAGTAATTCCTGAAAGTCGAGTGTGCTCAACCTGATGCAGGAATCGTCCAGAAGTCGTATATATAGTACGAATGAAATCGTACTACGAAAGGCATTGAACAAGACAACTGCTAAATGTGCTCAAGCATCAAATCAATACTCCTTTACAAAACTGTTCAACGTCGGCATGCACATCGGGACGATGCGTTTCGGGAGGGGGACTAATGTCGCATGTTGTTAGGCACCTACTTAAGTCTTGCGCCACTTCCTGCTCCTATGAATTCTGCCACACCAAATGACAAGCCAAATGCGCTACGCTACACTGGCTATACGTGTCGCCACACCACGTGCTGCAAAAAGAAGGCTGGCGGTTTTTCGCAGGAGCGCATACGGCGAGACCCATAAAGAAAACGTTCAGGTTTTTCACTAGCGAGCTCAGGACAACCTTTGTGTATTTAGTTGATGGGCACAAGTTCGCCATAAATAAATAGTTGTTTTAGCTTCCGTCATTGTGTTTGTTCGTTACAATATGTGTTGATGTTGCACATCCATACATATGTTGAAGCTAATTGTTTAACCAGTTGTTGGCACTTGCACTACGACGTCAAGAGGAACATTTAGCCACACCAGAAGCGATAAGCTGGTATGAAGCACTGGTGCTCAGGTGAATGGCAGCACTACACACTGCTACATAAATCAACTTCAGCGCATGACACCTAACTACCGTTCACGTGAGCCTGACGTGGCGTCTGCATCAAAGAAGTTCACATGTAATATTTATAAAACTGGATAGCCAGGCATTGTAATGGGAATGTTTCACGAACATTAGGGCCTATTTGCGAAGTAGTTCCGATAACCAGCGTGGCTCTGTAGCAGAATGATCTATTGCCATGCAGAATGCTTGGGTTCGCGATTCCTGCTTGGACCACACCATTCGCTGCCGCGCCCTTGTGCGCCGTACCACAAGTGCATATCGCTCGTGAAAACGAAGGCGACTCGCCGCTACTGCATTGACTCGACAAAATAGTCCACACCTTTGCTCGGTCCCGTGCTGAGCAATCACGAAGAAAAAAAAATCTCTACGCAAAGGCAAATGCACGTGTATACATTACAGGGTATGGCGCTGATGGAGTGAGCTTAGTAAACGATGCACTGCACGCAAATAGCCTTGGGCGCGCTCAGCTTGACGTACGATGATAACATGCTTCTTGTATAGCCTTGCCAGTTTTCGCTAATGGATCGCCGTGTAAACATAAGCGCACATGTCGAAGCCTGAGGAGTCATCCATCAGCTTTGCCGATACTTCAGCATGTATACTCTCTTCATAGTTCCGGAATGATTTCATGGTAGCAGATATGGTCATGCGAATGCCCTGAAGTGTTTTTCGCCCAATAGCAAGCATAGAAAAGGCCATGCACTTTCGGTAACGTTACAATGGCGTCATCATATATAGTTCTCTGTTGCTAGCGGCGGTGCACGTAAAGTGACGGACTTATTAATGCGTAGTTTCTTTGCGTTGCCGACAGTGTCTTTGAAAATCTGTCATATGCGCATCGTGGGTGGGCGGCAACATCTCCTGGAATAAACCCTCTGTTACACCGTTACTGCAATTTGCCAAAGTGAGTTTACTGCCATCAGTAGCCAGTGCGCCGAAGCGTGTCTTGATACGGAAAAATAGTGCCCTCTCCGCCAAGAGTTGTGGCTCCACAAGAGTTGACTGTTGGGCAAGTTGGTGCTTCGACATAGAAACCATTATAAGGGCGCAACTAAACTCAAATTCTTCCTGTGTGTTGTGTTTAGTTGCACCCTCATGATAGTTTTGGCTTTGTTAACAAAAAGGCGAACCGTATCTACTTGCGTATAAACGCACTTGCATAATAAATGCACCCCCAACTTTAGTCATCAAAATTTTCATTTTTTTTGTTCTCACGTAATAAATGCACTTCCTACATTCATCCGCTGCAGTCCCGGTAACTGACACCTGGCTTCTCCTTACTGTTGGTTCCTTCCGTTTTTTATTATTATGCCGACCCCCCTTGGCCACCTCGGCTTGCTGCCTCTCCCCCTTTGCCTGTTGCCGCGTGCCATATTGTCTTATCGCGATAGCAATTATATGGACACTCTCGGCTGAATTTTGCCGACAACATCAGCGTTGACGTCTGCACCACTTGCCATATATGTTTGTGTGTCTATATATAAGAAAATGCAAGAAAGAAAAATAATCCAGAAGAAGGCTCCGACGCGCTGAATCGAAGGTTGAACCTCTGTAACGTGACTGCGAGGCATTAACCACTGAGCCACCGAGGAACACGTCCTTTAACGTTCAAAAGGCAAGCTGTTTATATGTACCAAATACTACTAGTGATTGGCATCTCGGGAGGGAACTATCATGTTTTCAGAATTACCAGCAAAATGAGCACACAGTGCCAGATCGTCAGGACGCGGCGGCGCGCTCTCATCTCTGACAGGTACTTTGCCCCGCGGGCATGTGAGAGAGCGTCCACCTGCCTCCGCAGGTGGACGCTCTCTCTCATGCCCTTATCTCTCTGTGGGGAGGATCCTACATCTTGGCTGGTTTTGGACATTCGCCAGAACGATTTTGTTGTAGTTACTGGGTGCACAAAGTTCACTGCAATCGTTGCACAGTCTTCGTTTGCGAAAAAAGTGCGCTATCAGACACAGCGAAGTAACTAACAACTGAGATGCTTATTCGTGTTCGTCTGTACCTGTAAGTACGTTTCTTGCGTCATTTGTGCAGGATAAACGCGGGGCTCGTTTCGATTTGCTTGCCATTCTGTGCGGGACCTTTCAATTTGTTGCTATCACGTTCATTGCTTCGACTTTTTCCGTACGCAGCAGTTCCCCCATCATTTTTATCTGTGCGCCACAGCAGGGTTCACGAACAGTGCGAGTGTAGAGATGTCGCAGCTAATAAGCACACAGTGAGCGAAGGTCACGAAACTGCCCGCGTGAACTGGTTATCGCTTCCTGCACATACGAAACCTTGAGGTTCCACCATGTGCACACGATTTTGTAGCGACGACCGCGGAATTTACTGTCGCAAAGGGTCATTCATCGCTATTGCGTGGCAGATTTCTGGAAAACCAGCAAAATCGCTTGTCGACCAGGAAAGATTCCCTCAACTTAGTAGCACCTCCGATTCTCGCTTCTCTTGTTCTCCACACGTACAGGAACGTCTTATGTGAAACGAGGCAACGGCTGTATTTTGTCGTTAACCTTGTTATCGGGGATTTGTTTTTGAGGCATCTGAGGTAGCTGCTGCGATGTTGCTTATTTACTACAATGCCAACGGTCGTCGTGCGAGGTTGCCATGAAGTTGGCAAAATGCATCATAGCGCGCACTTCTGGGCACCCCTCAAGATAGCAGCAGATATCACTGTTCCCGTTGAACGATTGCGAGAAAAGACAGCCTCAAAACGCCTTTATGGCGTGAGCAGGCGGCTCGGGGACAGCTTGCAGAATATAGTGCCATTAACCACTGAAGATGAGTAAAGTGCAACAAGGAAGCTGTTTCCAACAGAATACGCATATTTCAATTACAAAAGGCTAAGCAACCTAACTTTTTCTTGCGTTGCCGCATTTTTTGCTTCTCCTGAAAAAGTTTGATAAAACTTGCCCCGCATAGTAAACGCACCCTCAACTTTGTTCCAATTTTCTAAGAAAACAAGTACGTTCATTGCATAAGTAAGTATGGTATTTGGAGGGTCTTTTTATCACACATCAGTAATCGTTTATTTCGCGCGCTTACCTCGCATTATCGCTGCGCGCCCGGTATACCTCGATCATGATCTTACAGTTACCAGCGCAGCACAGCATTCTTGACCGGAAAATGGCAAGCGCACAGTCCTCGAGAAAGGCAACGGAAGCTAGCGAGATTATGAGTGCTGCTGTTTGGTTGAAAAACGCCTAAGTACTCCTTTTTTATTAATAGCTTGACCATTGAGGTCTTTCGAGTCAAAACTGATAGTGTGGGAACCAGGATGAATTGTGACCACCTAGCCTGCTTTGATAATCACTTAGGCTCATGTACACGATTGTTAATGGTTACACAATCAAACCAGTAGCCTCATACTCACTAGTCATCATGACAGGTATTAAAGCTTTTTTTTTTTTTTAATACAGTAGACTCTCAGTAAACAGAAATCTGTTAAACGAAACTACTGCTTAAACGGTGCTATTGCCTCTGCAATGCTTGGTTTCGGGCTTTTATTCTGGACTCGTGTTCACCTCTCAGTAAACAGAACCCCTGTTAAATGTAATATATTTTCCCGGTTCCTTTAGGTTCCGTTTACTGAGAGTCCACTGTAAAAAAAAAGATATAAATAGTTTATTCATGATGTGGATCGAACCCAAGACATCACAGTCACAAGCTCAGCTATTACAGTCTTATGCTTTCTGGCAAATACAGATAGATGGTGGCATTTTTTTTTTTAAATATCTGTATGCAATAACTGACTATAACAACTATTGTGCTGTTGCCAACATAAATATATGATTTAGTAATAGATTGCCGGTGGAAAATCACACTTCCTCATTATTCGATATTCAATTCGTATTGGGAAGTTTTGATATTCGTTCACCCCTAGAAATAACCCAATGTATCATTTTACTTCATTTATTTGAAACAGGCCAAATGACTGACATCTTTCACGTGGACCACACAGAAGTATACAGTGCCACTACAATGTATATAAGCATAACATATACATAAACTTAGTACATTAGGTAGAAGTGGAAATGTTGTAGGCCCGTGTGCTCAGAATTGGGTGCACGTTAAAGAACCCTAGGTGGTCAAAATTTTTGCAGCCCTCCACTACGGCGTCTCTCATAATCATATGGTGGTTTTGGACGTTAAACCCCACATATCAATCAATCAATTAGTACATTAGGTAGCATTGTAAAAACATGGTGCATGACGTAATGTAAAAAAAAAAGTTTTGAAGTGCATTGACAAACATGGCAAGAAAAACTAGGAAAGTGGCCGTAATGTCTAACGAGGAAAAAAAACGAAGAGGTGGTGCTTGTCGCTTCTTACCTTAGGGTTCATCAAGTGTGAAGATGCTTTGATTGCTTCTTTTTTTTTCTTTTGACGCTTTCCGCACCACATGGCTCTTCTGCGAGCAAAATCGCCACATTCTCGTGAGAACATGTATTGCAGAATCCCTGTTCGAAATTCTTTTTTTGTGAGCTTGACGAGGGAAGCTAAGATAGTGTGTCTCCACTTGTGGGTTCTCAAGATGAGGCACACCGCTCTCAGAACATGAACACACAAGACGCAATCGGGCCAAACCAAACAACACACATTTCTTAAACTGCATTTTGAACGACGATACCTTCAGCCGAATCAAAATACATCACAAGTGATCAACACGATAAAATAATTTTATGCAATATTCCATAACACTCAACAACATAACAAACGCGAATAAGGTAGCGCAAAGGCACCATCGCCAATGCTCAACCCACCACGAGGGCCCACGGCAAGTGGCCCGTGGTGCCATCCTCCGCAAACCCGCAGCTAGAGACGACCGCTTGCTCCAACTGCTGCACGCCAAAGAGAACCGCTCATGCCTCATGTGCCGCCAGCCAGCGTTGCCGCCAGGCGTCACTGCTGTCGCTACGGTGCTAATGATGATAATGGTAAAAAAACACTTGTGAGAACTACGCCACCTATTGCTGGATGGTTGTGAACCCTACTGCAGCCTATGCTCAAAATATGCGTGCATGACCACGAGACACTAACGACTTTACAGGGGGTGTTAGCACCCCCACATCTCCCTAACCTTTATTCGAATTATATCCCGAAAAAAAAAAAACACGAAAGAAATCAGCAACACAAGCTCTTGCGAAAGATGACAACACATGTCCCAAAGAATGTCCGTGCAACACGACACTGCTGCCGGTCCTCACTGCTGCACTGTCCGGCCTGTACTGGTCCCGCAACAGCAATGTTGCCGTCAATGCGAGAAACCGTCACTTGTGCAGAAACATCTTCTAGTTGTGACTAGCACTCACAAGGGCACCGGACTGCAGGCAGTTGTGTAGGTCCCAGGCATGTCCATCGCCCAATTTCACAACCGCATTTCTGGCCAATGCAAAAACGATGCGCAGAAGACAGCCAGCCACGGGTTACATCACTCCCGTAGCGTATACTCAAACCACTTGACAGAACAATGCAGTAGGCTAAAGGGAAGGGAGCTATGGGCTCTTAGCCCATGTGGTACTATGGTCAGTACTGCTAGCAAATATATCGACGGCAACTGAGATGCCCAGCTGAAATGAAACAAAGGTTTCTTTTGTTAACTCGTGCAGTGCAAGGTCTAAAAAAATGAGGGAAGCAGAGTGCAACACCTCAATGCCATGATCCACCTAATTGTGAAGCAGAGGGCAACACCTCAATGCCATGATCCACCTAGTTGTGCCTTGTGCGACAGGTGGCTGCGCAAAGCTTTAAGCCCAATGAGCTGCTTGACAACAACTGGCTTCCACCCAGCCTAGGCGCAGAAGAGGCAGCCGCAAGAAGATGTCCACTCTTGTAAGGTGGCCCTGCTCGCTCACTGCACACAGCAGCTTACCGAGTGATCGGAGCCCATCGTAGCCGCAAGACAAGACATCAACGATGCCCAACTTCCTAAGCGCAAAAGAGATAGAAGATATTCACAAAAACTTGGACCACCCACGATGCTTTAGTGCTCACTCATTCGGCCTTGGCCTGCATTCCTCGTGCTCTAAGCTTTGCTCAGCCCAGGATGCGGAACCGCATGGCTTTTGTGCCGCCAACTCAACAATGTTCTTTAAAGAAAGAAACAAAAAGAAAACACTTGCGAGTATCAAAAAAAAACTCAGCATGTCGACAAATTCAAACATGCCACCGCAATCGATCTCGCTCTCAACGAAGCACAACGCTGACGATAGCAGTGAAAGTCCCCCTATGCCTACTCTACCCCGGCTCAAACAAAAAATTGTACCGAACCGCTAAAACTGTCATCCAATGCTCTAAGAGACCCACGTAGGGCTCCAGTGTGGGGTCTCGAAATGAGGCATGCCGCTCTAAAATGGACACAGTAGACGCAGTCGGACCAAGCCAAACAACACACATTTATTAAACTGCTTTTTTTAAGACAAAAAGTCGCAGCTTTGCCGCAAAGGCGAATCAATAAACGCGATAGCAACAAATTAGAAGGTCATGCGCAGGATGGCAAGCAGATCGAAACGTGCACCGCGTTTCTCACGCAAAAATTACGCACGAAACGTACTCACAGGTACAAATGAACGCGAATAGGCGTCTCAGTTGTCACTTCGTCCTGTCTTAAAAGCGCGCCATTTCCGCAAACGGAGGATGGTCAACGATTACAGTGACTTTCGTGCGCTGGGTATGTGTGATTCTCCCCACTGCAAGATAAGGGCGCATGATCAAGCGAACACCCCCCTTATTCTCTACGAGGGCCCAATAACGCGTGAGAGATGAGTCGCCGCAGGCGCCGCGCGCTCACTGTGCCATCTTGCTGATGATGCAGAAACACGACGTTCGCTAACAGCAGTAAATGGTAGATATAAATAGCTTGCCGTTTTAATATCCATGGAAGTACACCACGGTAGCTCAGTGGTAATGCTTCGCATTCACGCCGCGGAGGTCCCATGTTCGATTCCGCGCGCCGTAGTCTTTCTTCTGGAATTTTTTATTATGTTTTCATATATATAGTTACGTATACATATACGAAGCATGACGTCGGTGTCAAAATCCAGCCGAGAGTGTCCATATAATTGCTATCACAATAATACCATCAGCGGAGTCAAAATACATCACAAGTAATCAACACGCTAAAACAACCTTACGCAATATTCCACAACACTCAACAACATAACAAACACGAACGAGGTAGCGTGAAGGCAACCTCGTCAATGCTTGACTCACCATGCGGGCCCATGGCAAATGACCCGCTGTGCTGTCCACCGCAGACCCGCCGCAAAAGACGACCGCGGACCCACCACAATAAACAACCGCTCACTCCAACCGGCGCATGCCTAAGAGAACCCCTCATACCTCATATGTCGCTAGCCAGCATCGCCACCAGGCGTCACTGCTGGCACTAAACTACTAACCATGATTGTGATAATAGTGAAAAACGCTCGCAAGCACGACGCCACCTACCGCTAGATGGTTGTGAATCCTAATGCGGCCTATGCGCGAAACACGTGTGCACCACAAGATGCTAACGACTTTACAGGGGGTGTTAGCACCCCCACATAGAACATGGTCAATTATTGTCTCATATACACTACTTGACTTTGCATAACAAGAAAAGTAATTCTCAGCTAAGTGCAACAGTCTACTAGATGCATGTTTGGATATATTAATCAGTCACGTGTTTTGGTGACAGTAAGACTGAAGATGTGTTCTTTAAGGGGCTGCATAGCTGAACCATGTGCACCCCTACATGCCTCATAGTAAGCCATCTGGCGAAATTTTCGCACCACATATCCAGCGACTAAGTACACTCAAACCTCATTATAACAAAGTAGCACCTTGCGTGACAATAAGTTCGTTACATCCAAAAATTCGTTATAAAGGTTTATCCAACACTATATCTACTGCAAGACTATTTTTCATTTACTTTGTTATAACTGGTATTTTATTATATCTGGGTTCGTTATATCGAGGTTTGAGTTTATATTGTGCAGGTGATTATGGCGGGATCGTCTCCGTCTGGTGGAAAGAATCTTCACATTCCCAAAATAAACAATGTGTATGTTGGCAGGCTAGTTGGTAAGCCGGACCGGACCATATGGAGCTTATTTTTTAGTTCCCGTAGAGTTGGAATTAACAAGCTTTTATTGTGTTCATTTGATTGAAAGCACATATTCATTGTGTTGAGCCCATTTTTTAGTTCCCGTAGAGTTGGAATTAACAAGCTTTTATTGTATTCATTTGATTGAAAGCACATATTCATTGTGTTGTCGCCTCTGTAATGAGAGCTCTCTTTATATTTGTGTGCTCTCTATTTGCAGTTCTGTTTGATCATGGAGTCCCTGTAGAGTAATACGTACTGTTGTGCTTTCTGCTTATTGTGCTGACTTGTGTGTTCTTTCTGCTTTTCTGCCAGTGTGGCACATCCAAGTCAGGCAATCAACCATTCTTTATTCGTGTCCTCCAAAGCAATTTTGTTACAGTATTGCCTCATTGGTACGGAATGTGCAGTGGTTAATGAGCACAAAAATACTTAAGGCGAGAACAGCACACATTCTTGTTGTCGTCTGAAGTGTTCTTGTGTGCATTAAACATTGTGTATTCTTATGTAACCAACCAAACTAAACTTCTTTAGGGCCAATTCAGATCGAATGTTTTGGTCGTGACCATCAAGTTTGTCGCTGCTACACAATACAGCTTCATGCGAATAGAGTTTGGTGCGGACATCAGTGTAATCGTAATCAATAAGCCAGATTGTGATGTGCAGATTGCGATCACCTTGATTTTAATTGTGCCTGATTGTAATTAAATGTGACCATGTAGCAACACCTGATCCTGACTGAGCCTAATCTGAATCGACCCTAGTCGTTGCCATAAATTTTCATGTGACACTAATGGCTTCAAAAGTTATGTTCTCCCACAATACCAGGTCATCATTTTGCCGCAAACACAGAGGAACGGTGGGTCCGTCGTGATCAACTGAAATGCGCGCCTGAGAAAAACGACATTCTTCCCTGCAACACAGAACTAACACGCAGGCAGCATGGCGCCTTCTCCTCGCTGCGTCAACACGTCATGGTGTGACCATTCGCCCATTCTTTCTGGTAAAATAAAAAATTGAATAATGGCCAGTGTCGTGAAATTCACGATATGTTTAGGCTAGAAAACATGATGATATAAGCTTTCAAACTTACTTTTCGAAGTTGTGTTGCAGGCAAGAACTCTGCCAACACTGGAAGTGTGCAAATATCTGGAGCCACTAGCAATCGGAGGTTCGCATACATCGTGAAATCCGCCATACTATTCTTTATTAAATTTTCTTACAATCCCAGAAATATTGGGTAAATCGTGACGCTCTGACGTAGCAAGAAACATGCAATATGCTGCCCGCGCATCACTCCTGTGTTGCAGTGAACAACATGTTATTTTCCTCAGGCGCATGTTTTAATTAATCAAGAGACCTTTTTTTTTTTATTATTATGGAAGTAGTGGGGCTGGGGTGCTTAAGCTGCTACTCATTAGTATCGCTACATTACTTTGCCTTGTGGTTCCTAAGTTTCATCGTTTTTGGGGATTTGTGGCAAAATCAGGATTAGGAATTGGCACACGGCACCCAATGTTTTTGGATTAACATTTTCGAATTTAGGGGAGATGCTACTCGGAGACACTTTTTTCTTACATTCACCCTAGAGCAATGAAACTTGAGCTGTTTATGAACTTTTATGCTGATTTCAAATATATAGTTAGTTTTCTTGTAAGTTTCAGAAATGAGAAAGTGGAAACCATAACCCTATTGCCCCCCTCCCTCTTTTCATCCCTAAACTTCCGTAATTTTTTACCATTTATAGTTCATAGTGTGTCAAATAAAGTGAATGCAAATAACTAATTAGGAAGCACATACAAATTACGCAATAGGCATGAAAAATAATAGACGTAAAAAAGTCCATGTTTCACCTGCCCTAGTAAAGGTTTACATACATTTTTTATTATGAAATAATATATGGAATTTTAAACTAGATAATTGTATTTCTCATACTTCGGAAAAAAATTTGGGCAAAATTTCATGCAGATTCAAGCACTAGAAGTGCCCGAAAAAGGAGGGGCACATTGAAAAAAAACGGCAAAATTTGTTTTGAGGCAAACGAGTTTTAAAGTTAAAATTGAGTTTTTATTTATGAAAGATGTTTATAAATTCGATAAAATTTACACACCAAAAAGAACAGTCCTTGTAGTGGCTACTGCCTCTAAAATACGCCAGCACTATGAGTTTGTATTTCTCAGCTTTTTCGAGCTGACTCCTCACAGACATTTCGCTCACAGACAGGGCCATGAAACGCTTGTCAAACTTCTTCTGCTCCATCTGGCAGAGTTTTGTGCCGACTGCGAGCTAGAAAGAAGTTCAACAGGACGGTGAAATCTAAACTAAGTTTAGTGTCGAGAGACACAACAGCGTCGATGCCATTTTGCGGCCACGTTTGTGCCACGTACTGTCGTACATAATGGCAATGTCGTCCCCGCTAAGCTTCCTCACTGTGAGCTCCTTCGACCTCGCGAGATTGGCACTGATGTCATCCATTGCCACATCACGAACTTTCCGGCTGATGGCTGTGAACGACTTTTAATGCATTGGCTTTTGCAAGCCAACAACTGCCGCAAATCGAACCAGCTGCTCCTAGCCTATTTCTACAGAGCGCGGTGCCACAACGGCTTTCACGCGTGATTGATGGCTTTTTTTTTTTTTCATTCATAACAGAGATAAATACACGAGAAAAGCATTGTTCAGCTACTCTGCTCGACAAGACATGGACCCCACAAGTAGGCTTCACAGCACACACAGGCGCTCAGCGGCCAATGGCGGTCCCCAATCTGTACCACGTGATAAGCCAGTCGTGGCACTCGAAAAACGCGCAAAAGCAGGCTTCTTTTTATTATTTTTTGCGCTGCATCAGGGAGGGAAGCTGACGTTATTTGAAGAGTGAGGCTCGACTCTTCGCCACATGCGATCGACAATGGCGAGCGGCGGCGCATTATTGGCGGCAAGGTCCTTGAGGACTGCAAACTTTGAGCCTTTTAACAGGCACCTTGTGCTCTTTAGACACAATTTTAAAGCAATTCCGGTTAAGTCTCTACATGTGTTTTTTTTTTTTCAAAACTGACGAAAATAAAAAAATCTGTAATTTTGAAGAAAACTCACGTTTTTCGACCCGCATCTCCCCTTAACCAAGACTAGTGCTGACTGCCGCTGCAACTTATTCGCTCAGACTTACATGGCAAAATATGGGACCACAGAAGTATTTGGAAATAATTGAGTTTGAATTAATGAGGTTTTACTGTACGCAGAAAAGTGCTTGTTGAATGCATTGACTAATAAACGGCGGTTTCTATTCCACAGTGATGCAAATGGCCTGGCGAGAGAGAGACCCCAAGACGCGCATCCAACATGCTCATACAGCACTTGATAAGAATCCAGAGTCAGTATTGATTTCTGCTTCACATATCATTGTGTTAAAACGAAAATTTAGCTATTCAGCTATGATAGTTTACCCTACTACACTCTAACACGGATATATCAAACCCACATATATAGACTTTTGGGGTATATCAAACTCATAGGTTATCCACTTAAAGTTCCTTTGTAAAAGTATAGAAATTCTTTTCTTTATATCGAACAGTATGTTTCAGTTCTTCGAATATATCGAACACCGCGCCAGCAGGAAGGTGTGCTTCAACACTTGCCGCGTCCCACGACCTACGCAGCAGCGTGGCTTTGTGCGTGAGTTGAAACGTGCACTTTGGCACTCACAGCGCCCTGCGACCTCGGCGCGGCACCACCCTCCTTCAAAAGCCAAAACGTTCGAAAAAAGGTAAAGACGAGAGGGCTCAAACTGTACAGTCTCTAGCTTGCGGAACAGCTTTCTCTTTTTTTCTTTTTTTTTTCCTCTTTCGCTCTCTCATGCTTTCTCCACGTACTCGTTGGCTCGGAGAGCAGGAATGAAGGAGCCGAAGCCAAGTCATCCTTGTTTCGCCTTTTCTTTCATTTTTTGTTGCTGTTTGAGTTTTGATCAGCCAACTACAGCTCGCCTCACGCCTTCTGCTGTTGCCCTCGCAGTTGGCCATTGCCTCGCGAGCGCTTTGTAGCTTCCGCAACGTCGCGTCGCCTACGTACCGCCGCATGTGCAGCATTTCTCTTTTCCATGCGTAGTGTGCAAAGCTGCTGCGAACTCCTTGAATTGTCGTCTTCTCATGTAACTATGACCAGCGTCAAGAGGTGCAAGACCCTTGACTTTGTGACGAAGTTGAAGACTATTCAGCATGTTGAGGGGGGCGAGAAATGTTCGTCCGTCGTGGACTACTTTTGGATACCACAGAGCACTCTCAGTACCTTGTTGAACAACAAAGCAGATATCAAGGCAAAGGCAGAGGTGCAGCGAACGTCGGGGGCCTGTCATGTGCGTGCTCCTGCCCATGGGAATGTAGAAAAGGCACTCTATGCCTGTTACTATGAAGTATGTGCAAAGAACATTCCGGTGGATGGCCTGACGCTGATGGCCAAAGCTAAATGGTTTGCCACTGCACTCAGTGAGACAACTTCGTCGACAACACTGGGTGGCTTCACTGATTTAAGCAGCACTACAGCATTGTTAGCAAAACCATTTCAGACGAAAGCAAAACTGCCAACAGTCAGGACATCCAGCAGTGATGGCAAAGGAGTGGCCAGAAATTTCTGCGAAGTTTTTTAAAACCTGGCGAGACGTGAAGACGGACACAGTGGTCAACTGCTTCTTCAAGGCAGGCTTCGAGACGACGCAAATTACGGAAACCGGTGAACATGTCGGTGACGAGCGCACAGATGACGCGTTTCACAAAGTCCACGCGAAATGTCGGCGGATGACTTCGTGGAAGCTGACTGCAATGTCCAGGCCGACAGCTCACGTGACAAGGATGATCGTCCTGACGAGACGCTGGCTACACGTGCATAACCCGCCGCTGAAGTGGTGGCAGCATGTGGCATCGTTTGTCGTTGTATTGGCCACATGGAAGGAATCGGGCTGTCGCACCTGGACCGGCTTGATAAGATCGAGACTAGCTTCTTCAACATTTGAAAAACGAAAAAGCTGGCCAAAATAAGCAATTTTTTTTTACGCAAATAAATCATTTTGTTGTGGTGTGTGTGTCAGGAATTAGTTGTCATTCTTGAATGCGCCTGTTCTAAATGATGGTCCGCTACAGGTAAGCTCCCGGGGCCTGTATTTTCTTATATCGAATTTTTTATATATCGAACTCATTTGCGATCCCCTTCGAGTTCGATATATCCGTGTTTGACTGTAGTCAGAGTAGACTGCTAGATAGGCAACCAAACTTTTGCATGATTACCCACAATGTTTTTACTCTTCAGTGATCGTACTGGTACTCACTATTAAACAGCTTGTGCACATGTGTTTTGCTAAAGGGGCCCTGCAACACTTTCTGAGCATGGTCAGAAAATGCTGCCGCTCGGTTGTAGAGGCTGCCGACAACATGCAAGCCAAAAATTACTGCGCAGCACGCAGCCTGGAATTCATATTAAGTTATCAGTCAGCTAAAAATTTATTTCTCTTCTCTCAACAAATCATGGAAGATGCTCAAACATCACTCGTAAAAAGCCCATTTATCAGCCATTGGGTGATTTGAACATGGCGCGCTCAGACGTTGCAGAGATTGCTGGGGTAGGCCACAACTTGTGCACGCGTGCGTGCGTGATCATACTGAAAAAGCTGCAAATTCGAAGGAGATAAAAGGAAAAAAAAGCTCTGAAGGTCACGAGGCGCACGTGACGTTTTTCTTTACCCCTGCCATTCCTCTCTGCTTAGCTTCCAGCGCTTTCTTCGGGACGAGAGAAGGCAGAATGCAATTGCAGCATGCACCAAACCTTTGTAACTCCGCCCGCACTGGGCGGATTCTTGAAATTTTTGGGGCGTTAAATTCGTGAGACAATGAGCTCTTCCATGGTTCATTTCATGTTTTTTTTTTAAGTATTTCAGGACCTTTTCAAGGCACAAAATTTGCTTTTTCCTGCAGCATGTAAAAGCCCCTTTTCAATCTTGGGACGCTTTTCTGCATTACATCAATGTACGTTGGCTAAAGTGACTTTAAGCAGCATTTGGCATGCGACCGATCAAGGCCAGACCAAGTGGGTTTTTTAACACATAGGTGTTTTATGCTGTGGTCCACCAAAACTTTGCTGACATTGATTCGTCGTGGAAGTTTTCTTGGTATAGTAAGCCTCCGCAGAGGGTTACAGTCAATGAATATACATCTGTTTGTTCCTTTTCAATACAGAATATTTAAAAAAAACGTGGTTTATTTCTTTCAGGAATCCGTATAACACAAAAGTGAAACGTGTTCTCGTAGAGGTTGTTGAGCATTCATTGTGAATTGTCTTGCGTTAAGGGCGAAGGAATGAATGCTAACAAATTGCAATGTCACAAAGCCGCCAGGAGCTTTAAACATTACCTTTATAATACGAACATTCGCCCATTCCTCGAGTGCGCTTGCACGGCATGGGACCCAGCCACCCTCTGTCTTGTAAATAATCTTGTGTGTAACCAGAATCGCGCATGCAGGTTTGTCTTTTGTAATTACAACTATAAAAGTAGCATTTCATTAATTAAAGAAAACCTTGGCTGGAAAACCCTAGCCCTATGCCGCTTAGCAATGAAATTGGAACTTTCTTTCTGTATTTACTCTGATCTCACAGGTATTAACAAAAGCTTGTACATTTTTCACCCTCTCTTCATCTCTACGCGTTGTGATCATGACAGTAAGGTTCTTGAAAGGCGGTGCAACACAAATGTGTTTCGTTATTCATTTTTTTCCTCACACCTCCACGCTTTGGAACAGACTTTCTAAAGGTATAGTAGATTGTAAAACACTCTCCCAGTTGCATTCGTTTTTGCTTGTGCTGTCTTTTATTTATTTTTTATTTTCTTCTATTGGTGAGATTGTACCTGAATTATGTCGTCACTTTTTATTGTTGCACACACCGCTTTGTTATTAGCTCATCTTTTATCTTTGTCTTTGTGTACACGTATATTCTTTTACGTGATTATTTTTCTCATTACCCCCCTGCAATAATGCCCTCGTGGCGTTGAAGGTACTTGTATAAAAAAAAAAGAACTGCAAGCAGCTCGAAACACGCAGTACATACCCCAAGCAGAAAGCTTGCATGAAATTAGCATACACAGGTCATGTGTGAACAAAGAAATGTCACAATTCTTACTTTGTGTGTGAGCAGCGCGCTCCTTTCATAAATGCTGCCTCTGCAGCGAGTGAATTGAAGTTTATGCGCTCTTTAACTTCTGTAACTTCAAAGCAAACTTGCGGTGGAAGCACAAGAGGTTCAGAGCAGCTAAATCTAGAGATGAGCGCTCGCGTCTGAGTGAGCCATCGCGAGAGAACATCTGTGTCCTCTTTGACCTCACCATGTGGAGGGCAAACAGTGATGCGCGAAGTGGCGTGGCACGACAACCTTTAGAGCAGGCGCACCCATTGTGCCATCTCGCTGCTGTTGGCTAAAATTCACTGAAGTTTCTCAAGATCTGAGAACTGCCAGCGGCACAGGCTATATATAAATGGCTTGCCGTTATCATGTTAGAGTAGTGTCGTTCTGTGGCTTAGTGGTTAGCTTTGCACAGTGAAGAGCGCGAGGTCACTTGTTTCACACCCTGCTGCGGAAGTTTCTCTTCTCGTTTTTTTTTTTTCTTTGCAATCTGTTAGTAAATATTTTATAGTTTCATATCCTTGACGTAAATACGGCATGGAGCCGTAGTGGACCTCGGCATAAAACACTTTCGTGTTAATACTAATTTGTTTCAAAGCAAACTCGAATACTGTCATATTCATTCAAACATTTAAGTGCTCGAATATTTGCACAAGCCTAGGAATAAAACCAAGTGACTGTGTCTATGCGTCATTGTATTGTAACACTGTCAACCGTGCTTTGAGTGAAACAACTGTGCGCATAAACTTTGGCTGAATGAGCAGCTGTGGCTTTAGGCGTTTGCTTCACAGCACATCAGCATTTGTGAGATTGGCACATAGCAAGAAAGCACTGTTGTCCCTGAAAAGTGGTAAGTTGAGCACATTTGCTTCACACAAAGCACGGTTGAGAGAGCTGCAATGCTGTAGCACATAAGCGTAGTCACATGGTTTTATTTCATATTTCACTGGCACTCTTTAAATATTGAAAAAGATTACCATTCAGCATGTACGTTGCTGCAAAGAAACTGGATCAGTCATTTCGGAATTCCCCTAATGTAATAAAACGCACTTCACCCTAAAGTGAAGGTTTTAAAATGGGCTATTGATTTTAGTTAATGAACTATTTAGGCACTATATTAAAGTATCTTCATGAGTGCCAAATGTTAGCGATTCATATGTTATTGGTTTTATACAGTCGAAGTTAACCATTATTTAAAATCTTTGTTCTTGTTACTTGAAACACCCTGCATGTACTTTTATATGAAGTTGCACTGGAAAGTTGAGTGATTCCGTGTGCTCAGATATGGGTGCACGTTAAAGAACCCCAGATGGTCGAAATTTCCCAAGCCCTCCACTACGACGTTTCTCATAATCTTATGGTGGTTTTGGGACGTTAAACCCCACATATCGATCGAAAGTTGATTGATATGTGAGGTTTAAGGCCCCAAAACCACCATATGATTATGAGAGCCTTAGTAGTGAAGGACTCTTGAAATTTCGACCACCTGGGGTTCTTTAACGTGCATTCAAATCTGAGCACACACACTTCCAGCATTTTTGGCTCCATCGAAAATGTAGCCAGTGCAGCCAGGATTCGATGCCGCGACCTGCGGGTCAGCAGCAGAGTACTTTAGCCACTAGACCACCGCGGCGGGGCAACGTGCTGGAAGGAAAGTTGTACGTCGTCAAATCCTCAGAAACATCATGCACTTTGGCAGCAAGAAATATTTGCTTCATTAATGGTGCAGCATGCACATGTGTTTTTCTGCAGGTGTGTAACAGCATACATCTTGCTGGCAGAAGAAGAGGCTCCAAGCGTGCTTGAGGTATGTGTTAGGCCATACGGTTGTAGTGTTGTGGTATATTTAGGTAGCCATGTGCAGACCACTGTTACGTAATCCAAACTTTGTGCACGAAGTTATGCTCCCGCAGCGAGCATGGGTTCTTAGTGCCGCAGATGTGTTTCCTGGGACTTTTGTTTGCTTGTGTATGACTCCCAATTGTGTTGATTATACCATGCAGAATTAACCAGGATGCTAAATTCACAAACTCTTGCATGCTTAACTCTCATAATTAAGTTGGGACAAGGACTGTGGAGATATTCTGTGAATCTTTGAAATGTGCAAAATAAGATAAGCCATCATAGATTTTCATGTTGATTTCAAATATGAGATTTTTTATTATTGGCCAACTTTTTTACAAGATACTAAAGGCTACCTATCAAATATTTCCAGGGACAATAGGAAATGAACCATTGAGCAGATCAACATTGTTTCATAGTTAAATACTCTGATATGTATTAAATAAGTTCATTGCTGCTAACATTCACATAATAATTCACAATAATAACGTAGGAAACAAATTCATAATTTGAATATATAGAATTAAAACTTACCGTATTTACTCGAAAATAGGCCGGGCACGTATATAGGTCGACCCCTACTTATAGTGTTCTATGAGAGAAAAAAAAAAAGATATTAGAATATAGGTCGTCCAATGGTTTTTTTTTCTTTAGTTTAAAAACGGAAATTGAAACGCAACACACTTTCATTTACATAGCTCAGCGCCCTAATCGCTGCCGGGGCTGTCATCTTGTCATATGTGCAAGATGATAATGTCTTCAGATTTTTCGCAAGCATCCATGACTTCCCAAACGATGCCGTCCTTGCTGCCACCGCTGCTGATTGCTGGGCCGCAAAAGGCAGGACGCCGACATTTGCATGCAAACAGACGGCCCCGCTGTTGTCACTGACCCCTTATCAACATCTCATTTACACAGAACACGTGCTGCACGGCACAATTGCTCGAGTCCTTGGTAAAAAGTATCACTTGGCATTTGAAGTCACCTGTGTAGCTCTGCCGACGGGACATAGTCGCAACCATGCACAAGCAAATGGTGGTGGTGGTTAGAAGAATGTGGCACCTAATGCGAACCGTCAACCCATCACGCCGATTGTACAACGAACAAAGCGCGAGGCAGCGACAGTGAGGCAGCAAGGCTGCAAGCCGGAAGACAGTACTGACAGCACGACTAACGGCCTAGGGACTTCACGGTTGATACTTAGGGAAATCGTGCATTTCATAGCAAACACGGCGGAGGGGCTGCATTTTGCAAGGGCGGTACATGGCTATTGCATAAATAACCTTTTTCTCGAATACTTTGGTAGTCGGAAAGGAGGAGGGGAGTCTTTATTTCAGATTTTATGGTATACAGCTAAACCTGCTTATAACGAACCTCCATATAATGAATTCCTCAATATATTGAAGTTTTTCTATTTCCTGCCGTCGCTTCATAGAAGCACATGTATTTGCGACCTCGATGTAACAAAGTAACAGCTGGAGACAACCTCAATATAACGAATTTTCTCCACGAACAATCTAGGAATTTTGCACTGCATTGTGTTACGAGCATGCATCTTCCACGGCTGCCCCGCCGCTGACAAAGCACGAAGCGACACGGCGCGCATGGCACCCCAGGGACAGCAAGCGCTCGTTATTGCGCGAGGGTGAGCGCGAGCGGGCCTGCACCCTACGAGCACGTGTCACTGCCGTTCTCGCCACCGCGGGCGCATGCATAAGTGTGCTCTCCCCTCTAAACCGAAATGAAAAAGAAATAAAACTATTTTCATGCCGTGTGCGCAGGCATAGTTTCACTGCGCGTGCATGGTGTGGCCCCTGACGACATTAAGCTTTGCTTTTTTTCTATTACGATAGCATTTATGCGGAGAGTCCCGGCTGGTTTATTGCCGTCACCGCCACAGCCGTCATTTGCCGTATATGTACGTATAAAAAATAAAAACTAAAGAAAAAAGCCACCTGCGCTCGGCACCCAGCGTGCTTATCTTTCATGCGTACTTTGCCCCATCAATAGAGGGGAGGGGGGAAGGGTAGAGCGCGACTTATCCTTTGGTGGGGAAAACTTTGACTGGAACGATTGCCTGTAGTTGCCGGGCGCACAAAGATTACTTCGCTCGCTGGACAGGCGCCGTTTGCGAAAAAAGTGCGCTTTTCATAAACAGCAAAGTAACAACTGGGGCACTTGTTAGTTCGCACTCATATCTGTACCTGTGATCACGTTTCTTGTCTAGTTTTTTGTTTAAACAGCACATTAAGTGTTGAGCGGTAAATGTTGTATGTTTGCTCTCGTCCTGTCAATTTTTTTCATGCGTCATTTGCACGTGAGCAGCGCGTTGCATATTTCAATCTGCTTGCCGTTCTTATCGTTACATTCAAAGTTGTTGCTATAGCAGTCATTAATTGCTTCGCCCTTGCGGCAAAACTGTGACTGTTCTTAATTTCGGACGGTGTTGTCGTCACCGAGGGGATGTCAAATGAGGCGTCAATGGAAACTCTCCGAGACCACGGTGACCACAGATCTTCAGAGGTTGGCTTGTAATGTGCTTCTGTCTTGCGCCACGCCGCGAGTTCGCAGGCTGGTAGCTTTCGCGATTAGCTTATTAATTCTGGCAACACGACGGCATGTTGAATGCAATGCAATGAACGCGATAGCAAAAGATTGTAATGGTATATGAAGTAAGGCTGCAGCCAACTTTTTTTAATTGGATACCGCATAACTCCTCCTACAAAATGCTGGTGTGAGCAAATACGGCTTCTCCAAGGAGAAGTGGTTTTTTCACACAGTCTTTACGTGTTGAAACTGCACTGATACTCGCCGAGATGGCAAGTGTGCCAGAGATCCCGACGGCCCTTGAAATCTAAGTTGATTGATGCTACTCGATCGATTCCCCCGCCCCCTGTCCCCCCGCCATCCCCGTGTTGTTTCATGCTTATTCAAGACGGGTGGTTTACTCTCTGCATGAGCATTCGACGGCAGTTCTAACAAGCGGGAGATAATATCTTATGCACTTTCCAGGTGATAGAAATGGGCTAACTGATTTGATCTCCGCTTCAGCAGCGCTCGCGCGCTTTTACCCGCTCAATAAAGTTGTGAAGCGCTTGGACATCTTATGAATTTGGACTCGTTACGGAACATGGCGGCGACAGAAAAAACCCGCCGAGTGTATCCATGTAATTGCTATCGCAATAATAATGAAGTTTTTTTTACTGTAAAACAAGTGTTTTGGGTTGGCTCTCCTTCAGTACCCCTCTCGTTTAATTCCCGCGTTTATTTTCCGAATTTTCGTACCGAGCCTGCATATAGTGAAATCTTTTATAACGAATTTTTCTGAAACTTCATCAATTTAGTTATATTCATATTTAACTGTATAACATGCATATGCAGCAGAAGCTGCTTGAAGAACAGTGGGCGCGGCAGTTGAACGCCGTAAGCTCGGCGCTTTTGGTTGGTTTGATCGTAAATATAGGTTGGGATTCTTTGGTCACAAGTATAGGTTGATAGATAAGCAACATTTAAAAAAAGGTTAATTCATATTCGCATAAATACGGTAATCTAACAAAACATGATTTTATGAATTTCCTGTTCTATAGCACACATTTACATTGCCCTGCAAGAACTCTTAGGGAGCCATGTTATCATCAACTCAAATGAACAGAGTTCTTGCAGAGATAAGTGTGCCAAAAAGCAGCGATTCGAAGTAAGGTGGACAGCTAAATCTTTTGAATCCAATTTTGCGTAACTCTACAAAATGCTTGTGTAGGACAAAACGGCCACGCCAAGTAGAGCAATGCTTTTCGCATAGTCACTTCGTTATGAGAGCGAAGCTCTTACAACTGTATATGAGCTGCCCGCTTATGGCTGCCGAGCTAGTGCATGTGCCAATGATCACAACCGCCCCCTTTGAGGCAAAGTTTACGGTTGCTGCTTTTGCAAACCTCCGCCCCCACTCACGTCTTTTCATGCTCGTTCATGATGGCCGGATGTTTCTTCTGCTTCAACGGCAGGCCTGCTGAGTGGGGTGTGTTATTGCAAGCAACCTCGAACTGATAAAGCTAGGCCGACTTGTTTAATCTTGTTGCCCCCACTTGTGCACCTTCACTCCCAATTACAATGCACAGGAGTGAATTTGGTCCTTATACTGCTCATGATGGTGACAATGAAAACGTGCCTAGTGTGTCCATTTCTATGCAATAGTGAGGCTATTGCACAATTTTTTTTTTTCCTTTGAATAATGCAGCATTAGACATATGTTGCTTTGAAAAGGTTGCTCTGACTGCTCCAAACTTGTTCGAAAAGGTCTTTCTGGCTTTTCACGAGCTCACACTAAGCCTGCTGCAAAAGGCACATATGCCTTCTCTGCGACAGGACCTGCTACCTTTGAGTAACGTGTACCATGTTCTAGCAACTTAGCTACAAGAGCAGTGATCCCCTTGTCCACGTTCATGGGTAGATATGTTCATTTAAACCTGGTAATGTTATTTAGCACCGCTAGTGGCCACAAAAAGGAATCTTTGTGCTTTGCAGAATCAAGCTGCACCCCTTTCTGTCTATTCCGTTTTTCTACCCACCAGGCTGAAAGACTATTTCGGCAGGCTCTCAAGTATGCCGAGGCAAACCATCGTAAAAGCCAGCCATTACAGCACCAGGGAAGCCTTCATGAAGCTGTTCACAGTGAGTATTTTGCATTTGTGATATGATATTGTGTTTCAGCGCTTATAAAAAAAACATCGTCATTTTAAAAAAATTCTGTCGGCCCTATTTGGGCAGTAAAAGGAGTGGGGGAAAAGCATACATACAAAAAAAGTGCTCTCTATACAAACAATCAAAGTGTATGAGGCGCGTGTTGTAATGGGAGTAAGAGTGCGAGATAGATAACTGATGTGTGATAGACCCAAGGCCTTACAGGACTGCAAGGACATCATGGTTACTTTCTACGAGATTCTAAACCATTATAGAGAAATGTGACGACGTTACCCACCACCCCACATGCAGCTAGAAAGGTCTCAGGCGTCTGATCTGAAGCGTCTGCAGACCGACACATTTGAGAATCCTCGACACCTGCATAGATGGTCCTTTGCTCCACCCGTCCCCCGGCTGTCCGTGGTGTGGGCACGAGACAGCCGACATGGCGCATATACTGTGGGAGTGCGCGTGCAGTGTTCGCCGCCACAACTCGGACGAGCGTGAGTGTACCCCAGGACGACTGGCTGAGCGGTGGAAAGCCCCACTTCTCTACCCACGTGCAGTGGACCAAATCTGGGCTCTTCAGCAAGCCAGGGGAGCCAGCGCTATTACCAAAGACATCGCACGATGCTCAGCGGACGACAGCTCCTAGAGGCTTAGCCCGGGCCAGTAATTCCTCGTTGGATCCGAATAAAGTTTATTACCTACCTACCTAAAAAGACGCCCCAAATACGCTTTTTTGTTACTGGAGCCACTACTACCGGCGGTGAGGGCACTATTTTGCCGCATCTTGACCCCCTTCGGCGCAGTGGCTGCTGACGGCAATGAACTGACATTTGCAAAAGAGCGAGATCGCGGCAAGGGTGTGACGGAGGGTCGATTGCAAGCGACAATGCCGCGTGTACGACGGATTTTCAAAGATGTCGGGAATGCAGCGCGGAACTACGCATTAGTCCGTGTGTCAGCTTACGTGTGCCGCCGTTATCAAGGGAGTGATATGTGATGACATCATTGTCACCTTACCGAAAAGTGCGTGGCCTTCTCTATTTTTTCTATTACACAAAAAACCTTTCAGCTCATTCGCATGACCATATCCATTTTCATGAACTCATTCCAGAACTATGAAGAGAGTACATGCTGAAGTAGCGGCACAGCTGACAGATGACTCGTCAGGCTTCAACATGTGCGCATAGTACGTTTGTACGGCGATCCATTAGCGAAAACTGGCGCGGCTATACATGAAACGTGTAACCATCAACTATTTCTCATTGAAAAAAGTCCATGATGTTCTTTTAAACTTTCCTGCTTTCACCGCCTTTCAATTAGGTGCCACAGTTTCCTCATTCATGTCTGTTAAAACTTGGCATCAAAGAGAGCAAAAGTGGCAAAACTTGTTGAAAATTCACTCGCTGCCATGTCCAGGCATTCTGGTCAACAACTAGCGCCATCTGTTGGGTTAGATGCTAAATGTTAGCTTCACTCAATTGGAGACAATCTTTAATGATCTATTGCACTGAAATGCTTCACTATAAGCTTAAATCACACAATATAAAATCTAGGCTTCATTCTCTCATAGTCGGGGATTATTCACATGAACCGTCTGGGTTCGAGAGCAACTTTTATGGCAATGGGAGACTCCATAGGAAGTAATTTAAGAATTTATATGAAAAAGTCACAGCTTTGCCTCAAAGGCGAAGCAATGAATGCGATAGCAACAAGTTGGAAGGTCACTCGCAGAATGGAAAGCAGATCAAAATGTGCCCCACGTTTTTCGCGCACAAATGACGCACGATACATACTCATAGGTACAGATGGGTGCGAATAAACGTCTCATTTGTTACTTCGCTGTGTCTGAAAAGCGCATGCTTTTCGCAAATGAAGACTGCAATGATAGCAGTGACCTTTGTGCGCCTGGTAACTACAACAGAATCGTTCCAGGTAAATCCCGAGGCCAGGCAAGACCTACGATTCTCCCTTCCTCCCCACACAAGGATAAGGGCGCGCGAGGGAGCGTCGCTCACCCTTCTCCAAGCGGGGCAAAGTACGCGTGAGAAATTTGAGTGCGCGCTGCCGCGCAATGTGGCGACGCGCGCTCATTGTGCTATCTTGCTGGCAATGCTGATTGATTTGTGGGGTTTAACGTCCCAAAACCACTTGCTGGCAATGCTGAAAACACAATAGTCTCCACGAGATGCCCGTGAGCAGCGGTAAGTGGTAGATATTAGACAATTATAGTATACCAGGCTTACCGAAATACCAGGCGTACCGTGATACCGGCATTAAAGTGCGCTTGCGCAGATACCTACGTTACCCGTACCGCCTAACGTATGCATGGTATTTTTTAGATTTAAAGTTACCGTGGTAGCGTAGGTGTATGTAGTGTACGTAAACATGGCGGCACTTTCGGACGCTCGCTTCGAAGTGATTTTGGCGTAGTAGTTGAAAGATTCACCTTGTTCGCAGCAAACGACTGTTTAAAGTGCCTTCGCTTGTCTTCAGTTAGTTTCGATGAATGAGTGTTACGGATAAGTTGGCATAATTTTTGAGATAGCTTCCCATTTCGAACGCGTCTAGGCGTAACTACAAGATCGATGTAGACAAATTGGCAACATACATTTTTTTTTCGGGTTTGGTGCATGGTTCATATTTATTTGCTTTTATTATTAGTAAAATAAACTTGTAACAATGCTTCGCGCGGTGACATATGCAAACATTCTCGTTTTCTTTTCCTTTTCACTGTCTTTAACTTGATAACCATTCGATAGATGGCACCATCATCCCAGCTGGGGCACGTAAACCACGTAAGCGCTATTCCCCTAAACTATAATACGCTGTCCACAACGAACGTTTGCTGCACGGTAATGTTATTCTCTTAACTTCCGCTAACGCGTTAACCGTAAACTATAACTGTCTATAAATAGCGTACCGTGTGAATGTCGGGGAATGTGCTCCTCGGTGGCACAGCGGTTAATGCCCCGCACTCACGATTCAGAGGATCCTAATTCGATTCCACGCGCAGGAGTCTTTTTCTGAATTTTTTTTCTTGCATTTTCATATATATATAGATACGTATACATATACGGTTAGTGATGGTGACGCCGACGTTGGCGGCATAATTCAGCTGAGGGTGTCCATATAATTGCTATCACAATAAGACAATTCGCTTTCATCTCCTTAAATCACTCAAGTTACAAAATCTCGACTCATTCTTCGTACCTGTGAACTTCGGTTGTTATCGGCAAGGTTCCTGGGGTCCCGAGGTTCGACAGCACTTATGTAAAATATTGTTTGCAGTGAAGCTTTTTTTCAGGACTTCAAGCTCTTCATAGCGGCTTCAGTTACCTGGAGACGTAAAAACTTCGCTGCTCTTTTGTTTATTGTTGCTTTCCTTGAAGCTTTCAATATATGCAGGGTATTATACTGTGTACATTTTATGTTGATAATTAGAAATCACATGTCTCCGGTTAATTAGAGTGAACGATCAAAGATAGAAGTAGCTCTTCATCATTTAAAGTAAGAAGTAACAATCAACAAAACACATTGATATACATATGAATTTCACTCTATCAAGCAAATTCAATCAATGGTACTGTTTAATGTAACAATTAATTTGAAACGTGTGGAGAAACTGTCAGTATAGTCGGATATAAGAAGTTATATTTGTAAGTAGAATTGCCATGCAAACCATTCAAACTCGAGAATTGTCGCTTGTGAGTAAATGACAGTAGTGATAGTATTAGCTAATTAGTAATTAAACATGTAAAACCATTGTAATTGAACTGTAGAATTATTAATACTTACATTCACAGTTTGATATGAATAGGGTAAATATTAATCGAGTAGTAATGTATAACATGTGAGTGGAAACGTAAAACGAATTATTGATACAATAACTTTAAGTTACTAATTAGTTATAAGTAGTCTGATATAATTAGTGTGTTTTGTTACAAAAAATAACAATTTATTTCAGAACTTTATGACCAAGAATAGCTGAAAAACATTTATGCACATTTTAACACTGATGGTATAAATAATCACTTGTAATAATCAAGCCACTCGTTTTAAGCTGAAAGTAGAAAACCTTTACTTAACAAGGACATGTTCATGAAATATATCAGCCATTCAATAGATGAAATGGCGACCGGGGAATAATAATATGTCATTATTCTCTGTGATGGTTATCAATTATTAGTCATCAGGAATGATAATTGATGAAGTATTTTTAATGTATTGATTAAAAGGCCCAAGGGAAAGGTATTGAAAAAGAGCTGACGATTACAGTTTATTATTTATCATTGTCGGCACTTAAGAAGTGCGAGTAGATAACCAATAAACTATTCCACGATATTATTGTAATGTGCAAGATGAAAGAGGGAGAGACTGAATAAACCTGGAATGGTTTGCTCATCTTTGCTGAATTAGGATACAGAGCTTGAAGCTCTGTATCCTGATTAAAATAAATCTTTATTTTCGAGATGTTTGAGCATTTTATCAGGCCGTGTGTGTTGCAGACAGAGAACTAGTGATGTCACTGAGTGATTTCAAATAAGCTTACCCAACCCTAAATACGTCATTTTGTATCAAGCAAACCTGATTAAGTTGGACTTAACTGAGGCATGTCTAATTATGCCAAATTTAATTAAACCAAGCATAACTGGTCACCGTAAAATATCTCAAGGTTGAAATAATAATCAATAACTAGTTATGCCTTCGCCTAGTAAGCTGTGCTGAACTACGGCGATTCTAATTATTCTGTTGGTACAGCAACAATGTACGCACATTCCATCCCGCACTTCGTCGTCCTCACTTTCAGGTATCTCCTCAGCCCGGGACAATATTAAAGGCTGAACACTGTCCAAGAACACTTAGCATGCGCCTTGCCTGGTCACGTGGTGCCTAACTAATGAATTAATTTCTACAACGTAGTAAAAGTTTCACTCAACCGCGTACAACCTAGAAGCAAGGTGATCTCAACCTACACGTTTGGCTCAAGCCTAACTCTACCATTGCAAGCTAGTCACATTTTTTTTCAATGATATTGCTTATTGCTTTATTGCTTGAGGCGACACCAAAAACTCAGTACAGAGCCCGTTGCAAATGGGGCGGCAGCAAATCAAACTATGCTTACCCACGCCACGGGCAAGAAGTACAACACAGGGCGCAGGAGCACGTCTCCATTGGCGAAGGGATTCACGGTGACACACCGCTCAGGGAAACGGGCCCTCGAAACTATGCTGCGTTGCTCTCACGAATCGGGACAGCAGGGCCGATCGCTCAAGCGAGGACAAAATCCACTCGTGTTGGCTTCGAGAGGTACGGGTCTGCTTAGTAGGACCACGCGCACAGAGAGCGTTCAAAAAAGGCGACAAAAGGTAACTGTTCGCCGCGGGTGCAGGGCACCATTAACGAAGTCTGAGCGAGCCCCAAACAAAAGGAGCCGACAGATGGGAAAGAAATGTGTGGACCTGGTCGATCTGGAGAGGTTCTGACTCACTCCCAATGCACGCGAAACGTCCCGAAAAAATCCGCCCACAGTGCCACAGTCAACATCCGGGTGAGAGGGGTCAACATCACTCCCGCTCCCTCAGCGTGATGGACTGCGGAGGAGGGGAGAGTCATGTTAGGATGTGAGAATGGTGCAAATAGGCGACAAAGCCCGCGCAGTGGCGGCGGGCTAGCCTCAATTCCCACAACATCACGACCACATGACAATATCATTGTGATGCACTAGATGATAGGCCGAAGAGGGACGGTTAATGCATAGGGAGCGCCTCACTTATATACTTTTTCCAAGCAGTATTAGACAAACAGAGAGCTCAGCTAGTTGGCATTTATTCTAAAAGGACAGGACATGCAAACATGCACACAAGAAGGGGACGCCACAAATGCCTACTAACAACTGAAGTTGCACACGAAGAATTGAAAACTTATCTGTGCATGTACACGCAATATGCTGATCTATCCATCTGGCACACAAGGGTATTCACCTGAAAGATAGCTGTTAAGGTATTTGATTTCACCTCAAGGTAAAGATTGGAGATGATTTAGACTCCAACCAAAAGTATTGAAGAAACCCGATGTTTCGAAACCGACTTGGTTCCTTCCTCTCGTTTTGCCGTGGAGCGCAGTCCATGTGTATACACTGGGGGAAGGGTTCAGAGAGAGCAGTTGATGTTATGGGCTGTCCTCTGTATGTGCCACGACTTGAGTAATAACCTTCTCCTCCAGTTCGGCTCGCTTTCAAGGATGGCCGTCGCTTCGAAATTTATCCGGTGATCCAACGTCTCAGCACGCTCGGTGACTGCGCTGCCCTCTTTGTAGAGCTTCCACACATCGTTGGCGTGTTGCTTCCGCAAGGACTGTTGCGTCGACGGGAGCACCCGCGGACGCCTTGGCCATCTTGAATGTACGGCTTGAGTGTAGGTATTTTATGGTACTACTGCTAGTTGTTTACATCATGTGGTTTGAGAGCTAGTGCAGCAAGTGAAGCCAAAGCTCTGGCAGTAAGGCGATTAGCTATCGCATGGCGGCAAAACGTGTCTCGGACCGATTTTCTTGCATCGGCCTCGCCGCATGGTTTTCCAGTCACCTTTCTGGCAGCAAAGTGAGGGAAGTTTCGGGGAGTTCTGCCACATTCGCTTTTTTCGAAGCCAAGTGTGAGCGAGCCCTGCTGCCACAGACAAGCTGAATTGTGCCGCTCGTGTGCAGCGGTCATCGCTCATTCTTATCATCTGTGGTTGCTGGGAGGCCGTTCGTATAACACCGAATCCTGGCATAACTTATATAATGTATTCCATCCGAAGCAACCTTAAAATCCATATCATCGTGCAATTCGCATCAACCGTAATGGTAACATCGAGATTCTACTGTATATGTGATGTTTGAATTAACTTTGAGTTTGCACAAGTGTGCCAAAAGCCCATGCTTATGCAGCTTAGTGGCTGAGAAAGTTAAAGGCATCACTATATCTACTGAGATTAGCTCAGTGTACAGCAGGGTGTGTGTGTGTGTGTGTGTGTTTTTATATTAGTCAATGCAGAGTTTTTTATGGAAATTGTGTGACAGACGGGCACCTTTCATTTTCGCACAAACTCTTATGTTGAGGCAGAATTATATTTCTGCAGTAAAAATAGCACTGATGTGGCCAATAAAAACTCTTTAATTAGCTTTTTAGTCATTTACTTTAGGGCAGTCGTGTATATAAAAAAGTTATAGTGTGCCGATTTGTGTGATGCCTCTTCGTGAAAGTTTCATGTAATTAGATATACAGTCGAGCCCACTTATTACGAACCTCAGCATTACGTGGCATCTGTTCGCTGGCATCCATTTGCTGTATCCCGAAATTCATAGTGAATGAAACACAGCTTTTGAAAAATTGCAAGTGAAAACAATATTTTTTTTTGTGTGAAAAAGTTTGTAATGCATTTGTTTCGAAGAGCAGAAGTGATAGGGTGATTTAAAGCAACCTCGTGCTCTTTGCTGAAGCCCTTGCATATGAAGGCTGCCCGAGGGGTTTCGATGTAGCCAATCATTATAGGTGCGCTCGTTGGCATTGGCTCCAAAGTTTCATTATCATCATTTGATTCTTCCATATCGCTCTTGCCACGCACTTCATTCACAATGCCCTCGTCCGTGCACCGTTCTGCAGTGTCGGCATCATCATTGTCTGTAATAAAATCATCCCAACAGATGTTCAACTCTCCCATGACTGAGTCAACGGCGCGCTGCCATGAATTCCCGCTGGAATGGTCCTGTTTAGAAGCTCCAGGCTTGGCATCGAGTCTGACGTCGGCAAAGTTGGCTTCGCGAAAACAGTTTCGCACACGTGTAGCCATTACCTCCACCCACGAAGCCTTCACCATCTCCATAGCTGAATCCAGGGACACCCAAAGTGGCAAGTTGGCGGCCGGGCGGTCAACAGCTATGAGCAAGTGCTCCACAATGTCACACCTGTAATAAGCCATTCATTTGCAGTTTCGTCGTTGTGTTGAGCAGCAGGAAAAGGCGTGGAAGGCCTCCCGTGCACCATCTTGACCACTCACCCACACCAATAGCGAGCAAGACATGCGAATCACAAGTTAGAATGAGTGGTAGTGCTCTGGGCTTAGAAAAAGAAGCTTCTTAATTCGAGCCAGCATGGCTGGCGTTGTGGAGTGGTGGAGATGGGCAAAGGAGTTATGATAAAACGAGCAGAGCAGACTTGTGGAAGACAGGCGAAGAAGTTGCGATAGAGTGAAGAGAGGGGAGCATACTGCAGGAAGACAACCTTGAAAAGCAAAACACAAAGGAAAAAAGCAAATCGGGTAGCTTGCTCGAAAGGTTCATGAAACGCGCATGCGTAAGAAATGGGAGAGTCGCCAGTACGTGCAGAGGTCGAAGAATCGCATTGTGGGGCTGGCAGGCTTGTACGGCCTCACTGACTTCGGTAATTTGTGATTCGTTCCGCATCACAGCCGTTTTTATGCTTTCGTAGTGCAGTGAAACGGCACTTCTGTGCGCGAAGGCCAACAGCGCATGCTCGAGGAACCACATGACTGTTCTTCGGGCCGTTCAAGGGTATTAGAAGTTCAGTTGTTTGGGACGCGTGTAGCTTATCTCGCTTTCGAGACCTGCCCGCCCAGCTCGGCCTAGCAATGTGTTCCAACATTGGTGACCCGAAATTGTGGTGCAATCACCGGGGTTGAGTATCAACGTCTCAATGACTTCGATGCCGACGACTGACTCGGCGACTATGTCTTTGACGTCCACAATGGATGCTATGCTGACAGTCTCCGCAGTAGACGGTAAACTGCCACCCTTTTGGACCTCATACCCCTCACTCTATTTCATTCGAGTAGAAGCTCAGTTTGCAGCGTGACTTATCACATCAGACTTGACCAAATAATGTTAAGTAGTGAGCACGGTGCAATAATACTTTAGGTTAGTGAACACCGCGTAGCAAGCGCTTGGCGGGGAGGGACCGATTATGTTCTTGTTTGTGGCGTGCCAGTAGATGGCTCGCCGGAGTAATGACCGTTACGGGCTGCTGGAAAATACCGCAAAGCACATCAGGCACATGGGCGACGGTTTTCAAATCTGAGAAAACTGGGTTATTGCATGATATCAACCACGCGACACGCATAGAGCAGCACCAGGAAAAAGGGGGTGATAAGGGAGGATGTTGACGATGCAGCGAGGGTGTTGTGGAAACGATAAATGAGTGCCGCTGCTTTCCTATGTCACGGGGTTTTCCTTCACTAAGAAAGAGGAGGAAAGCCGGGGAAAAGTTTGTAGCGCCAGCTCTCGAGCTCCTTGCGAAGCAGAACATTATCGGGCAGCTGATAGTGCCGGAGTTCGCTCACCTATAGCATTCTTGCACCGTGGTCGTGAGCAACCTCTTGCCACCCATAGCCAGTAAAATATGGGATCTCTTACTCGGCCCACCTGCCGAAAAAGGATGCGTAATGCTAAAAGGAACTCTCATCCATCATGCCACGCCCCCCGAACCGCAGCAACTACAGCAATTGCTTCACGGCACGAACTTCAGCGACCATACTCCTAGTCAACTGTTGTGGCACATGAAACTAATGTGCAGCGAAACAACATACAGCTTAGACGGAGCATTGTTTCGAAAAGTCTTTTTGCAAAAGCTGCTGTCAAGTGTCCGCTTGGTTGTTGAGGCGTCGGAGCAGAAAGACCTACCTGCTGCCACCGAGCTCGCTGATTGGCTCATGGCAGTTGCCACACCCACATCACTGGCAGCCGTGCGAGAACAACAGACTCATGATGAACTTCAAGAAATGCGTGCAGATATTTCACAGCCGTTTCACAAATGCGTGCAGACGTTATCAGCTTTGTGTACAAGCAGGACAGCACATAATGCAAGCAAGCCAAACATGTCGCTATCACAACCTCAACGGAAAATATATGCTAGTATCATCGGCGGTTCAGAAATGCTGCACGCAACTGTGTCCCACCTGCGCGCACTCAGTAACAACCGCGGCAAGCACTGAGAGTGACCATTGCTGCTACTCTTTAACCCGTCCCTCAGTATTTTTCGTCACCGACCTTAGCAACCGGGCTCTTTTCTTAGTCGACACTGGTGACGAGGTCACAAACCGAAAGAAAGAACCCCACTACATCGCCACTTCAAGCTGTCAATAAAACAGTGATACAAACATACGGACATCGTTCACTCACAGTGAACTTCGGTTTCAACAGAACGTTCAAATGGGTATTCATAGCCGCTGGTGTCAAGTTCGCCATATTGGGCGCTGACTTTCTGCAACACTTTGGTCTTATGGTTTATATTTGAAATAAACGGCTTCAGGATCCTGTATGTCATGTAGTGGTTCAAGGCAAGCCCTGTTTGCGTTCTCCGCTCAGCCCGACCTTACTCCGTCCATCAGGAGAGTCGCACTTCACCACCACAGTAGAAGAGTTTCCAGACCTGATGCAACAGCGACAGGCATTTGCCAAAGTAAAGCATGATGTTCAACATCACGCCAGTCTACGCGCGGCCACCGCGTCTTTCACCCGAGAAGCTACGGCTAGCCTGCAGGTGTTTTTACATATCATGGAACTCGGCACAGTATGCCCTTCACCCAGCCCGTATACTTCGCCTCTTCACATGGTCCCCAAATCAACGTGTGGTGATTGGCGGTCTTGCGGGGATCATAGGGCACTAAACCGTGTGGCTGTGCAGGACCGTTACCCAGTGTCGCACGTCCACGACCTGACCTTCTGCCTGCACGGCGCAAACATCTCTCTTCTTCAAAATATATTTGGTGAGAGCATACCATCAGATACCTGCATCAGAGGATGTTCACAAGACCGTAATAACAACACCATTCGGAATGTTTGAATTTATACGGATGCCTTTTGGCTTACGAAATGCTGGCCAAACCTTTCAACGGTTCATGGATGGCGTTGTTCGGGGTTTCGACTTTTGCAAGGTTTACCTGGATGACCTGCTGATTGCTAGCTGCGAACCCGAAGAGCACGAAAGTCATCTAGGCTGCGTGCTACCACGACTAGCAGAACGTGGCATCGTGATCAATATGGCCAAATGCATCTTCGGGGCACCACCGCTCCTATTTTAAGGCTACAGCATTTCAAGTGCGGGAGTGCAACTGCATCCGCACAAGGTTGAAGTAGTACGGCAGTTTCCTCAGCCAACAACCATCCGCCAGCTCTGAGAGTTCCTAGGACTCAAAAACTTCTGCCGTAGGTTTCTTCCAAAGTGTGCCCACATCCTTCACCCGCTGCACAGCTACTAGTAGCTCTAGGAACTAAGGCAAGTGACATCCAGTGGAACACCTAGCGGTAGATGCATTTCGGCATATTAAGTTTTAGCATATCAAGGAGTCTCTCGGGAATGCTGCCCTGCTTGTGTACCTGCAACCTGGGGTACCACAATGCGTAATGGTGGACGCCTCAAACGCAGCCATTGGAGCCGTACCACAGTCGAGCTCGCTTATAACGAACCTGAGCCTGATGCGGCATTCGTTCGCTGTATCCCGAAGTTCGTAGTAAATGAAACACAGTTTTTAAAAAAGTTGTGAGTGAAAACACAAACTTTTATACCCAAAAAAGTCCGTGATGCACATGTTTCGAAGAGCAATAAGGGCGGTCTCGAGTTCATTTAAAACGGCAGGGTGCTCATTTGCCGAGGCCCGTGGCATAAGCTGCATGAGGCACAAGCTCCAAAATTTCGTCGTTCTCGCAATCCTGTTCCTCCAAATCGCTCTCGCCACGTACTTCATTCACAATGCTCTAATCCGTGCACGGTTCCGCAGTGTCAGCATATCATCGGTCGTAATTAAACTATCGCAACAGATGTCCCACCCGCTCTCCCAGGTCGGAGTCGATGACGTGCTGCCACAAATCGCTGCCGGAGTGATCCTGTTGAAACTTCAGGCTCAGCATTGAGTCCGACGTCGACGAAGTCGGCTTTGTGAAAACAGTTTCGCGCGCATGTAGCCGTCACCGCCTCCCACGAAATATTCGTTATTTCCACAGCTGAATAACGGGACCCCCGAAGCGGCAAGTTGGCTGCCAGGTGGTCAACAACTATGAGCAAGCACTCTGCAATGTGGCACCTAACGCGGGGAGTACGCTCAAGCCAAGTGGTCACACTTTCAATGTTTTGTTGAGTGGCAGGCAAAAAGCGTGCAAATTCTCCCGTCTGCCATACTGACCACACACGCACACCAAGAGCGAGCAAGATTCGCATACGCGTCACACATGCCAGAACGCGTGGAACAGCTCTGGGCTCGTTTCTAGTCGGAAAACAAAACTAATTCGAGCCAGCGTGGCTGGCATCGCGGAGCGGTGGAGACGAGCAAAGGGGTCGTGATCAAGACAGGAGAGCAGATTTACGAGAGAAGGGCAAGGAGTTGCGATAGAATGAAGAGAGGAGAGGAAACGGCGGGAGGGCGACCTTGAAAACCAAAACACACAAAAAAGAAGCAGGTTGGGTAGCTTGCTTGAAAGGTTCAGGAAACGCGCAACTCTCACGTAGAAAAATTTGAAAGAGTGCCGGCGCGCGCAGAAGTCGGAGCACGGTTGCCTGGATCGGTGCGCGCGGCGGTGTTCAAAGAATTGGCAGTCGTGGTCAAAAAAACCGTTTTATTGCGCCGGCGGGTTTGCGTGGCTTCACCACCTTCGATATTTCGCGATTCGTTTCACGCAAATTAACAGCCGTTTTCGTGCTTCCGCACGTGCTGAGTCGAGTGCGAAGTGAGAACAAGTCCTAAACACGAAACTAATCGTAAATTATCAGAGTCGGTGGGGTAGCGTACCCGTGTGCACTAGGAGCAGACGATTGGATCCAGTCAGTGGCTGACAATGTTGGCAAATGGTCTGGTCACTCCAGGCCAGCACCACCAACGACAGTACCAGCGATCAAAAACAGGGTAGATGGCCGACTGGTCTCAAAAAATTGGTGGCAGTGTGAAAACACAGGCTTCGTCTGGCGATGTGGGGTGCTCAGAATAGCGGGGGGACAAAAGACGGAGGGATGCGTAACAAAAAGCGGTCGGGGAGAGCGGCAAGTAGAGGGGCGCGAAGGCAGGGTTGGCGTTTAACAATAAGAATGTATGGGCACCTCGCCGATGCCTGATTGGTGGTCGAAAGTGGTTTCCTGGGAAGTCGGCAGAGCGCCAACTCTGTCGCTGTAACCGATCAGCGGTGCTCAGAGACGTTCGTTGTAAGTGCGATTTTGTGCCATTGAACCAATGTATATTTTCACGGTCACACGGATATTGGTGGTTTTAAGCAAAAGTTCGTTTTAAGTGGGGCCTTTATATGTGGGCTCGACCGTACAGCAGAAGTCAAGCGGAAGGTGTTAACCCATTTTCTTTTTCTCCAGAAAATTGAGCCTGGCCGAAGGCCGATACAACACCTTTGGTAGTGAGGTTCTGGCTATATACGCGGCTATACGACATTTCTGCCATTATGTAGAAGATCAAGATTTTTTTGTGCTCACGGGTCACAAACCGCTGACATACGCATTGTGCGCGATCAACTCAGATACGGGTGCACACGTGGCATGAGAGCTTCGCCAAATGTCTCACTTAGCAGAATTCACGACAGATATAGGCCATGTTAGCAAGCCCAGTGAACCCCGTCAGCCTACCAAGTGGCGTTGACTTGACCGCACTAAAGACAGCTCAACGCAGCGATCTGGAGTTGAAGCACCTACTTAAGTCCACAACCAGTGCCTTGAAGCTGCAATGGGTGGATGGACCAGCAGGACCTGTGTGTTTTGACATGTCCACCGGTAGGGCCAGATTATTCGTCCCCCCGGATCGTCGCCACAACATTTATGAATCGCTGCATGGCCTCTCGCATCCAGGAACCTAAGCCACTCAGCGGCTCTGCTCAGCTAGGTTCGTGTGGCCAACTGGGATGTCCGACATTGGATTCGGGAGTGCCTATTCAGCGGATTCAGTGCTCCAAAGGGCAGCGCCATACTGTGACCCCCTTAGGATCTTTCCCCGAGCCGGACACTCGATTTCCCCTTGTGCATTGGGACATCGTGGGACCATTGCCTTATTGTCAAGGGCAAAACTACTTGCTAACTTGCGTCGACTGCTTCACGTGATGGCCAGAGGCCGTTCCCATCTCTGATATCACTCCCGAAAGGATTGCCCACACTTTCGTCTGCCACTGGGTAGTGCGATTCAAAGTTCCATTGACTGTGACAACAAATCGTGGAACGCAATTCGAGTCAGTCCTAATTCAGGAATATCACGCAGTTCCTAAAAATTCGGCGCATCAAAACAACGGCCTGACAGCAACTTCAAGTCACAGTTGTGTGGAGGCTCTACCTCTGGTTTTATTTGGAATTCTGTCGGCACTGGAAGCGGACATTGGCTGCTGCTCAGCTGAACTCGTATACGGCACAACACTTCGCGTTCCGGGTGAGTTTGTCTCAGACAGTAAAAACGCCAACAACCAGGCCAACAACGAGTACGCCCTGCGACTGCAGGCCGTAATAAGCGAGCTGCGCCCTCACCCTCCGAGTCTACCAGCACCACGGCCTCTCCACGTCTCCAGTGATCTTTCCTCTTGTTCTCACATATTCGTGAGACACGCTGTACAGCACCCACTTCAGCCCCCTTATGATGGGCCACTAAAGGCGGTGAAACGAGGAGAAAAGCACATCACGATTGACAGAAGTGGCCGTCATAGTGTGGTTTCACTTGACCGCGTAAAACCAGCACATGTGCATAGCAGCAATGAAGTACGTGCACCATCTAGAGTTCCACAGCTAGCAAGACTACCAGCAGACCCGACTGAACCAGCCAAACCATTTGACGAAAGGTTCATGCTGAGTGGACAACGTACAAGACCTCCATTGAGATTGAACTTATGAACTGCAACAAGGTGTTGATCCATTTACGGAAGGGGGGGGAAGGGGGGTATTGTGGCGCCGTGAAATGGCGCTTCTGCGCACGAAGGCCAACAGCGCAAGCACGAGTAACCGTGTGACTTTTCTTTTTGCCGTTCAAGAGAAAAAAAAAGTTCAGTTGTCGTTTGGAATGTGTGTGGCTTGTCTCGCTTGCGCGACCTGCTCGACCAAGCAGTACGTTCCAACACTTCTCCATTCGTGCAGAGGGCATGCTGAGTGAAGTTTGCGAGAACAGGTCATAAGCACAAAATGAATCGCAAATAATCAGTCAGTTAAGTAGCGCAAGTGCGTGCTATGAAGCTAAACGACACCAATCTAGACAAGAAAGACACAGACGCAGATACAGTCAGTGACCGACGAGGTTGGCAGGCAGTCTGGTCGCTCTAGGCCAGAGACGCCAACAATTTTGTAACAAGACTAGTGATCAAAAACTGAGGGGAGACCAATCAGTGTCATTTTAGCTGCGGCAAAGTATTTCGGCTTCGACGTGAAGTTTGTGTGCCAAAGTGACAGTTTCTTTAGGCCATACAATTTTTATTTAAAAAGAAGCAGTATTGTATAAAAAACAAACACTGTGTATACTGCCTATGCCAAAGAGAAATTTTGTAGCAGTTGGTGTTTAACAAGAAGAGCAGGAATTATGTTGAGAAGCTGAGTAGCCTGGTGCACATCAGCTGTGTGCATGTACCAGTGCTTTACTTTATACTTTAACTTTTTGATGGCCAAGTAGTTTTTCTGAAAATATCTTTGGCCGCCTCTCCGATTAACACCTTTCATAGCATGTCCAAGTTGAGTTGATCCAGTATCTAGCTAGCCCTGTGTCGGTGTTGTGCTGTGCTAGAAGCAGTATACATCCCGTCCTACACGGAGTAGCTTCAAGACGTCGGCAAGAGAGCAGCATTATAGAAAGAAGCAGGATATCACAATTAAAGGGGCCATGATGCAGTCACCTGAAAACTACAAGTCTGATATACCAGTGTAGATATGGGTTTAGAAAAGAATATTTCTGTGCATAACAAGCCTTGGAAGCCGCCCACCATCGGCGACCGCCATTTTGCCGTGGTGAGTAGCAGAGAGCGTCATCTTCTGCCTGAGTTTCAGCTGCTGCAAAACTAAAGAAAGCTCTAATACCTTTATTTTGCATACGTTCGCACAGGTCATGGTTCGCGAGGTCTCCAGTGTTGTCCAACTCTCAGGCCGCTCGCGTTTTTATCAAAATATTTCATTATAAATTGAGTGCTCGGCCAAATGCGTTAAAATTTTGCCAACTGGTTTGTGAAGGATCAACCCACAGCTTATCATAGAAAATGGGGTGTCATGGCCCCTTAAAAAGAGGAAACAGAGCTTGCCGCACAGTGCATGCTTTCTCGAGGATGCTTGTAATAGGGCAAGCTTTGTGTGTTCAAAACCAGTGTAACCCTCTTTTTTTTTTCCTCCCAGGAAGGGATTGCAACGTGCTTGTGTACGTACGTCGAAGATTGGCCATGTGTGCTCGAAAACTGGGGAAGGTTCGCGAGGCTGTCAAGATGATGCGCGATGTGAGTGAAGCCCCACTTGATATCCAAGTGTGCTTTTTTGCTCAGATGGTTGTTTTGGTGTCTGCAGAATTACCGCAACAGATCACAGATATCATCTATTGGTTATGGCAACAGCACTTTTGTGCATTTACAATATTGCTCAGCTACCCATTGAAACTGCTTCTACATAACGAACATTCTTCAAAGTCTCCTTCTTCCCCGGCCTCTCTTGCCGACATCCTTCAGAACAGGGCAATCATGCTGCTCCTGTCGCAGTAGTGACGGCTGTTTCCCACATCATCGCAGTTCGGAGTCCCAACACACAGTGCTCACTTATCCTCTGAAATTTTTCTTTTCGGGTCGGGTCGCATGCCACAAGCCTTCCTCTGACCAATCTCTTGCTTCTATGTGGCTGGTGCGCATGCACTCAGGTGACTCTCCTCTCGCACCGTCGCCGCGCTTCCGCGTTCAGCACGTGTCTTGTGCCTCTCCTTTATTCATCACACACAAGCAGATTTCAGGCACTATGAATGAGGTCGCTCACCCTTAAGCATTTCTTCAGTGCCAGAATGGCTGCAAGGGGGATTAAAAATAGGAAGAAAGAAATAGAAGCAGCTTGAAGCCTTGCAGTCAGCTTTCACCTGGAGCCGTTTCTGATGCCGTTTCCTGCAGCTTGAGGGGTGCTATCACCCCCTGTAAAGTCCTTTGCCTCTCGTAACGCACACGTGTCTCGCAGATAAACGACATTTAGGTTTACCAACCACCAAGCAACTATGTTTGCATAAATTGTGCAATGCTCATATGAGTTCATCATCAACATCGCCATCCTCATGACTGGTGGGCGCACAAGAAAAAAGAGCAAATCTCTTTAACGTATCGTGACTGGCTTGGACGGTTGTCTCCTGCAGTGGTCCGCGGGCACACTGACTGCGGGTCATGTCCCGTGGAACCCCTCGTGGTGAGTCGAACAGGAGCGACGAGGCCTACACATAGCCTTGTGTTTGTTGTTATGCTGATTGAGTGTCGTATTGGGAATATACTGTAAATTTTTTTTTAGCGTCTCACTAGGGACGTTTTTCATTCAGCTAGCAATATCGTCATTTGTAAAAGTAGTTGAATAAAAGAACACAATGTTTGGTTTGCCCAACTGTGTGTGCTGTTTCCGCATAGGCAGAGAGTTTTCATATTTCCGGAGGGGGCAGAGCGCCCGACTTGCTCGTCCACATTTCTCACTCTGTCTATTCTAAACTCACAGGAGCTCCTGGCCATGGGTTTGTTCGCCATCAGGAGCAGCACTTTGCCCCGGTATTCATTCCTTCTTCAATAAAAGGCATTTCTGTGATCAATATTCATCGGCGACCCGTGTGTCTTCAACACAAAATTCCAAGGAGCTATTATGAAATTGTCTGTCTGGTCCACTTGTCCACGTTGGTCTGGCATCATCAGAGTGCGCACAGCTGCCGCAAAAAATCCAGAAGCCACAATGTAATTGCAGAGGTGTGTTAAACTGGGTGCCACGTGAAGCCTAATATGAGGGCTAACGAGATGGCAGTATTGGCTATTAATGCGCGGCCTCGCAAATTCGTGCAGCCAAGAATGGATCACTGAAGGCCGCGTTCACAGCATTAAAACGCGTTTCTCTCAGTTGTGTTGAGAGTTCTGGAAGCTCCATCAGATGAAAATAGTATGGGCATGTTTGTCGACGGGGGGGGGGGGGGGGGTGCAACTCAAGGTTGCATTGCTGCTGGGAGAGTGGGAAAGCACTAGTGTACTTACTTGGTGAAGGCAAGTGCTGGTGAGGCTTGAGGGGCCCAAGTGCTTTTTTTGCACACCCCCTCTGCAGACGCCCATGAACTTAGCTTCACAAAAGGAATAGCTAGGAGTATTTTTCTAATTACTGAATAATTACGACACAATACAAAATATTGTCCAATAGTTTGACTCCTCGTAGAATAAACAAAGGAGAGATATCGTCAGACCAGCTCTGTGTAATACAATTTTAATGGGGAGACACGGCACGAAATCTGAGGATAACTTATGAACGTCCCAGTAAAACCAATCGGTGACAGTGTTATCGCAGTCGTCTGCACAGCTATATGCGTGGCTGTGCACGCAGAATGAAATGTGCAGATTGAAGACGGTACAATTCTGCCCTGCTGCTATTTTAAAGTTTGATTTGTAGAAACGAAAGTAGCTCGCTGGTTACGAGTGGTGCAGGTGCCGAGAAACGTCGATGCATTGACAGCAAGCGTATACCACATGTTTTATTCGGCAACAATCCAAGTTTACTGAGTCCTGCAAGACTATCAGAGCAGCATAGAGACATAGAGAGTGCATTGCTTGCAAGACTTCACTGTGTGGAACAAACAGGCTACTTACCTCACACACATGCACTCTGAATGGAGGCTGGTTTGAATGCACAAACTTACGCATTGTAATAAATTTAGGTGGCCATTGGTGGTAGATTCAAGCAAGATGTGGTACACGGTACAACACATTTATTAACTCTTTGTGCACAACAGCAGGACACATTTGTCTCACTTTACGGTCTACAGAAAAATTTCTGCCAGATCACTCATTGCAACTAGCTCAACATTAAGTCACTCATTCATATATTATCTAAGTCCTTGTAATCTCGAGGAAAATTCTTTTACTATGCTTTCGAAGGGAGGATGTAGTGTTATAATGCTGTTGAATTTCGGTCAGTTTTTTTATAACTGCTTCTAAAGTTTCCTCTTCTTGAGATAGATAGAACCTATCAATCAAAATGCCTGATAATAGTTTTTTTTTCTGGTTTTTGAGAGTGATGTTGTTACCTTCCCACTTTTTTTTTCATCAAGTTGGCTTGGATTTGATGAAATTCGGTTCATACTATTTTTGTAGTTTATATCAATATACCACAGCCAATTTTTATATCACCGTGTCATGAATACAGGAAAACATAGAATGGGTTATAGGCAAATGCACGGCATTCCAAAACGAAACAGGTGTAAATAAACTTAAAAAAACAAGCAGGAAAGTTCTAAACTTCTATATGTGCAAACTAAGCATCAGTCTACCTTATACTATATAGTACTATATACCTGTCTCTATGTTGAGTCTGATGAGCCTGGCCATATAGCCTCTGAAACCTAGAGTTGGTCTTACTTGCCTTTTTCACGGCACAGCCGCCCAAATTTGTTGCGTTCCGTCTCTGTCAGGGTTCTCGACGCTCTTGGCGAGCGTTGCCGTTTCTGCCGCTGGCAAAGTCGTCTTCTCGCATGTGACCTTCTTGCAGATGTGGCGAAGCCTCAGTGGTGAGGTCTAGTGACATTGGCAATACTGGTAAGAGCTAATGCGGCTCACCTGAGACTGTTTTCGTCAGCTTGCTTCAAAGGGGGTTGGCATGTCCAAGATGATCGTGCACGTTTGCTGCATTCTGAGCCACCTCAGGGTCAAATTCCTTAACCACCTCAGGCTGCCGCGTTAACGTCTTGCAAGCCCATGTCGACAACGCCAGTTGGTCGTCGCTTATGTCCTGATCACACCTCTGGTCACTGCCTCGGGCCTCATGTTACAGTGCACACACTCGTGCTGTTCAGAATGTTGTGCGGACTTTGTCAACATCTTTCCCCTTCTTCTCAGGGGCTCCTGCTCATGATGTCCATACTGTTTACAGCAAGCAGCATGAGCACAGTAGGTGAAGCACTGCAGGCAACTAGCCAGGGTTGATTAGCTCCATAAAGTGGTATCAGTGAAACGGCATGAATTCATTGCAAAGTGCACTTGCGCATTCGCAGCGGTTGTCACTCTACGATGAGAAAGGCTTAACTTGTCACCAGGAGAGTGAGTTCTTTTTAATAAGAAAAAAAAAGACAGTAGCTTGGTTGTTAACAGAACATTTCTTAATTTAAGGCACTCTTCGCGGAGCTTTAAATAGTTTCAACTGAAATCGATGGTTGGATGAAGCATTGTCTGGTTGGAGGAGGTATGAAGTACAAACAAGGTGAATGAGCTCCAACCAAAATGAAAAGGTTTGAAACAGATTTAGCTGGTTTCAACTGTAGTGACAAAACTACAAATCTGGTAGCCTGATTCGTAATGTTACTCGACAGACAATCCCTCTATAAATGAAATGTCTAATGAACTTCGCTATTTCGTCTAGCATCATTTCTTTTCATGAGCGACCTCACTCTTCATAGATTGGCGTTTCTATATATGCATCAAAGCATATTTTATAGCATTTTGCACATCGTATTAAAAGAAAAACAATATCGCCAGCAGTTCTAAAACGTTTTGCACTGCTCTGTAATCAGGGCCAAGCTGTGCTCCTTCTTGTCGTTATGGGAAGCTCTTCAGCCGGCTTCAGCACACCGCACTCTAGCGACGTGTGAACCTCGCACGTAACCAGAGTAGCTACGACATTGTGCACAAGAATCAGCAGCTATGCACTTGCAGCGGAGGAGACAACTTGAGGCTGTAAACAAACCAAGCCCATGAATGGCTGCAGATGTCTCAGGCTGACGCAAAACATCGTCAACATAGAACTTGAGGCTAAGGTGCTCTCATCCTCGAACTCTACGCTTGTCTTTATTCAATTCAGGTGCGGGTTCAAGACAGTTTCAAGTGGCACATGTGTTGTGCAGCGCTGGTTGCACCCATGTTCGCGTGACGACAACGCCATAAGAGCGAATAGTGACATTGCATGCGACCCTCTGTCTGATATAACGATACAAGCAAAACTGAAGCTGCTGGAAACTGACAGAGAAGGCCACCTCGACACTTTAAACATGCGACGTACCATCGCAAATATTTTTTGCGGAATAAATTTTCAGTGACTCCTACCAATACCTCTCTTTTAAATAGCTGACATAAATTTCTAGCAATTGGGCTCAACAGTGTTAAATGATGAAGCTGGCACTTTCATTCGGTATTTGGCTTGTAAACGTTCTTTTCATTACAGAACTTCGATATTACTGTGTGATAATCACGAGGGGCACGAACTTCTGTCAAGTTCAACAGTCAAGTGCATTTTCCCATTAACCATCGCACATTAGTTCGCCTAAAAGTCTGTAAAATATTACTATGTTGCCAAAACGGGCAAATTCAAATTGATTCTGAAGTAGAGTGGTTGGACTAACTATTAGAAAGCGTTGGATACACGGGAAACAAATTCAACGTGTCAAAATTGACGATTCAGTGTCAATTACCAGCGATCGATTTGAATAGGCACGGTAACAAAAGACCTCCTGCCAGCTCGCTTACAGTAAGTGTGGAAGGAGCTTATTGAAACTCTCTTTAAAGACAAGCAGCTAGCTCTGGGCTGAAAAGGCTCACGCGGAGCCAACCTGAAGACCCTAATATCTTTATTAGGTAATTCTCCTTCCTGCTTTGTCTCTTGGAGAATGTGTTCCGGCTGTATTGGCTGATGTTGTGTCACAAAAATATCCATCATTCTGATCACCTTATTCTTTGCAGCTGATGAAAGAGTTTCCGAGCATGAATCTCTTCAACATCCACGAGAATCTCATCGAGGCCCTTCTTGAGCTCCAGGCTTATGCAGATGTTCAAGCTGTTCTCGCCAAATATGATGGCAAGTGCATGCACCTTTACTGGTTAAACAGCTCCCCACATAGAATACCTTAGGATATTGTTAAACAGTGTGCCTTATATTGACATAACTCGACATTACTTTAACTGTCCAGCTAGGACAAGCACTTGGCCTCCAGTGCTGATCTATATACATACTGCAGGCGGGCTCAAGCAGCTGGGGTGACGAAAAAGTTCATCTGCAAGAGTAGCATATAAGAGCACATGGTCGGTCAGACGGAAAAATAAGTAAAAATACAGAGAAGTGTTGATGAAACAGCGTTGATTTCTGCGCACATAAGCTCGAAAAGGATACAAAGTAAATTGTGATACACAGGGTTGCAAACACGTTTCAGGCCAAAGTTGATATTTACTGTAATGTTCGCAAAGGAGTCTGCTCAAGCAGTGGCATTTTTCGTAATTTATTCCAATTGTCAATAGCAGCTGGAAGTACTTGTGTTGGCTCACAGATTGCCTACACTATTAACTGTGACTCATGCGAAGGGAGAAATCGTCTGAAGTTGGCATGATAATTTATTTTAACCACAAAATTAATCTGTGATTACCTAGGTTGGACTTTATAATCGTTTTTGAATATTCAGAAAAGGCAAACTGAACCGCCAGTCTTTGTGTATGCTCCAGTTTGTCAATAGGATATTTCTGGTGTTTCTGCTAAGGGCTCCAAATTGAATCTGCGTACTTTAGACTAGGTCGCACTAAACATTTCTACGCTATCTATCTGACAGATGTTGGTGCTCCCCTCATTTTTCTTTTTAGCAATATCTGTTTATCGTGAACTTTCCAACAAATCCTAACTTAGGTTATTTGTCGAAATTACTCCCAGATATGTAGATGTAAAGTACTAGATAATGTGGTATTGCCTAGCATGTACTCGAATTCAAGCGGGTATTTTATATTAGTGAAGGATATGAATTTTGTCGTCATAGTGTGTAGCCTCATACCCCATTCCTTGCACCAAGTCTGAATAGAACCTAAAGATTCGCTCAGCGAAAGTTGATCTGCATGACTGTGTACTGGCTTATATATGATACAATCGTCCACAAACAAACGTATGCGTACATTAGGATGAACAGTCTTGTATATTATGTATATAAATAAATATAACATGGGTGCTAATACTGACCTTGTGGCACTCCAGAAAACATCAAGTTTTTCTGACGAACAAGAATACACAGTGACATTTTGTTTTTCTTTCGTAAGATAACATGAAGTCCAAGAGACAGTGGCTCTGTCAATACTATAAGCATAATGTTTGGTGATCAGGTTGACATCAAACGCTTTAGATAAATAAAAAAAGCATCAATCGAAGTTTGTTAGTAATGTCATGCATTAATACTGCTAATTGCATTTCGGTTTACAATCTAGACCTGAACTATGTTGGCAATGAGACAAGAGATCATTTTCATCAAGGTGGGTAACGATGGCTTTGTAAATTATGTGCTCCAAAGCTTTGCAACACGTGCTTGTGAGTGACACTGGTCTGTAATCGTTCAGGCCGGATTTGGAATCAGATTTGGGAATTGGCTCAATATTTTCCGTCAGGGATAGATCACATATTCAACGATACCGTTTAAATTTTGTGTAGATCCTTCAATACCCTTCCTGCATATCTCTGCAAAAAAATGTTTGTGGTATGGTCAGGACCAGGACGCTTTTTCATGTCTTAATTTTCAGAGTAGACATAAGATGCCTCCTTTACTTATTTCTGCATCGGCACCTTGAGATCCTGGAATTGGAATGGAGAGAAAAAGATGGCACTGGAGGCCACATAAAAGACTGTGAACCAATGCTGCTCTGTAAAATTTTGTTATGTAATGTCTCCCAGAAAACAATATGTGTAAATAAATGTGCTGCTCTTATCCTCTTCATTTCCTTGAAGTTTATGTGCTGTTATGATTTGTGCAGACATCAACCTTCCCAAGTCGGCAAGCATCTGCTATACAGCTGCCTTGCTCAAAGCACGTGGTGTAGCCGACAAGTTCTCGACGGAGGCTGCGGCACGTAGAGGCTTGACAGGCCCCGAGCTGAATGCCGTCGAGGCTGTGCATCGAGCTGTTGAATTCAACCCACATGTACCCAAGTACTTGTTGGAAGCCAAGAGCCTCATCTTGCCACCCGAGCACCTTCTCAAGCGTGGTGACTCAGAGGCACTTGCATATGCATTTTTTCATCTGCGCCACTGGAAGCGGGTCGAAGGAGCTCTCAACTTACTGCATTGGTCCTGGGAGGGAACCTTTCGCATGCTACCATATCCTTTGGAACGGGGGCAGCTCTTCTATCCATACCCAGGCTGCACAGAAGCAACAGACCGAGAGCTCCTGCCTCCCTTTCATGAACTTTCTGTGTACCCAAAAAAGGAACTGCCGTTCTTCATCCTCTTCACAGCAGGTCTGTGCTCCCTGACGGCCTTGCTGGCCTTGCTTACGCACCAGTATCCCGAACCTGTGGGTCTCGCGGCACGCACGCTTCTGGCGTGGCTAGCTTTGCCCCTGGGCTATATCCTGGACAAGCTGGAAGCACTCCTGCCATCCAGCTTACTTCAGCAACTGTCACGCATCTGACTATCTTCATCAACCATTTGTGGTCTCATAGCATGTGTGTGCACAGCCGAGTGGACCTTCTCTGCAGTTTTTCTCGAAGCTGTAATTAAATTGAATGCCTAGTCAACCATAGCTGTGCCTCACATCATCAGACCCTTGTGTGTGCGCTGAAGGAGCATTTGGAAAACCACCAGCGCACTGCTGTGCAAGTTCTTAGCCACTGTGCTACAGTTTAAATTCACCCCAACTTAGTTGCTGAAAATGGAAGCTGACACTAGGTGTGAGTGCTCGGGTTCAGACTTTACCAAGAGCGTCCGCCCAACTTTTTGCAGGGGACAGGGAAGGGTTCTGTTACTGCTGTTACATGACTTCCAAGATTAGTCAGTAGTGTGCATAGTTAGAACACATGAAGGTTGTTTCTCGTGGATATGCCAGCCTGAGTGTGCTAACCAACAGTGCTGCTGCATATCCCCAACTCCAAGGAGAGGCAGCCCCTTCGCCTCCCCTTGAAACCCCTTACGTTACCCTGTGTCTCACCTGTGTTATGCGCCAATCTCATACAAGCTGGTGACAGGAGGAACATGTAGGAAAATTACTGCTGAATGCTGTTATGCAACTGGCATAATTGAAGATCTGTTGCAAGGCCGGCAGACATTCCTTCCTCCATGCTGGCTGGGCTCTTTATACATTTTACTCCTGATGAGTAAAATGTATAAATAAGTATAGTAGTATTTCGTCATTGAGCGTTATCTTATTATTTTTTACATTGCGACTGCTTACTGTCCTGGCTCTTGCAGTCAAAGGGTTGTTGTGGAACTCACCCGCTGATAACGTTATCTTTCAGGACCTCCTCATTTATTCTTCAAGTTAGTGTGGTAGCTATATAGCAGTACATATTATCATCGAGCGCCTTGACTCCTCTCCATCAAACCGATTCCATCGCTTGTTTGTATGCCGGAATAGTACATTATAACGACATAACTTGCATCCAGACAGCCCATCTCTGCTGCTTACTATACCAGAACACCTCCGTTCGGCTGTACTCCATGAACTTCACAACGTTCCTACTGCCGGTTACCTCAGCGTGTCCCGCACATATGACCGGATTCGCCGTCGCTTCTATTGGCCAGGCCTTGCACGCTCCGTCAGAAGATACATCTCGGCGTGTGAGGTATGTCAGCACCGCAAAACAGCGTTGAAGCTTCCGGCTGGGCGCCTTCAACCACTCGAAATTCCATCTGAACCTTTCTTTCGCATCGGCTTGGACTTACTCGGCCCTTTTCACCTGTCTTCTGCTGGCAATAGATGGATAGCTGTGGACACTGACGCCACACGCTACGTCATCACACGCACCCTTCCAACAAGTTGTGCCAGACGTCGCCGATTTTCTCCTACATGACGTGATCTCTTTGCGTAGAGTGAGTAGGGGGGTGGGTGCAAAGGACTGAAGCTGCACCTATGTTGTTAAAAGAAGCTGAAGACTGCTAGGCCTCTCAATTTACTGCAACACTGGAGCTGTATAAGTCGACAGTTTAAGCGAAGCCTCATCCACTCACCGCTATGCATATATGTAGCGTCTCATGCCAGTGCAGGATATTACATCGAGTTCATGTTTGTTGTTAGTGCGTCTTGCTAAAACTTATTGAAATCAACTGCAAAACGACAGCGACGCGAAGTAGACGCACCGCCATGCTCTTCTGACTCGACTTCAGGACAAAACGAGAGGTGCGTTGGGGGCAGACCACTGGAACAGACACACCTGGCATTGCATCAAACAAAACGTTAATTATTTCTCACCTAATACTGTGCTGTTATTTCTATAAATAAATAATGCGTACTTTCGAGGGCAAAACAAGAGTGTGTGTCTTGGAATGTTGTAAATTAAGAATAATTTATGACATCTCGATGCCAAATCTGGAACGCTATGGTGGAGCAATGCATACCCTGGTGGTTAAATTTGTCCATGTTTCACTTCTACCGCCTAGTCACAAAAACCTTTTGCGTTAAAGCTTGCGCACAAGAAAATGAAGCAAGTTTCAATTAGACATAACTTCATATCACTTTGTTTTACACTCTGCAAACAAGTCGCAAACCTCAAGAACGTGATCCATCCGAGGCAGATCCGAAGCCTGTACTTCCCATAATTCCTATGGGGGTACAAGCGCCGCTGAAGGGGCCTGCGTAGACACTAGCGCCAGATTCCCCTCTAGGTATTATGGTATGAAACACTATGCAAACCAACATGCTTTCCAAGTAAGTTTCTTCAGACCACACTGACTGAGACCTAGCTCTACCATATGTGACATTTGCATACAATTCTTCGCGCCATGACACAGCTGGTTACTTCCCATTTTTCCTGTTGTTCGGCCGCGAACACACATTGCCCCTCAATGCAGTCATTCCGTTGCCAGCAGCTCCGACTACAGAATATGGCCTGGACGCCATCAGCCGGCCCACCCATGCACAGGGAAGCCATTCGTGCTCACCTACTGACCTCCCAAGAAAACTAACGGCGTCGGTATGATCAATTACACCGTGTTGTGCACTTTTCACCAGGTTCGTTGGTTCTGCTGTGATCTCCGATCAGGCACGTTGGCCTGTCTGACAAACTGCTCTCTCCGTACATAGGGCCATACAGAGTGCTTCGTGCGGCAACTCTCGTCGTTTATGAAATAGCTCCTGCTGCCTCGTCGTCTTCATCCCCCCTCGGGCCAGTGACTTAGTACACGTCACACGCCTGAAGCAGTACCACTCACCCAATGACGTTGACGTCTAGATGCGCTGAAAACGCCGACTGGGGTTTTGCTACATGTAGGCTGCCACAATGCATATTGCCAATGTGCGTCTGTGCTCGACGAAGAGGATGAAGGTCGCTTGCTGCTTGAGCTCCGAGTCAGACTGGCCAGCACTGCAACCGCTCTTGCAAATATATTTTGTAAATATATTTCCAATATATTGATTCGTTACTCACGTAAGAATATCTATCAAATAAATGGCAACAAGCTTTTTTGTGCTTTTTGAAATCAAAACAGTAAGCAAGTAGATGACCTGGGTCCCTGTTTTAAGATAAGAATTCCGTGACTACTTTACTCGAAAACTAGAGAAAGGTCCGCAATGCAAACATTAATTACGCGCTCTGGGTGCACTATTCTATCATGGCGCCCTACTGGTGGCATCATCGTAAAACCAACCACCTCCCTTTTTTTCGTAACGTGCGTAGTATGTAGCGAAGCCTCATATCTGTATACATTCAAAGGTGAACATTTGGCAGAAGTCTGCTTGGTTGCGAAGGAAATTCAGCAGACAGCGGGAAACATCCTCCACAGGGACATTACCCATAAGTGACCACGCAACAGTTCCCTTCCACTACTGCGAGCCTCTCAGGCAAACGTATATAAGTGCCGCACATCTCTGGCTTTCTCATCCCTCATAGGGTGGCTAGAATTGGAAGGTGTGAAAACTGGCTGCTCGACTAGCCATCAGTTGCGATCCCGTAGCAATGACGCTGTAGTCACAGATGCTGCGGGATCGTCACGGGGATCAGTCACCGGCTGGAGTGCCACGGCGAGCTGCAGGGCAGAGCAGCGTACAAAGAGATAAGTTTTTTTTCTTCGATTTTTCTATTATTTATTTTTTATTTCACTACTTGTGTTGTTGGGGATGTAAATATATAACTAAACATTTTTCGGTTTGATGTATTTTTGGTAACATGGGAATACCGTGCGCCACGGCAATGTTGCGGTGTGATGTTAACCATGTGGTAAATGGGGTAGGCGACAGTTTTAACCCGTCGCAGGTTGTTTGGGGGCACTTGTTTGGTTATATTAATGTTATTATGCTAAACTTTGCATGTTCGTGTGTTCTGTTTGATGGTTGGGTGGGCAATGGCCAAGCGGGCTGGCAATACCACGGGCGAGAAAGATCTTGTGCAGTGTGTGCAATGCACGCACTGGTGCTGCCTAGATGAGACAGCCTTCACAAGTCTAGTCAACTCTGAGGAGGCAAGCTTTGTGAGGAAAAGGAGCATCGGCAGTGGGCTCGTTATGGCATGCTGGGGACACACGACGAATGGGAGCACAGCAATTGCAAGCCGTAACTGTATGACTGGACCGTCGACGGGCACTAGTGGTGGCGGACTCCAATGTAGTTAGAAGCGAGCAGGGTGTGCTCACGACAATGAAGGCAGACAGGAGAGTGCATGATAGATGCACTGGCCAAAGCACGGGAAGTTGTGGGGGACAGCATGGAGGGTGAAACCTCGTCATCATTCATGCTGGTCTCAACGATGTACTGAAGGGAAAGAGCCAGAATCTTAAGAGACAGGTAGAGGATGGGGTGCGTAGGCTTAAAGAAGCTTCTGAAGGTGTGCATGTGACCATGTTATCATCATCATCATCAGCCTGACTACGTCCACTCCAGGACAAAGGCCTCTCCCATGTTCCGCCAGTTAACTCGGTCCTGTGCTTGCTGCCAATTTATACCCTCAAACTTCTTAATCTCATCTGCCCACCTAACCTTCTGTCTCCCCCTAACCCGCTTGCCTTCTCTGGGAATCCAGTTTGTTACCCTTAATGACCAGCGGTTATCCTGTCTACGCGCTACATGCCCGGCCCATGTCCATTTCCTCTTCTTTATTTCAACTATGATATTCTTAACCCCCGTTTGTCTTCTAATCCACTCTGCTCTCTTCTTGTCTCTTAAGGTTACACCTACCATTTCTCTTTCCCTTGCTCGCTGCGTCGTCCTCAATTTAAGCTGAACCCTCTTTGTAAGTCTCCAGGTTTCTGCTCCGTAGCTAAGTACCGGCAAGATACAGCTGTTATATACCTTCCTCTCGAGGGATAGTGGCAATCTACCTGTCATAATTTCAAAGTGCTTGCCGAATGTGCTCCACCCCATTCTTATTCTTCTAGTTGCTTCAGTCTCGTGGTTCGGCTCCGCGGTTATTACCTGCCCTGAGTAGACATAGTCTTTTACAACTTGAAGTGCACTATTACCTATCTCGAAGCGCTGCTATTTTCCGAGGTTGTTGTACATTACTTTCGTTTTCTGCAGATTAACTTTAAGACCCACCTTTCTGCTCTCCTTGTCTAACTCCGTAATCATGAGTTGCAATTCGTCCCCCGAGTTACTCAGCAATGCAATGTCATCGGCGAAGCGTAGGTTACTAATGTACTCTCCATTAACTGTTATCCCTAACTGTTCCCATTCTAGGCTTCTGGAAACCTCCTGTAAGCACGCGGTAAATAGCACGTGCTTACATGTTTTCAGAAGCCTAGAATGGGAACAGTTAGGGTTAAGAGTTAATGGAGAGTGACCATATGGGACCATATGCACCATCCCCAAAGTCTGGGCGCAATCTGGTGAGATAGAAAGGAGGGCGATAGAGGCTAACTGTGTCAGAAGTATGAGCCGGCAGCTCGGCTTCAGCGTAATAAAAGTAAACAAAGACTTGTACGAGCCCGGCTTCCGCCCTTTTGCAGAAGGTGGCATTTATTACAATAGTGCCACGGGCAGGAGACTTGGTAATAGAAAGGGCCGCCAAGCCACAGATATTTTTAGGGGAACCCAGTGCCTTGCGGCCACCAGTGTAGACCGATAAGATTTTAAAGGGGCACAAATATCTAAGACACACAGAGTCCGGAAAAGAAATCGGCATAAGCACGAGGGCCGAACAAATTCAGACATGGGGTAAATTAGCATGCAGTGTCGTGATCCCACCGCTGATCACCAGTTGTTGTGATCCCGGGGTGCTGTGGTAGCGTGGTGTAGCTTCGGGTTGAGGAAACGAACGCTTACGAGATGGGGATACGAAAAACAAACAGGTTTATGGCACTATTTACAAATATTTACAGCATGAGGTTAAGAGTTCGCAAACCACGAACGTGGTGGTTGAACCGCTACACAGTTCAGAGCCATCACAAACTACGAACGTGGTGGTTGAACCTTTACTTGGTCCAGAGCGACGTCCGGCACTCGGCGGCGTCCTTATAAGCCCAGTCGGGCTCCTCCTTCTTCAGTTGAACACCAATCACACACACACACAACAGGTGAGGGGTACGAGCCTGCACGGCGCACGTGAACATCCAATTTCGAGTCAAGATCACTGCACTTAAAGGTGGCGCCAGAGAGGCTCTTGCTCGTCGTGTATGTCGCTGGTCGAGGGGTCCGAAGCTTCGGACAGCAGACATCAAACGGTCCGCCAATCTGTCCGCTCAATTAGCAGGGCACTTTGTGGCGGCGGTCGCCGTTTCTTCAAAGGAATATGCTGTCTTTGTTGTCCCCTCTGGAACGGCTTACAGCTTCGTGGCGACATGACGTCTCATCCGCCGGCTAGCAGGGACAATACCTGGCGGGCATAGGCATTCGGCGAGTCGGCTACTTGTTTGAGGATTAAAAGAGCGCCGCTTCCCCATCAGCTCTCGACGCTGGTTCCAAGAAAACCGGGGTTCCAGGCGTGGGAACGCTGCCCGTCTACGCTTCTCAGCGACAGCATGGCGCCTGCTGACGACGGTCATAACAGCTTCCCCCTCGCCAGATGAGTCACGGAGGGCAGCGGCCAACACTGCTGCTCGCAGGGACGACGAAAGGGTCCGTAGTTGAATGCCAGGAACTGGCCTTCGCTTGTGGCATGGTCCGGGTGATTGCCGAATCTTCGACACCGTTTCTGAAACTGGACCACATGCACAAGCAAGCACTCGGCACCCTTCGAACAAACCAAGCCAAAAGAGGGATGGCAAACCAATTTTAATTACTAGCTTTAACAAAAGCTCACACTCAAAACTCTCAGGACTCACTTGAGCTGAAAAACCAGACGTGCTACCTTACAGATTTACATAAGAAGCACGAAAAAAACTAAATTATCAATTTTGATACACCAAGAGCACTCCAGAATGGTTTAGAAAGAGCGGCTGAGCGCGTCCGCGTTTCCATTCAATTTGCCCTTTACCTAATGCCAAAATTATATTTTCGAAGAATCAAGCTCTGCCTCACAAGGCGACTGTTCTTTGATGTCACGGTTTGCAGCCAAGTAAGGGGAAAATGGTCTGTATCTACTTTAAATTTAGCCCTCCCCTGAGATAACACTGCCCTTGATGAATGCTCTACACAATGCAGGCGCACTCCTTTCCTGAAGCGCAGTATGTTATCTCACGAGAGCCCAAATTCTGGCGCAAGCAACGCGCAGCTTTGCTTGACACCAATGTCGTCCTGATATAAAACAGCAGGCTTCTTTTCATCGCTGGCCACTTTCATCGGTTCTGTCCCGCTGAGATCATCAGTCAGGAACTCGAATTCAGTGAGCGCTAATTTTGTCCGAACGTCCGTCTTTGTTTACGGCCGCCCATAATTGTCTACCACTGAGACATAAGGCTCACCAGCCTCCCAAAACCTTAAACTACACTGTGACCTAACGGTCTTCCTCAACGTTTAGGGAAAGCTTGGTAATCTGCTCATGATCACTAGATCAATCATTCTTCAAAGAAGACAATGACAAAAAATGTAACAAACACTGCCTTCTAGCAGGTTTGTTCAGTTAGTTACCTGCCTTTGCTAACGCATTTGATTGAAAAAACCACTGAGTTCTTCTGAGCATTTTCAATCAACCTTATTCACACAGCGCTGCAAAATACATGGTACTATTAACCAAACCATAATCCCTCACAGTTACGTTGTAACACTCTGTGTACAACACAAAAATAATCCTAGGTGCTATACTCCTAATAATTCACAGGTTTTACGCTAAAATCCGGCCCCAATGACCTTCAATTCGCAATGCGCGCAATGACAACTCCACTGTGTCACGCCAAACTTAATCATTTTACGAAATCACTTGGTCTATGTTAACATCTTCCTTCAAATGCTCGTTCACTCCAAATCCACTTGACAGTGAAGGCATACGATATAACACTAAACCTTAAAAACACTCGAAAATAACCCTTTTCTGTTTTTAACTTCTCGATATTTTCGTACTAGTGATTAAAGCATTTCTAGTTTGGCGGTTTTCTTTCTGCAAACTTTACACTGCATCACGTAACTTACCAAATTTAAACTGGTTGAAATCTGCATCTCCAATGCAATACTGAGTAGCCATATTTAACACGCACGCATCAAAAATACTCAAACTAACCGCCCCCTTTTCTCAATTAGATTCGCTTGAATCGCACACGATGGGGTCGCGGTCCCGGCGGATTTCGAGCACGCCGGTGGCTACAAAACGTGCAACCGCTAGGCTGTGTCCTGCTGTCACGCCTCATTCTGCATTTAGGCCGGCTCCACTCAGGAATGTGCAAGAGACGCCAGAAGCAGGGTTGAGACAGGCGACATTGTCTCTTTGTGCTCGCCCCGACGCGGTTTTTAGTCACTCTGCGCTTTCGACTTTGATCTTTCGGGCAAGGCCGCTTTCCCGAAGTCGTCGAACGCAACCGCGCTTTTCGTTGGGGTAACACACCTCGTTTCCCTCCTCTACACCAGGCTCGCCGCTTGTACCTCTCGGAACGCCACCATTGACGTTTCCGGGAACGGATTAACGGCCTAACCTCTCGTCTTTCTTGTGACTGAGTGGGGCCTGTCCTAGGCTTGCGCAGTGACGAACGCTTCCGCTTCTTCCTTTTTCTGCGATGTTCGCAAATCACCTCGATAATAGGGCTGCACTGCTGAAGCATGGCGTTCTTGCTCTCATCAGCCACTGCGCTAACCATGCCTACTTTTGACAATGTCGAAAGGTCTTCTTGAGGCATGAAGAAGGTTTCCAGCCTCTTACTGGGCTTATCAGGGCTGCTGGCACCCTCCTCATCCACGCAAGGAGCGTCTTTCGACATCGTCCCTACCTCGAGACCGGCCACGGCCTCGTTCTCTACATCATTTACATGGATGCATTCGCGAATATGCGGGCTCTTCTCTGGCGCAATCTGTTCCTGTCGCGCTTTATGAGGCGCCTCAACTTCTGGCGCTTTGCGACGCGCCTCGTTTTCAGACTTCGGCCTGAGTCTTTCTTCCTTTTTGCTAACAGAGTTTACAAATCTCCTGATTAGCTCTGCTTTAATAACATCATAGTTGTTCGCGTGCTGCTCACTGAGTCGCGCAACAACATCCGCTGCCTCGCAGGGCAGAACCGTGCGTAGCTTCTGAGACCAGGTGTCTCGCTCACACTTAAGTTGACTACACTTTCGTTCAAAGAGTCTAAGATACAGGCCCATATCCCATGATACCTCATATGGCTGCATGTACCTAGACATCTCGAACTCTGCCTCATTGTCGAGAAGAAGTACTCCTCGCTGGGGTCCCAGCCTCATTCTCAACTCATAGTCCTGTTTGAAAAACTTTCCCTTGAGGCCTAGTTTTTCGTCTTCACTCTTTCCTTCCATCTGAGCTGCTCTTAGTTTTCTTTCGATGATGAGGTCCCATTCTTCACTTAGTTCCTCATCATCAGCCCCCAAATCATTAATCGCTTGAATGATTATGGGTTTTCGTGCCAAACCCTTTGTATCGATCCCCAATTCCTCACACAACAGCAACAAGTCTGACTTCTGCAGCTCCCGTAAGTCCATGACCGTACCGAGTGCTCGCTACTTCCAAAATAACTTTCCGAAACGGCGAAACTGAGTCTTTCGGCAAAGTTAACTACCAGTTCTAAAATTTACCTTCTTTTAGAACCTGGTTCACTCAAAGGAAAAGCCAAGCACTCACCCATACGTGATCCATGTCTCGAGCCAGCTGCTTCCCCTGGGCCGACTGTTGTTGTTCCTTGTAGCTTCGAATCCTACCGCTGCCGACCAGTTGTTGTGATCCGGGGTGCTGAGTCGTATCCCACCGCTGCCACCAGTTGTTGTGACTCGGGGTCGGAAGGAAGGTCGCTGGAGGATACGAAAACAAAACCCGGTCTCTTGTGGTAGCGTGGTGTAGCTTTGGGTTGAGGAAACGAACGCTTACGAGATGGGGATACGAAAAACAAACAGGTTTATGGCACTATTTACAAATATTTACAGCATGAGGTTAAGAGTTCGCAAACCACGAACGTGGTGGTTGAACCGCTACACAGTTCAGAGCCATCACAAACTACGAACGTGGTGGTTGAACCTTTACTTGGTCCAGAGCGACGTCCCGCACTCGGCGGCGTCCTTATAAGCCCAGTCGGGCTCCTCCTTCTTCAGTTGAACACCAATCACACACACACACAACAGGTGAGGGGTACGAGCCTGCACGGCGCACGTGAACATCCAATTTCGAGTCAAGATCACTGCACTTAAAGGTGGCGCCAGAGAGGCTCTTGCTCGTCGTGTATGTCGCTGGTCGAGGGGTCCCAAGCTTCGGACAGCAGACATCAAACGGTCCGCCAATCTGTCCGCTCAATTAGCAGGGCACTTTGTGGCGGCGGTCGCCGTTTCTTCAAAGGAATACGCTGTCTTTGTTGTCTCCTCTGGAACGGCTTACAGCTTCGTGGCGACATGACGTCTCATCCGCCGGCTAGCAGGGACAATACCTGGCGGGCATAGGCATTCGGCGAGTCGGCTACTTGTTTGAGGATTAAAAGAGCGCCGCTCCCCCATCAGCTCTCGACGCTGGTTCCAAGAAAACCGGGGTTCCAGGCGTGGGAACGCTGCCCGGCTACGCTTCTCAGCCACAGCATGGCGCCTGCTGACGACGGTCATAACAGCAGGGTGGCAAAAATAGGTTGAATGAAGCGGAGACAAATAGATCAACAACTAAGGGAGGAGAAGCTGATGGTATATGGGTTTGTAGAAACACATCTTAGGGACATGGAACAAGCACCTAGCAATCCGGACTAGCATGGGAATATTGTTATGAAACATTAGGCAGCAGAAAGGGGGGTGGTACTGGGGCATTCATTCATAAAAGTACAGACTGGCAAAGGGTCAAGCAGGAGTGTAGGGAACATTTATGGCTACAAGGGAAAGTGGCAGGGCAGATGACGCTCCTGGGTTTTTGTATACTTGTGGACAGGAGCGAAAGCCAGGGAGGAAAACCAAGAAATGGTACAGTGCATAGAAAATGGCATTGATGAACTAGGAGAGGAGTGCGAGGTAATTCATTAGGAGATAGGAATGCGCACATAGAAGATATGAATAAATATGCGGACCCAACAGGCAAAAGGATCATAGATGTGTGTGAAAGGCATGATTTAATCATTTGCAATAACACCGAGAAGTGTGAAGGGCAGATAACATGGGAGGTGGGGAGGCTGCAGTTGACGATAGATTACGCATTGATGTCACATAGGATGTATTATCAGGTGAGGGTCGTGAATATAGATTAATATAAGCTTTGGCAGTGATCACAAACATATTGTGGGGTCTCGAATTGCGAGCGAGCGCCACGCCACGCTCTTGGAGTGAAAGGACACAGCAGACACGGTCGGTCCAAACCAAAGAACAACATACACATTTATTTAACCAATTTTCAACGACGATATCGTCTGCCGAATCGATACATCAGTCGTAATTAACATGCTAGGACATCGGTACACACTATTACCATACACTTCATGACAAACAAAATAGCATGACAAACACACAATAACATGCCCAAGGCGGCGTCATCAACGCTTGACTTGCCACGAGAACCCTCAGCGTGCAGGCCCGCGGTGCCACGCGCCGAAGAGCCTTGCTGAAGTCTCACCCGCCGCCAAGTCTTGCTTCCGCCAAGGGTCAACGCCGGCGTTACCGCTCTACCAACCATGATGATGATAGTGGTGACCACTGCTCGTGTACACGCCACTTACCACCCGGCAGTTGTAACCCAAAATGTGGCTTTTGGGCGAGACACGTTCGCCACGCAGCGCAAACAATTTTACAGGGGGTGTCGGCACCCCCACAGTATCAAGCGGAGTTTTGGAAAAGAAATGAAAATGGGAAGAAGGCATTATGAGCAACCACAGTGTAATATTTATTCAGAAAGGCAAATAGGAGTAGCAACTAGAGAGATTGAGAAAATACTAATCACCGAGGATACTGAAACAGAGTGGACGTACACAAATCTGACTAGATTGTTTGAGTTGGAGCTTGCTAAGGTACGAGTCAAATCAACCGGGAAAAGGCGACACAAGCCCCAGAGCTGGTGGGATGAGGACGTTAAGAGAGCCATAGTAAGATTTTCGGAAGCCTCCAGAGAACACAGGTCTAGTAAACAGAGGGGTGAAATGGAAAATGATGTCAAAAGAAAATGGAATAACTTTTTGAGCTGCAGAAGGGACAAGTCCGATCTAATCAGTGAAAAGATTAGAAGAAAGGGGGCCCAATGGATGGCAGAAATAAAAAAAAGGATAGAAAAGCAGCTTCAAAGTTTTGGAACGATCTCAATTCTAATTAATTGTAATAAGACAAGCATGGAACAGAGGTTTCCAGCTGCAGTTCAAGCGGTTAGACTAGAAGGGGTTGAGGCAACGGAATATATTCTTACAAGGAAACTTATAATTGCGGATATTTACGATGTTTACATGCGATGGCAATGGCTGACACACTGGCCGGCTGGCACCAGTCTCTATCCACTTCTCTCTATCCAAGCAGAGACCCTCTACCGCTTCATGCCCAAATCCCACTACTGCCTTGTGGCACTACCCTGCGTCATTAAAGGGCAGTCACGAAAGCGAAGTGTTGGGCGACATATAAGGCTTCATTCAGTCTTAGGACGTGCACAACAGTAGGTGGTAGTGGCGTTGAGTGGGCTTCATCTACGACTCGCTGTATCTCGTAGGTGAGGTTAGTGACCTTGCGTAGGACTTTGTATGGTCCATCATAGTGAAATAAGAGCTTTGCTGAGAGGCTGATGTGACGACAGGGGGTCCACAAGAGTACTAGTGAACCGGGTGCATACAAAACTTCACGGTGGTTACGGTCGTACCGATCTTTTTGAGAGGCTTGAGAAAGTGTGAGTCGTTCTCGGGCAATCTGTCGTGCTGCGTCGGCTCGTTCTATGGCGTCGCGTACGTATGTGACAGGGGAGCTTGAACCAGCGGGAAGGAGTGTATCGAGAGGCAGAGAAGGTTCACGTCCATAAAGAAGGTAGAACGGGGAATAGCCTGCGGTGTCATGGCTGGAGGAGTTGTAAGCAAAGGTGACGTAGGGTAACGTTGCGTCCCAGTCGCAGTGGTCTGGAAAAACACACATCGACAACATGTCGGTGATAGTGCGATTCAGGCGCTCTGTAAATCCATTAGTTTGTGGATGGTATGCCGTTGTGAACTTGTGGTTCGTTGAACAGGAACGTACAAGATCCTGGACGACGCGAGATAAAAAGTATTGGCCTTGGCCAGTAACAAGCTGTCGAGGAGCACTGTGATGCAAATTGATGTCGTGCAGTAGAAAGTCGGCGACATCGGTAGCGCAGCTGGTTGGGAGAGCGCGGGTGATCGCGTAACGTGTTGCGTAGTCGGTTGCCACGGGAACCCATTTGTTCCCGGATGCAGAAGTGGGAAATGGCCCAAGAAGGTCGAGCCCTACGTGGTAGAATGGATCAGCAGGGATCTCAATAGGGTGAAGGAGGCCAGCTAGAAGCCATGTTGGTTGTTTTCAACGTTGACAAAGGTCGCAGATGGCGACATACTTTTGCACAGAGCGATATAGACATGGCAAAAAAAAGACGGCGCCGGACGCGATCATAAGTGCGGGTGACTCCCAGGTGACCAGTGGCAGGTTCATCGTGAAGCTGTCGGAGAACATCTACACGCAAATGGAAAGGCACGATGAGAAGGCGGTCAGGAACATTAAGGCACATGTTGTGGTGGTAGAGAACCGCTTCATGAAGGAAATACAAGTTCAGAGAAGTGGGTGGAGTAGCAGAACTCAGGTCTTCTATGATGGGAAGTAAATCCGGGTCGCGGCGTTGCTCAGAAGCGATATCAAGAAAGTCTGATATTGATAAGACGCAAGCCTCAGTAGCTCTCTCTGTGATGTCTGGCGGATCTACTGGATACCGTGACAGGCAGTCAGTGTCCTGACGGAGGTGACCAGATTTATACACGACCGAGAAGATGTAATCTTGGAGGCGGAGAGACCAACGACCGAGACGTCCCGTGGGATCCTTGAGCGACGAAAGCCAGCAGAGTGCATGATTATCGGTTACAACAGTAAAACTGCAGCCGAACAGGTACGGGTGAAATTTAGTGACAGCCTAAACAAGAGCAAGACACTCTCTTTCAGTGATGGAATAGTTTTTCTCGGCAGGGGACAAAAGGCGGCTGGCGTAGGTGATGACGCACTCACGTCCATGCTGATGCTGAGCTAAAACAGCACCAATTCTGTGGCCACTTGCGTCAGTACGAACTACTGTTGGTGCGGTCTGATCGAAGTGGGCTAATATTGGCGTAGTCGTGAGGGCTGCAATGAGTGCCAAAAATGCAGCACGTTGAGGCGAATTTCAAGTAAATAGGACAACTTTTTAAGAAGCTCGGTGAGAGGCTGCACAATATGGGCGAAATTCCGGATGAAGCGGCGGAAATAGGAACACAAACCAAGGAAGCTCCGGGCATCCTTAACAGAAAAGGGTATGGGAAATTGAGTCACTGCGCGAATTTTGTCCGGGTCGGGCAGATGCGTTAATGAGGTGACCAAGTACAGTTATTTTGCAACGGCCGAAATGGCATTTGGAGGAGTTCAGCTGGAGACCAGCATTGCGGAATACTTGAAGAATACTGGACAGTTGCTCAAGATGGCTCGCGAACGTCGGTGAAAAAACATTTATATCATCCAAGTAGCACAAGCAAGTAGACCATTTGAAGCCGCGCAGAAGGGAATCCATCATGCGCTCAAAGGTGGCCAGCGCATTGCAAAGCCCAAACGACATTACTTTAAATTGATATAACCCATCAGGGGTTACAAATGCTGTTTTTTCTCGGTCTCGTGGGTCAACAGTGATCTGCCAATAACCAGATCGAAGGTCAATGGACGAGAAAAACTTTGCGCCATGAAGGCAGTCAAGGGCGTCATCTATTCTTGGTAAGGGGTAAACGTCCTTTTTAGTGACCTTGTTGAGATGTCTATAATCGACGCAAAACCGCCATGTGTTGCCCTTCTTGACAAGCACAACCGGGGATGCCCACGAACTAGATGACTGTTCGACGACGCCCTTGGCGAGCATTTTCTCGACCTCTTTCTGGATGACAAAGCGTTCGGCAGCGGAGACACGGTAAGGGCGGCGATGTATTGGGTTGGCATCGCCAGAGCTGATGTGATAGGTCACAACTGATCTCTGGCCTAAAGGGCGGTTGTCTAGATCGAATATGTCCGTGTAGGTTGTCAAGAAACGGTGGAGGTGTTGTGCTTCGGAGGGCGAAAGATCTGGCACTATCATTTTCGCAATGTCAATGCTTGAATGGTTAGGCGCAGTGAGTAAGTTGACGTGAGGAGTAGGTTGCTCAGCTGACATTTCAGAGATATCACACTCTTTCAACAGAGAAACCAAAGTTCAAAAGAGACAAATAGGTCTGGTTGTGGAGTACTCTCACGACAGTGTGCAGGACAGCAATGGAATGCTTTAGCACAATGTCAGTAATAGATGAAACGACATATTCACCATCGTGCACAGGCGGATCACACACGAGCTGCACGTAAGTCGCGGCTTGCGGCGGAAGATGCAGGAATTCGGTGGCGCAAAAGCGACTTTGAGCATCACGGGCAACAGTGGCGTCAAAAGGCAGTTCCAACTGAAGAAGGCCCGTCGAGCAGTCGATAACAGCGTTGTGGGCAGAGAGAAAGTCAGGACCGAGGATCACGTCCTGTGGGCACTGCTCAAGCACGGTGAAAAATACGACGGTCTGACGGCCAGCAATACACACGCGAGAGGTGCACATGCCGAAATTGGTAGATGTGCTCCCATCAAAAGCATTACTGCACACTTAATAGGAGACGTGATCACTTTTCGCAGTTTCATACAGAGAGCAGCGCTCATGACTGAAATTTGTGCACCAGTGTCTATGAGGGCTGTAACAATTACGTCATCCGCCAAAAGGTCCAAAATATTGTGGCATGTAGAAATCGTCAACAGAGGATTTGCAGACCGGGTCATTAATGCAGCATCACCTCCGGGAGCTGCATGGTCTAGTTTCCCGAGGTTGAGGGCCCAGATCGTGCAGGGGACCTGGATCGAGGAATCATCGACAAGAGAGATCGGCGGCCTTGGGGTGATGGTGACCGGCTGAACCTTCGGCCCTGAACGTTAGTAGCAGTAGGCTGGGGATGGTACCGAGTAGAAAACCGACGAGAGTTGTCTTCAAAGCGGCGCCATGACCCAGTGTTCCCGGATGAATTGGGCGTCCAAGGATTGCGACAGCGTGTAATGTGTCCGGCGCGAGAGCAGTGAAAGCAGATTGGTCGATCATCCGACGTCTTCCATTCAGCAGGGTTCGGGTAGCGTGAAGGGTACACCGAGATCTGGTTAACCCAAGCCGAACTCTCGGTAGTGTGAACAGCGCAAATAGGTGCGATGCCGAGATTTGCTATTTCTTGGCGAACGACGGCTTGGATGAGGAAGACTGTGGATGCGTTATCTTGAAGACCGTTGGAAGCGATGGCTGCAGGAGCCATTGCTTCGAGTTCGCGGCGAACGATCCGGATGACATTTTGGGATGATGTAGCTTGCGTGAACCTGGGGCAGTCTTTGCAGGTCAAAGTATCAGGCAGGCGCGCAAACTGGTGGGTTATACGACGGTTCTTGCCGTGCTCAAAGCACTGACATTCCTTCACCACATCGCCGACGGTGGCGCAATCTTTATTGATCAAGAGGTTAAAGGCGTCGTCGGCAATTCCTTTTAATATGTGGGCAAATATGTCAGTTTCGCTCATGTTCTCGTTCACCTTTCGACAGAGGCTCAATACGTCCTGTATATAAGATAGATACGATTCCGTCGATGTCTGCACGCCACCTTCCAGGTCTTTCCTCGCGGCCTGCTGTTGCCCAAATGGCCTGCTGAACAACTCGACAAGCTTCATTTTGCAAATGTCCCAGCTGGTCGACTCCGACTCATGCGTCTCATATCAGGTGAGTGCCGTATCCCGCAAGTAAAATACAACGTTGGCCAGCATCAACGTGGGTCCCACCTATAGTATTCGCTCGCGCGCTCTTACAATGAGTCCCAATATTCGACATTCACCTTGTCCTTGCCTGTGCCCGAGAAGGTTCCGGGGTCTCGTGGAAGCAGGAGAAGTAGAGGAGGCAGCTGCTGCTGCTGCTGTTGCTGTGGCTGTTGTTGCTCTTGTGGGTAGGCTTGTCGAGCCATTGTAGGAAAATAAAGGTGGCGACCACTCCTAAATTTCGTGTTGGTTTGCCGGGAGAGCCAGGTAAACCTACCCAGCACCTCCATCAATAATTTTACAAGGAAACGTATAATTGCGGTACATGCGATGGCAATGGCTGACACACTGGCGGGCTGGGACCAGTCTCTATCCCCTTTGTAGTCTTTTCTTCCAAGCAGAGACCCTCTACCGCTTTATGCCCCAATCCCACTACTGCCTTGTGGCAATATAAAAACAAAGATGTCAGAAAATTTTAAACACTAAGGAAGGGCTGCATGCACTGTACCAGATGAGGATCAACTAACTAGCACAGTGGCTCCATGGGGACACTGAAAGTGGGAGAGGACAGAGAAGAGGGTCTCTAATAGCAAATCAACAGGTCCTGATGGCATCACAATTGAGCGAATAAAAAACTAGGACCATACTCTAAGCAAACATTAGGAGGGACCGCGAGCAAAACAATAATGTATGATTGAATTGAATCTTTATTTTCATGTTTGATACTACTTACAAAGTAGGGGGAGTAAAAGCTGCACTGAAATAGCTCGACTGGTTCCCGCTACCTAAAATGAATGGGTCAGAAGCGTTAGCATACAAATAAGATAACAAAAGCATACTTTACAGAAATATGGTAATGCTAATCAATATGATTGTTGAATCTAAACGTAAACAGGATACAAAAGTTCCCATGAAGATAAAAACAAAACGTAAGAAGCTTAAATGACTATACTTGCATTACACAATGCATAAGAGGTTAAACTGATACAAAAGGGTAAAAGACGTCATGATACAACTAATAAGAACGATGATGCAACATTTTTTGTGGTCATGTTCTTTATATATACATCAATGCTGCTTAAATAATTATGAAGCTTAAGAAACTATGATGAAAAGTATGGGTTGGCGAAGGGTTAAGCAGGGGTACAAGGAACATTTGTGGTTAAAAAGGAAAGTAGCTGAGCAGATGAAACTCCTTGGTTTGGTGTACTTGTGGACAGGAGCAAAGGCCAGAGAGGAAAACCAGGCAGTGTTGGAAAGTGTAACAAATGACATTGAGGAATTAGGAAGAGAGTGCAGGATAATTATACTAGGAGATATGAATGAGCACATAGAGTATATGGATGGGTATATTGACCCAACAGGCAAAAGGATCATGGATATGTGTCAAAAGCATGATTTGATCATTTGCAACAGTACCGAAAAACATGAAGGGCAAATAACATGGGAGGTAGGAAGGCTGCAGTCAACGATAGATTACGCTCTGATGTCACATAGGATGTATGATAAGCTCAGGGGAATGCGCATAGATGAAGGTGGCTCCAGAAGTCTGGGTAGTGATCACAAACGTATCAAGCTAAGTTTTGGAAGAGCAGCAAAAGTGGGAAGGAAACAAGATGAGCAATACAGAAACATTTTCATTCAGAAAGGCAAATAGAAATTGCTACTAAACAAATTGAGAAAGTAATCACTGAGGATAATAAAAGTGTGTAGACATGCACAAATCTACGACTGTTTGGGCTAGAGCTTGCTAAGGCACGTGACAAGTCAGCCACGGAAAAGAAGACACAAACCCAAAAGTTGGTGGGATGAGGAAGTTAAGAGAGCCATAGCAAAACGTCAGGAAGCCTCTAGGGCACACAGACATGCTAAGCAACGGGGTGAACCGACAGATGATGTTGAACGAAAATGGGAAAACTTTCTAAGCTCTAGAAGGGAAGCATCCCTCCTGATCAATGAAAAGATTAGAAGAAAGGGTGCTCAGTGGCTGGCAGAAATACATAAAAAGGACAGAAAGGAAGCTGCAAAATTTTGGAACCATCTAAACTCCCTAAGAAATGAAACAAACCTAGAGCAGAGGTTTGTAACTACAGCTCAATGTGCTAGGCTAGAAGGGGACGAAGCTATTGAATATATAAGAACAAGGGTGACAGAAAAATTTCAACAAAGAAGTGCCTTATGCACCACAATAGACAAGGATGAATCAAGTGGTGCAATGGCTCCATTTTCACAACAAGAGTTGGAAAGGGCTGAGAAAAGGGTTCCTAGTAGTACATAAACAGGCCCAGATGGCATTGCTATTATGCTAATAAAGACATTGGGTCAGAAGTCTGAACAGTCTTTGAGAGAGGCAGTGAGCAGAACAATAATCGATGGTGAAGTTCCCGATGGATAGAAACTTAGCAGGATGAGCATGATCTATAAAGGAAAGAGGGACAAAGATGGCATAAACAACTACCGTCCTATAACGGTGGCATCAGTGGTCTACAGGCTGGCGAGGCAGATTATAAAGAAAAGACTGCAGGCATGGATAGAGGATGAAGGGGTGCTGTGGGAACTGCAGAATGGGTTTCGGAAACACAGGAGGTTGGAAGACAATCTGTTCTCACTGACGCAGTGCATCGAAATAGCAGAAAAGGAACTCGGGCCCCTGTGGCTAGCGTTTTTGGATATCAAGAGAGCAAAAGGTAGCGTGGTTCAAGAGGACTTGTGGGGAATACTTGACACACTGGGTATGGAAGATGGAGTCACTAATATTTTAAAGGAAAGCTATAAAAGTAACAAGGTAGTTATAAAGTGGGAAAAACAGGTATCCAAGCCCACAGAGATAAAACGGGGACTTAGGCAGGGGTGTCCACTGTCACCCTTGTTATTCATGATGTACCTACAAGGATTAGATGCCAAATTAGAGGGAAGTAGACTTGGCTTCAACCTCTCTTTAGTCAAACAAGAAAAACTCGCTGATCAGGCACTACCAGCATTAATTAATGTACTCAGATGATATAGTGCTAATGGCCGACAACAAGAAAGATTTGCAGAGATTGATGGACATCTGCGGTAATAAGGAAGATAGGTTAGATTTTAGATTCAGTAAGGAAAAATCAGCAGTCATGATTTTCAATGACAACGAAGGTAGTGAGCTTAGAATACAGGAGGTCACGCTAGAGACAACAGATAAATACAAATATCTGGGCGTATGGATAAGCAATGGGGCCGAGTACCTAAGAGAACACGAAATATACGTGACGACTAAAGGTAACAGGAATGCAGCTGTGATGAAAAATAGGGCACTGTGGAATTACAATAGGTATGATGATGTGAGAGGAATATGGAAAGGGGTCATGGTTCCTGGGCTGACGTTCGGCAATGCGATCTTGTGCATGAGATCAGAAGTTCAAGCAAGATTAGAAATTAAGCAACGTGGAATAGGTAGGCTTGCTTTAGGAGCTCACGGGAATGCACCAAATCAGGGAGTACAAGGTGATATAGGATGGACATCATTTGAGGGTGGGGAAGCTAGCAGCAAGATAAAAATTGGGAAGCGATTGAGAGAAATGGGGGAGAAGCGTCGGGCTATGAAGGTTTTCAGCTATTTGTACATGAAGAATGTCGATACAAAATGGAGGAAGCGAACCAGGAAGTTGACTGGTAAATACTTAGAAAACAGCAGGTGGCCAAACCAAAAATAACTATCGGTTAAGAAGAAAGTGAAGGAAACGGAGACTGACATGTGGAGAATGGGCATGATTAAGAAGTCCGCACTAGAGATCTATCGAACTTTTAAGCAGGAAATTGCCAAGGAAAGGATCTATGATAATACTCGGGGTAGTTCTCTACTGTTTGAGGCCAGGACGGAAGTACTGCGAACCAAGACATATCGGGCCAAATACGAAGGGGTAGACACAGTATGCAGTGCGTGTGGAGAGGAAGAAGAAACTGCCGAACACTTGATAAAGTTCTGTAAAGGGCTTCACCCTATAGTTCAGCATGATGGCGCAGAGTTTTTCAAAGCACTGGGGTTTAGGGACAGGGAGGGCAAAATAGACTTTAAACGGGTAGACTTAACTAGAACGAGGTTATCTGATTGGTGGCTAAAGTCAATGCACGAGTGTAAATTAAACCCTTCACTGCAAAGTACGAATCCTCAATCTCACTACTTAAAGAAAAAAAGAAAGATAACTCTAATGATTAGTTCACTAAGTATTACGGCTAGGTGGCGTTAGCCGCCGCCCAATCTAAAGGGTACAGCCACCTCCATCCATCCATCCATGAGCGGTGAATGCATGAGTAGAGGTGTGCGCCGACTGGTCGGCGCGCTGCCGCCGATAGTTTTCGCCGCGCCGCCGCCGCCGACGCGAACTGATCGGCGCGCCGCCGCCGCCGACGTTTTTCATCGGCGCAATCGACGCGCCATTTATGCGCCAGTACTGACTTTTCACCGATTTGTCTTCTTTTTCATCGTGATTTATAGCTTCGTTTCACATTTTATGTAGCCAGTAAAAACCAGGCTTCTTAGTTATCTTCATCCAGCTTCAGAGACAGAGAGTACCACTATGAACAGCGGAACGAGTTCGGCGGCCGCTGCATGAAATGACATATTGAACAAATTGACAAAAAATAAATGTAACAGTTACAGTAAAGCATAGACACTGCCATCTTAGGCTTAGAAGCAATTTATCTGTTTTTTGTGTCGTAATTAGCTATGATTATGGTGATACGACGTTGAATGTAATGGCCCAGCGTTTTGATGCGTGCGAGTTCGCCATAGCACAATTCGAATATTCATACGGATGGAAAACGGCATCATTATCAGTCCAAGATGGCAGCCTATAATTGTGCCCGAAACAGGGCGTACATAAAGAAGAAATGAAGTGGTAGCAGTGCAGCATGAATGCAGCGCGTTAGATGAAGGGAGGAGGAGGAATAAATGAGGAAGGACAAGGAGGTTAGGCGTTAGATGAAGAACTACACAAAACCCCTAAGGATGAAATCAAAAGGGAGAAGTTTAATGAAGATTAAAAGCGTCGAGGCATAATACATGCTCGAACCTACTCAGGGTATATCAGCACCTGTCCGCGGTGTTAAAGTTGATAATTTTCGAGGATGACTACTTATACGCAGCGTCTGAACATGCTGCAGAAAATATTCACCATCTGTTTTATTTTTTAACTTGTCTGTTTGTACCGGCCTTTTAAGACATTGGATACCCGGGATGAAGATGCCAAGGCAGTAAGATGGCAAGAGAGAGAAAGGAAGGCTGGGGGATTAACCATATCTTGGCATCCGGTTTGCTGCCTAGCACCGAGGGTTGAGAAATAGGGGCAAGAAAGGGCGTGTAGAGAGACAGAAAATAAAACGCATGTGCACTCAGGAGTAAGATAGCAAACTTAACAGAGTATTTATTACATTCTGTACAGACAGGGCAAGAGGTCTCTTGCGAATGAGCTGGGTGGCTCACTATAAAGTGTACGTTTTGACTTAATCAGGGAATGGGTCCAGAATGCGCTGTTGAATCACGAGACACACACACCATTTCTGACGGTGCCGCTCACACTCGCTCAAGTCAAGGTCCTTGATTGGGGCGTGGCCACCACACTGCACTTGTGACACCAAGAAACCATTGTGGTCGTCTCGTGGAACGTCTTATGGTGTCGGAATGCCACCTCACTTCCCGGCTAAGATGGACAGTACACGGCGGACAGCAGGCTGGCAGCCCTTCGGTGACTTGTTTGATGAACAAAGAACGCGGCCCTCCCCCGTTGGCCCAGGCGCCGCGCGTAACAACGGCTATCCAGTGGTGAGAAGAGGCGTAATAAGCTTGTCTGAGACCACCAGTTTTAAAAAGAACAAAACAAAATTTTAAAAAACTTGCCAGTAGACAATTTACAAAAGACGGCTGGATTCATCAAAAATGCAGAGACCGACATTTGAGCGACATGTCATATATGACATAGTTCAGCAAACTGGTTTTCATCACGTAACTTGAACGGACCTACTGGCACTGGGAAAGGTTAAGAATGATTGTCGCTGACAGATGTACTTCTGTTGCGAAGGTAATGCTCAGAGTCAACCAAATAAAACTTAACATTATATTCAAGTCTTGATAAAAAATAAGTCAAGTTAGAAAGCTCCTCAGGTGGCCAAATAATAAATTACTTCACCATACTTTATGAAGAAGTAATTTGCAAATAAATAATGCAACCGCTGTTTAAATGACATTCAATGACGTGACCGCAATCAACGGTGTGTCGTCGCTATAAAACGGGAAAGTTATATGTGGACACGATCGGGTGAATGCGGCGGAGAACGAATATGTCACGTAATAAAAGCGATGTGATGTTGCACATTTTCATCTTTACAACTCCGTGCCCTTTTGCTTGCTCGTGATGTGTTCGAAGGAGCTAGCCAAGTCTTAGGTAGAAGTCAAGCAGAGTAGCCGGGGCTGATAAGAGCAACGTTTATGTTCACTATTTACACACTAAAGGTAGCATCATGGAAGCTTGATGAGAGCTTCTGAGAGCTGGTTCAGAGCGTCTGGGTGCTCGCATTTTAAGCCGTGGTCTTCCTAAAATTCTCTGCAGGAGAAAACAATAGACAGTTTGCAATAAACTACAAGGCAGCTTTTCTGTAAGGTTAGTTTTCCAACCATAAACTCTCGTTCACAGACGGCTTTTCTCGCTCATTTTGTTTTTGCCATTCACCTTTTTGAGATCTTGTGCTCGCGTGCCTTTGCTGGAATTCGGAGAGGTGACATTTTGTTGTACTCGCGTGCTCGCGTGCACTCGCTGGAATTCGAAAAGGTAAATGCACAATGAGGGAGAAAAGCAATCTGTGAACAAGAGTTTTTGGTTAAAAAATAAACCTGTAGGAAAGCCGCCTTGCATACCACTGTAAACGGACAGACTGCATGTCCATTTAGTCAAGGGCAGTCCAAAGAAATTGCCGTCTTCATCTCCGTCCCCCAAATGGTGGGGGTAGTGGTTAGAAGAAGGCGCCTAATTTCTGCAGCCCAGCAGGGAGCACGGCGCAGCGAATAAAGATTAAAAAAACGAGAAGGAGAAAGAGAGAGAAAGTCAAACACTGCCTTCTTTTCTACCCAGGAAATAGAAAGGATGCACGTTCAGTTCGTCACAAGGCGAGAGAGAAACACAACGTAGGTCATAAAGCAATAATACGCACAACACAGCACAGTGCAATAACGTTGCATCGCACGTGCAGAATAGGGCCTGCAGCGCTAGGCAGGCTAGGGCCTGGGGGAGTGGAAGACTTGAGAGCACCACAGAGTGTGGGAAACATACCTGACGATGAATCCCAACCTCTCGGCTAATTATTCAGCGCGTCTCGTGGCACGTCGAACAAACCAAGCTGCCTCGATTTCCGACAGCTCTTCCTAGGCCGTCAGTCAGCCAGGCGTGTCCAAAGAGTTTTTGACGAGGGGAGCCAACAGCCCTAAAGAATTCGAAGTATGACTTTCGTGTTGTCGCCTCTTTTGGCGCACCTCGAGAGCGTAGACCCGGAACAATTCAGGGTAGGTGAGGTGACTTTCCGCGAACCTTACCTGCTTTCCAAACCAGTTACTGCATGCAAGCTTCCCCTGAATGGATAAACGTGTGGTTGAAGAAAAAGAAAAAGACACTATCTTTCCTTGCTAGACCACGGCTCAGTCCCTTGAAAGGAAAAGGGAGAGTGGAGAAAATAGTTTAGAAGTAGGTAGGAGGAGAAGGTTTGGAAGAACGTGACGGTCATGGCTGCTAGAGCAGAAAGAGAATAGGGGCCGTCGGCAGGGCACTCCGAGTCTTACAACTTGGAAATGTGGAGTTGCAACCATGTACGCATATACCTATGGTCATTCCCACGAGAGAAAAAAAATCTGGATCACCTTTCTTGGGCTAGAATACAGAAAACTAGCTAAACGAGAAAACTAAAATAAGTAAAGAAATAACCGATAATCTAACCACCAATTGTCACCACAGCTGCGGAAGGAAAGAAGCAAAAACGTAATACGCGACCTCGGCACCAGCGGCTACACAGAGGCATTTCTTCGTAGAACACTGTGTATAAGAAAAGACACGGGAAACACGACACCAATGGCGCGGCAACGACGCCACGTGTCGACCAAACTTGAGCTCACGGAACAGGGAACGAAGCACAATGGCAGAACACTGCGAGACCACTCGCAACATATTTGCGTCATGCATACCAGTCCCGACGGCACGGTGTACAGCTGGTTGGGTTGTATTGTAGTCTTTCTGAATTCCTTGAAGTGCACAAAGAGCGCGAAAGGTTGGGTACAAGGAACATGAACATAGAAAACGACTTTGCCATCAAGCCTTTTGCAGTGTGTACTGGACGAACGTAGCGACGGGTGACGAACGACAGGAATTCAGTTCTTATGCGCTTCAGAAATGACTATGAATGGAAAAGTTTCTGAATGGGAATGAAAAAAAATCATCAAAAACATGGGTGTTGCTATGTCCGTGCAACAGAACTGCAAGCCTGTTGGAAAAAAATGGCAGCAATATCTCATAATGAGACGGGAGAATTAAAAGCCTCTCTGATTGCCGAGAAGTAACAGAATTCTTCAATCACGTTACAGCTTGAATAAATTGATTTCCACGAGTGATGAAGGATCACGTATGGCATGAACGGTGCGTTTCTGCCTCCTTCCTTCTTGAAATATGGCCGCGACAATTTTCATGGTAACCTAAATTACGCAGCCACTGTTTAATTGGTAGCAAATGACATGACGAAACCCATGATCTGTGTCATCGCTACATTTTAACAAAACTTGAAATCCTGCCAGATGGCGCATTGCTATCGGGAAATTTCGAGCGCTAACTAATGCCTCCACGCGACGTTCACAAGCACCCATCCTGTCTCTCTCGTTCTTGTTAGCGCCTTGTTTGGCGCTCACAACTTTCCAGATCGCCACATTAATTCAAAAAGAAATTGAAGTGGCATCTCAGGGCACAAGCAGTTCAACGAAATAGAGAGAGAGAGAACGGGCGCTCGATTGCTCGCGAATCGTGCTGCTTTCTCGTCTTTGAAGCCACATTAATAATGAATCCGGAGCTTAGCTCTTATTCTCTGTTGATTAGGTACATAATCATAGATCAAGCTCAGTGTGGATTCCGATGTCATGAGTTAAAGGTGACCTGGAGTGGCACATGTGTCACAACATGCTGCAAAACCCAATTCCATGCCTTCGTACCGTCATGCTCGTTTAATACGAACGTTTGTAGATTGGACTACAGAAACAACATGAAAAGGCCGAGAAATATTTAATTCTTCCGTTCGTTAGTAATGTACTTCGTTATGCGTTTTTCTGTTCTCTGGGAGCATATCAAGAGAGTTGTGTAGCATGAATGAACATAAATTGCTGTTTCTATTTCACCACAGTCGTTGAACGGTGTACTCTATAAACGCATCATCTACAATAAACTTCGTGCCAGCACAATGCATAAAATGCTCAATTACATCGCACAAAAAAAACGCGGATTTCACCGAAAGAAACTCGTAAACCTCATTAGATATTCAAACGTCAAATTTAGAAATAGCACTGCCATGAACGAGATTAACTCCATGGCCAAATTTCACTGCAAAAAGCGCTTGAATAACTGCACCTTGCAGGTATGCAATATACATTGCATGAGGTTTTAGAAGTGTGGTGACATTATTAGTTAAGATTACATTGTTTTAGCGTTGAATTAGCTTTTTAGGCACGTTTACTGTGCTTTTAGAGTTAATATTTCACCTCATCGGTAATTTAGTGACGTCATTTCATTTCCACATATTTAAAGGAGAGTTATGAATAGTTGATATCCAAGCATTTTTTAAAGATATGTGAATGGTGTTTATCAAAGGACCAACCCTAGAACGAGTGCCGGGGAGGAGAGGGGGGGGAGATATGAACAGTTTATAATTTGAAAAATAAAATTTTCGGCTTTACAAACCAGAACGTCAATATGACACCAAGGCACGCCATAGTGAGAGGTTTTAAATATTCGAAACCATAGGTCGGCAAAATAAATAGAGCCTATACATAGACTCTCTCAGTAAATAGGCTTTTATCTTAGGACTCAATATAGGGCCCAGCCTATAGCTGAAATTTCAGTGACATATAGGCCACCAAAAATATTTTTCTCTCGAAAGAATTTTCGCGATAGACTGATTTCAATGGAGTAAATCAGCCCGACTTTTTTTTTTCGAATACACCTGAGATAGTCGACAAAACGTTTAGGACGTTTGGCGGGGAACGACCGATCAAACTTTACGTGGATACCTATCACTTTTCGTCTCCACTGTCTCTTTCTAAGCTCATGTTCTTCCTTTCTTGACATTCAACTTCACAGTATTTTAACAAATCCGCATCATATTGGTTCTATAGAAGAAAATAGCTTGTGGTATACGCATCTTAAACAAAACTTGGCCGTGCACTTACGCCCCATCTCACTGTTTTGTATCCATCATTTCACCGTTCTCATTTCACTTACGGTATTGCCGCGTGGTTGCGACGTCAAAGAAGATGGTACGTGGGTTGCTCAAGACGACACTTTTTATTGAGTGAACATGTGCATAGGAAAGCGCAAAGTGCTCGAAATTCGCGCTTTACACAGATAGCGGTAATCAGAGCATTGGTCGTTGGTAATATGATCTGCGCGAAGGTACGTCGCCATTTATACACGTAGCATCCATATCGTAGGTGTCTCAAGCTTATCAGAAAATTCTAAAATAATCTAGAGTGTTCGCAGACAGCCAAGCGTCCTTTGCGCAAGGCAACTGATTAATATGTGGTGTTTAACGTTTCAAAACCACCACATGATTATGAGAGATGCCGTAGTGGAGGACTCCAGAAATTTTGACAACCTGGGTTTCTTTAACATGCACCCAAATCGCAGCACATAGGCCTGCAGCATTTTCGCCTCTATCGAAAATAAAGCAGCCGCAGGTGGGACTTGATCCCGCGACCTGCGGGTCAGCAGCCGAGTACCTTAGCTACTGAACCACTACGGCAGTGCCTTTGCGCAAGACTGTGACATAAAAATACAAGCGAGCGTGGCAGTATAATAATGTTGCGATAAAATTTCAGCAGATGCAACATGTTTCACTGTGGATGCCATTTTCATACAGAACCGTCATCGCGTGGCCACGCGTTGCACGGTGGATCGACGTCTTTGGGTATTTTGAGTAGGCTAAATTTCTACCTAAAACATACGGCGTGACGACAGCACTCACGTTGCCTGTAAATATTAACGAAACGAAGTGCACGCTTCGGTGGGATGATATGCATATCATTAAGAAGCTGTTGTGTATTTCTCAAAGGTCGAGATCATCAATGATCGAGCAACCCTTCTGGATGAAAGTAATATATTCATTTAATGTTTACAGCCAGCCTGTAGACCGCAACAACTAAAGGTGTGGGCTGACATCACTCCTGTAGGTCTATTTAGTGATGTATCCGTTACAATAAAAAGTAACTAAATACCTCACTAGTTACTCAAATAAGAAAAAGGGGAACGTTTCACGGCTCCACGTTATATAGATACATAAAAAGGTAACGCATTACCGTTACCGTAACCGAAAAAAACAGAACGAATGTTACCTCTGCCGTAGCTCCGGAGTCATCAGTTTTAATCAATGTGTCTTTGCTGCAGAAACACACAATGATAATTTTAAATCTCAAATTTATGTTTCACACATACTAACCCAAGCAGGGATTATACTCAAAATGTTCAATTAACGAGAATTATTTGTACAAATGTACTGAACCTTAGCAATGTCATATAGAAGCTTATTGATGCCTGCACATGTGATGGCTTCTGACTCTGCAGTGACACAGGATGAAACCATTTTTTTTTTCATTGGAGCATTATACACAAAGTGAGGTCCAATAATCCACGGTATTCATGAAGAAACTATCACTGAACTCTCAAGAAATTTACAAATATCGGCCTTTTCTTGATCCTTCAGCACCTCCAATAAAGCAAGTCGAAATCGCCACTGTTGGATCTAGCCACCGGATTGGCCCGCCGCGCGCCAGTAGGCAATCACGGAAGCCTACATTGGTGCCTTTTTATTAGAGGGGGGAGGGGATCGGGAGATGTCGTGGGGAAAAGGGGGGGACACTTACAAGTTTGTGACACCAGATGTGCCTTGCAGAGACTTAAAAAAAGTCTAGAAAAATCGCGTCTTGCAACACACATCTTGCAATAGCAGCCTTTTTTTTAATATGTTGCAGGTTTTATTTTTGTTTATATACGAATTCAAATCATGCCTAGAAATCAAATATACAAAAGAACAAAGGTTCCCAGCACTCGTAATTGCATTGTTCTACTGTGTCTTTTCCGGAACAAGTCGAGAGTGGCAGTTGCTATTTCGATTTCTCACACATCTGATGGGTATTGGGCACGTGAACACGCTACAAAAAAACATTGAAAAGTTGAATGTTTTATACATACTTATCAAGCATTCTTATTTGTGACGTTTTTAAGAGAAATTTTAATGGGGCCCACTTGCAAGGGGTGTTCCCCTCCCCTGACCAAACACCAAGGGGTCGGGGAGTCAACGTTCTCTGCAGGCGTGGTCAACGGACGCCCAGCTCGTGACCAGTATGGGCTGTCTATCTGAGCAAATATTGCATTTGCTCTCATCTGCACATATGACCATCGACAGGTTTTTGTCTTGGGGGGATGCAAACCCTTCTTTCAACTTGCATCACGACTGAGGGAGTAGGTCGTGTTGGTGTCGCTAGAGTGGGTAGCAAGTGCTGGTGGAGCTTGAAGGGTTCAAGTGTCCTTTTTGCACCACCCGCCTCGCCCATGTCTACACTTCATTCATTGAACACCGCGCTGAGAACTAGTTGAATAAATGCGCAGATTTGTTTCCTTCCGCATCCTATACCGCTGCATAAAAGATTCTCACATTGCGAAAAGTAGGTATTTTGATTCGTTTGAAGGAAAGTTACATTCAAAGCATGACAGATACTCAAAAAAGCGGTTTCATGCAATCGTAATAAGAAAACTCGAAGCAGAGGTGCTTCTTCTTTTGTGCAGCGTACAATGTAAAAGTAAGATCAGATCCGGAAAAAGCGAAATGAGTGACGTGCGTCACTGCTTGCTCATTGTTCAATGAAAAAAGGTTTCATGAAGTATGACGTTGCCAACAACAACAACAACTTAAAGTAAAAAAAAGCAAAGTGCTGCACATTTACCGTAGGACATGGACATAGATTGAAATACGCGTTATTTTTTCATGAAAGCGAAATAAAAACTATTTTACAAAACGCTTTGCATTCATCGGGATGTCGACACATCTGTGTAGTGTCATTTATGCTATTTGGATTAAAATTCCCGAATTTCAACTAATTCAGTAACCTGTGGCGGAAGAGCCTTTTGAATTTTCAGTTTCGGTTTCTGCGCCGCCGACGCCGCCGCCGCCGACGAAAATTGGCCGCACGCCGCCGCCGATGAAAAAACCGGCGTGCGCCGACAACGCCGCCGCCGCCGACTCTGTACGACCCCCACGCCGCCGCCGGTCAAAATCGCCTCGGCGCACACCTCTATGCATGGGTTGCCGCAGGTTAGAGAAGAGTTTCATCACGCATTGAGTAAATGTGACGGCTATCTTGAATCATTTTATTTCATGTGACTTTGAGAATCTTTTTTTGCATTTTAGTTGACATTTCAGTGCATTATTTTTCGAATAGAATCGCAAATCAGGTGCAAACACATGCAGCAGTGTTGAAAACAAGAAAAAATGACAACATAGACAAGATGTAAAAAGCTCTAGCCACCAAATGTTTATCTAACTCATGATATCAGCTATATGTGTATACAATCGTACTATTGTTGCTGTTGGATTACACTCGGATTGCTTGCATTTACTGTCTGGGCAAGAAAGGGCAAGGACTATAACACTTGGCAGTGTCCGCGGCATCCGGCGCGCATGAAAAACAACCCAATACAGATCAATTTGCGCATAAATACCTTCGTCTCAAATGGCAAATGTAGATCGCAGGTACACGAATAATCAATTAAAGACACTCTGCAATTGTTTTGAAACAAAACAGCACTTAATTTAACTTATTCAACGCTAATTCTTCGCACAATGGATGTGTTTAAAAACCCAGTTGCATAACCACATGTAGTGACATGGTTTCCATATGTGCACTCATGTTGTCTTTTCTTCTCTTTTTTTTTGGCTAATAAACAGTTGTGAGTATAGCGCGTCGTCGTTTACTTTCTTGAGGTTGTTGATTCATTAATTTTTTCGCGCTAATATGCGTTTCAGTCTGTCATGCATTACCAACCAGCCCAGCAACGAAGTCTTTTACAACACAGAAATCACCTTGATCCATTTTTCATGGACCTCGGTCTCTGAAAACTCATGAAAAGTCACATCAGGAGTCTTCGCTTGCCTTGATTCGCAGAAAGGCACGCAGCACACCACCATCGTGATGGTTAATTCGCACCAAGAAACCTCGCTTCGCTGGTGTACAAACTGCACCGACCTGCACGCTTTTGTCGCAGTTTGGCACGAGCTGCGACAGGTAGCGAAAGATCGTCATTATACTTTAAAGTTTATTCAAAAAGAGGTTTTTATTCATTTTAATTGTCCAGAGTGTATGCACGCGTAAACATTGCTGCTTTTCTTCCAGCGTCACGCGAGCAGACGAAAAAAAAAAAAAAGCGCGGCGACCTATGTTTTGGACGCCAGCAACCGGTGCGGATGAGATAAGGTCCCTAGATGAAACAAGTTTCTTAGGATGAGGTAAGTTGCAGCGCCACAAGGCGCATAGCGGCAGGCACTAATGCCAGAAAGGGTGTGCTGGCGCTTCGCTCGCTGGGCAGGTCAGTGAAATACAGAAACTCTATGGTCGTGGTACCAGCCAGCGTTGTACCAGCTAAGCGTTTTTCACCTGCAGCCCCTAGGGGCGCGTCAATCGAGAGTTGTTTGAGACCTGCAACTGTACATTACTATTTCAGAGGCTATGCAAAGTGCATAGCCTCCTCTATAACTTTGTGCCCGAGCGGTCGGTCCCTCAGCGCCGTCCCCCGATTCTCTCGTTTTGCGCCTCGGCGCTCCGCCAGGAGCGCTCGCATCCCATAATAGCTCGCGCCTCGCTTGCTGCAGCAACAGGCGCACACCGCTACGCCGCGGTTTTCCCGTCGCGCGCAAATTTGGTTTGCCATGCTCGATGTAAAACTGTGCTTGGCCCATTGTGTTTTCTGCTTGCCCTTGATGTTTTTTTCTGGCACAATAGTCTCCCCCAAGAGCTTCGTTAACTGCAGCGCTCGCTGAGACAACCGTGACTGTATCAAGTGCGATTCGGGTAAGTTCTTTGTTAAAAGTGTTACATCGTTAAGACATCCGCTTGCTGCAAGGAATCGTGCCTAAACGCTGTATTTTTGTTATCTGCAGCACTACCGTAAAAAGAAAGGCGACTGCACATGCATGGTCAGGAGTTTGGCTGCGCCCCGAACGCTCCACAATGCCGTACTGCTGCGTACCACGCTGCAAATCATGGAGCGGCCGGAAAGAAACCGGAGTATCTTTTCACGAAATTCCGAGCGACCAAGAACTTCGCGAAAAGTGGCTTAAGGTAATCTCGAGAGACAACTGGACCCCGAACAGCACATCTTGCTATTCTACCGTTTGCAGCCGACACTTCGTCCCGTCCGACTTTAAAGAAGGGTGCACGACGCGAAGACTGAAGAAAGGCTCTGTGCCCAGCGTCTTCCACGAGTACCCGTCGTATTTGCAACCTTGCAAACAAAACGAAAGAAGCGATGCGGCCCTCAGGAAGCGTGTTGCGGCTGTATTAACTGACGAGCCAGCAAGAAAAAAAAGAGCAGTCGGTGGTGGTGCACCACATGTGTTTACGGACTTACGACATGACCAGTCGTGCGCGTCGGACTCCCAACTTGTTGAAGAAGTGCCCAACTCCAGCAGCAGGACTGACCAAGGCTTCGTACCGAGAACGGCGCAGGTGGATAGAGCAGTGCAAGTAGCCTCACGCATTTCGTTGCCAACCATCGAAAGACGGAAGTGGAAGCGTAAGGAACGCGAACTGAGGGCGCAGGTTGAAAGGCTCAAAGGAACTGTTGAAAAATATAAAAGGGAGCTTCAGAAACTTAAAGAAGACTGCTATGTCCCAGCGTTTTTGCAGGTTGTCGAGCAGGCAAGTGAAAATGAGTTGGCTGCCTCAATACTGCTGGAGCAGGTCAAAAATTTTCAGAAGGTGAAACCGACGTGGTCCGAAGTTACAGTCCGCCACGCAGTGATCCTTCGTAACCTCTCAGCGAGGGCATACGAACACTTAAGGAGCTCAGGGCTACTCCGCCTACCCTGTCGAAGCACGCTGGAGCGCTTCCTCGGTTCGTCACGCAATGAAGTAGGCGTCACAGACTTGATTAAGCAGAGGCTGTCAGCTGAGCTCGCTTCACACACGAGTGCTCAGTCACAGACGTGCTCGCTCATTGTGGACGAAATGAGGGTCAAGCAGCGCTTACTCTATCTCAAGCAGAGAGATGCCTTCATTGGCGAAGTAGACTACGGTGACTGCTTGCCGCAGAAGCAACCGAGCAAGCCAGAAGAGCCAGTTCTTGCAAACTCGCTGCTTTGCTTCATTTTAAGTGGCTTGTCAACGAGATATAAGATTCCCGTAGCCTATTTTTTTACTAGAAATTGCACCGGTGAAAACCTTCACCAGATCATGATGAGCGTACTCAAAGAAGTTGAGAGTATAGGTTTTAGAATCGTGCGGATCGTTACCGACAACCATCGGATTAACGTGAAGGCGTTCCAACTGCTATGTGGGGGTAACCTCAAGCACTGCATACCACATCCAACAAATCAAGATGGCAAACTTTTTCTCGCTTTCGATCAGTGTCATTTAATTAAAAACGTACGGTCACAGTTTCTGTCACGCGATATCGGAAAGGATGGCGAAATAACTGCCCAGTACCTGAAAGACCTATACAAAATGCAACAGCGCAGTATTGTCAAGCCAGTGCGGTTCTTGACAAGAAAGCACGTACATCTGACTAGCATGGAAAAAATGAACGTCAGGAGGGCAGTGCAAGTCGTTTCGCCACCTGTGACCGCGGCCCTGAAGCTCTTGAAAGAGCAGGCAGGTCATACATGTGGCGCAAGCTTCGCCCACGTTGGTCCAACCGTCGTATTCATGGACACCATGTACCGGTGGTTCACCCTCATGGACGTAAGCAACTGCACCCAGCATTTCCACCAGAACAACCCGGACTGCAAGCAGTACGAATCCGAAGACGACGAACGGCTAGGTTGGCTTGAAACATCATTTCTTGACTACCTGGCCGAAATCAAGCGGCAGAGCCCGGCTAAGAATTTTCTGACCAAGGAAACGTACGAGGGCTTGCTGATAACAACCATCTCAAACGTGGAGTGCGTTCGGTACCTTCTCACGGTCACACGCTTCCGTTTCGTTCTGACTAGGAAGATGTCCTCTGACCCAATAGAGGCCTTCTTTGGGTGGTTGAGGAAATCTGCAGGCTCGAACGACCAGACAGACGTGAGGGCAGTTTTGTCTGGGATTGAGAAAGCACTGAAGACTGGCATAGCCTGCACGTCCAGCAGCAGCAACGTGGTTACTGCAGACAGCAGCAGCTGCTCCACATCAGCACTCCTACAGCGATCGGCAAGAGCAGCGCAGAATGACGGTGAAGCATTTCCAGCAGAATCAACCACGATCCTCGAGGAGAGCCTCGACAGGGGGAAGACGTTGCTCCCAACGCCAGATGTTGCTGCACTAGCGATGGTTGGTGGCTATATTGCAAGAACAGTCCACGAAACCATTTCCTGTGATGAATGCTTCACTTTGGTGACTAAACCAAACACCTCTGCGCCATCGGATGCATTAATTAGGCACCAGGACAGAGGTGGACTCCTGTATCCGTCAACTGAGCTCGTAATGGTTCTAAATTCTCTAAAGAATTACGCGGAAGTTTTCCTCGCAAGAGCGAGAAAGATGAATCAGCCACTGAAGGCTGCCGTTGACAACGCCGCGCAAATACTACAGAAACGTGACAAACTCAAGTGCTCGACCCCGGGACATCATAAAAAACTTTTGGAGGTTGTGCTCGTGAAGTTTCTCCGCCCACTTTTTCTGAACTTCGCGACGAGTGTGACTGACAAACACGACTTGGCAAAAGATTTTCATGTCAAACCATTGTCTCGAAAAGTGCTCAAGCTTTGAGCGCGAAATCAAAAAAAAGCTCACATTGCATTCTGCATACAGTGCTTGTGTTAAAAATTTGGTGTGTGCGCACTTCTTAACGTATACGCATAATCCAATGCAATGTAGACGGTTTCTAGACCGTCATAAACGCAAGCGTGCATAGGCCGCGTCGTCTGCTGTTATTATGGGATCGGTGCGGCATCTGGCGGCGAGCGCCAAAACTATAAGGGACGGATGGCGCGTATGTATTTAGCGCTAATGCGCGGGCACAAAAAAATATAGGAGGCTATGCAAAGTGTTGCGTTGTTGCATCTCCCGCCACAGGTGACGCTAGCGACCGACAACATTCTAAAGTGAAGGAGGGAAAGAGTGGCAGCTGTTTTCTTTTTCATGCGGCGGGCATCTGGGCAATATATAACTAGGCAATATATAAAGAGGCGTAGTTGGCGCGTTGTCTCAATTCAAGTTTTTCGGGTGAAACAGATGACGAATTTAATTGACCAAGATACAAACATTCGGTAAGGCATTTCCCCTCTGTCACTCGCGCGCATGCATACGCTTGGCGGCTAGCAAAAACGACCCCCCCCCCCCTTTTTTTTTTTTTGCAAGAAAGCGCACTGTGCTTAAAACAACATAGTTGAACACTAGTTGGTTGGGACGACAAACGCGCACACAAAAAGAGACCACTCGCGTAGTTTGACGAGCACCGGCGTTTGTATCGTCCTGATCTCTCGTATGCGTGTTAGCACGCATAGGTTTAGCATGGAACACTGGTGTTCGTACTACTTTCAGGGTGAGCTCTGTGCTCAACCGAGACGTTAGTAATTTCGGCAAGAAGCACCTTACTGACGGTCGCCCAGACACCTGTTGGAATTCGGACCAGGTTTGTGCCAACGTGTTTCGAAGAGAATCGGCGTTGCTGACCCGCTATCTGTCGTTTCAGGGAACTCCTCAGTGGATATGTCTAGATTTCTCAGCTCCTGTTGCGCTGTCTGAAATTCATCTCCAGTTTCAAGGCGGATTTGCTGGGAAAGAAGTGCGCGTCGAAGCTGCCAGTTCCGGCGCGACAGCCTGTTGCCGCATTTTCCCCGAAGATAGCAATGGCTTGCAAATATCCTTTCTCTCTCTCTTGTGGTCATACATGGTCATACCCTTTGTTGGCAGTGGCTATGGTGACGGGGCCCGTCAACGCAGTACTATCTTAGAAGTGTGGCAGCTGGGGCTAGTTGGTATGGCATGACGATAGTTATAGCGCGAGAACAAAACGACGACACAGAGACAAGAAGGACACGAGCGCTAACTTCCAAGTGAGTTTATTGCGCAGTGCGCGAAAATATGTAGAGGAGACAGTAACCATGTGACAAAAAAACATATGGCACAAAGAGCAGAACATGAGTAAGAGGAAAACAAAAGCACAGAAAAAGGCAAGGAAAATCTATAAGGAAACGAAACAGCAAAGTAAAGATAATGTAACTACTTGCGCGCACCGAAACCTTCGAGGAACCTTAGTTCGTTCTCGGACAGAGAGACAGAGGGCTTGCTAATGCAAGGCGCCTGTTCGCGTGCTATCTGCGCGGCCTCGACAATGACTCAGGTGCGCTCATCTTTGTGCTTGTACAGCGTCGCTGTGTCCTTGAACAGGGGCACACAATTGCACTCAGTGCAGTGCTGAGCAAGAAAACCATCTTTCTCGCTTCTAACATTGTTAGCGTGTTCTCTCAGCCGATCGTTCAGACACCTTCCGGTCGTTCTGACATAACAAGCACCGCATGAAAGGGGGGTCCTATAGACAACTTCCCGGGAGCATGCCGCTAACCTGTTTTTTTGTTGAACTCTGCATTCCGTTGATGATTGCGTTTTCAGGGGATTTGTTGATTTGGTGAGGCTGATTAATTTGAATGGTGGCGAGAACAGGACACGAACTCCAACTCGTTATCCGATTTTCTTGAGCCTGTGTGATATCTGGTGTTTGTGTGGAATCGCGGCTGTAGAGGTTTCTGCACACGTGGTTCATAACACCAACAGATGTGCTATGAGCTAAAAAACAGTCTTAAATCAAGTTATGCTTTTTGGATTTAAGACTGTTTTGTTGCTCACCACTGCACTGAGTGCAATTGTGTGCCCCTTTTCAAGGACACAGCGACGCTGTACAAACACAATGAGCGCACCCAAGTCATTGTCGAGGCCGCGCAGATGGCACGCGAACAGGTGCCTTGCATTAGCAAGCTCGAAGGTTTCGGTGCGCGCAAGTAGTTAAATTATCTTTACTTTGCTGTTTCGTTTCCTTATAGATTTTCCTTGCCTTTTTCTGTGCTTTTGTTTTTTTTTTGTTTTTCTCTTACTCATGTTCTGCTTTTTGTGCCATATGGTTTTTCGTCACATGGTTACTGTCTCCTCTATATATTTTCGGGCTCTGCGCAATAAACTCAGTTGGAAATTAGCGCTCGTGTCCTTCTTGTCTCTGTGTCGTCATTTTGTTCTCGTGCTATAACTATCGTCTTGCGAGAACTAAACGACGACACAGAGACAAGAAGGTGTCCTTCGTGTCCTTTTTGTCTCTGCGTCGTCACTTTGTTCTCGCGCTATAACTATCGTTAGGGTGAGGGGCCCGTTAGTGCAGCACTGTCGTTACACTGTGGGGGCCCATGCTGCTATAGCGACGGGCCCCGTCACCGTAAAGCAATGGTAAAGATGAGGGGGGCCCGTTGCCGTAAGTTTGTAGTCATTGTAGACGCCGCCGTCTAGCTGTTGTGTTGGCGATAGTTGCAGCGCGAAAACAGGACGACAAACAGACAAGAAGGACACGAGCGCTCGTCCTTCGCGCTCGTGTTCTTCTTGTATCTGTGTCGTCGTTCTGTTCTTGCGCTACAACTATCGTCATGTCATACCAACTAGCCCAAGCTGCCACACTTCTAAGTTGTGGTGGCGTAATGAGTTCACGCACAGTTGAGCAAAATGTCATGCCGCAGGTCGTCACTTCGAATTCCTGTTTTGTTGTTTTCTAATCTACTTTTTCATTTATTTTTATTTTATTGTATTTTTTACTTGTGTGCTTAGATTCACGTGCACGTCTAAGAACACTAGCAGTTGAAGTTTGACTTCAATACTTTCCTCATAATTATATTAGAGCTCTGAGACGTGAAACCCCTGAAATTACTGTTACTGCATACTGTGGGTTTTTCATGCATTCCTAGGATGTTTTCTTGACGAGAGCAAAAGTTTCCATTGGAGCTGGACACCCCAGTGGAAAGGATGCGGATAGTTTTCTGCTCCAGCACAGACATGTTTGGGCGGATTGTACTGTATCATCTGGCTGTTTGTGGAAAAAAATGCAATTCCGAGAGCAATTCACTGGACTGACTGTGCCCAATAAATTAACTATATTTTCTATCAACAGCACTGTATACGTAATTTCCTAAAGAAGTGGTGCACACGGTAACATAACCAACACCAGTTTACACCACACTGTAATGCCGTGCATGCGAGAAATGTGGCTTACTGTGCACTTTATTGTGCCTGACTGCTGTAAAGGCAGTGGTGTTCAGGTATGTGTTACTCTACAGTCATGTCTCTAGTTGAGAGCTTGCACATGACATCATAAACTCTGGTCTTTAACATACGGGTACTTGAACACGGTAGCCTTGATGATAGATCAGCGTAATCATGTGGCAGTTAAACTACTTCAACTTTACAAATCCGATATATAGTCGATGAAGGAGAGTGCAGGGAACACTATTTGTTATTTTTAAGTTCAATTATGGTTTCAATGAACCTCGAAGTCTATGCTGCTACAGTCTTGTGGGCCAAAAGACGGCACGTCCGAAATGATGGAGCATAAAAAGAATGAAACATTGCTTCGTGCCCAAGCGACGGCTCAGGAGCAATGAACAGCATCTGCTAGGTTCCAACAGTGGTGAAAGAAACTAGACCACATTGCATGATGCCTAATAGGAAAAAGAAGAGTATTCCTCACTTACCATCTTGATTATACGAGTGGCACTAGCTAGCACTTTCAGACTTCACGCACATAAATTCCCAACAATGTGGATGCCTGCTGTTGTAGCTAAATTGGTACAGTATCGGATGTGTGCTCTTTTTCTTTTGTCCTGGTTTATTTAATTTGTCATATTTACTGCACTGGTATGATTCTGTGGTGGACAGTTGAGTAAACCATGCCCTCCATGTTTTCCTTGGCAATGAAGAACCTGCTGTATGGCCAAGTGAGAAGATTTGTTTATTTTATGATTCATCTATGTACAGATACCACCAGCCCTTGTACAGGGCTATTACAGGAGCAAAATACATAATCATTACCAAAACAGAATTTAATTGTCTAGATAAAGCGACAATAGACGTTGCACCAAGAGCATAACCAAATAGAATATCACATAAAGGCAAAGTATTGCTAGTTATAAATTGGAATATGTGCTATGTGTTTTCAAAATATATCTATAGATGAGCACGAAAGGCTTGTTCCGACAAGGAATTACATTTTCTGACAGCTCTTTGGAAATAGCCGTTAATGAAGAACATCAGAAATTTTATTCCTTAGAACGAAGAACGCCAGGCCTGCGCAGAAAGCGCAGCACAGTCACAGCGTAAGCTACAAGTGTGGCCTTTCAGGGCCTTTTCTAAACACTCATTGGGTAACTACTGCAAGCACACTTGCTGGGTAGTAGGCCGGCATTTGCTATGCTATGCAAGAATATTTGAGGAGGAGAAACTCCCAGGCCGCTGCAGCGGGCGAGGGCGACGCGATAGTGTCACGTAGGATTGTGGTTTACGCCGAAGCTTGCCAGATGACGCTTTCGGCTTGTTGCTATCTATTTCTGCCAGGGTGGCAGGAATAGGTTAAAGTGATCAGAGATAGAAGAGCACTTAAGGCAGGAGGAGCTGATGGTATATAGGGCTGTGGAAACACATCTTCGGGACATGGAGCAACCACCTTGCAATCTAGACTACCTATGGGAATATTGCAATAGAACAGAAGGCAGCAAAAAAGGGGGTGGAATTGTGGCATTTATACATAAAAGTATGGGTTCGCAAATGGTCAAGCAGGGATGTACGGAACATTTGTGGTTAAAAGAGAAAGTAGCTGGGCAAATGAAACTCCTTGGTTTGGTGTACTTGTGGACGGGAGCAAAGGCCAGAAAGGAAAACCAGGCAATGGTGAAGTGTATATGAAAGGACATTGAGGAATTAGGAGAAGAGTGCGAGATAATTATACTAGGAGATATGAATGCGCACATAGAAGATATAGATGGGTATACTGACCCAACAGGCAAAATGACCATGCATATGTCTGAAAGGCATGATTTGATTATTTGCAACAGTACTGAGAAGTGTGAAGGGCAAATAACATTGGAGGTAGGAAGGCTGCAGTCGACGATAGATTGTGCATAGATGTCACACAGGATGTAGGCTCAAGGGAATGCATATAGATGAATGTACCTTCAAGGGAAGACAGGGTCTGGGTAGTGATCACAAACGTATTAAGCTAAGTTTTGGGAGAGCAATGAAACTAAGAAGGAGACAAGATGAGCAACTAGTGAGGAATTTTTATTCAGAAAGGCAAATAGAAATGGCTACTAAACAAATTGAGAAAGTAATCACTGACGATAATAAAACATTGTTGACATACACAAATCTACTCAGACTGAGCTAGAGCTTGCTAAGGCACATGACATGTCACACCGGAAAAGGAGACACAGACACAAGAGTTGGTGGGAGGAGGAAGTTAAGAGAGCCATAGCGAAAAGTCAGGAAGCCTGTAGGGAACACAGACAAGCTAAGCAGAGTGGTGAACCGACAGATCATGTTGAAATAAAATGGGATATCTTTCTCAGCTGTAGAAGAGAAGCGTCCCTTCTCATCAATGAAAAGATTAGAAGAAAGGGGGCTCAGTGGCTGGCCCCCTTGTAATTGTAATTTTTTACTTGAGAATTTTGCTTGCAAGTGGCTACCTTGCTGAGTAAACTAATTTAGCTTGGGCCCATGGTATGTGTCGGCTGTGAAGAAAGTGGATTGAATGACAGGGCTACATGCAAGTGTCGGTAACAGAAGCAATTGGTTGTGCAGAAAATAACTAGGTCAATGAAATAAAAGTGGGACCAGAACATGCATTGTGTGAGCAGAGTGGATCTATGTAGAAGTAAAAAATGTTCCAGTATAGAGCAGATGAAGCTTTGCTCATTCTCGCATGTGTGGGATTTCCAGACTTATTTTTTTTGTGTGTGTGTGTTGGAGCCCGTGCATTTTATTTTGTCTGGTGCAATAATTTATATATTTTTTTGCTCAACTGTTTTGTAAAAATGTGATTTCATTTAAATATGCAAAAACACCTGACTGGGATTACGGTTGAGTACAAAAGTGAGAGGCACTACTCTACGTTTCAAGAGTATTAAGGAGTCATTTTGCAGACTGTACGTACTGTGAAACATGCATGGGCGAATATGAAGCAGTGGTAAAAAACTGCAACGGCAACAAACTCTTATGTCGGGTTTTTTTTTTTTTTCCCTTGAAGTAAGCATGACTCAGTCTGTGGGTAGGAAATGAAGTTCTTCTAAGTTCCTCTAGCTTTAAATGCATCATTATTGCTCCTTTTAATTTCAAATTTCTGTTTGAACTAACTGCAGTTGCAGCCCAGTAGTGACAACGTATAGGACCAAGCGTAGAAACATGTGCACTCCACCTGTATCGGGTATGAGCCATTGTAGTGGGAAAAAGGAAAACGATGGCTTGCCCTCCTGGCCTGAGGAAGCCACGCACCTGTGGTGGATTGCGTCAGGAACAACCGACCAACCAACTGCCCAGGATGCAGCCACCAGCTGTGGTGAGGGAGTACTCGTTCCTGGCACCTCTGGACCAGGGCTTGCACCGGGTGGGGCCCCAGCTTGAGCGCCTGCTGGCAACGCTCGAGTGGCAGACAGGCCAGAAGCGGATCACTCTGTTCATCAGTGAGTACCCTGTGCAGCAGTGGGCTACAACATTGAACAAGTATAAAAAAATACATTTACACTGCTGTACAAACAGTAATTAGAGGTGGCTCTTAGCCAGTGTGGGGCTCAGCAAAATCTAGTTTGACACGTTATTTTGCTATTAGTCAGTTTTCTTATGGCTCATCTACAGTACGAATTCTGACAACTTGACGCTGTAATCTGGCTGGTTACGATGACGTCAGGCATCAAAACTTCCAAAATGGTCGCTTTTGTGTCATCATTGGAGCCATGGTGCCGAGTGGCCATGGATGATATCTTGCACAAGCACGTGATGAGACGCTCTTATCATGTTGTGACATCAGAGAACAGTACTAGCTTTCAAAAACACTCTGTAATAACTTTTTCAAGGTGCACTTAAGCTTAGCAGTACATTTTTCAAGCCCTTGAGGACTTTCATTTGACACAAAAAATAGCAACTGAAAATTATGATGGCAGTACCCCTTTCAATAGGAAGATTCCTACAAGAGCCTGTGTGAATACATAGAAAAAAAAATAGACATGTTCGAAACTAGATGTAGGAAAGTATACGTCTTACCTGAAAGAAATACTCTGATGGAACATATCGGAGTGTACACTTGTGTATAAGGTGCGCCCGGCTGTTATAAATATGAGCAAGCATTCCTTTCCCCCAAAACATGTTTACGAAACAGCAGCAGCAGAAGCAAGGTGAACAAGCATCATGTCATGCATAGTTCAACTTCTGGGAGGCTGCTGGCAAAGTTGCTGTTAGATTTATTTAGGAAAAGTAAGAACTCAGCCTTGTGGGAAGCTATTGCCACCTGTAAAATTGTTTGCACCTCATGGTGCGCACGCATCTTTTGAATAAGCCGCACTGAGGTTAAACAGCCACCAAGCAGCAGGTAGTGCAGTGCTTGAGCAGGTTCACCATCATCATCATCATGGTTAGAACGATAGCACCAGCAGTGCCGCCCGGGGGCGAGGCTAGGTTGTCGCGCAGAAATTATTCAAGAGTCTCTCTAGCATTGGGGCGGTGACCGGGATGGATGTCTACTGCAGGGGATTCGCGGGATGTGGCAGTCACAGGTCACTTCGAGTCAAACATTGGCGCTGTCATCTTTGCATTACCTTTTGTTTTTTGTGTTGACTGAGTGTGCTGGAATATTGTATGAGGTTGTTTTGGTGTGTCACTAGTGACCTAATTGATTCGACTAGTGATAATATAGAGGCAAAGGTAGTTGAATAAATGTACAAAGGTTTAGTTTGCCTGTCCACATCTGCTATGTCCGCGCGTCTTGAGAGTGCGGCAATCTTTCAAGACCCCGCAATCTAAAAATAGCCAGAATTGTCGTGCCATTTAATTTCATCGGCGGATTTATAGCCAAATAGAACAGAAGCAATACGTGCAGTTTTTATGAATGAACGTTGTTTATAGTACTATTTGGAATAAGCTAGACTATATATATAGAAGCTAAATTTTTTTTGCTCTGGTTTTATCTTCAAGCCAAGTTGCAAATAAATGGATAAATTATTAGAAATTCAGTGTGACTGCACATTGCATGTGTGGAGTAGATCTTTTGCCATATACTTTTCAGTTAACTAGTCATTAGGAACATTGAAATGGTTGTTTCTTGAAGCTGTATACGAAAACCGAACGGTAAAGTCTGCATAATACCTGTCCTGCTTCAGATGAGGAATGCTGGCCAAAGATGAACATTCTCTCTTCATTTTATTGCAGGTTTTTGTTTTTGTCAAGTACATGCAAGAGCACATTATTTGCATCAAAATCATAAGCTTGAGCTAAGCATCAGCGTGAATAGTGGGCAGTCTGGTAGCCGTACATTTGCCAACATGCATGCAACCTAATTGCTTTTTGCTTCGGGGTGTCTCAATATGCACATGCATAGGAAAACATGAACACAGTGTATTTCATCTGCTAATAATGTGGAATATGGCTGGTTAACGCTTAAGGTTGGGAAGTCAACGGTAGCCATGGCACCAACCTGCAATTTTTATCGCCACACGGAGTCATAAAATAGTCAGTTTGATGTAAAGTAGCCACAAATGGAAACCCTGGCTGCGAAGCAAAAGCGTTACACAGCCTCCCTCAGTGCAGTTTGTGCCCAAGAAGCTGAACAGGCAAAACTGAGCAGTTTTACCTACGATGCTGGCTTTGTATTGCAATACTGAGTGTTTAACAACTTTTCTAGCCAATAATGTCAATATGTCAGTCATTTATATATATTTTAATATTGCATGATATTGTATAGTGATTGTATTGCTAGTGTGTCAACATTTATGGAATGGAGTGTTCAAGCACTTTACCCATAAAGGGGCTCTGCAACACTCTCTCAACATGTTCATAATAGGCTACAAATTGGCAGAGAAATACACAAGCCAAATAATAATCCACAATACAGAGGCCTGAAATTTACAATTAATTTTCAAAGGTGGCAGACTCACTTTTTTTTTCTCTCGACAAATGATACTACATACTCAAATGACTGTGCCACATACCCAAATTGACGACCATTGGTGTATTTGAGCATCATGGGCTCCCTAGTTATTGTATCCACTGTAAAAAGCTGCTGCATGCCCCCACACCGAGCGCGTTCAAAGAAGCGCTCAAGCTCAACATCCCTCCCTGGTTCGTTCCTTTGTCGGGATGAGATAAAGCTGTCACAGCTCGCACTTGAAGGACTCTTAATTAAAAGTTTTGCAGTAGTCGATTCGTTGTTGCTCACTGCGCAGAAAAACAGGCAAAAAAAGTGTTAGGTCTGACGGAAAATAAATAAAAAGAAATGTTTGAATTGGGAATACAAAGTTCATCCGATTGGAGTACTTGAGTAAATCAACCGTTAATCCAGAGAGGTGCAACTGTAAGGACTAACAGTTGCCCGGTAAGGTTTAAATGTGGGGACTAACAATTGTGTGATAAGGTGTAAATGTGAGGACTAAATGTTAGTTCTTTGAGGTGAATTGTGGAACTAACGGCTACTCACTAAGATGTAAATGTGAGGACTAAATGTTAGTCTCCTGAGCTCGTCTGTGGGGACTAACTGTTAGACCCGGTGCCATTAGTCCTAAAGGCAATAATGGTTGTGGCAGCGCTATTAGTCCCCAAAAAACAAATCACATATCCTTTTGCCTTAGAGTGTATAAGCTGATAGTATGACGGCCCAGTGTGATGTTCGTGATGCAATAAATTCCTATAAGTGGGGCCATTTGATGGTTACTTGAAGAAGCATTGCAGGGCTCCTTTAAATAAATAGGCAACCATGCAGAATATAAATAGAGATAATTCCACTAATGAAAAGATTGTCTCTTCTACTGCCTACAACAAACCCCATTTTTCTCACTCAATGCAGATTTATATTGTTATTTCATCACTAGTGTTGTAAAAAATAACTTGGCACCTGATGCAGCAAAAAAGTGCAGATGTATACAATCCCCATCACGTGACCTTTTACTTTATGTTCCTGTTTATGTACAGTACGCGTTATTATTATAATATTTTTTTAATCTGTGCCACATACCCAAATTGACGACCACTGGTGTATTTGAGCATCATGGGCTCCCTAGTTATTGTATCCACTGTAAAAAGCTGCTGCATGCAGCTTGAAATGTGCAGATATGCTTTTCGATTAGCTAAACAGTGGTGCCACTTTTGCTGAATGTATGATCTGATGACCAGGTGTGACAGGCAGCATGGATGCTGTTAGCTGAGGCACTAGCAACATTTTCCGATGAATTGGAGAAGCACATAGAGCACCTGCTTGCAAGTTGGGGAAAGAACTTGATGCCATGACAAGAACACTTATTCTACCTGCTTTTTATATTCAGAAGTTTCTGAAAAAAAAAATCAAGATAAGAAGGGTTAACCACAGTCGCTCTCAGTCCTCCAAAGCAAAACCTTGAGCATAATGAACAGTTTGCGAGGAGGGCTATCAGCATCTCCATCATTTCACAGCGTTGCTGAAGGAGGACTTGAGCTTAATTAGTGGCTTCCAAGATTAAAAAATTATGCTTACAAAATATCCACGTACTTCTGGAGTCAACTGCAGCAGATTTAACCACAGTTGACGAGGAGCTTTCCGTTGCGTTGTAAGATAACTGGTTCAAGAAAAATTGGTTGTCAGTCTCTTTTAAGGGTAAAACATTCGAAGCTGATTTTACTTTGCCATACGAATTCTCTGCATAGTGAGAAAGTTTGTATGCATAGACAGCTTTTGACAAGTGTGAGGTTTATTGAATACAGATATTTAATTTCATCTTAACGTTAATTTTTGCATAAAGCACCTACTGGCATTGACTGCAGCATGTTTGGTTGTCGGGCTACAGTACCAATGTTGGCGACTTCAGCCACCAGCATGAGTAGTTGTGATAACCCCAGGTATCAAAAGTACAAAAATGGATGGTTGGGCAGCATCAGAACAGAGAAACTCTGGAAATGTCATGATACATTGTTTGAGTGTGTGATGAAAAGCTCATGTCATGTCATGACATCGGGGCACAGTAGGAATTGAAACTAGTTTTTAAGACATGTTCCAATTAATGTTTCAGAACACAACCTCATGTTTACTAACAAATTTTCTAGGCTCTCGACAGCATGGCCTTTAATTTGTTGCAAAAGGCCTTTGATTTGAAAAAAAAAAAACAGTAGTAGAAGATGAGCGTATAAATACCTCTTTAACTGGTGGTAGGTCATGAAACAGCCCTTTGAAGACTATGCCACGTGCAATGGAATGGAAAATGTTAGGTGTAAGAGATTGAGGGACAGTAAAATAGGGGAGACATCAAAGAGCTATAACTGGTATTGTAGTTCATATTAAGCAAAATAAGTGGGTCTGAGCTAGCCATATAATGGATAAGACAGACAGCTTGTGGTTACTTAGAGTGGATTAGGTTCTAATGGAAGGCAAAAAGGTGTGTGTGGCAGTGTGTCAGGCATGCCAGGCATACATTGTAATTAGTTTGCCCTAGAAAGGGCCTAACGGAAATCTCTAGGAGCAGCCTTTGTCCTGCAGAGAACTTAGAATTATGACGATGTGTAGCTTGGAGGCCTAGTGATAGGAGGCAGCTGAAGCTTTTGTCTGTTCCCTCGTGAAGACATGCATTACCTTTGTCTGCGGCTGCCACCCAGTCATGGTCATGCTGCTGTGCATCTACATGGTCACCAGCGAGAATGCCCCACTTGTCTGCAGCTTTGCCATCTACCTCATCGCTGCCTACTCCTCGTAAGCACTTCTGCCATACTTTGTTCAGCTCACTTGCATCTCACTTCTTTCTTTCACTTGTGAATGTACGAAGTATTTAGCTGAGCAAAGCTTTGCTTGAGCATTCGGAAAAGCTGCATAGTGTTAAACATGAAACTGAAACAACAGAGGCAGCACATCGAGCAGTGTAAGCACAAGAACTTACTTTCAAGTATGCTCAATTGTAAATCCTTTAATGATTAATATATATACACACACACATGCACATATGCAGAGGCGCCAAAAAGTTGACATTTTTCTTAAGCCTGACGTTGAGGCACGACCCTGTTTGCCCTATGTAGCTTTTTCCACATGACAGGGAAAGCTGTTTCACAACGCCTTCTTTGCTTTGTGATGTGCTCTACGATTCTTATCATAGCTGCATATTTTGTTAGGGTTGTTGTGGCTGCACACTTCTCCCAACTTGTTTGAAGCCGTAAAAGCTATGCTAATATTAGCTCGAACATCCACTTTTTTTTCTTGTCTGTGTGTGGGGGGAGGGATATCTTGTGTTGGTAGGTAGGCCATTGTTGCGAACTTCCTTTAGTCATTCATAACGGCTGCTGAATTTTGCTGGCAACCTTATACAGAAAAGTACGGTCATTTCTTGATGCCTCCACATATTCCTGAGTGAGTGTCCATAATTTCATGCACGTAATCCTTCTTCCAATAAAAAATACTTGGAAGTTAGCACTCGTGTGTGTGTACTACTCCCAGTTCCATCCCCATTTCAGTTTCACACTTAAATTACGAATATATTGTGCCAGCAAGGCCAAAATTACATTCTTGCTTAGCATATGTAGGCCATTCAGTAAGAACAGTGTGACCTTTGTCTTTTTTATGCCTTTTTTTGTGAAGGGAACGGAGTCTTTTGGCGCTCTTCATGATTTTCTTTGGTTGTGCATTTCTGTTGCCTATTTTACATAAGACACATGGCTGCCACCAACTTGAGCTGTTAAATGTTTTCATATTTTTGTGTGTTGTGATGGTAATTGATGAGGTCAGGTCAATCGTATGCACCAACCCAACTGCTTTCATATACTATACACTTCCACCCTGTTTGTTTAGTTGTTTAAGATACAAAATGGCAAGATTAACAGCCCAATATGACGGCACCTAACCGCATCCATAAAGTAGTGTAAGGAAAGAATGGGTGTGTAATCAGCAGATCATATGTCTGAGAGGTAAGTAGTTCATGCATGTGCAATGCTTGACAGGCAACAATGCTGTAACAGCACTGAAATCAGTCCCGAAGCAAGCCAGCACTATTGATGTTCCATACAAGTGTTCTGCAAATTATTTTGGATGTACACTCATATTGCCCACTATTGCCCTCTTGGCTGCAGCACCTGCACAGTGTAAGCTATAGCTGAAGCTGGAATTTGTATTTAGGTTAATCCACAATATATTTGCACTCACATTTCTTTATTTTTGAGACCTGCATTTATTTCTATGGTAAACAAGGTAATAAGTAACAGTAGCTGGCCCGAATCATCCAGTGTACACCTGCAACCCTGAACGTTACTTTAGTGGCGTATATGTTCTATGCAACATAGACGAGGTTCAAAAGTGGGAACACAAGCTTCAACTAACAACTGAAAGATTATTGCATTGTCACATTATAAGAAAAGCCTGGACAGCACATGAAGGGGTGGTGCCATCATATTTTTGGCTTCCGCGTTTTTTGCTGCAAGCGTTTCTTATAGCTTCAGGAAGCATGCTACACGCACCAAGATTCATTTATTTTCGCTGAATAAATTAATATCGCTTTTTTTATGTAGACGATTTTCGGTTTAGGTTTCTGGGTGCCGTATTGGGCTGTGGCGTACCAGTGTAGGTGGCTTGGTCACGTGACCACACAAGAATGTGACGCAGGTTATGCTGATTATCATCTGCCCACGCGCACACGTGCCACACAAGCACGTGCAAAACCAATGTGCAGCAGTCTGGATACTTTGTCGGTACGTACGTGGCTGAGGTCTCCGGAGGTCACTCACCGCACTACAATAGGCGTGCGCACGGGGAGGGGAGTAGGGAGGCAGCCACTCCTGTAGTCACCTACGAGAGGGGGGGTGGTGCAAACACAGCAGCAGCACCACAGATTGACATAATGCGATAAAGCTTTGTCCCCCTTGAAGGGGAAACCTGTTACCGCCTACGCTCACTCTGATGTGACGTTACTACTACTCTCGTTGCCCATCCTTCCGTTCTGGACGTGCTTGCATTGGTTTGCCATACTAATTTTGATAGGTAATCAGTCGGCCGTGAAATCACTAAGACTTACTTACGCGACCAGTTAATTGAATGGACCTACAGGTACGCTTAAAGATTTCTTGCTTCACGATTAAATGTTTTGCTCCTAATAATTAGTTCATATTAATTAGTGCTTTCAATGATTGGTGTTAGTGGTTACAAATATTATATATGAAAGTTCTACCATCAGAAAGTGATAAACTGAACCAAATTAGCCTGAGTTTTTCTGAAAGTGATCTATCAGTGCATGCCAGGCAATGCTAGTGAACGGGAACGTTTGAACCAAAATTAGACCTAAAAAGGCAGTGTCTTCATCCTGTTCCGAAGGAGCACATCGAGGCACTCTACGCAATAGCGCAACCGGGTGCCACCGTTTTAGGCTTGTCAGAAATAGCATGGTTTTAGCTGAAACTTTCTGCGTCAGCTAAAACCTCCACTCAGAAACAAGCGTACAAAAAGCGAATTTTTGAAGCTCATTTCGAGGCTTCGCGTTGGCTGCATGTGCCGTGTTGCTCCAGCATGCCTTGACATCGGTCTGATCCTCACTTTGGGACAGGATCGTCCTCTGCTTGCATGTAGCATTAGCAAAAAATTGCACGACTAAGTGATGCGTTCGTACTCGTTCTGTTTCGTGGGTCAACTTTTATTTAGAATATAACTACGCTTTAGTTTGGCAGTCCCAAGCAGAAGCTGAGATAATTATTTGCGCTGCGTTCAATGTGAACATTGCGCGCTGACTGTTCTGCTTATCATCAGCTGATCGGGCCTCGTGACGACGACCACTGCAGGGCGACTCTCAGTATTCACAATCATTTGAAACATCAGGCACCGCAGCCACGCTCATCGCAACTGAGCTTATACTACTCGAATTCGTGGCTAGGCTTAACTCCACTCACGACTCCAATGTACGAGATAAACCCACTTTGCGGGCGAGAATATTGGCGAGTAGACATGCATGCAAAAGCAAAAAGGCTGCAATGTGCTTGGTTTCAAGCTATGGATCGCATTGCCCTCTGGCTAATCAGAATGGGCATTTTACACGTCGGACTCTTTGGGAAGCTTGTCGCAAACTGACTGCGCAAAACGCAAGACGCAAACAATGCCATCTAGCTTCTTATTTGCAGTTTATTAATTTGTTAATTCCCAAGCATCACCTTGATAAAGTGGCAAATAATTTTCAACTGCATAAACATTAATAATACCTATATTGTTCTGACATGGTGGTTTTTTTTTTCTTTTGCAGCTTTCACAACATAGAAAATTCTTCAAAAAATGATGACAGCCAATGGATTATTTTTTGGCTCATCTTTGGCTTCTTCAATATGCTGGACTACTTCACTGATCAGATTAGGGCAAGCTTCCCTCTCTTCTGGGCATTCAAGGCAAGCGAAAAGTGTTGTGCTGTGGTAACAATCTGTGGGTGTTCCCAAGTTGAAGTTCGTTCCTTTGCCCTCACTCACTGCTTGCCTTTGTACATGTGCTGAACTTTAGTGGTTATCCAAATCGCACGTGGGTACTGACGGATTGAAACGCTATGTGCTATGGGGTTGAGTGAACTAGTGCCTCAGACAGACTGTCGGGGTCCGCCTAATTATTCTAAGCCTTCCGAAAGTATTTGCCCACTTAAAGAGACTGTCTACTGCTCACAAAGATTTTTCTGATTGTGGTGCAAATGAGAAGATCATTCATCACATTGGCAGTAATGAGTATGGTTTCGTCCCATAAAAAAGGCATTATAATTTCAATTTTATGTGGAAAGTCTACAGATAATTACCACTTAAGTCACCTAACAACGATGTGGTCAATCTACTAGTAGGACAGGAAATCCTTGAAGGTAGACTTAATTTGTTTAAAATAAACATGTGTAACTTGAAATTGTATTTTACACACTTGAGGCACCGTTAAGTTGCACCAGAGACTAATCTTTGCTTTTTTTTCCCTCACCCGTCCAAATAGGCGCTCGGTGGCGCTGCCCACGGTCTGTTTGCTTCCCTGCCTGCAAATGGCAGAGAAACACGAGCGCAGCATCCACTGCCGCTCATATGAACAACAAAAAAGTGTGTACGTGCCTTAAATGACCGCTAAAGTATTTGATTTAATAATAATAAACAAAACGTGATGTAGCCTGCAAAAATGCACATGGTTTCAGTTTTCGACTTTCACTGGCGGTACAATTGTTTTCGCCTCCACCGACCAGTGTTACGGGCATTCATCCTGCCGATAGAAGGAGACCGAATGCAGATTGAAGAGTTCTATTTTCAAAAGGTTTACACACTTTTCAGAAAAACCACTACAAGGTTAGATACCTTTATCGCAACTCAAAACACATAAGGGTGGTAGACAGTAATTTCTTTTTTTCTTAAGTGGAGAGCACTTTAAGGGGCGTGACTGCCGTAAGCTGTAGTGTGCATGGCATAACGCTCCATGTGTTGAGCGTGTGCTTGAAGTCTTGTACTTCAAGTGCCTTTGTGATGATCAGCAGCAGCAACTAGTGCACCTAATAGTGCACTCAAGCAAAATAATGTACAAAGAGAAAGCGAGCCGAAAGGGAAATTGGACATGCTAAATAGGTAAAGAGAGAGGACAAAATAAGAGAAAACTGCCCAGCTCTGCACTTCCTTCTGGCTCTTTCTTTCTGGCTTCGTGTTTCTTCAAGCCCAGTCAACTTTTAGCAGCCCTTTTTACTCAATTTTTAAAGGGCCCCTGACACAAAAATTGCAAACTGTTTGATTGTCCTGTGTTTGGCACCAATTAGTATTGGTAGTATGGGTGCTTAATCTCTGTTGGCAGCAACATGTGCTGCATGTATGGTGTACATAAAATACCTCCCACATTATCAGCGAGTAAGCCAAGTATGGTGAACGACTCACTCATTGAATACCACAGCTGGCACCTGACAAGGAATATTGTTTCTTGCCCTTCTCTTCTGAAAATGGCTCTGACAGCTTCCACTAGCAATTGCTTTCTTTTTCCTAGGGGACACACTCTTGACACTTCAGGTAATGGTCAACAGGCTCAACCCGTATCAAAGCGCCCACATCATTTAATCCTTTGCTGTGTCCTGATTTGAAAACTCCACCTTCAATTTCACCAGAGCTTGAGCACATATGGTAGGTTCTCCCTCGTAGTGGGGGGCTATAGTTTCTTCTTATTTTAGACGGGCAATTTGAAGTGATGCTATGATTATAGCACTAATTGCTTGATATAGTAAAGCATTTTATATATTATATTGTGGGATTATTAGGCGTAAAGCTATAAATTATAGGGAAATGTCGCAATTTTGGTGTCGGGAGTCCTTTAGAACAATCATTCTTCTACAACTGTCTTCACGGGCATAAAATTACCATGCTGGTTCCTTCTGTAAATGACACGTGCTGCGACGTCAATTACTAAATTGCAAGCCAAGTTGATGAGATGCCTTTGACAAAAACACTGAGCCCGTTTGAGGCTGTTCAGACCAGTGTTACTACACCACCCTATGCACGCTTGCTCTCTGAAGTGGGTGCAATGGCGGAAGTGCAGACTACAAGCTTTGTGCTGGAAAATGCTGAAGATGTATAGGTCTGAGGTTGTCTTTCTTTTCACTTGTGGAGATAGGTTTGCAAGAAGCTTAGGGATGTACTCCTTTGCCACAGCCAGGTTCATTGACTCTCTGAAATGGTGCAAATTGAGACAGACATTACTAAGAACAACAAAAGTACAGTATCCTTATTCAGATTGGAGCTGAGAGCTACAGAAAAAGCACATTTTCTGCAGAAGAAAAGCTTATGTTTGTGAAGAAAGTTACATGCTGTATTATGGCACTCACATTTGTCCTGAATACCATTGCAAGACTTGGCACAAACACAGCGCTATGTCAGGGTGCTGTACTGTGTGAGTTAGTGCACAGCTTAGCGAGGCAAAGTGGTGCAGTGTAAAACTTTATGCAGGTGTTCAGAAAAATTTTCATTGCTCTTGACTTCTTCATAATTTTTTACATTGCACTACTTGACCCTCGTATCCCTATTGTTTGGCCTTGTCTTTCAATCTGCTTTTCGTTACTTTCTTCATAATTGTGCATGCAACCCCTCGACAGCACAACAATAATGTCACAAATATGCTGAGTACCCATCCATAATAATGGTCAGCTTAATGTAGGTTTATTTTATTTCTTGGTGGTTATTATTAAGCAATTCGCAAATGAATTCTGCAGTTTTTGTTCTTGACCTGGTGCCTGGCACCCACTGGAACCAACGGTGTGACGGTCATCTATCTTCACCTGCTGTATCCGCTCTTCCTTGGCGAGAAGGACTGCCGCCTCATGGATTTTGGAGGCAGCCAGTCGCTCTGTAGCCACATCTGGCTTCAGTGCTACCCGTGGGCACAGTGAGCTTGAGTTTTATTTCAGATGGTAGACAATGCGAGCCTTGTTTTCTCTCAAGTTGCTTAAAGGGGAGACAAAATTCTTTCATGATACCCGCAGGGAAACTCCATTGCAGACACGCCCATGAAACAGTGCGCATAGGATGGCAAACTGACCCATGATCAGGCAGCAACAACGCAAAACATATTAGGATAGCAGAAAACAAAGCTAGTTGTCAAGGATTCGTGTTTAGAGCAAAACTTTGGATGTGGAGTGAATTCCAATATTGAAGTGCAAATCGAACTTTCTTGAAATATTTTTCCAACACTTTGAATCGAAATTGAAGTAAAAAAGCTGGATTCTTAAGCATGTTCTTATGACATACCAAGTGTTTCTTTTGGCCAGGTTGATGTTGGTGTGGTGCTTCATGGTTGTCTTAAGCCAATGCAGAGACTGATTTTTTAATGTACATGATTCAGTGAAAAGTGCTATTTCCTCTTCTCCTCTTTCAACTTTTGTTGAAGCCCAACTGATGTGGTGAACAAGGGTGTGCTCTCTTCGAGTCCGGAGTTACAAATCTGCCTCGTAAACATCAATATATAAGAATGTCTGAAATTTTGGATGCTAAAAATCATCGGCGTCTGATTTAGCAGACTTCCTGCCAAATGGAGCCCCCACCTCTGCCACATCTATCGTCTACATGTTGGAACCAGCGTTTCCTTGAGTCAATACATTCAAGACCATAGCAGAGTTTGTAGAGGCAGCTTTACCGCAATACAAGAATGTGATAGGCTAAAGAATATTGAAAATTTCAAGGGGCCACTGCCAATCTGACAATGATTGTGTCTTTGGCATACTAAAATGACAGTGTGAATTGAATAGAATAGAAAACACTATTAGAAAAATATTTGAAATTTTGAATGTTTTTGCACCCTCTAATAACACTTGTTGCTGGGATAGTTAGGTTATAATACAGGAAAGTGGCACAACATGGGACAAAGAGAAGACGGGTGAACAAGTACTAGCGCACAACTAATTCAATAGAACACTCAGTATGAATGCACATGTGCTAAGGGTCAACATTAAAAGCGATCATGCAAAAATATTAATTATAAAACACCTACTGCTGAACATTTGATAAAATAAGCCTCAGCTCACTGTGAGTGCAAAGAGCGGGGCGCAGTATGGACTAGAGAAGAGAACAACACTGGTGCACTCTTCTCTGTTTCGTACTGCGCTCGCTTTTTGCATTCACAGTGGACGGTTATCAATTAGTAGATGTATTGCCTCAGCTACATTGAGTTAACTCAGCATGAGCCTCAGTTAACTCATGCATCATGTTTCATACATTTCATTTCACTGTAGTTTTTATGCCACCTAGGATACCGACACATGAGTTCCTGTCACTCAATTGATGTGTATCGAGAAAAACACAGTCCCAGAAGCAGCGAAGGTGCCTTTTTGGGCGGGCTGTACTTTCTCGAAGGAAGGCATTGAAGGTGTGCCAAAAGAAGAACCGGCTGGAAAGCGTTGAGAACTATCTCATCAAGGGGAGGGACCTTTTATTCAGAGACGCTGAGTAAGACACAAGCACGGCTCATAGCAACAACAGGAAGCCCCATTATTCTGAACTGCCCCCCTGCTATATACCCCACATGAGGAGGCATGCGCATGCTCCCAGCACCATCCATTAGAGGATCAACATAGCACTCAGCGTCCACTACACCTTCTCCTTCTGATGTTAGATAAGCAGGATGGTATCGTGGTCATGATGTTAGGGACCTTTGGTGTAAAGGCAGCCCAGGCCTTGGATGAGAACTTCACTCGACAGGTAAAATCAAGGGCGATTTTCTTGTGCAAAGATGTTGGCTTGAATAAGATTGAAAAGGGTATCATTGACTCTAAACAAAAAAGCCTCGGCTTTTTTTTTTTTACAGGTAAGACACGTAAATCTGGGACTCTATTTAGGTGCAGTGTCAGTGAGAATGTGTCTTAGCAGAAGGCAAGCCGGTCCCTCGAAGATAGACAATGCAGCCTCTTTCCAAGAGGCTTCACCCACTCCAAGAGGCGTCGTCCACCTGGGGACCGGTGCGCGCTATTCCCCCTTCCCGGCTTGCAGAACAGGCTACCCTCCTTCAATTGGGGAATCAACTTTTGCTGGGAACAAGTAAACTGGAGGAAACAAAACCAGCGCACAGACAGCGATACAGGCTCTCTCGTACCAGCAAGTGGCTACCAATGTTCTACCTACGAGACCCCTGTGAGCCATGACCATCGACCAAAGAAATGAGCGTTGCCCTTTGTTCTCCTCATAGAAAGGACGATCCCTCTACGCGACATTTATGCATTATTGCTGTAGTAGCAACAGTGTTTTTGTTGTCCTAGCCTGTTGCCTTAATCGCCCGAACGCATTGTAGCTGCAATGAATTGAGCTACATGAGCTACGACACATTGAGTTATAGCAGCAGGATGCAACGGCCATCTAGCCCCGCGCCTGAAAGTGTAGCTGAAACTTCGCGTTTTGAGTTTCATCGAAAGGTATATAGTTTCGGTTTCATCAGGGCTGTTATCGCTTGAGCAGCACATGTGAAGTTTGATTGTAAGGGTGCAGTCATGATTGCTTGCATGCTCGGTATGTCGGCAGACATCAGCGAGAATAAACCATTCTACGTGCTGTGCTCTCAACGGGAAGAAACTCTGTGAAAAGAGCATCTGTATATCTTTTACACCAGCATTTTGTAGAGTTAAGTGATACCGGATCGAAACATGTTAGCTGCCAGCCTTACTTCATATAACATTACAGTCTGTTGCTGTCACATTCGTCGCTTCACCCTTGGGGTGAGACTGTGATAACTTGATGACGGCGTTTGGCGGGAGGGGGGGGGGGAACGGTGACGTCGCTCACAAGAAGCGGGTGGCGGGTATCACGGAACAGCCTTGCAAAAATAGGCGCACAGGACTGCTCATCAAACGCACACACGTATTTTCATTCATTTCACCATTGTGCTTCGTTATATGGTGCTTAATGACTTGGTGGTTGACGCTTGCGCATTTATGTTAAAAGACATGGGTGGTTGTACATAGCAAAAGAAGCCACAATTTCACCACAATGGAAAGCAGTGAATGCCATAGCAACAAATTGTAATGTTATGCGATCTCGGGCGGGCAGCTAAGTGTTTTGCATTTGATCTCACGTAACTCTGCAAAACGTTGGTGTAAAAAAATACATCCATTCCAGCGAGAGCAACGCCTTTCGCACAGTCTATTCGCAAAGAGAGTGCAGCACGTGAGCCGCCGCCTAATAGCTGCCGAGTAAACAATCACGACCACGCCCTTAGAAGCAAAGTTCGTAGTTGCTGTTGGAGCGACCCCCCTACTCTCATCTTTTCATGCTCGTTGAAGACGATCGGGGCATTTCTTCTCTAGTTCGACCAAGCCTCCCGGGATGGGTGATTTTATTGCATGCACCCACTGAGCGAAGGATATGGGCTGGCTCGTTTGATCTCTGCTTTAGCTGCCATGGTCACCCACGCTCACGCATTTTTACCCGTGGAGAACATGCGATACGTGGTAGGATGTTGTCAATTTGGACTTCGTACGGTACTTGACGGCAACGGCGACAGCGAAATTTGTCTTGAGTGTGTTCATTTTGTCAGGAAGGCCTTTTTTTGGCGGTTCATCTCGGTTCTCTTGCCCTCATCTGGACACCCTCACGTCGCATCGGCTCGGTCGAACAACTCCTCTTTGGTCTGTACAAGATCTCACGGCAGCTGTGTGATGTATGAGATCGCACCAGCCGATGAATCTTCGCTACGTCACATCTGCAGCGACGTTCACATCGCCAGACTCAAGTCTTATATACTGGCCTTAACTGATTCTCCATGATTTGCACTGGGACAAAGCTAAGCCCGCTGTCAGGGTGATGTACGTTTGGGTAAAGAGAACGAGGCAGCTGGCTTAGACTGGAGCAAGACGACATGACGCCGCTTGAGGCAACAGCTACGATTATCGTTAATATACCAACTCTGCACTCGTGTGCCTGCTCTCTTCACGTAACAATATATTTGCTATCACAATAATAAGCCAATTACATAATTTAGCTTGTGTTTGAAAAATGAAGCATTGGAGAAACATTTCTTTACAAGTGCAGTAAAATGAGCTATGTCAGCTCTGAAAACTCTCTCACTGCGCCAAACTTGCTCGAAAAGGAATTTTTTGCTGCTCCAAGCTTGCTACAAAAGACACTTTTGACTGCTCCCAAGCCCATGTACCCTGATCCACCCCTGGCATTAGGTTCAAGTTTGAAACACCTGTTGACAACGGGCTTCAATTTTCAGACATATTTTAGATGCGGAGCATCTTATACTCGCGCCTTGTAGTGCGCCGTCCGCGCCGTCCACACCGCTTCTCAAACATTCGACAGCTGACGCGCGCGCATGCGCCGTCGCCCACTCTTCCACCATCTGTGCATCCCTTCCTCCTCTACACACCGCGCGCGCTTCACTCCTCCACCATCTGTGCACCCTTCCTCCTCTACACACCGCGTTCGACATCTACAATTCTCCTGATTCTCCAGTGGACGCGCATGTGGCGTCGCGCTTCGAGAACATTCAACAGCTGACAGTGCATGCGCCGTCATGCTGTATATATACTCAAGGTCGGCGCTCGCTCGCTCAGTTGCCGCTCGTCGGTTGGTTTGTACGGCGCGTCGACGTCCAAGGTCGCGGTGAAATGAATTCCAACGAATCCACAAACACAATGATCGACGTCCCTTCGACCAGCGCCGCCCTTTCGCATACGTGTGTACGTGTTCACTCATTTAACACCCCCTCCTACAACCACGTTAACCAATTTAGCCATCGACCCAAGTAAGTCGCAATTTAACACCCCATTTCACAACCACGTTAACCAATTTAGCCATCGACCCAAGTAAGTCGCACTTTAACACCCCGTTAACCAATTATATGCTCCGCATCCTCCTCAGTGTTCCCCCGAGGGAGGCTGCGGGCAATTTTTTAAATAGTCTTGACAACCAGGCCTGTTGGAGATACATACCATGTGTGTGTAAGAAGCATTTCTAATCTTTGACTCGGCCCATTTCAAAACAGTAAAAGAAGCAATGACTTGTGCATGCTTGGATTTGGCAATTAAGAAATCTTGTTTGCACACTATAAAGGTGAGGTTTGACCAGCAAGTTTTGTGCCTCTATTCTTCTGGTTTTCGTAGCGCCGTGACCGCTTGTGTAGTAGAGACATTGTTAAAGAAGATGGAAGGCAAGAATCGGAGTCCTACAATAGAATTTCAAGAAAAAAAAAAAAAAAAACACGGTACTTGAAGTTATTCTTCAAGTCTTGTGACCCAATACATGAAACTCATTCTTTAAATAACTCTTGCTCTGGTCTTTTTTCATACTGGTGTCACACTGGCACTTTTAATTGCGATCAGGGTGATCCGGATGAGTTCTCTTGATCGCGATCACTTTATGACTGCTGCTACACGGCCCAAGCTAATCCGGTTCAAGCTTGGGTCAAATGAAATGCTCCAGGTGGCATTTGCGTGCCGTAAAACATGCCACTGACAAAACTCGATGTACGGTATTTCTATAGAGCCCTTTATCAGCAATGTTATACGTGCAAGAACCGCTCAAACGTCAAAAACTTTGCAGGCCACTGCAATAGTGATTTCATAAATCCATCACTCGATAAAATTTTCCTAGCACTTACATGTATTGTTGTGTGAGATTCTTAACCTTCGCTTTTTTTTTTCTGATGGCCCCGCTCGTAGCCATGTAGTTGCAGCGATTCGTCAATCTCGTTGTATGCACCAGTGTTTTATTTCTGGCACCTCAAGTCTGTTCCAGTCGCATCTGCCAGCAGTCAATTACTGTAAAGATCTCTTCATTCGACTACGAAGTGCACGTACGTTGCGATGTATAGTCGAAAGGCTTGTGACACTCATAATCAGTTTGTTTCTAGGTGCTCAAACAGCTCCAACGGAGCGAGAGTTGAACTAAGTGCTGAAGGCATTGTTCGTCTGCTTGCTGTCTGCTTCTCCCATAACTACATGCGGTCAATTCGAATCCTAAAATATGGAAAACATTAGATATTGTTTCAATTTAAACAGTTTAGAATTTGCTTTTTTAAAAACATCTAGCTGTTTAAAGCATTTTTATCTAACTATGCTCGATTTTTTTTTATTGTGCTTTCAACAAGCTCAGCTAGGGGGTGCAGACGGCCGCAAAATTGCGATCTCTCAGGCAGATCACGATAGTCTTGATCCCGATCACGCCTGATCGTGATTAAAAGTGACCGTGTAGCAACACCTAATCTGGATCGTGATTAATCCGGATCGACACTGATCGCGATTAAATGTGCCCGTGTCACGCCAATATTATTTTTTGAACACAGAACTGGGCATGATGAAGGGGTGTGGTTAGAGCTGTGCTTGCGTACAATTTTAGAGCCTGGCCTAGTGACTGCATCGAAGGCCCACCTGAGCCTGACACTGGAGGGCTGCGAGCCCACCCTGGCCCGACTCGAGGGGCAATAATGAGAGCCCAGACCCAGTCCGACTGGACATTATGAACGTTTGCTGAAACTATGTCGTTTTCCAATAATGTGGCATTTTAATCAACTTATCAAAGTGAAACATGAACAATATATAATGTGCAATGATTACAACTTGTCCTCTAAAATAGCTGTCCAATGATTCTGGCTAGAGTAAAATGCAGTGCTCCTGCGTCCCATATCCCACCCAACTGAAGGTCTCTTCACTGCTCATACTAGTGGCTGGAATCACAAATATAATTTTTGGAAGCATAGCAAACTTGAAATATTTAGACTGTTTGTTCTTCCAGTAGTTTAGAACCTTAAATTTAGAAGAGGGGATCATTCTGTGTAGGGATACTCACAAAGCTCATCATGTGGGGCTTCACCTTTGCATTTAAAATGGCTAAAGGAAAAGAAAACCGAGAAAGGAGGCGGGTGCAATTGCAGAGAAGATCGGGGCTTGATTCAGGCTTTGCGTCTGGAGCCTGACAAAAAACAATGTAGTCTGGCCCTGGCACACCTTTAGGTGTTAACAAGGTACATGTTTGTGTGTTAGTGCACTTTCGTGTCTCCATAAAATTTAGGGCTGCTAATTTTTCTTACAGGGAGCCAGAACCACGAGCCAGAAAAATGGAAGATTCCGGAGAGCCTGCACGGTGAGTATCTTGCAGCTTATTGCATAATTATTGGCATTCTTTGCCCTTGCACATATAATACTCACACAGCTCTAGGATGTTTTTGAGCATCTATTCAACACAGGCAAGAAAATATTGAAGAGTGCGCCACGAGGAGGTTCAACTGTTAACAACTAGCCTAGCTGTCAATGCTTCCAAAGTGCCTTGTTTTTACAATTTTACTAGGTTGTGATCAGTTCCAGGGATCCCACTATCCTCAGCTCTAGTGTCTTGCATCACTGACAGTCCCTGCGTGTTTTGACATAATGGGAATTATCAGAATTAAGGCACCCACTAATACTTCTCAATCCTCACTAGCATGTGCGAAAAGCCAAGGCGACCAACGTTCACCTCGTCGTGCAGGGCTTGGAGAACTTTTGAACCCAGCGCCGAGAAGGTGGTCTGCAGTTTGTTGAAAAGGTATTTACGGGCATGCCACTTTGTAAGCAGAATGAAGACAGTTTCCAGGTATTTCATAAAGCTTCATAATTCTGGGTTGCTCCGCTACTGCTTGGTGAAGTCATGTGTGCTCAGGGTTTCTAGGAAGGCACCTTCATTCAACCCGTATTGTGGGTGAGAAAAGGTTTGGAAAAGCATTTGGCATCTATGTCGAATCTTTAAGTCTCCACCATGCGAGCTGACCTAAGGGGTTTGCCAGCCAGCATAAGGCCTTCTATATAGGTTGGCACGAAGTTTGGATGTAGCCCAAGTGATGGCTAAGCATTCCTTCTCTGTGTGGAATGGTTGTCATTGGCTCTAAGTAGTGACTGGCTAGCATAGGCAATGTCCTTTCCAAGGTTATCCCTTCTCTGTACACAGCTTGCATCAGTGTGAATACCGGTTTTGGCTTGTTTGCAGGCTTTATTCTAGCTCCTCAAATTATTCTATTTGTAGTGTGTCCCACTTGATATTGACGCCAGATTTTATTACAACTGTTGTTGGTAGGTTGGTGTAGGAGAATATTTTGAAAAAGCATAAATTAATAGGCACAGAGACCAAGAAATCGGTGCACTGCTTTCTTGTCCACAGACTGAGAGAAGTTCACAATGGCTGGGAAAACTCCAGACTGGCTGATGATGTGTCACAGGAAGAGCAGTTCTTCGCGCAAAGCATGGCTTTTCTCTTGTTTCAGAGTGAGTTGGGTGGCTTAATGGCTTGTAACACTATTTCCACCTTCCAGAGGTGATCGTCAAAATCACAAAAAAGATGACGAGATCACCCAAGTAGGTGGGACAGGGCTGCCATTTCAGGCCCACCAGTACTTTGTAAGTTAAGCGTTGGAAAGTCGCAGCCACCAAGGAGACTCCAAACGGTATGACCTTAATCTCAAGCAGACTGTCTGGTGTGATGAAGGTACTTTCTTCTAAATTCCTCAAGTTGACTTCAGTCTGCCAGTAGCCAGTCTTCAAATCCATGAACGAGAAATGCCTCATGCTACAGAGCTTGTCCAACGTGTTGTCTGTACATAGAAGGGGGTGGTAATCTTTTTTCGTAACTTTGTTCACACGATGGCAGAGTCCAAATGGCATGACCTTAATCTCAAGCGGGCTGTCTGGTGTGAGGAAGGTACGTTTTTTATATTATTCAAGTTGACTTAGTCTGCCAGTAGCCAGTCTTCAAATCCATGAACGAAAAATACCTCATGCTACAGAGCTTGTCCAACATCTTGTCTGTACATGGAAGGGGGTGTTAATCTTCCTTCGTAACTTTGTTCAAATGATGGCAGAGTCCAAATGGCATCACCTTAATATTGTCGCTAGGTGAAAATAACAGAGCACAGGACGACGGTGCGACCAGAAAAACGAGGTCTGTATTAACAGAACAAAAGAGCAGCCACTTCGACTTCTTCTTTCTCAGAGGAATCGTGGGTGCTGTCCACGCTCATCACTTCGTCGTCCTTTGTCTTCTTGCCCGGCGTTCAGCCGTGACATTAGCCTCCCATTCAAGAAAGCATCGTCCCGATGCTTTATAATCAAAGCCATGTGCACAACTGTGCACATGGCTTTGTGCACAGTTGAGCCATGTGCACAACGTACCATGTGCACAACTTCTGGAGCATACCTTCGACGCCTTGAAGAGTGCGCAGTATCAGGAACAACCTCATAATTAATGTCACTGAGACGTCGCAGAACTTTATAGGGACCGAAGTATCGTCTTAACAGTTTTTCTGAGAGGCCACGGCGCCGAATAGGTGTCCATATCCAAACTTTCTCTCCTGGCTCGTAGGAGACTGGTCGGTGACGAAGGTTGTACCATCTTGAATCGTAGTCCTGCTGGCGACTAATACGTAGGCGTGCAAGTTGTCGGGCTTCTTCGGCCAGCTGAGTGATATAATCAGCATCCGTTTCAGCGTCTTCGCACTCGTGCGGCAGCATAGCATCCAGCATAGTGGTGACTTCACGACCATGAAGAATGCGGAATGGCGTTGTTCTTGTTGTTTCTTGATAAGCCGTGTTATAGGCGAACGTGACATACGGCAAGATCTCATCCCAGTTTTTATGCTCCACATCGACGTACATGCAGAGCATGTCCGCTAGTGTCTTGTTGAGACGTTCCGTAAGACCATTCGCTTGCGGATGATACGCCGTTGTTCGCCGGTGGGATGTACCACTAAGTCTTAAAACTGTCTGTAATAGTTCGGCTGCGAATGCAGTTCCCCTGTCAGTTATTACCACTGATGGAGCACCATGCCTCAGCACCACTTTTTCTACGAAAAATCAGGCTGCTTCACTTGCCGTGCCCCTCTCCAAAGCCTTGGTTTCGGCGTAATGAGTGAGGTAGTCGGTGGCTACTATAATCCATCTGCGACCTGCTGATGAGGTTGGAAATGGGCCCAAAGGATCCATTCCGACTTGAGCGAATGGAGTAACAGGCACGTCAATAGGATGGAGGAGGCCTGCTGGTTTGACGGGTGGAACTTTTCTGCGCTGGCAATCAAGGCACGTCTGAACATAGTGTTGAACGGTTGCCGTCAGTCGTGGCCAGTAGTATTTCTGCCTCACTCTGCACAACGTACGCGTGTAACCCAGGTGGCCGGATGTTGGTTCATCGTGGCATGCCTGTAATACTTCGCTTCTTAGAGATGTTGGGACGACGAGTAAGTAGTCGTTTCCGTGTGGCGTGAAGTTCATCTTATACAGGACGTCGTTGCGCAAGCAAAATGATAAAAGCCCTCTCGCAAACAGTCTAGGTACAGCTGAAGTGCGACCCTCTAAAAAACGTATTATGGGTTCTAGTTCGGGGTCGTCTCGTTGCAGCTGTGCGACAGTTGCCGTGTTTACAACTCCGACAAAGGCTGTATCGTCATCTTCTGCCGTCGCAGGTTCGTATGGCGCACGAGAAAGGCAATCAGCGTCTGAATGTCGCTTCCCCGATCTGTAGACCACGGTCATGTCAAATTCTTGAAGCTTCAGGCTCCAGCGCGCCAACCGTCCTAAAGGGTCTCTTAAATTCGTCAGCCAGCAGAGGGAGTGATGGTCGCTGACAACATTAAAAGGACGACCATGCAGGTATGGGCGGAATTTTATAACCGCCCACACCACCGCAAGGCACTCTTTTTCCGTAGTGGAATAATTTTCTTCCGCACGTGAAAGAGTTCTGCTCGCGTAAGCAATTACTCGTTCGGCGCCATCCTGCCACTGCACGAGTACAGCTCCTAAGCCGACATTGCTAGCGTCGGTGTGCACTGTTGTCGGTGCGTCATCATCAAAGTGTGCGAGGACTGGTGGCTTCTGAAGGCGTTGCCGCAGCTCGTCGAATGATTTTTGCTGCTCTTCATTCCATACGAATGCGACGTCTTCTCTGGTAAGGCGAGTCAATGGCGAGGCAATGCGCGAGAAGTTCTCAATGAAGCGTCGGTAGTAAGCACACAGTCCTAAAAACCGTCTGACGGCCTTTTTGTCAGTTGGCGCTGGAAAATTCGTAACGGCAGCTATTTTTTCAGGGTCAGGCCGCACACCTTCACTGCTGACAAGATGCCCCAGGAACAGAAGCTCTTCGAAGCCGAAATGGCATTTTTCCGGCTTAAGTGTTAGTCCGGCGGAACGGATAGCTTGAAATACTGAGTGCAGTCGCCTGACGTGTTCGTCGAATGTGGCAGAAAATACGATGACGTCATCTAAATACACTAAACACGTCTGCCACTTGAGGCCTGATAGTACGGTGTCCATTAGCCGCTGAAACGTTGCCGGTGCTGAGCACAAGCCAAATGGAAGTACCTTAAATACAAAAAGGCCATCGGGTGTCACGAAAGCTGTTTTCTCCCGGTCTCTTTCATCGACTTCTATCTGCCAATACCCACTCCTTAGATCCATCGACGAGAAATAACGAGCGTGCCGTAGTCGATCGAGGGAATCGTCGATACGTGGAAGTGGGTAGACGTCTTTTTTTGTCACCTGATTCAGCTTGCGGTAATCCACGCAGAAACGTAAGGTGCCGTCTTTTTTCTTCACTAGTACAACCGGCGAAGCCCAAGGGCTTTTCGACGGCTGAATAACGTCGTCTTCAAGCATCTGTCGCACCTGCTTTTCGATGGCTTCACGTTCTCGCGGAGCTACCCGGTACGGGTTTTGCCTGATGGGTCTGGTCATGTCGTCCGTTATAATTCTATGTTTCGTCAGCGGCGTTTGACGGACCCTGGAAATCGAAGAGAAACAATCTTCAAACTTGTTAATAAGCTGCATGATACTTTGCTTCTACGCCGGCAGCAAACTTGGGCCAATATCAACAGATAGAGGTGCAGGGGTGAGATCAGTTGAATTATCTTTTTCAAGAGTTAGGCAGTCTGTCATCTCGCCGAGCTCTTCCACGTACGCGACTGCCATGCCCCTCGTTAGATGTCGGCGTTCAGAGCTGAAGTTCGTAATAAGGACGTGCGTGTGTCCGCATTTTATGCTTACGACGCCTCTTGCGATAGATAAACCATGGCTGAATAGCAGTGTTGGAATTTGCTCGGTGATGTTTTCAGAATCACTTGACGTGTCACATGTCACAGCCACGAGTGCACTCGACCGCGGTGGGATGGTTACGTCGTCTTCGAAGACACGCAAAAGCTGACGTCGCTGGTCTGTACAGGGCACATCCGAAACTTGATCTGGGGCCGTCCAAAACGTAATCGATCTCTCAGGAATGTTGATAATGGCACCGTATTCACGCAAGAAGTCCATGCCCAAGATCAGGTCTTTGCAGCACTCCGGTAAAATTACGAAAGTAGCGACGAAATCTGAACTGCCGATATTAATTCGAGCTGTACATTTGCCTGTCGGCGTCACCAATTGACCCCCTGCGGTTCTAATGTTTGGTCCCGTCCATATTGTTCTTACTTTCTTTAGGCAGTTGGCGAGTTTACGGCTGATAATAGAGAAGTCCGCACCAGTATCTACCAGTGCTGTTATTGGGCGTCCGTCTATACAAATGTCTAGATTGGCGCTTACGATTTCCGTTGATGTCGGTGACGTCGTATCGTCCTTGGTATCGTGCGTCGTACGATCCGTGGTATCATTCGTCATATCACGTCGTAGAGAAGATGTTGGGGGTGTGTTAGCATCTCGACGGGCGGCAACCTTCCCCCAAAGGTCGCAGCTGTTAGTTTCCCCGACGAGGGCTAGGAGATCTGCCCTGGACCACCTCGGAGTACCTGCGCTGCGGCGGCGAGTTCGGTGCAGGTGATGGAGAGCAGGGTCGACGATACGGCACTTCGGGTTGCTGTGCTTGCGGGCCTGCACTGCTGTCACGGCGGTTATCGAAATAGGCACGAGGGGAGGTTTGTAGAAAGTTATGATGTCTACGGTCACGGTACGGGCAATGGCGGAAAATATGGCCGGCTTCTCCGCAATGAAAGCAAAGTGGTCGACGGTCGACGGTGCGCCACAAGTCCGTCTTAGAGATGAATGGTCGACTGGTGGGCATACCTTGCGACCAAGATGCAGATGTCGGCGGAGTGTACATTGGCGCCGTTTGCATAGGCACGTTGGACTGTGGATACGGCTGCGGCGGATTGGGAGCTGGGGCCCACGGCTCGTTGTAAGGCCCTTGGCTCACGTCACGATAAGCCAGTGGTGACGAGTTGTAGGACACTGGAGTGTGTCGACGGACAGCTGATGCGTAGCTCACAGACCGCTGGTCTGAGGGCGATTTGGGCAACGAAAATGTCTGGCGGAGTTCTTGCCGCACAACTTCTGCAACGCAAGCCATGGTATTTTCTTGCGGAGTCACAAGGAGGTTTCGGATCTCCTCCCGAACGACCTCACGAATGAGTTCGCGCGGAGAACACTCACTACCGGCACTCAAAGCAGAGAGACTGGGAGATCTTTTGATTGTTTGGTCATGGTATCGGCGCCGTTGCTGCAGTGCTCGCTCGATTGTTGTAGCCTCTTTGACAAATTCGGCTACGCTTGTTGGTGGGTTGCGTAGGAGACCGGCAAACAGCTCTTCCTTGACGCCTCTCATCAAATGTCGTAGTTTTTTACCTTCAAGCATCTCGGGGTCGGCCCGCTGAAATAGGCGGGTCATGTCTTCCGCAAACATGGCGACGCTCTCGTTTGGTTTCTGTATGCGTGCCTCGATGAGCTGCAAAGCAGAATCACAGCGGTCGGTGTTTGCGAATGTCTCGATAATTTGCTGCCGAAATTCTTCCCACGAAGACAGCGTTGACTCGCGGTTCTCGTACCACGTACGAGCGCTGTCTGCCAAAGCAAAGTAGACGCGTGATAGCTTTTGTTCAGTTGGCCAGCGGTTGGCTTTGGCGACTCGCTCATACTGGGCTAACCAGTCCTCGACGTCTTTATAAACCTCACCGTGGAAGGTCTCAGAGATTAGAGGCTGATCAACAGTAAGCTGTGAAGGCCCTCCGGTAGCCATTTCTCCCGGTACGGTGTGTTGCTGGAGAAGTTCGAGCGGGATCACCTCGGGACTAAGGCCTCGCTGTCGGCGACTGTAGCGGTGGACAGGAGTATCCACTGCAGGAACGGATTGCGGTGGTGGACTCGATGTGCTAGGGCGCGGAGGTGTCCCAAGCATCAGTTGGAGAAGTCCAGCACCTCCATCAATGTCGCTAGGTGAAAATAACACAGCACAGGACGACGGTGCGACCAGAAAAACGAGGTCTGTATTAACAGAACAAAAGAGCAGCCACTTCGACTTCTTCTTTCTCAGAGGAATCGTGGGTGCTGTTCACGCTCATCACTTCGTCGTCCTTTGTCTTCTTGCCCGGCGTTCAGCCGTGACAATATCAAGCAGGCTGTCTGGTGTGAGGAAGGTACTTTTTTTTTTTATTCCTCAAGTTGACTTAGTCTGCCAATAGCCAGTCTTCAAATCTATGCACGAAAAATACCTCATGCTACAGAGCTTGTCCAAATTATGACAGGTAGATTGCCACTATCCCTCAAGAGGAAGGTATATAACAGCTGTATCTTGCCGGTACTTAGCTACGGAGCAGAAACCTGGAGACTTACAAAGAGGGTTCAGCTTAAATTGAGGACGACGCAGCGAGCAATGGAAAGAAAAATGGTAGGTGTAACCTTAAGAGACAAGAAGAGAGCAGAGTGGATTAGGGAACAAACGGGGGTTAAGGATATCATAGCTGAAATCAAGAAGAAGAAATGGACATGGGCAGGGCATGTAGCGCGTAGACAGGATAACCGCTGGTCATTAAGGGTAACTGACTGGATTCCCAGAGAAGGGAAGCGGGTTAGGGGGAGACAGAAGGTTAGGTGGGCAGATGAGATTAAGAAATTTGCGGGTATAAATTGGCAGCAGCAAGCACAGGACCGGGTTAACTGGCGGAACATGGGAGAGGCCTTTGTCCTGCAGTGGACGTAGTCAGGCTGATGATGATGATGATGACAGAGCTTGTCCAACATGTTGTCTGTACATAGAAGGGGGTGTTAATCTTCCTTCGTAACTTTGTTTAAATGATGGTAATTAACACAGAACCGCAGGGATTGATTCTTCTTTACTTATGGTACTGGTAATGCTCACAGACTCTTGGACGGCTGTGGGATTTGACAACGTAGCACCCTGACCTGTAGCTTTATGGTGCTACATTCGCGTACAGAAACTTGGTATGGCATATCAAAGTGTGGAAAGGCACATTTTTCAATTATATAATGCGGTGCTTTGCAATGAGGTTTCATTGCATTCTTATTGATGACAAGAAGCCTTTGTCTGAAGCAGGAACTACTTAAGGACCAGCTGCCGCAATACAATGGCTTCCTCTTGTCGTCATCAAGAATTTAATGAAGTCTGGAAAGACCCAGGTGGGTATTGAAAGCTGGTTCAGGAACTTGAATTGCTTATTGGGCAGGGGTATATATTCTGGCAGTAGGCCTTGTTGCCTTTGGCCCGCACGATCATCCAGGAGGGCTTTGGGATGTTCATCTCCACAGCCTGGCTTTGGTCACAACTTTTTGTAAGCATCCAGAACATGAACGAACCACTACCAGATGTTGACAGTGAAGTTCACAAAATTGTTACAAGTGAGAACTCTAGGCTTGTGCAAATATCTTACAGTATTTTAATTCACTTTGATTCAAATTTAAATTAGGGGTGCAAAGCCACGAAAGTGTCTGTTCATTCGTATATTACTTCGCATGTAACCCTCCCTGTAAGAATGAAGGAAAGAAGTTGTGGGAGTTGAGGCTAGCCCGCTGCCTTTGCGTGGGCTTTGCCGCCTTTTCTGCCGTTCTCATGTCCCGACATGTCTGCCCTCCTTTGCTGTCTGCCGCGCTGGGAGAGCGGAGTGATGTTTAACTCCCTCACCCGGTAGCGGATGTTGACTGTGGCGCCGCGCGTTGAGTCTCCCGAGAGGTTTTCGCACGCTGCGTCAAGAGCGGACAGATACTCTCTGGGACTGAAAACAGTGAGCCGCGCAATCTTTTCCGTTCATCGACTCCCGTTGCTCGGGGCTCGTCGGACTTCGCTGACGGCGCCTCGCGCCCGAGGCGAACGCTCACTTTTTGTTGCCCCACTGCGTACGCACGGCCGAAGGCTGGTACGGTGTCCTAGTGCGTGGCCTAGCTGCGCCGACCCGTCTCCCTCCGAAGCCAACGCGAGCGCCTTTGCCCTCGCTCGAGCAACCGGGCCTTGGTTCCGGTGTCTCCATAGATCACCTTTACCGCGCAGACGTGCTCGTGGCACCCTGTGTAGTACTTTTATGCCCGTGGCGTGGATAAGCCTATTTGCTTTCCCGCCGCGCCTTTGCAACGGGCTGTGCTGCGTTTGGTGTTGCCACAGACAATCAAGTGTTGCGACATTGAGCAGTATCGTGTTCTCGCCACGGCAATGGTTAGCGCGTGCCCTGCGGCTTGCTAAGACCGGACCAACGCTGGTGGACGTACTCCTTCGGAATACATGTACACCACAAAGTGGAAATTTAAAGGCTCATTTTCTCCATTAGACCCAACAATAATGAGAACTATGTAATTATTTTTTACGTGTCTATGTCTTTGTTAGTTTTCATTAATATTGATCATGTGTAGGTGGTTTTGCTGCAGCAAAGTAGTGAAAAACCGTGAGACTGTAAACTCAAGGAAAGCCTAACTTTAAGGTTAAGTGAAGATATTGCTCGCTTATCGATTCATTTTAAATTCTAAGCCTTTATTTGCGTATTGCAGGCACTTGGAGCTTTCCTGTGTGTCTCTGGCTGGCTGGCTTGGCTTTGCTTTGATTTACTTTGCTTGCCTGCGTACTTTTACCTGACGAACGCAAAAAATAAATGTCAGGGCCCCACCTGGAATCGAACCCAATTATTCTGCATGGCAAACAAGTGTTGGTATCACAATGCCATGTCGGATTTCAGAACTGCTTTTAAAATTGACCACAATGTTCTTGAAACGTCAATTGTGGTTGCAGTGCTAGCTATCTAATTTTATATACATTGCATATGTACTCCTATAATACAGCCGTCACGTCAGGATGACGTCTATTATAGTTAAGGCGCCATTCACTGAAGTTGACTAATGTAGCACTGCCAACCATCCTCGAGAGCGCTATGTATCGGCCTACCGCTACTGGTGTTGCTATACCCATGTTGCTGATGTCATCGTTATGCAACTGTAAACAACTGGGTATATAAAAACATATAGAACTGTTCAACATATGTCTGTCCGTAAAACACTTGGTACATATCTCTAGCATTATTTCGTAACATTTCACTCCCCCGCATGCTTGGCATACCTTTGATTCCCAACGCACGTAGGATTTGCCAAATTTTCTTGTTTTACTGGCTTATAAGCTCTAGGTATAGAAAATTTCAAAATGTAACATATTTTATAAGTTGTCACTTGCATTCTACCGAAAGTCAAACTTTCCTGCTATGAAATGTTGGTTCGCTTTTTTTTTTTTTAAAGGAAAAGGGGGGGGGGCATTCGCACAGGCTTTATTTCAGTTCTTTTTAAAATATCATGTGGGACAAATATGTCCATGTTTCTTAATAATGTGTGACTATTATTCATATTCAATGAAAAATTATAAACAAATCACTATTCATTTCAAATTAACTTTGAATCTAAAATTCACTATTTGCACAAGCCTAGGAAACTACAAAGTGGACATCTGAGCATTTTGGTATTCCATCTTTATGAACATGGGATGGTTCTAGATGAATGGTTGCCCCAGCCTTTACTAGTCTTAATGGTTGAATGTATCTTGAGGGACTTCAAAAATGAAACCCATACTGCTACGAGAAAAATTGTTCAAGGGTATCACGTAGAACCAGTAAAGCCATCCGGACCAGTAAAGTTCCAAGAGTTCTAAAACAGTGTGCTCATCCAATTTCACTGTATCTTTACCTAATCTTTGAAAATTCGTTATGTTCTGGTCGGTTGCCAAAGATTGGAAAGTAGCAAATATAGTCCCAATTCATAAAGGAGGTTCCAAAAAAGACGTGGTAATCTAGGCTAGCCCGCTGCCTTTGCGCAGGCTTTGCCGCCTATTTCTGCATTCTCATGTTCCGACATGAGAATGCAGAAACCGGTCATTGCCTAAACGAATGGCTGGTGGAACACCATTACAACGTTAGAAATAGGGTGGGTGATTTTTTAGCAGTGTATTGTAAGAAGTGCAGTTGCTTTCCTTTGTTTGACACGTGCAGAATTCTGGCAAGAAATAGAAATAAGCTTACACATGAGGTTATACAAGCAGGGGAGATTAAAGAGATGGGTGTATCAGCATACCCTCTATCGCGCTGACACAAAAAGAATTTAATTTTCTCGGTGTCCGTTGATCATGTTTTGCCCTATAACTAGCCTCGGTATCAGAAAATAAAACTGTTGAAAGTGGCGCTGTGTGTTGTGCATGTGAATGTGTGTTTCCACAAAGATATTGACGTGTTAGTGAAAAAGATGCACACACAATTGCCTCTATCGCAAAGCATTGCTGTGATAAAATGTGAAGCTGAGTAATATGAAGTCAACATGGAGTTTGTAAATTTACTGAAAATTGAGTGTGGTCTTGGTACTTAGACTAGGTGCACACTGAAGAAGGTCAGGTAGTTGAAATTTCAGACCCTTGAACATAGTCTGCCTCATGGTCATATCGTGGTTTTGGCTCGTAAAATCCCATAAATTTTTACTATTATTAGCCTGGCCATGCGTGCAACTTTCTGAAATTCATTTTATAAATCTACTCGTAATATTTTTTAACATATTGTGAAAATCAATAACTTTGGCAGGACCGGCAATTTCGCAGCTAATGTCTTTTCATACCTGTGATTAACTGAGGCATCTGTGGTTTGCGCTGAAGTCGTACAAGGATTGTAGGAACCAAGCTCTATAGAGCAGCAAAAAAAATAAAAATATAAACCTATATTTTGAGTAGCCAAACAAAAACATTGTGTTGCTTATTAGCCAGAATATCTATTCTCTTATTTGAATGACAGATTAGATGTTTGTTTTTATGTAGGCCAGCTGTTCAAAAGGAGCTACCACATGCTTCCGAGAAAGAATCTACAACTAGCAAGCCAGCTGGTGAGTCGGTATGGTCGAGATTTGCCCCTGCTTCACTGCAACTTATATTCAGGGTGAAGCAAGTGTGGCTTAGCAGTAAAGTCAAAGGACGGTACATTTTTCATCTTTATACCTGCTCTACATTCAAGCGTTTTTTTTTTTTTTTTTCAAGTGAAATTTGACTGCAGAGAAAATTTCAATCAAGTTTTTGTTCTATGCTTACTTTAAATGTTACTGAACAAAATATATAAAGCTCTGTAACAATTTTTTGCATTATTTCACTATGTTCGCATTACAGTTAAAAATTCGCATAATAATTCTCTTACACTGAACTCCAATATGACTTACATATGAGTCATTTGACAAGGAAAGTCTGTTTTACTTGGACATGCTGCTTGTTGTTGAAAAGTAGCTGTTCACACCATTTCTGTGCAAAGCCACTGTAAGAACGGCAACTCATTGATTTGTCAAGTCACTTCGTTCAACAGACGAATGGCTAATGATGTTGAGAGGTGCCTGTCAAGAGAACATATTCTTTGTATTTTTCCGTGCAATTTTTCAACACCTCTAATTTCTGTGCAGACTAAAACATTCAATATCATTTTATCTGTGGCAAAGGTTAGTGTTGTGAATGATTTCTATAATTTGGTGAACAGCTTTGCATGATTTACAGGATGCATGACAGACAGCTTCTGCTTTCTCTGCAGGAGATGGCAAAGGAAGGAGATCACCAGTGCTTAACGCTGACGATCCTGCCCACACTGCAAAGGGTGCCGTTGCCGCCACAGAAAAGGAGAAAAAGCCAGAACCTCCTGGCAATGAGGCCACTGGCAAGAGTGCCGGCCCCTCTGTGCATGAGGGGACAAAAGCTCATCCTGCTGCTCACAATATGAGTGCCGGCAAGGCATCAGATAAGCACAAGCCAACAAAAGCTAGACATCCCTCTTCTCCCAGTGGAAACAAAGAGTCGGCCATGCCGGCTGGTGAAGCATTGCATCACTTACAGTCTAAGCACGAGTCACACTTGCCTGCTGCTGCCGCTAAGATTAACAGACCGTCATCACAGACTGCCCCGAAATCTGCCAGTGACACTGTCGTCAAGAGCAAGATGGGTTCGCAAGATGAAGGGACCTACCAAAGCCACCTCAGCTCGTACCAAAATGCAAAGCACGAGAGAGGCACTGGAACAAGTTTATGGAATGATGTTAGCCTTTTCTCAAAGAAAGAGGATGACAGTGGATCAGCAGCAACAAAGAATGATGATGACTGCGGAGGCCCGTTGCTTGCTAGTAGCAGCATCCCTGTCATTCAGCCTGTGGTACAACCCTTGTTCAGTCTGTACAGCTCTCCCTACAGCTCAATCTGTGGTTCGGCAAACAATGTCTCGGGCCAGCCGCCTGTAGGGCCTTATGCATTTGGCCCAGGCTACCCCAGCTACCATGCAGGACCATTTTACCCAGGCTGTTTGCAACGACCGCAATTGCGATACAACAAGCCACGGATGCTTCTCTACGGTAGAACCACCCAGAGGCAAAAATCGCCGTGTTTGAGAAATGCACCCTGTCTGGAAGAGTTGGACATGGATCACTCAAGGGCAGCCAGAAAAAGGAAGAGTTTATCTCAAAGCACTAATGACAAGTTGCGCGATTCACCCTAACAAGGAGAGTTGAGAATAGGGCAGACAAGAAGCCTTTTCATTGAGATGGAACAGCGGCTTAAAAAAAAAAAAGATTAGCAGATCGTACCTCAACACTCAAGGTGGGTGAGCATTGCCTGAAGACAGCATCAGATTCGGGTGGGCAGGGTTTTAACAAATTGTTCTGGACCGAAGACTTGCTTTGAGCAACATGTTTGCACTTTTGTCTTGGCTGTTGGTGCCACTAAACTTCCGCCTGCTCAGTAGCAGATATCCGAGCAGCCTATGCAAATTTACTTGCTGAAAATTGTTGACATACTTTAATTAGAGTGTTGTAGCAACCAAAAAAATGAAGAAGGTTGTGCTTGCAAAGTGTTGCTTTATCTTTCCACTATGTAAATTGGCCCATTATTTAGAACGGTTTATTACTTTGACAAAGGGACCAGACGAGTGCATCATAGCTGCATAAAATGGAAGGGTATCACATCTTTGCTGGTGTCAACTCTGCAATGAAGTTGCTACTCAATCTGTGTTTGTAGTGTATAAATTCTGTACTAAAGTCAGTTCACGCCAAACATCCCAGCCATTTTGGTGACCATGTCAAATGTATTTGAAAATTTACTGCATCAAAAACAGTGAAACGGTAAAATTTTTCGCTCACGTGGCTGCCTTCTGAACTTCCTGGAATGTCGTTTGGGTGTTGTTGGTGTAAAAAACCATTATAAAAGTACCGCTCTTTCCTTCTATACCAGGTTTGTTCTACTTGTGTAGAGGTTCTTGTGTAAGATGTTTGAAGCTCGGTAATATCAGTGCAATTTTATTGGCACATACACCAGAGAAAAGTGCATTTCCATTGAGTTCTCCTGTGTGAATTGCATTGATGTACAGCCAGGACAGGTAGTCTCATTAATGTATTTGGGTATAATATACACTGCAAATCTTAGTTGGAGTTCGCATATTGAGTATATTGCGTCTAAGGGATTACGTTCAATTTGGTTGCTCAAGCGCATCAACAATGGTCGATTTGTAATCGTAGAAAAGCTGCACATGAACAATGGCCGATTTGGAATGCGTAGAAGAGCTTTGTTGATGACATATTGCATGTATGTCTACCCAATATTAGAGTTTGGATGTGTGCTGTTCTGCGCAAGACCTACTTATAAATTACGTCCTCTTCTTTCTATAGAGCATGAGGCATTGTGCCTATGTTTAGGCCTCTCTAAATTTGTCGCTAATGATGTTCTTTATTATGAAGCATATCTGCCCCCTCTATAACCCAGGTTTCGCATATCAAATGTTCAAACATTTCTAAACATCTATGCCTCCCCGCAGAGACGCTCCCAATATGTATTTAGAAGCGATCCATCAATATCTTTTAATTGTGAGTGGTCTCGGCTACATCGACCTCAAATAGTGGATGTGAAAAAGAGCCATTAGGGGTAAAAATCAGAGAGGTGAGTTTCTCACAGGTACAGAATTTTATGGTAAGAATAGAGTTTGACAGTATATTTAAATAAAATCCTAAACTTTAGCCGATCAAATATTTGAACGTGTTGCTCGAATACCACCTTAATGGCCTACAGATAAGTTCAGTTATAGTACGGATGCTGCCGTTAACGCTGAGAAAGCAGGAATGGGCATCTACTCCACAGCATTAGATTGGTCTTACTCATTGCGACTGCCCCATTTTACGCCGATATCCCAGGCAGAATTAATGGCAGTGATTCTGGCCATATTCAAGCTCCCAACATATATCTCTTTGGTTGTTATACTGACCGATGTTTTGTCTGTTTGCACTGCTCTGAGAGTACCAAAGACGTTGTCAGGTCACACTGGACTAACACTAAATGAAGCGCGACGCGAGTACCAAAGACGTCAGGTCACACTGGACTAACACTAAAGGAAGCGCGGACGCACTGGTGGCAGCATCGCTTCAGGGCCCCGTCCTGAATATTCTAACGCCCTGCTGCCTATATACAATCGCGCGATTTATAAATTTCTGTGTGCGGCAGGAACACACCAACTCTTCTGTTCTATATGGTGCAGGTTTTGAGCACCTTAAGTTTCAGTGGTACAGCTCATGGCGTGCAACAAGACTAATTGAAGTGACATTTACTAAATTGCGATACAGGATTCCACCCTTTAAGCTTTTATTTAAATAGACCTGGCTTTGTTTCTTTCCCTTATTGTTACTATTGTACACAAACAGAATCTGTAGAGCACTTTTTCGCAGAATGCCGCAGGTATCAAAATTTAAGGCTATAATTTCTAACACCATCTTTCCAAAAACACCGGCTTGAGCTGTCTGAAACGGTACTACTCTCCTTAGTGGCTTTGGCACTAGGTTATTGCAACAGGGACATATATGGAGCAAGTATATAACTATATAAAAGAATCAAAATGGCTACCATGCTAATCTTATAAGTACATACTCATTACTTATTTTTGTCATTAGTCTTTCGTATATTCTATACTATCATTTTTATTATTTTTATTTGTTTTTTATAATAATTCATAATAGTCTGTTAGCAAAACTAAGCTTTTCGTCTAAAAAACAATTTTAGGCATCCCCCTTTTTTTTGTCCCCAAAATCTCCACTGCCGCCCGATTCATGGCCGATCCCCCGTGATGGGTTGAGCCATTCCTATTGGATCCAACTAACCAGCTTCCGGTGGCAGCCGCCAGCGACTTGGGTGCAGACCGCTGAGAAAAAGAACAGATTTTCCTCGAAAGACAGTGACAGGACGTCACCAACTGATTTATTTACAACTATGTACATGTAATGATTGATAGATGGATGAACGGATGGATTGATATGGCTTTACACTTTAGATTGGGCAGTGGCTAATGCCACCTAGCCGTAATACTTAGTGAACCGAGAACTAGATTTATCTTTTTCTTCCCTTTAAATAGTGAAGTGGAGGACTGGCATTTGCAGTGAATGGTTTAATTTTCACTCGTGCCTTGGCTTTAGCCACGAATCAGATGACCTCCTTCTAGTTAATTCTACCCGCTTAAAGTCTATTTTGCCCTCCCTGTCCCTAAACCCCAGTGCTTTGAAAAACTGCGCCATTATCCTGAACTATAGGGTGAAGCCCTTTACACGACATTATCAAGTATTCGGCAGTTTCCTCTTTCTCTCCACACGCACTGCATACCGTGTCTACGCCTTCGTATTTGGCCCGATAATTCTTGGTTCGCAATACTCTCGTCCTGGCCTCAAACAGTTGCAACTACCCCGAGTATTATCATACATCCTTTCCTTGGCAATTTCCTGCTTATAAGTTCGATAGATCTCTACTGGGGACTTCTTAATCATGTTGATTCTCCACATGTCAGTCTTCGTTTCCTTAACCTTCTTAACCGGTAGTTCTTTTTGGTTTGGCCCACTGCTGTTTTTTAAGTATTTACCCGTAAATTTTCTAGTTCACTTCCTCTATTGTATATCAACATTCCTCATGTACAGATTGCTGAAAACCTTCCTAGCCCAATGCTCCTCCCCCATTTCCCTCAATCACTCCTCAAGCAGGGGCGTCTGCGTAAGTAGGCGTTTGGTGCGTAGCGACACCACGCACCCGAGCTAACGGGGGGGTTTTGGCTCCCTCCCACGCCTAGCCGTGCGTGGCTTTGCCGTGTCCGCGGAAAAGGAGATCCTGGGGGTTGAGCTGACGCTGGGTGATTGGACCTTTAAGGCCCCCCTGCAGAAGCAACACACCCCTTTGGCCCCAGCTTCACGTAGACGGCACCCCTGGACTGACCCACCCAGGGGAAATCGGCAGTCGCCTTTTCCTATCTCTCTCTTCCTACATTTTCATTTTTATCTCTCACTTTTTATCTGTCCTGTCATCTTCTCTTTTCCGTTTACTTCCCAATTTCCTGGCGGCGAGGGTTAACCCTGTGTAGTTACCCAACCTTGGGTAGTTATATTCGGTTATAGCGGCGATGCATGGCTGGCGTCTCCAAGTGTTCACTATTCAACCTTGTAGCGTCCCCTTGTTGGGCTCGGTGGTGGGCGGCCACCATCGCCGCCGAATTTAAAACGCTTCTTATGGAAAACCCTTTTCCTGCACTCCCTGATCGCCGCCTGAAAAGGTGGCGCACCGATGACAGTTTCTTTACTGCACAGCCGAAACAGACCTTCCCCAAGTACCATGTAATCCACAGCCAAAATGAAAAGAAAACAGTTCGATCTATTTCACCATTTATTGTCTCGAAAACGCTCACAGATGCAATTGGCCCTGGCTATAAAGTAACTATGATGGGGAATGGCGATCTCCTTCTAGAATTTCGCGACAAGACTCAGTACGACAAGCTCACAAAACTCGTTTCATTTGATAACATCTTAATATCAGTGGGCCCACATAGGTCGATGAACACAGTGCGTGGTGTCATATCTGATGATGACCTCCTCGAGCTTTCTGAAAGTGAATTGCTTGAAGGCTGGCAAGAACAAAATGTAGTGAAAGTACAGAGAATAATAATCAGGCGAGATAATAAACAGATTCCAACAAAGCACATCATAGTTACCTTCGGTACAAGCAACCTTCCCGACTCTATTGAAACTGGTTACTGCAAGCTTCCTGTCAGACCTTATATACCGAATCCTCGCCGATGTTTCAAGTGTCAGCGCTTCGGACACGGATCCCAAACGGGCAGAGGGCGCGCTAGGTGTGCGAAGTGCACATCTTGTGAACATGTATTCGAAAAGTGCACTTCAGAAGCCTGTTGCACTAACTGTGAAGGAGATCACGCTGCCTACTCCCGATCATGCCCTGCATGGAAAAAAGAGAAACAGATATTAGAACTTAAGGTCAAGTTCAACCTGTCATTTCAAGAGGCACGTCAACGTTTTTGTACACACAATAATTCTGAACCTTCCTTCGCCGACATGGCGCGTCGAGGCACCGTGCCACGTCTTTCGGCACCTGCGAGATTCACACCAAGTGTGACTGCGGTTGTGCCAGAAGCGCCTCTGGCTGGAACAGTCTATACTGCTCCGCCTCCTGTTCAAAAAGGCTAGCAGACTACAGAGTCTGCTGGACCCCGGATCACTGCAAGTGCAGTCAGGTCCGAAACTGCCATGAACGTGCCTGCCAAGCAGGCACCATCCACCACCTCAGAAGAGGTGATGGACACAAGCCATACTCCTCCGGCACCCCACACGCCGAAGGAAAGGCGCAGCTCTTTGGAGCGAAGCAAGAAAGAGAAAACCCGTAACACAGCACTTAACTACATTAAAAATGGAGACATAAATTTTACAGTGGAACGTCAGAGGACTACTGAGAAACCTTGACGATATTCAAGAACTTTTACATAAACAGTCACCAAAAGTGCTGTGTGTACAAGAAACACACCTAAAACCCAAGATCACTAATTTTCTATGCCAGTATATCATTTTTCGAAAGGGCAGGAATGAAGTCGTCACGTCATCTGGTGGTGTGGCCATTATAGTAAATCAAGGGATTACATGTACTCATCTACCACTCGAAACATCTCTTGAAGCAATGGCTATTCATGTAGTCCTCCTGAACAAACTCGTGACCATCTGCTCTGTCTACATACCTCCACACTACCATCTTGAAAAACGTGAATTCCAGTCCCTAATAGATAAACTTCCAGAACCTTATATCCTCCTTGGAGATTTCAATGCACATAGCAATGTGCATATCTGTGGGGTGACTCTCGCTGCGATGCTCGAGGTCGCCTGATTGAACAGCTCCTTTTTTCTTCCGGTGCGTGCCTGCTGAATCGGAAAGAGCCAACATATTACAACATCGCTAACAATACGTGCTCAGCAATAGACCTCAGCATAATATCCCCATCACTCCTGCCTCTACTTAAATGGGAAGTCATTAATGAACCATTTGGTAGTGACCATTTTCCTATCGTTATCAGCACATCAATAACAAATACATGTCCTGCACAAGTTCCCAAATGGCTCACCGACAAAGCTGATTGGGAAAAGTCAAAAAATGACTTTATTATCTTGGACTGACATGGCGGCATTGAGCATAGAGGATGCTGTATACTACTTTACAGCTTTCTTAGTTGATGCAGCAACAAAATGTATTCCCCAAACATGTGGACCGTCAAGCAAACGACGAGTACCATGGTGGAATAATGAGTGCCGTGATGCTCGAAAAAAAAACAAGGCATGGAGGTTGCTTAGAGACTCGCCCACAGCCGAGAATCTTGTAAACTTTAAGAACGTCAAGTCGCAAGCAAGGAGGACGCGCCGACAGGCGAGAAGAGAAAGTTGGCGCAAATTTGTATCGGGCATTAAAGCTCATACACAGATGAGTCGAGAGTCTGGAGCATGGTTGGTAAGGTGGCAGGACGAGGAGCACATTCGCTTCTTTTAGTGAACACACAAGGGGAGAGTTTGGAAGACCAGGCAAACACTCTCGGAGCACACTTTGAACAGGTCTCCAGCTCAACACACTATACTGAAGCGTTCCGACGATACTAGAAAAACAGAGATTAGAGCGCAAGCCCAGAACACATGAGGCATACAACGAACCTTTCTGTTTGGCTGAACTGCAGGCCTCACTTGCCTGCTGCAATAAATCTGCCCCAGGCCCGGACCGTATGGCATATGAAATGTTAAAACACCTGCCCACTGAAACCCAAAAAGCTCTCCTCTCACTGTATAATGCGATATGGTCTTCTGGCGAGCTACCCTCAGCCTGGAAGGAAGCTATCATTATCCCAATCCTAAAACAAGGCAAGGACCCGGCCTCAGTTTCCAGCTACAGGCCAATAGCATAAACCAGCTGTATTTGCAAAGTCTTTGAAAAAATGATTAACAGGCGCCTGATGCACTTCCTTGAAATTAGTGGCCTACTTGACCCATACCAGTGTGGGTTTCGAGAGGCTCGGTCCACCACTGACCACCTTGTCCGTATCGAAGCACAAATTCGCGACGCTTTTGTTCATAAGCAATTTTTTTCTTTCTGCGTTCCTCGATATGGAAAAGGCATATGACACTGCATGGCGCTTCGGCATATTGCGAGACATGTCACATTTAGGTGTGCGGAGTAGAATGCTGACAGTTATCGAAAGCTACCTGTCCAACCGTACATTCCGTGTCCAAGTTGGCACTGTCTTATCTCGAGTATTTGTCCAAGAAACAGGAGTGCCACAAGGAGGTGTATTGAGCTGCACACTTTTCATAGTTAAAATGAATGTAGTGAAGAAGATGAGGCTACTTAGAAAGGCAGGGGGTATGACTCAGTCGGTGAAGAAGACGACGTTTGGTTAACTGGGGACTCAGGCTTCCCTGTGGTGCCAGTAGCTCCACAGTTTCCTTTTATTACTGCCGAACGATTCAAACGCCTGTTAATCTTAAAAATGAACGAAACGTCGCTTCTAGAATCTGAAGAATTTCGGCACTTGCAATTCACATGGAACACCGCAAAATGCCTTTCCCGTCAATGTGAGGTGACCCTCACAAGCTTTCGCTGTAGAATTCCTCTGTTAAATTTTTATCTCAACAAATCAGGATTTTCATTAACTAACCTATGTGTAGTTTGCAATGAACCGGAAACAATAGATCACTTTCTTCTCACATGCCGCCGCTTCGCCTCACTGCGCCGAATAATTCTTGAAAGACCGATTGGTATGCTCGGATTGCCAGTCAATACATCCACCGTATTATCGTTTGGAGCCAGTCAGTTGGGTGTGGGCCACAGTGCTATTCTGTCAGCGCTACATAAATTCATTCAGGCAACCGGAAGGATACGCTGCTAGTGGTACTGCCAGATATATCCAATTCTTTCTTCACCTTCCTCATTCTTGTTAATTTGTTTTATATATTCTGTTTTATCGTATTCTTCTACAATTTTATCACGTTTTTTTTAAAGGAACATTATTATTGTTTCTATCTAATTTCTCTTTATTTTTTTAGCAAGCGTTATAAAAATTATCTATCATGAGGTACAGTGTGGCCAATCCCCCATGTGGGTATGAGCCAAAATCTTCTAGGAGACAAGACAAGACAAGACTCAGGCTAGTTCCGCCATTACCGCTTGACGTGTCGTGACCGCTCTCCTGTTTTATAAAAGAGTGCCACTCTAAAACACCTCATTTTAATTGGTGGAGGTGCGGGGTAACGCCTAATCCTGGAATTGCGAAACCGTACGTTGCTTCCATTTGCTACGATGTCCACGAACGACGATCAGCAGGCGGCCGCCTCGGCTCCAACTACTGCAGCTCCTGTCTGTCTCGGCTCCTTTCGGCAACGCGATCCGCCTACCTTCAGTGGAACCGATGACAAAGACGTGGAAGACTGGCTCGACGAATACGACCGGGTGAGCAAGCACAACAAGTGGGACGATGCGCACAAGCTTACTGTCGTCCAATTTTATTTGACCGACGTCGCCAGTCTGTGGTACCGTAATCACGAGAGAGACCTCCCCACCTGGTCGGCCTTCCGAACGGCGTTTGCGGACTTGTTTGGCCGTCCAGCGCTTCGCAAACTACGGGCCGAACAGCGCTTGCGTACTAGGGCTCAGCAGAATGGTGAGAATTACACCAGTTATATCGAAGATGTGGTCGACCTTTGCCGGCGTGTCAACTCGGCCATGACAGAAGCCGAGAAAATCAAACACATCTTGAAAGGCGTGACCGACGACGCATTTCAGATGCTTGTCGCCAAAAGCCCGCAAACGGTAGCGGAAGTGGTCCAACTTTGTCAGAGCTATGATGAGCTCTGGAAACAGCGTGACACCACTCGTCGTGCCAGCACGCCATGTGCAACAATCTCCGCTTTAACGTCGGCTGGCACTGCTATAGACCACACCACTTTGCTTCTCGAGATCAAGCAATTTGTACGAGAGGAGGTCGCACGCCAGTTGTCCCTCGTGCCTTATACCTCCGAAGGTGCCCCATCTACTTTAGCGCCATCAATTTCAGCGTGTAGTCCAGGAGCAAGTGTCCGAGGCGCTACCAACAGCTCACGCACCACCGGTGGCTGCTCCATTGACCTATGCCGAAGCACTGAACGGAACCCGACGTCCGCCTGTCACGAACGGCCACGTTTCTTTGACGCGAACGCCTACGTCTACGCACCCCTTTGTCGTACCGACTGAGCCTATGTACCAGACTGCCCGTCCTTTCTCCCGACAACCACCTCCACGCTCTCAGAACCCTTGGCGCACTCAAGACAACCGCCCCATATGCTTCGCCTGTGGAATTGCGGGTCACGTGGCACGATTTTGTCGACGGCGCGAGTTTTTCCTGCGTGGTGACGTCAGGCCCAACAATTACGATTTCCCAGCACGATCGGGGCCTGCTGTATATGGCGACACCGCCACCATGGACACATTTTCACCTCGCCGGAACTTCGATCGACACCGGTCGCCTTCACCCCGACGCCGTTCTCTTTCCCCTATGCTACGTCGACCTCGCCCTGTCCCTGAGGAAAACTAGGAGCCGCAGTTCCGGGGGCAAGAACTGCGGATCTTTCGAACTCCACAAGACCTTGTTTTTCGCCGTCCAACGTCGTGTCTGTCTCCGTTGAAGGGATACCTGTTTTGCATTGGTTGATACTGGCGCCGCAGTGTGTGTAATGACTGAAAAACTTTGCCGTCGACTAAAAAAAGTCACAATGCCTCTTCGCAACTTCGTTTTGAGCACTGCGAGCGAGCAACGAATTCGACCTTTTGCTGCATGCACAGCACGTGTCGTTATTGCTGACAATATTTATGTCGTCGAGTTTGTAGTGCTCCCGCTGTGTACCCATGACATTATATTGGGCTGGGACTTTCTCTGCACTCATCATGCCGTCATCGACTTTTTAGGAGGGTATTTATCCCGATCCGTTGAAGATAATTGGCTCATGTTTAAAAATGCACTTACCAACTTAATCAGCGGGTTCATTCCCCTTATCACCATCAAAACTGTAAACACCGCACCATGGTATAACCAACAGCTTCGACGTCTCAATAACAAAAAGAAAAGACTTTACCGCCACGCCAATAAAATAGACCCCCTTTCTGTTTCCTGGTTACGCTACAAAACATGTGATAAGGAATATCAGTCACTGCTCACATCAACTCGACGTCATTTCTTCAAACATGACTTAACATCTATTCTATTAAAGAACCCTCGGAAATTTTGGCGTGTCATCAATCCTGTTGATCATCCTGATATAGTCCTTACCACCAGTAATAACAGCATCATTCCCACGTCTCAGTGCGCACAAGTTTTAAACGACGCATTCATTTCGGTATTCACGTGTGAAGACATCCCGTCATGCCCGAAAGTTAACCTCATTCCTGATATCAGCATGCCAGAAATAATAGTCAGTGAAGCGGGTATATTCTCCTTACTAAATAAACTCAAAATTTCTACTGCTTCTGATCATGTCGGCTTTAATAATAAGATACTAAAGAATATATCAGCTAGCATTTGTCCCATACTGTCCGCCCTTTTTTCACAATCGTTATCATTAGGCTGCATCCCACATGACTGGCGAATCGCTAAAGTAATTCCCATCTTCAAGTCTGGTGAACGCTCATCGCCATTAAACTATCGTCCCATCTCATTAACCAGTACCATTTGTAAAATTCTTGAACATATAATCCACACCCAAGTAATTAACTACCTGGAAGATCATAACATTATACATAAATATCAGCATGGCTTTCGCCGAGGATACTCATGTGACACGCAGCTCGCCGGCTTCATTCATGACATTCATTCAGCTCTCGACGGTGGATCCCAGGTTGATGCTATTTTTCTCGACTTTTCTAAAGCTTTTGACCGTGTCCCTCATCACCGGCTTCTAACCAAACTGTCTAGGCTTAACATTCACCCTAACATTTTGGCATGGGTAAAAGATTTCCTTTCTTCTAGAACACAGTTCACGTCCGCTAACAATTGTAACTCTTCCTTCAGACCAGTAACTTCTGGAGTCCCACAGGGTAGCGTACTTGGTCCACTACTGTTTCTAATCTACATTAATGACTTGCCATCCTGTGTCTCATCCCGAATTAGAATTTTTGCTGACGACTGTGTGGTTTACCGAATAATTTCCTCTGACAATGACCGGAAGGCTTTGCAAACTGATCTAAATGCTATTAATGCATGGTGCTCATCTTGGCTAATGACCCTAAACTGCTCTAAAACGAAGTTTATGTCTTTCAGTAAACACGTAACCCGGATTCCTACCTCCTACATGTTGAATAATACTACTGTTGACCTCGTCTCCACTTATAAATATCTTGGAATTCATTTGCAACCTGATCTGACATGGCGCTACCATATAAAACTCACCCTGGCGGCTGCTAACCGGTCTTTCGGATTTCTCAAGCGTAACCTTAAACAGGCTCCTCCTAACATACGCAAACTTGCATTTACTACACTAATACGTCCAAAATTAGAATATGCATCAGCCATTTGGGATCCCGAACATGCTTACATCATAACCGACATTGAATCACTGCAAAATCGTGCCGCTCGCTTCATATTTTCAGATTATTCACGTCATTCCAGCGTCACAGCACTAAAACGCCGAGCAGAGCTACCCGAACTATTCCATCGTCGCAAACTTGCACGCCTATCACTTTTCCATAAACTTTATCACCACGTGTCACTTCACAGCGATTTCTTCGAGCCACCTGCCGTTATTTTTCCTCGCCGCGATCACCCCTACAAAGTTAAACGCTTAAACTGTAAGTCATCTGCTTTTTCCAAGTCATTCATTCCGCGTACCACAATCGATTGGAATAAACTACCATCACACATTTCCTTAGAAAAAAACGCCACGAAATTTCAAGAACTAATTCAAAATACTGATATCATCTAACTTTTGCTCTTTTACTTGTTTTTCCCTCTTTTCTATAACGTGCAGAGCACACGTGTAATATTTTTACCTTGTTTCAGCTTATTTGAGGTGTGATGAGTGAGTGTATATTTTTTATTCGTTTTTGAGTGTACGTTTTTTTTTATCAAGTGTATTGATTATTTTTTCTTGCATTTTCATAGGTTGTTCACTGGGTACTCATCTGTATTCCATTGATTTGTTGCCTATTCTTTTCTCTATTTTTTTGCTGTCTTTACCAATTACTAGTTATAACATATATTTCAACCTTAGTGTGTATTTAATTTGAATTTTTTGACTTTTTTCTCGTTTTCGACGTTTATTGTTTGTAATTTTGCTCCTGTAACCCCCCTATGTAATACCTTCTCACGAGGGCCTTTAGGGGTATTATGAATAAATAAATAAAAAAGACTGTGCTCGCGCCGAAGTGGAATTCGCGCCGTTATGCGACGCTGCTTCACTCGACTCGTCCCTTTCACCTGCAAAAGTTTTCGTTGCCGCCGACACTTCAATACCCCCGTTCTCGTCCGCCCTAGTTCCGCTTTCTTGTGACATCTCTAGTAGCTCAACTGTTCTTTTTACGCCTTCTGAAACCGCTGTTCGCCGCAAGTGCTTCCTGATTCCTTTCGCCGTTTTGAATGTTCACGATGGATCAAGTGCAATTTATGTTTCAAATCCGTTTCCCTCGCCTTCCAAGTTACTGTGCGGAGAGTGCCTGGGCTTTGCCGATGACATTGATCCCTCGACTGCACGTGTAGTTCCTGACCACCCGACTACGCTACCTCTTGGCGCTGTTGATTGTTGCACGTCATCCTCTTCCCCATCATTCACCGACGCAATTTCGCGCTGCATCGACACCAACCTTACGGCTCAGCAGCGCACCGACATCATCGCCCTCCTCGAGCGCTTCCGCGCCAGCTTCGACCACCAGCAACTGACTTTGGGCCGTGCTTCCACAGTATCTCACGAATCGACACTGGCCTTCACGCTCCTTTACGTCAGCGTCCGTATCGGGTATCCGCATCTGAGCGTCGCATAATCGCGGAACAAGTTGACGACATGTTGAAGCGAGGTGTTATTGAGCCCTCTAACAGCCCGTGGGCCTCCCCAGTTGTTCTAGTCAAGAAAAAGGATGGCTCAATAAGATTCTGTGTCGACTACCGCCGGTTGAATAAGATCACGCGCAAAGATGTTTACCCGCTACCTCGCATAGACGATGCCCTTGACTGCTTACAAGGCGCGGAGTTCTTCTCGTCACTAGATCTGCGTTCAGGTTATTGGCAGGTTCCCATGGCTGAGGCTGATCGCCCCAAGACGGCTTTTGTTACACCTAATGGCTTATACGAATTTAACGTCATGCCATTCGGGCTCTGCAATGCGCCTGCCACTTTCGAGCGCATGATCGACAACATCCTCCGTGGCCTGAAATGGCAGACATGTCTGTGTTATTTAGACGATGTCGTGATATTTTCAAGCGACTTTTCAACGCATCTTCAGCGGCTCGAGACAGTGCTTACTTGCCTCGCCGCTGCCGGTCTACAGCTCAACTTGAAGAAGTGCTGCTTCGGCGCTCGAAAACTCCTAATTTTGGGCCATGTTGTATCTAGAGATGGCATTCTTCCGGATCCGACGAAACTCCGTGCCGTTGCCGAATTTCCTAAGCCGAAGACCTTAAAAGAACTTCGCAGCTTCCTCGGTTTATGTTCTTATTTTCGTCGTTTTATTCGCAACTTCGCCTCCATCATATCGCCCTTGACTGACCTTCTTGCCGGCAACAACGACCTTTCTAGTTGGTCGTCAGCTTGTGATGATGCGCTTGCCACACTCCGCCACTTTCTTACGTCACCTCCTATACTGCGACATTTTGATCCTCTTGCCCCGACGGAAATACACACGGATGCTAGCGGAGTTGGCCTCGGTGCTGTGCTCGCCCAGCGTAAACCTGGATTTGATGAGTACGTCGTCTCTTACGCCAGCCGTGCACTCACAAAAGCAGAAGCCAACTATTCAGTCATTGAAAAAGAGTGTCTAGCCATCATATGGGCCATAGGCAAGTTTCGACCCTATCTTTACGGGCGCCCATTCAGCGTCGTTACTGATCATCATGCATTATGTTGGCTCTCATCGTTAAAAGATCCCACCAGCCGGCTCGCCCGTTGGGCGCTTCGGCTACAAGAGTACGACATCCACGTCGTTTATCGATCTGGCCGAAAACATTCCGACGCAGACGCTTTGTCCCGATCACCTCTACGATGTAGTGACAACTCGCCGTCTTCGCCTGCCCCCGACGTGTCTGCACTTAGTGTCAGCGACATGCTACAGGAGCAACGAAAAGATCCTTGGATCGCTTCACTTATTAACTTGTTGAGTCGAACTCCCTCGCAAAATATCCGAAGAGGTATGCGCCGTCGAATACAACACTTCGTTATCAGAGATGGTTTGCTATACAGACGGAATTATCTCTCCGAAGGACGCCAATGGCTCCTAGTCATTCCCAGACGTCTCCGCTCAGACATATGCGCCTCCTTTCACGCCGACCCACAATGCGCCCATGCGGGAGTGTTAAAAACCTACACCCGCCTGTCCCACCGCTACTACTGGCGTGGAATGTATCGCTTCGTTCGTCGCTACGTACGTTCCTGTCTCGCTTGTCAACGCCGGAAGAATCCCACTCCAAGTTCTCCAGCTCCACTACAACCCTTACCTTGTCCTGCTCGACCGTTTGACCGTGTTGGTATTGATCTGTATGGACCTCTTCCGATTACACCGGCTGGAAATCGCTGGGTAATCGTCGCTATCGATCACCTTACGCGCTACGCAGAAACTTCACCACTCTCTTCTGCGTCAGCCAGTGACGTCGGTCGTTTCATACTGCATCAGATCATTTTACGTCACGGTGCACCAAGTGAACTCTTGAGTGACCGAGGGCGTGTGTTTTTGTCGGACGCTGTCGAATCGCTTCTCAAAGAATGCCAAGTCATTCATCGCACCACCACCGCGTATCATCCTCAAACTAATGGCATTACAGAACGATTCAACCGTACATTAGGAGATATGCTGTCAATGTACGTCGCAATCGATCACACCAATTGGGACAGTATTCTCCCTTTTGTAACCTACGCGCATAATACTGCTGTCCAGACAACCACTGGTTTCTCTCCATATTTCCTCCTTTATGGTCGCGAGCCCTCTTGCACGCTAGACACCATCCTTCCTTACCACCCGGATGTTGCTGAGTCGACGACGAAGTCACAGGCTGCTAAATACGCGGAAGAGTGTCGTCAGCTTGCCCGTTCCTTCACAAGTACTGAACAGCAACGCCAGAAACACCACCGCGATAGCCCGACGCCTCCGGCTTCTTATGCATCAGATGACCTTGTCTGGCTTCGAATCCCTTCAACCAGCCCTGGTCTCTCAACGAAACTGATGTACAAGTATGACGGACCTTACCGTGTGGTTAAACAAACTTCACCCGTCAACTACATCGTGGAGCCGCTGGAGCAGCCCCATGATCAACGACGCCGTGGACGTGAGACCGTCCACATAGACCGCCTAAAACCGTATTACGATCCCTCTATTGTCTCCTGCCCATGAGTCGCCAGGATGGCTCTTTTCCGTAGGGGAGGAAATTGTAGTGAAGAAGATGAGGCTACTCAGAAAGGCAGGGGGTATGACTCAGTCGGTGAAGAAGACGACGTTTGGTTAACTGGGGACTCAGGCTAGTTCCGCCATTACCGCTTGACGTGTCGTGACCGCTCTCCTGTTTTATAAAAGAGTGCCACTCTAAAACGCCTCATTATATGAATTCCTTGCACCTGTCTCTCCCACGAAATATTTTTTACTGCATATATGTCGATGATGTGCAGATTGGTTACAAATTGTGCAACATCTCAATGTGCCAACGTCAAGTTCAACTAGGGTTGAACAAGGTATCTCAATGGGCAAACGAGAATGGTTTTATACTCAACGCGCAAAAGAGCACTTGTGTCTTGTTCAGCCGAAAGAGGGGCCTCCATCCTGACCCGGACATTGACCTGCATGGTCAACCTCTGTCAGTGAAGACCGAGCACAAGTTTCTTGGTCTCATATTAGACACTAAGCTAACCTTCATCCCACACATCAAGTATTTAAAGGACAGGTGCTTAAAAACAATGAACATTTTAAAAGTGTTGTCACACACTACATGGGGTAGTGACAGGAAATGTTTAATTAACTTATATAAAAGCCTCGTACGCACACGCCTAGATTACGGTGCTATAATCTATCAGTCGGCAATACCATCAGCCTTGAAAATTCTCGACCCTGTCCACCATCTAGGCATTCGCCTCTCTACGGGCGCTTTCTGCACCAGCCCTGTGGAGAGCCTGTACGTGGATTCGAATGAATGGTCGCTCCACCTACAAAGATGTTCCCTGTCCTTTTTGTACTTTTTGAAGGTGAAGGCAGACAAGAAACATCCTTCCTATTTCACAATTAATGATTTGTCTTGTTCTGGCTTGTTCGAGAACCGTCCTTCGTTTAGGCAGCCTATACGTGCTGCGTGTAAGGAGCCTGGCTGAAGAAACAGGTGTGCCTCTTCTTGAACCCAGTTCGATGGCTCCTGTAACATATCTGCCACCGTGGCAGTGGCAGCTTATAGACTGTGATGTTTCTTTTGTTGATGTCACAAAGCACGCACCACTTGCACACATACATACATACATACTTTTTAGAACTACAACATACACATGCCCTGAGTTCTTTACTGATGCGTCAAAGTCAAACACTTCTGTGTCATATGCAGCGGTAGGCCAATCCTTTTTGCGAGGCCGGCGTTCTTCATCCTAATGCAAGTATTTTCACAGGAGAAGTTTACGCAATACTGGCGGTCGTAAAACACATTAAACAGACAAAATTACAAAAGGCAGTAATATACACAGATTCCCTAAGCGTGGTCAAAGCCCTGAAAACTCCTAAAAAACACAAGAACCCCGTGCTGGTGTCACTCTACTCACTTCTGTGCACACTCTACACATCAAAACAGCATGTCGTTGTCTGCTGGGTTCCAGGGCACCGTGAAATACAAGGGAACGTTCTGGCCGACGATCTGGCTGCTTGCGCCAATGTCACTACTGCCAATGCATCAACACCAGTCCCTGCACTTGACTTAAAACCTGTTATAAAACGAAAGCTCAGGGGGTATTGGCAGAGCATGTGGGATAAACACACAGATAATAAACTCCATGCTATTAAGCCGCAACTAGGTTATTGGCCGCCACTATCAAAATCGCGACACACAGAAGTAATACTAACAAGGCTTAGAACAGGACATACACATTCTACACATTCATTTCTCCTGTTTACCGGTGATTCACCATATTGTGAGAGATGTGGAGAGCCCCTTACGGTTCTCCACATTCTCGTCCAGTGCAATGAGCTAGATGCTCTGAGAAAAAAGCACTTTTTAGTGCCCTACCGACAGCAGCTCCCTCTACACCCTGGGATGCTCATCGGTAGGGATTCGCTTTTTAAACTGCAAACACTTTTGATTGATTTGTGTGGTTTAACGTCCCAAAACCACCATATGATTATGAGAGACGCCGTAGTGGAGGACTCCGGAAATTTTGACCACCTGGAGTTTTTTAACGTGCACCCAAATCTGAGCACACGGGCCTACGGCATTTCAGCCTCCATCGGAAATGCAGCCGCCGCAGCCGGGATTTGAACCCGCGACCTGCGGGTCAGCAACCGAGTACCTTAGCCACTAGACCACCGCGGCGGGGCCTGCAAACACTTTTTACGTTTTTAAAAGATGTGCAAAGCTTTCACCCGATATTTCTAGGTCATCCGTAGCACGACCCCTATAGAGTGGTTGTGGCTGCGGTGACTACATCTTCATCATGGTTTTATTAACATGACATTTTGCCATCCGCTATCACTACACATATGTCACGCCACTGCCCTGATTTTATTACTTTCATGTTTTAACCCGCGTTAGAGCGAGGAATTTTAAGGCCCCTTTACAGCCACGCACCATATCATTGTTCATATCTGTAGTCAATTGAAATGGCGCTCTTTGGCCATCAATGGGCCCTTGCGCCACTAAAAACTACTCATCATCATCATCAATCACTCCTCAAATATTATCTTGCTGCTAGCTTCCCTGCTCTCGAATGATGTTCATCCCATATCACTTTGTACTCCCTGATTTGGTGTATTCCCGTGAGCTCCTAAAGCAAGCCTACATATTCCACGTTGCTGAATTTCTAATCTTGCTTGAACTTCTGAGCTTATGCACAAGACTGCATTGAGAACGTCAGACCAGAAACCATGACTCCTTTCCATATTCCTCTCACATCATACCTATTGTAATTCCGCAGTGTCCTGTTTTTCATCACCGCTGCATTCCTGTTAACTTTAGTCGTCACGTATATTTCGTGTTCCCTTAGGTACTTGGTCCCATTGCTTATCCATACGCCCAGATATTTGTATTTATTTGTTATCTCTAGCGTGGCCTCCTGTATTCTAAGCTCACTACCTTCATTATCATTGAAAATCATGACTGCTGATTTTTTCTTACTGAATCTAAAATCTAACCTATCTCCCTCATTACCGCAGATGTCCATCAATCTCTGCAAATCTTCCTGCAGATCTGCAGAAAGGATGGATGGATGGATGCTATGAGCGTCCCCTTTATAACGGGGTGGTGACAAGTATGCCACCAGGCTCGACAAAAAAAAAAAAAAAAAAAACTTTTTTCCTTTTTTTTATGTTGGCCTAATGCCTCTACTTCGATAAATTCTATCTTAATGGAAAAAAGGTAAATTTTCAGCTTAAGTTCTCTGCCATTTACGGTACACTGTCCATATTTTATTTTTCCAATATTTATTTTTGTCCTTTCTCTCTAATTTTCTGCCACCAATACTCTAACCGTCTCTTACTTATTTCAATCGCGGGTGTGTTCAGCTTTCCATTGTTGTCCCTAAAACCCAAGGCTTCCTGTAGGTTCGTGCCCAAACGTACACCTGGGTGGATATCTCCACATTCAATCAGAACATGTTCCGCCGTTTCCTTATCTTTCCCGCAGCATGTGCATTGTTCTTCTTCTTTACTGAATCTTGCTTTATAACTACGCGTTCTAAGGCAACCCGATCTCGCTTCAAACAGTAAAGCGCTTCCCCTTGAATTATCGTAAAATGCCTCCCTCCTTATTTCATTTTTGCCCTTTCGGTAGTTACTCAAAGCCGGTTTTTTCTCCATAGCTGCCATCCAGTAAATCCTCTCCGCCTCCCTGACTTTTCCCTTAACGCTCTTTGAAAGATGGCAGGGTAGCAGCGCCCCCTTCAAAAGAGTGGCGAGAGGCTTGTACTACTCCCGTTGTGGAGGCTGTAGGGGAGCGCGCAGGTACACTCAATCCCGGCCGTGGCCTAGTGTGCTGTAGGACAGCGGCAGTTAGTTTACTTTCATTTACTTTGCGCCATAAGCTTGGGGAGGTACGTCAGTAGTTGGCAGGCAGCACTGTTTGGATGACACTCAGTAGAAGCGTGTCCGACTGGATTTGCCGTGACTGCAGAGGCAGTATGGCGCCAGCATGGTACCCCGCGCAGTTTAGCAGCGCCAGACACGGCCGAGCTTTTCGAGTTCCTGTTAAGTCAGGAAAAACAAACCAACCCCCACGTGGGCAACAGGGATTAAAAACGTCATTGCGATGACTGGCAATCGGCGCATCAATGGGCCTCTTCTGAGACCCAGAGTCAATTTGGTTCAGCTAAGGCCCTGCCACATGCAGTGTCAATGCCTCTTTTATAACTCTAGAGGAGGCACTGGCAGTGTTCACGCACGCCGTTTCGAGGCAGCCGCGCGCTATTGGTTCCTCTCTGTAGGTGACGTGTACACCTGTAGGTGACGTGCTTGTGACGCACGCACGCGCCCGCGATGGAATCTGCGGACCCGAGTTTTCGGCTGTTCCGTCGTTCGGAAGCATCCACAACCTGCCGCTACACTCTTTCTCTACCTTTTCTTTCTGCCTTTTGGCATCCCTCTTTCCCTCTTCCTGTAAGAGCTTAGGTGAACTGTGTTACCCGCAAGAGTTGCAGAAGAGTGGCTGTTTTTCTTTCTTTCTTTTATTCAATCAACCACTACTACATGCGCGACACTGCTGGCGTGGTCGACGTAAGGTCCCTAAAAACATCTAGGGACCTTAGGTCGACGCTAATGTGCGAATTAAAGTTCGAACTTACCATCTAAGTAACGTTCGGTCACGTGCATCGCGCTTCTGTCACACACTGTACCAGTTCCAACTGCCCTTGCAGAAACACGATTCCGACTGTCACGGCAGACACCCAGACACGCACGTCTGATTTAGACGCCAGCACATCAAACGTGAAATCCGTTTCGGTCAACGACGCGGTTTCAAATTACATGGCAGCCACGCGCACATATACACGCGAAATAGAGATTAGTTCAGCCGGCCCATCTGACGTGAAGTGCCTCCTCGTCGACCTCTTCCGGGACGGATGCGCACGAGTGGCTCGCCAGCTACAGCAAGGCAACTAATAGGACGATCCACGACCTATTAGTTGCGTGCTGCTGTCTGTGCTGAAGGCGTCGCGGAGGCACTTCACGTTGACAGGCGGAACCTTTTTGCTCATTGAAACCATCACTGTGCTAGTGCATCTTATCGAATCCCACTCGCTCGCACCCTCGCCGCACGGTAGCGATCCATTCAAGGCACCGAAGGGGCGAAGGTGCTTCCACTCGACAGAACAGCCGTAAACACTTCTCTGTTTCCATGACTCATTGACGACGACAGTAACTGTCGGTGTGTCTTCGGGAGATCGGCGGCTGAGCGAAAATTCGCCCACGTCTTTGCTTCAAACGACCACGATCGAAGCAGGTAATCTTGGGGGACTTAACAATGCCCTCCCCGAGGCTTCAGCGGCGTCTGAATAGGCAGCTCGAGCCCAACGGAAGTCTTTTCTTCGCTACCCTATTGTGTATCCCCAATCCCGTCCCTCGTTACCATAGATTATGGCGGGGGCTGCGCCGCTTAGCCGGAGAAGGACAATGGCAGAGCTGGGAGCATGGCTGAAAATGAGGTGCAGGTGTGCAAGGTTAGTCGTGTCGCTGCGTCACCAGCGCGCGCGAGCAATGCTGGCGCTGGCGTCCCCCCTCGCACTCTTTTTTTTCTCTATTTCGTGCGATGCGGGACCAGCAGTTCCAAATACGCGTCCTGGCGTGGACGCGGCCAGCAACTGCAACAGACCCCTCTTAGAGGGGTGTCTGACCAGTTCTTCAGGACCAAATAAAGTTCATGTCACTCCACCGCCGCCAGCCGCTCACTGTTAGACCAGCTATACTGCGCAACACGTAACCATAGTAATGCCGCCATTGCGCTCAGTGAATATTGCCGTCATGATGTCATTTCCTCCACACTTTTCACGTAGCGCGCTGGCTGGGCATGCCCTCTCCTATTTTTCCTTCCTCTGTGATCTGAGCAATTTGCTGAGCCGCCACCTTGTCTAGACAGAAAAGTAGCCTGCATCCTATTTGTCTATGATGCGGTCTTCTCGGAGCTGTCTATTTTGCCGGCTACGTGAGGATCGGAATGAGACTTAAGATGGCCATCGTCTATTTAGCTGTCTAACCGTCTACGGTGAGTATTGGAACACACCCTTTGTGCGGTCGCAGAACACCTTCTCACATTCCGGACATTGTCGGATTCCACCTTGTTGTCAAATTTTGCTACCACAATACACAAAGAACGAAAGGCTGCTACAACTCGGAGTACATAACACGCTATACAAGATCGCTGAAGCACAAAGGATAGCGCAACTCGAACGATTGTCTGGAACTATGGTGGGTAGAGAAATTATGGAAAAGATCTCCATTAATTACCACGGAATGAAAGGTCCCAAGACGAAGATTCACCCGGATGTCCGGTCCGCGATAATTACGGAAAACATCCCCAAAAATATGCACCCTGCACACAACGTTGATAGACGAAAATGCCGCACGAAAACGATCCTTTAAAACCACGGCACGCGGGAGGGTGTGCTTTTTGTAGACACCGCCCGGTATTCCCGAAATAATAATATCTGTAATAGGATTGTGCATGGCTCCTCCTTCGCAATGGCGGTCATAGACACAAAAGGGAAGACCTTGACCGCGGGCTCCATAGGGACCAGATTGTCGGAGGCAGCGGAAGAAATGGCCATTGCACTGGCCGTAGTCAATGGTCAAAAACACGACAGATTAATAATCAGTGACTCCAAGATTGCCATTAGGAATTTCACCAAGAGATGGGTCTCCACCGAAGCAGCCAAAATCTTGAACCGCAGAACAGAAGACTTCCGGAACGGCAGAATTGTACCCAAATACCTCAAGTGGATCCCGGCGCACATGGGGGAATTAAACATCAAAGACACGACCATCCCTCAAAACCTCAACGAGAAGGCCCACCGAACCGCGCGAGAACCCGCCACGGCTCGGACAGCGATGGCCCGGCCCCCCGCACCGACCACAGAAGGGGGGACGACTCTGGTGGAGACGATGGGGGTGATGACAAAAATGAATATGCGATACAGGACGACAGACTGGTCACGTATCATGACATATTGACACATTATAAGCGACAACGAGAAGAATATCCGCCACCACACAAACAGCTTGACAGATCTCAAGAAACAGATTGGCGAAGATTGCAAACCAGAACCTTTTCAAATCCAGTACACCTGAACAGAGTAAATTCCAGACAATACCCACAAACAAGCTGTACCCTCTGTAAGCACGAACACCCAGATATGGCACATATTCTATAGCAATGCACACAGGTCACAGTAATATACCGAGAGGACAATATAAAACCGGACCTTCTCGAGGAGCGTTTGCTAAGTGCGCTGACGAGCTCAGATCTGCACAACCAACTGTGGGCAATCCAGCGGGCCCGGACAGTGGTGGAAAGGCTATGCCTCACCGCACAAAACGTCGGGGTGGCCTGAGCCCGGGCCGGTAACCCTGCAGGGTTTCTTTTTTTTTTAATAAAGTTTGTCCGTCCGTCAAATTTTGCCGTTAATTGATGCTAATTGGCCGAGTGAGCTGCTATGACCTGTCTGATTGAGTTAAAATGCCGCCATTACGAAATATGACAATATGGCGGAATTAGTGTCCAGAATAGCACGCGCGGGTAGTTACACATGTGTTTAAAGAGCGCGGGCTTCTTTGAGCTGGCACATGCCCATCACTTTCACATCTAACCGTCCACTATGTGATGGAAACGAAAAATTCAATGTGCGACCATTCATTTCGTCGGCCTAACCGCGCGAGCAGCCAGTCGCACTAACCTATATTTCAACGTTGGCAACTTTTTCGTTTAGTCGCTATCTTGACGCTGCGAGAGTTTCTTTGCGTGCCTGCAAAACCATTGATAGAGCGAGTTTTATTCTAAAAATATTGAAAATTAATGCTAAATATAGTGTGAAACTCGGTTAGATATCATATGCTGCCTACTTTGGACTTGCTTCCTCGTGCCCCATTAAAATTATAAACTCACTTAACTGAAAAACGCTGCAAGCAAGGGATGCATCAGTCCACTTAGTTCAGTACCTGTCTCTGTAGCGCACGGAACTTTTCAGAAAATCTGCCAGTGTCATTAAAACAATAACTGAATTCTGCCAGTTCTAATATATGAGGCCGAATTATATAGGTCGACAAGCCACACACACACACACACACACACACACACACACACACACACACACACACACACACACACACACACACACACATGTTGGGTGTAGTGGAATGTAAACTGTTAGGAGTAGCATTAAGAGGCTGTGTTGAGTGGGTGGCTGCATGGGACAGGGAATAAACAGGGGTAGCAGAAGTCCTATGCTCAGTGACAAGTTTTCTTGGCAGCACTCTGAAAACTACAGAACCAAAGTGCATGCTTGCGACGGCGCCGAAAAATAGTACAGATAACCTTCTAATTTACCTTGTGGAAATAAATGCTGCTTTGCTATGAGACAGTTGCAGAAAGTGGTAGATGAAATACAGCTATAGTTGATTTAGCAAGAATGCCTTCCTCTTCTTTCGTAGTGCGCATTGACGCCACTGTGGCTGCCATGCCTGGGTAACCGCTGGCTGTGACGTCAGATCAGTTGTTCAACCTGGAAAAACACTCTGCGTCTAGCCCAACGTTTTGTCCAGCCTCCTCGGTGCTCTATTGACAGAAACTGCGGAATATCTAACCGCCGTGCGCTCAGGAAGCGAGCAAAGTTGTGATAAGTGCGTCACTAAGCCATTAACAACAGAAAGACTGAGATGCACAATTTGAGTGTTGATGCTCTTTTAGTATATCATACGGTTTGCTCTTGCTCGCCGCTTCACTGGTGCCGCAGCAGTCATCAAGGCAGTGTCCCCTACCTGACCATTTGAAGCCCGGGTAATTTAGCATACATAGTAAAAAAAAAAAAAAAGTGGGGTGGAGATATGGTAGGAATAAAAACATATAACTCCACTTCTCAGGAGAAAAATAGGGTTGTTTCAAAATAGTTCAAAGACCCCGCTAGAAAAATCTTTCACGCAGCGCCCACTGCGGATCGCATGCAATCTCCCCTCCCCATTAGATCGTGGTTTTTGCGGGTAGATTGCATCAACAGCAATTTGAATTTACGCGCTATAAATAAAGTGCTGACACAAAACAGCGAGTAGCCTCTTTGAACATAGTTAACTTGCAGTTATCTATAGCTAAGCACAGTGAATGTGAATGTGGTATGCTTGCTGCGTTGTTTGATCTTTACGCGTGTTTCTTTGGCAGCGCGGAAGGCGGGCGACGCTAAGTGGCCACGTGATCGGAGCACGGAATCCGGTGCGGTGGCCGGCGTGCGGATCTTGCCATCTTGCCGTCCTTTGTGCGGGCGCGTGAACCGGTCGAGCCATGAACGACGGCAGAATGAACATGGCGCCCGCTCAGTCGGCCTGGGGCGCGAATGCCGGCGAGTCCAACAGGCCCGCCCGCGACAGTCCGCAGCCTGCCAAGGGGGGTCGTTGGGAGCGACCACGCGGACCCGCTCCCGTGGACCCGGTGATGGAGCAGCTCTCGTACCTGCGCGGCCCCACCAGCGGGCTCGAGACGCGCGCCTCCGTGGAGCCCAAGAAGTTCACCGGCCGGTGCCGCCTGTTTGTCGGAAACTTGCCCAACAACTTCACCGAGGAGCAGTTCCGAAAGCTCTTCGAAGACTACGGGGAAGTGGCCGAGATTTTTCTCAACACCGCCAAAGGCTTCGGCTTCGTCAAGTTGGTATGTTTAAAATGGCGTCCAACGACTCCGTGCCGGCAGGAGGTTCTCTCGATGACGCGTCTCTTAAAATGATTCCGATGTACAGAGTGTTACGGCCGGCACACCAGTGCTGTGCGTCCGCGGTGAAGCACGCGCGGGCAGTGACAGCTGCGTTTAAAGAGCGCGGGCTTCTTTGAGCTGTCACATCTAACCGTCCACTGTGAGATGGAAACGGAAAATTCAATGGGCGACCATTCATTTCGTCGACCTAATCGCGCGAGCAGCCACTCACACTAACCTATATTTCAACGTTGGCAACTTTTTCGTTTAGTCGCTATCTTGACGCTGCGCGAGTTTTTTTTGCGTGCCTGCAAAACCATTGATGGAGCGAGTTTTATTCTAAAAATATTGAAAATCAATGCTAAATTTAGTGAGAAACTCGGTTAGATATATGCTGCAGCATGATTACCAAGGGGTGGGAAATGCGGTAGAGGAAAACAGTTAGGTGGAGTGATGAAATTAAGTTTGCTGACCTAAAATGGAATCTGATTGCAGAGAATAGGGTCAAATGGGAATCATTGAAAGAGTCCTTCAGTGCATTAGCTTTCTGTGAAATGGTTCCGAATATCAGAAGATTAGTGTCTCATGAAGCCATTACGGTGCAAAATTTATAAAAAAAGATTAGTATATACCTAGGACAGTATGGGAATTGAACCCAAGTCCTCTGCGTGACGGCCCAGTACTTTTCCTCTGTGCTAGACTGGTGCGTAAATTTGTTGCGAACCGACCCTATGCAGGCTTCGTGTTGGGTAAGAAATCGTGTTAACATGTGTAAGTAAATGTTTTAGGAGAGTAATGTAACAACTAGGCATCACACAATGTAAATTGTGTAACGAGTGGCTCATTGAGTGCTCCAACCCAGGAGGGGGCTCAGGCCCCCTTCAGACGGCTTTATAGGGGGCGAAGCGCCCTTGGTGCTGGCTCAGGAAATGCTTAAAGAGCTTGGCGTAGGTCCTCGTACATGGAAAACGGGCTTTTGGCCATCCTGTCTGGCAGCTATTTCATAGCCCATATATACCCACTTGATTTTTTTTTTCAGGTATTTAAAAATGGGTTCATAGACCGGTGACACGTCAGACATTGAGTTAAAAGGGCCCCTCAAATGGATTTGTGTGTGCGAGGTATGTTGTGTTAATGAACTACTGTAGCGACACTTTAAGCTGTGACAAGCCAGCTTTGAACCGCGGGGCGAATGGTTTTCAGAATACAAGAATGCTATTGTTTACACAAAGCCATCCCTACGCAATGAATTTGGGAATGATTTATTTCACACAAACCTGCTCGCCAGGGAGTAATTTCTTCGTTATCTACAAATTCGTACCATTCGAAATGACTGCCTATAAAATGCTGAGAGCCCCGTCGTGGTGGTCTAGTGGCCTAGGTACTCGGCTGCTGACCCGCAGCTCGCGGGATTCAGCAAAAGGATTTACTGCCAACTGGCACCAGTGACCGTAACGCTACCCATAGTGGGATGGGAAACTTCGTAACTCCAACCTCACAGAGTCTCCACAGTGCTAGAAATTGGGATTTTCTATTATGTGAAATCATTATTGGCTGTGTCAAATTGAATTCATGGGCATAATTAAAGCTTCCTGCACCATTAGTAGTCTCTAGTCCACAGGGGCGGATCCAGCGACTCATTTTAGGGGAGGATGGTCACTTGAGGCGACACCCGAGGAGGGGGGCCGTGGTCCTGACTTGGTTTTCGTAACACAACAGCCCCACCATAGAATATATACTGTTAGTGTGTGCTCACAGTGGTCCCACTAATTTGTTCCAATTGGTGAGAAGAGGTCAATCAATCAAAAATCTTTTATTTTCACCATTTCATACAAAGGTGCAAAAGGGAGAACTGGAGGAAAAGCCGATAGTTCTTCGGCTTGACAAAGTTCCAGTCCCCTAGGCAGACAGTGGTGAAGTCTGTTTCAAAACAATAGAAGAAAGCATGTTACAAAGTATAAAGCATTAAAGCAATAATAACATTTCAACTGAATATAAAATAAACATTGCGATGAAGGAAGAGAAATGTATAAATTAAAAAGAATTTTACAGCAACTACAACGTACAACTGAAAAACACTTTTTTTTCTAACATAGAAAATTACTATAACAGCAGCATACTATCAATAACCGGTGGGATTTTTTTTTCGAATCTTATGTTAATGAGCCGTTACAGGAACAGGTCTAACATTTTAGTTTTGTTTAGCGGTAACACATCAACACTTTGTCTGTTGAAATGGTTAAGTAGGGAAGCCAGTGTATGACAAAGGCGCTGTTGTCCATAATTTGTACGAGAAAAAGGAATTTGCCATGGGGCCTGACGGTGAAATATGTACTTTTTTTCTCGTAGATCAACGAGGGTTAAAAATGAATCTAGCTTTCCTAGCATAGCACTCTTGTAGCATTGTAGAGTTTTCAGTTTCCAAATATCACCAGCTTTTATTATTTTTATTTGCAAAAAAAGCTCTTCAGTATGTTCGGAGAAAGAAACATTCACAATGGCTCGAACTGCCTTCTTTTGAAGTGTTTCCATCATCTGAATATTCTGTGCGGTGGTGTTTCCCCATATGAGTGAGCAATAAGTGAGGTGTGAGTGAAAGAGAGCATGATAAATGAGGCACTTAATTTTATAGGGCAATGTATTTCGATAGTGATTTAAAATACCAATAACTTTTCTTCGCACTTTCGCACACACACGACATGCACTGAAGAAAGGGGTGGGGTGCTGATACCAAGAATTGAGAGGGGGATCACCGCCACTGCCTGTCCAGGCCCGTTGCCAGGGGTTATTTTCTGGGGTGCGGGGCGGGGCCGTTTGCTTTCAGGGCCAGTAAAGAACCTCTAGGTCTAAAAATTATGAGGAGGAATATGCACAGTTTGCTACGGGAAAATGCTGCCACAAGAAATTGGGGAATACAGGCTATTAATAATCTAGGGTTTAACATCCCAAAATCGCAATGATTATGCTAAACGATAATTAGCACATTGCTAAATTTTTGCCTGCATCGAAAATGGAGCCGCTACAACTGGGATTCGATCCAGGACTTTTGGGTTTGCAGTCGAGTGTCTCTACTGCAGTAGGGTACTATAATGGAGTTACAAGGGTTTGAACATGCTTCAGCAATGGTTTCAAATTTTTGCGTGGCCTCGCCACACTTCTATGCCATGGGAAAGGGAATGCAATGCCGGTCGTTGTGACTTCACACTTGGGCAACGCTATATAATGTCAGCGATATGTCATGGGGGTGCAGCCATTGACGTACCGTTTTCCACAACCACTGTGCGCAAAACCACGGTCATTTATAGCGACTACTAGCTAAAGGCACGCGGCTAATGCAGCGGCAGATAAAAGGCAGCAGCGACATAAAAAAGGCCATTGTCGATTACAGCCTAAGAATAAATGTATGCTTTGCCCACAGTGGTCACTGTCTCAACCAGGGGGAATTTTCACAAATGTCCCTCTAAATGCGATTGCTTATTTACCTGACATCAGGACTTACGTGACGTCAGGTACATGACTTGGCCCTAGAGGCATGTGTTCATTTCGATAGTTTTCGGTAGAAAAATTGTACTTGGCAAATTTCATGAAAAAATTATGGCTTCACTGCTCAGTCAAATGTAACATTTTAACAAGAAATGACATTTAATTCATAGTATGCTTAGTATTTGCATTACAGTGAAAAAAAGCTTATAGTTCGTATGGGAATCGCCACTCATTGCTCTGTTGCACAGGTGAATGACAGGCGCGCTACAGTACGGGGGGCAGAGCGCATTTATTCTTCGGTTTAAATTGACCATACAAGCGTTTTGGTGTCCCTGTCCAAAGAATCTAGTAATGTTTTTCAAGCCGATCTGTGTACTTTGGCATTTAGTGTTAGTTGGCCTTACGCGAAGCCTCGACCTGCGTTTTCCCAGCCTCCTGCTGCTTCGTCCTGTCTGTTCACGTGTCCCAGGAAGACATGCGCAAGTTCTTTTGACACAAATAGCCCCGCCGCGGTGGTCTAGTGGCTAAGGTACTCGGCTGCTGACGGGCAGGTCGTGGGATCGAATCCCGCCTGCGGCGGCTGCATTTTCGATGGAGGCGAAAATGCTGTAGGCACGTGTGCTCAGATTTGGGCGCACTTTAAAGGGAGACCCAAGTCGAGTAACACTTTACGTTAGAGTGAAAGCTCAATGTATGACAACCTCTAAAATGACAATATTATCAACAACAGTGCCCTACTTACCAAGAAATTAAGGTAAATGCACAAGAACACCAGCGTCACAGTAGGAAATTAAAAAAATTATCTCGACATCATACGGACCACCTACAATTAATTACCAGTAATCGATTTAACTGTACTAAATGAAGAATCTTCCGAGCATCAAGAGACGCAATGAAATTCTATTTGTTCGTATCTGTATGATTCATAGAAAAAAGAACCGCCGGATGTTATTATGGGGAATGGTGCAAGTGGTTCAAAAATTAAATTTTCGTGTGGTGGTGCCATCTAGTGGGGCACAGTTTAAACAAAAGTGTCTGCGATCTTGAAGCCAATGGCGGGAAATTGATCAATGGCCGTTGTTGCGTCTGTGGCTCCCGCTGCTTTCGGTCTGCTGCTACTAGCGCAGTAAAGCCGGGCTGTGTGTGCATGGCAGCAGTGACGTGAGTCGGTCTGGTTGGTCTGCTCCTTGAGGCGGGTAATTTGAAGTGCTCTAGCCCAATGCGGACCACTAAAACGTGATTTTATTTCAGAATAGGCCCTTCCTTGGCACAAAAGTAACACTAAGAGATTTCTGGACCACCATACCAACAATCAACGTCGTCTTAATAGTTGACTTTAATGTCTCTTTAAAGAACCCCGGGTGGTCAAAGTTCTCAAAGCCCTTCACTATGGCGTCTCTCATAATCATATGGTGGTTTTGAGATGTCAAACCCCACATATCAATCATTTTGACACAAATAAATTTTGCTAGTTATTTTAGTAACTTGAAATTCCAAGAGGTAAAAATATTTGTACACCCCCTTTGCGAACCGCACCTTCTATTATAGTGGAGAAACCCTACCTTTGTATCGTTGATAAGACCGCAACCCATCCATAATGTACTGTGCAAAAAACGGACGAAAACACGAAGTAGAGAAAAAGGACAGACAAGCGCAGCCTATAAACTGAAGCTTTATTGCAAGACCGAGGCAATATATAAAGGAAAAGACAAAAAGCAAGGGAGGGCAAAGGGGGAGGAGAAAAAAAAGCACAAGGGACCAAATCAACAAAACCTAGGCCACATCAAGAATAGTACGCACGTCATACAAAACCTAGAAAGCTCAACTTATCATGTATGGCCACAGAGGGAACACTGACGCACGACTCGGAAATCTTGTGAATATGCGCGGCCTCAATAAGTTCGCGCATTCTTTGGTTTTTAATAAGGGGGGAATAAATCGGCACCTCCTTATGTTTAAACATGTTTCGTATCGAGACATCTAAGCTGATGGCTACCTTTGCATACAGGATACTCGGCAGAATGCTGAAGCAGCTAAGGCGGCCCTTGACTTCATGCCAATGCAGCAGAAACCACTGCGTGTGCGCTTTGCCACCCACGGGGCTGCCCTCAAGGTGAAGAACTTCAGTCAGTGGGTGACCAATGAGCTGCTCGAGCTGGCCTTCTCCATCTTTGGAGAGGTGGAAAGAGCGGTGGTCATTGTGGATGATCGTGGTCGCTCCGTGGGCGAAGGCATTGTTGAGTTCTCACGAAAACAGGCAGCCCAACAGGCTCTGAAACGCTGTTCGGAGGAGTGCTTTATCTTGACAAGGTTAGTAACCCTTAGAGCAGCAACCCTCCTGTGCATTTGTGCTATGGAAAAAAAAAAAAAAGATTGCAATGTCCCTTTTCGTGAAAGTGTACCGACTCAATTTTGAGATGTTCTAAAATGGAAATTTCTATTTCCTTGGTATGCAGTATTGACACACACCGGGGTTAGCCAACAAGTATAAAATATTTTCTTTGATGTTAAAGTTTTGGTAGCTGAGCATCAGCAAGCTAGCCCTACCACAATGTACATTATCCTGATAAGTCGACAATGTGTGCAATTCTGCATCCTGCATGCAGCACAGAAATCAATGTTAGGGTCGGTGGATGACAATTCACTTATATCATTAGCAGATGACAGATCTACCTCTATGTGACGAATTGATGTTTCCCCATGACATCACACTGCTATGAGAAGTCGCCCACTCAATACCCAAACCGAAAGTGTCTTTGTAAGTATTAAAAATGTATTCGATGCATTCCAAGGCAGCACAGTACTCTTTTTAGAGTTGGCAAAATCCATGTTTTTATTTAGAACAACAATTCCAAAATGTTTAAAATTCCTGTCAGTACTCCTTCAAGGGAGGATTAAAATGAGAGAACAGCTCTTCTGTCTTATAGGGGAGTGCTAGTGTTTTGGCTTGATGCATTGGTGTCATCGCATTGTACCGGTCCACACTTGACATGTTCCTGCAGCAGAATAGCTTCACTTAAAACTTTATCACCCCAGTGCATTGAAGCTGCATTTCTTGACATTACACGTGTGCTGTGTAGTCAGCTGTGCCACTGTTTTGTGGTCATACACTTGTTCAGAACTGGCACAGTGAGTTGAGAGTATGGGTGTTAAAGGAGAACTGACACCAAATTTACGCATGTCGATATTTTTGCAACCATGAGTAGTTATTGACCTCCTATTAGCGGTCCATCATTGAAAATGCTGACGAGAATTGAATTACATTTATTGGTATGACCAGTATCGAGCACAATTCACTCCCCATTAGTAGCGCGCTCACCAAGAGACGGTGACTGTTGAAAGAGGTGACGCAATATTCAGCTGATATTTCGTCGGCCATCTCGTCACCAGCATTGCCATCATTGCTGTAAACAACAGGTGATGAAAACAACATTCTGAGATGCATCACGATTTGTGGCATCCTTTGCAAAGCAACAATTTTCAGAAGTGGACACCGTTCTCATTAGCGACAGCTAATGGGCAGTTCTGGTTGAGCGAGAGCAAGTTTAGCTGAGAATCTGCGTTCCACTAGTTGATTTCAAGCAAGTTGCCGTTTCTTACGTGCAGATTTAAAGTGACCCACTTTGCAGTGAAGTGTTCCACATTTTTTCAATTTGCAGAGGAGGATTTCACTGGAACTCTGGCTAAGCGGTGCCATCACTTCGGTTACAGACGTTCAATTCAGTTGTCTTGAGCATTTTTTAAAGCGCTGTGTGATCAGTATGCACACTTGTTTACATTCCTAAAATGGCATAGTTTGACTGCTGGATGAGCTGCTGGTTTGGCTCTTGCTCTCAAGGATAGTGAGAGCACAAGTTCTGACAGTAGTATCAGCAGTGATACTACTGTACTAATTCCTCGTCAACTATAAGTCGTGAAATCCCGGAAAGTTTGCTAGGTATTACAAGTTAAACAAAATGCCGAAAATGGTCAGCACAGTTCACTCCTGCTCTACTGAGTTATTGGCAACAGCACCGACGCACGCTGCCGTTGCAGTGGCTGCAGCATCGGGGCATAGAGTCCGTCGCGGTAGCATTCTCGGGAAGTCGATGTGCCACACAATGATGACATGCTGGTGTCCAGGTTACGCTCGGCTGGGGCCACGGGCTCCAAAGCCTCAACAACTATCGACACTGGCTGTGCAAGGCTCTGGGCTATTTTGTGTATGGTGATGTCATTACATTTGCCACAGTACGATGAAATTGTCTGTAGCGCCCTTAGTACACGGAGTGTCGCTAAACTTGTGGTGCCAGTGGTTTGACGATGCTTTAGCCTTGAAAACTTCAGAAACAAAACCTGAATAAACAGTTTCAGTGCCCCTTTAAGAATAGTCTTCTTTTGCCATCAACAGGTTGCACAGAACAGGCGCGATCGTATAAAGTAAAAAATGTAAAATGTATAGTTAAAGTAGGCTTGACATTTGGGTACGTTGTTCACAATTGCCTGACAAGCTCGCCGAGTGGCTGCTGACGTTGTCCCTCCTCCCATGGTGGCCAGCACCCCTCGTCCCGTGGTGGTTGAACCACTGGAGCAGCGCGATGAAGATGATGGCCTTCCCGAGATGAACTTCCAGCCAAACAACAAGCAGTTCCAGAAGGAGCGTGAGGCGGGTCCCCGGCTGGCCGAGGTGGGCTCATTTGAATACGAGTTTGCCATGCGCTGGAAGAAGCTGTACGAGGATGAACGAGCCCGTCGTGAGCAGCTGGAGCAAGATATCCTGTCGTGCCGTCGCTCACTCGAGGACCAGATGGAGGCCCTCCTATACGAGCACGAGGCCAACATGCTGCGCGAGAGTAAGTGCCACATCACAAGAAGTGTTCAATATTAGTGAGAACTAACCAACAATGATGCAAAGGAAAGTATAGGGGATGTTGTTAGCAGTGATTGTAAGAAGTGGATGAAGAGATAACTTGCCGCTGGCAGGGACCCGAACCTTCGACCTTCGAATAACACGCCAGTGCCAGCATCAGACGCATTACAGTTGAACCCATTTATTATGAAATCGGTTTTAACTATATAGCGGTTGTGTTATTCCACGAGAGATTGAGCATGCGTGTCCGGGTGATATCTTTGTTTTGTCTGGTTTTTCATATGTTCTGTGGGTATATTTAAACTGCACGGATGTGAAAATTTTATTCAAAAAATCTGATCTCAGCATAGCAAAAAAAGTTCGAAAAAAGTGGCATGCACGTTTCGCTATTGCTTGCTGCAACATTTCCAGATTTCGCAGGTGAATTAAGTTTGCACTGTAAGCATTTGTTTCTTCTTGTTTTAATATGCATCACAGTGGATTATATATTCATGTTTTCTTTAAAGGGCCAGTAAACAGGCTCCGACTTTTTTTTACACCCCCCATACAAGCTCAGTAATTCGTAGATTAGACCGCAATGATCACGTTTTCTGAATATTACAGTGCCGCGCAGAGCCTCCATTTCGAAAATGATTCCCGCGCATCTTTCTAACGCCTCAACCGACACCCTTGCATGGGCAGTGACGTCAACTCGGCGATCAGCGACGTGACGTAGCACACAGCTCGCCGATTGGTCTAAATCAGGTGTGAAAAAACAGGAGTGAAGTCAACGTCACTTCCTGTTCCCACCCACAGCTACGAAACTACCTTTTGTTTCTTGGCACTGCGGTGAAAGAACCAGCCTCGCAGCTGTCGCGTGCACGTGTACACTCCTCACTCAACTACAGCTCCTGGCGCACATATGAACGTACTTCGCCCTTGACATGAGCAACAAGGGTAAAAAGCGTTGCTCTGTCGTCGGCTGCAAATCGAGCGACTGGGCAGCGAAGAAGCATCAGCCCTGGGTGCCTCATGATGGGGCCCTGCGCGCTGCATGGCTGGTGCTGAAGCGGATCGGCCATCTAGTGACCTACGTCGGGGACCTGATCGTTTGTGATCGACACTTCGCACCTGACGTTTACACGGTTGACCTGCGGCTAGTGGGGAAAACGCTAAACAAACAACCACGCTTCGCAGCAAGCGGAAGTGCTTTGCGACTAATCGAATTCACCAATGACGTCAATCGCTGACGCAATGTCACGTTGCTGAAGCGGGCGGAGTCCCGACAATAGGCTACGTCTTCCCCTTCATGAAAGGGAGAAGGGGAGTGAGGCCGCGGGAAAAATTGGAACCAGCTTAGACCGATGTTCTAACCGCTGTAACTTCCATAATATAGCACATATTCACAAAATTCTTGCGGCAGCATATTCACGAAGAAAAACTGCACATATATCTCTCTTTAAAAACTTTTGGACCACAAGGCTGTTTCTGGCCCTTTAAGCTGTCTGCAGAACCATAAAAGTTCTGAAAAAAAAAAAAGGCAAACTTGGTCAAAATAAAAAAAAAAGTTGGTATTTTTGATGTGCTTTAATGCATTTTTTACTTCATGGTAAAAATTATGAAAAAAGTGCCAATGTGGAGCAACATCTTTTAAACATTCTTGCAAAAGGCCCCGCCACAGTGGTCTAGTGGCTAAGGTACTCTGCTGCTGACCTGCAGGTCGCGGGATCATATCCCTGCTGTGGCGGCTGCATTTCCGATGGAGGCGGAAATTTTGTAGGCCCGTGTACTCAGATTTGGGTGCACGTTAAAAAACCCGAAAGGTCGAAAATCTCCGGAGCCCTCCACTACAGCGTCTCTCATAACCATATGGTGGTTTTGGGACATTAAAACCCACAAATCAATCAATCAATCATTCTTGCAAAAGATCGTTTCTATAGATGCAGCGTTATAGAAAAAAAAATAGTTAAAGATGCGAGTTTTTCAAAAAAAGCTTATTTTCGAAAAAAAAAAAATTCCGGGCCAAATTTGTGGGATCTCGATATGGAAAGCACCACGCTCTTGGAACACGGACACAGTAGACACGGTCGTACCGAACCAAACAACACACATTTATTTAACTACGTTAAGAACGACGATATCGTCAGCCAAATAATTTTACATATTGTGATCAAGTTAAGACAACCTTACACAATATTACACAACACTCAACAAACATAACAAAACCTGCGGGGATGCACCGGCGACCCACCGCTAGAGACAACCGTTCTTGCCACCCGACAAAGAGACCCGCTTCTTTCTCGTGGGCCGCCACTTGGGCTTTCTGGTAAGCGTCACCACTGGGGCTAACGTTCTAATCGTGATTGTGGTGGTGATAATACACGCTTGCGAGCACTTTGCCACCTACCGCTCGGTAGTTGTTACTACCCCTAAATGCGGCTTATGCGCGAGACACATGCGCCTTGAGGCGCAAACAGCTGTACAAGGAATGTTAGCACCCCCACAGATTTTAATAAAAATTTCTTATTGAGGTCCACTTAGGTCACTCAATATGTACACTGGCACGCAATGGAATGGAGCGAAAGCGCCGGCTGGCAGTTAGAAAAGGACGCTCTTGTGCAGTGCGACACACGAGCTTCTCTGGTATCCGTGAGACGGCGCTGCTTCACTATTCGCCACGTGCTCCCGTGGTCTATTGATCGCCACTGTACATAGTGTAACGAGGAGCTCATTACAATAGTTTCAATATTATATGTCTTCATTTGCTTTGTTTATGAAATACAGTGGCCCTTGCTGGTCTTCAGTACTCTGATGACACCTTTCGGCTTGTGAACACTTTTACTGTTTCTTGAAAAAAGAAGGAAAATAGCAGGCACCAATTGGTACAAAACTAAGAAACATTTACGTGCATTTCTTATTATGGCAGCCCCGCCGCCGTGGTCTAGTGCCCAAGGTAATCGGCTACTGGCCCACAGGTCGCGGGATTGAATTGTGGCTGCGTCGGTTGCATTTCCGATGGAGGCGGAAATGTTGTAGGCCCGTGTGCTCATATTTGGGTGCACGTTAAAGAACCCCAGGTGGTCGAAATTTCCGGAGCCCTCCACTACGGCGTCTCTCATAATCATATGGTGGTTTTGGGACCCACATATCAATCAATTTTTTATTATGGCATCGATGAAGAACGTGTTTCCTGCTTTGTATTTTCAGATTCGAAACAGATTCGGACACTTCTCGTGGCGCTGAACAAGTTTATTTAGAACGACCACCCGAAAGGTTTCATTTGATTGTGTTTCTCGCTAGATTTCCTTCAGGTGCATAAAACAGTGCTGGCAAACCTCGTCGATGCCGCGAATAGCTTGAGCTTGTGGCAGTAGCTTTAGTAGAGACGCAACATCCAAACGTTTATGCAACAAAATTTTTTTCCTAGCATAATTCTTGTGAACGCTTAAATAATCGGCACAGAATACTCGGTCTGAGCAATGAGCCCCATGCATCGCTTATAGTGAATGAGTGCGGCGCTCTGCAGTGTAAACGTCTCGACTAAAACCATGTCGAGACATTTGTGCTGGCCAGCGTCGCACAAATGGTCACCTTCACGTTTTCAAACAGCCGAAACGCCGGGGTAAAGGTCAAAGTAATACAGAAAAAAGTTATCCGAGAGGTGATAACGGGAAACAAAATTAATGGCTTGGTAGAAGGCTTAGGTAACGTCTCCAAAGGTTATTTATATATGTTATGCATTGCACTACGTGTTTGAAGGTTCCTGTATCTACTGCTCAGGGTGAAAGGGAAACGGCCAGTGAGAAAACACCTCCATAACGGCGCACCTGCTCATTAGGGCAGTTATGGATAAGGCTTCCTTGGCACCAATCACATAAGCTGGACTGTACGCGCCTGGCTGGTTTTGGCAAGGGTGGTTCGCATGGTCTTGGCAACAAAACAATGTTGGTGTAAGTTTATTTTGTAGGCTGCAAACTTGGCACGCATTATCACTTTAGAGGGCGGCCGTCCTCGGGTCTGGCGCGCTTGACAAAATAAAATTTCGATATAATTTTGTTCAACGCAAGCTATCGGAATGAAGCTCTTCTGTTACTGCAAAAAATTAGAATTGGAGGTTTTAGTAGAAGGCAGGCTCATGAACCAGTAAGGGACATGAACCAAACACCCTCAGGAAGGGCCACCTGGGCCCGCTGTGTTTCGTGAACAAAAAAAAAAAGGACATGTGATGAAATATTTTTTATTTTCTTTCCCGAAAATGAGCTTTTAGATGCGGAGCATCTAATACTCGAGGCTTGTAGTGCGGCGCCGTCCGCAAGCTTCCTCCTCCTTCTTCCACCATCTGTGCATCCCTTCCTCCTCTACACACCGCGCGCGCTTCACTCCTCCACCATCTGTGCACCCTTCCTCCTCTACACACCGCGTGCGCTTCTCCTCTTCACGAACATTCGCTAGCTGTATAATGTAGCGCGCATGCGCCGTCACGCTTCGAGAACATCGGGAGCTGACGCGCGCGCATGCGCCGTCGCGCTTCGAGAACATCGGCAGCTGACGCGCGCGCATGCGCCGTTGCGCTTCTCCCCCTTCTCGAACATTCGACAGCTGACAGTGCATGCGCCGTCGCGCTGTATATATACTCAAGGTCGGCGCTCGCTCGCTCAGTTGCCGCTCGTCGGTTGGTTTGTACGGCGCGTCGACGTCCAAGGTCGCGGTGAAATGAATTCCAACGAATCCACAAACACAATGATCGACGTCCCTTCGACCAGCGCCGCCCTTTCGCATACGTGTGTACGTGTTCACTCATTTAACACCCCCTCCTACAACCACGTTAACCAATTTAGCCATCGACCCAAGTAAGTCGCAATTTAACACCCCATTTCACAACCACGCTAACCAATTTAGCCATCGACCCAAGTAAGTCGCACTTTAACGCCCCGTTAACCAATTATATGCTCCGCATCCTCCTCAGTGTTCTCCCGAGGGAAGCTGCGGGCAATTTTTCTGAAAAACTTGCTTTTCCAACTATTTTTTTTTTTCTGTCACGCTGCATCTAGGAAAACAATCTTTAGCAAGAGAGATGATTTAGACTCCAACAAAAAGTTTTGAAGAAACCAAACATTTCGAAACCGACTTGGTTCCTTCCTCAAGGGTGACTGCGAGACTACGTTGCAGCGGCGTCTTCAAAGCACTCGTGGGGCGAATAATGACCCCTCTCTCTCTCGTTTTGCCGTGGAGTCTAAATCATTTCGCAGTTTCATACCTACCAGACAGACTTCTGTCGAATGTTTAGATTCAAGTCAATCTTTAGTAATAATGTTGATAAGATATTGCTGTATATTGGCACTTTCTTCGAAATTTTTGCGAGAGTTAAAAAATGTGGCAATGTGCATCAAAGGTACCAAACATTTATTTTGACTGAGTTTGCGTTTTTTTTTTCTTTTCAGAATTTTTTTGGTTTTGCAGACAGCCTAAGAAAAGCATGGGCGTAATTCACTGTGATGCGTATTGTAACAAGAAATAAATTTTGGCACGTTTACTGTGCACATTTAATTCGCCTGTGAAATCGGGAAATGTTGCATCAAGCAATAGATAGACGCACGCGCCGCCAACTCCAAACATTTTTTGGGCGCACTGGGATCAGTTTCTGGAAATAAAATTTTTGGTTCTGTGCACCTCAAATATACTCGCATAACAGATACACCAGACAAAGCAAAAAATATCGTCCGGCCACGCATGTTCGATCTCTCGTGGAGTCGCTCCGTTATAACAATGAAAAGCTGCTACATCCTCAACTTTCGTATGCTTTGTATGGTGAAATAACCTGCTTAAAGCAATGCCGGCATGGTGAATTATAGGTTATAACGATTAATTCTGGTGGTTGGGTGTTAGTGCCAAAACGTAATGAAATGCGAAATCCTTGAAAAAAAAAAAGTATGATGTTTGCTCACCTAATAAACTCAGTTGCATAATAAACTAACCCGCTTAAAGCAATGCCGGCATGGTGAATTATAGGTTATAACGATTAATTCTGGTGGTTGGGTGTTAGTGCCAAAAACGTAGTGGAATGCGAAATCCTTGAAAAAAAAAAAAGTATGATGTTTGCTCACCTAATAAACTCAGTCGCATAATAAACCAACTCCGATTTCAGTTGTCAATGGATTTTTTTTTTCTGTCACGTAATAATTGCACTCCCTACATTCATACACTGCACAAACCGATACCTGGTGCCTCCTTGACCATTGGATCTTTTTTTTTTATTATTATGTAGCACCCCCTCGGCCACCTCAACTCGCTCCCTTTCCTGCCCCTCCTCCGGCCGCTGCCGCCCTCAGTTTTTTCTTTCTATCTGTGTGCGGCACATCCCTTGTCTTTTTTAAGTATCCGTGCTCCACAGCGAAGTTCGCGAACGATGCGAGTGTAGAGACATGATTTGTCAACTTGCTGTGAACAAGTGAAGGTCACAAAACTGCCCACGCCACCCGGCGGTTGCTTCCTGCAAATACTAAACTTGAAGAACCAACCACATGCATGCGACTTTCGAGTGGTGATGATAGGATTTGCTGTCACCATAGCTGCTGCGAAGAGCCATTCGTTGCCATCGCATCACAGGTTTTTGGAAAACAAGGAAAAATTGCTCATTTCATAACTGTGAAGTCTCCCGGATGATCCGGGAGACTCCAGGTTTCGACCGTTTTTTCCTTTTGTACTGTTGTCATGAAAATCTCCTGGAAATAGAAATTTGTGTACGTGATCTAACCGCATTGACAAAATGCAAGTCAATCCACCCCTGACCTTTATTTATTATAAACGAATTTAGAAGGAGTTCGTCTAAACATACAGTAGAATCTCAGTGATGCGAAACCGCTGCAGATAAGAATATGTGATTCCCCAGTCAAATTCCACTGTGTTAATTGGACTAAACTTCGAGTGTTCTTAACACTTTTCCTAATTGCAGCAGCTGGTATGAACTTTAGTACCGAAATTGTCGTACGAAAGCCGAGAGCAGTGTGCTCGAAGTTGCAGAAGCATGTGTGCGACCAGTGTACGTACAGTCTTCTACAGCGTGTGGTTGTCGGTGCCACAACCGTTGTCGACAAATCCGCTGTCGTCCTTAACAGGACTATGTATGGTGACGACGTAGGTGACAGAACTCTGAAAGTGTGCACGTGTTCAGCGCTCGATCAGTCAAAGCAATGCAAAACTCTATGGACGAAACTGTGGCAGGTACGATCATAGATAGCATAAAACCACCTTGTTTTGAACGCACGTGCGCAGCCAGCGCACTTGGTTAAAAACAAAACTACAGTTTGCCACAACTGCCGCGCTCAAAACCGCGGTCTCGGCGACGCGATAGTGATCTTCAAGCTCTGAGGGCACGCGGCTAACGCAGCGGTAGATTGAAGACAATGAAGACATAAAAAAGGCTAGGGGCGTTTTGGCGTTTCTGTCCAAAGAATCTGGTAGCTGGGAAAGCTTTGACCCTCACTTTCGTGGCAGCCAGCTGTGTTGTCCCGTCCATTTACGAGTCTCCCAGGAAGACACATGCGATTTGTTTTGAGGGAAATATATTTTGATAATTGTTTTGATGATATGAAATTTCTGAAGTATTTGCGCTCCCACATTGAGATTCTCACCTTATTGGGAAACCCTGTGTTCGGCCACTTCAAGCCATTATAGGACCGCAACGGCAATGTTTGCGCTTGCGTTGGGACCCCCCCCCTTTTGCTTTTGACGATGATGTTTGCGACAGCAATTATATGGACAGTCTCGGAAGGTTGTTACCGTTGCCTAAGCTGCCGTCATGCTCTTTATATGTATATCTACCTACATATAGGAAAACTCAAGAAAAAAAAAAAGCCGCCCGGCGCTCGGCACCCAGCTCGTCGCGATGCACCAACAGGCGCTTATTTCTCGAGCGTAATTTGCCCCACGCATGAAGGGGGCGATGAGGGGGTTAGGTGCTTGTGTGCTCGCGCTTATTTTCCGGCAGAGAGAATAGTGTGTGTCTTGGCCTTTCACTGAAATTATTGCGTTAGTTGCTTGGGCCACAAATGTCGGCTTCGCTCGCTGGGCAGGCCTCGTTTCCTAAAAGAGCGCGCCACAGCAGCTGCCAACCCCTCTGCCTGCTCGCAACATACTTTTCTCTCGCTTTACCCTTTCCACTACCCGCATCGCTCGACCTCACATTGAGTGGAAACACTAGATGGATTTAGTGCTGTGTCTGCAGCAGCCATAGGAACGCGGCCTGTCATTGAAAATGGCTAGCAGGCTGCACCCCGTGCGGCTGCTACAGACGCGCAACTTAATCCGTCTACACTTTTGGCTCGTTTATATGCGATAAATTTTACTTGAAAGCAAACCAGCCTCTCGTGTCTTTTTGTTTCAAACAAATGTTTACTTCAGTAAAGGCTACAACGATTTTTGCTTCAGACTATTCTTCCTTCAACTGCGTCAACGCCCGTTTCAACTTGGTGAACGCCGTGCCCACCGCTGCTGCTTCGCATCTCATCAGGGTTCCCTTCAGGAAGATGTTAAAGTAACAGGGCAGTATGAAAAAAAATAAAAACTTTTACGAGAATTGTGCTGAAAGGGAGGACCTGGGACTTTATGGCACTAAGCTCATGACACTTTTCCTTCTTGCTTAAGCAAAATAGTAATAATAACTCACTTTTTTCTTATCTCTGTGGTACATTTGTTTGTTTACTTTTTCAGGATTGTGTACATGTGTAAAGGAAGTCAACTCAAGTTATGTTAGCAGCTTGGCACCCTTAATGTTCATGGCGGCCTGGGAAAAAGCAGCATGTGACCGAAAAAGAAGGATTGTGACTTTTTAGTTGCATGCACTAAATTATAAGAAAATATGCTGAATAGGAAGTATCTTATGCCCTGTAAAAGCTATTTTCACTAGCGTGAGTTTGTAACATTCACCCGGTTAGCAAATGTTCTAGTTCATCTCACTGTAGATACAGTGAACATGGCAGGCTGAACGAGTGAATGACTTGGTGTTGTTTTTCAGAGCTGCGGAGAATGGAGGAGCAGAGCAACATGATGGCTCGAGAGCGAGAGATGAGGTGCGTGCTTTTCATGCATTACACTTGCTGAAGGCTTGACTATCTGGCACAGGCTTGTTCCGGGCAGAAAACAACAGCCTGCTCTGCTAACAGAGATTGCATGCTACCTTGTGTGCATAAGGGATAACCACCTCAGTTTGCTGCATATTGCTACAGTTTACATAACAAGCCTGCGCCAGCAAGTCAATGGAGAGGCAGAGAACAAAAAATGTATCGTGAAAGCCCGCATATAGCTCGGAAGTGTAATTTGGGGATAGCAAACATAAGAAAAAAAGCTTTAATCCGAATTAAGCCAATGTAAAATGGAAAAATGCATTTATTGACACACTTCAGTCATCGTTGTTGTCGAACGCACTCTCTTCTGAAGCTCCCTTGTCGGAAATGTTCTCCCACAGAACATCGTCTCGGTGCCATCAAGCGCGTTCGAGATGGACCACTTTTTAACCCCTCCGGTATGCAGGCTCAAGCCTTGACTGTCCATGAGCACAGTATCGCTGGTGAGGCCCGTTTCAGCCGTCCGGCAGGGTTCACTTCTGGTTCTCCTGACCCCTAATCCACTCTGCTTAAAGCCTCTTGACATGGCCCTTAAATGGCTTATTAAGGCACACATCAAGGGGCTGCAGCTGTGATCACTAGGTGCGAAAGTTGCACCGCAGTCGCTTTACGGAGCCGGTCAGGTGACACCAGAACTCGTCAAGCACAAGCATCGAAGGGAGCACCCGCAGTGCTCCGGGCCGTCAGCACCACACGAACTTTATCCAGTCAAGCACTAGCGATACGTCAATCTACCCCTTGTCGTGGCAGTGGACAACGACATGTTTTGGAAACTTCTCTCTTCCTTGCCTTCGCTGCTCCTGCACAAACTCTGCAAGTTCGCGTTTCACGTCAGGAAACGCTCTATTGTTTGGTCCACAGAAACTTTTTCACTGTCCACTGCAAGCAGAGGGCGTCCTCTGCTTCTGCCAATCGCGAATACTCCGCTCATTGACTCCGAACTGCCTTCGAAATGGTTTCAGCAGCAGCCATAACTTCCCTTTTAAAAGCAGCCGAGTAACGCCTTCACAGTGTTGACATGGCGTAAAATAACAGGAGCAAAATCGTGGCCGTCGTTATGGGCGCCAAGTTGAAGCAAAGGCCACTGACCACTGTTGCACATGTGGGCCTGTAAGACTATAACTGTCTATTGCTGTTAATACTACCTAGCACCTAGCGGAGAAGCGCGCAAGCGCCTGATGATGATAGCACCGTGCTATGCCGAAACCAAAACTGAATTTCAACTTCAGTCCCCACCCATCTTTTAAAGATACCACTTTCCTGTCAAACGTAGGTCTCATTTTCGTCCGACGCAAATCAAATACATAAACCTCGCCTCGATTCCGAAGAAAATAGACTGCATGTCCCATTGATCGCTTTATTGCCTCTGCGCAGGCTGAGTCTTAAATTTCCCATTGTTGATATTGTTCTTCCTCTCTACAAAGTATATATGCTGACTGAAAGAATAAATGCATTTGGTTGTTAGTCAGTATCGTAGTCTCGTGTACTTTCTTGTGCCGTCTTTTTACACTATTTTTCACTGGGCTACTACCATAGCAGCAAACAAAATTTTTCGCTGCTTGAGCATCAGGCTTTTTGTTCATTGCTTGCCTACAAAATGCGGCTAGGTAAGCTGAGGAGCTGGAGATATTCTCAAGCCTGTAAATTTAGAATTTGATTATATTTGACTCGCCAGATTCGTGAACAAAACAACTAGCTGGTGCACGGCGCCTCGACAGTGATTCCAGGTGAGCTGCCTTACCGCTATTGGCTTGAAAAACTTGCCTCGGCAAAGTATGTGTGCCAATGGCTGTACAACACGCCGTGAAATTTTGCGAAACTGATTGTGCCCCCAAAAGAGCTCGAGGATATACATGCTCGCAGCTATCGCTTATGGTAGGTCACTATCTTCAATAAAAGGTTTTGTAATTTTAGTCCCAAAGTTATAATTACGGTCTTAGATTGTAGTGCTTAATTTATATTTTCAGTTTAAGATGAAGAAATAACTGAAAATGCAAAACAATTATAAAAAGAAAAGTGTTTCAAAATGCGCATGTTATGCCAACAGTCATTACTAAAAAACTTCTGTGCAACTCTAATGGAATTTGGCAGCTGCGAAGTGAAGACAACATTCTGGGCATCTAATCTCCACGATCGTCATATCTCAAGGCTTGCGTGTGTTATTATAAAAAGACTGAAGGTGTTGATATTTGGCAGGTTTATTTTGCATGCAGTTGGCCATAGGACAAAAAGTTGCCGCTTGTTTTCAATAATTCTGCTTGAATTCACAGTTCCACCTATTTAGAAAAAGCACGATAAATGTGAAAATATTGGTCAAAAGGAAAGCTATGATTGCTCGCGTAACTGTAGAATGCAAAAAAACAGTTTTTGAGAAAAATGGCTTTAAAGATTTGACCCGTATGTCCATGTAACAAAGAAGCATTTTATATGCCTGAAATTAGCCCTTCTTATCTTTTGGAACCTCTTTTAAAGTGGCACGAGCCTCTTTTAAGCGACACGAAGCATGTATTTTTTCCCAGATTGTTTTGTGTTCCTAGCCGACTCTCATCCCCGCGATCCACAGTGGATCCACAGTTGGTATATTGAATCCCTAAGTTGCGTTTACGCTTCTTTTCTATAACTTTCTCCTTTAAAAGCCAGAACTAAGTCTAAGAGCTCGAAACGGCACACAAAACAACACTGACGGCCAAACAAAGACGCACATAACTTGACCAGGCGACTGCTACAGCCAAGTAGTATTAATATTAAAATACATTGAAAATGTCGTCTACCACAGACTTTGGAATGTTTTTAGACACCTTAGTCTTATGTAATAGACCCATTCCATGTTTTTAAACACAGGTAGGCCGACGTCGACATTATGGGTAAAATTATAGTGACGTCCGCACGTAACTTCCGCCATAAGCACTGAGGGCTGTGATGTAAGCCAACAAAACGACGTTGTGAGACGCCATAAGCGTTGTAAAATCCATAAGCACTGAAGGCTGCGATGTGCGCGAACAAACAAAAGTAAGTTGTGAGACGCGACTCACATCCAACTGCGACACAGCTCGTCGGCATACCGTTTTTTTTTTTTTTTTTTTTTTTTTTCTCGTTGCTTGACTGAGAACACCACATGCACTATTGAAAACCTAGCAGTAACTGGGGTAGGCAGAGCATCGTTTGCCTACCAAGGCAGGGCCACCACATTTTTGTGACGCAAGTCCGGTGGAATTGTCTATATATATACGAAAAAACATTTATGATGAGTTGGAGGTCTTGTGGAACAGAAAGCCTTCCAGTGGGGGTCGGTCAAATTGTCATAGCATTTGAATGGCTCAAGATCGCAACATGTTTTTTATGCTGACCAATCATGAATGGACGGGGAGCTAGAAAATATCAAATCCCATAAAATCAATGTTTTTTTTTTTTTAGGTTGCATTCTTGAAGGTGGTGACACATGGGATGATCAATTAGTGCTCGGTATGGGCACCATGAGTACGTATTATCTCTGTAGGGAACTATGCCAACGACGACGAAGCAGCAAGAAACGGCAAGCCACAGTGTTGGTGCACACGCGTGACCCGAGTGTTTTGTATTTTCGGCCTGTTGACGTTCCTAGCTCTTTTGGCGTGCCTCGGCCTTCCAGTAGGTCTGTGCGTAAATAAACTACGTGACATCTCTAATAAACCCCTGCGTCACGCATTTGTGACTTGCTTCAGCTGATCAAGCCAGAGCCTCTCTTCGTTTTAGGTGGCACCTTCGAAAATATGATGTAGCACAGTTTTGTTTGCGTCGTCGTCTAGGACGCCATCAAGGTACACCACTGACGGTCATCGACCCTACGCAAGCCATCGGTCACCATCGCCCCGACGACGCTCCCTGTCACCTATGCGTCGGCTGACCTGCTACGGAAGAGGGAAACTGATCGCTGCAGCTCTGGAGGTAACAGCTGCATACAATTCGGACTGCTTAAGGCCTCCATCTTTCTCGCCGCAAAACGTTATCGACGTCAATGTTGAGGGGACCGCCGCACAAGCGCTTATCGACACAGGGGCCGCCCTTTCCATAATCTGTGAGACCTTATGCCGCAAGTTGAAAAAGGTGACGACGCCTCTCTCGGGCCTGATGCTCCGCACAGCCAACTTGCAGTGCATAGAATCTACAGCTGTATGCACTGCACGTGTCATTGTCCAAGGTCAACCTTACGCCATTGAATTTTTTGTGCTGACATCATGCTCCCACGAAGTCATTCTTGGATGGGACTTTCTTTCGGGACAATTCGGACTGCTTAAGGCCTCCATCTTTCTCGCCGCAAAACGTTATCAACGTCAATGTTGAGGGGACCGCCGCACAAGCGCTTATCGACACAGGGGCCGCCCTTTCCATAATCTGTGAGACCTTATGCCGCAAGTTGAAAAAGGTGACGACGCCTCTCTCGGGCCTGATGCTCCGCACAGCCAACTCGCAGTGCATAGAATCTACAGCTGTATGCACTGCACGTGTCATTGTCCAAGGTCAACCTTACGCCATTGAATTTTTTGTGCTGACATCATGCTCCCACGAAGTCATTCTTGGATGGGACTTTCTTTCGCGTCATCTTGGCCATTATAGATTGCTCACGTGCAGAATTCGCACTTACACCGCTGCCAACCTCTTGTTTGGTAGATTTGCTTTCTGAAGTTTACAAACTTGTCGTTTTTGCAGACACGGAAATAGCACAGAGAACATCCACCCTTGTAGCCCTGACCTGTACGGCCGCTCCTGCCGGAAATGTTTTGTTCACTCCGTCTGACGTATTTACCCGCCGCCATAGTCTACACCTGCCCTTTGCCATACTCACCGTGGAATCCGGTGCTACCGCCATGCTCGTTGCCAACTCGCTATCATCGCCAGTTACCTTAATTCGCGGAGAATGTTTGGGTAACGTACAAGACAATGACCTCTTGCGCCCTCTGGAGTTTACCGAACACCCACCTCACCTCCAGCTCAATGCTATGATGCCACCTGTGGCCACACTGCCCGCGCCAGATTTATTCCAGCCCTCTGTTGCCGCTGAGCTATCGCCGACACAAAGATGCGAACTCTTGTCCCTTCTTCGAGAGTTCCGTTCTGCCTTCGATTGCGCTCAACCATCTTTGGGTCGCACAGCGAACGTCACGCACTGCATTGACACCGGTACTCATGCTACCTTACGCCAACGACCATATCGAGTTTCAGCGGAAGAGCGCCGTATTATCAACGAACAAGTCGACGATATGCTCAAGCGTGGTGTCATCCAGCCATCGCAGAGCCCTTGGTCGTCCCCTGTTGTACTTGTGCGCAAAAAGGATGGGTCTATTCGATTCTGTGTCGACTACCGCCGGCTCAGTAAGATAACTCGAAAGGATGTGTACCCATTGCCACGCATCGACAATGCTCTCGATTTTTTGCAAGGAGCAGAATATTTCTCCTCTTTCGTTTTACGCTCAGGATATTGGCAGGTTCCAATGGCTTATCCTGACCGATCGAAGACTGCATTTGTAACACCTGATGGGCTGTATGAGTTTATCGTCATGCCCTTTGGACTCTGCAACGCCCCAGCTACATTCGAACGGATGATGGACACCATCCTTCGCGGCTACAAGTGGAACACGTGCCTCTGCTACTTAGACGACATCGTCGTTTTTCTCGCGACATTTCGACTCACCTTGTTCGTCCTTGTGCTATTTTCACGTGTCTCACCTCTGCTGGCCTTCAACTTAACATCAAGAAGTGCCATTTTGCCGCACGTCAGCTCACTATACTGGGTCACGTCATCTGCAAAAAGGGTGTTCTCCCGGATCCGGCGAAACTCCGCGCCGTGGCCGACTATCCGAAGCACAATTCCATCAAGACGCTTCGAAGTTTTATCGGCCTGTGCTCATACTTTCATCGATTTGTGTGCAACTTCTCTTCCATCATCGCGCCTTTTACCAACCTGTTGACAACTTCCAAAGGCATTTCTGCTTGGTCAAAAGAGTGCGATGAATCCTTCACCGCGCTTCGGCAGTTATTATTATCACCTCCAACACTACGTCATTTTGACCCCGATGCGTCTACGGAGGTCCACACTGACGCCAGTGGTGTCGGTCTTGGTGCTGTATTGGCTCAACGAAAACCAGGATACCAAGAATACGCGGTCGCTTACGCGAGTCGGACCCTCAAGAAAGCCGAGTGTAATTATTCCATCACGGAGAAAGAGTGCCTCGCAATTGTCTGGGCTTTGACGAAGTTCCGCCCATACCTTTATGGCCGCCCTTTTGAAGTCGTCACGGACCACCACGCTCTATGCTTGCTATCATCGCGCAAAGACCCGTCTGGGCGCCTTGGTCGTTGGGCGCTCCGCCTACAGGAATACGACATTCGTGTTGTATACCGATCCGGCCGCAAGCACTCCGACGCTTATGCGCTATGCCGCTCCCCGCTACCGGCTGACCCAACCTCCTCCTCACCTTCTTCAGCTGTCATAACACCAATCGACTTCACAGACATGGCATCGGAACAACGCAAAGATGTGTGGATTTCTCAACTCCTTGCCTTTCTGACTGATCCGTTAGCTAATTTGGTCTCAAGAACTATCCGTCGTCAAGCCACACATTTCGCTATTCGAGACGACCTCCTCTATCGGCGGAATTACACGTCTGAAGGTCGGAGGTGGCTGTTAGTGATACCCAATCACATGTGCTCGGAAATCTGTACTGCTTTCCACAACGACCCGCAAAGGGCTCATGCCGGCGCTCTCAAAACGTACAACCGTCTACGTCAGTGGTACTACTGGCGCGGCATGTACACATTTGTTCGCAAGTACGTACGTGCTTGTACTGCATGCCAGTGACGTAAAGCCCCACCTCAACGCCCTGCCGGTACACTTCAGCCTCTGCCTTGTCCAGCGCGTCCATTTGACCGCGTCGGTATCGACTTATACGGACCACTTCCCACGTCGTCTTCTGGAAATAGGTGGATAATTGTCGGCGTGGACCACCTCACGCGTTATGCAGAGACGGCAGCACTACCCACAGCAACCGAGAGGGAAGTTGCGTTTTTCATCTTACGCAACTTTGTTCTTCGTTATGGTGCTCCCCGCGAACTTTTGAGCGATCGGGGGCGTGTTTTCTTGTCTGACGCCATTCAAGCCTTGTTCGCTCAGTGCAACATGGTTCATCGCATGACGACAGTATATCACCCGCAGACTTCACAGAATGATTTATTCGCACTCTCGGTGATATGTTGACGATGTACACGACTTCAGACCAGACCAATTGGGACACTGTCCTTCCATTCGTCACGTTTGCGTATAACACCGCTACGCACGCGACAACAGGGTTTTCCCCTTTCTTTCTGTTGTACGAACGCGAACCATCGTGCACGCTGGACACTATCCTCCCATGCACGCCCGACTCCTCTGAGTACACTGCAATTTCTGATGTTGCCAGGTATGCAGAAGATGGCAGACAATTGGCCCGTTCACTGACAACCGAGGACCAAGGCCACCAGAAGCTACGGCATGACACCGACCGACATCTCTCTGCTTTCACGACTGGTGCTCTCGTTTGGCTCTTGATTTTACCGAGCACTCCTGGCCTTTCGTCGAAATTACTGGCACGATACCACGGGCCCTACCGCATTCTCGCCCTTACGTCACCGGTCAATGATGAGATTGAGCCTTTGACACAGTCTCATGACTTACGCCGTCGTGGCCGAGAAATTGTGCATGTGAGTCGCCTGAAGCCGTATTACGACCCCGCTGTAGTGACTATGCCTTAAGTCGCCAGGTTGGCTACGCTATTCACCGGGGGCCAATGTAGAAAACTATGCGAACGACGAAGCAGCAAGAAACAGCAAGCCACAGTGTTGGTGCACACGCGCGACCCGAGCTTGCGCTTGTTTTGTTTTTTCGGCCTGTTGGCGTTCCTCGGCCTTCCAGTAGGTCTGTGCTTAAATAAACTACGCGACATCTCTAATAAACCTCTGCATCACGCATTTGTGACTTGCTTCAGCTGGTCAAGCCAGACCTCTATTTGTTTTAGGTGGTACCTCCGAACATATGATGTAGCACAGTTATGTTTGAGGTAGTGTCATTTTGTGCGAGAGGAAAGGTTTATAAAAAGGCTTCAGGGAATCTGACCTTTGTGCTTTGGTCAAATAATGGGTATATATGTCATAACCCAACTAACCTGCACCATTTGTTATTTATTTATGTATTTTTTTATATTGAAACAAGTAAAGGTAATTGTTTTTGGTGCAAAGGAAGCAAGAGCAACTGAATTGTTGCAGGACTTGGCTTCTGGTAGAATGCCAGTGTTAACCTGTAAAATATGTTCTAAAATTTCCTATGCTAGGAGTATATTAGCCGGTATAACAACCTGTTTAAGTTAAAACAAATTATGCATTAATGCGAGAATAATATTTTCATTCAACCTCGAAGTGGGGCTGTGCAGCAGTGCAGATTTTTCCTGGTTACTGGAGGGTTACATGTGTACATTTCTTTCTTCACTTTGTACTTTTAATATTTGTTTGAATTTGTATTGTGCGTAGTGCAGTGTTATTTAAATGCTCAGAGGTCTGAATGGCAGCATTTTCTGATTATGTTGAAAAAGTGGCGCCTTGTAACCTAAGTGTCTTTTCAGGCGGGAAGAGGAGCGCAGACGCGAAGAAGAGCGGCGTCGCCGTGAAGAGGCGCTCTTCCAGCAGCAGCGGCAAGAAGAAGAGCTGCGCTCCAGACGACGGGAAGAGGAATTTCGAGGAGGGGTGCCCCCGCCACCCCCACCTCCGGGACTGTTGGCCATGGGTGAGTGGCACTGGCCGCCATAAGAGGTCGTGCTTGCGAGATTGTAGACTTTCTGTCTCAGGGATCCCACTTCTGCGCCAACTGCACCAAAGTGTGCCAAACGAGATTTGCTATGCCAACCTGATAAAATCGACCAAAATTGCGCCAAGCCATCAATCTCCGAGTTCGACAACCTGTGGCCTGCGGGCCGCATGCGGCTTGCTGGGAAGTTTTATGCGGCTCCCAGCACGACGTCAAAAATCATAAAATCGCTAGACACTGTAATTGTGGGAGTATATAAATAACTATAATTAATGTTTCAATTACCAGAGACAGCAATCAAGTCTAATGAGAGAATTCCTTGCCTTCCTGCAAACAAGCCTATAACGCCTATACAGTTGAGCTTGCTTATAACGAACTTGAGCGTGACGCGGCATCCATTCCCTGTATCCCGAAGTTCGTAGTAAATGAAACACAGCCTTTAAAAAATGTTGCGAGTGAAACAAACTTTTTTTGCCCCAAAAAGTCCGTGATGCACGTGTTTCCAAGAACAGAAGTGATAAGGGCGGTCTCGAGTTAATTTAAAACGACAGGGTGCTCGTTCTCCGAGGTTCGTGGCATAAGCTGCATAAGGCACTGGCTCCAAAGTTTTGTCGTTCTCGCAATCCGATTCCTCAAATCGCTCTCACCACGCACTTCATTCGCAATGCCCCAATCCGTGCACGGTCCCGCAGTGTGGGCATCATCATTGGTCGTAATTAAACCATTGCAACAGATGTCCCACCCGCTGTCCAGGTCGGAGTCGACGACGCGCTGCCACAAATCGCTGCCGGAGTGATCCTGTTCGGAAGCTTCAGGCTCGGCATCGGGCCCGACATCGACGAAGTCGGCCTCGCAAAAACAGTTTCACGCGCATGTAGCAGTCATCGCCAGCCACGAAATATTTACTATCTCCACAGCTGAATACCGCGACGCCCGAAGCGGCAAGTTGGCTGCCAGGTGGTCAATAGCTATGAGCAAGCGCTCCGCAACGCGGCACTTGCTTATGCTCAAGCCAAGCGGTCACACTTGTGACGTTTTGTTGAGCGGCACGAAAAAGCGTGCTAGTCCTCCCGTCGGCCATCATGACCACACACGCACACCAAGCGGGAGCAAGGCGCGCACACGCGACACATGCCAGAAACCGTGGAACAGCTCTGGGCCAGTTTCCAGTCAGAAAACTAAACTAATCGAGCCAGCGTTGCGGGCGTCGCGGAGTGGTAGAGACGGGCGAAGGGGTTGTGATCAAGAGAGTTGAGCAGACTTGCGAGAGAAGGGGCAAAGAGTTGCGATAAAGAGAGGGGAGGATGCAGCGGGAGGGCGACCTTGAAAACCAAAACACACGGGAAGAAGGCAGGCTGGGTAGCTTGCTTGAAAGGGTTGCGAAACTGACACGTAGAAAAACTTGGAAAGAGTGTGTGGCCACCTGAATCGGTGTGCGCGGCAATGTTAGAAGAATCGGCGACCGTGGTAAAAAAATCGTTTTGTTGCGTTGGCGGGTTTGTGTGGCCTCACGAACTTCGATATTTAGCGATTCGTTCCTCGCAAATTAACATCCGTTTTCGCGCTTCCGCACGCACGCAGAAGGCATGCTTAGTCGAGTGCGAAGTGAGCGAGAACAAGTCATAACAACGAAACGAATCGCAGATTATCAGAGTCGGTGGGGTAGCATACACGCGTGCCCTAGATGCAGACTATCGGACACAGTCGGTGGCAGACGATGTTGGCAAATGGTCTGGTCACTTCAGGCAAGCGACGCCAACGACAGTACCAGCGATCAAAAACAGGGTAGATGGCCGACCTGTCTTCGAAAGATCGGTGGCAGTGTGAAAAAACGGGCCTCGTCTGGCGATGCGGGGTGCTCAGAGTAACGGGGGGGTGAAAGACTGAGGGGTGCGTAACAAACAGCGGTCGGGGAGAGCGGCAACTAAAGGGGCGCGGAGGCAGGGTCGGCGTTTAACAACAAAAATGTATGGGCATCTCGCCAATGTTTGATTGGTGGTCGAAATTGGTTTCCCGGGAAGTCAGCAGACCGTCGACTCCGTTCGCTGTAATCGATCAGCGACGCTCGGAGACGTTCGTTGTAAGTGCGATTTTGGGCCATTGAACCAATGTATATTTTCACGGTCACGCGAATATTGTTCGTTTTAAGTGGGACTGTGATATGTGGGCTCGACTGTATACTAGGGGTTAAGACTACGACAACGACTGCGTCTCCGCTGCTACCCTCTGCGTGCATGGCCAGCACGTGACGAGGAAGAAGGAGCGTTTTCACGCGGATAGAAGCAGATCGGCGTTTAAGAGATAACCAGCGCTCCACGACAACTTTTTTTTTTTTTGCTATCTTTGCACATGGCGTTGAAAGGAGAAGGATTTCTGTGTGGCTGAGACAGGAAAGGGAGAAGCGTGACGCCGACACGTCCCATGTCAACTCTACCGATTTCCTCGTAAAATGTACGAATTTCCATTGCACGTACGATTTTACGAATCCTGCCTGAAATTTACGAAAAATATTTCATTTCCGATGAACAAAATAAAACTAGTAAAATAGCATGGCCTCCGCAGTTGGCTCAACGCATAGCGGTGGGCCTCAGAAACGGCATTGTGCTATATTTCATCACCAGGAGGGAACTATATGTATTAGTGTTATCATCACATACTTGCGAAGTCTCCCGCATTGTCCGGGATACTCCCGGATTGCGACTGTTTCTTCTGTGCGTGGGGTTGCCATGAAAATCTCCCGAAAATTGAAATGTGTGTGTGAAATCCGGCCGCATTGCCAAAAATTCAGGCCAGTCTTTTCCAGGCTTTTTGCGAGCCCTCTGCATTATAAATGAATTTGAGAGGCGTTCATCTAAACTTACAGTAGAGTCTCTGATGCGAAACGGCAACATACGAATTCGTGAAATTCCCCAGCCAAACTCACGTGTCTATTAGGCCAAAATTTGAATGTTGCGAACACTTTTCCTAATTGCGGCGTGTGATATGAACTTTAGTAACGTAACCGTCGAACGAAGGCGATAGATAGCAGCGTGCTTGAAGCTACAGAAGTACGCGTGCGACCAGCCCACGCACTGTCTTGTACATTGCGTGAGTTTGTCGTTGCCACAACCGCTGTAGACGAAACATCGGTTGTTTGACATGATCATGTATGACGACGACGTTACTGATAGAACTTCTAAAGTGTCCGCATGTCCAACGTTCGACCACTGAAAGCAACGCTGCATTCCACAAGTTTTGTGTTCATCCACACATTCATCCTCGCCAAGCGGGGTTTTGTTTTCCGTGTCCGAATCATCCGCACCCCACAACATGTCATCCTCACTTGCATCCAGTGCGTTCGAGATACCCGTCTTCTTGAAGCTTTTCCTGACGACTTCGTCGGAGATCGCCTGCCACGCTTCCACGATCCAAGCGCACAGCATTTCCACAGGCGGCCTCTTAATGTTACCACCTGGAGTCAGCTGATGTTGTCCTCCAGCCATCCAGGTGGTGTACAGCCTTTGAACATTGTCCTTGAAAGGTTTATTCAAGGACACGTCCAAAGGCTGCAGTATCGATGTGAGGCCGCCCGGAATCACTGCCAGATCTGTGTGCGGCTCCTTTAGCTCATCTCGTACGCGGTCTAGTAGGTGCCCACGAAAACTGTCCAGGACAAGCATGGACGGCAACAACAGACCACTCGGCCGCCGACCCCAGACTGTTTTCAACCAATCCACCATGAGTTCCGCGCTCATCCAGCCTTTTTCCTGGACTATGACGTAGATGCCTTGAGGGAATTTTGCCTTTGGGAGTGTCTTACGTTTAAAAATAACGTAAGGCGGTAGCTTACGCCCATCCGCTGTCACCGCCAGCATTACGGTGCATCGTTGTTTATCAGCGCCAGACGTTCTGACGATGACGCTCCGTGCACCTTTCTCCTCCACTGTCGTGTTCCACGGCATATCAAAGCAAAAGGGGGTCTGATTAGCGTTGCCGATCTGGGACAAAATGAAGTCTTTCTGTTGTCCGAGCTTTATAACAAAACTGTGGAAGTCCACCACTTTGTCCTCATATGCTGCGGGCAAGCGCTGGCACAAGGTGGTCCGCCTTCGCAGTGCGAGGCCATGGCACCGCATGAAACGAGTTGTCCATCCGGAGCTGGCTTTGAACTCTTTTGCTTCGATGCCCTGCGCTCGGGCTATTCTGCGCGCCTCAGTCTGCACAATATCCAACGACACAGCACAGCCGTCTTGTCGTAGCTCCCGTATATGCCGGACCACTTGCTCTTCGACGTTCGGATACCTGCCGATCTTGGCACCGCGGAAAGCCCGTCGTGTCTTCTTCGTCGCCTTAAGTTTTTCTTCTTGGTCCCTCCAGTACCGAACACTGGTTTTTCCAACGCTGAAATGCCTGCTTGCAGCCCAGTTGCCGTGCTCCAGCGCGTACTGCACTGCCTTTAGTTTAAACCCAGTCGTGTAGCTCGCGTACTTCGCCATGGTGGAACCAAAGTTCAATACACGACCACAACATACGCACACCGCTTGCAAACTGGCGTTTCTTTCTTTTTCTCTGATGGTGGTGATGGCGATCGAGCCCCCGGCGTTGTACACGTGACCTCCAAAAAGCGCGGCGATTTGGGGGGTATCAGTAATTGATGGAACAGCAGTTTTTTTTTCGCTCATGGACGCTTTTTTTTTTTCAAGTTTTATTTTGACAAACACGTTGGTTAGGTCGTTGCACTTCGAATTTTTTTTATTTGCTCGTCGATTTGCCTTCTTTTCTTCTTCAGGGTACGGGGACCGCGTTCCAACTGTACCGCTGGGGGGTAGAATCGTTTCTGATCACGGCCAAGTTCGGGGTGCGCCTATTATGCGCGGAATTAAAAAAAAATCAAATTTTCCGCAACCAAACTAGGGGTGCGCCTATTATGCGAGTGCGCCGATTATGCGAGTAAATACGGTATATACTCGTGTGGTGGGCTACTCCAAGCCATTATGAGACCGCAGTGCCGATGTTTGCGCTTGCGTTTGGGACCCCCCCCCCCCCCCCCACCTCATAGTTTTCTTCACAGTGTTTTTTTTTTTTCTTTTAGTGCCAAAGATGGGAGAAAATAATTCACGGTGCCGATTTGACTTAGGGTAGAAAAACGTGATTATGCTTGTCGCTAAAGGCAAATCTATCACAGCTACAAATTTTTAAAAAAGTCGGTAACCCCCACCCCTTTTTCCGCTCCGGGGCTTTACGAATTTCGCTGTTGCCAGGTTGGCAGATATGCATTTGAGAGAGAGCAAACATTCTGCCCCAGCGTTTCCTTTTTTTTTTCTTTTCCTTCACGCGCAGTGTTGAGGTGTCGGAGGTGTCGCCGTGAGATTGAGCGTGCTGCTGAGAGCATTTTCGGAGCGTGGTATGTTCGAATTAACCGTCGCAAGTGCTTGCGCGTTCGAATTACTGGGCGTTTTTGCCCATTGGAATACACATAGCTTTGATGGGACCACAGTGTGAGTTCTAATTAATCGGACGTTCGAATTAAGTACCGTAATTACTCAAATCTAACGCACACCTTTTTTCCGGTTAAGCGAGTTCATAAATCGTTTGCGCGTTAGAATCGAGTACGAAAAAAACAAAAAAATGAATACGGTCATTCTATTGCCATCGGCATTTCCAGAATGGCCGCCCCCTACGTGCTTCGGCATGGCGCGTCGGCCATTTCTGCCTATGTGTTTCCCATGAGCGGCACTTCGTACGTGTGCTGAAGAGTTCGTCATCTTGTAGTGCATTAGCATCGACGGCATGGAAGGGCTGACTTCAAAACTCGATGAGTGCACCACGCTGCCGCTTTTAAGAAAAAAGTCATCGCGTGTGCTGCAACGGACAGAAATCGGGCCGCATCGCGGTCGTTCGGAGATCCCGAAATGTGCGTGCGGGACTGGCGGAAACAAAAGCAGAAGATTGTCGACAGCAAAGCTTCATGCAAAGGCTTCAGTGGACCACAGCAGGGTCGATTTCCGCAAATTAAAGAGCTGCTCGGCGAGTATGTGCTTGAGCAGCGAGCGGCACAGCGGCCCGTGACGACAGAACTCCTCCAAGTGCGGGCTATGCAATTAGCCTTAGAAAAAGGTCTAACACGGAGCCAGTTTAAAGCGAGCAGGTGCTGGCGAACTAACTTTATGGAGAAGAAAGGCTTTTCCCTCCGAAGGTGAACAGGCATATGCGAAAAGTTTTGCGGAGGAGTACAATGAAAAGCTTCACAGTTTTCAGAGGTTCGTCCTAAACTTGCAGCACAACAACGGCTACCTGCTTGGGCAGATCGGGAATGCCAATCAGACGCCTCTTTACTTCGACATGCCTGGCACCACAACCGTCGAGAAGAAGGGGGCGAAGGTAGTTCGTGTGCTGACACCGGTTCTTGGCAAAACTACAGTGACGGCAATGCTCTGTTACACGTCAGATGGGCACAAGCTTCCCCCGTACCTCATATTTAAATGGAAGACACTCCTGAAAGGAGTCGTTTTTTCGAGTGGTGTAATCGTGCGGGCCAGCGAGAAAAATGGTGCGCGTTGCAATCGCTGTCTTACTTTTTTTTTCGTCGTGGAAACTGGGTGCGCGTTACAATCGAGGGCGCGGTAGAATTGAGTAAATACAGTTTGGGCGAAACTTCGCCATTGCCCACATAAGGGCTAGGCATTCACGTTCTGTGATCGAGTGATTGCGCTCTGAGGCGGAAAGAAAGCGGCTAGCACAAGCGATCACTTGATTGAGCTCTCCTTGTCACTGGGACAAAATAGCACCAATACCATGGCCATTTGCATTCGTACGGACTTCCGCGTGTGCAGATGCATGAAAATGACCCGGAACAGGTGGATTCACAAGGCAATTCATAAGCGGGGAAAATGCTTTAGCTTGCTCAGGTCCCCAATTGAAATGGCTGTCCTTTTTAAGAATATCGGTGAGAGGACTAGCGATTTCAGCAAAGTTCTCAATAAATTGTCATTGAGAGGAACACAGCCCCAGGAAACTTCAGACATCAGAAGGGGTACGAGTCGGAAACTCAAGGACTGCACACACTTTGTCGGGATCAGGCTGTATTTTTTGATCAGGCTGGCATTTTTTTTTTTTTTTTTTGCACTCAATTCTAACGCGCATGCAATTTATGAAATCGCTTAACCGGAAAACAGGTACGCGTTAGATTCGAGTGATTACGGTAAGTCTCGAATCGAATAAAGAAAAAAAAGCGGAATATCGAATCGAATATCAAATAACAAATTTAATAAAAAGAAACTTCAATGCTTACAAATTATGCAAAAAAAAAGCAACTGTTGTACATGATCTGGGGTCAACTTCTCCCTCCAGACCGTAACAATGTTACCAGCTGTTGAAAACAGCTTCTCACTTGGTACACTCGTTGCTGGAATGCCCATGTGTTTCATGGCCATGTTGCACAATCCTGGGAAGCGCTGCTTGCCTGTTTCTTTGCAGAATGCTAGAGGATCTTGGTCCATGCTGCAAGTAGGCTCTCGAAGGTACCGCTTAAACTCGTGGATGTTGGCTGTTTGAGTGGAGTGTCTTCTTTCTGATGACTCTGCTAGCTTCTCAATGCTGTCCCAGATACTGCTGACGCGCTCTTTCACAGCTGTAGATGTTATCGCTTTGGCACAGTCACTTGACTCATCTTCTGAAGGGAGCTGCAACTCGGTTCTTGCAAGTTCCAAGAGCCTTGTTTCCTGGAAAAATTCTGCACAGAGGAGGTTCTTAAACCTTGGGTCACAGACGGTTGCCAGCACATACCGTATTTACTCGCATAATAGGCGCACTTTTTTTTTTCAGAAAATTCGGCTCGAAGTTAGGGGTACGCCAATTACGCGGGGTAAAATTTTCGAAAATTTTTTCAACTCTGTTCTCGCGCTTTAAATCTGGACACTTGCCAAGTAAAAGGCGACATTATCGTTTACCAATTAATTCAGCATAAAACAAACATACCTACGTACCTTTTAATGAACAAGCGAGAGTTGTCAGCTGCACACACACACGTAAAATTTATTTACACAAAAGTCGTAGCTGTTTTTCCTTTTCCCTATTCGGAGTCCGAGTCGGAGATCACACATTCATCCTCGCCGAGCGGGGATTCGTTTTCAGTGTCCAAATCATCCGCACCCCACAACATGTCATCCTCACTCGCATCCAGTGCGTTCGAGATACCCGTCTTCTTGAAGCTTTTCCTGACGACTTCGTCGGAGATCGCCTGCCACGCTTCCACGATCCAAGCGCACAGCATTTCCACAGGCGGCCTCTTAATCTTACCACCTGGAGTCAGCTGATGTTGTCCTCCAGCCATCCAGGTGGTGTACAGCCTTCGAACATTGTCCTTGAAATGTTTATTCAAGGACATGTCCAAAGGCTGCAGTATCGATGTGAGGCCGCGACCAAACTAGGGGTGCGCCTATTATGCGAGTGCGCCGATTATACGAGTAAATACGGTACTCCTTTTGCTCATCCTGCCTTGGAAACCTGGACCTCATGCTTTTAAACAAGTTTCTAGCAAACTCAAGTGTCATCAATGGCTGCAATGCAGTCTTTTAGAACCATCTGCGTTCCATACAAAAACGGTACTACTGATGACAAAGTTGCATACTTGTGGCCACTAAGATCTTTGGTTGCCGATACGATTGGTTCAAGAGCTTAAACGAGCCCAGCCACAGCTTTTCACTCCTATGCTGTCAGGTTGAGTACACTTGCCTCAAAGGTGGCCAGCTCAAAGCAGATGACTTCCTTCAGCTGCACAAGATCTGAAAGCATATCGTGCTCACAATCCCACCTTGTTTCTACGTCTTGAATGAGTTCCAGAACTGGGAGCTCCAATTGTCTCTAGCAGTCCTGCGGTCTTGCCGCAGCTTGGGCACTGCAGCCAACAATGGCCAACAATGGCGCGACACTTCTTGAGAATGGCAGGCAGGCACTCCAGCTGTTTCATTCTTAGCATCTTTTATCACTAATTTCAATGTATGGCCCATACGCTGCATTGGCACGTAAGAAATACCCCTAAGGGCTTCGCAGAAGTTTTTTGCATTGTCACTCATCAGATAGACTGGCACTCTCTGCAGTGGCAGTTCCCAGTTATCCATCATGGCTTATAGGTGCTCTAGAATGTTGCAAGCAGTGTGGCTCTTGGTCACGCTAGGGTTTTCCAACGCAAGGCTTCTGATCGAAGTTTGAGGTTACCTAGTGGTAGGTGAGGTTGATATAGCTATGGTAATACTCTGTTCCAGAAGTTCCATGCAACGCTGTGGAAACTACGGGCCTTCTCAACCAATCAGGAGGGCGAGCACATCTAAGTGTATCCTTCCACGCCCCATCATCTGCTAGCGACGTGCGCTGCAGCGAAAGCAGGACACTGTGCAACTGCGCAGTGAGATGAGCTGTAATTGTGAAAGAGGTTAAATATTCTCCTCAGCTCCGTAAAAGCACGCGTATTTGAGATACTTGCATGTAGACATTTGAGGGATCGGGTTCAGTGGCTCATGTTTCGGTGGAAAGCGCCGCACTAGTCAAATTGAATATGAAAGCACGACGCTTCATCAGATTTCGTATAAGCATGCCTATGGGCATGCGAGGTACTGCTCGTGTTCGATAGGAAATGATGGCTCTATTCCCGGTGCCTCGCTGTGCTTATCGTGCTCCACCTACCCACTTGTACAGCGCCCGCTTGCTGATGTTGGTGAAGCCGTTCTCTTAATGAGAGAGCTCATGCTTGCATTTCTGCCGCCCTCCTTACGCAGTGTCCCGAACACATTTAGAGCCAACTGCTTCGCTCCCTTGTCGTTAAAGCTGATCTGGGAACAATATCGCACAGGTGAACCAGGCACCGCCATTTTGACAGAAGTGACCAAACCTGCCACCACGGACTAATCGCAACCAAGACTGGGTGCTCCATGGCACTGTGGACGCTCAGGCTGTGCGGACTACACATAAAAGTTTAGACATTGTTGTACCATCCTTTCGTATTTTGTAAGTAAAAACATAACACATACGTGCCACAACAGCGTTATTTCTTTCGTTATTTGGACGTTATAACACGTACAAGCAAGAACTGTTTCTTCAGTATCATAGAGCTACAAAAATTGTTTTCTACAGAAAATGCGACAAAATCATCATACAAATCACAGCTACAACACACAGAGAATGCCCCACCGGGGTGGTCTAGTGGCTAAGGTACTCGGCTGCTGACCCGCATGTCGCGGTATCGAATGCCGGCTTCAGCGGCTGCATTTCCGATGGAGGCGGAACTGTTGTAGGCCCGTGTGCTCAGATTTGGGTGCACGCTAAAGAACCCCACGTGGTCGAAATTTCCAGAGCCCTCCACTATGGCGTCTCTCATAATCATATTGTTACGGGAGGGCACACCATGTTACAAGACCACATCGGCTGAAGAAGCAAGACAGACAGCGTATGTAGTCTTGTAACAATATGGTGGTTTTGGGACATTGAACCCCACATATCAATCAATCAACACGCAGAGAAGCCTTCAAGTAAAAATCCTCCGACGAGACCGCTTGCAAAAGTCACGAGTACAAACAACGGGCTACATATAACGGTACACTACATCTCGCTTCGCAACAACCTGCGTTTGAGGGTCACGTAGCCTTGGCTTTTCTGCACAGAACTTCTGGAACAGAGTATACACCTTGACATCCACATGTCACTTATCAACAAGATCGACTCTACGCCTTCCTGGAAAGCCGTGTGCATTCGCTCCTTGACTGCCGTGACTGTGTCTCGGTACAACTCTGGAATGATTGTCCTTGAAAAGGTAGTGCGGCTAGGTATCTTGTACAACGGCTCCATGAGGTTCATCGGCTTTGTGAAACCCCGATTCGGGACAGCTATAAAGCTGGAGGTCAAGTGCCAGCATTCGGGCAATCCTTGTGGCCATCGCCATTCTCTCGCGCTGTGGTAGGTTTTTCCCTGACTTCAGCGCACTTTTATGTGCGGCTGTGCTCCATCTAGTCGTCCTTGCTTCGCACTATCTTTCAAGAGCACACTGTGCAAAGAAAAATGCATGTTCTTGAGATGGTTCGCAAATGGCGTCGTCGTATGTGATGGAGTTCGGAGTTTCATGTCACAGCTTTTGCACGTTGCTTCCTCGGCCGAGTTCTTTACGAAATGTTTTTAAATGGCGCTTTTCATTCACTCAAGTTGCCCCTGACCAGCAGAACTGTCGGGACTACGTTTTCAGACAGCTCGCACAGATACAATTCGGTAGCAGGACATGTCGGCATGGTTTCCGATAGCGAGGGATTTTGTGGTTTCAGATTGCCCGGCGAAATGACGTCAACCGCTGCAACGCGGAGCGTGCGGGATAGCGCGGTAAACGGAGAAGGGCCACCTCTATCCCATTTGCGAAAGTAGGAGAGACATTTATTGGTTGTGCGGCTGAAACGCGGCACGAATGCCGGCCGCGCGTGGAGGCTACCAAGAAGGAATGAGTGAAAATGAAATCCTTCACTGGTTCTTTTAATTTTTTCAAAGGCAGACTTACCCAGATAGAAATCTGTGTGGCCGGGCAAAATTTTGGGAATGGAGGAATTCTGCAGCCAGGTTTTTTTTTTTTCGATGGTGGGAATTCATTTTGTTCTTAACTCCAGTAAGTAAATTAGGTATTCCTACTCTATTTTAACACAAAGCAGGCATTCTGAGCACCACAGTGGGGCTAAGTGGCCCTAGCCGCCACCTGATGTTTTTGTTTAGCAGTTCGTAACGGCGCGTTTTCGGTTTGTGCTCGCAAATTGCAGTCTGCGATTCCTCTCAAGTTTATTTTGCATGCGTTGGAAGTGAGGCGAAGTGCAGCCTGTGTGAGCAGCGCGAACAAAAAGCTGCCTTAGTGGAGTTTCGTGACCCGACCTTGTATCACGATCACAATGTAATCTGCATGCTTTCAGGCTTGTGAGAATATGTACATTGGTGAGAATATTTGTACATTGACTTTTATGGACTGCTGATGGAGAACAGAGAATAGTTGATTGAAGCAGCGCTCGTTGAGGTAGAGATTTACTGTAGTGAATTTGGTTTCGTTTTGCAACACACTTAGGGCAGTCTTCTGCAAGGAGCAATGAAAACCACGGGTTTCGAGTTTGAATTAACCATTGTGGATATGCCTATGCATTTGAATTATCGGGAGTTTTTTCCCACAGATATACACAGGGCTGTGCCAGCACCAACACTTCAGCTGGAACCGACTGAAAATTCTTAGCAGGCTGACATTAATGCTAAGATGATTGTGCGCCGCCGTGGCACAGTGGTTGTGATGCTTGGATGCTGACCCGAAAGATGTGGGGTCAATCTCGGGTGCGGCGGCTGCACTTCGATAGCAATTGCATAAATTCAAGGAATTTTATAAACAGGGACCACGGCTATTACTGCTGAGATTCCATTCGTGTCCTCTCGTGTTGCAGCTGCCTATGAAAGTGGATATCGTGACGGGGCACCACCAGGGGGAACCACTGCTGTGGTAAGTCACATTCCCTTGCGGCACGCCATGGCCTTGAACTCAGTTCCTCTGCTATGTTATCCTGCTTGCTATTTGCTTGATATCAATGAATTTGTCTGCATTTGATGAGAAAACAAGAACACAAGCAATTTCTTTTAATAAAAGATGTTACTGAACCGTAAACGCTTCTGCACATTTAGAAAACCTGTGCAAGGAATGGCTTGCAGAACGAGTAGTTGGCATATGTGCTTGCTCAACATGAAGACTACTCGCTCAACTTTGTAATGTGCGCGTCTAGCTGTGATATCACTTGCCAAGTAAAAGAAAAATAAAGTGACAGATATTTAAGTTTTTATTGTACTCCTACGTTCTTCTTTTTTGTGTGTCTGCCCTGCCGTGGTGGTCTAGTGGCTAAGTTACTCCGCTGCATTTTCGATGGAGGCGAAAATGCTGTACACCCATGTGCTGAGCTTCGGGTGCACGTTAAAGAACCCCAGGTGGTTGATACCCACCGGTAAAATTGGGTACAAGCGTACGCCCGGCCAGGCGCCCGGCTTTTCTCAGGGTGTTGCGCTTGGGGGAAGCCTCGCAAACCCCGCTAAGCCCTTCGAGGCAAAAACCCAGTTTCGAACGCAAACCTAGCCTGCAAAGGTGGTTCTTGACGTGGTCTCCACGTGGATGACCTTCGAGTTGGTTCAAACTAAGAGTTCACCAGGTCGCATCCGTGCGTCATGACAAACACAGAGAGAGTTGTTTCTCACACTCGCGAAAGCGTACAAAGCGTTCCTACCACAGAACCAGTGAAGTCAGCGCAAGCCAGGTCGGAACAGTGTATTGTGATGGCTGCTAATGGCGAACAATCACAGTAAAAAAAAAAAAAATTACCCGAGCCCTCATCTACGGCGTCTCTCATTACCATATGGTGTTTTTGGGATGTTAAACCACACATATCAATAATTTTTTTGTGTGTGAACTCAATGTAACATTGTTGTAGAGTGTCCCTTTGCGAACTTTTTAAAAAAAGCAAGAATAGTTGCCTTGGAAGGGCAGCTATTCTTTAATCATTTTAATACCCCTGTTCCACAGGCACTGGTGAATTTTAATAAACTTTATATTGTCCATCAAAGATTGTGCCACAACACTTTAATTACCTTTGGGCAGAAGCCACAATGGGCACTGCTACGCGCTTTATTCAAATGCAAGATTTTATGCCTAATCATGCTACCATAAGCATTGTAAATCGTTTATTTATAATGAAATTACAATGAAAACAAATTGTTTCAGTTTTCATCACAAACATATGTACCTGTGAGCTTATTGGCAGCGATGTGGACTGAGTTGCCATGACAGAAAATTTACTTTTGTTTTGGTATGCCTTTTCTGGACTATATGTGCTGGGGGGCAAACACACTGCTAGTTTTCATTGATTCTCTAAAATTGCATTACCAGTCGAGTTGTTCTTTCGGATGGGCACGGGCTTCACGTTCAGGCAAGTAATATTGGTGTCACACTGGCAGTTTTGATACAACCAGAGCCGATCCGGATGAGGCGCTGCTATGTAGTCACTTTCAATTTCGATCAGGCCTGATTAGGATTGACACAGATTGTGGTCTGCCTGCCAGATTGCGATTTCAGTGATGTCTTTGCCGAACTTAATCCGGACTATGTTGAAAGGTGCCACAGCGGCAACTGTGTTGTGAGCAAGAAATCCAATCAGGTGTGGCCCCTATTGTGATAAGAAGTGCCTGTGTGACACCGGTATAAGAACCATTTTCTGCTTGCATGTATTGCCAGTGGGCTATGACTTCCGACAGTGTTGAAGTGCAATAAAGAGTATTTTGATGGCTGTGGAATAAGATGAAGACTTTCCCAGAGGCATGGTATAGAGCATCGGTGCATTGTTTCAAAGCGATGCACATTGTGAATGTTTATGCGAAAAATACCGCTAATATGTGTTAATGTTCTGGCTGTGGCAATTTGGTGTTTCAGTTTTTTTTCAGCTGGCTCTTGTGTTGTTGCTTTTGTCCACTTTGTTTTTTCTGTATGTGCAACCATTTTTCACAATAGACCACTGGGAACAAGAAGTAATCTTTCCACCGTGTGACTCCTTTGGCAGAAAGCGCCGTTCTTTAGAACTCGTTTCATGAGAAGCTACATTTAATTTCCTTGATGTATGGGAGACCATGTCGCATGGAGTGCTTCTCCCTCGACATTTACAGGTGCCTGTGTGACCGGGGTATTAAAGTTTGCCACTGTTTACCATAATATCTCAAAAACTTTGACACATTCACCTTTTCCTTTGTGCTGCCACTAAAACTAGCTTCACTTTTGCAGACTACTAATGCGGATGGGTATAACCACAGTCAGTATCTTGAAGCTTGGTACAAAGCTCTAACGACGACTGCAACATGACAGATTGGTTTTGACACACATCGTTTTCACACTCTGCCACTGCTTGGAATAAAGCTTTGTCACTCTCACCTTATTTCATCCCAGGTCCTGTCTTTCTCAGTTCGTTGCTGAACTGATTGTGTACATATATGTAGACATACTGCTGTTATTAGCTGCATTAATGGGCTGGATGGGCCTAATGTCTTACGTGTCTTTTTTTTTTTTTTTTTTAAGAGCTTTTAAAATAGGTAATTCAAAACTAAAGTACAGCTAGATTAGTGCCAATGTTGACAGATGTTGCTGGGAGCAAGCAAACACAAAGCTTCACAAGCACCAGATCACAACAGCATCGCTTGCAAACACTACAGCTTTCGGAAAAAAGTATCTGAGCTTGCTGTTGCTGCTGAAATGTGCATGTGCATCATGCTGCCTCTAATAGATTTTGTTCATATTGTAAGTTTGCTTACTTATGCTTAACACAAGAGGCAAAACAACTGCTTTAGTTTGCATTGTATGTATGCTTCTCATTGTGCCTTGCTTCAAGCCTGCTGCATGACTGTGAGACTTTACATCCATTCTTGTGTGGTGGAATTTGAAAAATATATATGTACCCCTCCCCCCCCCCCTCCCCCCAGGCCATACTGGCTGAGAAAAGAAAGAAAGAATAGTACAGTCGAATCTCGTTAATTCACGCACGCTTAATTCGAACTCACGATGAGGTCCCGTCAAAGCTATGTGTATTCCAATGGGTGAAAGCGTCCGGTAGTTCGAACACGCAAGCACTTGCGACTGTTAATTCGAACATACCGCGCTCCGAAAATGCTCTCAGCACCCCGCCCAATCCCGCGGCGGCACCTGCGACACCTCAACGCTGCCTGGGAAGAAAATGAAAAGGAAAGAAAAGGCTGCAGTGGAATGTTTGCTTCTCTCAAACAAACAAACAAAAAAAGCTGTCCCTGGGTTGAATGATTGTGTGGTTGAAGGAAAGGAGAAAAGCACTATCTTCTGCAGCCCGTGCCCTTTGTCGGAGCACAGCAGGGCTCTGCGCCTTGAGGGGGGGTTCTCTCACGCGCTGGTGCCACGCTTCCCCCTTTCCTGTCCCTGCCACGTAACTCTTCTCCTTTCAACAACACCTGCGAAGAGAGCAAAAAAAAAAAAAACTGCCATGGAGTGTTGGTGTTTTCTCAAATGCCGATCTGCTTCTCTCTGCGTGGAGACGCTCCTCTTTTCTTGTCATGTGTTGGCCATGCTGGGGCTGCGTAGCAGAGAGGCTCTGCTGCGCTACACAGTTGTTGTTCTCGTCGTCTTTAGCAAGTGTAGGCGCTGGACATTTCCAGGTGCAACTTCTCTTGCCAGGAGAATGCTGAAGCCCAAGTAGAAATGGTTTGCAAGCTGCGTGCGAAATTGATTGACTCGCTGCACGACAAACGTGTGCAGGCGCGCATCACGGTTTACTTCAATTATTTTTTTTTCAATTTTTTCAATTTCAAAATTTGTTATATTGTTTTCTTGTACAAGACACAAGAAACAAAAGGATGTTGGGGCTAAAGGCATATAGCCTGGCAGAGGACCCAACACCCTTGTGCACAGTTCGTACCAAAAAAAAATAAAAATAAAAAACGGCTTTCGTGGCATCAGTCGTTCATGAACAAAAGAAGCAACAGAGAAAAGATAGCTGCCAAAAAATATCATGTTACATTGAATATGACTGACTGTTTAAATCCTGTAATATAATTACTACATAACATACTTAAATAACAATCACTCAGGAAAGAATCAGACTAGAAACATTAGAGACATGTGATACATACCATTATATTTTATAGTTAATAAAATACATGCTGTACAAGATTTCCATCCCCCGACTACTACCATTACTAACATCAGTATCTTTAGTTTTTTAACGACTTGTCTAGCTTTGCTCTGGTGATGTGGGTCTGTTTGTACTATAGCTATGATTTGCATGCAATAGAATGAAACACAGTATTTGCTGCTGTGTGGAGCCAATCGTCCCTATAGCTTAGGGGTCTAAAACTCGCCTCAGCCAGCGGGCTGCATTGAGGCCTTTTAGTCGTACAACAAGGGCAGGGAAAGTGAAAGATGAAGAGAGGGAGAATTTGAACATGTCACCCAATGTTGCTGTTTGAAAGAAGGTCTTTCCCATGTTCCATATGTGGGTCATCTTTGATGGGGATTTGACGTCAGGTTTCGAAAAACAAATCCATACTGATTTACTCAATGACTTAAATCTGGATGATTATGCGGAAATACTGAGCTTATGTTTCATGGTAATGTTCTAACTTACACTGATTGCATGGGAGGGAGGGGGGGGGGGGGGGCCCACGAAAAAAAAATAAAATGCTTGATAGCAGTGTCATTTCCATGGCTTACCCGAAAAAAACGTTATAAATTGCCATAGCCAAGAAGAAATAATGCACTTCAGCTGTGTCACAACACCTTATTACATTTGAAGCCATGGCCGTGAGTTTGAGACTCCTGCTATGTGTTCATTGGGCTTGCCTACCGAGGTCACGCCATCACTGTTCTGGGAAACTTACTGTACAATATGTGCGTTTGCCCTGGGTGTGTCTGTGCATGCATTGCACAGACACATTGAGATTCCTTCATACCAGTGCTGCACTCGGCTTTGCACAGGTGGGCAGGGGAATCTTGTTGGGCTCTCCGCGACTTGCACTCTGCTTCACCCCAGGCGGTCCTGCACAAGGAGGAAGTAGTGAATGTTGGCACTACTATGTAAATGCGTACAGCTTGTTTGCAATGGCAGAATCAACCAGGTATTTGATGCTTATCGTGGTAGGGTGGTGGGGGGTGAGGCATACTGGAGCCACGGCTGCTAGATAAAAAGCAGTGGAACGGTACTGTTTCTCCCCAAACCCGTCTTTGCGCCACCTCTCCTTCCAGGAAACACGCTTGCACTCGCATTTCTATGTGAAACAGTAAGCCGCAAATAACAGGTTTCGTAGCTGCACATCACATGTTCGATTCTCAAGGTGTCTACCAACCTGGAAAATTCAGGGAATTTGCACCCTTCTGGAAAAGTCAGGGAATTTCTGAAAAATGCAGCCTGGTCATGGAAACTGTCTGTAGCTTGTGCGACCATCACAAAAATAAGCATTGCCATAGATCAAAGCCTAAAACGGGCTCCAACTACTGTGAACAGCTAAAAGTTGTGTGAAAAAATAGCGGTGCAGAACTGTTGCTTTTTAGTGAAGCAGCGAAAAGATACACCTACCAAAAGAATACAAAGTTTACTGACATTATAGCACCTGCGACGGAGCCTTGTTCACAAAAATAGCCATAAGAAAGGCACAGCGTCTCACTAGAGTTTTTTTACTTTGAGACCCTCACCTGTATATTTGTTCGTCTTTTTTTTTTGTCGAAAACAATAAACTGAAATGAAAAAAAAAAAAGAAATGGAGTAAGCCTAAGTACATGACATAAGCACCGGAATTACATTATAGGAAGTGTCCCATACCTCCTGTTCAGCATATGTGCGGTTGTCTGCATGTGCTGGTATTCCAGGTGCATGCATGATGCAAGCTTTCCTTTGGCCAGAATAGCACACTTGACCAGTCAGTTTTGTGGCCTGTAGAATTCACATGTTTAGCGAGGACATATGAGGTCACGTAGTTTCCCGACATCATATTCGCGTTTTGTTGAGCAGCGACAAACAAACTTTTTGTAGATGGTCGATTCTGGATGATAATGTATCAGGGGGGGTGGGATGGTAACCTTTTTCTTGAAATTAGTGGTCTCATTGATGTATTGGTTGTTAGAATTGTGGCAGCCTAAAGTAAAAAAAAAACTGGACATTTTCGCTTGGCAACTTGTCCTTCACGTTGTCTAAAGCGTTACCTAGCTTCCATATTCGTACATACACTATGTTGGTGTCTGTTGCTTCTACATATCATGCACCATGTTCGACTTTCCAACCACAACACATGTCATTAAATTCGTGCATATTTGTCTTGACTGCGATTGGGCTCGACTTGAAGGCCTTCTGGTTTGGCTAGGACTACCATTAGCAGAGGCTTGTCGGGCTATGTCATGCCTTTATTATTATTGTTATTATTATTATTATTATTATTATTATATTATTATTATTATTATTGGCGATGCAATGGCTAATGTCCTCAGCTACACACTTATTGCTGGTAGCTGGCATTTCAAGGGCAGTGTTGGAGAAGAACGGCTATTTGGGCTAGTTGGTTAAATTCCATTGTAGTAAGGGTTGCAGCGCAAGCAGGAAAGTGCTGGAAAAAAGGCAAACAGAAGGCGAGGAATGGAAAGCTTCCATTCCTCGCCTTCTGTTTGCCTTTCTTCCAGTACTTTCTACTTGCGCTGCAACCCTTACTACAATGGTAGAGTTGGGTAATTTAATCTAAATTTCTCATTTGAGTTTCTTGAGATGGTAATATTAAATCAGTGATTACTTTTCAGCCTTATATTCATAGAAGAGTACACAAACAAAGGTAACCCGCTGGCATCTGTGATAAATTTATGGAATCGAAGGAGCTGCTACGCCCTGACAGATTCTTTCCTGTCATCACTTTGAACGCTACCCCGAGATTTCATTGTATGTACCTGAGGATTTTGTTTAACTCTAAGCATCAAAACCCAGAGAAATCAACATCAAAATACATGTGCTCATCATGGAAAAGATAAGAACGGAAGAAAGAAAATTATGCAGTATGACTCCATTCTTGCGACATTGTTAGTCATTGTTCAATGCAAGGTGCACAGAACACATTAGTAGTGTTTTTTTTTTCCTGAAAAGTAAGTATATAATAGAGGTGTGCAATTTAGGTGGGGATGCAAATCTATAGTAAATACAGCAATCTGTGTTGCATCAGATCCAATATACATCCTAAATAGTTAAATCAGTAAACACAGGTCAATCTAATCGAATCCACATCCTAAGTAGCTGGGGCTGTATATTCCAGTGGCAGAATTGACCGGACTCCGGCATGCTCCTTTTACGCAGATGCCACGAGATTGTGCCACTTCTACGTATTCTAGCAGCTTTGGCTGCATTGTAGAAGTGTCGTTGGCTTTTTGAAACTTTTAGCTGCAGTTAATTTTAAATTGTGTGTTTGCTTTCTGGTTCTTCCAAACATTAAACAACCAATTTGCTTATTCTCTGACTCGGAGGTTTCATTTTGGCCAGATATTATACATCTTTTTCCATATTTATCACACATGCTCAGAACATTCTGAGCACTTGTGGTACATTTATTTACTTATTTTATAGGAGCGCCTGATTTTGTTTTTCTATCACCCGAGGGACGGTTCCCAGTGCACAGAGTTTTCCAAGCAGAGGTGAGGGTCACGGAATTTGCTTCAAATCATCATTGAGAACCTGGAAAAGTTGGAGAATTATGAAAAAGCAAGTTGGTAGACACCCTGGATTCTAAATCGTTATTAGGAGTGCCTACTACACCACATATGTGAGCAGTTTGCCCTAGGAGGGCAAACGGTTCACATTTGTGGTGTAATAGGTACATCTAATAATATAATAGATACTCCTAATAATAGGTATTCATTCTCAGAGTATAGGCCCCAATACTCTCCATGAATGCTCCCCGTTTGACTCACCTGAAATAAAAATGGTCAGTGATTCCGTTCATGGGGAGGCAATCACTGGGAAGATCCCAAGAGCTGACGTATCGGCCCGCTGAAACGCACCGCGAAGGCATCTACAATTCAAAGTAGGTTTTATAGTGCGCCAAAAAGCCAGCTGTGGTCGAAAAACTGAGTTAAAAACCAAGAGTTTAAGACACAAACAAAATATGTATTCTTAGTAAAGGCAGCACACAAACTTGCACACTCGGCAGGTACTGATTACAACTCACAAAATCACTTCGAAGGTATTTAAAACAACGGGAACAAACTTGTTGTGCTACAAATGCAATCTCACGCATTATAAACTGCGCAAGAACACTTAGCGGCTCCAAATATTCACCATACACGTGTACTCCACAATTCTTCGATTGTGTCTCGAAAAATGCTCTTCAAGGAAACACTGAAACGAACTCCAGCCCTGGTCGTCTTCCCGGCGACACTCAACAAAGTACTCCAGTGGCGTCATAACTCGATTATTTAACATCTGCTGATTGCACTACACAACTCACTCACACCGCTCAAACATCACAACTTTTTGGCCGGTGTTCACCACCCATCATGCCCTCCAACACCTCTAGTTTGGATCCTCCCCGGTTTCGCAAGCATTCCAAATAATTGTACTGCATGTAGCATGTACCAGGGCAGCAGCCAGGGAAAAGGGTTTCGTCTCGCCGGTTCGTCTGCCAAAGCGGTCGCCCCCAAAAGAGGCCTCATTTTCATGTCTCGATTTCTGCTTATCTGTGCTGGTTGGCTGTCGCGTGTGTAGAGGGTAAGGGACACCCTGGACGCTTTTTGATGCTTGTTTTCTTGTTTTGTTGTTTGTGCTTGTGAAAAAAACAGTTGGCACGGTGATTTGATGCTCTTGTTTGGAGGTGGCGGTGCGCGTCTGCTTCATCGCTCGTTTGTGACAAAAATAAGTGCTCTGTTACGAGTAATACACATCGTGATACCCTTCTTGAAGCTCTAGATCGCAGGGGAATACGTTGTGCTTAAATGTAGCGTCTTTTTTTGCGTTCGACCTGCTCAGCGGCGCACAAAAGCTTTGTGGCATCACACCACTAAAAAACCGTTTGCCACACACGCGCGCACCAAAGCATTGTACTCGATCACAGGAATCACGAGGCCAGACCAAAAAACCACACGGACACGCACAGATCCTCACTCAAGCACATTGAAACACTAAGTATCAACCGCTGTGATGGGTGGAGCGTCAGCGCCTTCCCCAAAAAAGCGCTGACACTGTCAACTCTGCCCAGACGAGCCCTTATATTGACGGTGACATGATACAACAGGCCGCATCATGTTTTTTTATCCAGCGGCCTACAGGAGCATTCAGTGACGGCTGTACCATGTCGCCATTGGGATTGTTGATGGTGACTAGAGTAAAAGCTACAGTAAAATAACTTCAGTTACTCAGTTACTTGTACACAAAACAGGTGATGTAAAAAAAAGCACGCGTGAATCAATTGCAAAAGAACTTGCCCAGTGGTGCCAAAACTCGGGACTGCAGTGACCGTGTTGCATTGTGGGGCAGGGCCAGACAACAGACCGCGAAGGGTTGATGCTCAGTATATAACCGCCCCGTTAAAAAAACGTTTTCAGTATCTTTTTTCTGTCTTATAAAACTTCAGTTTTGGTGCGCTTCAGCAAAATTTTCAATGACGAACATAATCCAACTGGTCCAACTTGCCATTTTGCGGCGTGAACGAGAAGCCACATGCAAAGGCACACCATTAGCCAACCCATTGTAGGCCTGTGAATGAGTGCCATCCAGAAGAGAGTGGAGAGTGGTCCTGATGAGGTATGCTAGCGTGGTGACCCGACCCACTCGGCACCAACAGGAATAAGCAAGGTAAGGGCAGTTTGCATGGGAAACTCTGCTTAGCGCTAGCAGTGTTCATCGTGTTAACATGCTAACTCACGGATGATGAAACAGAGCAGCAGCTGTGGTACTCATGACAGCAGATGCCTACTAAGCAAAACGATGCCGCCCTATCTTTTTGACCTAGGGCAGTCGTGTAGGTCTATTCATTGCCTTGTGGAGCATACAAAAACGTCCTATAGTTGGTGACAAGCTAAGAACAAAAAGTAAAGTGCATTGCTGTCCATTTGTATTATGCGCATTCAACTGCGGCTGCTCTTTACTATAATGTAACAGTCGCGATGAACCAATGACGAATTCAGCATGGCACCGTTTGCGATGAGAGGCGATGTGCCGCTACGCAGAGACCAGCAGGCGTTCGTTTGGTTTTCTTGCGCTGTTTTCTTCGTCAACAAAAAGCTATTTCATCCACTTGCACTTCCCGTCGTCCTCGCTGGCTGTCAATCCATGCTGATGGTTGTAATTTTGCAGCGTTTGAAGTGCACCGAAGTGGCACAGCTTCATCACGTTCCGTCATTTCCGCAGCGTGAAGAAGCAACACGACATCTGTTCTGTGTGCGTCGCTCGGATTTAATCGTGCTTTGATGCACCAAACATATTGCGTGAGGTTGACCAGTATTGACGATTGTCGCGGTCTTCGTGTGCAGTGAGGCGAAGGTGAAGTCTGAATGTGCACGTGTGTGTTTTGTTAAATGTGCGCGTCTGTGATTAACCGCCCGCAAAAGCCATGGCATCGGCGTTGCCACATGTGCGTGAGTGAGTGTATTACTTGGGTGTTGCAACGTAGGAATCGTGATCTTTTGCGTTATGCGCTGTGTTGTGCCCTCATATAGTGATGAGGCGCAAGAAAAACGCAACCAACAGAACCTGCTAGCGTGGCACAGTACGAAGGTAAACAAACCAAGTGGGGACAATAGGCAATGTTGTGTGCTTTCTAAAGTGAATTGTGGTCATCCTGTGTGTGTGTGGGATTATTATGAAGTGTGTCTATTGGGGCAACTGCGTCATCTCAACAGAATAGATTTTGACCGGCGTAAAATTATGTTCCAGGTTGAAGTGCCTGTTGCGTAAGCGCTTGTCTCACACTCGATGCACGAACACCTTGCATGAAAAACACCAAACGAGGTTCTTCAAACTATTTATTTATTTATTTAAGACATACTGCAAGCCCATTGAAGGGCCCAAGCAGGAGGGGCATCACGAGAAAAACAAAATTTAGGCACAATACACATGATACACTGATTAAGATAGTTTGAACAAATACAGGAATGCATCAAAGTTACAAAAATCCGCAATACACGTGGTACACTGTTGGAAATATATTGAACACATACACAAGAGTACATCGAAGTTGCAAAACAAAGCAATCAGAATTCCAATTGTTCAAAGGAGAGAATATTGGTCACAGCCGATTCAGTTAGTTTATTCCAATCTGTAATAGTACGCGGAAAAAAGAAAAACTTAAAAATATTAGTTCGAGCGCTGTACGGAGTCAGAGATTCGAGGTGTCTATGCCGTGTTTGTCGGGAAGTGAGTGGCTGAAGGAATTCCTCGGGTTTAAGTGAAAGTTTGTTATTTTTAAGCAAGAATAGAAATTTTAACCTTAGAATTTGACGGCGTGATTGAAGTGTTGGAATGCCATGCTCTTCAAACATGACAGCAGATGCCTACTGCGAAACGACATGAGCTATATAATATCACTGCATTGATTGTGATCATTACTGAAGCGACGCTGCTAAAACTATTATTGAGCGGCAAAAAAAATTATACTTTGCGATATCGTATTAGAAAGTCTTACTTACAATGGGGAAATCGATTAGAGACAAGTCAGATGCTTCACGAGCAGCTGGGTCGAGCGCAAAAAGCAATGCTTCCGCGCTCAGATAGCAGCTGGAATCATTGTTGAACTTGCCACTGAAAAGTTCAGACGAGCTATCACAGCTCGATTCCGAGTCGGATGACACCGCCAACTTGCTTTTGGTGCTATGTTTACACCTTGGTTAGCCGTTGTGGGGTGTAGCATATCTTGTGACGTCATTGGCGACGGAGTCCTGTGATGTCATCCTATACCCACCAAGCAACGTCTGGCAAGCTATTAACTCAAGTTCACTGGAGAGAGAAAATCCTCTTGCCTAGTGCCTTCGCACAGATACATTCATAGAGATAGTGGCCCCTGTTGCAGTAAAACTGGGTCCCGCTTTGAAAAAGTTGAATATACAAGGGCTTACGAAGTCATGGCAACATCATGAAGTGCAAGTTGCCGAAGCAAGAAAAAAAAAAATCACCTGCAGCTCTTTTAGTCCCCGCCACCTTAACCGTGCACATCACCTAGGCAATAACGACAATGCATGCAATCACCCCCCTTTTGAAACACAATGTCCACTATGTGCTTTTACTTCGATGAAACAAGACGTCCAATGAAGCATTGGCATTTACCTCAAACACGATAATGAGCACAGTGACGTGAGAAGTACATTTGGTATTTCGGGCAGCACAAGAATAAGTCAATCTCAGATCGCTTCTTTATTCTTTGCTTTGAGTCATAGTTGCCATAGCTACAGAAGACGACGAGGAAACCTGGCAGCAACAGTTTCGTAAAGCAACAAATCATTTCAAACGACTCTATAAAATGTGAATAATGCCCCTGTTTTATTTTGTAAAACCGCAGAGGAATGATTCCATTATTTTTTACAATATCTTAAATGTGGCATTGTTTGCTTTAGTACCACCATAGGTACTGTGCAGAAACATCACCTTAGAGAGATGTACATTGCTTCTTCATGGACTCCGTGATGAGCGCGGCGGGGGTTGCGATTTAAACAACAGATATATTGCTAAGCTGACGCTGAACTCCGTGCTTTCAAAAGTTTATTTATCGAGCACTGGTGTCGAGCTTCCGGTAAACGGAAGGTCCGATTACAGCAATACACACTGGCACCAATAGTGGCAAACAGAGCGTCGGCCGTCGATAAACTGAGAAGCGACGAAGCGCGTCGGCATTTATACATGTGCCGTTAAATATTACAGCCTTGTCACCGGTTTTCGCGCAAGCTCTGGAATAAACTCGAGTATTTGCATCTTGCACACAATTTTAATGGAACGATCTACAATAAACTCGAACCTTCTCAAACAATTAGGTGCAGCTTGCGCTGAGCACTCTTTAACAAGCTTTGTGGGCAAAAACCAAATGAAACAAAAGTGAAAATAAGAAACGCGCGTGCCATGGCTCCCCTCTGAAAAAGCGTTGTCCCGATGCTTCAAAAAAGAACACAGGAAACACACCTTCTGTTTACCAGCCACAAGTTCGACCAAATAAACAGTTTCATCTTGGACCTACAGTCTGCTCCCTTTGTCCACGTCAGGACCCCGTGACAATACACCCATTCTCCGCTTGGTAACCAGACATTCTACACAAAACACCACAGCCCTGTGATTTGTTAGGCTCCCTGACCCCTGTCATGGCTTCTTGTTACTTTTGGCTATTTCCCAAGCTGAAAATTCTGCTGGAAGGAAACCAATACCAGTTAAGAGGAGACATAATGCGGAATGAGAAAGGGCTAGCTAATCTCTCTAAAAAAAAAAAATGCATCCCAGAAATGTTTTTAACCATGGCAGGAAGTGCTCGGAGAGTTGTGTGATTGCTGAGGATGCTACCTAGAACATTCTGGTTTCATACCTTTTAATCAAGATTTGTGCTTCTATTAAGCAAAGCTTTGTCACTTTATGAACATGTCTCGGGTGTGCTTAACCCCTTATGTGCTTTGGACGAGCAGAGCTCGTCCGGCCCGAACTGTTACCAAACTTATTTGGACGAGCAGAACTTGTCCTAGCTGATTAGGTTCTCCCTCTCCAGCGTACAGGCGAAGTGCACATTTAAGGCTTACATTGTATGTCATCCACTATATGGCAGCATTTGCTCAAGAACTTAGTTTTCTCTTCGGCATGAGTGCAGTTTTTGCTTGGAAAGACTGCGCGTGGTAGTGGCGACCCGTGCATAGCTGGCCTGTGAACACGAAAAAGAAGCTATTCATTCTTGCCATCTTGTTGAAGTGATTATGATTGTTGAGTCCATAAGTGAAGGCAGCGATGACGGTGAATTGAGTATAAACACAGCTCAGACACGAACGTTGCAAGTGCTTGCCTGTGAAGCTTCCCGAGGGAAATAGCCCAAAAGTGCTTAGCTTACACAAGTGGAAAAAGATGTGGTATCCGTTTTATTTATGAGGTGTTTGATTTTATTAGCAGCTGGGTTTTTATGCATTGTTCAGAAATAAACTTTATTCTATTGATTTGACTAAGCATGTGGTGGAAATATTTTTTCAATATCGATTAGCTGCTTTTTAGTACAATTGAATTCAAAATTGGCAATAGAAAAAATGGCACTTTTTGACCAACAAATTTTTTAAAAAGATGAGCAATTAAGGGGTTAACGAACTTAGCACAATATTTTGCCAATAAAAGATTACTGTCCTCTTAAATCAAATCAAACCAATTGGCTTTCTGTGCTTGAGTGCTTTTGGGCCTTTTGTTTGTTGCCTACTCTGCCTGTTTCTGCATCTGCTTTGCTGAAGGTTATTTGTATGATTGTTCCATAGAGCTTTTCACTATGGCAAAGCTGACTCTGTAGCTAGCATTTCTGTAAACCATGGTCACTATAAAGCAGGCTTTGCTATATTGTACAGGTGGAAACTTATTGTCGAGACTTCCAATGGCGTCAAGACTTCCATAAAGTTTACTGTGGAAGAAAAGAAAGTCGGTTTCCTTCCTTTCTTGGATGCAGTTGTGAAACATACCCCTACCGGCCTTGCCTTCACTGTGTACCGAAAGCCAACGCACTCCTGTAGATACCTCGACTAAGAGTCGGTCCATCCAGTGGCCCACAAACGCTCAATGATTCGGTCTTTAGTTCAGAGAGCGATTCGCACCCTGCAAGAGGAGCTTCAGAACATTGAAGATGACCTGGTCAGAAATGGATACCCCGAGAATTTTATTAGGAAAACAACTGAATTCGTCATGTGTAAACAGCAGCCAAACAGTCAAGCCATGCATAGCACATCGTCTATGCAAAAGCTTGCAGCGATTCCTTATATTTGAAATGTAAGCGAAACCCTAGCCCGTCTATTCAGAAAATGTGCTGTACAGATCGCGCATGTTCCAGCAAGCAAGCTTAAGGCTGGCTTGCTAAATATGAAGGATCCTCTTCCTCAGCAACACTTTCCTACCCCTTTCAGCCCTGGATTTTTTATTTTGGTCGGATACATTTTTGTGCGTGTTTTTCTCATAGTTAGGGCCTCAGAAGACCATAAAAGAAAGATTGAGCCAATGGTGCAAGCATTTCTTGATTAATTAGTGTGGCATTAAATTAGGTCATTAGGGCTTAGTGATTAGGAAATGAGAAAAATGGTTCCTTGATTCCTGCTAATCATTAGTGTACACAAAATAGGAACCAACATCTGACTTGTCAGCCTAATACTCGTTGAAACAGCTCCGGTATGACATCCTAAAAATGACGCTTACCCGCTTCACTTTACGCACCACGGCTTCACCAAAGACTTCGGTCGCGCTTCTTCTTCTTTGTGGCTGCTACCTCCACAAACGTGCCACAATATTGATGTCAATTGCAGTGGGAATTATTGAAGAACCATGCCCCCAAGAATGAGCAGTGTTAGTTTGTTAGTTTTGTTTTCAAAATGCTAGGGGAAAAATTGTGCGGTGGTGTCAATTGACACCGCCAGGGCCGAAAAGGCTAGTGTGGTCAACAAGATACCATGTGCCGATTGCGAGTCGGTGTACATTGGCACGAGTGGATTACTGCAGACATATGATGCGGTAAAGAATGGCGTCTTCAAGGGCCACGCAGTGAAAAATGCACTCACAGAGCATGCCGAGAAGACTGTCCATGAGATAAGCTGAAACAACACACGCATTGTGGCCACAGAGAAGAATTTTACAATGATACTGAATCTGATTCAGGCAAGTAACACAATCAATGGATCATGTGGCACACTAAACCACGTGTACTCCCGGACTTTGCGTCATGCACTCAACGCTACATAAAAACCTGTTGCTAAGCCATCATTCCATTGTGAACAAAGGATCCGTACCGATCCCGAACATCATTTGTTTCAGTTTACATTGGTCAGTGACCCGTTTTTTAACAACTTAGGCAAAAAAGTATCGTGAAAGTTTGCACTTTATTTAGAAAGTGTGTAAGAGATATTCACTTTGTGGCAGCACTTGGTTGACTCGTTCTGAATTCTACAGCAAGACAACGAAGTAAACAATGAAGAACATTTGACAGACTTCTGTTTGGTTGGGAAACAAATAACATTTGAAGAGAGACATTAACCAATGTTTTCAAATAAACTAAAAACTTGCATTTACTTTAATATGAGGAATTTTCACGTTTTGGGTTTATTAGGGGTGACTGTGGGGGGGGCACCAGGGAGCAATGGAGTTTATAATGCCTTGTCTTCAAGTCGGGAAGTCATGCTTGTTTTGTCATAGTCCAGATTGGTCACTACCTCGAAGCTAGCTCCAATTACCATTAGGCAGCTATGGTATCATCTGTGCTTCAGAGGATTCAGATCTAAACAACAGCCACTCAAAACACGTCGCCAGGCTCCCCACCTCAACCCCATTGTCTCCAAAGCAAGTCTGCGTCTGCATTCACTACATGCCGGGCACCAGCGAGGTACTCTCATGGTGTTCTCTCGAAGCAAGGAATAAAATTGGTGCATAAGCCTAATTGGCCGCTTACTTGAATTACTCGAATCTAACACGCTCCTTTTTTCCGGTTAAGCGAGTTCGTAAATTGCATGCGCGTTAGAATCGAGTACGAAAAAAAAAAAAACTGAATACGGTCATTCTATTGCCATCGGCATATCCAAAATGGCTTCCCCCTACGTGCGTCGGCCATTTTGCCTATATGTTTCCCATGTGCGGCACTTCGTACGTGTGCTGAGGAGTTCGTCATCTTGTAGTGCATTAGCGTCGACGGTATAGAAGGACCGACTCCAAAAACTCGAGTGTACCACGATACCGCTTTTAAAAGAAAAGTCATTGCGTGTGTAGAAACGGACGGAAATGGGCCGCATGGCGGTCGTTCGGAGTTCCCGAACCGTGCGTGCGGGACTGGCGGAAGCAAAAGCAGAAGATTGTCGACAGCAAAGCTTCACGCAAAGGCTTCAGTGGACCACAGCAGGGTCGGTTTCCGCAAATTGAAGAGCTGCTCGGCGAGTATGTGCTTGAGCAGCGAGCGGCACAGCGGCCCGTGACGACAGAACTGCTCCAAGTGCGGGCTATGCAGTTAGCCTTAGAATAGAAAAAGGGCTAATGCGGAGCCAGTTTAAAGCGAGCAGGTGCTGGCTAACTAACTTTATGAAGAGGAAAAGCTTTCCCTCCGAAGGTGAACGTGCATATGCAGAAAGTTTCGAGAGGAGTACGATGAAAAGCTTCACAGTTTTCAGAGGTTTGTCCTAAACTTGCGGCACAACAACGGCTATCTGCTTGGGCAAATCGGAAATGCCGATCAGACGCCTCTTTACTTCGACATGCCTGGCACCACAACCGTCGAGAAGAAGGGGGCGAAGCAAGTTCGCGTGCTGACAGCGGTCCACGGTAAAACTACAGTGACGGCAATGCTCTGTTACACGTCAGATGGGCACAAGCTTCCCCCGTACCACATATTTAAATGGAAGACGCTCCTGAAAGGAGTCGTTTTTTCGAGTGGTGTGATCGTGCAAGCCAACGTGAAAAATGGGTGCGCGTTGCAATCGATGTCTTACTTTTTTTCTTTTTTCGTCGTCGAAACCGGGTGTGCATTACAATCGAGGGCGCGGTAGAATCGAGTAGATATGGCACCTAAAAAAAAAAGCACAAGGAGTGGTATACTCTAGTCATTGTGCGGATTATGACGTGACATACATGGGGAAGACAAAAAACTATAAAGGCAGCAACGGCACGGGAACGACATGTCCACAAGCTTGACCGAAAAAGGAGTGCAGTGGCTGAGCACAGTGAGGTCAACGATCACTGCATCACCTTTGGCAACTTCTTTTTCATCCACTTGGACACAGTTTCTACAAGCGGCTTTTCTGTGGAGTCGTGGTATAATTCAGGCAACACCTAGAAATGTGAACACTTCTGAGACTATGGCACGTTGGTCAAAACAATGTGATCCCCCCCCCCCCCTGTAAAATTATATCAAAGTAAATATGTTTTTATTTTAATCTGATACATTGGTTGGTGTCCCTCTTCAAATGTTAATGCAGAATGTGTAACACAACTGCTGCTATGAAACTAATCGCAATCTGAATAAGGAAAATTAAGGCTAACGCTGTGTAATATGAAACCTTGATCACTGCATTGGTTTGCCACATTAAGTAATTGGGGGAAGCCACATATACATGTGAAGGTGAGACACTTGGTGCTAAATAGGCCAAAATATTCTCATGGCGCTTCATCAGGTTCCATTCCAAGTAAGCCCAGTTCCCTATCATAACATTCTCATAACCAAAGGATGTCCCTAATTTCTCATCCTGTATAATGCTTCGTGTCCTAGTGGCACAGCATGTGTGGAATAGCATCCCTTGCATTAAACTCTGACTGTCTACCATGATGCTCATATTGAATTGGAAATCAATTAAATTTTTTGAATACTCGAGGAACTGAACTGTAATTGTTATGACAAATAGCCATTCTGTAAAAGTTATCAAGAAAGTAGTGCTGTGTTTAGCAAAGATATGTGCTGGCCCTTAGTGTGTGTACTTGCATGGCCACCGCGAGTGTGTACACTGTCTTTAAATGTGTTGTGCATGATTGCTTCATTGATGTGCTTTCTGTTGAAGACTTGAAATGCCCACATGACTGCTTGGTATTGAACGCTTGCTGTGTGAGCCTGTGACGACTTCTTATAGGAAAACAAAATGGCCCTGTCCCAAAAAGCAGAGTACAGATAACTTGCACTAGCTGACTGTCTCCCCTGAATGAGCACTTTTTGTTTTGTGTTTATGGCAACCTTTGATGCCCGTGTTGACCAACATCTGTTCCTAATTGTGATATTTAGAGAAGTTTGTGCAGGCAGCATTTATTGAGAGCCCTAACTCATGGTGTTGTGTCACATGGATATTTTGTTGAGCAGCGGCAGTCCCGGTTTGACCAAGGCGGCCAAGGCAGTCCCAGCCAGCAACCTCCGCAGCAGTCAATGGGGGTCATGAACGGCAGCCGAAATGCACCTGCCGCACTTCGGGACATGATGATGCGCAGAGATGTTCTGGACCGCGGTGATTATGACATGGAAGCCAAGCGCGCACGTCGTTACTAGTAAACGAAAAGTTCGGTGCACTGCCCTGGCTGCGGCCAGCTTCTCTGATCGTAGTCTCTCGAAAACTGGCTGGCACGCCTGTTGGGCAGTAATGGAGAAGCACCCAATGGTCTTTTGAAGCATCCACACATTTAATCTTGTAAGCATGAAAATTTTATTGCATTGTCCTATGTCCACATTGCCAATAAATAGAGCTTGTGCTGTAAGACATGTTTCATTTCACTTCACTTCACAAATTTAATAATGTTGGTGCGTAATAAAATGGGTTGTGTTGGGCGTATGGTGCAAATTATGTCAACATACCGTTACATTGTTGGGTGCTGTAAGTTGCAGGAACACTACTTACTCTGATAATTTGCCTAATTATTCCTGTTTAGATCTAGTCTCTCGGGACCCTGTATTCTTATGCATTTGGTTCATGCTAAAGATGATACAGCTATAGAGGGAGTGAAATTCTAAAAAAAATTAAAATAAACTGATGTACTGTTAGAAGTGCACGTGCCCTTTTGTAGACAGTGAGAAATAAGATGTCGATGTGATAGAGTGACGTTCGTGAAAGTTTGGCCTGTGTAGCGTTTTGTAGCCTGTGCGTTTTCAGTGTAGTATCCTTCTTTTTACGTCTTGTGCGCTTCAAAGAGAGTGGCGTTGCTAACATTTCAGAAGTGGGTTGCCGCCATCCAGTCGTCACTGAGAGTAAATATGAGTTTTGTCATTCGAAGCTGGTTAATGTAACCCAAATGGAGCGCATCGACGGAAGGGACAACCCAACTTGCGGTGGAGGAGGTACGGACTTTGGCAATGGAGACACTATCACAGCTCGCGACTCACTCAAAGCTATCCTAGAAAAGGACCATCTATCATTGACCCTGCTGGAACCACTGACTGTGTCGGTGCAGCCTCAACCAACGGAAACGTTTCAGCTGATAACTGACTTTAGCCGCAACATCAGTCCCTTTGGCGGCTCTAAAGACGCTCCTTCAGCGTGTGAATGGATTGAAAGCATTCGTCAAACGTCGAATCTTCACGGGTGGCCAGCTGCTTACACGCTGGAAACAGCCGAGGCCAAATTGGTAGGAGCTGCCAAGACTGGTGCTGTTCAAGAAGGTTCCAGATCATGTCATGGGAAGATTTTGAGGTGCAATTCCGTCATACCTTCATCAGCCAGACTCCCATTGCAAAATGATGCCGTAAAATGCAAGAGTGTGTGCAGCAGTGTAACGAGAGCACGACTGCCTACTTTCATGCCAAGGTGGGTCTTTGCCACGTACTCAACCTGGACTTTATCGGTATGCGAGAGAAGGTTTTTCTGAGGTTGTGGTCGCGCGAACTGTGCATCATGCTCTTGGTTAAGATGCATGAAGATGACGAGGACCTGCTGCACGACATCTTGGAGCTCGAGCGCGTCGATTTGGAACGACAACGAATTTTCGGCACACGCAATCGAAGTCTCGTTCCACCGTCAGGTTCGGAATGTTGCCTGTTCACTACCACGACAAGAGAATCGGCAACAGACGCGAACCAAGGAATGGAACGACGCCAGCCATTGCTGCCCATCGTCCAACACGTCACACCAGACACCGACGTCTACGTGACAGGCCGTCGTCTTCTTTCAACAAGAAGCATCCCAGTGGAAGCAGATGACGCCTCGAGTCTGCAAGAACCAGTATTCGCGCCTGCTGCAACCACCGGAAAACACCTGAAGCTGTTTTTCGAACGAACCCCGTCACACGCCGAGAACTCCGGAGATAGCAAGGCATTGACTGCGAAGATAGGTGAAGAGCAAACGTCCAAGACGTATGCCGGAGCCAACGGAAAGCCGAAAGACAGGAACGAAGGCGAAGCCGAGGGCAAAGAAAAGCAGACAAACTTCCAAACTGGTGCTACGAAAAAAAGACAGCGATGAAAAACCCGTAATGATGAAAGAAACAGCGGGAAAAGGCAGCAAAGAAGGAAAAAACAAGGAAGAAGATGAAGACGCAGCCAACGGACAAAAGGCGACAGATAAGGATCAGCAGGAGGACAGAGGGATGTAGAAGACGAAACGCCGAACAGCCAGCCAAGCCAAGATGACAAAACCAAAGATAAGCTAATGGAAGAATCGGTAAAAAGTGCCCGAGAACAGATGGAAAGAAAGGAGAAAGAATAACGCCGGACCAAGCCGAAGTAATATGATGAGCATAACCCAAGAGAACAAAACACCAAAAACATTAGAAATGCTGGAGCGAATACATAAAAAGAACCGCCCGGGTCAAAAGCCTGAGCCCAAGCCGGCCGACCAAGCATCAAAGTTGAAGTCTGGAAAAGAGGACACTGACATCGTGCGTATTGCGGCTTTTTACAAGGTCAAGCCAGTCAAGATAGCCGGGAAACACGACGTTGCCTTGAAATTATCACGCAACGAACAGGCGAACTTCTGTGTACCATAAAGAACTTAACGTGCCAGTGTATCGGTATAGCTATTTTTGTGTTGCTTTTGTTTCTTCTTTATCTTGTTTCTTTCCTGTGTCATTTCATGTAAGAGTATGCGAAAATTTGCATGTTAAGTCAGTCACGAACATTCTCGGGACAGCCTTAACGAGGACGTTAAGCGTTGGAAGATGGCCGAATCCACGTGCCCTTTTGTAGACAATGAGAAAGAAGACATCGACGTGACTGAGTGGCGTTCGAGAGAGTTTAGCCTGTGTGGGGTTTTGTAGCACAGCTTGTGCATTTTCAGTGAAGTCTTTCATTTACATCTTGTGCGCTTCAAAAAGACCGGCATGGCTAGCAGTATATGTCGATATAAGCAGGGGTGCAACAGCTGCGCCAATTTGATACAATTCCCTATTGTTGCGCCGAGCTCCGCCAAATCCGTGAAATTTGCTGAAATTGCGCCACACTGCGCCAAAACGCCTAGCCAGCCTCAAATTTTTTTTTTCGTGTGCGCTAATTGGTGTTCACTGACCTAGCCCAAAATTAGGCAGTTCTTAGAAGGTTGACTTGAGGAGACTTCTAACCGGGACATTTCCCAACCAGGAGCACCTAAATCCGACCGGTGTAAGCTATACAAATGAGACACGCCACCCTAGACCATATTTTATGCGAATGCGCACAAATATAGGACGAAAATGCAGTCTCCTCAGAACAGCTTGGGACACAGAGAAAGCTACGCTGATCAGCTCAGATTGGCGAGATCAAATATAGGCCATCCAGCGGGCATGGGAGGCTGCTGAGTGAAAGCCGCAGGCCACTTCAAAACTTACCGCGAGTCGCCTCGGCCAGCCGGTGGTGACAGTTTGTCGATGCTGTATTGTTAGTCACCATACCCTCACGGTCATCAGTCCCGTTCAGCGCTGTCTCGTCGCCCATCGTCGTGCTCACCCAAACTTCGCCGTCCTCCTTCGCCAACTGCACACCTGGCTCGGGAAAACAAGACGGTGCAGCTCCCAAAGATGATGCTGCATCGACGACTCACCAGCCAAATCCTCTGGCCACACTGCTGACACGACGCAACCTCATTGACGTTAAAGTAGACGATGCACTTGTTGTTGCCCTTGTAGACACAAGGGTGCACATTTCGGTGATGAACTCGGAGCTTCGCCGCCGCGTTAAGAAGGTTATAAAACCTCCCACGGTGCCGCTAATCCAAGTCGCCGACAGTGGAACTTTTCCTGTGCTTAGGATGTGCTCCGCATGTGTTAATGTTGCTGACCGCTCCACAACTGTGCTTTTTGCCGTGCTCGAGCAGTGCTCTCATGAACTCATCCTGGGCATGGACTTTCTTGCTGCCCACTCTGCCTTAATTGACTGTGGAACGTGCTTACTCCAGCTTGACGTACCTTATTACTGTGACACTCCAACCACACCTCAACCACATGTGTGTTCTGTCGAGTACGTTCGCGTAGCGCCTCAAGACGTTACCATATAACTGAGGTCTTTTCCTCCTGTACCCGACAGAGATTATGTGCTGGCCCCGATTGTCGACGTGTTATTTGAAAGAAATGTAGGCCTTTCTCATACTCTTGACAATTACCAATACTGAACTTCAACTGGTATTCTCAAGTTGTTCCAGATAGCATGACTCTTGCCCATGTATCTTCCATCTGTGAACATTCTGTTTCTGCATTTATTGCAGACGCTCCTATGCCCGCTGCTGCATCCTTTTCACAGAGCCCCATTGATGCCGAATTTGACAAGATGATCGTGCCAGACCTCGTTCGAGCACAGGCAGACAATATCCGACGTATCTTGGCATCCTTCAGTGATTTCTTCGATTTTGGAGACAGCCCTTTAGGTCAGACATCAGTTCTTACTCACAATATTAACACTGGAGACGCCAGCCCTATTTGACGACATCCTTAACGCATGTAACATGCAGAGCGACAAGTCATCAAGCATGAAGTTGATAAAATGCTCACAAAAGAGGTCATTGAACCATCTTGCAGTCCACGGGCCTGGCCAGTCGTCCTAGTAAAAAAGAAGGATGGCAGCTGACGCTTCTGCGTCGACTACAGTCACTTAAACAAGGTCACGCGCAAGGACGTCTACTCACTGCCCCGGATTTATGATGCGCTCAACTGCCTGCCCGAGTCTGCCTACTTCTCCTCTATCGACCTGCACTCATGAAGATTTCTGTCGACGACTTAGACCGTGAAAAGACTGCATTTGTTACACCGGATGGACTTTTCTCCTGCTACATTTGAGAGAATGATAGACTCCCTGCTATGGGGTTACAAATGGTCAATGTGCCTCTATTATCTCAATGACGTCATTGTGTTCTCACCATCATCCGAAAGTCACCTTAGGCGTCTGTCAGCTGTTCTGGAAGTTTGCAGAAGGGCAGGCCTACAGCTCAACTCCTCCGAATGCCGTTTCGGCCGCCGAACGATCACTGTGCTAGGCCATGTTGTCAGCGCTATAAAGGCGTGCAACCCGCCTGCTACGGGGTTACAAATGGTCAATGTGCCTCTATTATCTCAATGACGTCATTGCGTTCTCGCCGTCAATCAAAAGTCACCTTAGCCGTCTGTCAGCTGTTCTGAAAGTTTTCAAAAGGGCAGGCCTACAGCTCAACTCCTCCAAACGCCGTTCCGGCCGCCGAACGATCACTGTGTTAGCCCATGTTGTCAGCGCTAAAGGCGTGCAACCCGATCCCGACAAAATTTGCGTCAACACCACGTTCCACGAAAGATGTGCGGAGCTTTGTCGGCCTCTGTTGCTATTTCCGGCTTTTTGTACACAGTTTCGCCGACATTGCCCATCCCTTGACACAGCTACTGAAGAAGAATACGCCGTTTTCTTGGGGTCTCCAGCAAGCCAATGCGTTTCGCAGACTTGCTGCGCTGCTCACTTCCCCGCCCATCTTGGCTCATTTTGTTCCTTCAGCGCCCACTGAAATTCGCACTGATGCCAGCGGACACGGTATTGGCACCGTCCTCACTCAGCCGCAACAAGGTCAAAATCGTGTAATCGCCTACGCAAGCTGCTTCCTCTCCCTATTTGAGTGCAAGTTTTTTTATAACTGAGCCCGAGTGCCTCGCTCTTGTATGGGCTGTTGGAAAATTCTGACCGTACTTGTTCGGCCTCCGCTTTTCGGTAATCGCAGATCACCCGCCCTGTGCTGTTTGTCTTCCTTTGAAGTTTTTTCTAAACGCCGGGGGTCGTTGGGCTTGGAAGCGAATATAGCTTTGACGTGACTTACAGGTCTGACCGAATGCACCAGGATCCAGACTATCTCGCCATCCCATGGATCCCCCTGACCTGTCACCGCACGATTCCGATGCCTGTGCCTTCGCTATATCTGATTTCACGGACATACGTAGTGAACAACTCAGTGATGCTAATTTGCAGGCCATCATATGCCGTCTAGCTTCTCACCACTCGGATCCTTCCCTTCGCTTATTCATGCTCCGTGATGGAACTCTCTACCGATGCAACACAAGCACCGAAAGATTAGAGCTTCTTCTGGTAGTTCCTAGATGCAATGCTTCGTTCCACTGTGCTCGAACAACCCACTGCCCACGCCTCGATCCGTTGGTTTGTGCACCACCCTGTGACTCGCTTGCTGGCTTCCGTGCTGAACGGATGTGTCGTCCGCAACCTCCTGACGCCGTGTAGCTTTCTCCGATCGGTGTCCCACGCCGAGGAAAGAATGAGTTACTTCCTTCCACCATGGGTTGTTTTTCTCTGCACATGGCTCGTACCCAGTGGAGGGGATCGGCTGATTATAAGGTGAATTTTCCCGATACTTTACGCATTGCTTCATTCCTAGGAACGATCGTAAATTATCATCTGAAGTGCCAATTACAAATTTGAAAATATCTAGTGAGCCCACAATTTAGCAATAAGAGAATTGCACCGTCTTTCCCATCTCTTCTCTCATCTTTATGGATTGATTAATTGCCCCATAGGTGTTGCCTCTTTATCCTGGCGCAACCCACCATGGGGGATCGGCCATTGAACAAGTGGTGCCTTGCTAGAGGCGCTGTCCGCTGACCAGAAGGAGCTGCACTGCTGGCACTAGTAAAGTCCCTTATTTCATCTAGGGACCTTAAGCACTAGCCCATCCTAAGTTCGCTGATGTAGGCCGTTAGGGGCATGCAGAAAACGAACGCGTTTCTGTGTATCCCTGCTGCAATCTGCCCACTGACGCGGGCAGGGAGACTGGCTTCGCGTTCCATTTTGACTGACCACAACCTATTATTGCGTTTTTTTCTCCGCTAGGCATGCCGTTGTCAAATAGGAAACGCCGCGCCCGGAGGCGCTTTGTCTTAGAGTCTCGCGTAACTCATAAACCCATCATCGTCTGTCCCGGCATGTCCTCCCCCCAGGGTTGTGTGAGGGGGAAGTTTTTGTTTCGGGCAGACGGCCATACCCTGGCAAGGGGACCGCCGCTCGGCGTCAAACAGACGCTGCCTGCCTCCCAGCGTACAAGCCAGGGAGACCCAACATATGGGCTACCCTTCGGTGCGGTAATTCAATCGCGACACACAAAGCGGACGCACCCTGGCTAGGTGGGCTAACGCAGTGCGCGCTGTGGGCACGTCCCGTCTCCCGACCGCTAGGGCACAGCGAGACACGATTCGTCCTTTGGGGACTACGGGACTACTGTTTGGTGCAGAAGAGAATGCTGCTGCACACAAACCCAGTGTACCCTGGTGAACCAGCATGGCTAAAAGCCGGCTTAGCCCTTCTCGAGGAAGGGAGCCATCCTCCGCCTCGGCGAGTAGAGTCGTCGAGCACGGAGAAGGGGCCAACACGGACCTTGCGGGTAAAGCCCGGCAAGGCGACAAGATCACCGTAACGCATGCGAAAACCAGGCGAACCAGCACTCGGGCTAAACTCAGGGGCGACCGGCTCACTAGGCCGAGTCATAGAACTGTGAAGAGCGCCGTCATTAAAAATTGATGGCTATCTGTTCTCCTCACTCACTGAAAATCAGTGCCGAACGGTGCCATGTTTCTTAGAACTCATTTGTACCAAGGCGCTGCCACTCTCGATGGAGGACGAACCACACCTCTTTCCGTACTTTGGCAAGTACTTCGTGAAGCCCGGGTCGTTTCCCATCGAAGACCCACCATGGGGGTCACGTAGGAGCACTCAACCAGCAGAAGCACATACTGCTTAACCGCTCGTTCCGACAGGGTATGCAAAAACCGAACGGTGTCGAAAGGAACACCGGGATGACCAAACAAGCTGGCTATCCTTCGATGGAGGGCGGCTGGTAGTGCACATTGAGAGAAAATGTGAACCACGCCCTCCTTACTGCCGCAAAAGGGGCGCATTCCTCGTGTAGGGGTTTTGGTGAGGGGCCTGAACGTGATGGACAGACGCTCTCTGGCCAGACGGTACATGAATGTAGCGCGCTTGACATCAAGGAAACTGGCTCTAATGAACCGCCAGTTAGGACTACGGTTGGACAGGTCATATTCTTTACAGTGTGCAAGTAACTCTGGAGTGAATCTACCGACTAGCTGGCGGAGTTCGATCAAAGCTATATCTATCTCGGGGTTGACCTCTTGCAGATGGACCAAAGTAGAAGCGGCCCCTGCATAGAAGGCAGGCAGCGTTCCCACCCGAGGCACCGAATGTGAAAATACTTAGGCGAGAACAGCCTCAGCAGCGGGCTCAGGAAGTACGACGCAAAGCTTCTACTGAGGAGCATATCCGAATTGAGAGCTACCCGTGTCCATCTAACGTGTAGCGCCGTTGTCACAACGCAGAGGTCAGGAATACCGAGTCTTCCTTAATCCCTGCGCTACTTGAGCACGGGACGCGGCAACCACGCTGATGTACGACCCGGCATTGCGTTCTCGCGGTGCAGCCACACTGGAAAACTCGACTTGTTCCTAATTTCAAAATGGCAAATAGATAGTTTTGAAGATTGATTGATAAAAAAAAGATTGATTGATGACCCCTTTTATTCTGGTGCAACTTCCTCTTTATTCACTCTTGTGCAGCGAGTTCTCTCTATCTTTCTGCGTGTTGCCAGATTAGGCCGACAAAAATTGGGTAATTTTTCACATAGACTTTCTCACCAATACCTAGAGAGAAATATTACGATCCGCTGACCTTACCCTCAAGCCTGAGAAGTGCCATTTCGGCTACAATGAACTGAAGTTCTTGGGTCACGTGAGCGCTGCAGGCGTTCGGCCTGATCCCGAGAAGACTGCCGCTGTGGCCGCTTTTCCAGCTCCGACAGACAAAAAAAAAGTCTTCGGCGATTTCTAGGGCTCTGCGCATACTATCGGCGCTTTATTGAAAACTTCTCTATGGTTGCGGAGCCTCTCATCAGACTTACGCGTGACGACACCCCATTTCAGTGGACTGACGAACAAGCGACTGCCTTTGCGGAACTGCAATATCAATTGTCATCCCCTCCTGTACTCGGTCATTTTGATGAGGACGCTGACACAGAGGTGCGCACTGACGCAAGCAACATTGGTCTCGGAGCTATCCTGGTGCAAACACAAGATGGAATCGAACGTGTGATTGCCTACGCGAGCCGCACTCTATCACGTGCCGAAACCAACTATTCAACGTCAGAGAAGGAATGTCTCGCGGTAATATGGGCGATTACAAAGTTCAGGCCTTATCTCTATGGGCGCCCATTCAAAGTTGTGACTGATCACCACGCTTTATGTTGGTTGATTAACCTCCGAGACCCCTCTGGGCGATTAGCACGATGGAGTCTGCGACTTCAGGAGTTCGATGTCACCATCGTATACAAGTCGGGTAGAAAGCATGAAGACGCCGACACGCTATTACGGGCACCTCTGGAATCCGACCATACAGCTGTAGAAGACGACAGCGCCTTCCTGGGGACTCTCAGTGGGGCGTACCTCCTCAGTAAGCAACGAGCGGACCCCGAGTTAAGGCCTATCATCGATCATTTAGAAGGCAGCACCGTGTCTGTTCCTCGTCCACTTTCCCATACGTTGCCGTCATTTTGCTTACGACACGGCATATTATACAAGAAAAACTGGTGTTGGCAGCAGATCTTATCTTCTAGTCGTCCCTCAAGACCTTCGTGATGACATCCTATTAGCCTGCCACGATGAGCCGACATCTGGCCATCTGGGATACTCACGGACGCTCGACGGGGTTCGACAGCTATATTTCTGGCCAAAACTCGCAGCTTGTGTCAAACGCTACGTGAAAGGATGCCGCGAATGTCAGCGTCACAAGTCACCACCTGTAAAGCCTGCAGGCCTCTTACAACCCATCGATCCACCGCGTACGCCGTTTGACGAAGTTAGGATGGACCTCCTTGGACCGTTTTCTTTGTCTCACTCCGGAAACAAGTGGATCATCGTCGCAACTGATTACTTGACGCGTTACGCTGAAACGAAGCCATTGCCACGCGGTACAGCATCTGAAGTCACCCAGTTTTTCATGCACCACATTGTGCTTCGTACGGTGCCCCGTCAATCATCATCACTGACCGAGGGACAGCGTTTACGGCAAAACTGTTGGATGACATCTTCAAGCTCAGTTACACGAACCACCGCACGACAACCGCATACCACCCCCAGAGTAACGGCTTAACAGAAAGGCTGAACAAAACGCCGGCGGACATGATTTCTATGTACGTGGATGTGCAGCATAAAACATGGAACGGAATCCTGCCATACGTAACATTTGCGTACAACACCGCAACCCAGGAAACGACAAGGTTCGCACCATTCCGCCTCGTTTACGGTCGAGACGTGCAAACCATGCTAGACGCTATGATTCCTTGTGACATCGACCAGCAAGAGCTACTAACTCCTGATGTCGACGATTACATTCAGCGTGCAGAGGAAGCACGTCAATTAGCTCACGTGCACATAAGATCGCAGTAATGTGAAGATGCCCGAAGGTACAATATCCACCATCGACAAGTCTCCTATCAAACTGGCGACCAAGTGTGGGTTTGGACTCCTGATAGACGGCGAGGTCTGAGTGAAAAACTCCTTAGCAAATACTTCGGACCCTACAAAGTACTACGGTGGTTGAACGAGGTCAACTACGAAGTTATTCCAGAGGGAGGCTCGGCAACGACCCAACACCACTCACCACGAACAGAGATTGTGCATGTCGTCCGCCTAAAACCTTATATTACGCGGTGATACTCGCCCTATTGTGCCCGGGCAGCAAACATTATCTTTTTTTTTTTGACATTGTCCGTTGGGTGTCGAACGAACTGTGAACTCAGTTAATGTTTTTTTTTTTTCTCTTATGACCAACCTCAGACAATTTTTTTGCACCTGCATATGCCCTGTGCACTATAGGTACCGTTTCTCTCTCTCTCTCTTTTTTTTTTTCCTTATCGGCCCTGCCGTCCCCTTGTGTATGAGCATCGAGTCGATGCTCTAATGGGAGGGGTAATAATGCCACCTAGAGTTGTGAGCCGGCAAGCCCTAGCGAGCCAAAAAGGGCAAAGAGAATGAAGAAGGGTGGTTAGCGCCTCGTTCTGAAGATCCACGCTCGTGCCTTTCTGCCCCGCTGTTCCTGTCTTTGTCTCTACGGCTCCTGGTGCGTGACAATATGGCGCCACCGACTATGAGAATTTCTTAAAGCTCTGGGAATGACGGTATGTTTATAGTGGCTATAAAGGTTTTTTTAGTGTCGTGAACTAGGCGGCAAAGCCATAGAGTTAATATACAGACTCTAGAGGAAAAGCTCCCTATAGGGTTCATGCATTAAAACCCGGAACCGTTTGAGTGCCGCCATGATGGAACGATACTCGGCTTTCGGGTGACGCACGGAGGAAGGGTGTGACGCTCACTCGCAGTCGCCACTGCATGCTGCCATTACACTCGGCATTTTCTCTGTTTCGTAAATCTGTAACATCGCCGTAAGGGGCTGTCATATAAAGTCAGGTTCCTGGCGCACGGCAACAAAAAACACGGACACCGACTTGCCCGGCGTGCGAGCTGGTCGGCGCCATCGGTAGCATCACAGAACTTCTACCAGTTACAAGAAAGGTGGCGCTATCTACTTAAGAAAACCAGTTACTCTAAAAAAAACCTAAGAAGATAAAAAAATTGCGGAAGTGAAAATCATAGCCTAAAAATAAAAACGTGCCTCTGGCAAAATGGCGGCATGAATGGCCATCTTACTAGGGACATTAACGCCCATTGAATGTAATATGAAAACTTTTTCGACTCACAGCACGGAGAAAGAAAAGGTAGGAGGTAGGAGAGACCCTGAAGTCACTCTTTATGAATCCGGAAGTCGGCCATATTGACTGGGCAAATTCTCCTCTCTTGTTTACATCCGATTGTAAAGCAGAAGGCACGACTAGAGTGCCTTCTGCTTCTGAATATTCTAGGCACTCTAGCACGACTATCCTAGCCACCATAGCACGACTCTCTTCGCCGGCTCGGAAAGCACGTGAGCTGCGCCGCGCGCGTGTCGTCACGATTCGAAACTTCATAGAAAACTACCCCGAGTATTATCATAAATTTTGTGGTTGGATGGATGGATGTGCCTGTACCCTTTAGATCGGACGGCAGCTACCGCCACCTAGCCATAATACTTAGTGAACTATTAGATTTATCTTTTTTTTTTACTTTAAATAGTGAGGTTGAGAATTTGTACTTTGCAGTGAAGGGCTTAATTTTCACTCGTGCCTTGACTTTAGCCATCAATCAAATAACCTCCTTCTAGTTAAGTCTACCCGCATAAAGTCTATTTTGCCCTCCCTGTTCCTAACACTGTCGAAATTTGGGCTTGTTGTTGCATTGTGACGACTGGAAATAGCGCTAAGAAACGGGGACACAAGAAGAGGACACACGGCACAGGCGCTAACTTCCAACATAATGTTTATTACCACCGCACGCTCGCCTATATCACCAAAAAAAAAAAATAACATCACATGACATGAATGATGCGCACAAAAAATTAATTTCTTAGAAAATACAATTCTTTATCACTGAGCGTGAGAGAGAGGGAGTGCTGACGCACTTAGACCCCAGTGAAGCGATAGCCTCAGCCTCAATAATCTCTCTAGTAAGCTTATCAAACATTCTCTTGATAACTGTGCATGCATTAAATATCGGCGCGCAGCCGCAGGATTTACAATGTATGGCCAACCAACTCCCCTGGCCGTTTTTCACATTATTACAATGTTCTCTTAATCGATCATTAAGGCAACGGCCCGTCTGTCCAATATACTCTTTACCACAAGAAAGCGGGATACGATAAACAACGCATATGATGCAGGGAACATAAACAGTTCGATGCTTCTTACTACAACCTTTGGGTTTTCCGTCACGGTCATGAAGGCCACAAAGGCTGACCAACTTCTTGGGAGCCGAAAAGACAACCCTAACTTCAGAGCGCTTAGCTAATTTCTTTAGGTTGTGCGATATCTTGTGAAAGTATGGTATTACGACTAGGTGCTTCGGTTTATCGGCATCACGACTCGCTGTACATCCTGGGTTGCGAAGCGTACGAAGCAAGCCTTCTGCAACTGAAGTTTGGACGTGCATAGGATAACCTGCTTTCAACAAACGGTCTGACTGATTATGAAAACTATTGGCGATTTCGTGCTCACAAGATTTGCCTAAAGCATGACGAAAACAATGACTGCGCCTTTGCCGTGTGTCCTCTTCTTGTGTACCCGTTTCTTAGCGCTATTTTCAGTCGCCTGTTCCTAAACCCCAGTGTTTTCAAAAACTCTGCGCCATCATCCTGAACCATAGGGTGAAGCCCTTTACAGAACATTATCAAGTGTTCGGCAGTTTTTTCTTCCACTCCACACGCACTGCATACCGTGTCTACTCCTTCGTATTTGGTCCGATATGTCTTGGTTCGCAATACTTCCGTCCTGGCCTCAAACAGTAGAGAACTACCCCGAGTATTATCATAGATCCTTTCCTTGGCGATTTCCTGCTTAAAAGTTCGATAGATCTCTAGTGCGGACTCCTTAGTCATGCCAATTCTCTACAAATCGGTCTGAGCTTCCTTCACCTTCTTCTTAACCGATAATTCTTTTTTTTTGGCCCACTGCTGTTTTCTAAGTACTTACCAATCAATTTTCTCGTTCACTTCCTCCATTTTGTAACGACATTCTTCATGTACAAGTAGCTGAAAGCCTTCCTAGCCCAACGTTCCTCCCCCATTTCTCTCAATCGCTTCTAAAATTTAATCTTGCTGCTAGGTTCTCTGCTCTCAAATGATGTCCATCCCATATCACCTTGTACTCCCTGATTTGGTGTATGACAGTGAGCTTCTAAGGCAAGCCTACCTATTCCACGTTGCTTAATTTCTAATCTTGCTTGAACTTCTGATCTCATGCACAAGACCGCATTGCCGAACGTCAGACCGGGAACCATGATCCCTTTCCATATTCCTCTCACAACATCATACCTATTGTAATTGCACAGTGCCCTGTTTTTCATGACCGCTGCATTCCTGTTACCTTTAGTCGACACGTATATCTCGTGTCCCCTTAGGTATTCGGCCCCATTGCCTATCCATGCGCCCAGATATTTGTATTTATCTATTATCTCTAGCGTGACCTCCTGTATTCTAAGCTCACTACCTTCATTGTCATTAAAAATCATGACTGCTGATTTTTTTTTACTGAATCTGAAATCTAACCTATCTCCCTCATTACCGCAGATGTCCATCAATCTCTGCAAATCTTCCTTGTTGTCGGCCATTAGCACTACATCATCTGCGTACATCAATGCTGGTAGTGCCTGTTCAATGAGTTTTCCTTGTTTGACGAAAGAGAGGTTGAAGCCTAGTCCACTCCCCTCTAATTTGGCCTCTAATCCTTGTAGGTACATCATAAATAACAAGGGTGACAGAGGACACACCTGCCTAAGCCTCCGTTTCACCTCTGCAGGCTTGGAGACCTGTTTTTCCCACTTTATAATTACCTTGTTACCTTTATAGATATCCTCTAAAACATTAGTGACTACATCTTCCACGCCTAGTGTGTCCAGTATTCCCCACAATTCCTCTTGAACCACGCTATGGTACGCTCCCTTGATATCCAAAAATGCTAGCCACAGGGGCCTGTGTTCCTCTTCTGCTATTTCGATGCACTGCGTCAGTGAGAACAGATTGTCTTCCAACATCCTGTGTTTCCGAAACCCATTCTGCAGTTCCCCCAGCACCCCTTCATCCTCTATCTATGCCTGCAGTCTTTCCTTTATAATCTGCATCGCTAGCCTGTAGACCACTGATGTCACTGTTATATTACGGTAGTTGTTAATGTCAGCTTTGTCCCCCTTTCTTTTATAGATCATGCTCATCCTGTTAAGTTTCCATCCATCAGGAACTTGTCTATCGATTATTATTTTGCTCACTGCCTGTACCCATGCCCACTGAAGCGCCGTAGAACACCTGTAGGTGTTCTGTGGCGCCGTGCGTTGCAGCTCCCTAGAGTTTCCTACAATATTTACTAGAAAGAACTCTGGCGCTAGTGTCTACGGGAGCTTCAACGCACGGCGCTTCAGCGAGCATGGGAATGATGGGTAGTACACACATTTTTCTAATATTATGGTGGCTAGAATTCTAGCCACCATACTAATATTCGTACTTCGGCCTGCTTTTGGCTCCGTGTGTGTTCGTGTGGCTTGGAGCTGTTTTCTTACAAAACAAGTATTAGCAAATTTTAAGCGGTTGCGCTTTACCATTTTATTTTTTTAGACTTACTTTTTAAATTGGCTCACGAAGTTTAAAAGGGTTCAATCTTTCTTTCAAAACAAAAACGAAACACAGCAATAAACAAAGCCGCAAGTACGATTCGCCGCCCGCCAGTATGGCAAATGTGATTACTACCCATCTATCCCATGGTCGCTTTACGATCGCAACGCCAGAGTTCTCTCTAGTTAATTTTGAGAAACTCTATGGCAGCTCCCGTAGACACTAGCGCCAGATTTCAATATAGTGTATATTAGGAAACTGTATGGTCCAGAGCGTGAAGAGACGCTGGGAAGCACGGAGGCCGTTGCTAAAGTGAGCTAGAAATAGGGTAGTGGGCTCACTCGCCGGCCGGCGCCATGCATTGCGGTGACGCCGCCAATTACACAAACGTGTTTCGGCGCGCCTCCGCGGCGTAGCGCCACCACCGCATTAAATGTAGCGAGCGTTGGCGCTGGGGCAGTTGCTGCCTGTTTGGAGTGGCGGTCAGTGTGGGCTTGTTTTGCTACTTTGAGAACTCGTCGCGCTCCAAACTCCTCTGTTGAATAAAGTTTTTCTCCTCCTCCTCCTCCTCGCGCTTTGCATCCTCAATCCCCTAGGTTCTTCGGCGAAGAGTGATGTGGCCTGACAAGCAGTGACCCTCAAACGAGGTTAAAATGCTTCCGCGGCGGTAAAACCACTGTTTTGCGCCAAGCTGTCGTACAGGTTACGTCCACGTGAAGGGCAGCAAGAAGCCGTCTTTGTTCGGCGTTCCGAAGGATGTAGCCCCGAAGAAGCAATGGGAAAGAAATTTGCATCAAGCGGACAAAGCCCTGGACGACACATCTGCCGTGTGTGACCTTCATTTTCAGCCGAAGTATGTGCTACGGGACTACGTGCATATAATCAACGTGACAGGACTGCGTGTGACTATAACCAGTGTGCTAGAAATGCTTTCTTATTTGACAGGGAAAGTGGCATTTAAATACATAATGACATCAAAGACCAGCCAAGACCCATTAGAAAATTTATTTGGTATTATACGTCGGTCATCCGGCAGCAACGATCACCCCACGCCAACTCAGTTTTTGCTAACCATTACCTGTCTGCCATTCTATGGTCTCGTGAAAACAGTTAGCCAGGGGAATTGTGACCAAGGCGAGCTAGCTTCATTGCTGGAGATCAATGCTGCTACTGACACACTGCCACAAGACAATTCAGTTGGCAGTGCAAGCACTGTGAATGAGCCTATAGTGCCAGCACCTATTGACCACAACCAGCATATTGCTAGAAGTGATTCCAGGCTGATCTTTTATGTTGCTGGCTATATTGCGCGAAAGTGTGTCATTAAAACCAACTGCGAAGTTTACATTACACTACTCACGATGCCAGCTCAAGGAGAAGATTTTCAGGTCACTCGTCTAACGCCTTTCGTGACAAAGGTGTACTGTTGTATCCATCTAGCCACCTGTACAGTTTTGTAAGCTAGCTAGAAAACATCTTTACAGAGTTCTTTTCTTGCTACAAGTTGCATTCTGACAGCATGTTGGATGTATTGACAATCGTGAAAGAAACGTTTTCCCAAGAAGTAGGGTGCGCACAACAAGCCCCTGGCCTCTCAAAAGACGTAATCAGCTTTTATATTGTTATGCGGTTTTGTGAAAGGTACTAATTCTGATAGAACCGAGAAGCGGGAAAATGTAAAGCATCTAAAGTTGAGCCACTGCTCCTGAAGAAGAAATATCCAGGAAGCAACTGTGCCCAATGTATATCAGTTTAGCTGCATACACCATGCTACAGTGTTCTAGATGGTTACCTACGCGCACATGTAGACCAACGGCCTACGCACCTAGCTCCACGCTAGTTTTCTTTCTTTATTTTTATTGTCTTAGTGACATCAGCATCACCGATTACACTGCCGAAATTCGCGCGCATTTCTGTCCAGTGCATGGGGTAACAGCGCACAAAAAGCATGATTTCAGTTGAGCACCAATGCCTCCGTTAGGCAGTGCCCTACATTGAAGTCGCTGGCAGCGCTACCACATGTGTGACATACCCGGCGTCAAGCAGGGGACCACAGCAAGCCCACTACCCTATTCTAGCTCACTCTACCATGGCATCTTTTAGTACCTAGGCCGCCCGTGGGCGTCAGAAAAGCACCTAGCTCGCAGCCACTCGTATTAGTTCGCGCCATGACTCGACGTGGCGCTGCAGTCACCAGCTGCAACCTGCAACGTTGCTGGCATGGAGGAAGGAAAGGTACCTTTGTACCTTTCCTTCTTTCCTTCTTTCGCGGTTGCTGGAATGTAAATTAGAAGTGTGGCAGCTTCTTGTCTCTGTGTCGTGGCTCTGTGTCGTGTCTCTGTGTCGTGTCTCTGTGTGTGGCAGCTTCTTGTCTTCTTGTCTCTGTGTCGTCGGTTTGTTCTCGCGCAATAACTATCGTCATGGAATGTAAAGGCGCCGCCGATTGTACTGCTAATACGCTGGCTGGCTGCAGCATACGCCAAAGATTCGAAAACATAAAACAATTTTTTATGCATATATTTTTAATGCCTTGTGAAATTAGGTGTGGCATCAAAGTTTGTTTCGGTACTTCAAATTTGTAATGGCATTGAGCCTGTAGGCATGGCAGAAGGAATCCGAATTTCTTCGTTAAATCCGGTTTTATTATCCTGTTTGGAGAAACCTTGAGGCGCATCGGCCAACGCTGATGCAGTTGCCATGGTGGGGAAAGATGGACGCCAAGGAAGCGAGCGGTTCGCCGAGACGAGATGACAGTTCATCGCGACTCGCTGCGTGCGAGAGCCTCTCGAACTGGATCCACTGCATATGTGTTGTCGCCTTCGACCTGGAGTTGGGCCAGGCGATGGAGGTAGTCCACGGCTTTCTTGCATGCCTCCCCTTAATTTTTTTCTTTTCCATCGGACGAGTACTGCCGTACTTTATGCTTGTGACGGTGGTGATGGTGTGCCCTTGGTTTCAGGTGGTGCTGCCGAGCGATGTGCAACTTTCCGAAAAAGAGGTAAGCATATCGGTGTTTAATAATAGCACTAGAACGTGCTACAGTGTGATGAAAGACGTTTGGCAGACTGTTTTCCATGCACTCCTGCTGCGCGACAGCTTTCGTCTTCGCTTTCTTACCGAAAAGATTAGAAATCCCGCCGAAGAATGTTCTCTGGCCATGTTTTTTGTGCAGCAGTCGTGTGTGTGCAGTGAGTGTGTTGCTAGTTTACGTCTGATATTTTAAGTGAATACTTTAGGAATATAGCCATGAGTAGGGTAGATGGAAGGCGGCGTTTTCATTAGAAAATTATTAAGTGTTGTTAAAGAAATACCTCAGATGCACTAAAAGTTATGTACCTGAAATGTAATAAAATGTTTGCAACTGGCATAGCAAAGGTACTCTTAAGGCACGTGCTTAAAGAGAAAATATCAGATGCTGAAAAACTCGCTTCATTTTCTTGAGCGGTTTTAAAACGCTTCTTGTATATTTAATTGGTAGCCAACTAAAAACGGATAATCTATTGTGTCTTCATCCCACGCACAGCACACTAGCCAACGGAAGGGGGGAGGGGGAGGTGGAACTGTCTTCTTCCATATACACCACTGATATACAAAAATTAAAAAAAAAACATATACACATGCAGAAATGTAAATCTCTCTTCCCCCTTCCTGGAGGGTTCTTCAATTTCGTATGCATAAAAATTGATGGCATCCTCTCTGTGGTCCATATTGGTGCAGATGTTCTCTGGTGGCACAACGGCGATTGGCCACGAGAGCCTATGTACGTGACAGTGTGCATGAGGCTGCAATGTGTAAACATAGTGTGCACGTGCGTCACGCAGCGCCCCTTCGTCATTTCCGAAATGCGCCACCGACATACCCAGGTGCCTACCGACTCCATCGCCTACTGCTGCCGTGTTGTTGCCTTGTGATTGTGCTAGTTTAGTTTTGCCTCACGATGCAAATTTGAAGTATTATCAGCTGCTAGTGAGGCAAGTTGATTTAGTAGTCCACGAAGAAGGAGCAGAGCTTCGGGGTGTTTTTTCACCGAAAGTTATTACCTAAAATTGAGAATGCACATTGCAATTTTCTGAAAAGTACCGGCTTTTTTGGCTGGCGCAAATTAATAAAAGTACTTGAAGAAACTCGGTGATATTTACATCTTCAGGTGTAACTTCATCACCGGCAAGTGCTATAGCCAAGCACTTACCTGCCAACAGAGATAGCTTACCAAGATACTGTACATACAAACTTGTCCGCGACCACTGCGTGCCCAGTCAGCGTGTAAGGGAGGTGTTTAAAATCGTGATGGCGATCGTGAAAATTCAGGTATTTCATTGAAACAAACTGTGAAAACGGATGCGAAACAATATTAGTTCACTGAAGTATAGCCGATCGGTCCGAGTTGGGGAGTCAGGATTTTTAAAAATTGGTCAATTAATTCCCTGAAAAGTCCCCGTCATTTTCAGGGACTCCACTGTACATTAGCGCACAACAAAAGTAAAATGCAAGGTGAAAAAAGGTGTCAAAACACACGCGAAAAAAAAAGTGATGACCAGTATTACCGCGGCATGCACCACGCGAAGTCTCTATCTACCACGCATAGTATATTTCTCGGCTATTTCCACTAATTCCAATCAAAGAGGCTCAACATCAGCACTGTTTAAAACACTTGGGGGGGAGGGGAGGGGGCACTGCTACTATGGTGGTGTGGGCGGCAGCAATATAATAATATTATTATATCTCTTGTAAACTTGCCTAGCTTTGCACGACTCGTTTTCGATGGGAGCTGCTGGGCTTCGCTCATCCACTCTTAAAATTGCGGCTCGAGAGACTTTGGACTTTCACTTGTTCTTGGGCCACGCAATTTGTAGTGTTTGTAGTTAAAGCGAGATAATGGGCCCTCGTAAGTCGTGGCGGGCAGCCGGTGTACGCGGTGGCTGGTATATGTGTCGCACATCTTGATTTTATGGTCTTATATTGAGTGAACAAGCGAGGCCTTCCTGATCCGATGAGCTCGTTAAAGTAGGACAACAAAAAACCACAATGCTTCCCTTTCAACATCGTACACAGAAACAAGTGACGAGCCTTAACAAACCGTGCTGCAGCACGCGAACTGCTGTAGGTATACCCAGAAAGGTACCCGGGCATGGCGGGAAAGGGCGACAACGGCGGAAGTGACATCACATGAACACTATGTATAGGTAGAATGTGGTTTAGTGTCTGTGTAGAAACCAGAAAAATGGATGCACTGCCGTTCTGACACTGGCGCCATCTCGAGGGGCTCCACCTTTGTGCAACCCACATATACAAACACATTCACTAATATACAGTAAGGGTGATTGAATCCACCCCATAAAGAAATAGGAAAAAAAAACTTTGGCTGCAGTTCTCATCTGAGAAAGGGAGGTATTAATCAAGGGCTTGTTTGTTTTGTTAGACACAATCTAATGAAGCTTAAACCAGCACACAATAACACCAAGAAAGGTATAGGAGATGTACTAGTACGTTTTAGTAGCAGTATTGTAACAAATACATGAAATAGAAAGGTATGAAAGTCGGTGAAAACAGAAATTTTCGCATGTACCGACTGCCCCTGCCACAGTAGAAAGAGACCCTGACCACTCTTGTACTGGTAAATGTTTTATATAATTGTGAGAGATGCAGAGTTGAAGAGCATGCCACTGTTTATGCCAGATGTTGTACATAAATCATGCATCAATTTCTATTTTACGTAATTGAATTCCCGTTTTGATCGCAGCCTTAACCATAGGTCTGAGTCTGAGTGAGCCGCGCTTGTTTTTCTGACCTATGATCTTAACGAATAAATGGCAGAGAACATCAACTTTTGCCTCTCCGTGTGCTCTGCAAGTATCTTGAATTGTGAGCTGTAGTTTGATGAGATTAAGACTCTTGGCAGGAGCAACTATTAGAACTGATTGAAGTGTTTCACATAATGAAGTCAAATGACTCTTGCACTAGTGCCATGCAGTGTTGGCAGTAACGTGTTGCTGCTAATGGCATTAGTGCCAACATGTTAATTTTTTTGCTCAGTAATGTACTCATTAGTGTTTCAAAACTGAAATGAGTAGCTACCTTGGAGTAATATAAGAGAGGAGCGTCGACTCTGCTCGCCTGGAAAGGACACACTTTGCAACGCCACTCCATGCTTTGCTGCGCGTTTCCCAGATGGCGCTACGAATGGAGAAAAGCGGCAGAGGGAAGGCGCTGTCCTCGAGCAGAGCCCCGGGCAGAGGCTCTGTCTATCGTTGCTATAGCAACGACATGGATGCGTGCTTGGCCCCATTCGTGGGATTGCTCACCTGTCCGTTTTGTCGTCGGCTCTGCACATGCCCGACGTCTGCTACGAACTCTTTTCTGTAGAGAAAAGAATTCGTAGTTTGCAGATTGACGTTATGAGAAGAAATAACACAATGTGTCGTTTTACTTAATTATTTGAAACAGGCCAAATACCTGATATTTTAAGATGGACCACACAGAAGTATACAATGGCACTATAACATACATAAACATAACATATACATAAACTTAATACATGAAGTAACATGGCAGAAACATGGTACGTAAAGCAGCGTAACAAAAAATTTGGGGGATTCTTAAGCTTCGCCTTTAAAAGTTCAACGCAATAGCTATATCCTTTTCCAAGTGAGTTCTGAGTTCAAAATGGTTTGTGTATGTGAAGCTTTCGTGTAAGGCTGTGTTCCTTGTAATGGGTAGCATGCTTTAACCCCCAGGCAATTGTGAGCGTGAAATTTTCTGAACTGGCAATGCACCTACTATGGTGACCTTAAGGGCAAAGGGGCAGTAACAAGTGTGCCTTTTGTAGTGGGCCGTCTGCTTTAAACCACAAATTCACGATAAACGCATGTTCTTATGTCCTATCCCAATGTATGTTTGTACCACGCATTACTACTGTGATATTACATGTTGCATTATGAAGCATGATAATAGGATGTGTGTTGGCAAAGCAAGTTACTTTCATAGCAGTTACAATTAGAGGTAGTTATTTTCACTGCACTTCCAAGCAGACGCATGGCTCTGTGGAACAACACTTGCTTGCCATGCAAATGACCCAGGTGCGAACCTCACTGAGACCCAGAGTTTCTTATTATTTATTTTATTTGTGTATTTCTTGATTTTTCGGTCACACACAAAATGACGATTTTTTGCTCACAACTATCAACACTGGTGCCGGAATTTCTGCGAAAGCAGCTTTTTAAATCTATCTCATTAAAAGCAGACGCATGGCTCTGTGGAACAACACTTGCTTGCCATGCAAATGACCCAGGTGCGAACCTCACTGAGACCCAGAGTTTCTTATTATTTATTTTATTTGTGTATTTCTTGATTTTTCGGTCACACACAAAATGACGATTTTTTGCTCACAACTATCAACACTGATGCTGGAATTTCTGCGAAAGCAGCTTTTTAAATCTATCTCATTAAAAGTTTCAGTACATTGACAAACATGGCTTCTTAGTACATAAACTAACATGGCAAGAAAAACTAAGAAAGGGGACTGTAATGTATTACAAGGAAAGAAGCTTGTAATAAAGAAAAGGTGTTCGTCACTTCTTTTCTCAGCATTCATCAAGTGCGTAGATGCCTCACTTGCTTCTTTATTTCTCTCAATGCTTCCTGCACCGTTCGGTTTTTTTGCGAGCAAACTTGCCGCATTTTCATGAGAGTGTAGTATTGCAGAATTCCTGCTAGAACGTCTTCTTTGTGAGCTTCACAAGACTGCGTGTCAATTATTGCCTCATAGACATTACTCGACTTTGCATAAGAAGAAAAGTAGTTCTCGGTCGAGTGCAACAGTCTGTGCAGTTGCATGTTTGGATAAATTAATCGACTGCGTATTTTGGTGGCAGTGACGCTGGAAATGTTTTCTTTAAAGGCTGCAAAGCAAGTGCACTCTTGCACGTAAACAGTCACACATTTAGCAAAATTTCATATCCTGCAATGAAGCAACTATGCAGTATACTCTTCACATTCCCGACGCGAACAAAGCATGTGTTGGTGGGATAGTTAATTAGACATATGATTAAACTTGTTCTATGTACGAAACACACATAAAAAATAAGGTAATTTTCAAACTCTCGAGCACTTATTGATTGTCCTTGGATTTCAGGAGTCACTTTGGGGGGGTGCTGACACCCCCTGTGAAGTTATTTGCGCCGTGTGGTGCAGGTTTCTCGCACAGAAACTGTATTTCAGGGGTGACATCTATTGAGCTATAGGTGGTGTTGTGTTCGCGAGCGATCACCACTATCATCATCATGGTTGGTAAAGCGGTAGCTCTGGCAATGATCCCTGGCGGAGGGCAAGCCTTGGTGGTGGGCGAGAGAGTTGAGCGAGTCTCTTTTGGCGTGGGGTGGTGGCGCGGATGGTTGCCTCCAGCGATGGGTCTGCCGTGGACGCCGTTGCGGTCTGTCTGCGGTGGCCCCACCTGGTGAGTAAGGCGTTAGCGACACCGCCGTGTTTGTCATGTTGTTGAGCGTTGTTTAATATTGTGTAAGGATGTCTTAGCGGGTTGATAAGGATTGATGTATTGATTTGACACATGATATCATCACTTTAAATTAGTTAAATCTGTGTTGTTTGGTTTGTTCCGACCGCGTTTGCTGTGTCTGTTCACTTTAAGAGCGGGGTGTGGCGCTCGCCGTTTCGAGACCCCACAGCTTACGAATACATTTTGATGCCTCTGACTCTGTAGCTGTGGATCAGATGGGGTTGTGAATAGTGTTATCTTGTCCCACCTTTTGCCATAACTGGATTACCAGCTGGAAAGAAAACACTTCATTGCGCCTTGATCGGTTGCCCACATCTTCACACGCAAGACCAAGATACCTCGTCTCTTCCTGTATAAATAAGCACACTGCATTTAACATGAAAATGTCCGAGCAACACTGCCGCACAGGCGTCCTGACCAGAGTTTCCACTGACTATCGAGTGAAGTTCGCCGAACGATGAGTGAAAAGTCGCCATTTTTCTTCAAATTTCGCCAAAAATGTCGCCACTCTACATATGTGTGGTGTGCCTAGTAATAAAGATTCATAATTATGTATAGCCCCATGGAGGACAATACCTTCCATAGCCACTTAATTATATTGACGTTTTTAATGCCAGTTGCATCACCCGCTTCATTATGGTCGCACTCAGAAAGGGCATGCATGCACCATCAGTATCCCTGAATGCTAGCGCCTAGTAAGAGAAGTTGGTGATAGTTTAGTTGTGGCGACTGCAAGATGAAGCAGTCGTTACAAGAAAAGGATGGCATGCATAGCCTTCTTGCAATTTTGAGAATTTAATTGAGTGGAATCATGTGTTTGATAGTCGAACGAATTGATTACCCAAACAAAAGTAAGAAATTTGAAATTAGTGCGTAACGGTGGCAATGCAAGCACAACATATTCTATGTGGTCAATTTTACGCTAAACATTCGCATCAGTGCAATTTCTGAAACTGTTCAAAGTAGCTGACTTCTTGGTTGGCCCGAAAAGAATGTTAATAAAAAATTTAAACTCTACATAATCAATTAAAGGGTACTACAGCAGGGAAGAAGTCGACAAGCTATTTACAACAGTTGCAGTTGTGGTCGGAACACATGTCCTAATCGTCACCCGGCCACTTCAGAAGCCAAACTTTAGAGAAGCATAAAGCTTTTGAAGCCCCTAAAGAACTTAGTACACACCACCACATCGCGGCACGCGAAATGTCTGCTGACCTAAATTGTGCTTAGAGGCGATAAGGACGTCGTCGAATTGGGCTGGCATCTCCAGTGTTGATCCTGTGGGTAACAACTGATGTCTGACCTAAAGGGCTGTCGCCAAAGTTAAAGATGTCCCCGAAGGATGCCAAGATATCCCGCAGATCGGCTGCCTGTGCTGGAACGAGGTCTGGTGCGATCATCTTGTCAAAGTCGGCATCAGTGGAGCTCTGTGAAGATGATGCAGTAGCGGGCAAAGGAGTGTCTGCATTAAATGCAGAAACAGAATGTTCATTGATGCAAGAGACGTTGGCTAGAACAATTTGAGCGCACCAGCTGAAGTTAATTATCAGTAGCGATGCCGCATTATTCGTAATCGTCAACAGAGTATGAAGAAGGGCAACATTTCTGTCTAATAACACATCCAAAATCGGTTCCAGCACATAATTGCCGTCGGGTACTAAAGGAAAAGACCTCATGGTTACATAGGTAACGGCTTGGTGCGCTAGGCAAACGTACTAGACAAAACACGAACGTGGTTGAGGTGTAGTTTAAGTGTCAAGCAATAAGGTAGGTCAAGCTGAAGCAAGCCTATTCCACAGTCAATTAAGGCAGAGAGCGCGGCAAGAAAGTACATGCCCAGGATGAGTTCATAAGAGCACTTGTCGAACACGGCAAAAAGCACAGTTGTGGAGCGGTCAAGCAACACTAACACGTGTGGAGCACATCCCATGCACAGGAAAAGTTCCACTGTCGGCGACTTGGATGAGCGGCACTGTGGGCCATGTTAAAACCTTTTTAAGGTGGCGGCAAAGCTCCAAGTTCATCACCGAAATGTGGGACCCTGTGTCTACTAGGGCAACAACCAGTGCATCGTCTACTTTAACGTCTATGAGGTTGCGTCGTGTCAGCATAGTCAGAGGATTTGGCTGGCGAATCGTCGATGCAGCATCACCTTTGGGAGCTGCATTGTCTAGTTTTCCCGAGCCAGATGTGCAGTCGGCGAAGGAGGACGGCGAAATTGGGGTGAGTGCGACGATGGGCGAGGAGACAGCGCTGAGCGGGACTGGTGGCCAACAATGCACCATCGAGGAACCGTCACCACCAGCTGGCCGAGGGGACCCGTGGCGAGTTCCGAAGTGGCCATCATCTGCCTCTGCGCGACGGTTGTAGCCATAGGAAGGCTGACGGTAATACCACCTGCTTTTGCAGTAGCGGGCCACGTGAACAATACGGTGGCAGTTAAATCAAATGGGCCGGTCATCAGCAGTCTTCCATTCAGCGGGATTGCGAGAGCGCACTGGGAGCCTCTGTGCTTGGGCGTAGGAAACTGGCGGACGACGGTCAGTCGGGAGGGGGCGGCGGTGCACACAGATTCCAGGCCAACGTTCAAAAGCTCTTGGCGAACGATGGCATGCACTAAAGGCACCATTTGGGAGCTAGACTCACAGGCACGAGAGAAAGTTGAAGCGAGAGACATAGCTTCAAGTTCTTGACTGTAGATCTTCGTGACGTGCTCTGCAGTCAGCGGTGCCTGTGGCACAGGCATGTCTTCGCACGACCATGTTGCTGCGGTGTTGGGAAGTCGAGCGAACTGATGAGAAATACGTCGGCTTTTGGCGGCTTCAAAACACTGGCACTCTCGGATAATGGCATCTGTTGTGTCACAGTGCTTGAAAATTAGCAAATTGAACGCGTCATCGGCAGTGCCTTTTAATATGTACGCTATCTTTTCAGACTCCTTCATGCCGTCATCTGCTTTGCGGCAAAGGGTGAGCACGTCCTGCATGTAAGACAGCTACGACTCCGATGACGTTTGAGCGCGAGATGCCAGCTCCTTCTTGGCTGCTGTCTTCCTGCCAGTTGATTTGCCAAACAGTGGATGCATCTTTTTTTTGCACGCATCCCAGCTGCCAATTTCCACTTCGTGGTTCTCAAACCACACTTTGGCTGTCTCGTTCAGGTAAATTAGGATGTTCGCCAGCATGAGCGTTTCGTCCCAGTGATAATTCCTGCTTGTTTGCTCGTACAGCAGCAGCCATTCTTCAATGTCGACGTTGTTGGTCTCGCAAAACGTGCCAGGGTTTTTCAGCTGAGGCAGAACAACTGTCGTCGTTGCGGTGGCCGCTGCGGGAGCTATAGCCGGACCCTCTTCTGCCATCGTGGAAGAAACCAAGTGTCGGCTGCTGCATAGCTCCGTCTTGTTACCCCGCTCCTCCACCAAAATGTCACGGGCTGAGAGTAGACAGAGCGTAGAAATATATTTACAGATTGTACACAATGTACACAGTGTCCTTGAACCAAGATGGCGGAGTGGCAACCACAACACGAGATTTTGTTCAATCGCCATCTTCGTCGCCTTTATGGCCCATTCCTTGATGTAATGATGACTTGTATCACTGGTGGATGCACCAGTGTGCCAGTGCCTCCAGGATCTTAGTGAATTGAGAAGATGCACACAAGGAAAAAGATTGATGTACTGAATCGCACGTAAAGTGCACCTCCTACTGGGGAGTCTAAAACTACAAAATAATAGAAAAAGTGTTGTCGCCCGTTCATTTTGAACATGCTGAGAATAGAATGCATAACTCAGTTGAGACCTAAGTTGAAAATCGCTATGTCATCAATCATGATTTCAGCTCGCCACAGGCCTCTCAAATTTGCCAATATCGCGAAAAGTAGCCACCAGTGGCAGCCCTGGTCCTGGCGTGGAAAACAAGTGTACATCTGCTCTGCCGTGTTTTTTTTTTTTTTCAGCACAATTTTTCGTCTGCTTTCTCTAAAAATTTGTAACTGTGTTTTGAATATGAGTAATAAAGCAGTACGATGTCTTTATTTTCTATTTAATTATCAATTATTATGCATATATACGTTTCGTTTGCTTGTGATATTGAGACAGCCAAGCAAACAAGCAGACGACACACTCTGGGCCTTCCGCTCTCTGCTGCCGCTGCCATTTTCCGCCAGTGTGCGCATGCCCTCATGAATGCAGGTGTTGAATGGTTTCTATGCGGCCCGACAAATGGCGCTATGCATTGCGATATGCTCCGAGAGAGGAGAAAGCATGTGCAAAAGTGGAAAGAGCACCAGAGGAGGAGAGCAAAGGAATCGGTTAGACCGCCGCGTCTGTGTTGCACGATTTGTTCCACACAAAAACATGAGGTGGAAGCTGAGACGGTGCTCCTCTCTTATCTTACTCCATGGTAGCTACTTACATTAATTTTTTCAGTAAGATGAGGTGTTGTGTTACTGGTTAAATTTATTCCAATTACCTCTGTTGCCCATTTTTTTGCAAAAGAATAGCGTAGAGATTTTGTAGTGATGTCTCACACACACACACACACAAAAATGTACTGGGGATTTCGGTGACCAATGTTGTGGCTAAGATGCATTCTAGAACATAGTCATCTTAAAAGATGGTTTTTGTGTCCAGTCGAATTTCTCTACTGTTTAGAAATTTGTGAACCTGGGTTGCTATATTGTACACGTTCTGTTACTGAATGGAGCAAAACGTCTTGAGAGGATGAGATGGAGAAAACGGTCTATAGGCAAGCTGAGGGAGTTAAAAAATGTTTCAACGTATGAAGTAACATGAAAATATTATAGCTGAGTATCAATATTGGCAGGCCTTGTTTTTAGAGTTTGAAATTGACGAGTGTGGTGACATAATAATTCAGTTGTGGTAATGTTTTGACTGGGCGTTAGATGGTGTTGCAATTTCACGAGACGTTCACTGGTGGGGGGCTAATGCAATTTTTGCAGACTATCAATGTGGCATTGGAGTACACCACACACAAAGCAGGTTAAGTTGATTCGCTGGCTTACATTGTGGGGTCTGTGGATGAGGCACCATGCTCTCAGATTGAACAGACACAATAGATAAAGTAGGGTCAACCAAAAACTCGCTCAACTACTTTTAAAAATGATGGTATCATCAGCCAAAGCAGAAAAGTCACTAGCGATACGCTAAAAAAATCTTATACAATATTCCAATACACCCAATCAACATAGCATACAAACACCACAAAGGTGTTGCCGCTGCCGACCGAGTCACCATGAGGGTATCCACGTCCTATCTCTCGCAGTGTTGCCGAGTAAAAAATAACTCTCCCCACAGCAGGAGTCCTTAAAACCTGCTAAAGACTGTTAAATTCAACATATGTGCCCAACTCGCACAGAATTTTAAAAAAAGTTCAGTAAGAAATAAAAATAATTGACTCAACCTTGCCTGGCCTAATATAACAAAATGATTTCTCCTAACATATACAGTGAAACAGCTAAAGATAAGGTTGACCATAAGAGGATACCTGAGATCAAAGCTGTTTGTTCATATAAGCAAGACCACGAAGTTCTTCGTCACATCCCCCATGTGAGTACTAGCCACAGTGAATAGGAGAAAAACAAGGCACCTTGGACTCCTTATCTCATTGCACAAGGTCCTTGGCTTTTTGACGGATATATACAGGGTGTCCCAATTATCATAATTAAAAAAAAGACTATGCCGTTACGTGAAACAAACCTAGTTCATATTGTCCCCAGTATTCTATAGTAACCACTACTATTTTTTTCATTAGTGACAATTAAATAATTATATTTATATTTGTAACTGAAAAAAACTTCTCTAATCATCAAAATCTAAATGAAGCAGATGTGCACATATTGTAATGACATCTGTCTGTACTACTTTTAACCACATAGTAATTGCATGCTTATTTTTTTGATTAATAAATAAAGACCTTGAAATATGAAAAATGACACGTCAACAGAATTCTGCGTGCATGAGTTAGCAGCGCCCTCTAACAGGCTCACTTTTAGTATCCATGAAAGAAAAATATACAGATCAGGCTATCTGCCACCCGAAGAAGTGAACCACTGTGGTGTTAAACAGTCGGGTTGTAATTAAAACAGTTCTCCGTGGCATCGTGAATAAGAGCAGTTAGCCATGAGATATGGATAATGATAGTGACGTACAATGAAGCGGTAGAAATCCCTGCGAGATTGTGTAACATGTTGCTGGCGCACAACCTGTACTCTTGCCATTGTGCGGAACGCTGTCCTTGGCAACAGAAAAGAGGCAAAGCAGTTGCTTATAGTAAGCTCATTTTAGGGCGCTGCTTGCTTCTGTGGGTGGGAGCGCTGTCATGCATTATTTTTCATATTTTGTCGGCTCTCCTTATCTTGAGAGAAAACTGAGCTCGCAATAAGTATGCCGTTGAAAGTAGCACAGGCATATGTAGTTTCCGCATGCACACATCTGCCTCATTGGCATTTTGATAATTGAGTCAGTGCTCTCAAAGTTACAATTATAATTATGGCTAGTTATTAGTTGCCATTAACGAAAAAAATAGTAGTGTTCCCTACAGTATACTGGGAACAACATGCACCAGGCTTGCTTTGCGTAATGCCATTCTTCTTTTTTTTAAATCGCACTGTGTAATAATTGGGACATCCTTTATACGCATAGTTTCCGGCATTCGTTGGTTTGTTAGAAATGGCCTTCTTTCTTTAAAATCTTGCTGGTGACTTGACTGGCGAAGAAATCGAAATATTTGTTTTTGGGCACGTTGACAGGTCGACACTCAAAGTTTTTTCTGAGAATTTTTTATTTGTTGACGGAAGGATCTTTCGCATATAATCCTTTAGCTATCAATCTGTATGCAATGAGACTGCCCTTCTGTTGGAGCTCGGCTTAACGTCTTTTACTTTTCTGTTTGCAGTCACGCTTACTTCAGTGAAGTCATGTGGGCATAGGGATAGTTTTCTGGAAGAAAAAAGAAAGTTGCCAGAAAAAAAGCTAGCAGGGCTACATTACCACCAGAAATCCCCCCTCGCTGTGCCACCATTTCGCCCGCTAAGTATAGTAAATTCCTCTAGGTTTAGTGAGAAAATGACCAACTTGGCAACACTGCATGCCAGCTACAAAAGACCAAAGAGAGATCCACTCTTTTTCTCATGTGCTCACCAAGCCTTGCCACCTATACATCGCTACCACGCTAACCATGATGATGATGATGGGGAACTTCCATGAGCACTGCACCACCTACTGCTTAGTGGTTGTTCAATCTGAATGCGGCCTATAGGGAAGACAGGCACAAGCATGCGCAGCGGCGCTTCCTGCCCTAACGGAGAGAGGGAAAATCTCGGTAGCTTGCTTGGTTTTCCTATTGTGCGCATGGAAAACATGTTCCTTGGGGCTTTTATCTCGCATTTTGCTAGCTGCTCCATCCTCATCCTGGAAAGCAGGCACGCACTCCTGCTGCATTGTGAGCTGATACAAAAAGTTTGAGAGCTGCCCGTCAAGCTCTTTGTTTTTTAATGCAAGTAGTGCGAGGAGCAGAGGCCTTAAGAGTGTATTATGGCAGTTTGCCAATGCTTCCACGATCTTCCAAGAATTTTTTGTTCTGCTCCAACTATTAATTGGGAGAAATGCAATGGCCGAACTCGTATGAAAAGAAAGTGCATTTGTAAAGTGAAGCTACAGCAAATAGACCACTGCAATAATTTTCGAGATTGCGCGCTGGCTTTCTGAGACAACCACTTTTAATGCGACAGCGGAGGAGCTTGTTAGCTTAATACACCACAGTTTAAGCACCATTTCATGAGCTCTGCAAGTGTTTTATTCAACTTCTTGTTGGTAGACTTCTCGTGGCCGCAAAGTGTAAACAGATTCAAGCTGCGTGTTTTTTCAGAGCGTTTATATGCTTGCAAGCAACACTCACCGATTAGTTAGCAGGCTGAGGTGTTATGATGATAAGATAGAAGTTGTGAGTTCGATTCCCGCATACGGCAGCCTCATTTTCATGGGAGGGAAATGTAGCAACCCCAGTGTGCTTAGATTCGGGTGTAACAATTGGTTTAGCATATTTGAAGCATAAGGCGTGATGTTACCCGATGTAAACAGAATTAGGACTTTGTGTGTGTGCATTCTGTGCATTGTGTGCAAGAAGCCTTTGTTTGCTTATATCTGTGCCAATTTCTTAGCAGATGATGAGCGGATTCTTTGCAGAAGAGCAGCATTTGCTACCTGGCATTCCCGGACTCGAACTCCGGTTGCATGGGGGACACGCAGTTCCAGTTCCGCATCCGGCAGTGCGCCCTGCCACACAGACCGCTCTGCCCGGCCCTGCAGGCATACAATGCAGCAGTGGCACCAGCCCTGCAGGCTGACCCAGCCTATTTCCATGGCTTTGTGTATTTTCGACAGGTCAAGGACTCCAACGTGCGTAGGGGATATTTTCAGAAGGCAAGCTATGTCTGTGTGTGCACTCTCACCAGCTACTGGTGCCTGGCATGCACTGATGAGAACATCTTTTTATATTCCAGCAGTTGATGTGTTTGGACAGATAGGTCAAGTTGTTCAAGAAATCTACAGCCATTCAGTCTGCCATCATATTTTTATTGCTAGCAAAGAAAAGGCAGGCGAAAATTTCATTTTGGAATTTTCACCGTCAACCTCAGCAATTCAGCGAGATGTTAAAGATTTCAAAATGTCCTTTCATCTTTTGGCTACAGTTTCTTAATCTTTTCATGCCATTATTTAGAACGCATTGTGACTCGTAAATAATTATGTAGGCTCTCAAAATCTGTGGCATCATGGAGAGTTGGTGCGAGAACCTCATCACCACTTGTCGCATTTTTTGGCTTGCTCATGCCTTGAAAGTGCTGTCTTTGAGTTTTCATGGGCGAATGTATATGGGACTCGCGAGTTTTTTGTCACAAGTAAAAATGTTGCTTTTCTGCCAATCAAATGTGGCTTAATCTTGAAGAATTGAGGAACCTGAAACTGCGAACAATGCTTTTCTTTTTTTTTTTCACAAAAAAATTTTGCATGGCTCCACACGAGCCCTGCTACAAGGCACTGAGAAACCACCTGTGAACTGCGTGTGCATCACTCCCTTATTCCCCTCTCCCCACGTGTAGGGTAGCAAATTGGATGCAGTGTAGCCATCCTATTAACAAAGTTGACTGCAGCGAAAATCCTTAGAATTTCTCAAGTACGAGCCGAGTTGCGGGCCCCCGTTTTCTCCCCTTTCGTACCAGCACTGAAAGAAGGGCGGCTGCGGTAGCTATGTAGCTCATGATATCAAGCCAATAGTTGTGCTTACGATGGGGTCATTTTCGATTATGGCATAATTTGATGGAAAAGGAGCGATTGACCATGCTCGAAAAGTGGGGCAAGGTCTCTTCATGGCCTACCTTTAGACGTACCTTTAGACAGTCGGCCTAAGAGATGATGTATTTGATTTCAGTCCCTGGTGGTGCTCACACGACTGCCGCTGGCTGGTCTGTTTAGCCGCGTGCTCTGCCTCGTAGCTCGGGAGTACTTTCGCACAAGTCTGCCTAGCCTGGAGGCCGGTGCGTATGAGTGCCATTGCGATGGGAGTTTTTTTTCTGATGCTGTCTGCACAACGCAGCACTGCGGAACTTGGAGAGCTGGCCTGCCCCGCTGCCTGGAATCGCCCTGAGCCTGCCCCTGCACGGAGTATCCCTGGAGGCTCGAATCCCACCCCTGCAGGGGCTCGGCTGCACCCTCGGTTCGCCTTCGGTTCAGCCCGGCCTAGACCCAGTGCCATCTGTGCACGAGGTGGACCTGTTTCGGTGCGCCTCACTTGGGCTAGTCTCAGTGATTCATGGCATGTTCTGTGTGCATTGGCAGTTCACAAGAGTGCTGCTTGGAAGCTGTAAGCTAAGGAAGATATAGGCGCCATCAGTTGTAGATTTTAACTGAACTGCCACGATCATGACATGAGACAAAACAACTAGTTGTCCACTTTAATTCACATCTTTTTCTGTCCTAATTACTACAGTGTCTGCTATGTCTTCTGTGGCTTCTTCTCATCGTGTATGACAAAAAACGAGCCACTCTATTCATCTACCTTCTTTTTTTGTTAGGCACAAAGGAGGTGCTCGATCCATGCAACCTGAATCCAAGTTTTCTTGCATTAGGCTACCATTGAAATGGGGCTACTGCACCTTTACGCTTGGCGATGCCACACCTCATGGTCATTAAAAGTGGTGCGTGAATTGGAATAAATATGTCTTACGTGTTTCAAAACGTGCACTCCAGATTACTGCCACCCACCTTTGTACCACTTAAAATTGTCACGCCTTGGAAAATTTTAGAAGTTGCTCCTTGGTCCAATTTCGATCTGGTTTTTGATTTGTTGCCTCAGTGGCTGACAATCAGTAAATCTAATTCCACTGTGGCATTTAGCAGTAGTCTGAATCTGTTCACTTGACTCGCTTACAGAATATAAACTGCCCATAAAGTAAAAGCCGGCTAATTTTTTTTTTACTTGCAAGGGACAATGCACGTTGAGGTAGAATAATGTACTTCAAAGGGCCAGTAAACAACCTTGAGGCCCTAAAATTGTTAAAAAGAGAAATATGCCCATTTTTGTTATGTGAACATGCTGTCACAAAAGATTTGTGAATGTGTGCTAGAATAAGGAAGTTACAGGAGTTAGAACACATGTTTCAGCGAGTTTCAATATTTCGCATGGCCTCGCCACTCTTCTCTGCCTTAGGAAGAAATTTATGTAGCGCGAGGCGAAAAAACGAACACAGGAAAGAATAGACTGAGAAGACAGAGCGCTACTATCAACAACATGTTTATTTTCGACCTCCAAGCTGTTTTTAAGCCATAATTGTCAGGCGACCAAGCAGATAAGCACGTGTAATTCAGATACATGCATGACAATGCCATCTACCTACAAGAAAAAACGATAAAAAGGACAACAAAAAACCTCACAGTTAAAATAACGTATAACGTTTTCTCGCTCTTCAATAAAAATAACGTTTTTTCGCTCTTCACATTTACGCGTGTGGCTGCCGGCCTTTGTTCCAGAGTACAATCATTGTTGGTTGGCATAAGAATGAGATGACTCGGTTGATCATAGAAGCCGAACTTATTGATGCTCTTGGAGATGTATGTATTAGCAAGCCTTCAATTGCCTTGTCACCCAAGGAACTGGCGTTCCTGCGTACGCAGTGATATGTTATTTTATCTGTGAGGTTTTTTGTTGTCCTTTTTATCGTTTTTTCTTGTAGGTAGATGGCATTGTCGTGCATGTATCTGAATTACACGTGCTTATCTGCTTGGTCGCCTGACGATTATGGCTTAAAAACAGCTTGGAGGTCGAAAATAAACATGTTGATAGTAGCGCTCTGTCTTCTCAGTCTATTCTTTCCTGTGTTTGTTTTTTCGCCTCGCGCTACATAAATTTCAAATGTTTCACCAACAAGCTTACATCGCCACTCTTGCCTTAAGAAGGGGAATGGTGTAGCTTGTCGTCATGACTCCATCCACTTCGACAATATGACATGACATGAGCGATACGTCATCAGTGCACAGCCAACAACCGAGCAGGGCATCCTCAACATGAGTATGTGTCATAGTGGCGCAAGGAGGAAACACATATTGAGGAGCGCCCCTCCTCTAGCGGTAAAGTAGCAAGCCGCCTCCTTCTCTCGGAGGCTTTCGTTCTGTCAATACCGCTTCTCCTGGCAGTCTCGGGTGCTACGGAATGGCAGAGGGCAACACAGGAAAACAAAAATGGGGACTGCGCGGCTCAAACTGCATCACCACAGTGCCAAGGTGCAGTTTTATAGGGCACATGATCAATCGAAGAGCTCAGTGGTACGTAAAGTTGCCCGTGGGCAAGCCTTCATAACTGTGCACATGTGAGGAAGAGTGGTCAGGTGAAGAAAAGAGGCGTGGGATTGTTTTTCAAAATCGAGGGTCTGTGTTGCGTGCAGTGCTGTAATATTTGGAAAATGTGATCACCGAGGCCTTCTGTACGAGTTGGCGAGCTTGTCTGCGTGGTGTAAAAAAAGAGTGAGCCTGCTTACTGGCACATACTTAAGGTGCTGTTCATGAATTGGATAAGAAGGAGTGTTGGCTTGGTTTACCAAAAGGTCTACTAGGCGCCTTTTTGATGTTATGTACAATAAAATTTTGAGGGAACAGCTCTACTTGAGCCCCATCCCCAATTTCTGCAGAAAAGATGATGACGTTTTGCATGTTTTCATGAACTAGAGCACAGCCTTTGATGGCATCTAGGATGTACCGATAAAACGTGCAGTTAGCAAAAGTGAGAAGGTGCTTGCTTGGTAATGCATATTTTACTAGGACTAACGTGTACCGTGCACAGGGTGTTTGAGGAAAGGTAAAGATAGTGTAAAACCCACACTTGCAACTAAGTTTATCGCTCGGATGGCTGGCACAATAACGTGGGAAAAGTGAGAAAGCACGAAGAGGAAAGCAAAAAACACATGTGCGAAACTGCTTGCAAACACGTTGAAAAGCACGCTTCAGCTCAAAAAATACTGATCTTCATTATTAAATAGGTTAACTGGCACTCTTGCTTCGTGAATCAAAGAGGCTTTGCGTATTTCTTATGCTTTTTTCCCTGTAGCTTGCCATTATTTGGAAATCGTCAAACATAAGTGTACCCTTACAAGCACTCAAAAAGCACTTGAGGGCGCCGGGCCGTCGTATGCTGTCATCGTCACTTGGTAATGCGGGCAAAGCCACGAATAGCTTAGCCACCTGTAGCATGTTGAGTGCGTACTCGCATGAAGGAGAAGTCTCCTGCTCTTCGAGCACCTTGATGATGATAAGCACTTTGGGAGCCTGTATGCTGTCATTGCTTGGTGTAATGCAGGCAAAACTATGCATAAGATGGAAAAGAAAAGAAAGCAAGCACAAAATATAAAGAGAAATAAAAAGAAAGAAAAAGGGTGAAAAATAGGAAGGCAAATAAATAATGAAACAGGAACAAGTAAATAGCAGTAAAGAAAAAAAGAAACATGGCTTATCTCTTTCGTCATAGGAATCCGTACAACGCGAAACTGAAACGTGTTGTGATAGAAGTAGTGCTTATTGCGTAGTTATATATTGGGGCTTGCACAATGTCTATTTTTGTTTGACAGTGTATGAGGAATCCCATGAAAAGATGAGATCAGCAAGTACACACTTAACACTGGTACTAAATATGTGCATCTTTCAAATGTCAGTTAAGGAGAGAACTGGCACAGTGTACGCTTTTGAGCAATAAGATAACGTGCGCTTATGCATACAGCACTACACTGCGCTTCAGCAACGCAAGAGGCAGTTGTCTGTTGCTTGGGCATGAAAGCTTGGAGGCGTTTCACGCCCATCAACATCGCACTGCCTTGCAGCAATGCTAACTGCTGCAGTTTTATTAGTTGATGCTATCGCACTTGTAGTAGTTGGTGGCAAAACACCATTGGTGCATGTGGAAGCTGTACGACTCCGACAATGAGCAGTGACATGCTAACACAAAGCAAAAGGCAAAGAACATGCAGCAACATTCTGATGTCAGTGCAGTCAGGGTTTTTCAGTGCCATCGGAAAGCTCGAACCATGGCCTCCGAAATTTATTGCTGGAATGCAGTTTCTGACGTCATGCTTAAACTGCGTTGTCGACGAATCTCTCTTTATTGGCGCTACCAAGGGTCGTGCCGCATTACTTTTCTTCACCGCTCTCAGACCACCCTGCCTCGCCAACAGGGAGCTCTGCCATGTGAGAGATATAAAGCATGTTTGGTCGGAACCTTGTCGGTAGAACACCGGGCGCTTTTTGTCACAGGCCAGAGGTGTTAGTTGAAAAGTTGAAACATTTTCTGGAGGTTTTTTCTTTCTCATTTGGCAGGGTTAATTTTACACCGTCATATCCATGACAGAAATACAATGCACTTTGATCTTTAAGAAGAGGCTCTGCACTTCCTTCAGGTTACTGGGATGAAGCTGCCTTCCTGCTCAAATAAGCTTGCCCAGTGCTGTTGTATTTATTGGCATGAGCTGATTGGATCACATTGCCTTTGAGAGTTTACGGAAGCAGCTGTTTGACGTTAAATATGCTGTGTCACGAACAATAGACTCTTGAGGACATTTTTTTTTTTCCTGGTGGGAAAGCTTTTGCATCATCTTTCCAGTATACTACCCTTTCCTCTCTTTGGCAGTTTAGTTTAAACTTGCTTGGTTAGGCTGAAACTAGAGTAAATAACAAGGACTAGCTATTGGCCTTGTTGGTACAAAAACATTCCAAGTGATTTAGCGCAGATTTTTTTGAAACGGGACAAGATGACAAAGAAACAGGCAGGCACTAATTTCAACGAATGATTTATTTCAATCCAGATCACACACATTTACACATTAAACCAACACTCACGGATGCGCAGATATAGTTTCATTGTACTGTAAAAGACGATCAATCGAACCAGCTCATCCCCATCGCTCTGAGGCACATGTGATAAGATCCTCCCAACTGTGTGGTGCTCCTATGAATGTTGTCGTATCGTTACCTCGGCAGCAGCCAGCAGCTGGTCCTTCTATGTACTTTGCTCTCAACACAAAGAAAATGTGCAAAAAGTGGCCCTGGAACGGCCGTATTTTCTTAAACCAACATTTTGTGGAGTTGGTAAGATTGGATACAGAAGAGTTAGCCTTCAGCCTCACTTTGTTTAACATGACAATTTCTTGCTATTGCATTCATTGCTTCACCCTTCCGGTGAACCTGTGACTTTTTTAAGTTAAAAAAGCTTAATATACTGGCTTATATCTTCTAAGTATAATAAGTTTTAAAACATCGTATTCTACAGGTTGTCACTTGCATTCTGCCGAAAGACAAATCCTGCTACAATTCAAACTTGCTTCCACTGTGTTTGAACCACAAAGAATGACATTTGCTCATGCCTTGTTCCAATTTTAAGAAGTATTGTTTGGTGAATCATGTCCAATGTGCTTATTTTGATTCACTATATTTAATATATACTATTTGAATTCAATTAGAAATTATTTGACCGAATCACTATTTGCTTCGAATTCACTTGGAACCTGAAATTTACTATTCGCACAAGCCTAGCAATTCCCCTCTTTTCAAGGTTATTTTTTGCCTCAGTTTTTTTGCCTAACCTTTGCCATGTGTCAGGGTGCAGTCGATCCGTGCTTGTTTGGTTGACAGAACAGGCCAACTCGGGCGCTATTCCACAATTTGAGCTGCAATCCTTAGTCAGAATCAACTATTGCACCATATGCTGTCGTTAGACTGCTTGCTGTTCTTGTGCTAAGATGATGATTGGGTTGGATTCATGAATGAAATTCCAGGCAATGCAGTGTCCGAAATACTGAGGCAGCTGAAAAAAACAGGTGATGGTAGTCTGTGAACTGTGTTGATGCATATCTTTAATACCTTATGATAAATTTCTGCAGACTGCCTAAATTGGCCTGTTGATGACTTGCCTTAGCAGCTCAGTGGGTCCTGTCTGTGGTGACTAGGAACCATGTGTCGGTGCAGGTGCCTGATGCCATTGCTGTCTCACATACAGCTCCTGTGGGAACTAGTTCTTGTGGCAGAGGTGAGTTTTTATTGCAACATACTCAATATATACTGATAAGTTAGTTGGCAAGATTATAGCATAAAATGACATGGGGTGTGACTGTTTACAAGCTTATCAACGTGCACAGCAATGTGCACGCCTGACAGGCCTGTCCTCTTTGTAAGACAGGAGACGACTAAAAGGACGCGCGCCAGTTTCATGATCTTATCGCAAGATCTTGCAATGTGCTAGCTTTCTAGCTCTGGCAGTAGAAGCACAGTCTTGGTGCACTTATAGGGAGGGTGGTTGGCTTTTGGCCTGCTATGTCATCTTGAGGATTAGCTGATGGTGTAGTGTAAGAGACAAGCACGATCTGGTACAAGTTCGTCACCAAAGATAACATGGTAAGGCACTGAGCTTTGAGATTATTGCTTCGGACTCCACAGGAACTTGAGGAGCAGAATGTGAGGTGAACATCTTGGTGCTAGCTGTCGTAGAGGCTCTTGTGGGTTGCTTGCAAAGCCGACAGGCCAGAGCAGGCGATCTGGTGCGCGTGGTCGTCGCTAGCGATGGCATCATGTGCGTATTTGCGAAATGGCTCTGTAGTAGTCTGGAGGTAAGCTGTCCATTCGAAATGTTGGGTCGCGGCTGCATATTTTTGTAGTCTTTTGTTGTATTGCTTAATATAAATTGTGTGTTTATTAGGGTTTACTTTTCACAAATCTCCAATGCTCTGTAATTTACAGTTTATAGCATTTAGCTGCGCTAGTTCGTACTGAGCATGGTGTAGTGTAGGTTCCTTTTCTGCAACTCAAGTGGTGTACACCATCACATGGACGCAGCATTTAAGGCTTTTAGCTTGTAATATACATTTTATCGTTTCCGTGTTTACCAGAATACCAAAATTTGTTTATCATATTATACAACTTGGGTCGCACGCGACGCTGTAGTAGTCTGCCGCCTCCACAGGTGTTCGTAACCACATCACGCGAAATTAGCAAAAAAAAAAAAAAACTTAGTACCAAGTACGTAGTAGGGCTTTGTGGGAATTGAGGCTAGCCCGCTGCATTTGCGCGGGCTTTGCCGCCTTTTCTGCCGTTCTTATGTCCCGATATGTCTCCCCTTCTTTGTTGTCTGCCGCGCTGTGAGAGCGGAGTGACGTTTAACCCCCTCACCCGGTAGCGGATTTTGACTGTGGCGCCGCGCGCGGAGTCTCCCGAGAGGTTTTTGCGCGCTGCGTTGGGAGCAGGAGATAGATACTCTCCGGGACTGCAAACGGTGAGCCACGCAATCTTTTCCGTCCGTCGACTCCCGTCGCTCAGGGCTCGTCGGACTTCGCTGACGGTGCCTCGCGCCCGAGGCAAACGCTCACCTTTTGTTGTCCCACTGTGTACGCACGGCCGAAGGGTGGCACGGTGTCCTAGTGCGTGGCCTAGCTATGCAGACCCGTCTCCCTCCGAAGCCAACGCGAGCGTCTTTGCTCGAGCGACCAGGCCTTGGTCCCGGTGTCTCCGTGGATCACCTTTACCGCGGAGACGTGCTCGTGGCACCCTGTGTAGTACATATATGTCCGTGGCGTAGATAAGCCTATTTGCTTTCCCGCCGTGCCTTAGCAACGGGCTGTGCTGCGTTTGGTGTTGCCACAGACAATAAAGTGTTGCGACTTTGAGCAGTATTGTGTTCTCGCCACGGCGACGGTCAACGCGTGCCCTGCGGCTCGCTAAAACTGGACCCACGCTGGTGGCCATACTCCTTCGGTATATGTGCGCACCACAGCTTGAACCTGGGTCTGCTGCGTGCTAGCCTAGTATTCTACCCCTGGGCCACGCCAGTGCTAGGGACTTGTTTGCAAACTTGCCTTAGGCAGGCTTGATGTTGGGAAATAAATTATGTTAATGTGAGTAATAAAGCGCTTTAGAACTGCAAAAGAACAACCAGGCATCACACGTTGCGAATAGCGTAACGAGTGGCTCGCCCAATGCTCCAACCCATTACAAAAGCTTGTTCTTGATCACCTATTGACTGTGGCGCATACCCACTTCAGGCATAATTCCTCATCGTCGTCAGCCACTGCATCAACAATTGGCACGAAATTCCTTGCATGTGTTTAGCGGATACTACACTTCTCAGAAGACTGATGAAGGATAGCATAGCAAATGCCGGCCTACTAGCTAGAAATTATTATTATTATTATTATTATTATTATTATTATTATTATTAATGTCGTAGTTGATACTCAGCAAGTGTGCTTGCAGCAGTTACCGATTGAGTGTTTAGGAAAGGCTCTTAAAGGCCTATATTTTAGCTTTTACTGCGACTGTGCTGCGCCTTCCGCGCAGGCCTGAAATTTTTGGTGCCCCATGCATAAATGTCTACATATGTACCTAAACATGCACCAATACATTTGCGCAAACCACTCAGTGGTGATAACTGCCCTTAAACTATATTTAATTTAGATAAGATTGAATCATTACTGCGGCAAAATTATAAGGAATGTTTTTAGTGCATACAGTATCTCGGCGTACACAAACATATGTAGGAATGAAGGGTTGCCAGGCGATGGCATCGACATCTTGTTAGCCATAGACACGTTGTACTTGCCTGGCAATCTTGAGGAAAAAAAAAGATTTAAAAGGCAACTCATTCGTAAATACTCTACTGCAAGGCATGCACACCAGAAATTGATTGCATGATATTTCTGTACTAATTTTGACCTTGCCCGGTTCAACTGGACCCCACTAGATGGCACCATCTGTGCACACTAACCAGGCACAAACTTGCACCATTCCCCATAGTAACACAAAGCAGTTATTTTTTTGCATGAATCAAACAGAAACATACTAGCAGCATTTTATTATGTGTTGTAATGCACGGAAGGTTCTTTTTTTATCGCAACTGGTTGACGTCACTGAGATTATTTCAAGACGTCCTACTCATGACATATATGAAGTAATACATTTACCCTAATTTCTCGATTAGTAGAGCACTGATGTTAATAATATTGACGTTTTAGATGTTCTGAAACATTGATTTTTCACTTTGATGTAAAAAATTTGCCTTCGGTATCCCTTTAAAGGCACACTGAAGAGGTTTTAAATTCGCCAATTTATTGCGAATTCGGTATTCGCGACCTCTTACAACATGTTTACGGAGATTTCTTTCGTGAGGTTCTATTAAATAACGGTGCTATAAGTGAGCAAACTTTGACCGAGGAAACGCCCCTCCCCGGCGTGCATGCAGCGACAGAGCATGGTAGAGATAGACACGTGGGGAGGTTACATCACCATCAGGGTCAAGCTGCCGCCCGGTGGGCAAATTAGCGCGGGGCTGTCTGCGTCGCCAGTCATCTCAGCTTGTTTTCTTTGCAGTTGTGCCTTGTTTCTGCTGCGATATGCTACCTGGCGAAGCATCAGTTCTGCCAGTTCGTTGGGATTTCTTGACATTGCTCCGTTCCCTTCTCCTGACTAAAGATTTTTGCCATCCGACATTCACTAGTTGTGTTTGTGCAAGGTTGAAGTGGACATGCGTTGCCAAGTTACTGCGCGGCATATGGCTGCCGCAGCACTTACGGTCGCGATGAGGTCGCTTTTCACAAGTTTCCTCAGAATTGGAAGGTGGCTGCAAAATGGGCCGCTGTAGTTAAAAAAAAAAAAAAATACTTCAAAGATGAAGCGCGCTGGGGAGCTCGCGAATCTGCTGAATCTTGAGGCAGTAGCAACACTCCTCCTCTTTTCCCATTTGTGCACAGTATACATGCATGAGCACCTATGACGAAAACACGTGTGCAAAGATATCAGTATGCATAATAGAAATCAGCTATTCTACACGACAGTCACATGCTTCTAGCGCAGCTAGTATACTATTTGCATTTTAACACATAATCACTGTATTACTGGACAGAATCGAGAAAAAGTAACAGAAAAAGAAAAAAACAACAACTGCAATACGTGTGTATGAGCCAGACTATTTTTGCATAATTTTCAGCGCAGTTCAGAGCGCAAATCACCACTGCGGCAAGAGTGGCACTCGTCTGGCATTTTTTTTTTTTTTCGGTAGCATACTGACTCATAGCGTGTGCTTTGCCTGCTGGGAAGTACGATACTGACTTCATTAACAACACTGCACTCTGAGCTGTGAAATCTATGAACAGCTGATGTTTCTGCCCGCTGCCCGCCTTTAGCGCAAACTGTGCTAATACGCGGCTAAAAGGGAGTGCCGATGCTGCTGTTTGTTATCGAATATGATATCCACTGATAGGCATATCATTTGTAACAGTTCACTACAGTGAAATAAAACACTGGCATGCCTCTTATATGTATAAGTCTATGTTTCCGATGCGGGTGAAGGTGGCTGGTTTTCTGTGCCGCTTCAATTGTCTCCCTTGTAAATGGCGACCGGCTCGAACATGTACACATGTACAGCGAGCTCAGTCCGACTTTCACAGCTCGATATACTTACAGCAACCACCAGATTTCAAAAGATAAACGGCATTGACTGCCGGCGAGTGCAGACAGCTGTCTGACTCTTCACCTTCCTGACAGGGCCGTCATGAAGCTTCGACTAATCACAGCGGCGGTGAGACTCGCGATGGCGGCCGCGGCACCTGTTGCTTGTTTTCGGGAAAATAAACTAATTTGCGTTGGTTCCTTCAAATTTTCTACTTGATTTTAGAGTTCGTCGCATGAAATGACGTATCATGACACCATATTCTGTTTTTTTTTTTTAAAGTGTTTCAGTGTCCCTTTAAATGTGCGATGGTGCAGTCTACAACATAGTGTTGATGTGAGATGAAGTTTACATCAACCAAACTGGCCGATGTATCAGTGACTGCTCAGAACATGCCCTTTCAGTTAAAAAAAAAAAAAAAAATAGAACATGGTCATATTGGCCGTCAGAAATCAGAGTTTATTGTATGAATCCAAATAGCCAAAGTTTTACTGGCAATTGTTTATGGGATTTATTTCGGATTTATTCAAAAGCCCTAAATATAGTAGTATTTGAAAGGGTGAACAACCGGCAGTGTCATGATGCAATGTACTGTAGGTGAAGGTCATGTCACATAGAGCAGGGTTCCAGTCACAGTGGTTGGATGAGGCCGCGTACATGAAGAGCATGTTCGTTGAGGCTATTTGTTTGGGGATTATACAAAATGGCAGCTTGCGCTACGTTGGGGAAAAGGAGAAAAGGGCGTTGATAACTTGGGGCAGAAATGCGCATTCCGTGAGCAGTTGGTAAGGGGCACCATGGGGAAGAATAATTTCATAACGCAAAAAAAAAACTAGCAATAGCAATGTTGGTGGGAAGTTAATGATTCATTGTGTACCTGGTTGCATAATTTATAGAGGGGGCCGCCAATCTTTCTGGCCTTTGGGACCCAGTGACCTCTTCAGAGGGCTGCAGAACCCTCAAATTTTCGTTCTTACAGTCGTGTAGATTTTGTGCATAGAAAATCGGCGGTGGTGGAAAGGGGAGATTTCGAAAAGGCCCATTTTATTTTTTTGCCAAGAAACAACAACAATAAAAAAAACAAGTTGCACTGCTAAAGAATCATTCATCCATCGGTCTTAGCTCCTAAATGCTCACTTAGTCTACAGCTAGCTTGAAGCAGTGCTTCTTGCACATATCAAAGCACTCATTGTGCGTTTTGATTGCAGTGCAGTGGTAAATTTATGCTTATAACAACTGTGCTACATGAACACCAATGCCCTGTGAGTCATAAACAGTGCGACCCACATGCACTTCCATTTGAATAGCCGCTACTATCATGCTTCTTTCGACGTACACTATTACCAAATAAATTCCCACTTACATGCTACAAGCTACACACGTGAGCATAGATTACCAGTGCTAACAAATTGCACAAATTTCATAGTACTATGCACATTGACAAGAAGTCCTTAGTGCATCATGGATCTCTCACTACTCACAAACTCCTAATGTGTGGATTGGCATGCAGTAGCTTTGCTGAATGCAAAATGCAATGTTGATTGCTTTGTTTTGGTGAATAAATTAGGTGCTAATGAAGGTAAAATGGAAGTAGGTGGCTTTTATTCTAAAAATGTTATTCGCCGGACCCTGGGGTATCGTGGAACCCGATGCCTCCTAAAAAAACTATGCGGAACTTCACTCTCTTTTCAATTGGGAGCTTCCTGCCAGCACAAAATCTCGGAGACCATGCCTCCTGCCGCATTTTGCGACCGTCCGCTGCGTGGAACCGCTCGCCTTTGTACCGCTCAGTCACGTGACATTACCGCACTGCTCTCTCACGTGACATCACAGCTGCTCGGAGGCAACTATGAAAGCATTGCTGTGCTTGCTGGGGGCGACCGCCAAAGGCGTTCGCCTCCAGCAAGGGTTGTGGGAGGCCAGCAGAAGATGCAGCAAATCACTTCTGATGTTGGCTATACCAACCAACAAGCATGATTAAACAAATTGTTGCTTTAGTGGGGCACTGCAAATCGGTTGTTGCTGAGTTGTGTTAAGGTCTACTGATATGGCTGACAAGAACGTTTCCCATTTGTAAATGTTACGTCAGCATGCTTACACCGTAGGCTGTTATGGATTTTCCCCTTCCCATCAAGGCAACTTTTGCGTTAGATATGCCGCACTGGCTGCTAATGAGCATGAAAACAACGCCAGTCTTGGCACTTCTTGCATCAGTTTAGGTCACGTGCTTGCTAGACATGGCTTTTGTGGGTAAGAACTGCCATGAAACACTTTCATGCTGTGTTAGTATTAATGAGAGATAACACACAATGATTCCATGGCAGTGACCGAAGTTGCGACCTATGAATGGCGCGTCCGGTGCTCTACCAACTAAGCCACATTAGCAGTCGTACCCCTTTCCACTTTATGGGGTGTTTATATGTGCATTTAAATGTGCAAGTGTTAGTCAGCGCTGCCAGTAGTCATGAATGCCTGACTAGCAGCTGCCAGCTTGTAAAAAAAAAATTATGCACTACATGGCAGGCTAAAAAAGAGTGTTCCATGCTCACCCTCAGGGACGCTGACTTACACTTCCAAGTTAAAATTTACATATATATTTCATAAAGTATACAAGGGGATGACTGCCCCTGTAGCTCAGTTGGTAGAGCATCGGACGCATTACTTGAAGGCTGCAGGATCAGTCCCTGCTGGCAGCGTGTTATCTTATCATCCACTTTTTTTCTGCACACTGGGGGGCTGCTGTCACCCCTTGTAAAGTCATTTGTGCCTCGTGGTGCACACATGGCTCGCGAGTGGGCCGCAGTCAGGGTTAGCATCCGCTGAGCAGCATTGTGCTCCTGAGCGTTTATCACCATTATCATCATCATGGTTAGTGCGGTGATGCCAGCAGTGACACCTTACGACAAGTCTGGGTGGCGGCACAGGATACATCCGCGAGTATCTTTGGCGCGGGGTGGCTGGCTCATCTCCTGCGGTGGGTCAGTGGTGACGACAGCGGGCCGTGGGTCCTGGTGGTGAGTCGGGGGTTGAGTGTTTTGGAATATTGTGTAATTAGCCTGTTGATCACTAGTGATGTATTGATTTGGCTGATGACATCGTTAATGTAAAAGCAGTTAAATAGCGTCTGCTGTGTTCGTTCTGAGAGTGTGCCTCATTTCAAGACTCCACAACACTCACATTACTATTACTACTAATAACATCCCCTATACTTTCCTTGGCTGTTAGTTTTCATTAATACTGTTTTTGTTTGTTGTGCATGTACCATTTGTATGCCCACCTGTTGTGGTCTCAGAAAGGCGGTATCGAAAATAAGTAAAATAAATGACTATCACCACCACCATCACTGCTTTTGCAGTGCATATCAAGTCTGAACTTGTGCAGCCTCCGTAATGCAGTTTTAGTTGGGCTCCTCGAAGTCCTTCTTTCTGTGGATCAGGTTTATGGTAGATTCTTCAGGTACATAGCAATGAAACAATGTTTCAATTATGTGATTCACCATGCTCATTGAATTTTGCATGATGTTGCAGATGATGCAAGAATTGTTTGTAGGAAAGAAGTGTAAATTTAAGACTTCATTTTTTTTTTGTTTATATAATGGTAATGTGGACGTAAAGAAAGAAAATTGTACGAAAAGATTACTTGCCACTGGCAGGGAATGCTCTACCAACTGAGCTACCCTGGTGCCCATCGGCGTTAACATTATGTAGGGGCATGTGGGAGAGCGCCGCCAGTAGCTATAATGGCAAGTGTGGAACACTTTGTATTACAAGCTGGCAGTAGCAATAACATTACTACCAATGACATCCTTGGCATTATCAATATTGTGTGTAATAACAGAAAAGTGTTTGTGACACACTTGTGTTGTTGCAGCCCATAGTTGTTATGGCTCCGTCACCTGCCGTGTGCTCGGATACCGTGCTTGCATTGGTGGGCCTAGTGTGGCCTTTGCGGTATTGTGCTGACTACAGGCCTTTTTTCACCATCCATGACAGCGAGTTCAAGGAGTATACAGCAGGTTCACGTTGCCTGTGAGTAAACCCCAGCCGTCATTTGTTTGTACCAGTCTTAATAACCAACACCAAACCTAACAATATAGTGCACAGCCTCACATTTTTCTTGGTGTTAATCCTATTCTTTCAAGTGTTCCCTACAATTATCTGTGTCTAACTTGACAGAAATATCAAATTTTTTTACCACATAATTAATAATAGGAGATCGTCCACAAAATTATGATCCTGGTAATAGCACAAAATGTATTTAAACATCAGACTTTAATATCTTTACATTCTTCATTTATTCACTCGTGCATTAACAAGTGCATCACTTGTTGAGGAAACGCTCACATAACACTTTTAAATGCAGTACAAATTTTGCAGAAACAGCCTATTAGAATAGCAAAGTTTAGTCCATTCAATTGGTGTCAGGCTACTCATTACTTGTCAAGCGTGCTGTTGCCACCATAGCTCTGAAGAATGCTCTCATCTGGACATGTCATCGCAATGTGCATTTTTAGATTAGGCGAACAAGTGACCAGACTGTGTAATGCCGGCATGGCCTGTTATACACAAGTTGCTTTCACTTTTTCGCATAGAGAGAGCAGTATGTGGGTAGCACGTGACGTCATTTCTGGCTTGCAAAGGGAGCAACTGCTATATTTAAGAACATCAAGCTGGGCTCCGCTTGCAGCTTGCCATCACATCGGAGCTTGTCTGCGTCGTTTGATTTATTCTGTGCGACAGGGCGAAGGAAAACGCGCACACGCTTTGACCGTCCTACTTTGAAAAGCTCGGGTACGTTGCTGCCCCGGCCCTTACTAGCGAACATCGATCTGCTGCTTGGCATGATACACAGCGATATTGTGATATATTTGGTCTTTTGAACAAGTCACGTCATGCTGCAACAACGTGGTGTGTCAATGGGGAAACCACGAAGTCCCATCTGGCGGTACTGGAAGCAGCAGATGTGGCCGGCTTCTCCATGTATTAGCAAAGTGGACGGTGGCCAGGGGTGCACTAAACGCTGGTCTTCCTCGGAGCGTCGTGCTGACTGGCAGGTGGGTGGTACGGCGTCAGTGGGGGTGTCGGCGGTGTCAGTGTCGGGCGGTGGAACTGTGGTGATGCTGTGCCTTGATGTTGTCACCGAGAGGTACGGCGAAATACAGCTTCCAACTTGGACTGTGGTGCTTCGGGAATTCCAAGCAATGTCTGCAATCGAACCCATTTGAGGCTGCGGTGAAGATAAGCCTGTGCAGCTCCTCTTGTACAATCGTTCTAATGGTTTCGCGTGAATCATCTGTGACCAGGGAGTTCACTATGGAATAGGCCGCGAACAGTGGAAAGTGATTGTACTGTTTCGTTTGCATGTCAAGTGTCTTTTTAATAGTTGCATCCTCGGCGAGGAATACGTTGGCCGTCGTGGATGGGTTGCAGACGAGCCCTGTGAACATTTCTTGTTTAACACCCCGCATAAGCATACTGTAGAGAAGCCTCCGAACACTGAAATGGGTAGAACTCTCAAGTGCTTTCTAGTGGTTCTACCCAAAAAGAACGCCGCTCGCGCTGAGAGTCCGTGCTTGGGTGTTACTGTCGCCATTGTGTATGTTTGCTGTGTGCCGGCTAATAAATGCCCTAACGAATTGGTAAAGAGTGCTACGATCCCTTTCGATGCCCTTGGAACTATGATCACGTACCCTGCCATTTACCATGTCCCACGACGTCTCTCAGCAAACGCCTCCTCCCATGCCGCCCCCTTGTCCCGGTGTCCCCAGGATCCGCGATCCACCCATCTTCACAGGCGCCGATGGCACTGACGTGGAGGACTGGCTCGTCATTTACAAGTGCGTGAGCGTCCTCAACAAATGGGACGAGGACAGCAAGTTGGCAAACTTGGTGTTCTACCTTGCGGGCGTTGCAAGTTTGTGGTACAACAACCACGCGTCCGATTTCGCAACCTGGTTCGATTTTAAGACCGCTATCACCAACGTTTTTGGCAGCCCTGCTGTTCGTAAGCTGCAAGCCGAGCAGCGCTTATGCGAACGCGCTCAGCAGGCCGGTGAATCATTCACCAGTTACATCGAAGATGTCCTGGATTTGTGCAAGAAATCCAACAACAGCATGTCTGAGTCAGACAAGATACGGAACGTCATGAAAGGCATTGACGATGATGCCTTCACGATGCTGCTTGCCAAAAACCCAGGCACAGTGGTTGAGGTCATCACGCTGTGCCAGAGCTACGAGGAGCTCAGCCATCAGTGTTCGATGACCCGTCACTCCACACCACGACATGCAGTGCTTGCTGGCTTGGAGGCAAGATTTGATCAGGTGGCGCTGCTGGCAGACCTCAAGTCCTTCATACGTGAGGAAATCACGCGCCATTTCTCTCTTCTGCCCTTTGCCCACCCACCGGCTGTTCAACAATCGGCCACTATCATTCTTCCACCCTTTCGCTGAGCGATTGAGCAGGAAATAGTGGAGGTCATGCCTGCACACCACCCACAACAACTTCCGGCCCCTGTGCCCCCAAGTTACGTCTAAGTGGTCGCCAGGCCGCCTCCAGTCGTTCAAGCGCCCACCCCATTGACTTACGCCGCAGCTGCCGCACGACCTTTGTCCTTTGCAGCGTGTATGCCGGCTGCGTATGTTTATGCGACCCCTCAGACTCAGCTCCAGCCCACCCTGCAGCCTTTCCAGCCACCGTTCCGTCTGTCGGCTTTTGCCACATGGACAAGACCTACCCCGGCGAACTGATGGCGCACACCCGACAACCGGCCCATCTGCTTTGCTTGCGGTTATGCTGGCCACGTAGCACGTTATTGCCCTCACCTACAGACGCCCAATATCTCATTGCCTGTTGGTGCCCAGATCAGCCGCCCCTATCACGACGAACCGCCGTCTATGCCACCACAGTCTCGCTTAGCTCCATCTCCTCGAAGATCACCGTCTCCACGACGTCGTTCCCCGTCCCCCATGCGGCCAAGTTCAGCTGCTCACGAGAGGGAAAACTAGTCGTCGCAGTCCCCGAGGCAAGGGCTGCAACGCTATCGCATTGTGAAAGTCCTCAAAGTTGCCTATCTAATGTCATTGACGTGCTTGTGGACGGTGTTAATGCATTTGCTCTTATTGACACGGGAGCTGCCGTATCAGTTATGGACGAAAACCTTTGCCGCTTTGAAAAGGGACGATGCCAATTTCTGGGTTCTCTCTTCGTACCGCTAGTTCACATCGTATTCATCCTACAGCAGGGTGCACAGCTCACGTTGTCGTTCAGGACGTTCTGTATGTCGCCCAATTCATCATCATTCCTGCATGCTCTCCTGACGTCATCCTGGGATAGGATTTTCTCTCCCGCAACGACGCCGTCATCCATTGTGCCACCGCCGAAATTGAACTCTCACCTTTCTCGCATTTGACACCAGAAGACAGTCCCTCGACACAGAGCATGATTCTCGTGAAAGACGATAGATACCATAGTGCCTCCAAGCTCGATGATGGGTGTATCAGTCTACTGCACTGGTCTCTCCGACACAATTGCGCTCGTTTCGTCATTCGACCGTGCTTCCAGAAGGAAAAGGTTGCTGGTACCTTTCGCGACCGTGCAAATCACCCAGAACAATGCCGCTATTTTTGTGACCAACCCATCCCCGTGCACTGTTACCTTGGTTCGAGGGGAATGTCTCGGCAGAGTGAAACCAGTCAACGACACACAAGTTTTGGACGTACCTGATCACTCGCATTGTCCCAATTCGCGTACCATCAGTGCTGTTTCCACTTCTGATCTATCATCTCCTGATGTATTTGGCCCCTTCATTGATGACAAACTTACGTCGGTACAGCGTTCCCAGCTTCTGAACCTGTTGTAAGAATACCATTCTTCTTTTGATGTCGGGCAAAGTTCTCTCTGTCGCACGTCCACTGTTACGCATCGTATCGACACTGGTGCCCATCCACCATTATGGCAACGTCCATACCGCGTGTCGCCTGCTGAATGTCTGGAAGTTAAAGAGCAGCTTGACGATATGCTCCGACGCAACATTATTTGGCCCTCGGACAGTCCATGGGTGTCTCCTGTTGTCCTTGTTGCGAAGAAAGATGGTTCTGTGCGGCGCTGTGTGGACTGCAGACAGCTCAATAAGATCACTCGCAAAGATGTTTACCCCCTGCCGAATATCAATGACGCAATTGATAGCCTTCTCGGAGCCGAATTTTTTTCTTTTCTCGATCTGAGCTCGGGGTACTGGCAAGTACCCATGGCTGATGATGCTCAACCGAAGACTGCCTTCATCACACCCGACGGCTTGTACGAATTCAACGTCATGCCGTTTGGTCTGTGTAACGCACCTGCGACCTTTGAGCGCATGATGGACACCGTTCTGCGCAACTTGAAATGGCACACGTGCTTGTGTTACCTCGATGACGTTGTTGTCTTCGCTCCAGATTTCTCCACGCATCTCCAACGTCTGGAAGAAGTTTTCGCACGCGTGAGCAATGTCGGCTTGCAACTAAATCTGAAGAAGTGCCGCTTTGCAGCACGGCACCTAATCATCCTAGGGTACGTCGTGTCCAAGGATGGCATTCTTCCTGATCCAGCCAAGCTTCGGGCCATGGCCGAATTCCCCAAACCTGCGTCCGTCAAAGAACTGCGTAGTTTTGTGGGCCTGTGCTCATACTTCCGACGCTTCATACAAAACTTTGCCACGATCATATCACCGCTAACGAAGCTCCTTGGAAGTAACGGGCCCCTCAATTTGTGGTCGTCCGAATGCGACGACGCCTTCGCAAGCTCCGCCATTTGTTGACGTCTCCTCCCATTCTATGCCACTACGACCTTACGGCCCCAACGGAGGTGCACACGGACGCCAGCGGTGTAGGCCTTGGCACAGTTATGGCGGAGCACAACTCTGGATATGTCGTGGCATATGCAAGCCGTACGCTCACGAGAGCCGAGACAAACTACACCGTCATGGAGAAAGAGTGCCTGGCCATCGTCTGGGCCCTTAAAAAGTTTTGACCTTATTTGTATGGTCGTCCATTCAATGTCGTCACCAGCCATTATGTACTATGCTGGCTGTCATCATTGAAGGATCCCTCAGGCCGTCTCACCCGTTGGGCTCTTCGCTTACAAGACTATGACATCCGCATGCTGTACCGCAATGGACGCCAGCATGCTGACGCCGATGCCCTCTCGCGCTCCCCTCTGCATGAAGATGATGTGCTCTGCTCAGTATCCTCGGTTGCTGTTTCTGCCATTGATGTTGACATCATTGCTACCGAACAGCAAAAGGATAATTGGATCGCACCGCTGATCGACTTGCTCTCTGATCCGTTCGCAACGCCATTCACACGTGCCTTGTATCGTCGAGCTCACCATTTGGCCATTCGTGACGGCTTCCTACACCATAGCAATTACGACGCCGATGGCCGGCAGTGGTTACTCGTGATACCCCACAGTCTGCGGTCGGAGATATGTGATTACTTCCATTCTGATCCGCAATGCGCGCACTCTGGGGTATTCAAAACCTACCATCGCATTCGACAACGCTACTTCTGGCGCGGGATGTACCGCTACATGCAGCAGTTCGTTCGCTCCTGCCTCGCTTGCCAACGCCGCAAACCATCAGAACACATGTCGCTAGCCAGTCTGCAACCGTTACCTTGCCCTGACCGTTCGTTTGGGCGCATAGGTATCGATTTGTATGGACCACTTCCTCTGACGTCGGCTGGTAACCGCTGGGCCATCGTCGCCGTAGATCATTTAACACAATACGCCGAAACCGCCGCTCTCCCTGTGGCTACTGCACGTGATGTTGCATCCTTCTTACTGCATCGATTCATACTGCGCCACGGTCCACCCCAGGAGCTTCTCAGCGATCGAGGCCATGTCTTCTTGTCAGAAGTCGTCGAAGCCATTCTCACTGAGTGACATTCTGTTTACCGCAAAACTACTGCTTACCACCCGCAGACAAATGGTCTCACTGAATGCGTTAATCGCATTCTCGGCGACATGCTTTTGATGTACGTCGCCGCCAACCACACGAATTGGGATACCATACTGCCCTTCGTCACCTACGGCTACAACACTGCCTCTCACAGCACGACCGGTTTTTCACCTTTCTTCTTGCTGTATGGAAGGCACCCGTCACACACCATCGACACAATACTCCCGTGCACGCCGGATTTATCTGAGTGTGCACCTATTTCTGAGACAGCCAGGCTTGCTGAAGAGTGTCGTGAGCTTGCCAAGACTTTTACGACGCATGAGCAAGAGGGGCAGAAGAGTATTCGTGATGGCTCCGCCACTTCTGAGCCCACGTTCCTTCCTAGTTTCCTTGTATGGCTCTCAATCCCGACCTCTGTAGCTGGCCTTTTTTCCAAGCTACTCCCAAAATACGAAGGTCCTTACCGTGTGATCGAGCGCACATCTCCGGTCAACTATCTGATCGAACCAATTGAAGAATCTTCGGGCATGCGCCGTCGCGGGCGTGACATAGCTAACGGGGAGCGCCTGAAGGCTTTTTATGACCCGCTCATAGTGACAAGCTGTTAAGTCGGGGTAATTGTAGAGAAGCCTCCAAACATTGAAATGGGTCGAACTCTCAAGTGCTTTCTAGTGAGTGTACCCAAAAAGAATGCCGCTCGCGCTGAGAGTCCGTGCTGGGCCGATAGTGTCACCATTGTGTATGTTCTCTGTGTGCTGCCTAATAAACGCCCTAACAATACAAACTTTTTCGTCGTCAGACATAGCAGTATCGTTCAGCCGGGAAAGTTGAGTGATCTCTTCCGTGAACGTGGTGATCGGTAAGTGTACCTAGTTCACCAGCGAAGGAACGACTCCTTTCTTGCGGACGACGCTTGCAAAAGTGTGCAGAAATTCTCTGCGGGAATGATCCTAGGTTTAAAGCGATGACTCCCGGTTTTCAAACCAGGTTTTGTAGCACTTTCCAGGTAGAAGTAGACGTGATTCAGCTTGTCTTTGGTACTCCAGTCGTTAAAGGTGGTGACACAATCATATGTTTCAAGCCAGGTTTTCAGGTTTTTGAGTGATATACCGCGAGACGTTTATGGCTCCTTGGGTTGCCGGAGCATAATCTGTGGCACAGGGGCCGTCACGGTTGTCGTGGTTTGGGGTCTTGCTTTGGCGAGTCTTTTTGGGTAGAGGCTTGTACTCTGGAGGTAGACTTTATTGCCGGTGGCTTGTTCGCTGCTCGAGGTTAGCGTAGATGTCTTCTTCACGACTGACACTGGGCTCATGGCTTGATGGGGGCATTCTGTAGATGAACGAACAGCACCTTCACCTAATGTCATGTGGTCGTGACGCGGGTGAAGGCAGCAGGCGACATATCCAAGGTGAAACTGTTCATTTGGACGAACCTATGGTTGGCAAACAAACTCAAAACTATAGCAGGTAATGCATGCTGTACACTGACATCGACAAACAGAGGCTGTCAAAAAAACTGCTCATCGTTGGAACATGTTATCTTATGCACAAGACGCATCAAATTTTCCAGCCTTATCACCAGTCATCGCACAAGTTGGCACGTAATCTTAAACAACCTGCTACAATGTAGAGGCTTCTCAAACACTGAGGCGCGATTTTGAGCTGAGCATTGCTGACAGTCGTTGTTAGCGTAAACTGAATATAGCAAAAATGAAATAATAAACGTGCATGGCAATAGTGATTTCTGGGGTGATCCATGCAAAAACATTGAGGCATCTTTACGTTAATGCAATAGTCCTGTATTTTGCAAAATAACAAGTGTTCTAGGTTCCTCGCACTGCTGTGGGTGCTTTGCCATTCTGATTATATAGCGCAGCTTAAATGTGCTAGTACGCGTTGAGCATTAAGTGATGGCTGTGTCAGTTGGACATGTCAAAAGGGTTTGTCATGCATCTTCATTGAAAAACTGACATAATGTGGAGGCAATCCAGCCCACATAGAAATTGAGCCACTGAAATACCTCGAGTCACAAATAGATTTGACAGCGCTCCTGATTGTCAATATTACTATCAACTGCCGTGAAAGTCCCGAGCAGTCGCTTTTGGCCTGCAAAATTTTCCTATCGATTTCAAGCCGTGCAATTGTTACAATCTACACTTGTTGAGCGCGGCCACTGCGTGTCCACAGTGATTGAGTGCAATTGCTCGCTACTGACAAAACACTCAAGTGCAGATTCTGCTTGTGGTGGCTTTGTTCAATCTAAAGTGCAGTGCAGTATTATTTCCATGAGACTGTGAATTAAAGGGAAAGAAATGGTATGTAGAAAAGTTATACAGTAGACTCGTGATAATTCATACTTTTGGTCAATTCAAACAAAATTCAATTTTTTGGTTGGCCCTCTATTTTTCAATGTATTTAAAAGCCTCTTAATTGAAACTCCATCATTCGGTCAATTCATACTTTTTGCAGTTTCATACCGAAAAATATCTGCTGCTTTCCCACTAATATTTAAAGATTTGCTTGCTTATATAATCCGAACAGTCTAAAAATGAAAAATTAGCACCTGAGGGCTTCTAAAAAAGGCTCTGCAAGTAAACAAGTGTTTGAAACAAAGCACATGCATGGGAAACTGTGATGCTTCTCGACTGATATAGAGAGCTTTGTGCTTAAGGCACATGGAGCAAAGAATCAGATGGAAATTCACAATTTCTCTAAGAAGTCTGATCAGGAGTAAATGGCTGATAAACTTGTGGACCCTACAGCTCTGCTTTCTGTTCATTTCATGCAATTAGGGTTTGAAATTGCTTACAAACATTTTAAATGTAGTAAAATCAATGCCTAATCGTAAAGTGTGGTGTCACTTCACCCACAGTCATATATCTGAGAACTTCTGACAATTCAAACTTCTTGATAATTCAAACAAATTCTGAGGTACCTTCAAGTTTGAATTCACGAGAGTCAACTGTAGTTTCAGCACTACTAGAGAACTAAAATACCTTCTTCGTGGAAACCATTTTGAGAACACTTTTCCAGCAATAGGGGACAATGCCAGAAGGGAGGGGCTCTCATCCCCTTCTTGAAAGATGTTTTGGCATCTGTCGCTCATAGAAATGGCATGCTCACCCTGTCTCTAGTTCTTCAGCACGCCTTGCAGTGAAGCCTGCATGCCTCATTCATTGATCAACAATCTCTGACCATTATTGTTCGCGTTTATATTACAGCAGCATTTCATGTTTGCACCAGAATAGGCAGTGAAGAGTTGTAGGCTTACTGTTTTACTACTCCAAGTGACCTTAGACCCCATTTTGTCTGCTCCCTACATGCTTCGCAGCACAATATTTTCTGCTTCAAACCTGCTCCTGACCACATTTACTTCTGCTAAAAAAAGGGAGGGGGAGAAAGAGAGAGGGTGTTTTTTTTTCTCTCTGCTGGACCACCCAGTAATTCAGAACCATGTAAAACAATGCTTCCTCTTCTAACACTTAGTGCCAATTTTATTGGATTCTGCAGGCCCTCTGTGATTCTGGGTGTGACCAACCCATTCTTTGCCAAGACGCTCCAGCACTGGCCTCACGTGCTGCGACTTGGTGATGACCCTGTGCCTGGTGTGTGCATCTGCTTTGCTTGACAACCTGCACACTCAGCATCCACAGCGAATTATCCTGTGAACAAGGGCACTAACAAGCAATAAGCGCATTCTTTGTTTGTGCCTTTACTTTTGTCTCTTCAGTTTGCACCTTTATTCCACACCGATTTGTCCACATTTCTCTTCTGAACAATGGTGTGAGTTGGTACTGATCCACCACTGGTTGCACAACCAACGGATTAAAAGAAGAAAAGGAAAATTTGGGCACAAACTTGCAACTGCCTTATTAGAAGTGACAAAAAGCTTTTTTGTCTTCATTAACACAAACGAACCCTAAGGTTCAACTACGAAGATAAAAACTAGGCTTGTGTGAGTGGTAAATTCTAGGTTCAAAGCAAATTCCAATTGTACAGTGATTTGGTCAAATTGAATTCAAATAGCACATATTATGGAAAAAAGTTTCATAAAAAAAATCGGATGTAACCTGCTTATTAAAATTGAAATGTGCCATTCTTTTTGGAAGTGGAAGCAACATTGAGGATTTCGGTAGAATGCAAGTGATACCCTGTAAAATATGCTTTTTAAAATTTGCTATACATAGAGCATATATGCTGGTATAACAATCTTTTAAACTTGAGAAGGGATGAATTGATGTGAGGTTAGTATGTTCATTTAACCTTCAAGTGGGGCAGTGTGGATTCCCCCTGGATGGGTGTATTCATGGTACAGCACTCTTTTATTGCAGTGAGACCACTTTTACCGGGTGGGCACATGCTAATTAGTATACACCTATCTATTTGTTTTGAATGCTTTGAAATTTCAATAATTTAAATTCAAATTGATGTGAGTTCAAAGGTTTGAAGTGCTCATGTATGCCCACAAGCCTAATAATAGCCGATTGAACAAACCTGCCTTATGAAAACACGAACAGATCAAAAACTGATATGAATCTTGGGGCTGATGTCGCACATCTGTAATGGAAGTTCTATACCTTCTCCACAAGAATATGAATTTCTTGTATGATATCATGATATGTGCTTAACTAGCTCAATTTCCCATCACAATTCTGTCTGATATTCTAATGCAGAAGGCTTAATTTTTGCACATTTCATGAAAGAATCTTTGTTTCTGTGAAGAATTGGGTGGAGCCACATAAACTGAAATTGTTTGCCAGATGCGCTGAGCTTCAGAATGTGCCGTCATGCTCTCCTAGCCTAGTGTTGATGCATTTCTCAGATTACCCAACACAAGATCAGCTACAGCTGAAAGGAATGTAGTACAGCACTTCTCTTTTACATAACGGATGTGCTTTATATGGCACCTATGTGTACTCTGCGTCCTGGAGAATTTCCCCATCTCTTGAATTTGGGGGCACAATTTGCAGCTGCACCCTAGTCTTTGCAGATGGAAAAATTCTTCCAGCAAATACGCATAAATTAAGCTGAGGATTCATTGATGATGTCCACATTAAAAATATAGGAAAGAATCGTATGAATCCATCGTGATGTCAAACAAGCTTCTTTTCTGGAGAACGTGTAGAACACCCAGTGCGACGTCAGCTTTGATCTGTTTGCATTTACGTGATACTGCTTTTTTTGTATGATGCAGGTTTATATCCTTTATTTTTCATATGTATTTGAATCCATCGCCAGGGTTCACCTGTCATAATGAAGGTAAAAATGCATGTTGTATTTTATAATAAAGCAGTTGTGGGTTTGCGCCCGTAGTGTTCTTTTCTTTCATTGTTTTTGTGTGTGTTGCTTAGCCAGTCATGAAGATGTGTTCACAGCCATTGTATTGCCCACTAGTTAATTACTTCAGAAAAAATGTGGTCTGTGGGATTATTTGCAGTTTTGCTTCGTTCAGTTGCCTAAGAAGCAAAGTTCTCTGAAACCAAAATGGCACTTCTCTGGTTTTAAAGTCAAGCCAGCCGAATGTATAGCTTGTAGAACTGCGAATAAACGACTTGTAGCTGAGAAAACAATAACATCGTCTAGATAGACTAAGCATGTCTGCCACTTCAGTTCTGATAGCACAGTGTTCATTAAACGTTGAAAAGTGACTGGCATTGAGCATAAACTGAATGGAAGTACTTTAAATTCATAAAGACTGTCGGGCGTCACGAAGGCAGTTTTCTCATGGTCCCTCTCGTTGACCTCTATTTGTCAATAGCCACTTCGCAAGCCCATCAATGAGAAATAGCATGCATGCCGCAGCTGCTCAAGAGAGTCATCTATGCGTGGCAGTGGGTAGACGTCTTTCTTCGTGACTTGGTTTAACTTGCGGTAATCTATACATAAACGCAAGCTGCTGTCTTTTTTTTTTAATCAATACCACGGGGTATGCCCAGGGACTTTCAGAAGGCTGTATTACGTCATCTTAGAGCATCTTCTGAACTTGCTTTTGGACCTCCTTGCAATTTATCGGAGCCGAACGGTATGGGTTTTGCCAGATCGGTCTCATATTTTCTTCAACAATGATTCGGTGTTGGGTAAGTGGTGTTTGCTTGACCTTCGACATGCACGAAAAACAATTTTGGAATGGGTGTATCAGCTCTAGTAGGCGCTGTTTATCCGAGGGTGACAGGGTAGAGCAAATGTCGACAGACAAAGGTGTCCGGTTGCAAAGCGAAGCAACCTCTGGCTTGGTTCACACCGTCGTAGTAGGCAATGGCGGTGCCCTTCTGGATGTGACAGCGCTCGTTGCTGAAGTTGGTGACGAGCATTTCTGCCCGCCCATCAGTTAGTGCCAGAATGCCTCTCGCTATAGAAACACCTTCTGTAAGCAATAGCATGCCTATTCCCTCCGCTAGCACCTCGTTACGGCACGGCCGTTCACATAACACCGACACAAGGCAGCGAGATCTCGGCGGGAGCATCACATCATCGGCTACACTTAAATGTTGCAATTGTTCTTCAGTAGCGGCGTCGACGTAAGGATGAGCGGAAAAGGTGAAGATGTGTTCTGGAATGTTGATGACAGCACCGTACTCTCGCAGAAAATCCATATAAAAGATCAGCTCTTTACAACAGTCCGGTAAAATGACAAAAGCGGCATAGAAGCTCGAATCATCGATTACGAGCCGAGCGGTGCATTCACCAGTTGGCGTCATTAGCTGTCGACCAGCACTCCTTATGCTCGGCCCAATCCACGGCGTCTTGACCCTCTTAACTTAAGGCGGTTGGCGAGCTCTTGTGCCATAATAGAGAAGTCAGCGCCGATGTCAACCAGTGCTGTTACGTAGTGTCCGTCTAAATAACGCTAAGGTTGGCACGTACAAATTCATCGGCATTAGTACTCGTGGTTGTCGTTGTCTTCGTTATCACCATCGTCATGTCGTCTTTCTGTAGAGGCAAGGGGGTCTTTTTGGCATCTCAGCAATTGGCAACCTTGCCCCGGAGGTCGCGGCAGTTAGTTTTCCTTGCACGGGCTTAGGGAGCAGTTTCTGACGGCGTTAGCGTAACTTTGGCGATTCGGGGGAGTGTGACCTCGTGCAGGTGAGGGAGACTGCCAGCGACGACGTAGTGAAAAAGCTTGGTTGGCCGGCAGGTGATCAGCACCATGGTCACAATGGTGTTCAAAATAAAATGAAGCGGGACGAGAAAAGATTCCAAATTGGGCTTCTCGATGACGGCAGTAGCGTGCGATGTGGCCTGGTTCGCCGCAGTGACAACAAAGGGGACTACGGTTGGCAGTGCACCACAAGTCGGTCCGGCGTGCTGGCGGTCGCCGCACAGGTTCTTGCTGCCACTAAGGCAAGGTAACGGGCCGTTGCTGAAAGATGCTTCTTATGGGGCAGGCAGATGACGGCGGACGGCATCAGCATAGCTCAACGAACGTGGTTCAGATGGTGGCGCCGGTTATGGAATGGCTTGCCGTAGTTTGTGGCGCACAATTTCCCCAACAGAAGCAACTGGAGGCTCGGTAGACGGAAGGCCGAGGGTCCGCAGCTCATCCCGCAGGATTTGCCTAATCATTTGCCGTAGAGAGCTTTAGAAAACGGCAGCAATTTGAGAGGCGGCATGCACAGGCGTTTTGTCGGGAAGGCGGTCAAAGTGGCGGCATCATTGCAGGAGCCCGCTCTATGACAGTCGCCTCTTTGATAAATTCATCCACTGTTGTTGGCGGATTTCGTACAAGGCCGGCGAAAAGCGGTTCCTTAACACCCCGCATCATGTGACGAACTTTCCTTGCCTCGGGCATGTCAGGGTGAGCACGACGAAATAGACGGGTTATATCCTCAGCGAATATGGCGACGCTTTCGTTCGGCTTTTGCACGCAGGCTTCAATCATCTGTTGTGCGAGATCCCGTCGGACCGCACTCAGGAACGTCTCGAAAAGCTTTTGGCGGAAATTGTCCCAGGTTTGGAAAGTAGGCTCCTTGTTCTCGTACCATGTGCGAGCGCTGTTTTCCATTGCGAAGTAGTCATCGCCAAATTTCTCTTGTGCACTTCAGCGATTTACCACAGCGGTTTGCTCGAAATGGTCGAGCTAGTCTTTGACATCCTCATACGCTTCTCCACGGAAGACTTCGGGAACACGAGGATGCTCAAAAGTTACCTGGGAAGAAAGAGTTGTCTGGGCAGGAGGAACATTCGCAGACGTTGAAGGGGCCGCCTTGTTGGTAAGAGGAGATGCAGTCAATAGTTGCGGACTTAGGCCTAGTAGGCGCCGGCTGAATCGGTGTACTTGAGTCGTAACAAATTGTTGAGGCTCCGCACTGGGTGTACGGTCCTGAACAACGCTTTCCTGGATCAGGTTGCGGATCCCCGGCACCTCCACCATTGTCGCGACGTGAAGACGGAGGTTGTATTTAAAGAAGCTGAGAAAGCAGCAGCGGGTCGGTCTTTTTATTTACTGTGCGCCAGACAGTTCCTCGCCTTTCCCGTTGTTGCTTTCTGCATAAAAGCGTGCAGATGCGCGTATGCACTGTCGCCTTCGCCTTTCTTGCAGGACGCACGTGACAATATTTCTAAAATGTATATTGTAAATGTTCTTTGTTCTGAATATTTTTGCATTTATACAGTGTTTTATTTACACTGTTTACCTGCTGGAAACAAAAAATTTCACACTTTGCACATTTTTATTCATTCAAAACACATATTTTTTGGAAAGAACATTTCCTTGGAGAAACTTTTTGTGTGCTACAAAGTGTGCTGAGGTACTTTTGAAACTGACAAAAACTATTTTCCCGAGACGTGTAAAAAATGGCCATTTTCGCGCGGAAACAAAAGAGTCAAAGGAGAGCTGACACAAAATTCACATATTTTCAGCAATGAAAACATGGGTGTCAAAAACCCTGGAAACATTGTCATCATGCATGGGAATGTTTCAAGTATACTTTAATGTTGCCATAATAAAATAGCACTTTTAGTTTTTTTTTCGCAGTCAACACAAATTTGATGTCACGGGAAGAGAGCGACTCGTGAAATACTAGTCCCGGTTCTGTCTCATGGTTCACATTAACAATAATGCATTGTCCAGGACAGTGATTTTTATGCTGCATGCAGGACTTTGCCATAAAATGTTCATTGCGGCTTGCAGATGCTGAGTGAAGAAAAGCACTGAAACATTTTATGTGTGTTGTTAGGCTTCAGTGTATGGAGATCCCAGAACCATGATATGATTATGAGAGATGCCATTGTGGAGGGCTCCCGAAATTTTGACTACCTGTGGTTCCTTCACGTGGGCCCAACTCAAAGCATTTTCGCCTCCATCAAAAATGCAGCCGGGATTCGATCTCATGGCCTTCGGGCTGAGCGCCATAACCACTAGACCACCGCAGCGGGCTACGTGGAGATCATTGCAAAGAATAATGCCCCTTTCAAAATTGTGTCAATACTGCTTTAAAGGGACACTACAGGCAAATAACAATTTACGTCAGAGTGAAAGGGGATGTTTGGGAATGTCTAAAATGTAAAAATTACCAATAGCAATGCTGTACTACTAAAGAAATTAAGATAAATGTATGACACCGTATGTGCCAGGAGTGAGACATTTTTCAAGTAATCCCAATGATGTCCGAGTGCCCAACCAGTTACTCACTGGTAATCAAGCCAGTTTCAGCAAAAAAAAAAAAGGAACCTTTCGTGCATAACATGTAATAAACTACTGCTTGTCTTTTTCTGTTTGATTCATAGAAAAAGGAACTGCCTGGCTTTACTATGGAAAATAACATGAGTAGTTTCAAATTTTTGTTCTTGCCTGGTTAGGCTAGATAGGTAGTGCCATCTAGGAGGGCCCACTTGAACCAAGCGAGCAGAAAATTTTTCAATGCCCATTGTTGCTGCTGCGACTCCTGCTACTTTCACTCTGCTATGGTTTCCGCGCAGTAAAGGCAGACGATATTGGGCATGGAAGCTGTGGCGTCAAACAGTCCGCTTTTAGGGGAAATATTTGAAGCGCGATGCAGACCATTAAGACACGATTTTATTTGAAAATAAGCATTTCCTTGGCACAAAAGTAGCAGGACGTTTCTGGGACGCTATTTCAGCAATCAACTTGGACCTAATAATTCTCTTTAGAGTCACTTTAATACAATGCTGTAAACCATATCTAGTACCCTGTGTGATAACATGCGTGTACATGTGGAATTTCCTGGCTTCTTTTTTTGATCTGGAGTGTGTAATATTTTGCAAAAATGATTCACATACAACTTGAGAATGAGTTTTGGGAAGTTTGGTTTTGTTGCACAGGCAATCGTACAATTGAAGAAAGTTTTATTGCCTTATAGCAATGTCAAGGGTGGTATTGCATGAGCTGAGCCTTGAACAAGGCATGTTTTTATATGCTCTTTCTGAATACTTTTGTGCCCACATTATGAGAGTGACCACATTATGAGAGCACGTGGGTCGCCTTCTTGTCACATGTGATTTCAAATATTCTGTCTTACATTCTTTAGGCAAATACTAAGTACTAATGAAGAACTAGTGGTATGTACCTAAGAGAAGTTGCTAATTACATCTTTGATATCCCCACAATCTTCTTAATTAGCTTGGCCTGCATAAGCTGGGGCACTCTATGAATATTTGTGCTACCCCTTTTTGGAAATTGGGAGGGCACTGTTAGGCTCATCTAAAAAGTGTCATCTGATCAGCATATCTTTAATTTACACAAGTGCTTTCAAACTCTGAAAGGTGTTTTATTATTTATTTATTTCGTAATACCCACCAGGCCAAAGGCATTATGGAGGAGGATGAAACATAATTTTCTTTACTCATACATTGTTAACTAATAAAAAAGAGAACAAAATATAAACGTTGTGTACAAAGAGAACAGGTAAGTAGGTGTGTGCGTTTGTACAAAGCTAGCTAGCGCAGAACGAAACAAGTGATGATCGGTCAAGATGGCCATAGATTTGGGAAGGCAGTTCTAGTCTACTGATGTTCTGGGAATAAATGAATTATTGCATGTTTTGGTTAGACATGACATAACACCAACTTTATTAGGATGGTCAATTCTAGTTAATAAGTGAGAAGGCTGAAAAATAAGTGACTGGTGAAGAGTTGAAATATGACGATAAATTTTGTGAAGTAGACAGAGGGGGAAGAGCGTACAATGAGCTGCGTGTGTTCAATACACAGGCAGCTTGAAGTAATTGCGATGATGTCTGGTGCTGATATTTCAGAAGAATTTATTTACAGTTTGAAGATGGATTCTGTAAATATTGTGCCTGTTGGCAAAATGTAACTGTGGGTTTTCAGTAGAGTGAAATTATCTTGAGTGAAATTTCGGAATTGAGGCTTTTCATCTGTGGTGGTGTAGATGTGCATACAAATCTCTAAGTGCATTACTAGGATTCTGTGGTTTCATCTCAGAAAAGACCAAAATTTTTCACAGATTCACCTCAGAAGCTCAAGAAAGGAGGCCAGTTGCGGACATTAGACAGCAAACCAGGTATGGTCATGTTTATCTGCTTCGGCAAGAATACTGTGCAGTGGAAGGTCTTAATAGTTTGATTGACCAGTTACAATTAAATCTATATATGTGAAAAAGGCACTGTCTCTTATTACTTTTTCATCAAGTCCTGGCAAAGTGGGGGGCTCCGAGTGATTCCAAAATTCAAGATAGTGGCAGCAAAGTTTGCTGGCTAGAAAGATGGAATTGATGTGGACTTCCCCTCGATGACTCACAAAGGCAGTGTGATTTGGCCATGGAACTTCTGATGGTGAGCCAACACAACTCTGGTCAGCAGACACATTCCTGAGGCCATACTATTGCTTATAAGAATCTGAAAATCGTCACAGGAGTTGTGAACAAAATTCAAAATGCAATCAATATGAGGAAAAGGAGAACAAATGTAATTTTGATAGCAAATTTAGGGCACAGGCACTTTGAGATCATGTTGCCAAATAGGATGGTGTTGGGTTTCAGCAGGTCAGTGCTGCCTGGACGGATAGTGCATTTAGGGCGTGGAGCAGTTCTTAGTGGGTAGGGAAATGATTTTCCAGACCGGCGCGGAAATTTCAAAATTAGTAGGGAAATTGGAGGGGGCACTTACCCAAAATTTCAGGATAACCCACCCATGCTTGCTTACTTTTTTTAATATGTGCTCCTGTTATAATTTTCTTGTGGAGTTTCTGAAACTGTCTCACTCTGGGTTCACATATGCGTTGCCCAAGCAAAGAGGGACATTGAACTAGAGAAGCCTACAGCTCACCCGAAGCTCCTCTTTCCCAAAGTATAGAGTGTATAAATTACTACGGTAGTTTATGGTGCAGCACACATCTATCACTGTAATGTCAGTGCATCCAAGAAGTATGTTGCAGAGAATATTTTGATGCATACTGGAACAGTTCGTTGGGTCTAAACTCGCAGTGCACCTGTGACCATGCTTAGATTGTGGTCAGCGAAGATTCTGTTCTATGCTGTCAAAGCTATGATGGTGCCCGTGTTTGTAGGGCCACAAAAAAAAAGTGTGGCCAGGCTGGGTCCTGGCTCAAAATTTTTGGGAAAAAACAAAGGTGACATAGGCAAGCACTCCTGGTGGTGATGAATTGCTGTGTAGCCTGTATTCGGTGGGAAGCCTTCAAATGCTCTGTTTAGCCTGGCCATAAAGAAAACTCAGCCGCTGATGAATTGTGACACAGATGTTTGTAGTGTTCCATTCCAGGGATGCATGCTGCAACATGCTTACTGAAATACAAAAAGATGTGTACCATCGATGGTAGGAGTCTTTTTGTAGGTCACTAAGCATGGGAGATGAGTTAGACTCCAACCAAAAGTTTCGAAGAAACCTGACGTTTTGAAACCGACTTGCTTCCTTCCTCAGAGGTGACTGCTGGACGGATAATGACCCCCCCCCCCCTCTCTCTCTCTCGTTTTGCCAAGAAGCGCAGTCCATATGTATACAGTGGGGGACGGTTCCGAGAGAGCGGTTGATGTTATGGGCTGTCCTCTGTATGTGCCGCGACTCGAGTAATAACCTTCTCCTCCATTTCGGCTCGCTTTGAAGGATGGCCTTTGCTTCGAAATTTGTCCGGTGATTCAATGTCTTGACATGTTCGGCGACTGCTCTGCGCTCTTTGTAGAGCTTCTGCACGTCGTTGGCGTGTTGCTTCAGTCGTTCCGGTTGGTTTTTCGTCTCGCCGATATACGAAGAAGGGCACTCAGTGCACGAAATTTTGTAATCGACACCGGGGGTCCTGTCTATTGTTGGCCGGTCTTTCGGGTGGGGAAGGAGGCGGCCCAGCGCACCCGAAGGGACGTGCGCGATGCAAACTCCTTTCTTCTTGAAGATCCGCGCCAACATTTTGCTGGTTTTTTGAACGTATGGAACCGGCTCGCGTTTTTGGGGGGCTGCCAATTAAGGCTGATTGGGGTTTTCGTATCCTGTGTTGCTCAGCGCGGCGGGTGGCGGCTCGGTGGCAGACTGGCAGAACTTCTGTAGACGGCAGAGCTCGTCAACCGCCAGAGGACATACGCATTAAGGAAACATACGTATTAAGGAAGGCATCTTAGTCTTCAAGACTCATCTAGGCTTTAGCCGCACCTGCAAAGAAAGGAAAGTCGTTCCTCAAAGCCTGCGCCTAAAACGACCTGTCTCGACCCCTGTAGGCTTGGAAGTCATTACGAGAACCAAACAATGATTGATCAATGCCTGCCTTCTTGAAATTAACGCCTCTCTACGGAAAAAAGAATTGGACCTGTTTTTTGCCAAGCGTCAACTTGAGCACCGCATTCCTGAGTTGATGTCTGCGGTTGGCGCGTTCGCGGACTCCGTTGTGGCATCAATGGCAAAAAAGCACTGGACCACTCAAGATAAGAAACTCTCCTACCTGTTGGACCGGAGTTCCACCCAAAGCATCCAAAATTCCAGGTTTGTCACCAATCTTTCATCTCGTCCACTCACTGATCGGGAAACTTCTGTTCTGGCGAAGGGACACGGCTATATTATGTCAACGATGGCTCGTCTACCGAAACTTGTCGCGGCGGTAGAGGAAGCTGTCCAGAGCATGAGGCTAGGTGCCAGAGAAGAAATTAGGCTTAAATCAATTGGGATCCTTTAGAAATTACCGTTATGAAAGAAAAAGAACTTGACCACAGAGGAGAACCAGGCCTTTCGAGAACTTCGACGGGATCGGAGCATTGTCATCTTGCCCGCCGACAAGGGCAATTCGACGGTGGTGTTGGACAGCGGGGACTACAATCGGAAGATTTTAGCTCATTTAAAAGGGGACACATACACGTACCTAGTAAAGGACCCAACGAAGTAATCCCAAACACAGCTAAACAAGCTACTTGCGGAAATTTTCAAGCATTACTTGGATCTTAGAACACTTTACCAGCGACTAATTTGTCTTAAAGGATCTGCACCAAGTTTCAATGGACTACCAAAAATTCACAAGCCTGACGTCTCCCTCCGACCGATTGTAGACTTCACTTCCTCCCCATGCCGACCCTTTTCGAATTTTCTACACCAAATCTTCGCCCCTTTAACCCGGAAGACACCAACTCATGTCCGTGTCTTCAGCAACGTCAGATGTGAACATTGACGTTGACGAGAGCCTGGTCTCATTTGACGTTGTTTCATTGTTCACCAATGTGCCAGTGCCCTTAGCTCTCTCCTCTGCCCGTTCTGCGCTTGAGGGAGACGCAAGCCTGACTGAAAAGACTCCTTTGATGGTTGACGAGCTTAGCCGTCTACTGGAGTTCTGTCTGTCCAGTACGTACTTCTCCTACAAAGTAACTATTTTTAGGCAGAACAGTAGAACCACGATGAGAGCTTCCATCTCCGTCACGATGGCAAACCTGACCATGGAGTACATAGAAAAGAAAGCACTCAGCTCCTTCTCGCCATGACCCAAGCTTTTTCTCCGTTATATGAACGATTGCTTTTGCATCATGAAAGCGTCGGAAGTTGAAAACTTCAGACAGCACCTAAATTCCGTGCACCCAGCCTTACAATTGATGACCGAATGTGCAAGCGACCGCTGCCTGCCCTTTCTCGATGTCCAGGTGGCAAGAAAGCGCGATGGACTGGAGTTTTCCGTTCACAGGAAGCCAACGCACTCTGGCTGCTACCTTCAATTCGATTCTTTCCACCCCGCCTGCCACAAGGCCTTGGTTGTGACCACGCTACTCCAGAGAGCTAAAAACTTATGCTCCAATGACACAAAGCGAAAAAAAAAAAAAAGAGGCCCGCGTAATTGCGGACCTCAGAAAAAACGGATACCCAAAAAACTTCATTCGAGCCGCCACCCACCACACTGAGCAACAGAGGATACGAAAACCCCAATCAGCCTTAATTGGCAGCCCCCCGAAATGCGTGCCGGTCCCATACGTTCAGAGAACCAGTGAGATATTGGTGCGAATCTTCAAGAAGAAAAGGGTTCGCATCACGCACGTGCCTTCGTGTGCACTGGGCCGCCTCTTGCTCCACCCGAAAGACGGGCCAAAAATAGACAGGACCCCCAGCATGGTTTACAAAATTCCAGGCGCCGAGTGCCCTTCTTCGTATATCGGCGAACGAAAAAACTACTGGAACGACTGAAGCAACACGCCAACGATGTGCGGAAGCTCTACGAAGAGCGTAGCGCAGTCACCGAACATGTGGAGACATTGGATCACTGGATAAATTTTGAAGCAACGGCCATTCTTGAAAGCGAGCCAAACTGGAGGAGAAGGTTATCATTCGAGTCTTGGCACATACAGAGGACAGCCCATAACATGAAACGCTCTCTCAGGACCCTTTTCCCAGTGTATACACACGAACTGCGCTCCACGGCAAAATGAGAGAGAGAGGGTCATTATCCGCCCCGCGAGTGCTTTGAAGACGCCGCTGCTACGCCGTCCCACAGTCACCCCTGAGGAAGGAACCAAGTCGGTCTCGAAACGTGGGTTTTTTTCAAAACGTTTGGTTGGAGTCTAAATCATTTTCCAGTTTTATACCCAACCAGACAGACTTCTGTCGAATGTTTACATTCAAGTCACTAAGCATGTAAGAGTTTTATTAACCCGCAACGCCTCAGCTTTGTTACTATCGAAGCTTGCTCAACTTTTGTGATTGAATGCTTTGTGGACCATTTTTATTGCTCCACATGAAATTCACATGATGGCAAATCTGGAAGTGTGATTGTTGATATCCTCAAACTTTTTTTTTCTCCAGGACTTAAGTCTTCATAAAGAATTTGCTGTTCTGGATGTTACAGCTATATAATTGCCAGAGATATGGTAGCCGTCTGCCAGTATGGTTCTGCAGTGGCGACTATTTCTTATTTGCTGTTAATGATACTTATATTATGTCAATTATGCTCTTTCATTTTAGAAGCTAATGCTTTAAAATGCTGTTGAGCACACACCTATATACTTTGGTGGTCAACATCTGATCTTGCCCGGCTGCAGTGGGTCCAGTGGCTTAGGTACTCGGCTGCTGACCCGCAGGTTGCGGGATCGAATTCCGGCTGTGGCTGCTGCATTTTCAATAGAGGCGGTGGTCCCAGGTGGTCGAAATTTCCGGAGCCCTCTGCTATGGCTCCTCTTATAATCATATGTGGTTTTGGGACATTAAACCCCATATATCAATGAATGAATGAATGAATGAATCAATCAATCAATCAATCAACATCTGATCTTACACCAGCCCCATGCCTCAATTAATTAGACAAGGCTTTATTACAAATACTGGGGAGTTTTCGAATAAGAGCCCCTATTGTCAGTGTTGCCATTGAATTTCAAACCAATGTTGCCAAACAACAAGCAAAAAGTCGCCAAAAGTTACCATTTTTTTCTATATCGCCAAAGAAGTCGCCACTCTAGATATACGTTTTATGCCTACTAAGAAATATTATACAATTTGTACAGTACCGTAAAAAACAGTACAATTCATAACCCCTAAATTATACTGACGTTTTTTAGTGCCAATGGCATCGCCAGCTTCAACATAGGAGTGCTTGGGGTGCCTGGTCCTTTGACTAGCCGTGAGATGGGCTTTTAGATCAAGGGTTACCATCTATTTTGAATGGAATGCTCATGATATTCTTCCATAGCAATCCGATTATTTTTAAGATGAAAGTGTGGTTAACTCTGAGTAAAAAGTGCGACAGCGTTGTTTGTAGAGAGCGTTACGCCTCCTACATGAATTAAAAGCTTCATTGAATGAATGATTCTGATACCTTCTGAGTATGAACTAATATGATAGGAGGTGCCACTGCTCATTTCTTGAAGTCACCTAAATGAACAGATAGAGAATGTTAAATGGCATATAACAATTGCTTTTGTTGCACACCTTTGCTGAGAACAGTAGAAGATACCCGAGTAAATATTTTTTATTGCACACTCACCACGTATCCACCTCTCAGCCAGAATTATTCCTAGGTGCATCAATACCTTCTACTGAAAACAAGGGAACCGTAAATGGGCATGGAGGATCCCTAATGACGAAAGTAAGAACTAAATAGACTTCATACAAAGTGCACACCCAGGCATCGTGCAGGATGTGGAAGTACTTGGCAAGGTACGATGCAGTGACCATACAATGGTACGGTCTCGTATTCGCCTAAACTTGAAGAAGGAACGACGGGAACTGATACGCAAGAAGCCAATCAATGAGCCAGCACTGAAAGGGAAAGTACAGGAATCTAGAGTCTCGCTTCAGAACAGGTAATCGGTTCTTATAGAGGAAATCAGCCTTAGCGTTGACGCAGTGAATGATAATCTGACGAGTATCATTACGGAGTGTACTGTGGAAATTGGAGGTACGGTAGTTAGACAGGACACTGGCAAGCTGTCCCAGGAAACGAAGAACCCCATTCAGAGGCGTCGAAGCATGAAAGCCTCAAGTACAACAGACAAAATAGAGTTGGCTGAGCTTTTGAAGTTGATTAATAAGCGTAAGGTATCCGATGTAAGAAGGTATAGCATGGAGAGAATTGAACACGCGCTGAAGAACGGACAAACCGTCAAAGCAGTGAAGAGAAAACTTGCGATAGGCAGAAATTAGATGCTTGCACTAAGGGACAAGGAAGGCAAAATAACTACCAATATGGATAGAATAGTTGAAATAGCGGAGGAGTTTTACAGAGATCTATACAGTAGCCGAGACAACCATGACCTTAATACTATAAGAACTAGCAATAACCCAGATGACACCCCATCAGTAATGATGGAAGAAGTGAGAAAAGCTTTGGAGAGCGTGCAAAGAGGCAAAGCTGCTGGTGAGGATCACGTAACATCAGATCTGCTGAAAGATGGAGGACAGATTGTGTTATATAAACTAGCCACCCTGTTTACAAGGTGTCTCTTGATCGGAAGAGTACCAGAATCTTGGAAGAATGCTAACATCATTTTAATACATAAGAAAAGATATGACAAGGACTTAAAGAATTACAGGCCAATAAGCTTGATCTCTGTCGTATACAAGCTATTTCCAAAGGTGATTGATAACAGAATTAAGGCAACATTAGCAGTTATTCCATTCTTGCGCCAAATGTGCCAAACTTATACAAACGAGAATGCTTGCGCGATTCTGATAAAAATCTCGAAAATTGCGCCAAAATGTGCCGAATGGCTCTCGCGGGCCTTTGCGGTGTCAGCCAGCGCCTCCACCACAACCTACAACGGGGTCTGAAGGCACCCCTTTCTCCATGGCAATGATAAAACTATGAGAAGTGCAGCGGAGGACATCTAGCGGCAACATGCGCAGTATGGATTGAGTGATAGCGGAGATAGTGCTGCTGTAACTCCGGAAGTGAAGCGGGCAGTGTGCTGGTGAATCGATTGCTGCTGCTTTGGCTTGCCAGCACCAACAAGTTTTGGACGACTCTTCATTACTACTACGCACGTGTGCCATCAGCGGTGCGATATGATGCGATGAAGAAAGGTAAGTTTCTGTTATTGACATTTTCTCTTAAGTGTGGCATGTGAGCAAGGCGAAGTTGGTACTGCTTGGACCGCAGCGCGCAAAAAGCACCGTCTGTTTGCGTGCTAAAAAGGGTAAAGCCTTTTTCGCTTTCATATCTTGATCCGTATCTTATTTGTGAAAAGATGCAATTGTATGGCGCAGATATTCCTAAATTAATGCCCTAGCGACTGCCGCTAATATTTTTGCGGCCGTCGTTAACCATAAAAGGCCGGTTTCGTGGGAAAAGGCTGCTTCGTGAGAATGACGCATTTATGTTCTAATTGTATTCAGAAGCACTGAGCGGCAACGCGATATGCCCGATGACACGCGTAGTTGCATTCTAGGCTTGCACGACTGACCTTGAGCAGGCAGCTTCACGTTAAGATAAACATTTTGTAGAAAGTCTATCTATGGAGTTGCACGTCATTGTTGCGCAGAGCAGAGACAGCGCGCCCTCACGCTGTGCTCGTGGTGACGGCAACTTCGCCCGCATGTGGCAATTGTCGCTATAGTTTCGCCTTCTCCGCGCCGTGATAATGCGCAGACAAGCCGGCCGTTTGTGCTTGATAAATGCTGTTAGATGTTGGCTGGCTGACACGTGGGGCGCCTGTACTGTTGTTACATGATCGGTTCGTGTCGAACCTAGATTTGTGCATGGTGCGAATTATAGGGCCTTATTTTTATAAGTGAGCGTTTCTTGTTCGCCGTCGGATTTGTGTTTTAATCTTTTATATCTTCTCTCTTTTCCACAGCTCGGACTAACAGCTTTAATGCATCGGTGCTGGAAGATGTTGACAGCAATGAATTTCAAACCGTTTTCCAAAAAGAAGAGCCCCTTGTTCACATTGTACACTCGGAGTGTATTGGGCTAGTAAAAAAGCTGCTGAGCCACTTTATGAGGCATGAGGCCTACTGCAACTTGTCTGGCAGTGAGTTGAAACAACTTGATGTAGGGTCACCAGAAGGGCTGAAGCAAGTTTTGGAAATCGGATCCGACACTGAAAAAGAAATGCGTAACTGGGATCCCCAAGAGAAGAAGAGCTTCAGGACAAGTGCACAGGCATTTTACATTTCTACTGCGAGACATCTAATCAAGCGGCTTCCTCTGGATAACAAACTGCAAAAATGATAACAAAAGATAACATAAAATGATAACAAAATGATAACAAAATTCTCAAAATGAGTTCCGAACAAGGTTTCTCATAATATGGTGAAAACTTGTTTTGCTATGCATTTCTCGCTGTATTGGACAACCTTGAAAACTGATACCGGTTGCTCCAAACTGCTCCAAAATTGATTTTTGGTACCCCAAATGGTCCAAATTCTAATTTTTCATGCTGCAAAAAATGCTCCAAATTGTGGTTCCTAAGTGGCATCACTGCATTAGAATTCATTCAACCAAAGGAACAAGCAGGATTTCGAACACGCTACTCAACGATTGACCACATTCATACTATCAATGAGGTAATAGAGAAATGCTCAGAATTCAGCCATCCACTATACATAGCTGTCATAGATTACGAGAAGGTGTTTGATTCAGTAGAAATATCAGAGCATCGGCGACGCATATATAGACATCTTGGAAGAAATCTACAGGGGATCAACTGCTATCATAGGGCTTCATAAAGAAAGCAACAGAATACAAATCAAGAAGGGTTTAAGGCAAAGGGACACAATCTCCCCAATGCTATTTACCCTGTGCTTACAGGAGGTTTTCAGAAGCCTAGAGTGGGAACAGTTAGGGATAAGAGCGAATGGAAAGTACCTTGGTAACCTGCGCTTCACCGATGACATTGCATTGCTGAGTAACTCGGGGGACGAATTGCAACTCATGATTACGAAGATAAGGAGAGCAGAAAGGTGGGTCTTAAAATTCATATGCAGAAAACGAAAGTAATGTGCAGCAACCTAGGAAGAGAACAGCGCTTCGAGATAGGTAATAGTTCACTTGAAGTTGTAGAAGACTACGTCTACTTAGGACACGTAATAACCACAGAGTCGAACTACGAGATTGAAGTAACTAGAAGATTAAGAATGGAGTGGAGCACATTTGGGAAGCACTCTCAAATCATGACAGGTAGATTGCCACTATCCCTCAAGAGGTAGGTATAGAACAGATGTATCTTGCCTGTACTTACCAACGTAGCAGAGACCTGGAGATTTGCAAAGAGGGTTCAGCCTAAATGAGGACGACACAGCGGGTGATGGAAAGGAAAACGATAGGTGTAACCTTAAGAGACAAGAAGAGAGCAGACTGGGTCTGGGAACAAACTAGGGTTAAGGATACCATAGGTGAAATGAAGAAGAAATGGACATGGGCCGGGCATGTAGCACATGGGCAGGATAACCACTGGTCATTAAGGATTACTGACTGGATTCTGAGAGACGACAAAGGGTTTAGGGGGAGACAGAAAGTTAGGTGGGTCAGTGAGATTAGGAAGTTTGCGGGTATGAAGTGGCTGCAGCAAGCACAAGACCGGGTTAACTGGTGGAACATGGGAAATGCCTTTGTCCTGCAGTGGATGTAGTCATGCTGATAATGATGGTGATGACATGACCACGGCACACTTTCCGGATTTCATGGAAGGGACACTGTGGTTAAATACTGGAATCCCCGGGTTAATTTGCCATTATGCGGCAAAGAACTTTCTCTGAAACATTGTAGTTTGTCGACATTTTTAACTGCAGACAAAGGCCACATTTGATCTCTGTGATGTACTTCAAAAGGTCCAGCTTTATTTCATTTCAAAGTTTCGTGTTAGTCAAGGTTGCATGAGAAAAGACTTTTCACTTCGGCATTTGAGATCAGAAGTGTCAGGATTCATGAGTGTGGCTCACTGGCGAGCACTGAAAAAGAGCATGCACCAGCAGCATCACTGAATGCTAGCGCCTCATACCGAGAGCTTGTGGTGGAGTCGGCTTTATTTGAAGTGAATAGAGAGTGAAAAGTCACCGCAAGAAAAAAAAGGATAGCGTTCGTAGCCTTCTTTCAGATTAAATAATTTCGTTGCTGTAGTATCGTTTGCCAAAAATCCAAAAGCTTTTTTTATATCACAAAAATTACTGCATTGCGAGTATTGCGTGACCCTCCAATTCTCACACTAGGCTCTTTGTGTGGTCAAGCTTACACTACGCATTTGCCTCAGTGCAGTTTTTGAAGGCTGCCCAGAGAGGCTGACTTCTTGGTCTATCCGAAAAGTTTGGTAATAACAAAAATAAACTCTGTATACCGAATTAGGAGGTATTACACCAGTGACGAAGTTGCCGGGCTGTTCATGACACTTGGACCTATGGTCGAAACACGTGGCCTATCCGTCGTCTAGTCACTTTAGAAGTTGAAGTTTAGAAAATCTTAATGCATGTGGAGAACTTGGTCTAATACCACTGCCTAGCGGCATGACAAGCAGTCCGCTGACTTACATTTTGCTGGGAGATTGCTGGGGAGGCATCAGTACCTCCAGAGCCCCGCCGCGGTGGTCTAGTGGCTAAGGTACTCGGCTGCTGACCCGCAGGGCGCGGGTTCGAATCCCGGATGCGGCGGCTGCATTTCCGATGGAGGCGGAAGTGTTGTAGGCCCGTGTGCTCAGATTTGGGTGCACGTTAAAGAACCCCAGGTGGTCTAAATTTCCGGAGCCCTCCACTACGGCGTCTCTCATAATCATATAGTGGTTTTGGGACGTTAAACCCCACATATCAATCAAATCATCAGTACCTCCAGAATCTACATTAATTAAGGAGGCGATACGCACGAGAAACAGGATGGACGTGCTGGATTACACTTAAGCTGCACCTTGCGACGGTGAGTCCCAATCTAAGAAAAACAATAAATATGTCGCTAATTTGTTGGGAAGACAATGAGCATAATGTGCTCATTGTCTTCCCTACAAATAAGCATCAGTCGAAATCTAAGCCAAAATTCGCCATGTTGCTATCCACAATTTTAGGTCCCCACGGGCCTTCAAAATTCGCCAATGTGGCGAAAAGTAGCCACCAGTGGCAACCCTGTCAATAATTGGGAATCCCAGAGTGTTTTCTGTGTATTAGTACCAACTTTGAGAATGCACAAATAAGGTCTCATGCTCATTACTTGTGTCTAGCAATCGCATAGCCACTGCAGCCAGAAAAGCAGACTATGATTGCTAATAACTGAAAGCTGGTACTGGAGTTCGCGTAGGTACATTTATCCCTTAAAATTCTTGTTGGGTTGGAAGGGTGTAGAGGTAGTGAATTTGATGGTAATTATCATTGATTATGTGAGTCCACATTGCCTGCTGTCATTAGACGAGGCAATCCAACTTCAAGTCACTGGCTGCGTTAAACTTTTGAGCCCTCATGTCCAAAACGGCCCTTGAAGTCCTGGGCTGTTTTTTTTTTTAGGAAAGTGGCCTGTCTTTATCGCTATATTTTTATCGGTTTATGTTGTATTAGTCCCGAGAACGAACACTGGAGTCGCTGCAGCCACGGCGATTTGATGTCACGGGAAGGATTCGCCTTCGCCGCCGCTTGTCTCTTTTTTCTAAGCCTGCCGTGTACTCTCTCTTTTGCGAAACGCCAATTACTCCTCAATTTTGTGACGCAAATCTCCCAATGTACATGGTGAAAGGCTTCATAACTAGTGAAACTTGTCGAAGCTATAAAAACTTTTCATAATAACTTAGGGTAGGTAGACTCCCGTCTGATCAGAAGATTTATTGTGAAAATGGTGTTTCAGGACAACAAGACAGTCGTTTTCGTTGTGTACACCAAGGAATTGGTGCTAAGAAATTTTCTTAGTGTTGCTAACGTCACTAGACTATAACTAAGCATAGACTCAGAGTTCAAACCATACCTGTACCGAAGTATCGCAAACGAAATTATAAGTTTTTGATTCACTAAATACATTGCACTTTTCCAAGCAAGTTACGCTTGCATCTGAGAAAAAATCCACAGTAGACTCTCAGTAAACGAAATCTGAAAGCACCGGAAAAGTATGTTCTATTTAATAGGAGTTCCGTTTACTGAGAAGTAAACATGGGTACAGAATACAAGACTGAAAATAAGCATTGCAGAAGCAACAGTTCCATTTAAGCAGTAGTTCTGTTTAAGAGATTTTTGTTTACTGAAAGTCTACTGTAATTGATTTGACAGAATTGCCTTTTCTTCAACAGGAGACTTTACACAGGAGACTCACCTAACGTATTCACAAAACTAGCAAAATAATACTGCCACACACACAGACATTTCGTAAATGTTGAGGTACGTTCGTTTTTTTTTATCATATGTGCAAGTTTCTTCTCAACAGTCACCGGGGATCATGTAGTCGTATACTCTGATTTACGTGAAATGCTGGAGTGATCTACCAGCGCGTCATAAATGATAATGTTCACTCCGTATTGAAGCACCACATAGATATGATTAGAACACAAATGCCGGAAAGTCGCAATGAACTTTTTCAGTTGTGCACTCAGTGATGTGACCCAAGTAATAATTAAACAACCTTTGCCTTGATGAGTCGACGACTGGTCTTGCACGTCATGTCCACATAATCAACTGCAAGGAAAATTAATTTATGAGGTGGCTATCTAAACTGGTAGTAGTTACAAACGCAACAGCACCGTTGCTACGATTGTGCACGAAGACAGAATCTGACAGCAAGAAGAATTTCCGCACACAACCTCAACCGAACTTGACCTCAATAATTTGGGTGAAGTGAAGCCTCAAATTTATTGCGAGAGAAACATGAAACTAAACAACGTGATGAGTGGGCAAGTACACAAGAACAACAGACACAACAGCGGCGGCTGTGTTCTAGGCAAGTGCATTCAAGATGTTTTGCAAGATTCGATACTGCACGCGAGCACGGGGCTTGATGCACCTTTGAATGCACTGTCTGTAGATGGGTGAATTCCTCTGACACAAATAACACTGGAGAAGCGGAAACCCTCATATTTCTTAAAGGAATTACATATGCACAGCTCAATCTAATAATGCAAATATGATTATGCACCAACGAATGTGTTGTATTCAAGCAGAAGCATGTTCTTGCTTTCACACCCTTTTGAATACGGCTGCCGTGAGCGGTGATGGAACTTATCATAGGGGTTAGCAGGGCAACACAGACCTTTTCACATTGCCGACGACCGAGCGCGCGATTATGCAGAAGCAAAAATAAACTTTTTATTGTTTTACCAGGAACATTATCAATTCTGTTTTCATCACATTCAGCTGTAGCTTGAAACAAGCACAAAGTGAACGCAAACAGCAGAACAGCGCATGAAGCGAGTGCATTATTATGTTGGTGTGCCGCGGCAGGTACTGAAGAGTTCGTGCCGTGACGTCACCCAAGCCTTCCGTCATGTGGCGCCACACCAACTTCTGGGGCTAATATGTGTGATGGGAGAGTGGGATAGCTTATACACTTTTATATTTATAAGACCATCAATTATTTAGAGATTGGGATGAGTTTGGTTTTGTGCCGTCGCTCCTACTTTAAAGGGGCCTTGATATGGTTTTGACGATTTTGTATGTACAAATACATTGTGCTGTTAGACCAAGCCCTAAGGGTCATTTACTAGCTGATTTGAGCCCTCTGTAACTGTGTAATTCATTACAATGCTTTAGAGCTGTGAATCTCTGCAGATCACTGCAACTCAGCCAAACGCATTTTCACCCGCCCATTCACAGAACGACATGCTCTGGTAACGTCACGTCAACAAGGCTGCTTGCTGATTTGATCGGTTCTAGATTGCGAGGAGGTAAGATCAACTGGTAGGTTGGCGGCACCTGTTGGAGCAGATACCAACCACTCTGCGGTCTTGGTCTTGGTCTTGGCGTGTGTGCTGCTGGGTGTACTGTGTGATGACCTCCGAGACTTTGCACAGCCTGATAGTGAGCTGTCTCGGAAGTCTAGACTGGGCAAAGCTCAAATCGTTGTGTGTGCTCATGAGAGCTCTGCCATCGCCAACTATGCTAGGGTGTCTCTCGAGTTGAGGAGGAAAGGTAGAGGTGGGAAGGAATGTATGATATAATTGTCCATAATGGCCTTGGTACACGGCGTGTTGCTCAATTTGTGGTGCGAATGGTTTGATGAAGCTGTGGTCTAAATGCTGACACAACTTTGGAAAATTGTTTCAGGGTCTCTAAGCTTTTTAATTATGGTGGCAGTGTTGGCACCAACATTGGTCCTGAGTGAAAAATAGCAACAAAGTTTCAACACAATAGATAAATAAATAATAAAAATGTTCAGTTTGAATGAAAACTGAACCCATGCCTTCTGCTTGGCAAGCAGGTGTTCTACCAGGGGCTGAAACTTGTTCTTCGAAAATACGCTACAGGAATGTCGTGTAGGTGTGTGTAATATTGCGAGGCATGGTTGTAGAATCTCACTGGAAGTCAAAACATGTGCCATGAGTGGGTTGTCTATAGCTGCCCACCCATTACAATGTGTAGTCTAAACCTGCCCACCCATTACATTACAATTAGGTGTAGTGGTTCTTTGCTGATTTGTAAAAGAACTATGGCGTAGTAGGCACTTGGCAGCTGTACCTGCAGTAGGCAAAAAAATGGAAAGAGAACTGTTAGCACTGGAACACACAAAAGACCGAGAAAGAGCCGCAAAGTTCTGTGTATTTTTTGTGTTCCTGCGCTCCCAGCTTGCTGTAGGCATCCTAGTGTAATTTCAAACAGCCAATGTCACGTGCACAAACGTTCCTCTACTTGCGGCACGGTGGAAGGCGGTGCTAACAGGGCCCATCCGGGCTATTGTGTTATTCTCCTGAAGACGTAGCTGAAGTGTTCTCCAAGTTCTTTAATTTAACAGGCTTGCTAAATTCAAGACCCAAATGCTGTTTCGGGATGTGCTTTGACAAGCACCTGTGTGCTCGGATATTCTCCCTGTCCAATGATTTCCTGCTGCTGCCATATTACTGACTCTGTCACATTTGGTCAATGCAGGCCTCTACACCCAGCACAAACCATTCCTGCAGAGAGACAAAGTTCTCTTCAAGAAGCTCTCAAAGGTGGGTGACTTGTAGTTCGGCAGACGCACCACTACATAGTACTTTTCTATCATGGGTCGTACCTACCCTGTGGAATGTATATCAACTGCTAATGCAACCAAGAATTTCTGTGATAACAATATTTTTAAACAATGCCACTTGCTTACATGCTCTTGTGGGCACCTCAGAATTGTGGCCACGATGTGGTATTGATTAGAAAAATAGCATCTTAATTTCCTTGATTAAACCTTTGTGTGCAGCTGTGATTGTGAGAAAAAAATTACACAACGCATTAAAAAAGGAGGGCAGGCAGCCACTGAGATGAATGAACGCAAAGTGGACTGAAAAGGAAGGAAGACTGAACCTAGTAGACATTTTGTGTGAACCTGTTAAAGATGCCTGACTGGATTGTTGCATTTTAAAGCACATGCTGTGCGCATGTTCTCTTCAGCCTGTTAGTTGATTTGCAGTGTTGTACTGCAGCGGCAACTCTGTAATGGCTATGTGTTCTTCTTTGGCACAGAGTGCCAGGCCACTCGGCAACTATGTCCCAACCGCAGCCAGCACAATTTGCCGTTCTGGGGTTCGAAGCAATGAAATATATTTAGAGGTGCTGCATTTCAATGAAATGCTGCTGTTAAGATCCTCGAATGATATGCCAGTATAAATAAATAAATAAATAAATAAATAAATAAATAAATAAGTGCAGGTGAAGAGGTGCAGATGGCTGAGGTACAAAAAACATTTCATGAGACGGGGAGAGCAGAAGAGAAGAAAGAACACCGCTAGCTACCAACTGTTTAATGGCGGTTTGAAAAGCGCACAGGAAAAAAACGCCAGGCCTGCGCGGAAGGCGCAGCACAATCACATCAAAAGCTGTAAGAGCAGCCTTTCAGAACCTTTTCAAAACACTCGCCCCGCCGCGGTGGTCTAGTGGCTAAGGTACTCGGCTGCTGACCCGCAGGGCGCGGGTTCAAATCCCGGCTGCATTTCCGATGGAGGCGGAAATGTTGTAGGCCCGTGTGCTCAGATTTGGGTGCACGTTAAAGAACCCCAGGTGGTCTAAATTTCCGGAGCCCTCCACTACGGCGTCTCTCATAATCATATAGTGGTTTTGGGACGTTAAACCCCACATATCAATCATCTTTTCAAAACACTCAATGGGTAACTACTGCAAGCACACTTGCTTGATACCCACTGGGCATTAATAATAAATTTTTTTGAGTAGTAGGCTGGCATTCGCTACCCTATTTTTCCTCACTCTTCTGAGAAGCGTGGTATCCGCTAAACACTTGCAAGGAAGTTCGTGCCAATTGTTCATGCAGTGGCTGACGACAATAAGGAATTATGGCTGAAGTGGGTATGCACCACAGTTAATAGGGGAACAAGAACAAGCTTTTGTCATGGGTCGGAGCATTGGACTGCCCACTCATTACGCTATTCGCATTGCATTGTTTTATTATTATATTTTATTACCAATACCCTCAGGGCCAATGGCATTATAGAAGGGAGTAGGTACAATCATAAGAACAACAACAAAAAAAGCAGCGAGAGAAAAATATATCAAACAAACATCTTATACAAAATTAGGCAAAACAAAAAGAAACGCAGCAAACAAGCATAACTGTACACAACAAGCAAGAATTACAAAATGTTGGCTATGGCATTTTTGAAAAGCGTGTGATTTACAATGGTTGCTGTAGGAGAGGGAAGGCGATTCCATTCTAATGACGTACGGGGAATAAATGGTTGAGAAAAATGGGCCGTTCGTGTTGATGCAATACCGACTTTGTGAGCATGATCAAGGCGAGAAGAAACGTACAATGGAGGCAAAATGAGTTCTTCACGCAGATGTTGGTAATAAAATATTTTGTGGGACAATGAAAGTCGGGAAATTTTACGTCCAACTGCTAAGGATCGAAGGTTAAGCGTAGATTTCATTGTTGTTACGCTGGCGGTTCGGTTATAGTTAGACAGGATGAAACGGGCAGAATTGTTTAGTATCATTTCAAGTGAGTTTATGAGATTGTTACAATAAGGATCCCAAATGCACGGGGCGTATTCTAATTTAGAACGAATAACTATTTTGTACAACAGTTGTTTAAGAAATGATGATGCCTTAGCAAAATTACGCCTCAGGTCACAATCGGGCCATTTGCATTGGCAGCACTGCCTTTCAACTTCTGCAGCAAGGATTTCACAACAGAACAGACTGAGGATAGCCGGCCTTGGAAAGCCTTTGAAGCTGAATCAAAAAGCTCGCCTGCATAACATGCTCACATGATCGGCATAAAGCTAACTCCAAGCAAAGCAGTGCAGTTCCGCGCTTCACAGTCTTTGAATGCGCTGAGTTGTACAGTCACAAATCTTTCTTACTACATGGGAGGTATGCACAGCATACATCACCACCCAATATCGTCAGGTTAAGGTACAAAAACTGCAATGAGCTATCTTTTGGTAGTTCATTGGTGAACATGAGCCCCTAGCATTTGCTCTAAAAACATCTATAACCTGCTAAACCATCACAGGGCAAGGAAAAGGGCATCTGTTGTCAATAACAACTGAAAAATCAAGATATGTTATCTAAACATCTTAAAAACATTCGAATGAAATGAATTAAAAACACTTTGTAGTGCATGGTCAAAAAATGATAATAAAAAGATGTCATAGAAGGGGTGCTACTCATGACCCAATGCAAACGCCCTTTTTCTCTGTAAAAACATGCCATATTCAGAAGAAACATAAGTGTGATTTAGGTAGGCTTTTAAGAGGGTAACAAAGTTCGCAGACAACATCTCCATTGTAGTCACATACACTGACTAACCGCTCAAAATAGCTTCGGATGTGGAACCGAGTAAAAAAAGTTCAATTACATCAACACAAGAAAGGTAGCCTATATCATGGAAAACTGAAATACTTCATGGGGATTTTTTTTTTCAAGAAAGGGTCATGAAATTGAAGAAGTTTGAGGGCTTTGAGCAATAAACCACTAACCTGATATTGCAACTAATGATTGTGCGGAAAGGTACGTCGGCTTTATGCATCTTGGCACTAAAGAAAGCAGTAAGGGAATCTTTTTTTGCATCTGCTTATCTGTTTAGCTAAAGTTTCGCACCCAATTTCTTCACACAAAGAGACCACAGTTTTCTTGACTTTAGACTCACTTTTACAGGCTTGAAGTAGTTGTTGATTGCTTCTCTTGCTCTTTCAGTAAATGAGTGCCTAGACAAAGCCCCAAACCAACCTTCCTTATCAGGCTGCATTGAGTTCATTGCCTCTACACGTTGCAACGCTATCAACCTTGTGTAGACTGTCAACATCTTCCAGCAGGCAACGTTCGCAACGCGCCTTCCTTGCTATTTGCTGATTCCACCAAGGAGCTCCTGTTCTGCAACCTGAGGCTCAAGGCCATATTTCGAACCTTTATTGAGGAGATTGACTACTCATTAATGTTGGTTTTCTTTGTGAATTCAATGTCTAGGTTATTTTCATTATTACAAAAGAAAACGGAAGACATGGTTAGTTTGTTGCTGTCAGAGCTGCAAAAACAGTAAGCCCTGACTGCCTCTCTGCCACAGGGCGTGCAGACCAGGCGACCTTGTGAAGTTCAGAGTGCCCTGCTCAAGCGCTACCTACTTGAACTCACACACAGCTTCATGATTCCCTTGGTAAGACCTTGAATATATCCACTGTTGGTGTGAGCATATTGGAATGCTTTAAGCCTTATGGCAAGCTTTTGAAATGGTACATTATATGTTATGTAGTATCATTCCAGCAGGGATCTGTGATGTTATGTTTGGGACGAGGATTCACCCCAGAAAGAACGATGCAGCATGCAGGTTAACAAACGCACATAGAATATATCTGCACAAGCGAACAACTTAAAAGAGTAGACGAATACAGTTAAAGCCCATATCTTGTCTGCTACGCGCGAGAGTCAAAACATACTTGTACTGTTCAGAGTCGACGAGGTAGCCGACGATATCACCGAGTCGAAGTTGTCGAGCGTTCGATACCATAGCTCAGTGAGCACCTTGGCCTCAGAGAGGCGCGGCCATTGATCCCGCAGTTCCGGGCCCATGGGAAGTGGTCCACGAAGACGTACTCGACCCCGCGTGCTCGTGGCCGAACCCTCAGTGCACCCGTCACTACAAAGCAGCAAGGCTTGGCCCCACCTCGTGCTTGGTTCCTGGCTCGATCTTCCTCTCGTGGTGGAATAGGCGGGAGCGCTTTTATTACACCAAGGCGACAGGCCTGCTGGTTCTCCCATGGACTGGACGCCCAACAAAGGAGACAGCCCTGGAACCTTCTGAAGCCCGGGCACAGCTCACGCACTGGCACGCTTTCTCGAGCCACCACACTCACCAGATCGCCGTCCTCTTTGCCACCACATGGCGCACAAATTCAAAAAGTCACACTAGTCTCCACCGCACGGCGCACTGTGTTGTTCTTGCATATCTGAACCCGCACAACCACTCATCATCACAGATTCGAACCCAAGGATTCTGAAGTTCAAAGCTTAACCTGGAATTTCATAACATCAATCATGCCCTATAATTGCCTCCAGCCTTTTCCTACATAATAGTCTTCTTATTATTTGCTGCTTACAGTGTGACTAAGGGGCCTTCTTATGTACAGTGAAGAAAAACAAAAATTATGTATCTACTGCTCTACTGTTAGTGTTTGTGAGCACAGCTGGAATCTGGAAAGCATGATATTGTTCCACAGTCACTGCGCTAACCGTTAGTTTCCAAAAAGGGCCTCACTTGTCATCCATGATCTGGCAGTGCATGTTGGCAGTCATGGCAAGTGAACAAGTAACAGTACAAGGGGACGAAACAAGCAAAGAACTGCAAATAGAAGGACAAAAGTGAAGGTGCATCACCTTGTTTGCTTAAGCCTGTTCCCCTTCAGTATGCATCTTTATTTGCAGTGCTTCAGAGCAGGTAAAACACTTCATGTGTGGATTTCCTTTTACCTCACCCAATGCTGTTAAATACGAAGCGTTTCTTTGCATACTGCAGACACCATTAGCTTAGCATTTCGTGTCTTGGCATGTGATCACATCCAGACGCCTTACCTCCGTAACTTGGGGTGAACCATAATGAGCGTGGAGGGTTATGTAGGTATGCACCACTGGACAGTTTATATCTGCCGAAGAATGGCAACGACGGACATAGGCAATTCGTAAATACATATATTTTTTTTCTTTGCAATTTGGAAAAGTTGTCCTTTTGTGCATATTTTCCACATTCTAGGGCAAGCTCCTCGTGAGCTCTGTTACATCAGCCAAACAGGCCAATGCGTAAATAATCGGTTGAGGGAGCACATTTCTCTCTAAAAGGCTTCGTTCCCAGCCACGTGGTGGACTGTTGTAAAAAGTGTGGTTGTCGGCCAATTTTCGACAAGTGTGTGATCATGGGGCGATATAAATATCAGCCCGAGTGCGAGATTAGCGAAGCCTTCCATATTCAACAACTCGGTGCTTCCTGTGTTAGCGTACCCTTGATTTTTCTTCACGACTGTGAAATTAGTTATTTGGGGTCCATTGATATGACTGGCTCTTGATAAGGTAGGCCGTTTGGCGCATGTATGTGCGACTTTGCTTATGTTGCATGGTTATGCGCAGATTCCGTTTTCCTGTATATTGCAGTTGGTTTGCAATAAACTTTGGTTGTTAGTTCAGTGCTCTGTTTTCATCTCTTCTATCCCCTCCTGTCGTTTGCGCCGTTAAGCACTTTCTTCGTCTACCATGCAGCACCAACCAGCCCAATCAAGCACTTTGTTAAAGCAAGTGTGAATTTTGTGGCGACCCGTACAGTTCTCTTGCAAATGTGAATAAATGTCAGTGATGTAATGAGGTGATGAACGCATAGCCAGTAAGCTCTTCATCATTGAACCTCTCAGCCTTTTTCGAGGTGATTAAGGATGGCAACGGGTATGCTGTAACGGACATGATTATCATTTTTGAGGCAATTTGCCTTGTATAAGTGTTGAGTTAATGGGAATTGCATCACTTGTTGTCTTTGTTTAGGTTCAATGTCTTGGAGGATTTTGACATTGGATATTGTTCTTGTATTTATTGATAGTGGTATCACACAAATCAAAATTCTGAAATAGTTAGGATTGAAGCCTGGCCAAACTACTGTCAATTAGCTGGAAAACGTTTACCTCACTTGACCGTACATTGCGGATAGAGCTGCATGACAGCTCACAAAAAAAGCAAGGCAAGCATTACAAGAGGTTCCAAAGTGGCAAAATAATTTTGGAAATGATAACCAAGCTTGTAGCTACTAAATAAATAATTGAAAGGTGTTTGAGACAAAGTGTGATAACTTTTTAACTGTTTTTCAGTTTTGAGCTGAATTTTCTCAAAACCATGTTTTTCATTACTTTGGTACCATTATTTCTCATGCATTCCTAGATAACCAGTTGATTATTTTGCCTTGTAATCTGCATAAATAGATACAGCTACAGCTACTGAAGCAGAATTGAAATTAGGATCTTGCACATTTTGTGTTACAGATTTTCCTAGGTGCAAATTAACTCAATATTTACGTTATTGTGGTTAGAAATTTTCGAAAATTCTAATATTAGTCGGATTTTAGTAAGTTTGTTTCAGTTGAAAAAGCAGAAAACTTGTAAGAAAATGATGTATGGATTATGTGAATGTTTCTTTTAGTCACCGAGAAAATGGTACCTCAAAATGACCAAAAATGCATGACCATAAACGGCAGCGTTGACCTGGCAAATGCAAAAAATATATGTTATGACCCCAGCAGAAGTCAAACCCAAGCATTCTGCGTGGCAATCGGGTATTATATCACAGAGCCACACCAGGTCTTGATACAGTTGGTGACATTTCGGTTGCCCATCTAATTTTATAGACATTGCATATGTACTCCAGTGATACAGGCATCACATGGGGTTAAGTTCCATCACTGAAGTTTGTCTATGTAGCACTATCCAGGGCTATCATCCTCGCAAGCATAAGTGCTACAGTTTGGTTTACCGCTTCTGGTAATACTCGTATTGTTCTTGGCATCGTTATAAGCAACTGGTTGACAAATGTGACTTTTCAACATCTGTGCGTATAGCATTTGTACACGTGTTTATCGTCATCGACACTTCATAGCATGTGCCCAATTTTTAAAGACCAAGTTTCCCCTTTATAGCCAGCTGTCTTTTGCTGCTGATGAAAAAAGCACTGCAGTGGCACAACATGTGATTTTGAAGACAGAAAGCCACATATTATTTCATCCCTGGTTTGTGCAGTATTATTGCCACAGTTTTGTTTGGGACTTTTGTTGTTAGTTGTACTTAAAAAGAAGTTTTATTGTGCTCAAGTCAAAGGGGCCTTGCAACACTTTTTGAGCAGTCGGCAAATGGTGTCGATTGGCGCCAAATATTATAGCACAGCATGTAACTTAAAATTCACTATTGATTTTTCAAGATTGCTCTCTCTTTGTTCGACAAATATTGTCAGTCTATGACCATCAGCCGATTTGGGCATCATTTCTGTGACTGCCGTCAGATGATGCCATGTGCCCATACACGTGGTTTCAAGCATGTAAGGCGTGCATTCAGCGAAAAAAAAAATTAGAAAAAGAAAGCGTTCATGGTCATGACGCGCACTGATGAAGGGAGCACGCTTGCTGGTTCGAAAGGAGCGTGTTCAAAGCACGCTGCAAATCACTGTGGTTTCACTCGTACTTGATGGATTTTTGCGACAGTAGATTCAAAAGGCAACAAGCGCCTTTGATAAAACCATTTGATCATTACTTGGAAACTCAGAATGGCTGATGGTTGAGCATGTTGGTTCATGATGAAAAGTGTGGAATCGCAAAAACAGTGACTGAAGGAAGAGACGACACACAGAGCCCAATATGGGTCGTCATCTCTTCTTTTAGGCATCGTCCTGTTTGCACAGTTCATCGCTTTTGACACTTCGTAAGGTGTTGCAGGGCCCCCTTAAAAGATACATTGTGCTCTATAGACTAATGTAAAATGCCGAGCAAGCACCCTTACCCGAGCCAGCATCCCCCTCCCTCTTTCGGGAGATCTGAAATACTAAGGGGTGTGCTTGCTCGGCATTTTATGGTAGAAGTTAATAAAGGTTGAGACATTAGGTTGTCTATTTAATTATAGTGACGTTGAATACTTTGAGATTAAACAGTGGAGCAGCCGGATGTGTGTGCAAATGATTGACTCTATAGATGTGTTCTGTGCATGAATGTGACGTGTTTTACAGGCTGTCACTGTAATTTGTGGTACTTCACCAAGGATTCAAAACACAACTTCCACAAATACCCTTTGATGATATTGAAGTTCTAAAGACATGTTAGCCTCTCTTTGTCTTTGCTAGACTTCCGTGGTACATTCTTTGAAATTGTTTACTGTGATGGTGTGCTTCAGTTTAGAAGGGTCCTTGTTTTTTTTTGCGCAGATTTAGCTTACTTTAGACTTCCCTGGAAAGTTTTGCTGTAGTTGCATTCTGTGCATAGTCATATGGTGCACAGGAAAAGTTCATTGAGCTGCATCACTTTTTGCAGGAACGCTACATGGCGAGTCTCATGCCTCTCCAGAGGAACATCTCCCCATACAAGGTACTTGTTTGCAGTAAATATAACTCCTCTTAGTTTTCGTGTGCATGCTTCTTACACTATTTTCTGGTGTGTCCACTGCCGGGAAGCAAGGACCAGTCATTCTACACATTTGTAGCATGTTTATCGCCTTCCCAGCCACATCTCATGGGCAATTTTTTTGCAATATTTTTGGTAAACTTGTCTGTACTGCCATGGCCGCAAGATAAAAAACAAGGTGCGGCCTGTTGCGTGCCGGCGAAGCGGCGGGACAGGCCTAGTCTACCTCGCGTCCGCTCTGGCACCACCGCTCTTCCCAGGAAGAAAGTTTTCACACGCATTTCTATGTGGTACAGTAGGCCGAAAATAACACGTTTTGTAGCTGCACATCACAGGTTCGATTCTGAGTCGTTATTTGGAGTACCTATTACACATATGTAAACAATTTCCCAAGGAGGGCCAATCATTCGTAGAGTATAGGCCTCAACACTCTCCATGAATGCTGCTCGGTGACTTGCCTGAAAGGGTCACTGATTGCGTTCATGGAGAGGTAATAGCTAGGCAAAATCCATAGGCCGGCGTATCGGCCCATTGAAAAGGACCACAAAAGCACGCACAATGTTGGTTATTTTTAGTGCATTAACGATGTAGGTTGGGCTCCAAAGACAGAGTTGAAAAGCAAGAGCTTACGATGCAAACAAAATATGTATTCTCAGCAAGGGCACCACATAAACTTGCACTCTCGGCAGCTATCAATTACAACTCGCTAAATCACTTAGAAGGTATTTAAAACGAGAACAAGCTTACCACGCTACAAATAGAATCTCACGCTTTATAGACTGCGCAAGAATACTTAGCGGCCCCAAATATTCACCTTAAGTGTGTATTTAACGATTCTTCGATTGTGTCTCAAAAATTGCTCTTTAAGAAAACACTGAAACGAACTCCAGCGCTGATCGTCGTCTCGGTGACACTCTTCTACAAAGTACTTCAGCGGCGTCATGACTCGATTCTTTAACATCTGCTGACTGCACTACACGACTCACTCAGACCGCTCAAACATCACAACTTCTTGGGCGATGTTCACCACCTGTCCTACCCTCCGACACCTCTAGTTTGGATCCTTCTCGGTATCGCGAACATTTCAAGTAATTATACTGTGCGTAGCACGTACCAGGGCGGCCACCAGGGAAAAGGGTTTTGTCTTGCCTGTTCGTCTGCCAAAACAATCGCCCCCAGAAGAGGCCCCGTTTCGATGTCTCGATTTCTGCTCATCTGTGCTGGTTAGCTTTCGCGGGTGTAGAGCATAAGGGCACGCCCTCGGCGTCTTTTATGCTTGTTGTCTTTTTTTTGTTGCGCACGCCCGTGAAGAGAACGTTTCACGGGGTAATTTGATGCTGTCGTTGGGAGGCGGCAGCGCGCGTCTGCTTCAGAGCTCGTTTGTGACAAAAATAAGTGCTCACTTACGAATAACACACATTCTTATATGCTTCTTGAAATTGTGGATCACAGGGGAATACATTGTGTTTAAATGTAGCATCTCTTTTCTCGTTCTAGCTGCTCAGCGGCACACAACAGCTTCGATGTGTCACGTCACTAAAAAACTGTCTGCCACACACACGCGCACCAAATAATCGTACTCGATTACATGAAACATGAGGCAAACTGCCCTCCACCCGTAAGCACGAGAAAGCACCCAAAAAAGCACACGGACATGCACAAATCCTCACGCAACCACATTGAAACATGAAGTGCCATCCACTTTAATAAGCAGAGCGTCAGCACCCTCCCCCAAAAAGCGGGCGAAACTGTCAACTATGCCCAGACGCGCTTGCCCATTGATGGTGACGTGGTGCAGCAAACCGCACCTTGGTTTTTATCCAGCGGCCGTGGTACTGCTGAACCTAGAGCCATGGATCAGAGTGGGCTAAAGTTAAGCAAGGTTAATATTTGTGCATGTTGTTAGGCTATTTGCATGTCTGAAATGTGTGAACTAGCAAGGGTGAAACGGCATATGTGTCGTGGGAATTTTTATTTGCGTACAGTTTGCCTTTGTTAAACAGTATTTTAGAGTGTAGATCTCGTAACCTGAAGCCAGAAATAGCCTTTGTACAGTTTTTTTGTCATTTTAACTCTTTCAAGGTTCACCGTTTTCATGAAATCACAACGCTGCGGCTTCCATGTGCAGTGCTTCACCTTTTTTTTTACTCGCACCTCTCATGTGAACGGGGTCAGGACCTTGTCAAGCTCTTGAGCTTTTAGTCCTATCCTCCACCTTATCTAAAGGAAATAAAATAATTGATTGATTGATTGATTGATTGATTGATTGATGTTGAGTTCCTTGCATGTGTGTGCAAAGGTCTGACTGTTTTCAGCTTAGGTAAAGAATGCGCTGAACCGGTAAAAAAAAATGTGTCAAACTAACTGTGCCGAGTCTCATATGCTTTGTGGGGTCTCACAGAGGCGAGCGCCACGCTCTTGGAGTTAACGAACACAGCAGATGCGGTCGGTACAAACCAAACAACATAAATTTATTTAACTACATTTATAACGATGATATCGTCCACCAAATTATTATAACATCAATCGTGATCAACACGTTAGGACATCCTTACACAATAGTAAACAACACTCAACAACATGACAAACAAGGCGGTGTCGCTAACACCTAAGTCACTACGCGGGTTCACCGCAGACAGCCCGCGGTTCCGTCCACGGCAGACCCACCGCTGGAGGCAATCGTTCGCGCCAATGTTGCACGCTAAAGGAGACTCGCTCAACTCTCTTGCCCGCCACCAAGCTTGCCTTTTACCAGGGGTCACCTCTGGCGCTGCCACTCTACCAACCATGATGATGATTGTGGTGATCTACGCTCACGAACACGCCACCTACCGCAGGATAGTTGCGACCTCTGAATGCGACTTCTGCGCAAGATATGTGCGCCACGAGGCACAAACTACTTTACAGGGGGTGTCAGCACCCCCACATCTTCTCAACCTTACTTCAAACCATCTTCGGAAAAGAGAAGAAATCCGCTACTCAAGCTCTAACAAAACATGACAACCCATGTCCCTACATAATGTCCGTGCACGACGACACCGCCGCTGGTCGACACTGCTGCACTGTCCGGCTCGACGATCCCGCAACCGTACCGATCCCGCAACAGCAACAATTCCGTCGGCACGCCGAACCATCACTCGTGCCGACACGTCTTCCGGTTGCGACCAGGACTCACGAGGGCACCGGACTGCAGGCGAGGCATCTCCATCACCCAACCTCACGACCTCATTCCTGGCCAGCGGCGCTGACGATGTGCAGAATACAGCCAGCCGTGGGTTACATCACCATCGCTGGGTATATTCCAAAACACTCGAAAGAGCAATGCAGTAGGGCAAAGGGAAGGGAGCTTCAGGCTCCTCGCCCACATGGTACGATGGTCAGTACTGCTAGCTAATAATTACATCGGCGGCGGCCGAGACGCCCATCAAAATGAAACAAAAATTACTTTTCCGAACCCGTGCATCACAAGACAAAAAAAGAGAGTGATGCATAGTGTAACGCCTCAACGCCACGATCCACCTAGTTGTGCCACGTGTGACAGGCGGCTGTGCAGAGCCTTAGGCCTAATGAGTCGGTTGACAACAACTGGCATTCATCCAGCACCCAGCCTAGGCGCAGAAGAGGCAACCGCAAGGAGACATCCACTCTGTAAGGTGGCCCTATCGTTCGCCGCACACAGCAGCTTACCGAGCGATCGGCGTCCACCATCTCGGATGGTGTCATGACGCCCTGGCGTCGAGCCATAATGCCAGACAGCAATGCCGCCCGACTCCCTGAGTCCAAAGAGATAGAAGCTATTTACGGAAAATCGGACCACCTACAAGGCTTCCGTACTCACTCGCTTCGGGCTTGGCGTACAATCCACAAGCTCTAAGCCTTGCTCACCCCAAAATGCTGACCACATGGCTCTCCTACTCAACTGAACAACGTTTTGAAGAACCAACCACAACAACAAAAGCACTTGCAAAGAAAAAAAATATAAAAACTCGAGTGCCAACAAGTTCAAACTCGTCACATATATCGATCTCCTCGCCCTCAACAAAGCACACCGCCGACGCTAGCAAAGAAGTCCCCCGAAGCCTACTCTACCCTGGCTCAACAAAAGCTTGTACGAACCGCGAAAACTGTCATCCGATGCTCCATGTTGGGCAGCCAGTGTGGGGCAGCCAGTGTGGGGCTATGCTCTTGGAGTGAACAGACACAGCAGACACGGTCGGCACAAACCAAACAACAACATGCGTTTATTTAACTAATTTTAGAATGACGATATCAACTGCCGAATTATTATAACATCAATCGTGATCAACACGCTAGGACATTCTTACACAATAGTAAACAACACGACAAACAAGGCGGTGTCGCTAACGTCTGACTCACCACGTAGGTCAACCGCTGACATCCCGCAGTTTCGCCCACGGCAGATCCACCGCTAGAGGCAACCGCCCGCGCCACCGCCCCACGTCAAAAGAGACTCGCTCAACTCCCTCACTCACCATCAAGGCTTGCCTTCCGCCAGGGGTCACCGCCTGCGCTACCCCTCTACCCATTGTTAAATATTGTGTGAACGATGAAGATGGTCGCTATCATCATTAGGGGATTAGAGTAGCACTCAGAATAAAGAGGAGGTCGGCGGGTAGACTTCGTCTTGGGCGCCGCGGCTCGTCCTTTCCTCAACATTTTGGTGCCATGAAACCTGGGAGGAAGGACCTTCGGAGGTGAGACGGAGCGGCCTTCACGAATTTCGAGCGCAGTTGCGGCCTCAAGGACTTTTTTGAAGCCGTCGTGGCTAAAACTGATGTGCGATGCCTAACCACCGCTGTGACCTGGGGGCTCGACTCCAGTTGCCACTAAGGCTACTAGGAGAACCCGTGGACTGACGTGAGTGCAGGCATCGTCTGGAGGCTCGCGAGACAGGAGCCCTCACGTCTATTTTGGCTCCATCCTGACTCACCCTTCACGACGACGGCCTGATAATCGCAAGGCAAGACAGTCCATGTAGGTCGACTAGGTACATCCTGAAGGTGCATCAACGTGAGTGCAGGCATCGACTGGAGGCTCATGAGACGGGAGCCCTCACGTCTTCTTCGGCTCAGTGCTAACTCGTCCTTCATGACACGGCTCGATATTCGCAAGGTCATGAAGAACGACAGCTCGACAACTTGCGGATATTCGTTGTGCGAACCTTCTGCGACATACGCTGTGTTGACTCCGACTTCGCCTCGTGACACGGCCGGCCAGTGATATCCCCTGTTTCTCACGTTGGACCAGATCATGGAGGCCCTCTACGAAAAGCGGAGTCAAACACACAAGGCCGTCACGCAGGTGATCGCAGATATCGGACACCTTTGTCATATGAACTACCTATCAATATGTGAGTTGAAGAAGTTTCACCAGATTTTGACTGAACAGTACGAGCTTCTCAGAGGAATCGATGAGGAGATTGCAAACACAGTTGACATCGATCATTTGGAAGCGGAAATGGAAGAAGCCGAAGTTTATGAATGCCAGATTATTCTAGTGAGGGTGAGAGCAAAGTATAAGATTGAAGATGCACAAAAAGCTCGGCAAAGTCACGTGGAAGCGATAAAACAACGGGTGAGAGCAGAAGCAGAAAGGAAAATACTCTCTTCGTCTCCGTCACCACCATTTAGCCATTACGTGCCGAATAGCAATCTTGTCGCACAGAAGCTAGATGAGTCGGCCTCAGGACAAAAGGGGAAATATAAAAGCAGCATACAAACCAGGGTTCCCACGACAGAAAAGGCAAACCAAGAACCCAACACCGAAAAACAACCTCCAAGTCTGAAGACACCTTCCACGACTTTAGAATTCACGCCAACGGACTGTAGCTACGAAGGTAATGACAGACTATCTACAACAACTCAGCTGATCATGGTGGAAGACACTTCTTCGGTAGGAAACTGGAAAGCCTTTGAAGATCACAACGGTAAACCGCCAGGTCTTAAAGGTGAATGCACGCCGAAGACGACAACTCCAGACCAAATAATGTCACCACCAATATGCTTAGAAGCGCCTGGCGGAAGCAAGACAAGACCACTTCTTAAAGCGAGTGGAAACAGAAAGAATACCGCGAGGACACAGATGCAAGTCCCTTGTACTGCATTTAGGTTCTCCTCTTTTAGGAAGCTACAAACATCAAGGTTAACGGTAATACAGAGGACCCATCTTATTTCAGCAAAGAATGTTGAAATAGCATCACAGCCATGTATAATATAAGACAGAGCAGACCAAAGCAGAAAGAGACGGCTGGTGCTTCTGATGTAAACAAAGGCAAGACGAGAAAATCAAGAAAACTGTCCAAAGCGAGCTACAGTAAAACATTGTGGAAGAGACTGCATCTTCATTGTTCATATGAACCTAAAGTGTTCATCGAAAGTCCACCATGGGGAACACGTTCAAAAGCACGCATTTGGAACAAGCATCGGAAACACCGCTGGAAGAGCCGGCACAGGAGAAAACTTGGATTGTCCTATATGGGCTGATTTGGAACTCAATTAACTACTGACTAGTATTGTGTACTAATAACCTGGGTGTGCGTTTAGTGTTCTTCGTCATCATGCGTCATTATGGGGATGCGGAGGATGTTAAATATTGTGTGAACGACGAAGATAGTCGCTATCATCATTAGGGGATTAGAGCAGCATTCGGAATAAAGAGGAGGTTGGCGGGTGGGCTTCGTAGTGGGCGCAGGGGCTCGTCCTTTCCTCAACACCAACCATGATGATGATAGTGGTGATCTATGCTCGCAAACATAATGCCACCTACTGCGGGATAGTTGCGACCCCTGAATGCGGCTTCTACGCGAGACATGTGCACCACGAGGCGCAAACAACTTTACAGAAAGTGTGCACCCCCACATTTTGCACAGGTGACTAATGTTCTATACTCTGTTTCAGGGCACACCATCGCTGAAACCTTTCAACCAGGACGATTTTCTTGGGAGCCTTGACACCGCTGGTCCTCAGCTGACAACTGGCATTAAGGGTGACTGGGCAGCACTGTACAGGCAAGGGCATCCGCATTCACCTGTCATCCTTTGACGCTGTTGTGTGCATTTTTAGTATGGCTGGAAGTTGCGGGAGTTGGTTCGAATTCGTTCTTGAATAGGTGCAGAAACGAAAGAGAGGGGGAAAGGACAACTTTTTATTTAGGCTGCACATTTATATGACACCATCTCGGTGATCCCTGGCATAACGGCCAGTAACAGACCTAAAGCTGCACATTATCTGCTGGGCCATGTCATTGTAGGAACCCTATCTCATTTTCTTCTAAGCTGTTAAAGAGGTCGCTTGTGCACCTAGAAATTTTCCGGCTGATGTTGTGACACACTTCATGTGATCCAAAGGAAGCAAGACCTGTGTATGCTGTGTTTTTTAAGGTGTCTTGGCTACTTACATATGTTGCAAGCTCTGTGCAGCTTTTGCTTAATTTTTTTGTCTCTTGTGATAAAAAACTTCTTTACTAAACTTGTGGCTAAGTGAGGTTTTATTCGCTGCATTCTGTGAACATTTTTTGCAGGAAGTTTTTCAAGAGCTGCAATTTTATAGGCTGGTACCAGGGGCGCCGGAAAGAAGCCTCTCAGAAGCTGCAGGCACTGCATGCTGAGGCCATTTCAGATGCTGTAAGTACTTCATTATCAATGTATGCCTTCACACCATCTGTGAAGCACAAAGGCTGCTACACTAAGAAGTTATGCACTTTGTAAGAAATATTTAGACAGAGAAAGACAACAGGGCAGGCAAGATACTAGCCTCGAAAGGGTTTTTGCTTCTGCAAGATAGGTGTGCACAGGGTATCTTTGCAGGTGAGACGAATGTTTATTGCAGTGCAACTACATGTGTTACTGCCAAACTTTCCTTGCTGTACATGACTGCAATGCCATATTTACTCGCGTAACAAACACACTTGCAACTTGCATAATAAACACACCCCCAACTTCTAAATTGCATCTAAATTTGCATCCCCCCCCCCCCCCGCGTAATAAACGCACTCCCTACATTCATCAGCTGCTACAGTCCCGCTAACCGACACCTTGCGCTTCCCTGCCCATTAGATCTCTTCTATTTTTTATTATTAAGCTGACCCCCCTTGGCCAGCTCGGCTCGCTCTCTCTCCCCTTCCCCCGCTGCTGCGTGCCGTATTGTTTTTCTTTCTATCAGCGTGGCACGTCCGCGGTCTTTATTAATTATGTGTGTGCCACAGTGGTGTTCACAAACGGTAAGAGTGTGTGACATCGCAGCTGATAAGCACACAGAGAGTAAAGGTCACGAAACTGCTCGCGCCAACCGACGGTTGCTTCCTGCATGTATTAAACAAGGCCCAACTACATGCACGCGATTTTCAAGCGATGACGACAGGATTTGTTGTCACCATGGCTGTCATGAAGGGCATTCGTGGCCTTAGCGTCGCAGGTTTTTGGAAAACCAGATAAAAATCGCTTGTTGCCCAGAAACAATCGTCACTATTTCCGCAATATGATAGCACCCCTAATTCTCGCTTCAGTTGAAATTTACTCTTCATGCTTGTTATCCACTTGTACTTCAAGGAAAGCAATTCTCTTGTGGACAGCAAGGTGGCGGCTGCATTTTGTGGTGAATCTTGTTATTGACGGTTTGTTTTGATGCTTCGGTGGTTGCTTACTACAATGTCAAATGGTGTCATCGCGGTTGTGGATGCGAGGTTGCCACGAAGTTCGCAAAGTGCGTCGTAGCGCGCACACTGGGTGGTCCCAAGATCACACCAGATAAAACTGTTGCAGGTTAACGATTGTGGGAACAGTAACCGCGAAATGCATTTATGGGTCGCGCAGGTACAGCTTGCCAAAGATGGCGCCATCCAACCACCGAAGACGAATGAAGTGCAACAAAGCTTTTTCCAAGTGTACGCATATGCCAATTGCGAAAGGCTAAGCGACCTAACTTTTTTCGGCATCACCCCATTTTTTCGCTCATCCTGAAAAAGTTATAAAATTTGCCCTGCGTAATAAATGCACCCCCAAATGTGCTTCGATTTTTTCGAGAAGAAAAGTGTGTTCTAATTATGCAAGTAGATATAGAATCTGAAAGGGTTGACGCTTGGGCAAGTTGTGGCGAGAATTCATTTCAAAAAGTGTTGAAGGGACACTAAAGGAAAGTATAAAGTCGACGTTGGTTGTTGAAATAGCGGTCCAGAAACCTCGTAGTGTTACTTTTGAGCCAAGGAAGGGCTTATTTAGGAATAAAATCAAGTTTTAATGGCCCGCATCGGGTAAGTCCTTTTCAAATTATCTGCCTCACGAACCGGTTTGACTCACGTCACTGTTGACGTGCACAACGTTGCCCAGCTTTACTGCACGGTCGCCGACACTAGTAGACAGAAGTAAAGCAGATAGAGCCACAGCAACAACAATGGCCATTGATCAATTTCCTGCCACTGGCTCTGAGATTGCAGACGTGTGTTGGCTCAATTGGGTTCCCTAGATGGCTCGACATGACCACGCGAAAATTGAACTTTTGAACCACTCGTGCCATTCCCGATAGTAACGTGCGGCAGTTCTTTTTTCCATTAATCAAACAGAAACGAACAAGCACCATTTTATTGCATTTCTTGATGCACGGAAGGGTCTTTATTTATTGCAGCTGGATTGATTACTAGTGATTAATTGTAGACGGTTTGTCTGACGTCATCACTATCATATTGAGAATGTCTTGCTGCGGCGCACATATTCTTGTGCATTTATCTTAATTTCTTGGTAGGTAGGGCACCATTGTTAATAATATTGTAATTTTAGATGTTGTCATACATTGGGCTTTCACTCTGACGTAAATTGTTATTTGGCTTTATTGTCCTTTCAACTGCGTATAGAACGATTAGGAAAAGGAAGAGTCAGTAGAGGTAAAAAGCGCTGACTAGTATTTTTATTTTGACATGAAGTGCATTCATAGAATTCAAGGAAGTGGATGCGAGACCAAAAAAGAATGACAAAGGATGGACATGTGTGCCGAGCATTGCTTCATCATTTTGCATGACGTCATCAGTGCACATGCTAGGCGGCGGTTGGCAAAACACCTCTGCTAATGGCTCAGTGTTGTACAGCCGTGCGGCGCATAGGGCAAGTTTTTTTCTTTCTTCTTAAAGCTTAAACTTCATCTTACTGTGACATAAGTCAGAGAAAATCGAGGTTTGTGGTAGACTGTGTGAGCAAATATTTGCATCGCTGGCTGGCTTGGAGAAGTGAAAATATGTGGAAGCTTCTGCAAGAACAGCGGTATCATCTTCAAAAACGTGCAGTATGCGTTGAAAGGCATCGACAATAAGGGTTCAATATTACAGGCGGTGAAACTGAGAATTGGTGTGGGCTGGCGGCAGTAACCGGTTGTCGACGGAACTTCACGATTCGACATTTTAGTCAAAGTAAAAATGCATTTGGTGTGATATCTCATCTGCGAGTGGATGTATCTCAGCGTTTGTGCTGTGTGCAGAAAGAAAAAGTGCATGATCTCTGGGCTGAAAGACACGTCTACACATGAGCTATTAGCATGTTTTAGCACTGCAGAAACTGCATTTATACGCTTCGCCACAGCGAATACGCAAGCCCAATAAAGACCTCATATGTCTTAATGTAAATAACGGGGCTTCCTTGCTTCTTGTAGGCTTCGTATTTTTACAGCTCAATCTTTATGAAGTCACAATGAGCATTACAAGTTTGTGTATCACATATAGTAGAGCAATGTAAGCATGCAAATACATTGTAGGCATCAGATGCTGCAGGGTAACTGCGCAAGAGATTGTGGACATTGTTAAAGGGGTACCGACACCTTTATCGGAGGCAAGTTTATTCTGCCATACAAATCTCCTGTATACAAAGACTGCTCTGAGCAAGTGTGATGCTCAGCAAACACTGATTAGATATTTTATTTTGATATTAAAGTAAATTTTCTCGCGACGCTCCTACTGACATAGGTATTAACTTGAAGTCAGGCTACAGTACTAATTCTGGTGACTTCACGCAGCAGTCTGGCTAGTTGTGATGCTGCACAAAAAATGGGAGCTTGCACATCACCTTCTTGATCGTCTGCTCGCTCACTGTCATTCACCATACCTGTGAAGCGAGCTAGCAGAGTTTCGAGTCTAGAATAGAGTGAGTACAAGATGTACGCTTATCAGAGGGCAAAGGAATTGTACAATTTTGAATTTGTCGTCATAGTGCCAATATTTTTCTCTGTAAAGTTTTACAACAGCGAAACGGACACAATAGATGCAAGTTCCACAGATTCCCGTCTGATCCAGCGCTGAGACAAGGGTGGGTCAACTTCGTGCGCTGCGACCAAGGTGGCGACTGCATGCCAACCAAGCGGAGCTTACTCTGTTTGCTGCACTTCACTCCGCACATGTACATGCGCTACATGCAGTTGTTGACTGGCTTCGGAATATTGACATTGTGGCCCCCTGCCACGAAAGTTGCCACACGTGCAGCACGCAGCAGATGAAGCAGACAATCGAAGAAGTGGCGCGCAGACGAGGATATGTCACGAGAACTTGCACATGCGCATACTATTGCGTGGTGGCGCTGTCCAAACAACGTCGTAAATGACATTTTGGGAGAACTTCAGAATGGATTCCGAATCGACAGGCGGATAAATAATAACCTGTTTGCTCTTACTCAGTGTATAGAAATATCTAAAATAAAAAACAGGCCCTTATATGTGGATTATCTGGACATTACTGGGGCATATGACAACGTTAATCAGGAAATTTTGTAGGACATATTGAAGGAAGTGGGCATAGGTCACGACTGTATACAGCTTTTGAGAGAAATATACCAAGAAAACACAGTTCACATAGAATGGGAAGGAATAAGTAGCAATGAAAGCGTTAAAATTAACAAGGAGCTGAGACAGGGATGTCCTTTTTCACCCCTGTTGTTCATGCTATACATGGTGAGGATAGCAAAAGCGCTAGTAGGTAGCAAAATTGGGTTTATTCTGTCTCGCAAACAGGCTGGCGTGATGGTTGAGCAGAAGCTTCCAGGTCTATTTTATGCAGACGACATTGTCCTAACTGCGCACAGTCACGACGATATACAGCGGCTGGCAGATATATGGGGAAAGGAAGGCGAGGCTCTAGGACTAGGATTTAGCGTAAACAAATGTGGATTGATGGTATTCAATGATCACAAAGACCAAACGGTCTCAATACAGAACCAAGAAATACCGAGGGTAAGCGAGTACAAGTACCTCCGAGTATGGGTAAATAAGGCAGATTTGATATATGGAGGTGTAGGAAAAAATGTCAGCAGTAAAGGGAAAGACAAATGCTGCAATAATGAAGCACAGAGCGTTATAGGGATACAATAGGTACGAAATGCTTCGAGATCTGTGGAAAGGCATAATGGTTCCAGGGCTTACATTTGGGAACTCATTGGTGTGCACGAGGTCAAAGGTGCGATCAGGAAAGGATGTAAGTCAAACCACCATGGGACGTCTCGTGTTGAGAACTCACGGGATGACGACAATTGAGACTGTAAAGAGGGATATGGGATGAACAGGCTTTGAAGTAGGGGAAGCTCAGAGCAAAATAAGATTTGAAGAGAGGCTTAGGAAAATGAAGGAGAGTAGATGGGCAGGTAAAGTCTTCAGGCATTTGTATAGAATGAGTGTGGACACAAAGTGGAGAAAAGGAACTAGGAGGCTCACCAGTAAATATATGGCTGGCAATGTGGGCGACACGACAGCAAGTAGCGTTAAGCGAGAAGTCAGAGAAGCGGAGATGATTTGTTCGATGACAACAATGAAAAAGAAGCCGTGGCTCTCAGTAACTACCAAAAGGGTAAAAACGAAATAAGGTAAGAGAAGTTTTATGATAATTCTAGGGGAAGCGCTTTACTGTTCGAAGGGAGCTCGGGTTGCTTTGGATCGCGTAGTCAAAAGCGAGATTCACTAAAAAGAAGAACTATGTACATGCTGTGGGGGAGTTAAGGAAACGATGGAACATGTTCTGATTGAATGCGGGGATGTGCACCCAGGTATACGCGCGGGTACAAGCCTACAGGGACAAACATGAAAAGCTGAACACCTCCGCGATAGAAGCAAGTATACAAGAGACGGTTAGAGTATTGGTGGCACAAAAGCAAAGATAAAGGACATAAATAGTAGGAAAATGAGGTCATTCGGCCTGATGAGGCGGAGAGATTAAACACAAATTTATATTTTCTTTGTTATAAGTAGATCCATTTAATCGAAATAGATAACGCATTAGGCCAACATGAAAGGAAAGTTTTATTTTTTTCTTGCAACATGGTGGCACACATATCACCGCCCCGTTATAAAAGGGACCCTCATAGCATCCATCCATCGTGACGTCGGGTACAGTATGAACCGAAACTAGCTATTAAAAGCATGCTGTAATTAATATTTCAGGGTGCACTCATGCTTACTGGTATTATTTTTTCCCTCTCATGGACTTGGACTATCATTTTATGCAGAAAAGAAAAAACTAAGTGGAAAATTCCACGTCACCATCTCTTCAAGTTATTGGGTTCACACTCCCATAAATTTTTAGCGGATTATGAGGCAAGTTGGCGAGAACTTTGCTTTAACTTTCTTGAGGGTTTGTTACCCTCAGCCTAACGCATGGCAAAAAGTGTTTTCTTGTGCGTTTCTTTTTTGCTTTTTTTCATTATTCTCCGATTAGAATTTTGCACGGAGAGTGAGAACCTTATCCGTAACACTGTAACTCGAAACCATGCTGCCGCCAATGTTGTACTTCGTTTAAAACTGCAGTGCATATGTCGGGACAAAATTGAGTATGTTTACATCCATTAACATGCAGAACGCACACTTTCGAAGAAAAAAAATTTTTAATGGCTGCCATCTACAACGAGCAGATCGCCACATCTTAACCTAGCAGAATCGTGCATTATAGGCAGTGACCCTTCCTTTTAAGAGCTGTGATCTTAGGGAAATTGGCAGAAATGTCTGCCGAATTATGCATACACATGAAGTGCTATGCAGAAATATTCCGCCAGCAGAACTTTCTTGCCAAGCAGCACCCGCTCCGAGGGAGGGAATGGTGGGTGGGGTGCTCGCAATGACGTCACAATGTTTACGAACAGGCAGAGGTGTATTAGAATATGTTTTTGTAAGCGCAATCCCTTCATAAAAATAATTCATTTTCTTCCTACCACCTTTATGCAGCATCCCTAGATGTATTAGGTTAATACGACAGTCAGCTTTGTGGAACTAGTGACTGGTAAAACATATTCTCTCCAAAAGGGGCAGGTTACTAAAGAAGCTGAAAATTCACGGATAGAGTTGTATAACAATTCATTCTTGAGAAGTACTACTAAGTAGTTGCAAGAGGAGCTATCTAAGTTTGGACACGAGCATTGTTTTGCATCTGTTTTTTTTTGTATCTTTGACAACAGTATAGTGCTTATATGCAGCTGCCACCATTGCAAAGAGCAAAGGCATCTTGTCAAGCCGCGCAAAGACCATGGAGGGTGTGGAAATATTATTGGGTTGGTTGGATTGTGTAGGCTACACCAGTGATAATGCCGCTACTAGTTGCATCATTTCATGTAATTTTCCTGCTCTGCCAACTAAAGAGCAGCGACATTTGTTGACTATTAACAATCATCTCTACTAAAACACGTGTTTTAAAGCATGGTTCATTGCTGTGCTTGCACCATTCAGTGGCTTGTACCTCACTAGCTATTCCTCCACAGGATTTGCTTCTCTGGACAAGAGACAAGGAGGAAGTGGAAGTTGTTGATCTGGTTTTGAGGCTAAAAGATAAACTGGTGAGCAATTTGATCTCATTTCTGTCCTCGCTGTTGTTCGGACAGCCGATTCTAAGGATACCTTTATTTGAACATTGAACTCATCATTTGAAACTTTGTTGCCGGTCCTTTTAGGTGAGCACTGAAGAAGCTGTTTACGAACAACTGCAATTTCGGTCCGGTAGTGAAAGACACAACCCAAGTAGCACCTCTTCAACCATTCTTGATTGATTTATATGTGGGGTTTAACGTCCCAAAACCACCCTATCATTATGTGATACGCCGTAGTGGAGGGCTCCGAAAATTTTGACCACCTGGGGTTCTTCAATGTGCACCCAAATCTGTGCACACCGGACCACAGCGTTTTTGCCTCCATCGGAAATGCTGCCAAGATTCGATTCCAGGACCTGCGGGTCAGCAGCCGAGTACCTTAGCCACTAGACCACCGCGGCGGGGCATCCAATTATGCTTGCTTTTAGTATTAGGCTATTATAGAAGTCACCGAGCAAATGTGCATTGTTAAAAATGGCATGTTTGATATCCCATTTCCCTGGCCATGTTTTCCTTCTTTATCGAGCTTCCATTCAATCAAGTGTTGGTAATGCTGTTTCCTCCACGTGTTTCCCTTACTCCCATATCTTTGTCAGCTGTGTCTCTTGAAAGGGGCAGTGTAATTCCATTTCTGCAAACTTTGGACATGCTTGGATTGACTTGCTAAGATGAAAATGGTCCACGCTATCTTCTCTGCTGTTCAGATTTCCCCAGGCTAATGTTGCATTGTCCGAGGGGAGTGCTTAGAGGTGTTGTGATGCACTCTTATCAAGGCTGCACATGGCAGCTGATGGGAGACACTAGAGAATTGGTATTTGCACACAGCTTACGACGCTGCTCTTCTGCTTCAAACTGAACATTGCGAGAGAAACAAGAGCGTGATGTAGATTGACCAAGTGCACTCTGAGAACTCTTTTATCAAAGTTTCATTTTTAAATTTCACACCCAAATCTCTACATGTGACATAACGAATTTCAAAGTACATTTTTCGTATTTTTGGTGACATTGGCTTCTGAAACTTGATATGCTAGGTCTATACACCCACAGATGACAATCATTTTCATCAATTAGAAGCCACTCAAAGGACAGCTTAAAAATCTTCAAGGTGGTGTGCACCTGCGTTTTTTTTTTTTTTCGCTTACCAAACGTCATGTCGCTGTAAGAGTGGTGTTGGCTTTACTAATACACAAAAAATCATTTTGCTCTTTAGTGTCTCCTTAACATGTTAAGCATGTAATGCCCGCTCATCAGACTACATCTGTTGACCAGCAACAATTAAGCTATGCTGTTGCAGCTTGCGGAAAGCCAAACCCTCTTTATAATGCATCACTTGTTGGGTAGGATACTAGGAGGCCTAAGTGCGAGGCTCTAAACAGTGCACCTTATCCTTACCACAGGTACCAATTCCTTACAGACCACTTTAGAACCCTGTGCAGCACTGACCAGAGGTATATCATTCTGGAACTGTAGCTATCCAAATGGGAGAGAGTTCACACAATAGTACTGACACGACCACTTTTGCAGCACTGTGGTATCTGTTCTGCTGCTATCGCAAGTACCACTGCACATTAGCATCACGATAGGCCCATGAAAACCAAGTTGTAAGAAAATCATGACTGGTTCCTGGAATGGAGCTTTATGGAAGCTCAGGCACAAAAATATTGCATTTTTCTTGCAGCTATTGAACCACCTACAATGACTGGAGATGTTGTTTGTGCAACTATTATTTTTTTATATTTTTATAGCATTTAGTCATAGCCTTGATTTTAGTGAAAAGCGGGGCCGCAAAGCGTGTCATTGAGAGCACATAAGTGTGTACACAAAGGCATGTGTGGTTATTCGCCCAATTAATATCTGCCGCAAGGCACTTGATTTTGTGCTGTTGTGCGTGTATCATGATATATGTGTTGTTCGGTAAAGTTTCGTGTCAACACTACTTTGATGCTTGGCCAGCAGTTTCCGTGTGCAGTATTGCACTTTAATAATTGGAAATCAATTATATGGCACCCCACAGGGTGGCAAGAAGGTGCTGGTCCTGGGTTCAAACACCAGATGAAAACGTAATGTTTCAACAACTAAGAAGCGTTCACTGTTATTAAGAAATTCATATGAATTTCCTTGCAGTCATCCTTACCCTTTTTAGCATTTTCAATGCTGTTCCAAAATGACAGCATGGCTGGTGCTGCGCAAGAATAAAATAGGCAACTCAAGCAACCGAGTCGCACTTTTAAGCAGCGCTTTTTTTTTTTTCGTTTCTCAAAGCTTGCGCAGCCTATTTTCGTGTCCGGTTCATCCAGTAATGGCAGGAACAACTTTCATACAACCAACTTGCCTTAGACATGACCAAGGTACTGCAAAATTGTGCAACTGCTTATGTCATTAACTGGCAAGGCCAGTGCCCATGGAATCAAGAATCCAACATTGCTTGTGAAATTGTCAATTGGGTGCATTATTATTTAATAGTTGCTTGAACATTGCAGAAACAATGTTGTCCTTGATTTGTATCATGATACACTTAGCTAAAAAAAAAAATTAAGCTTTTTTTAGGAGCACTCTACATACTGTTAACACAGCTTGAAGGACTTTTGCCATACTTGCCGTCTACTTCCAGACAGCCAACATGGCACGCACAGCCGAGCCAAAACGGAACTTTTGGACTAGCTACATACCCCCTCTCCCCCCCAAGAGTTTCTTTATGGATCGAACTCAAATGCACAAGTAGCATTTTATTGTCTCTTAATGCACTTAAATGTTCGTTCTTTCATGGCTCATTTCGAGTACTTCTGAATAATTGTACTAGGGTCCTACTGCATAATTGGGCTTGTTCCAGGATGTCCCACCGATGCTGAAAATAATGCACCACATTCACCTCAATTATCGAACAGTATCTGCCCATAATATTCACATTTCAGATATTCTCAATCATTTTTTCACTCTGATATTGGTGGAAAATTTGCTTGTTCACATGTACACTCCTCTTTTGATGAGAATTGCACAAAGAGCCAGATTCTGCTTGAGCACTAGAGCTACGCCAGTTGATAAAATGGAAGTGAAAGTGAATTTTGCAAACCATGCCAGTGGCACTACGTACGAATGGTGCATGCAAGATCTGTGTATCTAAATTATATACAAGTCCCTCTAGCTGCTTTCTTTCATGCAACAGGTGTCTGGCGAGAAGGGAAGTCTACCCGTGACGCCACAAACCATGGCCAAGCTTCGGCAGCACGTACAAGCCATTGTCTCTGGACTTCCTGAAGACTTGCAGCAAGTGCTTGCGTCAAGTTGGTGACGCTGCTCTTGTAAATAAAGACCACGCCACTATTTACATGCTTCACTACTGTTGCACGGCACCACACTCTGCGGGGCCAAGTGCAGGGGCACAGAGAACACAACACTTTCACCACAAATGGCCGAGTTTATTTTATATGCTTAGCAGAGAAAAATGGGGGAGGGGTGAGAAGGGGCCTACTTGTCCGGGTTCGGTGCAGCAACCACCAAGATGTGGTCCTCATCCAAGCCCTTTATGTTTGGACAAGCCCTGTGCAGTACCTTGAGGGCAAAGTCACACGGAGGAAAAGCGTACACAATGCCCTTGGGTACGGTAATGACACCAGCCGCATTCTTCTGCTTGAGGTAGCTGACCAGGTTCTGGAGCACCGGGTGACTGGCCTCTTGGCTTTCACGGCCCAGGGCCACCAGGATGGAGCACAGGCCCTGCGATAACCGCCGGTCCACTTCGGCCAGTTTGCCAGCATCCAGCCGCAGCCGTTGTGTGATTCGGAGCGTCTGGTCGCTGCCCAGCATGGTGATGGCTGGCTCGGCAGTGCAGAGCACCATGCGTGCCGGAAAGGCATTGCTCTTGAGCACCAGCAGGCCCTGCCACACTGTGCGCCCACATGCCAGTTCCTGCAATGTAGTGGCACTCTGGGCTGTGCCGTTCTCGCGCTTTACTGATGACGCAGAGGAGGGGCTTGGTGGGCTTCGGGGCCGCCAGCTCCCTGGAGGTGGAGGCACAGACACGTATGATGCCTCCCAGCGCCGGTCATCATACCTACCCGGCCAATTGGGGTCTGCATAGTCTGCTGGTGCGCGGAACGGCTCCGCCGCACCGGGGTAGGCCGCATATGCTGTTGGGTCGGGGTGGGCAAAGTCCACCCGTAGCCTCTTGTCGGCTCCTCCAAGGGGCGCACCACGCATCTGCTGACAGGCGGACGTTGCCGCGTCTATGCTGTCGAACTGGATGTAGGCATGAGAGTCCCCCTTTACGTACTCAATCTTGCGGATAAGGCCAAATCGGTCAAACTCTCGCTCCAGCACCGACATGGAGGTCCAGGAGCCCAGACCGCCCACCCAAATGCGTGTCGACGGCGTGGCTTTGCCGTAGCCAATCTTGCACTGGAACTTGCCGATATACTGGCCCGACATCTCCACCTTGGCACGGTGGGCCATGTCGAGGTTGACAAATTTTATGAACGCATACGCGTTGCCCTGCCCTGGCGGCGGCCGCTTTATGTCGATGTCCTCGACAACCCCGTAGCGTGAAAAGATGCGACGCAGGTCGGGCTCCGTGATGGGCACCTCGAGGTTGCCCACGAACAGCGTGCGCGTCGCCTTGTCGTCGTCCTCTGGGGGCACGTGGTGCAGGTAGTTTGGGAACTTCTCCTTTTTGGTCTCGTCCCGCCGGAAGCGGGGCGGAAAGGGCCGCTCGATGGGGCGCATGTCGAGCGGCGGTTGCACGGGCGGCGGCGGCGGAGGCGGCGGCAATGGAGGCGGCGGCGGCTGCAACCGGTGGTGCTCCAGCCGCATCCGGCGAGGCACCGGAGGCGACAGATGGTGGTAGTCGGGCTGCGGGCTCTGGCTGCGCTGCCGGTGCCGGGGCAAGGGTTCCAGCTGGAGGGGCCGGTCGCAGACGGGCATGCGATTCTTGGTGTGCAGCGCAGACTTGGCGTCCTCGTACGTCGCGAAGTGCAGGTAGGCGACGCGCTCGCCGCCCTCCTGAGATACCTTGATCGTGACGTTGCCGTAGCGCCGAAAAGCGGTGGCCAGCTCGTCGCGAACCTCGGTGTCGCTGTACTTGTTGCTGAAGTTCGTGGCCAGCAGCACCTTATATTGCATGCTGCGCCGGTAGTCGTCGTAGGGAGGCACCCGGTCGGCCGACGTGTCGCGCACTCTGCGCCGATGCTCGGTGGGCGACTTGCGCCGGTCGCGTCGGTCTTGGTTGCCTCGAGGGCTGTCGTCGTAGCGCGCCATGGACCGCTTGCTGCCTCTGCTGGGTGAGCTTTCTTGCGTTTTCATCCCTCACGCACACACACCACGGCCGCTGCGATCACTTCACTCCGCGTCTCAGCAGGACACTGCACAAAATCAACACACAACAAGACACCGCCATCTTGGTTGACCGACTCAACAATGGCGGCGGCACCCAAACTCCAATGACCAAGCGGCCGAGTACACCGGGCCCTAGGGCACGAAGCACTGTTAGTACTGCAGCACATTCCAAGTAACGTGCACATGCCAGGAAGAAGCGACCTTAAGGGCGTAGGCCTAGCAGTACAGTTGAAACGCGACGACCACCACTGCTTTGAACGAACGTGGGCTGTAGGACACGCGAACACCAATTACATCTGGGTAACAATTAATGCTGCTTCCGCTGCCACGCAGTGCGTCATCTGTCGCGCAAGCACTTCAGGCGCGCGCACACAATGTCGGAAGCGGCCTCTAATTTTTCCCACGGCACGTTTTCCCGAGAATACACGCGCGAGCACGCGCGCACACACACACACACACACACAAACAATCTAACGAGAACAAACAGCAGTGCCCACTGAACCGTCACCCCCGGAAGCTTTTCAGGCCTGCGCGTCACGTGACGTGACGTCGACGACGTCACATTGCGCCGGCCGGCCGGCCGCCCTTCGCTGGGTGGCTGCGCCAGCCGCGAGCGCTTGCCGCGAGCGCCCTTCACGCCTACCGACTCGGGCGAGGTTCCTTGACACCATGTCCGCACGATTTATCAAGGTATCCATTGATTGTATGGTTTAACGCGCCGACGCAACGCAGGCGATGAAGCGCGCCGTAGGGGAGGGCTCAGGATCAAGTTTTACTACCTGGGAATCTTTATTGTGTGCCGAAATCTCGTACACACGGGCGTTTTTGCTTTTCGCCTCCATCAGAAATGCGGCCGCCGCAGCCGGGTGTCGAAACTGCGCCCTAGTGCTAAGCAGCGCTACGCCTTAGCCACTGAGCCACCGTTGCGGGGGAACTTATCAAGGTATCAAGAAATAATGAATATCGTGAATGGAATAATGCGTATTTATTTATCACAGCCAGACGCCGTCTGTACAAATATCACAGTGCACATTGTTCTCGGTCCAGGCAGACGACAGGCAACACAAGATGTTGCCCTTAATGCTGAAAATATGCCAAAAGTACAAAACACAATATCTTGCCACATAAAACTCAGAAAACAAAACAGATTGTAACAGCAAAAACATCCCCGAGCTTTGGAACAGAAAAAGCACACTTTCATTTAAATTGTAGGTTAGAGGAAAACATACCATTCGTTTATCATAGTAGCAGTAGCAACACAAGGTATCAGGTTCAAACACTTGCCAAAAAATACAATACATAAGAACACTGGTGACTAAATTGTGGTCCACAGCATGATAAATGACAGAAAGAAAAGTAATTGTACTGCCACAGGTAGGTGCATGTTCTAGGGAAAAAATCAAACAAAAATCTAAGAAAAAACAAATCACAGTGCACAACATGTCTGTACACAGAGTGCACAAGGAAAGTGTACACAGCTTAGGTACCAAAACGGACTGTACAACTGCTACAGTGGGCACCGAGGCAGTTCGAGTTAAAAAAAAAAAAAAGTACAGCACCTTTAAAAGCTAACAACTTGTAAAGAGATACAAAACTGGAAACAAGGCTCAAACAAGGGAATGTATTGCTTGAGCCAGGTGGCAATAAGTGCAGCGCTCCTCAGACAGCATCGACAGGTTGTTCAAAATTTCCAACAAGGAACTTACTTTTTGAACTGAGTCTGGTACAACAGCGCTACCAAGGTTCTTGATTGGTGAACCTTGATAGCAGGCAAAGACTTCAAGGTTTGCAAACACGGTCAATGACGCATTCAAACAAGATTCACGATAGTCGATAATGTTCAAAAACATGGAGCACTCTTTATGAATCACAGTCCACTTCGGAGACACTGACACCCCTTGCAGGCGAGCCCTTAGTTCTTCGAGGGACGAAAACCGGTCTCGTTCTTGCTCCGCTTCATATGACGCCAGCGACTCTTCTACAGCACGGGCGAGTTGGGAGGCTTCTTGTCGGCTCCTCTTCGCGTCAGGGGTTTCTCTCGTGCTCTGGTCTCGTACTGATAGGTAGGACGGACAGCCGGGAAATACCGTTGAGACAGATCCAGGACGCAACCGTGGTACTGGGAGTGCAACTTCAATAACTCTCCCTGTCCTTGGATCCGTCTACGATGTCGTCTTCTCAATGCATGAAGCGTCGAAATGATCCGCGCACACCTGCACAAACGTTTCAAGAACGTCTGAGACGCCACTTCTCAAAAGAAAAAAATGCGCTCCCGTTTGCATGACCGTGTTTACAGTCCGTGTAGCTAAAACAAAGTCTACCTACGTTTCGCAAGCATCTAAATAAAGGGCTGCGCTAAGCGGTACAAGCAACATGAAAGGAAACACGGGAGCGTGATGTCACCGCACTCCACGAAGCGCTTCCACCGAGAGCTTGCAAGAATGGACGACACCACGGCACTGTTAGTGAACAAAGCGCAGCTGACCATCCTTGCTGCGAACGCTGCTGGCGTCAGCGCTTCGCGAGGGCCCGGCGGCCACACGCTCAAGTATTTCCCATCATAGGTGATTTCTACCCGAACAAGCAACGACAAGCTAAGAACAGGAGCATCTCAAATTCTTACCTTAGTGCACGAAGTCGGCACGAAGTCCTTCCTAGGAATGGCGCGTAGCCATTGTTTGAGAGCGTCGGCGTCTTTAGGGAAGGAAAACACTTGTATCTTCTTTCCTGTTTTGTAGTTGCCGGTGCGTCCGGGTACACAACACTTATTCGGCATTGTCGCATCACTCCAGCATCACGCACGGAAACGAAATTGCCACAAAACAACAACGGAAAGCAACAAACGTGAAACACCGTCAACACCACGCCGCCGAACCGTCACCACCGCCGCCCGCGCTGCGCTCGCTGCCGCTGCTCCCCGAGAGTCGGCCGGCCGGAAATGACGTCAGATTGCTGGGCGCAGGCCTGAAAAGATTTTCCGGGGGTGACGACTGAACGCACTCGGAACAAGTGTAAAAAGCAGCTCACTTAACAAAGTAGAAACAAAACAGCACGATACACACTACCACTGCGCTTCCTGATGGTCGTCGAGTCGTCGATATGCCGGATGCGAAACCTGCAGGACGCAAACGATGAAACGCAGCCTTCCGTTTGTACGCGCCAAACCGTATTCCTGATGCGGCGATCTAACAATCTTGGCCGACAATGGCTAGGCTTAATTGCGCCAAACCTGCAAGAGAGACGTCGGGACAACCTTGGAGGTCAGAATGGCGGCAGCACAGTGTCGGGGAGCAAACGCATTTCCCTGACGGTGTGCCGAAATTTCCCTAGATGCTGATGCTCCCAATTCTGCGGCGTCGGCATCACCAGTATCGCTTGCAGAGCAGGTACAGAGATCACAGCATGTACGTGCCTTGGTAACGATGACGGCTAACAGAGGTATTCCGCACACATTTCTGCATGGGTTGAGCGTCGCCGTGCCGTACAACCTAGCCGGCGAAACCGCCGCGACTGCACATGCAAACAGAAGCAGAAACGAAGTTAACGAACCCATAGAGTTTCTTACAAATACCTAGAGGGATGTGTGGCGCTACCATCTATACAACTTTCATAAAGGGCGATGTTGAAGTGCTGAGAAGTAGTCCTTCCTCCATGGCTGGGAATGATGGTATATGTAGAGTTAACGCCTTCTTTATTATGATGCCCGAGGAATGGCTCGTGTTTCCAGCGGAGTCACAGAACACCTATACGAACACCCGCCGGAGTCGCCCTGTCTTCAGTTTTGAGCAAGCGCCGCGCAGTGGCGCTCAAGACTGTCACTATTGCTCCACATTCTCCACATTCGGATATCTCCGAATGTGGAGATATCCACCCAGGTGTACGTTTGGGCACGAGCCTACAGGAAGCCTTGGGTTTTAGGGACAACAATGGAAAGCTGAACACACCCGCGATTGAAATAAGTAAGAGACGGTTAGAGTATTGGTGGCAGAAAATTAGAGAGAAAGGACAAAAATAAATATTGGAAAAATAAAATATGGACAGTGTGCCGTAAATGGCAGAGAACTTAAGCTGAAAATTTACCTTTTTTTCCATTAAGATAGAATTTATCGAAGTAGAGGCATTAGGCCAACATCAAAAAAGAAAAAAGGTTTTTTTTTTTTTTTTGTCGAGCCTGGTGGCATACTTGTCACCACCCCGTTATAAAGGGGACGCTCATAGCATCCATCCATCCATTGCCAAGGAAAGAATCTATGATAATACTCGGGGTAGTTCTTTACTGTTTGAGGCCAGGACGGGAGTATTGTGAAACAAGACATATCGGGCCAAATACGAAGGGGTAGACACGGTATGCAGTACATTTGGAGAGGAGAAACAAACTGCCAAGCACTTGATAATGTTCTGTAAACGGCTTCACCTTATAGTTTAGGATGATGGCGTAGAGTTTTTCAAAGCACTGGGGTTTAGGGACAGGGAGGGCAAAATAGACTTTAAGCGAGTAGAATTAACTAGAAGGAGGATATCTGATTGGTGGCTAAAGCCAAGGCACGAGTGAAAATTAAACCATTCACTGCAAATTACCAGTTCTATACTTCACTATTTAAAAAAAAAGATAAAACTAATTGTTGGTTTAATAAGTATCACGGTTAGGTAGCGTTAGCCTTCGCCAAATTTAAAGGGTACAGCCACATCAATCTATCCATTTATTCAACTGAAAATGAAAAAGAAAAGGGTGTGGCAGCTGTTCTTGTTCTCACGCGGCAGGCATATAAGTAGATGAGGCGTTGGTAGAGTGTACTTCCACGGCCGCTGGATGAAAGAGCGCACGGGTACGGCCCGCCGCATGCTCCAAAACCAGTGTGACAGGTCTAGTTCCCGAACCACCGCTGCGGCGCCACCAGGGGGGGACTGATTTCGCGAGTGCCCATAGAATCGCATGTGCGGCGCGCTTGCGGTAGTTACGATTGAGCGCGTGTATCTTTGTGTGACCCGCGAAATATTCGTTTAATTTCTGTCTGGCGTGTGCGCACCAGGTACTTACGGACCTTGCTTTTAGACACCTGCAGCCCTTGCAAATTTTTGGTAATGTCTTAGCCGAGATGGAACCTTTCACACCGATCAGTTTTTGCGAAAGTGAGAATTGTGAGCACATTTTACTCGGATCCTACAAGATCACAACTAATAGATCTGGAAGAGCTACACTTTTCTAATGCATCTAAATTAATTATAGTAACTGTATGTCGCTTCAGAAAATGTTGCTTCAAATTTATTAACTTCATTTAGAATATTTAACCTCAGCAACTGCAGTTGCCACTATTATTTTAACACAAACTAAGATAGACTTCTCACTTCCTCCAAACACGTCCATAGTATTCATACAATGCAATATCAGATGCAACAGCCACGAAATATCCTCAGCATGTGTGCGAACTCATAACAGTGATCAGGACGTCTTGAGGGGCTAGTTGGTTCATTCTATGCAGGAAAAATTGCGCTAAAATAGAAAAGACACCACAAAGAAGGAACACTTAAACAGATCGAGCGCAAACTACCAACTGTTTTTTATTGACTGTAGAACGTCGGTAAAATAGGGAACCCGTACATAGCTGCGCCGACGCGTCGAGGATCAACACGTGCTACTTAACGCACCTTATCAATCAAAAAGGACACTTCTGCACCGTAGAGCGATACCGAGGCCTCACTTACACAGCTATCACCTTTCTTGTTGATGAAGAATGCTTCCAAAACCTCACGAGCACACGTATCTCTGCTATGTCCCAGTATCTTAGTCTCCTGAAATAGTGGTTCACATCCACATGCTGCGCAGTGAGCAGGCAAATTTCCCATTTCATTATTTTTGATCGACAGCTGGTGTTCACGTATGCGATCGTTAACGCAGCGGCCTGTTTGGCCCACGTAAGATCTGCCGCAGGAAAACGGAGTCGCATATACCACTCCCACATCGCATTGCACCACCGGGTTGGCATGCTTCTTGTTACACAGCCTAGTGCACTCTTTGCCGCTCGAAATTCGCGCGCACAACCTCGAAAGCTTCTTAGGTGCAGAAAACACCATGTCAACTCCGTGCCGGTTAGCAACCTTCTTCAGGTTGTGCGTCACCCGGTGTAAATAGGGTACCACTAACGGCCTCTCACGCCCACTGGGCGCGTCTTTCAGGCACTGCTTCCGTGATCGCCCTTTTAGCTTCTTCAGGAGGGTTTCAGCCACCGCCGTCAGCACAGACTGCGGGAACGCGGCTGCCTTCAGTCGTCCAATCTGAGCACGGAAGCTGGCTTGCCTCTCATGCGAGCACGACCTCACCAGCGCAGACTCCAAACACATTGAAGCGATCGCCCTCTTTACTACCTTAGAATGTGATGATGTATATGGTAAAGGCTTCTTTCTAGCACGCGGACAGTATGCATAACAAGTATGTTGATGCTTGAATATGAGCTTAAGATCTAAAAACTGAAGCGTTCCTTCCTGCGGTAGCTCGTAAGTAAAACATAGACCCCTCCCATACTTGTTAAACTTCTTTACAACGTTGTGCACATTATTGTTTGTACTCTTTTGTTTGTCCAAAACTACCAGGAAATCGTCTACGTACCTAAAAATCTTTAACACTCCGTTACTTCTAAACACCTCAAGCAGATCGCGGTCAATGTAGGCCAAGAAAATGTTACACAAAACAGGAGCAACACAGGAACCAATACAAATGCCTTTCCTTTGGAGGTACAAACCCTTGTCAAAACCTATGAAAGTGTGTTTCAGATAGAATTCCAAAAGCGACATAAAATTATCAACACTCAGACCCGTGGAATTTTGAAAATCGATAGCTGAATTCTCTAGAATGCAATCCATAACACACTCAAAAAGTTCAACATGGGAAACAGAATAAAACAGATCTTGCACATCCACTGAGAAAGTCAACCCGTGTGAAACTTTGCCTTCGAAAAACCGCGCTACTTCCATAGAATTCTTCGTCGCGTACGGATCATTCAAACACAACCTGTTCAGGCATTTTTGTAAAAACATGCTAGCCTGGTGCTGCCATGAGCCTTTTTCACTCACAATAGTGCGAAAGGGAATTTCCACTTTGTGCGTTTTTGCACTAAAAAACACTTGCAAGGTGCTGGATTTACTTCCTTGAATTGCATTCGCAAGTTTCGTTAGCTTCATGTCCCTACACAATGCCACTGCCTTAGTTTTAACACGTGCCTCACTAGGCTTTACCTTGACAAAGTTCTTTTCGATGGCCTGGCGTGCTATCTCCTGGTAGATAGCTGACGGCATAATCACGAAGCCACCTTCTTTGTCAGCCGTCGTCAAGCTGAGACCTTTATCTTTGAAGTATCTCACAATATCTCCCAGGTTGTCTCTGGTTGTCCTCTTTGCCGGTCGAATTGTGCTCCTTTGAAGGCTTTCCACCCCTTCCAGCAGGCATCTTTCCTGATTCTCTTGACCTGCTTTTTCCGCCATTCTTCGGTTATAAGCCAAAAGCTCGAAAGCAGGTACCGCAGGCTCGTGGGAGAACTTTGGACCTTTCTGCAAAACCTTTGAAATGTTATCGGGAAGCTGTACATCACCAATGACTATCAGGTCAGAGTCGATCGATTCTTTTTTACTAACACGTGGTCTTAAAGCTGACAGGGCTTGCCTCACGTAGAAACACCACCACTGCTCTGTCATTTCCGCTGCCAATCTTCTTGCTGACCGCAACTTGCTTTCGGCCGCCCCGTCAGGGAAGTTGCCATAGCACACCACACGTAACCAGTCTTGACAGACCCGCACCTGTCTCCATAACTCCGATTTCCAAATCTTGGCAACCCGTTTCACATGTCCATTAGATGGCTTGACGCCACCAAACAACATCCAAATATCTTGAGGAATCAGGCCTTTCTTACGGCAAAAAGCCAAATACCTTGCCTTGCAAGTTGACACGACGATAAGGCTCACCAGTGCATTAATCCTGTCGTCCAGAGGCCAGAAGGAAGGAGAGTGTAAGAAGAAGCCCGATGTAGAAGAAATGTAATTGATCAGGACGTCTTGAGGGGCTAGTTGGTTCATTCTATGCAGGAAAAATTGCGCTAAAATAGAAAAGACACCACAAAGAAGGAACACTTAAACAGATCGAGCGCAAACTACCAACTGTTTTTTATTGACTGTAGAACGTCGGTAAAATAGGGAACCCGTACATAGCTGCGCCGACGCGTCGAGGATCAACACGTGCTACTTAACGCACCTTATCAATCAAAAAGGACACTTCTGCACCGTAGAGCGATACCGAGGCCTCACTTACACAGCTATCACCTTTCTTGTTGATGAAGAATGCTTCCAAAACCTCACGAGCACACGTATCTCTGCTATGTCCCAGTATCTTAGTCTCCTGAAATAGTGGTTCACATCCACATGCTGCGCAGTGAGCAGGCAAATTTCCCATTTCATTATTTTTGATCGACAGCTGGTGTTCACGTATGCGATCGTTAACGCAGCGGCCTGTTTGGCCCACGTAAGATCTGCCGCAGGAAAACGGAGTCGCATATACCACTCCCACATCGCATTGCACCACCGGGTTGGCATGCTTCTTGTTACACAGCCTAGTGCACTCTTTGCCGCTCGAAATTCGCGCGCACAACCTCGAAAGCTTCTTAGGTGCAGAAAACACCATGTCAACTCCGTGCCGGTTAGCAACCTTCTTCAGGTTGTGCGTCACCCGGTGTAAATAGGGTACCACTAACGGCCTCTCACGCCCACTGGGCGCGTCTTTCAGGCACTGCTTCCGTGATCGCCCTTTTAGCTTCTTCAGGAGGGTTTCAGCCACCGCCGTCAGCACAGACTGCGGGAACGCGGCTGCCTTCAGTCGTCCAATCTGAGCACGGAAGCTGGCTTGCCTCTCATGCGAGCACGACCTCACCAGCGCAGACTCCAAACACATTGAAGCGATCGCCCTCTTTACTACCTTAGAATGTGATGATGTATATGGTAAAGGCTTCTTTCTAGCACGCGGACAGTATGCATAACAAGTATGTTGATGCTTGAATATGAGCTTAAGATCTAAAAACTGAAGCGTTCCTTCCTGCGGTAGCTCGTAAGTAAAACATAGACCCCTCCCATACTTGTTAAACTTCTTTACAACGTTGTGCACATTATTGTTTGTACTCTTTTGTTTGTCCAAAACTACCAGGAAATCGTCTACGTACCTAAAAATCTTTAACACTCCGTTACTTCTAAACACCTCAAGCAGATCGCGGTCAATGTAGGCCAAGAAAATGTTACACAAAACAGGAGCAACACAGGAACCAATACAAATGCCTTTCCTTTGGAGGTACAAACCCTTGTCAAAACCTATGAAAGTGTGTTTCAGATAGAATTCCAAAAGCGACATAAAATTATCAACACTCAGACCCGTGGAATTTTGAAAATCGATAGCTGAATTCTCTAGAATGCAATCCATAACACACTCAAAAAGTTCAACATGGGAAACAGAATAAAACAGATCTTGCACATCCACTGAGAAAGTCAACCCGTGTGAAACTTTGCCTTCGAAAAACCGCGCTACTTCCATAGAATTCTTCGTCGCGTACGGATCATTCAAACACAACCTGTTCAGGCATTTTTGTAAAAACATGCTAGCCTGGTGCTGCCATGAGCCTTTTTCACTCACAATAGTGCGAAAGGGAATTTCCACTTTGTGCGTTTTTGCACTAAAAAACACTTGCAAGGTGCTGGATTTACTTCCTTGAATTGCATTCGCAAGTTTCGTTAGCTTCATGTCCCTACACAATGCCACTGCCTTAGTTTTAACACGTGCCTCACTAGGCTTTACCTTGACAAAGTTCTTTTCGATGGCCTGGCGTGCTTTCTCCTGGTAGATAGCTGACGGCATAATCACGAAGCCACCTTCTTTGTCAGCCGTCGTCAAGCTGAGACCTTTATCTTTGAAGTATCTCACAATATTGCCGCAGAGACTGCCTTCTACCAGGAGAACCAGCGAGACGCTATGCAAGCGTCTACAACTACCAGGAGAACCAGCGAGACGCTATGCAAGCGTCTACAACGTAGCGCACCTGCGCGCGCTGTAGCAACGCGAGTCATTGCTCCTCGTGCTCGGGCTCGCGACGGTGGCCTGATCGACTGGTGGTGAAAAAAAGGTGTTCGAGAGAGACGCTAGTGTGGAACGCTTTAGCGGACCCAGTTATTTACCTATTTTTCTGGGCACAAGTTCGCCCTTTAATAAAGCTATTGTTTGTGTCACCCTCTTGCAATACGTGACATTCTGGTGGAGGTGCGGGGTAATGATTGGAAGTCCCTCAGGCGCAAGAGAGCGGAGCCCCGACCCTCAACGACTGGAACCTGGCGAATTGACTCCTGTACACCAGCGTTCGAGCCGTCGTCTTCGAGGAGACCCGCCTGAATTCGGACCGCTCACCACTGCTCCAGCAACGCAAGCAGCTTTTACAAACGACCCCACAACGATGGCCACCGCAGGTTCTACATCCGAGCTCATCGTGTCACCACCGTGCCTGCCTGAGCCCTTCCACGGTGACTCGCACGAAGATGTAGAAGACTGGCTGGAACATTTCGAGCGAGTCGCAAGGACCAATGCCTGGGATGAGACAAGGAAACTTGGACGCGTGTACTTTGCGTTGCAGGATTCAGCGAAGGTGTGGTTCGAAAATCACGAAGCGGTGATAACAACATGGGAAGATTTTCGACAACACTTGCTCGCTGCGTATGCCAGCACCGATCGCCGAGAGAAGGCAGAGAACGCTCTCCAGTCCAGGAGTCAACGCACGAATGAGAGTGTCAGCATGTATGTCGAAGACATGTGCCGGCTCTTCAAACGCGCTGATCCGAACATGATGGAAGAGAAGAAACTGCGCCACCTAATGCGTGGAGTCAAGCAGGACTTGTTTGCTGGGTTAGTCCGCAATCCACCACGCACGGTTGCCGAGTTCCGCACCGAAGCAACAACCATAGAGAAGGCGCTACAGCAGCGTGCCCGTCATTACAACCGAGACGCCAGTAGCGCACCAGTGGACGTCCTATCGGCAGGCCAAAGTAACAACAGTGAAACGCTAAGAGAACTGGTGCGATCCATTGTAAGGGAAGAGATTCAGAAGTTGATGCAGCCACAAGTGATGCCAACAGTCTCGACCCTCGCCGCCGTCATTCGTGACGAAGTCCGGCACGCCATCCTTCAGCCGGAACCTGAGCCGCAACCTGTTCGACTGGAACAACCACTGCAGACACGTCGCATACCAACGTACGCGGACGCTCTACGCCAGCCTGCCGTGCACAATGCTTCTTTCGTAGCCCCCAGTACACGCCCGTCGGCTTCGCATGGCTCGCCCTTTCTCGGAGAGCTGAGACCACGAAAAAGCGACGTGTGGCGCACACCCGACTGGACGCCGCTTTGCTTTCATTGCGGAGAGGCTGGACATCTTTACAGAACGTGCCCATACCGGAGGGCCGGCCTGCGGGGGTTTTCTGTGAACGCACCATGCCCGCGTAATGGTGAAAGACCCATGGAGATAGAAGATTACCTGTCAAGGCAGCAACTCCCATCTGCTAGTTTTCAGCACCAGCCAAGGTCACCGGCGCCGAAACGTTACCGATCACCGAGCCCCCGGCGTCCAAGTTCCCCATTCTCAGGTCCACCAAGACGTTCAACGAGCCCGCGGCAGGAAAACTAAGTCCAGCGACCTGTGGAGGCAAGGCCGCTGTTGTTCGACAAGGCGAAGATCCTCCGTCAAGACCCGAGGGTAGCAGCGACAGGCAAAAAAGAACGGCTAAGATAAGTAAGGAATCAATTTCTTCGGACTTGCGCGTTACGGTGGACGAGCGGGAATTGAGCGTTTTAGTCGATACCGGTGCGGATTATTCAGTCGTCAGCTACGCGTTCGCGAGGGATCTCAAGAAAGTTTTGACGCCGTGGAGTGGTCCACAAATAAGAACGGCTGGGGACCACCGGATAACACCAGTGGGAAGATGTACCGCGAGGATAGGAATTCAGGGTGCTACTTACGTGGCTGAGTTTATTGTGCTTCCGGAATGCTCAAGGGACGTAATTCTCGGGATGGATTTCTTGCTAGCGAACGGTGCCATAATCAACCTACAAAATTCTAGCGTTTCCTTCTCGACGAAGCTGGCCATAGACGAGAAGGAGGTAGAGAGCACTGCATTGCGGGTTATCGACGAAGACATAACCGTGCCACCACGATGCAGCGTGCTGGTTGGCGTCAGAAATGACACATTTGCAGATTCCGAAGGCATAGCGGATAGCAACGTCGAGCTGCTACTAAAGAAAGGCATTTGTGTAGCCCGGGGCATCATTCAATTACGTGATGGGTGCGCCAGTGTGTTGCTCACAAACTTCGGAAATGCAATACAGCATGTTGCAAAAGACACTGCCATTGCCTTTCTGCACAGCTTTACTGCAGCGACAGATTTGTGTGGCCTCACGTCAGCACCACCTGCTCCGGGAAGTACGGATGATGTCGGAGCTACGGTTTCAATAAATAGAAGTCTATCATCAGGCGAAAGGCAAATCATACAGGACCTCATAAGAGACTTCTCAGAGTGTTTCTCCACCTCGTCAAAAGTACGTCGCACGCAGATCGTTAAACACCGAATAATAACTGACGAGCAAACAAGACCTGTTCATCAAAACCCGTACAGAGTTTCACCCAAAGAACGAGAGGTCATAAAGGGTCAAGTGCAAGAGATGCTGGAGGATGATGTCATCCAACCATCCAACAGTCCGTGGGCATCGCCAGTAGTGCTTGTGAGGAAAAAGGACAACACGTTGAGATTCTGCGTTGACTACCGGAAACTGAACAGCGTGACCAAGCGCGACGTATACCCCTTGCCACGTATCGATGATACATTAGATCGCCTACGGCATGCCAGATATTTCTCGTCATTAGATTTAAAAAGCGGGTATTGGCAAATTGAAGTGGATGAAAGAGACCGCGAAAAGACGGCTTTCGTAACTCCGGACGGCTTGTACGAATTTAAAGCACTCCCATTCGGCCTTTGTTGTGCGCCAGCGACATTCCAGCGCATGATGGACAGTGTTCTATCGGGTCTCAAATGGCAGTCATGTTTAGTATACTTGGACGATGTTGTGGTATTTTCTGCAACCTTTGAACAGCATATAGAACGACTACGTTCAGTGCTTCACGCCATCCAGTCGGCCGGCTTGACTATTAAACCGGAAAAGTGTCAGTTTGGATATGAAAAGCTTCGTTTTCTCGGTCATGTGATCAGCGCTGAAGGTGTTGGCCCGGATCCGGACAAAACTGCGGCCGTTGCGCGATTCCCCAAGCCGAGAGACAAGAAGGAGGTGCGTCGATTTCTGGGCTTGTGCGCTTACTACAGACGATTTATAGAAAATTTCTCGAAAATTGCTGAACCTCTGACCAGACTCACAAAAGAGGAAGAATCATTCGTTTGGCATAAGGAACAAGAGAGAGCTTTCGAGGAACTAAAGAAACGTTTACAAGCCCCACCGATCCTCGCACATTTTGATGAAACTGCGGACACGGAAGTCCATACAGACGCAAGCAATCTTGGTCTCGGCGCGGTATTAGCTCAATGGCAAAATGGAGAAGAGAAAGTCATAGCCTATGCCAGTCGCACCCTGTCAAAAGCTGAAAAGAACTATTCTGCAACGGAAAAAGAGTGCTTGGCAGTTATATGGGCGATTAGCAAGTTCAGGCCATATCTCTACGGCAGGCCGTTCCGCGCCGTCAGCGACCACCATTCACTTTGCTGGCTGGCGAGCTTAAAAGACCCGTCAGGACGACTTGCGAGATGGAGCCTCAGGCTCCAAGAATACGATATTACAGTTGTATATAGGTCGGGAAGAAAACACAGCGATGCTGATTGCTTATCACGCTCGCCACTGGACTCTACCTCTTCAGAAGAGGACGACTTTCCGTTCCTTTGTGTTGTGAAGGCTTCAGATATCGCCGAGCAGCAACGATCCGACACAGAACTGCTCCCATTGATAAAATTCCTCGAAGGGCACGACTCCCAAGTCCCACGTGTATTTAGGAGAACATTATCGTCGTTCTGCCTCCGTGGTAATGTACTCTACAAAAGGAACTTCAGAAGCAACAAAGAAAAGTTCTTACTCGTTGTGCCGCAAGTCATGAGACGTGAAATATTACAAGCTTGCCATGATGAACCGTGCTCGGGTCACTTAGGTGTCAGCCGGACATTCGCCAGAATTCATCTGAAATATTACTGGCCCAAGCTGTTAGCGTCGGTACAGCATTATGTGAAGACATGCCGCGAATGTCAAAGGCGCAAAACACCACCTCTGAAAACTGCCGGCCTGCTCCAGCCCATAGACCCACCTGAGACTCCTTTTCAGCAAATTGGAATGGATCTTCTCGGGCCGTTTCCAATGTCATCCTCAGGAAAGAGGTGGATCATCGTCGCAACCGACTATTTAACGCGGTACGCAGAAACTGGCTGCCTGGAACGAGGAACGGCTGCGGAAGTTGCCAAGTTCTTCGTTCACAACATAGTTCTGCGACATGGCGCCCCGATGGTAGTTATCACCGATCGCGGAACAGCATTCACATCGGAGTTGATGCAGTGCCTGATGAATATGACTAATACCACTCATAGAAAAAGTACTGCGTATCATCCCCAAACGAACGGGTTGACGGAACGCCTAAACCGCACCATAGCGGATATGTTGTCGATGTACGTGGACATAGAGCATAAGACGTGGGACGAAATCCTACCTTATGCAACGTTCGCCTACAATACGGCAGTACAGGAGACCACCCGCATTCCTCCATTTGAGCTGGTCTATGGCCGTATGGTGACTACAACACTCGACGCTATGCTCCCTGTCGATAACGACAATTATGAGCCGTCTGACGTTGAAGAATTCCTACAAAGAGCTGAAGAAGCGCGCCAACTAGCGCGACATCGAATACGTCAACAACAATGTAGGGACGCGAGCTACTACAACCTGCGCCGCAGAGAAGTCAAGTACCAGCCAGGCGATCAAGTGTGGGTGTGGACACCAATACGCCACCGTGGGCTGTCAGAGAAACTTCTTCGACGCTACTTTGGTCCATATAAGGTCATCCGCCAACTCAGTGACATAACTTATGAAGTTATTCCTGAAGGACAAGAGCGCCCAAGACGTCAAAACCATGCAGAGGTCGTACATGTAGCCCGCATGAAGCCCTACTTCGAGAGATGCTGAAGCATTCCCCCTTGCGTACTTCCCCCAACCGCGCATCGGGACGATGCGTATTTCGGAGGGGGAGTAATGCCGCAGAGACTGCCTTCTACCAGGAGAACCAGCGAGACGCTATGCAAGCGTCTACAACTACCAGGAGAACCAGCGAGACGCTATGCAAGCGTCTACAACGTAGCGCACCTGCGCGCGCTGTAGCAACGCGAGTCATTGCTCCTCGTGCTCGGGCTCGCGACGGTGGCCTGATCGACTGGTGGTGAAAAAAAGGTGTTCGAGAGAGACGCTAGTGTGGAACGCTTTAGCGGACCCAGTTATTTACCTATTTTTCTGGGCACAAGTTCGCCCTTTAATAAAGCTATTGTTTGTGTCACCCTCTTGCAATACGTGACAATATCTCCCAGGTTGTCTCTGGTTGTCCTCTTTGCCGGTCGAATTGTGCTCCTTTGAAGGCTTTCCACCCCTTCCAGCAGGCATCTTTCCTGATTCTCTTGACCTGCTTTTTCCGCCATTCTTCGGTTATAAGCCAAAAGCTCGAAAGCAGTGGACTCGAGCCTCTGAAATTTCAGTGACTGTAATTTAAATGGTGGCAATTGAGCGAGCAGTTATGAAGTTAATAATATGAAACGTATGAGACGAAAAGAGCGATGAAATGCTGCAAGATGTTAACACAACTGCTTGCGTTCCTGCGCTTTTGAGTGTTTCCGCCTCTTCCCGTCCCGACTTTCTTATGATAACGCAACTAATTCAACAGTGAACACATAATGGGAACAAGATGTGTGAAAATGTTTTATTTATTCTCAATTTAGAGCTGAACGTGGCGTTTTTATTTTTTTACTTCTTTACACTTTTGCATAATAAAATGACTTGACAATTGTTCCAGCTTGTGCGCCCAACTTTTGGCTCTTGTGTCTATCAACAATAAACCATCCGTTCGGTTGTTTTTCATGTTAGCCTCTGCACGGGCACTGGCGAATCCCGATAGCACTTCAACATGCTTGTCTTCTGGCAGTCTCCGTCATGTGGTTCTGTCATTCATTACTGCTTATTTGTTCTACTATGTATCGTCGACAAATAGGCACCTGTGCTCGCTCAAACGAAGGCATGTCACGTGCATTCAACTGCCCTACAGCAACAGAGGTTTTGCGATGTGCAAACATAGTATATATATATATATATATATATATATATATATATATATATATATATATATATATATATATATATATATATGAGATATAACAGACAGTAATGCCAAGGAATGTACAGGGGAAGTTATTAAAACCAATGGAATGTAAATAAGAAGAAAGGAAAGTGGATGAAAAAATTACCAACTGTGAGCAGGAATCGAACCTACGACCTTCGAATTACGCGTTCGATGCTCTAACCACTGAGCTATCACAGCGGCCCTCCCTCCATCCACTTTTTTGGGTTTATCTGTGAATTTAGAAGTAGGAGTGACAGTCAGCGCCATCTATAAGCCAAACAACGAGTGTGAAACACTCTTATGCGCATGTTTGGCGCCATGTAGCACGTGAACTTATTATGAGTGGGCAGCTCATTAATTGTCCCTCTTATACAACCTAAACACACCAAGTCTGCCAGTACGAGACCCTCGTTCAATGAAATAAGGGAAAGAAGTGTATACCTAAGGGCTCGTTTTTCCGTGTTTTAACACAATATTAATGAGATATAACAGACAGTAATGCCAAGGAATGTACAGGGGAAGTTATTAAAACCAATGGAATGTAAATAAGAAGAAAGGAAAGTGGATGAAAAAATTACCAACTGTGAGCAGGAATCGAACCTACGACCTTCGAATTACGCGTTCGATGCTCTAACCACTGAGCTATCACAGCGGCCCTCCCTCCATCCACTTTTTTGGGTTTATCTGTGAATTTAGAAGTAGGAGTGACAGTCAGCGCCATCTATAAGCCAAACAACGAGTGTGAAACACTCTTATGCGCATGTTTGGCGCCACGTAGCACGTGAACTTATTATGAGTGGGCAGCTCATTAATTGTCCCTCTTATACAACCTAAACACACCAAGTCTGCCAGTACGAGACCCTCGTTCAATGAAATAAGGGAAAGAAGTGTATACCTAAGGGCTCGTTTTTCCGTGTTTTAACACAATATTAATGAGATATAACAGACAGTAATGCCAAGGAATGTACAGGGGAAGTTATTAAAACCAATGGAATGTAAATAAGAAGAAAGGAAAGTGGATGAAAAAATTACCAACTGTGAGCAGGAATCGAACCTACGACCTTCGAATTACGCGTTCGATGCTCTAACCACTGAGCTATCACAGCGGCCCTCCCTCCATCCACTTTTTTTTGGGTTTGGGTTTAGCTCAGTGGTTAGAGCATCGAACGCGTAATTCGAAGGTCGTAGGTTCGATTCCTGCTCACAGTTGGTAATTTTTTCATCCACTTTCCTTTCTTCTTATTTACATTCCATTGGTTTTAATAACTTCCCCTGTACATTCCTTGGCATTACTGTCTGTTATATCTCATTAATATTGTGTTAAAACACGGAAAAACGAGCCCTTAGGTATACACTTCTTTCCCTTATTTCATTGAACGAGGGTCTCGTACTGGCAGACTTGGTGTGTTTAGGTTGTATAAGAGGGACAATTAATCAGCTGCCCACTCATAATAAGTTCACGTGCTACGTGGCGCCAAACATGCGCATAAGAGTGTTTCACACTCGTTGTTTGGCTTATAGATGGCGCTGACTGTCACTCCTACTTCTAAATTCACAGATAAACCCAAAAAAGTGGATGGAGGGAGGGCCGCTGTGATAGCTCAGTGGTTAGAGCATCGAACGCGTAATTCGAAGGTCGTAGGTTCGATTCCTGCTCACAGTTGGTAATTTTTTCATCCACTTTCCTTTCTTCTTATTTACATTCCATTGGTTTTAATAACTTCCCCTGTACATTCCTTGGCATTACTGTCTGTTATATCTCATTAATATTGTGTTAAAACACGGAAAAACAAGCCCTTATGTATACACTTCTTTCCCTTATATATATATATATATATATATATATATATATATATATATATATATATATATATATATATATAAGGGAAAGAAGTGTATACCTAAGGGCACGTTTTTTCGTGTTTTGACACAATAATAATAACATCTAACAGACAATAATGCCAAGGAATGTATAGTGGAAGTTATTAAAACCAATGTAATGTAATTAGGAAGAAAGAAAACTGGGTGAAAAAATAACTTGCCGTGAGCAGGAACTGCTCACGGCAATATATATATACTACCTTGTACCGGATAACACGACACATATTCAAATTTTGTTTCCTTGATACGCTTTCAGATTATGAAAAAAAGTCAACGTTTATTGTAAAGTGTCCAAAAATGAATTTTCAAGCATTCCGGCTGATGAGAAAACGCGAATGTACTGAATAAACGTCACAATAATAAAAATATGTTAGTTTACAAAATCGTCATAAATAGAACAATGACTGTCACGCATTCAGTGCCATATCATTCAGCTTGACGAATTGTGGGTTTTTATGTCAGCCTCAGAGCAAAAAGCTGGTTCTGAAAAAAAAAAAGGCAGGTGCTCGGCACGCACAGAAAAAATCAATTGACTTTTAACTAAATGGCGCTTCGTAGTCTACTACATATGCGATATGTCATCGCTGTGATAAGTGAGATAAAAAAAACACTGATTAGAACAACTGAGTGGGTGCCTGTTGTGACAAACACCAGCTAATTTGCTGCGGCTGCTGCCCGAGGGAGCCGCCACCACTCCTTTCCCGTCCTTCCTGTCCCCGCCCGTCGCGCTGCAGCGGCCGCAACTGACCCTACTGCTGACACGCGCTCTACCATAGAAAGCTGCTTCACGCGGCAGGCCGTACCGTGCGCTTTTTCATCCAGCGGCCGTAATACTTCCAGTATATATGTACCACGGAGGAAGGAAAAGTAGGAGAGGGCATGCCCAGCCTGCGTGCTATGTGAAAAGTGTTTAGGGAATGACATCTTGACGGCCATCAAGGCGGCGTTGTTATGGTTACGTATTGCGCAGTGGAGCTGGCCAACGCCTCCTCTAGGAAGATGCCTGCCGCATGAGAAAAAAAAAAACAGCTGCCACACTCTTTCTTTCCTTCATTTTGAAAATTTTCTTGGTCGCTAGCGTCATTTGTGGCGGACAATGCAACAACGCAACATTTTGCATAGCCTCCGAAACAGTGGTGCACAGTTGCAGGTCTCAAACAACTCTCGACTGACGCGCCCCTATGGGCCGCAGATGAAAAACGCTTAGCTGGTACACGACCTCCTCTATAGAGGAGGTCGTCAGCTGGTACCCACGGAGGAAGGAAAGGTTTCCTTCCTTTTTTCCTTCCTCCGTGTTTCCGCCACATTTTTTACGCCATGCGCCGGCTGGGCATGCCCTCTCCTTACCTTTTTCCTTCCTCCGTGCTGGTACCGCCCGTCGCCGGGATGATGGATAGATAGATGGATGGATGGATATGGCTGTACCCTTTAGATTGGGCGATGGCTAGCGCCACTGAGCCGTAATACTTAATGAACTAAAAATTAAATTTATTTTTTTTCCTTAAATAGGGAGGTTGAGGATTCGTACTTTGCAGCGAAGGGTTCAATTTTCACTCGTGCCTTGACTTTAGCCACCAACCAGATAACCTCCTTCTACTTAATTCTACCCGCTTAATGTCTATTTTGCCCTCACTGTCCCTAAACACCAGTGCTTTGAAAAACTCTGCGCCATCAATCTGAACTACAGGGAGAAGCCCTTTACAGAACATTATCAAGTGTTCGGCAGTTTCTTCTTCCTCTCCACACGCGCTGCATACCATGTCTACCACTTCGTATTTGGCCCGATATGTCTTTGTTCGCAATACTCCCGTCCTGGCCTCAAACAGTAGAGAACTACCCCGAGTATTATCATAGATCCTTTCCTTGGCAATTTCCTGCTTAAAAGCTCGATAGATCGCTAGTGCAGACTTCTTAATCATGCTAGTTCTCCACATATCGGTCTCAGCTTCCTTCACCTTCTTCTAAACCGATAATTCTTTTTGGTTTGGCCCCCTGCTGTTTTTCAGGTATTTACTAGTCAATTTTCTAGTTCGCTTCCGCCATTTTGTATCGACATTCTTCATGTACAAGTAGCTGAAAACCTTCCTAGCCCAACGCTCCTCCCCCATTTCTCTCAATCGCTTCTCAAATTTTATCTTCCTGCTAGCTTCCCTGCTTTCAAATAATGTCCATCCCATATCACCTTGTACTCCCTGATTTGGTGTATTCCCGTGAGCTCCTAAGGCAAGCCTACCTATTCCACGTTGCTTAATTTCTAATTTTGCTTGAGATTCTGATCTCATGCACAAGACGGCATTGCCGAACGTCAGCCCAGGAACCATGACCTCTTTCCAAATTCCTCTCACAACATCGTACGTATTGTAATTCCACAGTGCCCTATTTTTCATCACTGCTGCATTCCTGTTACCTTTAGTCGTCACGTATATTTCGTGTTTCCTCAGGTACTCGGTCCTTTGCTTATCCATACGCCCAGATATTTGTATTTATCTGTTATCTCTAGCGTGACCTCCTGTATCATAAGCTCACTACCTTCGTTGTCATTGAAAATCATGACTGCTGATTTTTCCTTACTGAATCTAAAATCTAACCTATCTCCCTCATTACCGCAGATGTCCATCAATCTCTGCAAATCTTCCTTGTTATTGGCCATTAGCACTATATCATCTCCGTACATTAATGCTGGCAGTGCCTGATCAATGACGTTTCCTTGTTTGACTAAAGAGAGGTTGAATTCCAGTCCACTTACCTCTAATTTGGCCTCTAATCCTTGTAAATACATCAAGATTAATAAGGGTGACAGGGGACACCCCTGCCTAAGCCCCCGTTTTACCTCTGCAGGCTTGTATACCTGTTTTTCCCACTTTGTAACTACCTTGTTACCTTTAGACATCCTTTAAAACATTAGTGACTACATGTTCTACGCCTAGTGTGTCCAGTATTCCCCGCAATTCCTCTTGAACCACGCTATCGTACGCTCCCTTAATATCCAAAAATGCTAGCCACAGGGGCCTGTGTTCCTTTTCTGCTATTTCGATGCACTGCATCAGTGAGAACAGATTGTTTTCCAACCTCCTGTGTTTCCGAAACCCATTCTGCAGTTCCCCCAGCACCCCCTCATCCTCTATCCATGCCTGCAGTCTTTCCTTTATAATCTGCATCGCCAGCCTGTAGACCACTGATGTCACTGTTATAGGACGGTAGTTGTTTATGTCAGCTTTGTCCCTCTTTCCTTTATAGATCATGCTCATCCTGCTAAGTTTCCATCCATTGGGGACTTCACCATCGATTATTATTTTGCTCACTGCCTCTCTCAAAGCCTGCTTAGACTTCGGACCTATTGTCGTTATCAGCATAACTGGAATGCCATCTGGGCCTGTTGATGTATACTAGGAACCCTTTTCTCAGCCCTTTCCTATTCTCGTTGTGAAAATCGAGCCATTGCGCCATTTGATTCATCCTTGTCCATTGTGGTGCATAAAGTACTACTTTGTTGAAATTTTTCTGTTACCCTTGTTCTTATATATTCAATAGCTTCGTCCCCTTCTAGCCTAGCACCTTGGGCTGTAGTTATAAAACTCTGCTCTAGGCTCGTCTCATTTCTTAGGGAGTTTAGATGGTTCCAAAATTTCGCAGCTGCCTTTTTATCTTTTTTATGTACTTCTGCCAGCCACTGAGCTCCCTTTCTTCTAATATTTTCATTGATCAGAAGGGATGCATTCCTTCTACAGCTTAGAAAGGTTTCCCATTTTCTTTCAACATCATCTGTCGGTTCACCCCGCTGCTTAGCATGTCTGTGTTCCCTAGAGGCTTCCTGACGTTTTTCCATGACTCTTTTAACTTCCTCATTCCACCAACTTCTGGGTTTGTGTCTTCTTTTCCGGGGTGACTTCTCACGCGTCTTAGCAAGCTCTAGCTCAAATAGTCTAATTAGATTCGTGTATGTCCACACTGTCTTATTATCCTCCATGATTACTTTCTCAATTTGTTTAGTGGCTATTTGAATTTGCCTTTCTGGATAAAAATTTTCCTGTAGTTGCTCATCTTGTCTCCTTCCCACTTTCGCTGCTCTTCCAAAACTTAGCTTGATACGTTTGTGGTCACTAACCAGATTTCTGGAGCCACCTTCATCTATGTGCATTCCCCTGAGTTTATCATACATCCTACGTCACATCAGTGCATAATCTATCGTCGACTGCAGCCTTCCTACCTCCCACGTTATTTGCCCTTCACACTTTACGGTACTGTTGCAAATGATCAAATCAAGCCTTTCACACATATCCATGATCATTTTGCCTGTCGGGTCGGTATACCCATCTATATCTTCTATGTTCGCATTGATGTCTCCTAGTATAATTATCTCGAACTCTCCTCCTAACTCCTGAATGTCCTTTGATATACACTCTACCATTGCCTGGTTTTCCTCTCTGGCCTTTGTATCTGGTGTATCTAGGTATTTGTATCTGGTGGCAAGTTGAACGGTACTGTTACCAAGGAAAGAGGTGGTCGGTATGCGTTGCATAAACGACATCAGCTTAGTTTTTGAAATGTTCAATGGCATTAACCAGCCTGAACACCATGTTTTTATGGAATCTGAATCAGTATGTAAAAACTGACTATTTCTTTGACATGTTATTCATTGGTAAAGCACACACTCATCAGCAAATATTCTAATTTGAGACGTCACGGGAATGGGTAAATGTAAAGGTCGAAGTACACTGCCCTGAGGAACTACAGACAATACATCAGCAACACATAAGCCAGAATCGTTAATAGATGTAAACTGAGTTCGCTAGAGAGAAACCCGGTGATCCATGCGATTATTTTAGGGCGAATATAAACTCTTTCGTTGCCACGCCCAGGACCGGGTTAACAGTGCGGAGGGTCCAGTTAAAAAAAATAATAATAAAGAGGTCCCTCGATCTGCCCCCTGTCTTTCCCGATTTGTCTTCTGGTCATACTTGAGACTTTTTGGAAGTAACTGCAAAGAACACAAGCCATATTTATTCTAAGCCTCTCCGTATTGTACAATATCACCTGGACATTTTCTTTCTTGCGACGCATGTGGAGAGATGGTCATCGTAATAGTTACCTATATCAGAAGACGAAAACACACGAACAGCATTGAGATTTGTCTGGTTTGTTGGATCATACTGAAATAAGACTAAACTGCGCTATAAGTTAAGGCGAAAAGAAGGAATGCCTGGCACTTAGAAGTGCAGTCCAAGCACCATGTGTGTTTCTTCCACTTGTAGCGTTGCTTACCCTTATTACCTCTTAGAAGCATGTATATTGATTATTGAAACATATAATCTGTTTCTATCAGGGGAATCCAGTAGGAGTGTTGCACTTTTTAGAACGAAACAGCGAATTCGGCCATTTCTTCTACCCTTGGGGAGCCTCCTAAAGCCGGAGGGTCCGGTTCATTTGAACCTTGGATAATCCGTCCCTGACCAAGCCTATTCAAATCGATCACCGGTGATCGCAGCTTTTGGATCGTCTATTTTGGCATGTTAAATTTGTTTCTCATGCATCCAGTATTTTCCAGTGGCTAGTATACAGCCACTCAACTTTCAGAATGAATTTGAATTTGCCCGTTTTGGCAACATGGTGATTTTAGATTGGCGAACCAATGTGCGTGAAGAGTGCACTAGGCTGGTGAACTTGACAGAGGTGCGTGCCCCCCGTGATTATGTTACAGTAACATCGGCGTTCTCTAATGAAAAGAACATTTGCAAACCAAATATCGAAGTGTCAGCTTCGCGATTTGACGATATTGAGTCGTAATAATTGCCAGATATTTAGGCCCGCTATTGAATAGAAAAACGTCCCTAGGAGTCAGGGAAAACATGTTCTACAAAATATTTACGAAGGTCTGCCGCGTGTTTAAAGTATCGAGGTAGCCCTCTCTGACAGTTTCCAGCATCTTTGGTTTTTCTCATAACGTTGTCATCACGCGCGCATGGGTGCGCACCAGCGCTACTGAACACATGCGCTGCTCGAAACTCTCCTGCAACTGAACTGAGTGAGGACAAGCTTCAAGGATGACAGCTCCTCAACTTCAAATTTTATGTTTTGTGTCAGCCTGAGACATGCGCAGCCATTCACGGGTTTGTTTTTCTACATCCTCAAGTTTTTTTCCTCCGCCGCAAGAGCATATAGCTTCAGACCTTTGAGCACAATCTTACAGCTACTCTGGTTACGTGCGAGGTCCACATTTCACTGGGGCACGGTGTGCTGGCGCTGGCTGCAGGGCTTCTCCTAACGAAAAGAGGGCCCATGGAGCACATCTTGGCTCCGATTACGGAGCGGTGCAAAACGTTTTAGAACTGCGCGTGATCCTTTTTTAAGATAATATGCGAAAAATGCAAAAAGAGGTATGCTTGTTTGCATACATTAGAACTCCAACTACTGCGCCGTGAGGTGGTTCATGCAAAAGGTTGACGCTAGATTAAATAGCGAAGTTCATTGGACATCTAAGTTATAGTGGAAGTATTTGCGTCGCGGATATCTGTATTTGTACACCTGAAGAATCTTACCGCAAGGCAACAAAAATTTACGGAGAAATGTGTACGAGTACACTTGTCTCTCACGGAAAACCATGTAATGCTTCACCGCATGGCATGAGCAACGAATCAGCGCCTCAGTTATTATTTTTTTTGTCTATGTGAAGAGAAACATTTCGTGCAGCATTCATTATTTTAAACTGTCCCTAGGTCATTTACCTACATATTGTATATTCTGAAATTTCTTTGTTTTGAATATCTTTTATACATAGTGTTTTTATTACACTTTTTATCGGCCGGCGGCCAAAAAATTCACATTTTTCACAATTTATTTATTCTAAAATGTTGTGTTGCTCTACAACACATATCTTTTTGGAAAGAGCATCTTACTAAGCAAAGTTTGGTATGCTGAAATGCGTTCTGGAGTACTTATCAAACTAGCCAAAACGATCTTCCCGAGACATATAAAAAACAACCGTTTTCGCGCGGTGATGAAAGAGTTAAGTTGAGATAACCTGTGATTTAACTCTTTGTTAGTACCGCGGCTGCTCCGTGTGTGTTTCTCTTTGTTAGTCGAGATGACCTATGATTTATCTCTTAAGAGCGCAGCTCAAAAATAAGCAGGATATGAGACGCCTTTTCGTTCCACGAATACGTTACCAGCACCTAAGCCCCTCCTCCTGGTCGAAATTGGTGGAACCTCCAATGAGCACGCTCGAAGGCGGAGCTTCGGGAAGAAGCCGCGGCTGCCCCGCGCGTTGTTTCGCAGTCTCAGCCGTCGTCACGATGGGAGTGCACGTCTGGGCGGCAGCGCTGGCTGTGCTGCTGCTTCACCTGTCTCGTCCAGCATCGTCCAACTGGATGTGAGTCATTTGATGCGGACGCATTTTGAGCGGGACCGGGAGGTGGTTAGTGCTTCAGTGTGATTATCTTAATGGTGGAAGGAACTTGTTTCTGCTAGATGGGATTAAAAGAGCAATATACGTGGAAGTAACTAGTTTCTGCAAGTTGGAATAAAAAAGGGCAATATACGTGGGAGTAACTCGTTTCTGCTACTTGGGACCAAAAGTGAGCAATGTACGTGAAATAAACTTGTTTCTGCCAAATGGGACCAGAAGATAGCAATATACTTGAAAGTAGCTTGTTTCTACAAGTTGGGACCAAGACAGAGCAATATACGGGGCTCGTAACAAAACATAACCTTCTGCATCATTAATACGTTTTGATTTAACATAATTTTGTTACATATGTACGTTCTGCGGGTTTTTGGACGTGTCAGAAACAACTTCAAAAGCATTAACTTTTCTCGAAATGAATGCAGCCAATAACTGCACACACACATTCAAAACTGATGGTTTCATTCTCATTACGTCAAAATGAGCCCTCAATCCCAGCAGAATAACGAACTATATAACAACATACTAATGACAAATATTTACTGAAACGCACTCAACAAACCGTAGAAAAGTAGTTTATTTTCTTTGAGTCGCTTGGAATACGGATTTGACACGTTCATAGAAACTCGTCCAAATTCGCGTCTTTTGTTTGATTGCAGGATAAAAAGAACATCAGCGGTCGCAGGTGGGGGGAGGGTCAAATCTGCCTGCTCATTGCCGGGTGTGTGTGGCTTTTCACCTGATCGGAGAAGTGCGCAAATTATTGGCAAGGAAACGAAAAGTGAGTGATAAGCGTATATCAAATCCGAAAACATGGTCCCAACAAATGCACCTTCCTTATCACTATCCAAGAAAGATCATAAAAAAAATGCTTACTGATGTCATTCTCTCCTTTGTGAAGCACGCGCGTGTCTTTTTGATGTTTTTTTTTTCTCTTGCGTGATGTATGCGTTCCTGGATTTCCTAGAAATATTATTTGCGGTTGTTTCATTAAGGTTGTTGCTACAGTCTTAGCGTCTGTCTGTCTCCTTCTTTACTTGTGGTGTGTTTGTTTGAGCTTTAATAAAGGTTAAGCTCCAAACCTCATAAGCGCGAAAATGCACGCGACAGCGACCAGCGACGCGATGTAGATCGTCTTCGCGCGATCAGTCGCTAGCGCAGGCAAACCTCATTCACGCGACGGCTTCGGCGAGCGAATTCTACTGTTGCTGGCATGAGGCCGTCTACTCGCACCAAGAAAACCACGTAGTAAGCGGTATGCAATTTAACAATAAGATATATTGTTGTGTAATGAAACGGAAAGTGTTTATTATTGCCTTGCAGCACTTTTTTATATGCACATGCGTAATAAACATTGCGTTATTTCTCGTTGCGCATACGTGACTCGGGCAGGGTCACGTGCACCTATGTAGTCTTTGTCTTTTCCGGTATTTCGCTATTGGCTGCTTGAGCCCAGCACTTCCGGGCGATGAGCGACGGTTTCCAAATCTGGAGAACCGAGCGATCGCGCGAAAACGAGCACGCCACACGTCGCCCTGTTTCGTCGCTCGTAGTATCGCTCGTCGCGTGCATTTTCGCGCTCATGAGGTTCGCTCTTAAAAAGCGCCGCTGAAGACGAATTCAGGGGCGCTATGCAGGATCGCCCGAGCTTGGCGAAAGTCGGTATCAGCTCGGCAACTTTCCGAGCTCTAGCGACACCCTTTTTTGAATGAGCAAACAGTGCGAGTAAGTGAAATCCAACCCTGAGCGCACTGAATTTCATTGGTTAATTACGATGGAACCCGGCATTACGCCAAGGACGGTGTACAAAGTTTGGCGGTGTTTTTAAACCACAGACATCTTATTTCATCTGTTTGGCGTCCCATTGAGTGTAAAAGTGCACCTATGCAATAAACTGTGTCAGAAATTCTTAGTGGCACCACGTCACTCATCGGCGGCGTCCACAACCCCCACTATGATCAGAGGTACGTGAGCGAGAAGCGGCGTGCAAATGTCGTCAACGAGAGGCGGCCCCGGAAGCTGCTCGTGAACGCGAGCGCGCTGCGAAAGGGGCGGGACGAGCCAAGCAGTTTGCGCAGCCGGCGGCCCGTTTCAAACGCGACTTCGAAAACCACAGCTTCGGACACAACTGTAAGGTGTGCGACCGACTGTGGTTAGACAACGACCTTACGCTGGTCGGGAGCATCAAGAGGAAATCGAAACAGACCAACGTGCTACGGGTTCTTCGGAGCACGTTCGGCAACGTTGACTTGAAGGGCGGCGGTGTCAGCGACAACGCTAACAGCGACAACGATGACGACGAGAGACTGCTGGAACCGTGCAAGTCGTACTTGGTGTGCGCATCATGTAAGGACTCGTTGGTACGTGGGCACGTACCGTCGATGAGCGTGACCTGCGGTTACCGTTACCCGCCTCGACACGCATACCTACCCGAGACGAGCGCGGTGGAAGAGCGGCTCATTTCACCTCGACTACCGTTCAGAGCATCCGTTGACTGACGTGTGCCATACCCAATCCAGAACCTTCCATACCCTAGTTACGCAACACTCACGGATACCCCCACCACTCTGCGACGCAATAACTCGAGTTCCCCCCGTGGGAAGATGCGGGCAGCTTTTTTTTTACAGGCACGGGGTGTTTAAAATTACTTTAAAGACTTTATTGTCTGCACTAAGTCTGTTTTAGGATAAACAGAACGGTAGCTTCTGAGATTAGTTGCGGCTGAGCGTCTTACATCATCGCGACCGCAGCTAAACCAGAGGTCACGCGTTAACCATCATGGTCACCCTGTACAATCTAGCGCACTGCTCGACCGGTGCGCGCCCTCCTGATATAGTTTTCATTATCTGCCAGCACATGAGCACGCGCACTCGGCTAATCAGCTATTTGGCTGGGCCGTATACTTGGCTATAGTCAGGCCAGGACATGCTATGGCCAAGCAATTTACGTGAAGTCGTGGTAAGGCCAACGTCTTTAGAAGACTGATTTAATGAAGCCATGTAATGCTTGGACCGGGATAACTAAACCATGCTAATTTACGCGAAGTTAATCATGAGCACGTTAAGTAAAGCTATATGGTAATTCCCGCACTAATATGATGATGATGAGGATTGTGCTAATCAGTATTACGTATAATAGCTCCATACTGATGATGACCTTGCTTGCTGCACCAGAGATAATTGCCTTTTAATTAAAACCCTTATGAATCAAGACAAAATAGTTCAGTGTAATGATAATTAAGCCTTAGTCAACTAGTATATTCAAAATTAAGACAATTGATCCAGTCTTCACTTCGAAGCCAACAAAGCACATCAGTAGACGGCCGACTTGAAAAGCTGGAAGAAGCGTGGTTATCACGAGCTCCCCTTTATGGTTCCAGCCTTGCACAAGTATTATTATATATGCAAAGAACTGCTGCTTAGCGTTCACCGCATCAAACGCTTGACAGTCCCAGTGGCAGCATGACAGTCCCGATTTGAACTGGGGCATTCTCAGAATCAATGAGTTTGTATTTAAGTTTACGCGTCAATCAGTTTGACAGACGCCCGCGGCGAAGATCGGGTACGCCCACCACGTTCGCCCTTGCCGAGGAGCAGTGCTCACATCGAGCGGCACGATTATTCTATCAGTGAAAAAACGATATCATCACGTGGCTACGATGTCTCCCATTCAATAGGTGGGTGACCAGTCGCCTGCAGCGGTGGTCTAGGGCTAAGGTACTCGGCTGCTGACCCGCAAGTCGTGGGATCGAATCCCGGCTGGAGCGGCTGCATTTCCGATGGAGGCGGAAATGTTGTCGGCCCGCGTGTTCAGACTTGGGTGCACGGTAAAGAACCCCAGGTGGTCGAAATTTCTGGAGCCCTCCACTACGGCGTCTCTCATAATCATACAGTGGTTTTGGGACGTTAAACCCCACATACCATAGGTGACCAGTAAAGGAGCGAGGGATCGTGGGATACACCGTCTGCTGCCGGCTTCCGGTTCGAGAAAAGACAACGGTGAACCACTCCGCCGCAAGCTTCAGATTATTCGTGATTCGCGCGTGACCTCGCCCCTTTTATCTTTCTCCTAATAAACTATGTTCGGTTGCTCAGCCGTTGGCTGCTTAAACTCGAGAGTGAAAGGCAAACGCACGTATCGATTTCCATGGAATGAAGAAATATACATTAGGTGCGCCACGGCTGTGAAGAGAGCGACAGGTAGCCTTTGAGTACCGAACGTTGAAGCGTGCGAATTGTGAGTGTGCGAAGACCATTTTATCACAGGTACGTGTGTATTCCGCATTAATAAAATGCTTACGCATGAATTTGCTGCGAATATTGTATCGAGAAATAACATGTCGCGCAGGCGCGCCTAAGATATTATGGGACCGCACGGGCGAAATCTACCTGCCATATGACATGAGCGCCGGCCATTGCCCATTAATATATATGACAAAAAACGCGAAAGCTTCACTCAAGAGTGAGTTTACACAAAGCGCTGGACGAGTCCATTTGCGTTTATCTTGGTCAAACTGTGCGCCAGGACGGCACACAAAGGAAGAAGTGCGTTAAACAAGCGCCGGATTTCGATTATTTCGCGCCGTCTATAAGTCTTACTGTATTGTTTATGTGCCGGCGCCCCGCACAGCTTGACCAAAGTCATCGTTCAAATTAGCATCTGGATTCGTCTAAGAAATGCATGTTATAGTGCGCTGAAGGCTTAAAAAAGAAAAGATATCTCAACGTGCTCAATAAGGGCTGCGCCTCATGCCGATCGACCGACGATGTCGGCCGAAGCAGCGATCCCGAAATGAATTCTTAGCACACTGCTACAGTCATCCCCATCGCCTGAGATCTTTAAAATGGTGATTTTTTATCTGAAGTAGCGTATCATAGAAAGAAAACTGTCTTCTGTATTGACTGATCTGCCATTCAAACTGACAGTACCCCCGAGCAGTATAAAAAAGCATTGAAGATCATTTTAGTGCGATAAAGAAGTTTTTTTACGGGTCATAACTTTCATAGCTTCTCATCGTCACAGTCACGGTTAGCAGAAACAAAAAAAAACCAACTTCTAAAGCACTGAAGTTGCACGGAGAGGTGCTTTTTTCAATGGAGCGGTGCAAAAATGAGCGCGTGCCGCGGCGAACCGGAAGCCGTCACATCCCACAGTTCCCTGCGATCGCCCGTATTGCTGGTCACACCGCTCTAGCGACGTGTCCGCTCACAGCCGCGTCGTCGCCACGATGGACACCCGTCCCTGCAGTATTTCCGCATGAGAGTGATGCATCCTTGCTGCCTTAGATAGTAGAAATTTCCGTACTGCAGGTGGCACGAAAGAACTTGCACGAAAGAAGACAAACGCTCACGAACACGCCTGTGAAAGGCGCGTATGATTGAGTTGACAATTACGCCGACGTCGCTGCGCTGTTCGAATGTTGACTGAGTGTCGGCGCTGATGTGTTCGCACGCAAGTTTCCCACTCCAACGCCACGTGCGTCCTTGTAGCCACCGTTATCAACGCTGCTATCCCACGCTCTGCACTGTGTTAATTTCATGGTCACGAGTGAGCTCAGAGCGAGGTGTAAGATACAAACAATTGAGGTAAGGGCATTCGTGAGACGCGATCGACCAGGTAAAGTAACAGCGACGCGCGTCCGTCGGACCGCTGCCGGCAGCGCCTGTCGGCGAATAGACGCAACTTGAAGACAGAATTCTTGGCAAATTCGAGTATAGATACACACTGTTGCTGCCAGAGAGTTCACCAAACAAGACGGGAGTTTTAAGCCGCACGGCAAGCGTGGTCTGCTTGCTACGCTATGAAACGCACACCCCTATTTGAAGGTGCTTTTCGCACATCCTGTAAACTATAATACCTGTTGGGCCGTAACACATACGTACATGATTAATTGAGATCTGTTCCAAAATTTCGTATATTGTTGATCTCTATTTAAAAGCTATAGTTAGTTTTTGTGCAATCGCTGATGGTATGTGTTTCACTTGTATAGCCAAGATGGATCTTCGGCACGCTCTAACAACGCGCGCGCACACACACACACACACACACACACACACACACACACACACACACACACACACACACACACACACACACACACACACACACACATATATATATATATATATATATATATATATATATATATATATATATATATATATAGGACGAACATACTTTTGATGACAACAGAAAAGCCTGGGCCCTAAAGCACCTAGGTTAAATCTATGGAGGCACCCGGAAATGCAGTTCACGAGATCTGATGGTAGCGCCAGAACACACAGCCTAGCGAGTAGGCGCAGCAATACCAATTGATTGATTGATATGTTGGGTTTAACGTCCCAAAACCACCATATGATCATGAGAGACGCCGTAGTGGAAGGCTCCGAAAATTTGGCCACCTGGGGTTCTTTAACGTGCACCCAGATCTGAGCACACGGTCCTACAACATTTCCGCCTCCATCGGAAAAACAGCCGCCGCAGCCGAGATTCGATCCCGTGACCTGCGGGTCATCAGACGAGTACCTTAGGCACTAGACCACCGCGGCGGGGCGCAGCAGTACCGAGTCTTCCAATGCGTAGCCTAGCGAGTAGACGCAGCCAAACCGGACTTGCCCGTGCATATTATTTTCTTCTTTAGTTGTGAGCAACGGAAGAGAGTGACATATGGCAGTGGAACTGCCGGGGATTCTGACGAAAAAAGGGACAGCTTTCACAGCTGGTCGCCATGCAGCCGAGGCCACCTGCTGTGATAGCTCTCCAAGAGGTGGGAATAAGGCCAAGCATGCAGAGCTATGACACTCATGGTGAAGCTGTGAACAATAACAACGAATGGAGAGTGGCGACATTAGTTCACAAATCCATAACCGCAATACAGCATAAACCAATAGAAGGAATCGAAATCCCACATATCATTACGGAAATCCTATATAAAGAGAAGAAAAAGAAAAGCATTTTCATTCATTAGCCCACCTCGACAAAAAAGGCAACTTTCGACAAACTATTTGAAGACGCAGCAAAACTAGCGAAGAAGAACACTCTCATTGTGGTGGGGGACTTCAATGCAGAAGACCCAAGCTGGGGATACCTCACTCAGGATGCCAAAGGCAGAAACATAGCGCAGCAAATCGAAATTACAGGTATGACACTCCTGACGGATCCAGCAATGCCAACAAGACTAGGAAACAGTAACTCCAGAGACACGACACCGGTTCTCTATGTGCAAAAATTGTCAAGAGGTGGGATGACACAACACTCTAGAAAATCTAGGCAGTGATCATTACATATTATGCACCACTATACACACAGATCAGATACGTAAAAAGATTGGCGCTGCCAAAATAACCAATTGACATGCGTTCAGAAAATCACTGGAACAAAGGTTGACTGCCTCAGATATAACAAACTTGAGTGATTGGTGTGACGAAATAAGGCGTCAAAAAGAAAGGTACAGTGAAGAAATAACGCGATCAAGCGATGCCCCTGAGGTCGACTCACACCTACTACATCGTTGGGAAGCAAAAAAAAAACCTTAAGAAAAGATGGAAAAGACAGAAACGTAACCATGAATTGAAAGAAAGAATCGAAGATATCACCTAACGCGCAGAGGAATACGCTAATCAACTAGCTGCAACTAATTGGGCCAATTTTTGTGTATCACTCAAGGGAACGCTAAGTACGGCCAAAACACGGAACATACTGAAAGCCATGATAGACCCCACGAAGACAAAAAATAAAAACAGTAAAGCCGTTGAGAGATTGGTGCACTTATACCCAGGTACAAAAGAGGACCTCATTCAAGCCATGCATAAAAAAAGCTTTGGGGGGGGGGGGCACGGAGCGACGCCTTCATATCAATGAAGGTATAAAGGATCACCGCAACCTGATTTAGACAAGCCTTTTACGGACACTGAGATAAGAGCAGCCATATTTAGTAACAAGAAGAACACAGCCGCGGGTGCAGATAAAATCACCAATGGTATGATCAGGAACCTAAATGACGAAGCTATTGAAGCTCTCACTAAATACATAAACAAACATTGGCTCGCTGGAACTGTCTCACCAGAATGGAAACACGCGATTGTGGTCATGGTGCTTAAACCAGGAAAAAAACTTGCCATTGAGAACATGAGACCTATCTCGCTCACGTTCTGCTTAGGAAAAATTTTTGAAAAACTGGTGAACACCAGGCTCCTCAACCATCCCGAGAACAACAACATCATGCCCGAAACTATGTTTGGCTTTCGCCCACACCTTTCTACGCAAGATGTTCTACTACTTTTAAAAGAACAAGTATTAATGGACATCTATAAGGTTGGGGAAAACGTCGTTATGGCAGTTGACATGAAGGGAGCAATTGATAACATCAGTCACAAAGCAATACTAGAAGGTCTGGAGGAAGCTAACTGTGGAGGACAAATGTTCGACTACGTCAAAAGTTTTGTTAGTCACAGGACTGCAACAATCAAGCTGGGATATTACGAATCCGACATCATTAAACCTCCAAACAAAGGAACACCCCAAGGAGTGGTCATTTCACCGACACTTTTCAATGTCGCCATGACAGGCCTTGCGGGAAATCTAAAAGATATTGCCGGTCTACAACATGCGATATATGCAAACGATATTACGGTATGGACAACCACAGGCAGCCTAGCAGAGAAAGAAGATAGGTTACAACAGGCAGCTAGCACCATAGAAGAGTACGCAAGGATACGGGGTCTTCAGTGCTTAGCCCAAAAGTCAGAGGTCATTCGCTTCACGAAGAGAAAATCACGGAGGATCGACCCGAATCTAAAGCTGGAAGTCAAGCTCGACGGAATGTCATTCCGGAGAAAGATACCGTACGCATACTAGGAATGTGGCTTCAAGCTAATCAGAGTTGTCTGCACACACTAAATCAACTCAAAACATCAGTACAGCAGATCTCACGCATGATCTCGCGAATAACAAACAACCATAAAGGCATGAGAGAACAAGATACCCTAAAATTGGTCAAAAGCCTCGTCATCAGTCGCATTACATACTTGCTTCCGTATCAAATTATGAACAGGGAAGAGAAGAAAAAAGCAAACCAAATAATTAGAATGGCCTACAAGACAGCCCTGAGATTACCGCGGAATACTTCAAACGACAAGCTACTGGCGCTTGGTCTTCATAACACAATTGAAGAATTATCCGAGGCCCAGTTACTAGCGCAAGAAAATCGCCTTCTCCAGACCCCAACGGGCAGAGCAGTCCTAACAAAACTAGGGCACGATACTTTATTACAAACACACCAAGAAACTAAAGAACTACCAAACGAACTTAGAGAATGGTACACCGTATTGCCAATACCAAGCAACATGGATCCTACTCTGCATGCTGGAAGAAGAAAGGCAGGGGCTGACTACATTGACAAAATGACAAGATTTTTGAACACGGCCAGATTCACTAACGCCGCGCCTTATCAGACCAATGCAAAGAGATATGTGTGTGTGGTCACTGACCATAGAGGGAAAATTACAGCCTGCGCATCAATAGATCAGGCGTCGCAACACAAGCAGAAGATGTTGACATTGCACTCGCAATAAAAGAGGGATGGACGCGAGACGCTCCATTAACAATCATTACAGATTCGCAAAAAGCTTGCAGAAACTACCTAAAGGCAAAATTGGAGCACAGGTGCTCCGTATATTGGTTGGGTCATGATGGGACCCCACAGCAAAATACGTACAGGCTGTGACTTGGGCACCAGGGCACGAGGGCGTGACAGGGAACCTGCGCGCGGACGAGGCAGCTCGAGGTTTCACAAATCGCCGAGCCACTCAAGACAATGCAAGTGATGACTCTACTCCCCTGGACCCTTGTTTCGCAACAATTTTAAAGTACTACAGGGAAAATAGGCAGCTGTATTCACGTCCTCATAGCAAGCTCAGCGCTGCGGATGCAACAGTGCTAAGAAGAATACAGACCAACACTTACCCTGCACACTCTTCACCTGATCTACCCCACGGCGTACAGAGATATATGCCCGTTGTGTGGAGCCACCCCAACACTCTTTCACATCACGTGGGAGTGTGCAGAGCACGACGAAGAACACGACACCTCTGGCACATGGGAGGAATGGGAGGCGCTGCTGTCTAGCCCAGCCCTATTGCATCAGCTGCGACTGATCCACAGAGCTGAACGGATGGCTCGCGCCAGTGGGGCTCTGGAATAGGGGCCGCACCCTGCCGGACAGACTTCGCTCTTCACCCCGTATATTCCTCGGGGCATTGGAGTTCAAGCCTGCCTGGATTATGTATATAATAAAGTTTTCTACTACTACTACTACTACTACTAGTAGTTGTGAGCAGGAGAAGGGGGGAGGGTCATGGCTGATTATGTAAGCGCAGAGGAAGCCTTCTTTGAAAACGCACCAAAAAGGACACTGACACTTCAGCGTCTCAATGTGTTCAGTGAGAGATTCATTTCCTTGGTATCCCTGGCGGTCGGTACCAAAAATTCTGAGGCGGCCCAAAAAGCTTCGTCGCGCCCACTGGTCCACTGTCGGGTGCCTATAGTTCGTAGTTGAAGAACCGCCGCACGCATGGTCAATCGCCTCCGACTCCCGATCAACCTTGTATACAGTGCATTATGTCAACGTATCGCTTTTCACTCACCAAACGAACAGCTCTATGTCATGACTGTGGTGGAGACTAACTCGATAAGCACAGAAGGTCTGCCATATCTGAGAAAAGTGCGATTGCATTTCGCAGGTACCTGGGCACCCTGGGTGGCCGCAGCGTGGACACGGTATGCGAGTCGGCTCCACTGCAAGGGCGCGTTCAGCGCCAGCTGTGCCGCCAGCAGCCGGGCACCGTGGCAGCGGTGGCGGTGGGCGCTCGGCTGGCGCTCGCCCACTGCCAGAGGCTATTTCGCCACGAACCGTGGAACTGCTCACAGCACAGCTTCGGGCACACGCTGCGCAGAGGTGGGCATGACATTACGCAACAACATATGGCGCGCAAAGACCTAATGGATGGTTTCGTTGTGTTGTACACAAACTGGCAAACCAACTGACAAAGAAGACTTCAGCTGAGGTGTGCGTTTTCGGTAATCCAGGCGGCGTTTTCCTGCTGCGTTCGGGTTAAAGTTTGTCGCTTCAGATGTGTTTAGAACTTATTTGATATGTAGGGTTTAACGTCCCAAAACCACCATATGATTATGAGAGACGTCGTAGTGAAGAGCTCCGGAAGTTTTGACCACCTGGGGTTCTTTAACGTGCACCCAATTCTGAGCACACGGGCCCACAACATTTCCGCCTCAATCGCAAATGCAGCCGCCGCAGCCGCGATACGAACCCGCGACCTGCTGGTCAGCAGCCGAGTACCTTAGCCACTAGACCACCGCGGCGGGGAGATGTGTTTAGAACGATGTCTAGATGAAGGGGTTCACGACAACCAGAAACTGCGGTGGCAAGGCTCTTGATTCATAAATTGTGCCATTAAGTTTTCCAAGTGACCAGCTGCATAATGCCTCATGTCACAGCCACGTACGGCCATATTTATGTAGTTTGTTCCCAGCACGCGTCATCACGACAAGGCACTCATTATTGAGCTTGCGTCACTTTTGATAAAAATTGTCACCAATCGGAACTGATGTTGATTCAAAGTACTTGGTGTGACTGCGAGAGTATGAAACTTACTCATCATGTGCTTAGTCACGGGAATCGCTCGATGGTTTACTCTCTAGCACATTATTCACGAACGTCTACAGTTCGGTCCACACTCACACCGAAAGATAAATTTGCTAGAGTACGATTGTGTTCTTCAGCAGCAACACGTACGAGGCGATGATCAAGTCATCTGCTCGCACCGATCCACGTGCACGTGCGTCGCTGTAATAAAAAGCAAATGCGACGGTGTCCCTGAGATCGGCAAAAAAATGTGAGCACTGCGACGCATGCTGTTTTGGTGTCTCGAGTGCTGCTTCGAGCAGTACACATGAAGCGTCTACTACAAGAAACACTAAAATATAGACTTGATTTGCAAGCCGAAAAGAAGAAGGGAGACGAAACAGAGCGCAGGTAGCAGAGAGTCCGCAGAACTAGAAATCTTTTGCAGCAACACTTCTTTGCATTGGTCCATGCTGAAATTTAAAACTTGCTGCATAAACAGACAGCACAGGGTGCCGGTATATTGGTCATCCTCCAGATCTAAAGATATCTTGCAGACTGGTCCACGCTGAAATCAATACTTGCTGCGCAAGCAGAAAGAGACAGGATAGAGCGCAGGTAAAAAAGAGCCCACGGAGTGAGGGAGGAGGAGGACGAGGAAAAAACCTTTATTGATGCTGGCTGTGCCAGATAGCCCTTATCTCCACCGGGCTGGTTGACATCCCTAGGGAGACGCGGCCGGCGTGACGCGGTGATCGGACGCGACGCTCATCAGCTCCGTCGATTTTCGGCTGGAACCGTGCTCTTTCAATGTGGCTGCTCTAAAACTTGTGCGATTGCATCTGCAAAGTCAGCAATATTCTGGAGACAGCGATCTTACCCAGGTGCGCCCAATTTTCGGCCACTTCGATCAACTTCGCATCACGACGTGGCGAACGAGCTAAGTGCGGAGACGCACCTCGATCAAATCCTCAACATGGCGCTGCCTGAACAACGTGGCTACGACCCTACGACTCTGTCGACCTTATGACTCTGTCGTGGTTTCTTCCCGCGAAAGTCAACGACTCTGTCGTTGACTTTCGCGGGAAGGAACGTTCCGCGTTTCGTCCACTATAACGCAGAACTGACTCCCGTCAGGAAGTACAAGAAGACAGTGCCAGCGTGCTACCACTGTGGCGCATTGGGGCACCGGGTGGATATCTATCCCAACCCGGTAACCGAAAGATGCAGCCTTTATGGCCAAAACGTGGGCGCTGGTCCTGAGGGGATGGCCCCCACGAATGCAACCCAACGTGCATAGTTTGCGGGGGTCCGCACCTCACCAGCACCCGCGAATGCACCGAAAAATTTATCAGGCTTCAGCAACCAGGGTCCAGGACATCGGGGACCCCAACAAAACCGAAGCGCCGGTGAACTGACAAGGCGCCAACACCTGGCTAAGCAGCAACGGCAATGCTACCACCTGGCGCGGCGGAATCACCAGCTCTCGGCGCTCCATCTGGCAACGCTGCACGCAACCAACCCAAGGTAGGCAATTGGGCGGAGGTCGCCTCCTCTCCCTCCCCTCCACCTTTTCTCCCACAAGCACTACCGGAATACAAAAACTCAGGCATGAGCTCGCCCTGTGATCTCAGAACGAAAACCTAACCAGCGAACTTTACTCGCTCAGAAACAATCCCACTACTCAGCCCTCGTTGAGCGACGAAGAGGAAAATATAACAGACAGGGAGATTCCTACTACTGTAAAGAGTCGCGTCGTGGCCCTGGAGATCCAGGTGAATGCAATAGAAACACAATTGGCTGACCTCCCCGAAATTATCCACGACACCATCGCGCGTCAGATGGAGACTGTCATCGCACAGGTGCCACAAACTGTAACTCACATTATCCAAAAGTGGATACAAGACAATCCACGCGTCCTTAAGCGCGTAGGGCCCATTAGGGACGTTAATCGCCCCTCAAAATTTAACAGAGTGACTCCAAATGAGTCGGACTTTTCTGAAGACTCCAGTACGTCAGCACAGGGTGCTAGTGAACTGAGTAATCTTAACAACACAACCCCACCCTCCATCTCCGAACATGGCCCCCAACCCTAGGTCGCGAGCCAGAGCAACTCAGCCGTTGTTACTAACACAGTGGAACTGCAGAGGTCTCAAGAACCACAAGAAGCGGGCTCATTTCCGCCTCTATCTTGAGACCTTTGAGTTCTTCGTTGCCGTGATTGCCCTTCAGGAACCCGGCACGGACGTCAAACTCACAAATTACACTACATTTCAACACAACCCGGGGACATGTATACTTGTTCACAAGCAATATACCGCCCAGGAAGTAACACTCCCCGCAACACCACCTTTCCCATGCACGATGGTGTTGGTGCTGCCCATAAGGCGATCTGACCAATCTGTTCATATTTTAAACATTTACTGTCCCCCAAAGCTTAAGAACGTCACGTTCAGCGATACTTTCACACAAGCTCTGCAGATGGCAGGAAGGGACCCCCTCCTGGTCGTCGTCGACTTCAATGCCCCAAGCAGGTTATGGGGTTACCCGCGAGAGGACACGCATGGAAGGAAGCGTGCGGAACTTCTTTTTACACTTAAACTTATCTTCCACACTGATCCCGCCAGCCCAACACGTGTAGGAAACTCTGTTCAACGAGATACTTGCCCGGACCTCACAAATACACGCAACATACGCCATGCCGACTGGCTGAACACACAAGACACTCTCGGTAGTGATCATTGGGTATTAAACACAACCGTGTACACAACCGTTTTGTACACAACCGTGTACAAAATGCCCACTTACACAAGCTCGTATCCCTGACTGGAACACTTTCCGCATTTCTCTACCTATCGTAGACCCTTTCCAGTCGGGATAAGACACCTGGTCTAAATCACTGACGTCTACACTGAAACAACACGAACGGCTGATACAGCTCACGGAAACTCAAACGGACGTGGACAATCACCTCCTCCATCTTTGGCAGGCCCGCCGCAGCCTCACCAAACGATGGAAAAAACAGAAACATCGCCTCAAGAAACGCATCCTAGAACTCACGGAGCAAGCTGCGGAATATGCTGCTCAGCTAGCTGACACTAACTGGGTGGACAGGTGCAACACGGCTGCACGCCAGATGTCTGGTCGCAACACGTCGCGCCTGTTTCGCGCTCTTATCGATCCAATGCAAACACGCACGTAAACTCAACGTCACTTACATAAGGTCATGCACAACCTTACAGGAACGACAACACAGCTGGCACACACGCTCAGGGACCGATACATGTGCACCACCAAGGACCCCCGGACGGCCGCATACTCTTACGCAAGCAAAAAGAACACGCAGTTGGACACCCCGTTCCAACTCCACGACCTCCAGGCGGCCTTATGCAAGATGAAGCGTGGCTTTGCACCCGGGCGTGACCAGGTTACGGTCAAACTGTTTGCCAATCTTCCCGACGCAGCCTACACCACGCTCCTCAAATACATCAATAGCATTTGGGACGGAGAAACTTCTCTCCCTCTTGAATGGAAATCAGCTCTCGTGACCTTCATCCCGATGGCAGGTAAACCTATTGACGTGGAAAACCTTCACCCCATCTCCCTCACGTCTTGTGTCGGAAAACAGCTGATGGAAAACATGGTACGTGACAGACTCTCCGAGTTTCTAAAAACACAGCACACTTTTGCGGACACCATGTTTGGTTTCCGCCCTCAGAAGTCAGTCCAGGGTATACTTCTACAGCTCCACCATGACATATTAGATCCTGTTGAATGCCCCCACAATGACAAGGTAGCCCTGGCCTTGGATCTTAAAGGGGCATTCGACAACTTGAAGCATGAGGTAATCCTTGACCACCTCAGTCAGTCCAACTGTGGTTATAAAACATTCAATTATGTTAGACAGTTTCTTACAGATCGTCTAGCCTACGTACGCATACAAGATGAGAAACATGGGCCTTACGTCATCGGCTCGAGGGGAACTCCTCAAGGCGTGGTTATCTCTCCTCTCCTATTTAATATAGCCATGCTTCATCTTCCCCCACTTGGCTTCTCTACCAGGGATACATCACGCTCTTTACGCGGATGATATCACGATCTGGACCACGCAAGGTAACCTGGGTCACATGGAGTCGTGCCTGCAAGCAGCCGCGACTGTAGTCGACGACTACGCAACCTACTGAAGAGTCTAGTGTGCCCCGGCTAAGTCAGAATTTGTGCACGTACGTCCTTCCCCTCAGGACACAACTCAGCTCCATATCAGTTTTCCCTCGGGACCGATCCGTGAGGCCAAGGAGATCCGCGTCCTTGGCCTCTTCGTACACTACCAACGCAAGGCCGACACCACAATAGCCAAACTTCGCACGGTGGGAGACCAGGTGGGCCGTATGGTCTGCCGGGCCTCCAACAAGCGGGGCGGATTGCGAAGCAGGGATGCAATGCAGTTTGCCCATGCTTTCGTAACGAGTAGAATACTGTACTCGACTCCCAACTTGCACCTACGCAAACACGAGGATGATCAACTCGAGGTCATCCACCGTGAAGTTTTCAAGCGGGCCCTCAACCTCCCTATCACCACGTCCAACCAGAGACTTCAGGCCCTAGGCGTGGTGAGTACCTACCGGGAACTTCGAGAAGCCCACCTCGTTAACCAAAACACGCGCCTTGCACAGACCCATTCCGGTCGCCGCCTCTTGGGCCGAATACACATCAAACACGATTACTATATTCAGGAAAGGGTGAGAGTGCCAGAACCTTGGAGACGCGCCTTCCGGGTCCGAACCCTTCCCCGCAACATGTCCAAAGAAAAACACAGTGGTCGCCGCCAGGCGCGCGTGGAAGCGTTGCAGCGACACTTTGGTCAAGAGGAACACGTGTGCTACGTGGACGTTACCGGCGCGCACCATGGGGAGTGGTATACGGCCGCAGCCATACACAACACAAACACCGTAAACGGGCTCACTTTCAAAGCCTACAGCGCAACACACGCGGAGGAGATTGCCATCGCTCTGGCTCTCACCTATCCCTGTTATAAACATATTGTAGCGATGCTGAGGCAGACAGGTTAAAAAACAAGCGTATTTATTAGGGCGAACTTGTGCCCACGATTCTGAAGACTATGGTCGTCAAGTCCGAGTAGCCGAGTGGCACAGATCTAACTATCTTCCTCTTCCTCGTTGCCGGAGCGCACGAACGCGTGGCGCATGCCAGCCGGGTCTTGCTTGTGCTCTTGCCACGATGATTGCGGCGGGCTACTTTAACGTGGCCAACCTGTCGCGGCATTATCCCCCTCCTCAGACGCATCGTCCCAATGCTTAAGACAGTGAAAAGATACATGCGCACTCTCACTCGTTTTCCGACAATCTGTCATAATAGGTTTTCATGCGAACTACGTGTACCACTTCCGTGGGATTGCGGCGTCTTGAACTCACGTGTCCAGCGGTTCTGACTTCATAAGTGACGTTGCTGATACGGTTGAGTACTTCATAAGGGCCGAAGTATCGGCAAAGAAGCTTTTCAGAGAGTCCGCGGCGGCGCACTGGTATCCATTTCCACACTTTGTCACCGGGATGATAAAGTGCGTCACTGCGTCGCTTGTTGTACCGACTAGAATCGACGTGCTGTTGGTGGCGTATTCGGTATCTTGCCATTTGCCGTGCTTCTTCGGCTCTTTGCAAGAAGTCATCTAACTCAGGTAGATAGCTACTTTCGTCCTGTAGTGGTAACATGGCATCCAGTGGGTGGTCACTCTTCGACCGAATACTAGTTCGAAAGGAGCAACGTGGGTTGTTTCTTGAACGGCTGTATTATATGCAAATGTTACGTAGGGTAATATTTAATCCCACTGTTTATGTTCAACATCGACATACATTGATAGCAGTCGGTCAGAGTTCGGTTGAGGCGTTCGGTTAAGCCATTTGACTGAGGGTGATACGCCGTTGTTTTTCTGTGATCCGTATTTGTCATGCGCATCAGGCATTGCATTAGGTCTGCAGTAAATGCTTAGCCCCGATCCGTAATAACGACGATAAGCGCACCATGTCTGAGCACTATGTTGTTCACAAAGAACTTGGCGACTTCGGCAGCTGTCGCATTGTACAGAGAGTCAGTCTCAGTATAATGGGTCAGATAGTCTGTGGCTACGACTATCCATTTCTTGCCTGCACACGATGTCGGGAAAGGTCCTAGGAAGTCCATGCCGACTTGTTGGAATGGGGCATCTGGAGGGTCTATTGGCTGGAGAAGGCCGGCTGGTTTTACGGGCGGAGTTTTGCGCCGTTGACATTGACGACAAGTTTCCACGTAGCGCTGCACTGATGCGAGCAACTTAGGCCAATAGTATTTCAGGCGAATCCTGGCGAATGTTCGGCTCACACCCATGTGTCCAGATGTTGGATCGTCGTGGCATGCGTGCAGAATTTCCTCTCGCATGGCTGTGGGCACGACTAGTAAAAACGTTTCACCATTAAGTTCGAAGTTCCTCCTGTAAAGGACACTTCCTCGAAGGCAGAACGCGGAGAGCCCTCTGGAGAATATGCGAGGGACTTGAACGTCGAGACCTTGCAGGTGTCGTATAAGCGCCAGCAAATCCGGGTCATCTCGTTGTACTTGAGCTATTTCGGATGCGTCGACAACGCCTAGAAACGGGAAGTCTTCCTCTTCAGGTACACTTGGATCGACGGGAGAGCGTGGCAGGCAGTCGGCATCACTGTGTTTCCTTCCAGATTTGTACACGACCGCAATGTCATTCTCCTGCAGCCTGAGGCTCCATCTTGCTAGTCGACCAGACGGGTATTTGAGATTTGCCAGCCAGCATAGAGCATGGTGGTCACTGACAGCTCTGAACGGTCTACCATAAATGTAGGGTCGAAACTTGTTTATTGCCCAGATGACTGCGAGGCACTCTTTTTCAGTTGCAGAGTAGTTAGCCTCAGCTTTTGATAGTTTGCGGCTGGCATAGGCTAACACTTTCTCTTGACCATTTTGTCACTGGACAAGGATGGTGCCGAGGCCGACATTGCTGGCATCGGTATGGACTTCCGTGTCGGCTGTCTCATCAAAATGGGCAAGTATTGGTGAACCCTGTAGTCGTTTCCTTAATTCGTCAAAAGCTTTCTGTTGTTCGCTTTCCCGTGTGAAGGGCACGTCGTCTTTTGTCAGTTTTGTAAGAGGTTCCGCAATCTTTTAGAAGTTTTCCACAAATCGTCTATAGTAGGCACATAAACCCAAAAATTGACGCACTGACTTTTTGTCTCTGGGTGTAGGGAGCCTCTGAACAGCGGCTGTCTTTTCGGGATCAGGACGAACACCGTCGGAACTAATGACATGTCCAAGGAATCGCAGATCTTCGAAGCCGAAGTGGCATTTTTTGGGTTTGATTGTCAATTTCGCTGACCGGATGGCTATTACAATACTGTGCGTAGTCGCTCTAGATGTTTGTCAAACGTTGCAGAGAATACCACCACGTCATCCAAATACACTAGGCATGACTGTCATTTCAATCCAGCAAGGACAGTGTCCATCATTCGCTGGAACGTTGCTGGTGCGGAACAGAGGCCGAATGGAAGCGCTTTAAATTCGTAGAGGCCATCTGGTGTTACGAATGCCGTTTTTTCACGGTCCCGCTCGTCGACATCTATTTGCCAATATCCACTTTTCAGATCTAAGGAGGAGAAAAACTTTGTGGATCGCAACCGATCTAGTGTATCGTCGATACGTGACAAGGGGTAGACATCTCGTTTAGTTACACTGTTCAGTTTTCTGTAGTCGACACAGAATCTAAGTGTGTTGTCTTTCTTCTTAACGAGCAATACGGGGGACGCCCATAGAATATTCGAAGGGCTGGATGACATCATCCGAAAGCATCTCCTCCACTTGCTTCTTGATAATTTCCCGTTCTTTCTGTGACACCCGATATGGATGCTGGCATATAGGCCTCGTGTCGTCTTGCGTTATAATTCTGTGTTTCGTGATTGACGTGCGCTGGACCTTCGAGGCACTTGAAAAGCAATCAGAGAATTCTTTTACCAGGCGTAAATCTGTTTCTTTTGACTGTCCGGAAGGCTCTGATTGACGGTCACGGATGTGTCGATATTGCAGGCCACTGGTCGAGTGGTTGATGTCGTTAAGCAGCATAGCTCAGTCGCCATACAGAAGTCGTGTAAATAGGCAATAGCCGTGCCTTGAGCGATGTGTTGAAGTTCATTGGAGAAATTTGTGAGTAGGACATCTGCACGGCCTTTCGTCAAGTGAACAAGACCCCTAGCTACGCAGACACCTTTGTTCAAAAACAGCCCTACATTTGTATCCGCTATGCCTTCGCGGTTGTACAATGCGTCATTTTCTACGAGCACCATTATACTGCAGCGTGGCGGCACAGTTACGTCATCATGAACAACGCGTAGAGCAGTTAGGCGTCGTTCCTCAGATTCCTCCACAGGTATAGCTCGTTCAGTCGAAAACGACACGCTGGATCTACGCAGATTAATTACGGCGCCATTAGCTCGCAAAAAATCCATTCCTATAATGAGCTCCCTTGAACATTCTGGCAGCACAATAAAATCGGTCACGTAAATAAAGCCCCGTATTTCAAGTCTTGCAGTGCATCTGCCAAGGGGCGTAATAATGTGACCGCCTGCCGTGCGTATCTGCGATCCACTCCACTGTGTCACAACTTTGTTTAACTTTTTCACCATCTTGTGACTTATCACTGAGTAATCAGCACTGGTGTCGACTAAGGCATTCAACTCCCATCCTTCCATTCTCAACCGCAAATCTGAAGTAACGTTTTCGTTGCTGCACCCATCTACCAGAAATACACCGTCATAACCCTCAAACCATATTGAAGGATCTTCGTAACTGACGTTATCAGCGGCCCCACCTCCACAGGTCGCTTGCTTCAGTTTTCCGGGACTGGACTTAGAGAGCGATGACCAGGCTGCCTTGAAGGTCTACGTGGGCTGGAGGACCGGCAGCGCATAGGCGATGGTGACCGTGACCGGTGTTGGCGTAGAGTTGGCGAGTTCTGGCGCGTGGACAGGTACTCCTCAATCTCTGCTGGTCGTTCGCCGTTTCGGGGGCACGGTGCATACGACGGGAAGCCTCTTAATCCAGCCTGTCGGTAAGGACAGAATCTGTACAGATGACCCGCTTCCCCACAATGAAAACACAGAGGCCTGCGCTCGTGATCACGCCAGACGTCACTTTTCCTGGGCCTACGCTCCACATAGTGATGTGTGCTACGTGCTCCTGGGGGCAGATAGGTAGCTGTTGGTTCCCGTGGACGAGGTGCGCTGCGGGCCGCAGGTGGGAGAGGAGTCGTCGCCATCGCAACTGCTGCATTGCTGTGTACGGTGGGTTGTCAGAGTATGTTCGGAACCTCAGAACCTCAGAGTATGTTCGCATAGGTCGAACCGGCTGCAGCTGACGCTCTGGCTCTCGTATCACCTGCCTCAGTTCGTCACGAACAACGTCCGTAACGGATAGTGCAGTTGGAGTCTGGGGAATTTGCAGTCTGCTCAGTTCTTCTATAACAACTGATCTAATTAGCTCTCGCAGGGCTTCAACGTCGTTTCGCACGCCTCCGGAGAATACCTGTGCAGATGCACAGTTAAGATTCCGTTCGTACTGCCGAGCCCGCTGTTCCAGTGTTTTTTCGATGGCTGTCGCTTCCGTGTAAAACTCAGCAACTGTGCTTGGAGGGTTGCGGACGAGAACGGCGAACAGCTCTTGCTTCACTCCGCGCATTAGATGGCGCACCTTCTTATCCTCAGCCATGTTGTAATCCGCACGCTTGAATAGACGGACCATGTCTTCAATGTACATAGCAGCACTCTCGTTCGTGAGCTGGTTCCTCGATTGAAGAGCAGCCTCCGCCTTTTCTTTCCGGTCTATGTTCGCGAACGTAGCCACCGCTTGTCGTCGAAATACCTCCCAGGTAGACAATGAGGTTTCATGGTTCTCAAACCATGTCTTTGCGAAGTCTTCCAGGGCGAAGTATACGCGACGGAGCTTCTCTCTTTCGTCCCATCCATTCAAGCTCGTCACTCTCGAACAGGTCCAACCAATCTTCAACATCCTCATACGAGTTGCCGTGGAATACTGGCGGCTGGTGCGGTTGGCTAATGAACACTTGTGCCGGTGTTACCTGGGTAGTCATAGGGGTGGCATCCATCGTTTGAATTCCCCTTGGTGCGAAGTGAAGAGGACCGAACTCAGGTGAGTCACCTCGAAGACGGCGACTTGCCCTCTGGTGTACAGGAGTCACTTCCACGGGGTTGATACGCTGGTCGTCGGGGCTACGCTCTCTTGAGCTCGCGGGGCTTCGATTCATAACCCAGCAACTTCACCAGAAATGTAGTGCTGCTGAGACAGACAGGTTAAAAAACAAGCGTTGTAGCGAAGCCTCCGAACTCGGAAACGGGTCGAGCTTTTGAGTACCCTCTAGTGGGGCTACCCAACAAGGACGCCGCTCGCGCTAAGAGCCCGTGCTTGGCTGTGACTGTCGACATTGTATATTCTCGCTCGTTGCCAGCTAATAAACGCCTTCACAATTTGGTGGAGAGTGCTGCGATCCCTGTCTATGCCTTTGGAGCTACGATCACGTACCCTGCCATCTACTATGTACCACGACACTTCTCAGCAAACGCCTCCTCCAATGTCACCCCCTTGTCCCGGTGTCCCCAGAATCCGCGATCCACCCATCTTCACTGGCGCTGATGGCACTGACGTGGAGGACTGGTTCGCCATTTACGAGCGCATGAGCGTCCCCAACAAATGGGACGAGGACGGCAAGCTGACCAACTTGGTATTCTACCTTACAGGTGTTGCCAGTTTGTGGTACAACAACCACGCGTCCGATTTTGCCACCTGGTCCGATTTTAAGACCGCAATCATCAACGTCTTCGGCCGCCCTGCTGTTCGCAAGCTGCAAGCCGAGCAGCGCTTACGTGAACGTGCTCAGGAGGCTGGTGAATCATTCACCATCTATATTGAAGACGTCCTGGACCTATGCAACAAATCTAATTCCACCATGTCCGAGTCTGACAAGATCCGAAACATCATGAAAGGCATTGACGATGATGCCTTCACGATGCTGCTCGCCAAAAACCCCGGCACAGTGGCTGAGGTCATCACACTGTGCCAGAGCTACGAGGAGCTTCGCCGGCAGCGTTCGATGACCCGACGCTCCCCACCACGAGCTGCAACGCTTGCTCTCTTGGAGGTCAGTTGTGACCAAGTGGCGTTGATGGCAGACCTGAAGTCCTTCATTCGCGAGGAAATCGCGTGTCATTTCTCGCTCCTGCCCTTTGCCCACCAACCGACTGTTCAACAATCGCCTACTACCGTTCTTCCTCCCATCCGTCGAGCGATTGAACAGGAAATAGCGGAGGTAATGCCTGCGTACCACCCTCCACAGCCTCCGGCTCCTGCGCCCCAGAGTTACGCGCAAGTGGTCGCCAGGCCGCTTCAAGTCGTTCCAGCAACCGCCCCTCTGACTTACGCCGAAGCTGCCACTCGACCTCCGTCCTTTGCAGCGGGTGTGCCCGCTACGTATGTTGACGTAACCCCTCAGCCTCAGCTTCAGTCCACCATGCAGCCACCGTTCCGTCCATCAGCCCTTGCGACATGGGTGAGACCTACTCCGGTGAACAGATGGCACACACCCGACAACCGGCCCATCTGCTTTGCCTGCGGTTACGCCGGTCACGTGGCCCGTTATTGCCATCGCGTACAGCCGGCTCCAATTTCTTCACCTGTTACTGGCCAACTCAGCCGTCCTTATCGCGAAGAACCGCCGTATGTGCCACCTCGATCTTGCCCAGGTCCATCTCGAAGATCACCGTATACACGACGCCGTTCCCTGTCTCCCATGCGGCCAAGTGCGGCAGCTCATGAGCGGGAAAACTAGTCGTCGCAGTCCCCGAGGCAAGGACTGCGACGCTATCGCAATGTGAAAGCCCTCAGAGCAGCCCCTCGAATGTCATTGACGTGCTTGTGGACGGTGTTCGTGCATCGGCTCTTATTGACACTGGAGCTGCCGTATCAGTTATGGACGAAAAACTCTGCCGCTTACTTCGAAAAGTGACGACGCCACTTTCTGGGTTATCCCTCCGTACTGCAAGTTTGCACCGCATTCATCCTACAGCAGGGTGCACAGCTCGCGTTGTCATCCAGGACGTTCTGTATGTCGCCCAGTTCATCATCATTCAGGCATGCTCTCATGACGTCATCCTGGGATGGGACTTTCTCTCCCGCCATGACGCCGTCATCCATTGTGCCGCCGCTGAAATTGAGCTCTCACCCTTCTCGCATTTGACGCCAGAAGACAGTCCCCCGACACTGAGCAAGATTCTAACGAAAGACGATACAACAGTGCCTCCAAACTCGACGACGGCTGTGTCTGTCTACTGCGCTGGTCTCTCCGACACCATTGGACTTGTTTCGCCATCTGACCGCGCTTGCAGCAGGAAAGGGTTGCTTGTACCGTTCGCGACCGTGCAGGTCAACCAGGGCAACACTGCTATTTTTGTAACCAACCCGTCCCCGTACGCTGTTACCTTGCTTCGAGGGGAATGTCTCGGCAGAGTGGAACCAGTCGACGACGCACAAGTCCTGAACGTATCCGATGACACGCGCGGTCCCAGGTCGTGTACCATCAATGCTGTTTCCACTTCTGATTCGTCGTCTGCTGATGTATTTGGCCCCTCCATCGCTGACAACCTTACGGCCGTACAGCGTTCCCAACTTCTGGACCTGTTACAAGAATATCGTTCTTCTTTCGATGTCGGGCGAAGTTCTCTCGGTCGCACGTCCGTTGTTACGCATCGCATCGACACTGGTGCCCATCCACCTTTACGGCAACGTCCATATCGCGTGTCGCCTGCTGAACATCGAGTAATTAATGATCAGGTTGACGATATGCTCCGACGTGACGTTATTCGGCCCTCGGACAGTCCATGGACGTCTCCTGTTGTTCTTGTTGCGAAGAAAGACTGTTCTGTGCGGTTCTGTGTGGACTACAGACGGCTCAATAAGATCACTCGCAAGGATGTTTATCCACTGCCACGCATCGATGACGCGATTGACAGCCTTCATGGAGCCGATTTTTTTCTTCTCTCGATCTGCGCTCGGGGTACTGGCAAGTACCTATGGCTGACGACGCTCGACCAAAGACCGCCTTCGTCACGCCAGACGGCTTGTACGAGTTCAACGTAATGCCGTTTGGTCTATGTAATGCACCTGCGACCTTTGAGCGCATGATGGACACCGTTCTGCGCAACTTGAAATGGTACACGTGCTTGTGTTACCTCGACGATGTCATTGTCTTTGCTCCGGATTTCTCCACGCATCTCCAACGTCTGAAAGAAGTTTTCGCACGTGTAAGCAATGCCGGCTTGCAAATAAATCTGAAAAAGTGCCGCTTTGCAGCACGGCAACTCACCATACTGGGGTACGTCTTGTCCAAAGACGGCATTCTTCCTGATCCTGCCAAGCTTCAGGCCGTGGCCGAATTCCCGAAACCTGCATCTGTCAAAGAACTGCGTAGTTTCGTGGGACTGTGCTCATACTTCCGACGCTTCATACGAAATTTCGCCACGATCATATCACCGCTGACGAAGCTCCTTGGAAGTAACGGGCCCTTCAATTCGTGGTCATCCGAGTGCGACGACGCGTTCGCGAAGCTCCGCCATTTGTTGACGTCGCCTCCCATTCTACGCCACTACGACCCCACAGCCCCAACGGAGGTGCACACGGACGCCAGCGGTGTAGGCCTCGGCGCTGTCCTGGCGCAGCGAAAACCCGGATTCCCTGAATATGTCGTGGCATATGCAAGCCGTACGCTCACGAAAACCGAGAAAAACTACACCGTCATAGCGCTGTGTGTGTGTGAATCGCTCCTTTGTGTGTGTCCTTGTCGTGGTGCGCTATACCAGTGAAAATGATGAATCCCAACCAACTAGCCCGGCAACGTGCCTTAGTCACGGAGAAAGAGTGCCTGGCGATCATCTGGGCTCTTACAAAGTTTCGACCTTATTTGTATGGTCGCCCATTCGATGTTGTCACCGACCATCATGCACTATGCTGGCTTTCATCATTGAAGGATCCCTCAGGCCGTCTCGCCCGTTGGGCTCTTCGCTTAGACTACGACATCCGCGTGCTGTACCGCAACGGACGCCAGCATGCTGACGCCGACGCCCTCTCGCGCTCCCCTCTGCCTGAAGGTGATGTGCTCTGCTCAGTATCCTCGGCTGCTGTTTCTTCCATTGATGTTGACATCATCGCTACTGAACAGCGAAAGGATAATTGGATCAGCCCGCTCATCGACATGCTCTCTGATCCATCCGCAACGCCATCCACGCGTACCTTGCGTCGTCAAGCTCGCCATTTCGCCATCCGTGACGGCCTTCTACACCGACGCAATTACGACGCCGACGGCCGGCAGTGGTTACTCGTGATACCCCGCAGTCTGCGGTCAGAGATATGTGAATCCTTCCATTCTGATCCGCAATGCGCGCACTCTGGGGTATTCAAATCCTACCATCGAATTCGACAACGCTACTTCTGGCGCGGGATGTACCGCTATGTGCAGTAGTTCGTTCGCTCTTGCCTCACTTGCCAACGCCGTAAACCGTCAGCCCACATGTCGCACGGCAGTCTGCAACCGTTACCTTGCCCTGACCGTCCCTTTGGGTGCGTAGGTATCGATTTGTATGGACCACTTCCTCTGACGTCGGCTGGTAACCGCTGGGCCATCGTTGCCGTTGACCATTTAACGCGATACGCCGAAACTGCCGCTCTCCCTGCGGCTACTGCGCGCGATGTTGCGTCCTTCCTGCTGCATCAATTTATACTGCGCCACGGACCACCCCAAGAGCTTCTCAGTGATCGAGGCCGTGTCTTCTTGTCGGAAGTCGTCGAAGCCATTCCGACGGAGTGCCATTCTGTCCACCGCAAAACTACTGCTTACCACCCACAGACGAATGGCCTCACCGAACGCTTTAACCGCACCCTCGGCGACATGCTTTCTATGTACGTCGCTGCCAACCACACTAATTGGGATAATATACTGCCCTTCGTCACCTACGCCTACAACACCGCCCCTCAGAGCACGACTGCTTTTTCACCTTTCTACTTGCTGTACGGAAGGCACCCGTCGCACACTGTGGACACGATACTCCCGTACACGCCGGATCCATCTGAGTGCACACGAATTTCCGAGACAGCCAGGCTTGCTGAAGAGTGTCGCGAGCTTGCCAAGACTTTTACGACGCAAGAGCAAGAGCGGCAGAAGAGTATTCGTGATGGCTCGACCACTTCTGAGCCCACGTTCCTTCCTGGTGCGCTTGTATGGCTCTCGATCCCGACCTCTGCAGCTGGCCTCTCTTCCAAACTACGTCCCAAATACGAAGGCCCCTACCGTGTCATCGAGCGCACCTCACCCGTCAACTATTGATCGAACCCGTTGAACAATCTTCGGACATGCGCCGCCGTGGGCGCGACATCGTCAACGTGGAGCGCCTGAAGGCTTATTATGACACGCTCATAGTAACAAGTTGTTAGGTCGCCAGGCGGCTCCCTCTTCGACCCCGGGGTAATTGTAGTGAAGCATCCGAACTCGGAAATGGGTCGAGCTCTTGATTACCCTCTAGTGGGGCTACCCTACAAGGATGCCGCTCGCGCTGAGAGCCCGTGCTTGGCTGTGAGTGTCGCCATTGTATATTCTCGCTCGTTGCCGGCTAATAAACGCCTTAACAGCGTATTTATTAGGGCGAACTTGTGCCCACGATTTTGAAGACTATGGTCGTCAAGTCCGAGTAGCCGAGTGGCACAGATCTAACTATCTTCCTCTTCCTCGTTGCCGGAGCGCACGAACGCGTGGCGCATGCCAGCCGGGTCTTGCTTGTGCTCTTGCCACGATGATTGCGGCGGGCTACTTTAACGTGGCCAACCTGTCGCGGCAATATCATCACCGACTCACGAGGGGCCTGTCGGAGCTATCAGCTAGGGTGGGCTTCGCCGCTTGCTCAGCGCATACTGGAACCAAGATACCGATACGTTAATCCAACTCCACGAAATCTGGTTTGGGCACCTGGTCACCAAGGACTAAGGGGTAACCAACAGGCCGATCAGGCCGCCCGCGCACTTTCTTCCCGGGCTATCTCCCTCTCTTTGGAAGCCCACTCCTAATCAGACAACTCGGCCCTTTCATTCAAAGATATTACCAATTACTACAAGGAGGAGCACCGGTGCTATCCAGACCCTTGTAAGGGACTGCATCGCTCTGACGAGCGCCTTCTTTTAAAACTGTTTACCAATACCGTACTGTTCCCGGCGGTGCTCAAACATTTCAATGCATCCTTTGATTGTGCGTGCCAGTTCTTTGGTGAGGTGGCTGACACCTTCCACATCGTCTGGGCGTGCCAGTCTAATCCACCTATCCCCCCCAACCCCACGAGAGAGGACTGGGAGGTGGCCTTGCTCAGCTGTCAAGACCTGAAGGCCCAAAAGGCCCTGGTTCAACGGGCACGGGCAGCGTTGCTTGCCAATGGAGCTCCGGAATAGGGGTTCCACCTAGTGCTGTGAGGGTAGGAGGCCAATAAGGCCCCAACCCAATCACCTCTCTGTAACCATTTAATGGTCATTAAATGTTTCACCTCCACCACCACCACCCACAGAGTGAAACAACTTTACTTGGTCCACAGTATGCGCGAGATAACTCGACGTCACCTGGCTGGATCTTGGAGCTTCCTTTCCTTTCGGTGGAAAGGACAGGGACGCAGCTTCACAGGAAGTTGGCATAATCACCACACAGTGGGCCGTCCGGGGCGTGGGAACTGCTAGGGGTATATTGTGTGCAGAGCCGCAGGGCTGGAGTAGGTGCTTGTTTAGAGCAGTCTGAGAGTGATACAGCGAGGAGTGTGCTAGGGGCAGCGCTTTTTTTTTCTTGAGATAATGATACATGCATAGCTCGCTGTGCATGCAGAGAGGCTAGGGGGGAGATAATGCGTTGCACGGTCAGTCGTGTAGCTGAGTGCACGTTCTCGTTCGCGAGGCACCAGCGATAATTCCAAGGTGCGCAGGAGGTGATGTTTTAAGTATTTTGCTTTCTCAACGATCTGAAGGATTTGGCGAGCCACCATGCCCATCTGAAATGCCTTGATAGTGATCTATGAGTCTGAACAAATTGTGTCATGTACACCGTCTGTCACTGCAAGAGCAATGAAAACCTGCTCTGCAATGCTGCAGCTAGAAGTGCGGATGGTCGCAGAGCTGATTACTTCCGAATCACCGCCAACGACGCTACGAAGTGGCATACGAAGCGGTATACGAAGTGGCATCTATACGAAGCTGGCTTGTTTCTTGGCTAAGCGGGCAGAACTAGCTGACTAGTGTTCGTGTTTTGTTGTAGGTCAGATGTATACTGCGTGGCATCCACTTTATTAAAATCCCGGACCATATTTCGTTGGACAGCATCTGGAATGATGACGCGTACCAGCATCTGACAAACTGTCTTGGGCTTCGACAATTTCTTTGAATGTGTTGTAGATTCCCAGCTTGAGCAGGTCTTTCGTGTGCGTTCAAACGGGAATGCCAAGGGACAACTTGAAGACCGCGGATTAGGACATTGATCTTGTTGCACTTGGACAAGAGCCAGTTGCGCCGCCGAATAAGCGAGGTTGCGTTGCACAAATGTGTGGATAATCCGGATCAGAGTCTTCTCACTGATTCCACGGTGCATGCTATAAGGATTCTTGAAATCAGCTTGAGAGGGGTGAGTAACCTACAAGGATTCTTGAAATCAGCCGCTACCGGTGAGTAACCTAATGTGGCTTCCAGGACCAGTGAGGAGGACCACCTCTGGGCCTCTTTCTGTAGAGTAAGAGCTCAGAATGAGTGGGCGAGCACCGTATATGCCGGTGGGAATGAGATAACACGCAGTCACATCGATGAGCGCTCTCGACCCTCCTATCCCCTGCCATCCACGTAGACTCGTGTGCGCAATGTCTAGTATCACCCGCCGCGGTGGTCTAGTGGCTAAGGTACTCGGCTGCTGACCCACAGGTCGCGGGTTTGATTCCCGGCTGCGGCGGCTGCATTTCCGATGGAGGCGGAAATGTTAGAGGCCCGTGTACTCAGATTTGGGTGCACGTTAAAGAACCCCAGGTGGTCAAAATTTCCGGAGCCCTTCACTACGGCGTCTCTCATAATCAAATGGTGGTTTTGGGACGTTAAACCCCACAAATCAATCAATCAATCAATCAATGTCTAGTATCTTGTTCAAGACCCTCCACAGGTTGATCATGTAAACATAGAAGAACGTTGGGGAGATCGCCACCCCTTGAGGTGCACCCGTTGACCCGAGGGTTTTAGAAAATTTGTTGCAGCAATATTTTTTGCAGACAAGTTGCTCCATGTTGAAATCTTGTTGCTGTACAAGCAGAAAGAATGAAGGTAGCCAGGTAGGAAATAGCCCACTGAACTTGAAATTTGTCGCAGCAATACCACTTAGCGGACCGGTTTGTTCATACTGGTGTCTAGACATTCTGCGAAAGCAGAAAGAAAGCTCAAACCGAGATTGTACTGTTAATCCGAAGAAGAGAGTGCCGCCCGATGCACTGCACTGTGTTCGGCTGTTGGCAAATGGCAAACCTTGCACGCAGGAAGCCCCGAGACGGCGTTCCTCTACGCTCTGCATAGCGCTGGTGTGGCACACACGGTGGCCCGCGCCTGTGCCACGGGCCAGCTGAAGGAGTGTGCTTGCGGGTCAACCGAACCCGCCGCCTCGCATGGTGCCTGGCGCTGGGGCGGCTGCTCCGACGACGTCCAGGTACGCTATGTTGGGCCAGATGGTGCATCGTTACTTGAAAGACGTGGTGCAAGACAGAAACAGCGTGAAGTCACAACTATAGGTTTATTTTCGTGAAGCATTTGCATTTAAAATACTTGGCGAAAATAAACCACGTTTTTTTAAGTTTGGGTATTCATCGGTGCATGACTGTGGAACAGGGGTGTAGCCAGGGGGAGGCACACCATGCTCGTAGCTATGCCCCTGCTGTGGAGTCAAGCATCTCTAGCCATGTGTGGCGAACAGTTGTAGGCTTACCAGTGTGATTACGCTGGTATGAGGCACAGCACCCTTATTGAATGCGGCTGTAAGTTGATAATTTTGCTGAGCAAAGTTACACCGGTGTTACACACTAATTGCAATGGGATCTCAATTCTAAACCTCCCGAAGCTTGCGTGGTCAAGAAATTCGATCATGGTCAAGAAATTCTATCCGTATCGGGCTCGATCGCGATCAAAAGTGACCGCGTGGCTGCGGTATAAACCCACCTCGACTGGTTAGTTCACGCTTTTCGTTTGAAACGACTCGATATCACGCATCAGACCTATCTAGACTCCACAGATCAGGTACCGGAAGCATGGAAGCAAAAAAAATTGACAGCATATCCACGGAGTGCATGATGATGAGTGGGGCAGAGCATTCATCAGTCCGTCCACGCTTCTGTCCGTCCGTCCGTACATCTAGTGAACACTTCAAGTACTGACATCTCGCATCTCTTCATCATATATTCACCATATAGAAATACCACCATCCAGAGGACATTCCAAGGGCTAAACGAGAGGTCGTACGGCCGGTCTAAAGGAGCGGCACGCGCGCACTCTCTTACGGCCTGTGCATCGTGTCTAGATCCCACATTTCACCGCCACTAGTTCATGGCACTGTGGTCCAACCTCGCTAAATCTTGCCAAAACCAAGGAGGCTACGCCCAGCGAGTTTAACGTGGCAACCTTTTCTGGTCAGATAGTGCTCAAAGTGCGTCCTTCTGTTACTAGTTTTTTTCATCATCATCAACATCAGCCTGACTACGTCCACTGCAGGACAAAGGCCTCTCCAATGTTCAGCCAGTTAACATGGTCCTGTGCTTGCTGCTGCCAATTTATACCCGCAAACTTCTTAATCTCATCTGCCCACCTAACGTTCTGTCTCCCCTTACTCCCTTGCCTTCTCTGGAAATCCAGTTAGTTACCCTTAATGACCAGCAGTTATCCTGTCTACGCGCTACATGCCCGGCCCATGTCCATTTTCTCTTCTTGATTTCAACTATGATATCCTTAACTCCCGTTTGTTCCCTAATCCATTCTGCTCTCTTCTTGTCTCTTAAGGTTACACCTACCATTTTTCTTTCCATTGCTCGCTGCATCGTCCTTAATTTAAGCTGAACCCTCTTTGTAAGTCTCCATGTTTCTGCTCCGTAGCTAAGTACCAGCAAGCTGCAGCTGTTATGTATCTTCCTCTTGAGGGATAGTGGCAATCTACCAGTCATGATTTGAGAGTGCTTTCTAAATGTGCTTCACCCCATTCTTATTCTTCTAGTTACTTCAACATCGTGGTTCGACTACACGGTTATTACCTGTCCTCAATAGACTTAGTCTTTTACAACTTGAAGTGCACTATTACGTATCTCGAAGCACTGCTCTTTTCCGAGGTTGTACATTACTTTCGTTTTCTGCAGATAAATATTAAGACCTACCTTTCTGCTCTCCTTGTCTGACTCTGTCATCATGAGTTACAATTCGTCCCCTGAGTTACTTAGCAATGCAGCGTCATCAGCGAAGTGCAGGTCACAAAGGTACTCTCTATTAACTCTTATCCCTAACTGTTCCCACTCTAGGCCTCTGAAAACCTCCTGTAAGCACGCGGTAAATAGCATTGGGGAGATTATATCTCCCTTCCTTGCGCCCTGCTTGATTGGCATTCTGTTGCTTTCTTTAAGAAGCACTATGGTAGCAGTTGATCCCCTGTAGATTTCTTCCAGGATGTTTATATACGCTTCATCGACGCCCTGATTTCACAGTGTCTGCATTACTGCTGATATTTCTACTGAATCAAACGCCTTCTCGTAATCTATGAAGGCTATGTATAGTGGTAGGTTATATTCTGAGCGTTTCTCTATTACCTGATTGATAGTATGACTGTGGTCGATTGTTGAGTAGCCTGTTCGAAATCCTGCTTGTTCCTTTGGTTGATTGAATTCTAATGTTTTCTTTACTCTGTTAGCAATTAACTTTGTAAATAGCTTGTATACTACAGAGAGCAAGCTGATCGGCCTGTGATTCTTCAAGTCCTTGTCATCTCCTTTCTTATGTATTAAAATAATGTTAGCATTCTTCCAAGACACTGGTACTCTTCCCGTCAGGAGACACCTCGTAAACAGGGTGGCTAGTTTTTCTAACACACTCTGTCCTTCATCTTTCAGCAGATCTGATGTTACCTGATCCTCACCAGCAGCTTTGCCTCTTTTTATGCTCTCCATAGCATTTCTGACTTCTCTCATTACTGGTGGGGTGTCATCTGGGTTACCGCTAGTTCTTTTAGTATCAAGGTCGTGGTTGTCCCGGCTACTGTACAGATCTCTGTAAAACTCCTCCGATATTTTAACTATCCTATCCATAGTGGTAGTTATTTTTCCTTCTTGTCCCTTAGTGCATACATCCGATTTTTGCCTATACCAAGTTTCCTCTTCACTGCTTTGACGCTTCCTCCGTTTTTCAGAGCGTGTTCAATTCTCTCCATGTTATACCTTCTTACATCGCACACCTTACGCCTATTAATCAACTTCGAAAGCTCTGCCAGTTCTATTTTGTCTGTTGTACTTGAGACTTTCCTGATTTGACGCTTCTTAATGAGATTTTTTGTTTCCTGGGAAAGCTTGCTAGTGTCCTGTCTAACTACCCTGCCTACAACTTCCACTGCACTCTCCGTAATTATACTCGTCAGATTATCATTCATTCTATCTACGCTAAGGTTGGTTTCCTCACTAAGAGCTGAGTACCTGTTGACGCGAGACTTTGAATTCCTGTACTTTCCCTCTCAGTGCTAGCTCATTGATAGGCTTCTTGCGTGTCAGTTTCTGTCGTTCCTTCCTCAAGTCTAGGCGAATTCGAGACCGTGCCATTCTATGGTCACTGCATCGTACCTTGCCAACCACTTCCACATCCTGCACGATGCCTGGGTGTGCACTCATTATAAAGTCTTTTTCGTTCTTATTTTCGCCATTCGCCAAGCCTCGTCCATGTCCACTTGCGGTTTCCTCGTTTTCGTTAGAAGGTATTCAAAATCCATAAATTATTGCTTTCTGCGAATTCTACTAGTAGCTCTCCTCTGGCGTTTTAGTACCGATGCCATAATCTCCTACTGCCTGGTCTCCAGCCTGCTTCTTCCCTACTTTTGCATTAAAGTCTCCCATTAGTATAATATACCTTGTTTTTACCTTACTCATTGACGATTCCACGTCTTCATAGAAGCTTTCAACTGAAGCGTCATCATGGCTGAATGTAGGCGCGTAAGCCTGTACCACCTTCATCTTGTATCTCTTATTTAGTTTAATTACGATACCTACCACCCTTTCATTAATATTATAGTATTCCTCTATGTTGCCAGCTATGTTTCTGTGAATTAAGAACCCCACTCCCAGGTCTCTTCTGTCAGTTAAGCCCCGATAGCAAAGGACGTGCCCATTCTGTAGCACCGTATATACCTCATCTGTCCTCCTAAACTCACTGAGCTCTATTATATCCCATTTAACACCCTATAGCTCCTCGAATAGTACAGCTAGACTTCCCTCACTAGATAAGGTTCTAGAATTAAACGTTGCCAAGTTCAGGTTCCAATGGCGGCCTAGTCCGGATTCAGAGATTCTTAGCACCCTCTGCTGCGTTGCAGATCTGACCGCCGCCGTGGTCAGTTGCTTCGTAGCTGCTGGGGACTGAGGGTCGTGAGTTAATTGACGTATGCATGTGGGAGGTAGTGGCCAGATACTGTACCAGGGTTGCCAATCCTTCTCTGGTGATGGAGTGCGTTACCGGCGGTGGTAACCGGTGAGGCCGCGCCCCAGGCCTCTTAATGCAGTTCCATCTCCATGCGGATTTTTTTTAAATTCCGGTTGGGAACTGCGCGGCACCGGGATTTGAGCCACGGGCCTTTTGCATGCGAGGCGGATGCTCTAACCACTACGCCATCGCCGCATTTCCTCTAAGCACTGCGCCATCGCCGCATTTATAGTTAGGATCAAAGTCAAGGCAAATTTTATTAAAAAATAAGTAACCGATACTCGTCTCTGTAGGTCATTTCATGAGAAACAGCGATCTTTTTATTTATAATTAACGTGGCTGGGTTTCCTCGTCAATTCAAAAGAGTGCACGTGTGCCCAGTGGCGTAACTAGGGGGGGGCAAGGGGGTACAAGTGCCCCGGGCGCCACTAGGGAGGGGGCGCCAAGCCGAGTCCTCGGGTTGGCGCCCCCTGGAAAGGTTGTCAATGTTTTTTTCCGTAAAACCGCCTGGAAGGGGGGAGGGGCGAGGTTGTAATGTACGACTGGAAGTGGGGATGGTGGTGAAGGAAAGGGTTGCCGCAATGGCTTTTGCATCGGGAAAAGGATCCTCTATTTTCATTTTGCTGCGCTACCTCCGTGCCTTCCCATGACCCTCGGCTAAGCTTTGTTTTGTGCTCCGCAGCACTGGGTTAGATGAGTTTCAGCGAACCCCACCAGCCTCCCAAACCACTTACTGAAAGCTTCCCTGAAACCAACCACGTACGTAAACAAAATAAAATAAAAAAGTTCGAATGCACCTTTTTTGAGTAAGAACAGAAAACTCCAACGAAATAGCCGATCGTCCAACGACTAATCGTCCACGCAGCGGCGGAAGGAAGGGCGAATATAATCCGTGACCTCGGCACCAAAGGCTAAACAAAGGCGTTTATTCGCAGAGTTCTCTGGAGGAAAGACGGAGAAAGCGTGACACGACGGCGACGTTTGTTGATTCCCTGCATCGCGGGCGCCAGCAAAGCAATAGAAGGGCGGGGGTCAACGTTTCCCACATGCCATCCACCGCCATGGGCAGGTTCATCCTTTGGCCCAAAGAACACGCACCTGCGAAAAAAGCGCAGAGCGTAGTGTACCCGACAGCATGTGCCGACTGCCCCGCTTCGTACGTTGGAGAAACCAAGAACTTCCCTGAAAGAATGCGGCCGCACAAGGATGACCTCCATCAATGGAACAGCGAACGGAGCGAAACGGCAGAACACTCCGACCAGTTTAACCCCCATACCAGACCCGAGGGCGCGGTGTCTAGCTGGTTGCTTTGTTTTGTACTCACCCTGCATTCCTTGGGATGCACAAATAGCGCGAAAGCTTAGGTACGAGAAACTTGGGCCTGGGAAGCGCCCGTGCCGTCAAGCTTTTTGCAGTGTGGACTGGAAGAGAACAATGACGGGTAAGGGACTTCCGGAAGTTTGAATAAAAAAAGAAAAATACTATACAAAAACGCGGGCGTAGCTCATCGAAATCAGAACTGGTGGCCCTTGGCCTCCGAAATGGCCCGCCGCGCGCCAGTAGGCAATCGCGGAAGCCTACATTAGCGCTTTTAATGGGGGGGGGGGGGGGATAATGAGGGGCGCGGAAATATATTTGCCCTGGGCGCCGTCCTATCTAGTTACGCCACTGCACGGTGTGCCGCTCCTCCGGCCGTGGAGGAGGTGGCTACCTACTACGACGACATAAATCGCGGACGCACGACCCTTGGCTCAAGGAGCCTCGCCCCTAAAAAAAAAACCATTGGTTAATTCAGTTACGCCTGGCTGCGAGAGGTGCGATTAGTCTTATCGTTCAGCTCTGTACGATTACGCTTCTCGAGGCTCGTTCTTCCTCCGTCCGCTCGGCTCGCTGCCTCCTCTTGGTTTCGTTCCGATGACAAAGCTTAGCTTCTTTCTTTCCGACTCACTTTCCCTATCTGCCGACCAACAGGGACATTTAGCTGACCTATTTTGCGCTCCGTTCCCCGTTCCGCTCAACGTTACCGGAGCGACACGCACGTTTGCAGTTTTAGTCAGGCGTCGTTCGGTAACGATATCCCGACACCACCGGTGCATGAAAGTTTTTTAGATGCGGAAGCATCTTATACTCGCGCCTTGTAGTGCGCCGTCCGCGCCGTCCGCACCGCTTCTCGAACATTCGACAGCTGACGCGCGCGCATGCGCCGTCGCGCCGTCGCCCACCATCTGTGCCGCGCGCGCTTCTCCTTCGAGAACATTCGACAGCTGACAGCGCATGCGCCGTCGCGCTGTATATATACTCAAGGTCGGCGCTCGCTCGCTCAGTTGCCGCTCGTCGGTTGGTTTGTACGGCGCGTCGACGTCCAAGGTCGCGGTGAAATGAATTCCAACGAATCCACAAACACAATGATCGACGTCCCTTCGACCAGCGCCGTCCTTTCGCATACGTGTGTACGTGTTCACTCATTTAACACCCCCTCCTACAACCACGTTAACCAATTTAGCCATCGACCCAAGTAAGTCGCAATTTAACACCCCATTTCACAACCACGTTAACCAATTTAGCCATCGACCCAAGTAAGTCGCACTTTAACGCCCCGTTAACCAATTATATGCTCCGCATCCTCCTCAGTGTTCCCCCGAGGGAAGCTGCGGGCAATTTTTTTTAAATACACACAGTTTTTATCTTGTAGCAAGATAGAAAATTCTGTTTGAAAAGGGTGTGAATTCATTTACTCTTTCACGCATGATCATTTTTTTTTTATTTTTTTCTCACCTTCACTTGGAGCTGGACTACAATCGAAACATTCAAGGCAGCCCAAATGCGTTTCAAACGCCTTGGCCTGAGGCAGCGCGTTCCCCGCGTTGCCTTGTCGCAAATCAAACTAGAAAGCTTTTCCGAATAGGTGGAAGAGTGGCTGCTGGTAAATACTAAATTGTTACTACTGTTACAGAAAACGTTACGTAAAAAACAAGCGGCACAGCGTAGGCCATGGTTTAGAAACGCAAATCGCGAGCCTGCGCTACTTTTCGCGTACAACGAATGTTATGAGATTCATGCACTACAAAAGAACTGACTATAATGCTATACGCACGTAAAACAGGTCAAGTTTTAACTTGAATGGTTAGACGATAACATTTAACTATCCGAAGTGGCTGAAGAAAATCTCGTGAAGCTGGTATGTGTACTCTGCGGGCTATAATCGAAAGCGTGAGTTGCCACGTTTTTTCACGAAATGTTCGCGTTTCGCAAGAACGAATAAGATTTACCGAGTCATGAATGGTCGGGTATATTCACTAATTCAGGAAACATACAGAGTGCTTTGTGTTCGTTTTTTGCTAACGCGTTTTTTGCACTGCGGCTAGCACCGCCGAACAAGGGAGCGTCTGCCTACTGATAATCCTTGAGAGAACGCTCCTGAATTCTGCTAGATGGCACAACAGTCTATGAGCATTGTGATATCGTAGCTTCAGGCAGAGAACCGGTTTTCGTAGGTGTATGTAGGTGTTCTGCGGTGCAGCTTGTCGACTCAACACGAAGCGCAGCGCCTAGAAGGGCACAGCAGGTAAAGGCCATTTGATGATGCCTGCCGAGATAGCGCTGGTGACATAAGGAAGACAGGCTCAAGTTTGCGCAGCGCCATTGGCCGCCCTAGCGGAAAGAGGGCAAAGCACCGGTCGCTCCGACGGGCCGCGCTTGCTGGGTTTTCCCATTGCGCGCACGGAAAACGTGTTTCTTTGGCCGCTTATCTCGCATTTTGCACTCTATGGGCGTCGCTCCTTCGTCATCCTGAAAAGCCGGCATGCACTGCTGCTGCATTGTTAACTGCTACAAAAGTTTAAACATGACAAACACCTGAAAACTGCCCGTCAAGTCCTACCATTTTCAATGCAAGCAGTGCGAGACGCAAAGGCGTCAAGAGTGGATTAAGGCAGTTCGCCGATATTCCGTGGCCTCGTTACTTTGAAAGATTTTTGTCGTGCACAGTACTACGAACTATTGACTGAAGGACATGCGATGGCCGGACTCATATTAAAAGAAAGCACGTTAGTAAACCGAAACTGCAGCAAGCAACCACTGTATATTACGTAATTGGGCTTTGGCTTTCCGAGACAACCATTGGTAGTGCGAAAGCGGCGGAGCTTGCTAGCTTAATACATCACTGTTAAAATAGCATCCTGTGAGCCCTTCAAGTGTTTTATCTAGCTGATAGCTGTCGACCTCTCGTCGCCGCTCAATGTAAACAAATTTATGCGGTGGGTTCGCGCTGAGCGTTTAACGTAGGCCTTGCAAGCAACACTCACCGATAAGTTAGCATGATGAGGTGTTGCAATGCTAGGATCGAAGACATGAGTTCGATTCTCGCATACGCCAGCTGCATTTCCACGGGAGCAAAACACAGCAGCAATGCGCTCAGATTTTGGTGCAAGAATGGAAGACAAGTCGTAATGGTGTTGCATATTTCACGTGTGTGGTAATATGACGCTCAATGTTAACAGAAGTGATCCTTGGGGTGTGTGTATACCTTCTGTCCGTTGTCGTCGCGCCTGTATATTTAGGTGCAAGTTAAATAAAAAACTCAGGTGGCCCTAATCAATCTGAAGTCTCATACCACAGCGTGCCTCCTAATGATATGGTTTTGGCACGTAAAATATTTTAACCTTGCATGCGCTCGAGCCGCGAGGGATATACAGCTGCCGCCATAAAAACGAGTTGAACAAAGAACCACGGCAGATATAAAATTTTCGATAGTTTCGCGAAATTAGACGTGGGTACAGAGGCGAACCTCAGCGTAATTAAAAACATGCTTGATCCTAGTGAATATTGTATATTTTGACGAATACCAAATGAGTGGTCAAAACAACCAAATCGACATTTGAATCAGTGAACACGCTGCGTGACTATAGGCATGGATATTAATATGAAAATATAACATGCACAGAAGGAAACATGCATGGTAGAAGTGGACATAAAATACTTTTTTGTGTGCATTTTTATACTTTCAAACGACCTGGAGAAAAATAGGTGTAATTGAACTTACGATACAAACTTGTTAACATGCGATGAAAACTTCAGCAAAAGTGAAACTCTTATGAAACGGAACACTCCACATCGAAATGATCACACGTAAGTTTAGTCTATTCACACTGACCTCCTCATACAATTAGAGCCGCGTGACAAACTTGACATTCAAGTAATCGAAATTCGAACGCTATATAGAAACGCACGGGAAAGCGTGGTGGTGGTTTGCCGACAGCTCCAGGAAGACACGAATGCCGCAGAAAACGCGCGTTTTACCGGTGAAATTCGCGTGGGCACATCACTTTTAATGTCATAGAATGGCGGCTGTTCACCATCGACATGCACATAGCACTCGCTCAAAGACATCGGTTTGACTTGCTTGGACCCGCAAAGGTTGTCATTGAATCGCTCTTGCTTCTGATAAGATTCACACCGTGAATACGCTTTTACACTCGTTTTAAACCTCCGGAGCAAGTATGCCCCGCCGCGGTGGTCTAGTGGCTAAGGTACTCGGCTGCTGACCCGCAGGACGCGGGTTCGAATCCCGGCTGCGGCGGCTGCATTTCCGATGGAGGCGGAAATGTTGTAGGCCCGTGTGCTCAGATTTGGGTGCACGTTAAAGAACCCCAGGTGGTCTAAATTTCCGGATCCCTCCACTACGGCGTCTCTTATAATCATATAGTGGTTTTGGGACGTTAAACCCCACATATCAATCAATCAATCAATCAATCAATCCAGAGCAAGTCAGAGGTGACGCTGCAAGTGCAGGGCGATCAGATTACAGCGCGGGCAGAAGGCGGGAGTGGGGTACCAAGTGACCGGCTTTTACTAGAAAGGTGGCCAATGGATGGATAGATGGATGTATCCGGCTGTGCCCTTTAGACCGGGTGGGCGTTCACACCACATAGCCATAAAGTCAAGTGCCATCACTGTGTGTTTAAGGATTCACTTTCACTCGCGCCTCGATTGTAGCCACAAATCAGTTAGCCTCCGCTTGGTTATTTCTACCCGTTTAAAATCTATTTTGCCTTCACTGTCCCTAAACCCCAGGCCTTTGAAAAATTCGGCGCCATTATCTTCGTCTATAGGGCGAAGCCCTTCACAGAACATTATCAAATGTTCAGTCGTTTCCTCCTCCTCTACACACGCACTACATATCGTGTCTGTGCATTCGTATTTTGCTCGGTACGTCTTGGTCCGCAATACTCCCTTTCACTGACCCCGAGAATCATCGTAGATCTGTTCTCTTGCAATTTCCTGCTTAAACGTTCGGTAAGTATCCAGTGATGATTTCGTAAGCATTGCCATCTTCTACATATGTCCGTCCCTGTTTCCTTCACCTTATTCTTAACCGATGTTTTCTTTTGACTTGGTATTCTGCTGTTTCCTAAATACTTGCTTGACAATTATCGAGTTCGTTTCTTCCATTTAGTAGCGACATTCATCATTTACAAGTAACTGAAAACTTTCTTAGCCCGACGCTCCTCGCCGATTTTTCTCAATTGCTCCTCAAATTCTATCTTGCTGCTAGCTTCCCTGCACTCAAACTATGTCCATCCCATGTCACCCCGTACCTCTCTGATTTGGGGTATTCCCGTGTGTTCCCAAAGAAAGTCTACCTATACCACGTCGTTTAATTTCCAATCTTGCTTGAACTTATGATTTCATGCACAAGACTGCATTGCCGAACGTCAAACTCGGTACCATGACACCTTTTGATATCCCTCTCACTACGTCTTATGTGATTCTTAAAAGAGAAAAGACGATAAAAGTCAGCCCCGTAACTGTCTGCATCATGTGCGACACCTCAATAGTAGCTCACGAGGAATGAGTGAAGGAGGGATTAAAAGGATACGATTAAAGGTATAGAGATAGAGAGGGGGAAGGAGAGAGCGTGGCGCAGGGCCAGCGACACACAGAAGCAAGGAGAAGATAGCAAAGGTGGACACGGTCACAGGAGTCCGTGGACGGTGTTACAAAGCAGTAACGAAGTCCTTGGGCCGGCTGCCCCCAAGCGTGCCTTCCCGTCATCTCGGACATTCTTTTGTGGGGTGCGGGTTGTCACCTGCACCGGCTGTATTTGTCTCGGCTGTGCGCTTCGCCTGAGGGGCAGTGGCTATGGGCGGGCCCCTCTGGAATGTGCGGAAGGCCGGTTGTGTGCTACAGGAGCGACTGCCGTGAATTTCTCCTGCGTGTTCGCCTCCGGGTCCCCGCGCCTGTGCCACGTCCGTCTGCCACGTGCGTGAAGGGATACTTGACTTGTGTTGTGCTCTCCATGAGTGGTTGGTTCCCCGAAGAGACATTCCGCCCCTATCTTCGGAACTGCACGGCGAGGCAGCGGGAGCAGTCCGCCAGAAGGGAACAGGAGAGAGTCGCGAGGAGAGTCGTCGTTCGGACGTTACTGTCCAACATGTTGCAAGTAAACGTCGTGTTAAGTTTTCCTCTACGACTGTCCCTCTGCCTCAGCTCTCTGGAGTTCTGAACGCCCCCGTGGCCTGCGGAATGACGACCACCACCCAGCTCCACGCTACCTACTGGGTCCGCTGTGGTCACCGACGTGGCTCGTAACAACGGGCACCACTCAGCGAGAGCTCTTGTCGGCGGCAGGAGATGATGTAGGGCGAGCCAGTCGGCCAGAGCTGCGCTGTCGTCGGAGATTGGCACGAAATCCAGATAGCGAGTCCTCCCACAACGTCATACCTATTGCAGTTTGACAGTGCCCCATTTTTCATTACAGCTGCATTCCTGGTGCCCATAGTCATTACGTATCTTTCGTGCCTCCTTTGATACTCAACCCCGTTATTTATCGATACGCCCAAGTATTTGTATTCATCGACTATTTCTAGCGTGACTTATTGTATTTTATGCTCACTGCCTTTGTTATCACTAAAAATCATGATTGCTGACTTTTCCCCGCTAAACTTCAAATTTAACCTATCCCCCTCATTGCCACAGTGTCTATCAATCCTTGCAGATCTTCCTTGTTGTCGGCTATTAATACTATATCATCTGCATACATCAATGCCGGTAATGACTGTTCATTGTGTTTTCCTTGCTTGGCAAAAGAGGAGCTGAAGCCGAGTCGACTACCCTCTAATTTGGCTTCTAGTCCCTGGAGATACAGCATAAATAACAAAGGCGGCAAGGGACATCCCTGTCGAAGCCCGCGTTGTATTTCTATAGGTTCAGATACCCATTCTTCCCATCTGATATCTCCCTTGTTACTTTTATAGATATCCTTTAGACGATTAGTTATTCGATCTTCCACATCTAGTGTGTCCAGTATTCCCCACAAGTCTTCTTGAATCACACTATCGAAAGCTACCTTGATATCTAGAAATGCCAGTCACAGGGGCCTGTGATCTTTTTCCACTATTTCAATATACTGAATCAATGAAAATAGATTGTCCTCCAACCTCCTTCGTTTACGGAACCCATTTTGTAGTTATCCCAGCACCCCCTCATTTTCCAACCCATGTCTGTAGTATTCCCTTTACTATCTGCATCACCAGCCTGTAAACTAGTGATGTCACTGTTATAGGACGGTAGTTGTTTATATCGGCTTTATCCCCCTTTCCTTTAAAGATCATGCTAATCCTGCTTAGTTTCCACCCGTTGGGAGCTTCACCATTCATTATTTCTTTGCTCGCTGCCTCTCTTAATGCTTACTTAGAGCTTAGTCCTAGTTCCTTTATTAGCATGATTGGGATGCCGTCAGGGCCTGTTGATGTGCTATTAGGAACACTTTTCTCAGCCCTTTCCCACTCTCATTGTCCCAGTGGAGCCACTGAGCTAATTGGTTCATCCTCATCAGGTACGGTGCACGCAGCGTTTTCTTGGTGTTTAAATTTTTCTGTCATCATTGTTTTTAAATATTCCATTGCCTCATCCCCTTCTAGTACGACTCCTTGAACTATAGTTACAAACCTCTGTTTCATGCTTGTCTTTATTCAGAGAATTGAGATGGTTGCAAAACTTTGCGGCTGCCTTTCTATCCTTTTCGTTTACTTCCGCCATCCATTGGGCCCCCTTTCTCCTAATCTTGTCACTGATAGAATCGGACGCTTCCCTTCTGCAGCTCGAAAAGTTATCCCATTTTCTTTTGACATCCTCTTCCGGTTCACCCCTCTGTTTAGCATACCTGGGTTCGCTGGAGGCTTCGTGACATCTTACTATGACTGTCTTAACTTCCTCATCCCTCCAACTCTTGGGTTTGTGTCTGCTTTTCCTGGTTGATTTGACCCGTACCTTAGCAAGTTATAACTCAAACAATCAAGTTAGATTTGGGTACGTACTTTCTGTTTTAGTATACTCGGTGATTATTTTCTCAATCTCTTTAGTTGCTATTTCTATTTGCCTTTCAGAATAATTATTACCGTGTGTTTGCTCGTAATGTCACCCTTCCAATTTCATTTCTCTTCCAAAACTCAGCTTGATACGTTTGGGATCACTACCTAAGCTTCTGGACCCATATTCATATATGTTCATCACCGCTAGCCGATCATACATCCTATGTGACATTATTGCGTAATCTATCGCCGACTGCAGTCTTCCCACCTCCCATGTTATTTGCCCTTCGTATTTATCGGCGCTGTTGCAAATGATTAGATCATGCCTTTCACAAATCTCCATTAGCATTCTGCCTGTTGGGTCAGTATATGCAATCATATCTTCTATGTGCGCATTCATATCTCCTAATATAATTACCTCGCGCTCTTCTCTTAGTTCGTCAATGCCATTTTCTATGCATTGCACTTTTTGTTGGTTTTCCTCTCTGGCTTTTGCCCCTGTTCACAAGTATGCAAAACATAGGAGCGTCATTTACCCTGCCACTTTCTCTTTTAGCCATAAATGTTCTATGCATCCCTGCTTGACCCTTTGCCAGTCTATTTTTATGAATTAATTACCAATACCCCCCCTTTCTGCTGCCTTCTGTTCTGTTACAATATTCCCATGCGTTGTCCGGATTGTTAGGCGGTTGTTCCATGTCCCTAAGATGTGTTTCTACGATTTCTATGAAACCATATACCATCGGTCTCTCCTCCCTTAGCTGTTCTTCTATCTTTTCCCACTTTAGCATATTCCTGTCACCCTGCATGTTAATATACCCTACGTCTAAATTTGCTCTGCCCTCGTGCCTACGTCGATTTCTTCCCCGGACTCTACGTGTCTTAGATAGTGGTGCCACTTTGGAATCGTATCTGGCTATAACACCTGTCAAAGAGTCCCCCTGGTTGTTTCCTCGTTACCAGCTATCCTGGACCCCAAAGGGCCCGCGTGCCCCCCCCCCTTCCCCCCCAAAAATTGATACTGCGTGTCTTGCAAGTCGCCAGTCCACCCTCCTCATGTCCACCCTCATGGCCTAGCCTCCCATCGAAGTGAATTCTGTCTCGTTCAGATTAACGGCTGACAGTTCAGAACAATGGCCGAGAGATTTTTTTGTACTCTTGCTCACAGGATAGCCGTCCAACGAGGCACTGGAATGCCCCCCGTTAGCCTACAGCGCACAAATGGCTGCTCGCCGTTCTGTGTATACCTCGTTCGCGGACGTCTCTCCCTACTATTTCGATGATCCTCCTTTAACAGCAATGTTAATTCACCCGGCGAAGAGCACATTTGCTGACTGGTCCAGTCTCGCATAAACACTGAAGCGAGACAACAAGAGCGGAAGATCATTTATGACGCATGCCATCGCGTTCTATTTTCCGACCTCGTGACGAGATGCTGCTTGACCCCTATCTGCACCCCTGGTCTCTGTGACAAGTTTCAGCCACGCTTCATTGGGGCATACATAGTTTTGAAACAGACTTGGACAGTTAATTATGGTGTGACACCACTTGTCCTCTCAACAGACCACCGCTACCGCAGCACCGAGTCAGTCCACGTTTCTCGCATAAAACTCTTCACGCGACGTTCCTGGTTATGACGATAGTTATAGCGCGAGAACAGAACGACTACACAGAGACAAGAAGGAGACTTGTCTCTGTGTCGTCGTTCTGTTCTCACGGTATAACTATCGTTATGTCATACCAACTAGCCCAAGCTGCTACACTTATAAATTCCTCATCACTTTGATTTACGGGGGCCAGGATGTCCGCTCCCACAGGGGAGGGGGGGGGGGTGATTAGTGTGAACATTGGTTGTGTACTTCTTCATGGCCTATGCATTATCATTATACGTTTGCCTACCTGTTCTCATCGCCACCGTGTGTCATGGTGAGTGTGCGCACTCTGCCTGTGCCAGGTCTAGCTAATAAACGTCGTAATTTCTTTTTTCCCAGGCGGGCCTGCGCGTGTCACGTCAGCTGGGCCGAGCAGCCGAGCGTTCCTCGAGGAGCAGCGAGCCCCTGCGGCAGGCGGCCAACCTGCACAACCTGCGGGCTGGGAGGATCGCGCTGGCCTCCAGAGTGCGCCTGCGTTGCCGCTGGTATGCCAGAGCTTGAACGAGCTCGTTTTCACACAAATCATGGCGTCGCTGGTTGGGAGCGAAAAATCTATACAGGTGAAAAAATAAGAAATATTTCCAGCTCAGAGATGTTTGCGCGGCAAGCAAGTGCTTCACCACGCAGCTCCTCTTGAAAATACTGTCACTTGCTGTGCTTGCAAATGCAGTGACTTGCACGCGTCCTGGATATAGGCTTCGCAGTACAATATGTGTTATCGCTGTAGCATTGCGTGGTACAAGCGATCGATCGTCAGAACTTGGGAATATCATTACGACTTGGTAGTTTAAAACTGTTGACTCGTTAAAAAAGACTGACACGTTACTGCGCCAATTTCCTCAAAACTACATAGTGGGTGCATAGCAATGAAGTTTCAACTCATTCATTCGCATGATTGCTCGTAGTTTAAAACATGCTACCCATTACGCAGAATGCAATCATATTAGAAAGCGTCACTGACACTTGATCGAGTAGATTGCTGTAATTCATAATTTAAACCTTTCGAGTAACACCCTACAATAAAAAGTATGCACTTAGTGCGCACAGGATATCGCTATCGCATTTATCTCTTCAAAGCGAAGTTAAGGCATTTACTTCTGTCTGCAAAAGCTATTTCGTGAGGCAAGTTTTTGTCAAGTAGTTATGGTTTATAACGCCTGTGCAGAAATTGGTGTTTGCCGGGATTTTTAGTAAACCAGTGGATCAATTTATGTGGCACACACTCGTTCAGGGAGGGGAGACCCCAGCTTGGTAAACACTGCCTTTTTCTTTAAAAAAAAAGATAAGAGGAGGTTGCTCAATCTAGGATGGCTTCCTGAACGTTGGCAGCGCAAGAACCACTGCTCTTTATCATTTAATACTTTCCGGAGGGACGCACAGATCACAAGTCCTGTCACAAGAAAGATCTAGAGATGGCGCAACCATCGCCTGCAAGTCGCACGCTGCATGCTTCGGGATTCTCCGCTTCCTCCAGTGTTTGTGTTCTCCTCTGTCAACTTCGAGCTGAATTATCAAGCTGCGCCTGGCCATCCGGTTCGCTCCCCCGCCTCTGAGCAACACTCTCGCTCTGCATTCCTACATCATGGAGCCTCACCTATTTATGTACACAACGATTATTAAACTCAGGTAATCCCCATTAACAAAACAGGTCCAGTGCTCGGTTGGCCATTGCCGCCTGTCATGATGATGACCCCAGAGCGCAACCCCAGTGTCGGAATTGGCAGCCGAGCTGTGCCTTCCATTGCTCGAAAGACAGATTACGCTGACCTAAAGAAGAATTTGAATTTGGTTTTGGCATCTCCACGAAATATCATTGAGCGACACCAAGGACAGGCGGGCACGTGCAGAGTTGCGAAATTTTCATTTGATTTTTGTTAGTTTGGACAGACCCCACGCTAAAATCTAGGTAAAGGCATACGGCGTCCTCCCTATTCTAATGATATGTGGGTTGAGGGGAGGTGGAAGGCTGCATTTTCGTCTCGTACTTCGCTGGTGAGCAACGCAGCGGTCACTATCAAGAATGGTTTGTTGTCCCCCTCCTGGAATGTTCGGGGAATGTTCGCGAGCCCTCCAGGAAGGGCATTCGCACTCTTGTTTGCCTCCGAGCCTCCCGGACAGCAGCCTGTACCTGTTTTTCAATCTCCCTTCTAGAAACTCAATTGCTTTTATAAAAGCAAGTATACGTGGACACGAGCCTGCAGAAGCCAATGTTTTGTTAGCAGGTGTGCTCTCAGTATAGATGATTGGGCCCTCCCCACGTTTCAGTTTGGGACAGCGGGCGCGCAACGTTGAGCAGACAGCAGCGCCTCGTGGATATGGTGCAACAAGTGCCCGAGGCCGGCGCGTTAATAGTGCGTGCCTGGAGCAGGATTTTCACAGTTTCGCCGCAAGGGTGAAGCAATGAATGCGATAGCAGCAACTTGGAATGTAACGCTGAGAACGGATCGAAACGTGTAGCGCGCTGCTCACTCACAAATGACGCACGAAAACAACACACACAGGACGAGAGCTAACTATTTACAGCTTGGCACTAAACACGCTTTGTGGTGTCAACGTATCTAGAAATTATTTTTTTTCAAATCTTTGCGGTCAAGTTCCGGATGACTGGGTAACTGCAAAAAGTGAAGCCCCTACATAGAAGTGGAAATACGTAAGTGCCCAATCTCATTAATTTTCACTTAGATCCTTGAGCATTTAGAGTATTATTGGTGCACTACCCGCGTTTAGAAATATCGACGGAATCATGGTGAGTATTCGTTTGTTTTCAGCCACGAAGTCTCGCGAAGTGCTTTGCAGTCGCGCGGAGTCTGTTCCGACCTCCCTTGGGTGCCTCCCTTGCATAGCGTTTTTCGTTCGCCTAGTTCTTCATTCAAAAATAGTCTTGGGGTCAACAAGATTTCTGGCACTTGATAATTGGTATACAATAAATATACACAAATGCAATAATCACATCGTTAATAATATTTGCTGGAGTGTTACGTGACAAAAGCACGGCCAATGAATATCCGTTTTTGAGGAAGGCATGTTTCGGTGAGTGCGCACCGAGTTTCTTTTTAAACAGTCCAAGGGGCCCTTCTCAATGCAAAAGTCGTCGCAGCGGCCGTCGTCGCCTGTTTCCATTAGCTCTCGCAGATGGAGGAATACCAGTCGCTGTCGACTAAACGCGCACGCTCTGACAGGGGCACCCGTCGATTCGTGTTGACGCCGCGGGATTTTTTTTTTTTTTTTACTCACAAGCCACTGTTGCCGCACTGCGTGTGCTCAATTGAACCGAAACGTCAGTTGATTGCTTGGCGTCGACTGGTGCTTACACACCTCGCTAGGATGCACGGAACTCAATCGAGGTATGTGTTATTACAATCTCTGTTTCACCGCTGCCCATATATCTTGCAGGTGCAAAATTACGATGCCAAACTAGACGACGTCTGCTGCCACAAATAACGCGGAAAATGTGTTCTGTGCATTTCTGGGCCTAGATGCGATGATGTGCTCTATATAGGTCGTCCTTGCACCGCATGCAGCCACGGCGTGTCGGGCTCGTGCGGCCTGCGGTCGTGCTGGCGCACGCTGTCGCCGCTGGCGTCGGTGGGGCGCCTCCTGCGCAGCCGCTACCGGCGTTCGGTGCGGCTGCGGCGGCCGGGAGACCCTCGCGCGCGGCCCTCGGACCTGGTGCACGTGCGGCCGTCGCCGGACTTCTGCCGCCCGGAGCCCGGCGTGCCCGGCAGCCAGGGACGGCCGTGCGCCGAGCCGACGTCGTGCGGGCGCATCTGCTGCGGCCGAGGATTCGAGACGCGCACGCTGCGCCGACTGCAGCGCTGCCGATGCCGCTTCCACTGGTGCTGCTACGTGACGTGCGACACGTGCGAGAGCAAAGTTCGCCTCTACTCGTGCCGCTGACAGGTTACGCTTAGCATCTATTTAGCCGCTGCTCGCCTTCTACGAGGGCATGACGAACATCACTGTGCCGTCCCACTCACGTGCGGCACACGTCCGTATGCGCCATGTAACGGGGAACATGAAAGATTCGGCTTTTATAACCGTACACTCATTACACATGTAGTGCTCAGCAAGTTATACATACAAGCGTTGCTTGGCCCTGGAAGAATATGCTAGCGAATGTTACGTATGGCATTCGCACCGTCTCACTGCATCGTTTCGATAGAACTGAGGTTGTGCCCGGTAAGCCCGCTATGTGACGCACTCACAAAAACACGTCGAGCCATCTCGTAACGCTTTGCTCAAGGCGAAAATAAACAGACTGGCTGGCTGATTAGCCGACTATTCCCACGATGCAAGGGATGTGTATATATGATTCACTTCCTTCGACATGCTTGACTGAATACGTAAAATTAAGGTGCATTACAGTCAGTGGGCTGATGTGACTTGAGCTTATACGCACTCTGCATACGTAGAAAGCAGCTTGCTCAAAATGTTATCTCATAAGCATTCTGTATGAGAAACCTGGCTATGGTGGTTAATCTGTTTGGGGAGTGCTATTTGAGAGCGGCTAGTCGTCCGTAGATGCCACGCTCGTAATAAAATGGCCTAATACAAGGCTTGCGATGCTCAAAGCCGGGTTAAAATTAATGAACCGATATTAACAGAGAAAATAATCCAAAATTAATCGCAATACTCAACTTGAAATTGCTAAAAACCCACTGTAAACTTGCGGCTAACACCCGCGACGCGCAAGAGAGGGGCTCGCCGAGTGTCTCCTGGGGTAAGCTTACTGCACACGACCTCAGTTGCCGGCAGAAAGTCGATAGAGCGCAGCTAATCAAGTGCACACCGAGTTTGCTTATCTTCCTAACAAGATCTTATTCATGCTGTGCATGCTCACGCCAGAAATTTACGCCATCGGTGGTCTGATGAATTATGCAGTGGACATTATATACGAACGAGATACGTCCATATGCTACGCACTTCCTCAGGTCTTATAGTTGGAGGAGCTGCATATGATTTAGAATGACACCGATGGCTACACATGCTTTGTTATTTGCTTGTCTATAGTCGGATACAACTTTCGAAGTCCGCGGTGGATGAATGCACCCGAGACTCCTGACTGACATCATGAACCTCGCTTTCTGGGAATATCGGAAAGTCCATGAAAGGCGGGATTATTCGGCTGCCGCTCTTAGGTCTTCAGCGCTCTCCGGGCTTGCTAAGTTGTATCCGACGATGGCGAACGCTTCCTTATCAGTGATGTCTCTATCTCCGTTTCAAGCAGTGGGTATGTACATCACGGTTGTATGGACAAAATGTTCCGATCTTCCTGTCCTAATTTGTGACGTACCCGTTGCATGCTCAATAAAGAAATCATTCAGAAGTCCTGGCAGCATGGTCGTGAAGAAACCAGCTCATCGCGACCCCCCGCTAAAGGGAGCGCCAAAGTCGTCTGCTGTACTCGGATGAGTGCACAATGTGTACAATCTCTGTCACGTGGCTGCCGCGAAATGGCGGAGCCCGCAGTCTCGTCCTCCTCAAAGCGGTTTTGCCTCTTGTAATGAATAGACGGTTGTTGTTTCTTTTCACCCGCGATTGCCAGATATTAAGTTTGAGGGCCAGGCGTTGTTTCAATCTCTCGCTCTGTTGACTTCGCCGAGAGGAGGACACCTGAGAAGAAACTAATTTTCGCCTCCGTTGTATGCGCGGGACGGAGCCATCCATCCGTCTCAGTCGGCACAAGCTGTCGTCCCCTGCCGAAGCGCGTCGGTCCGTGGCAACAGCAGCTGCCAACCCTCGACACGCTCGGATGAGCTCCCCTCCGCGTCAAGTGTCAGGCCCAAACGTCGCCTGCGGTGACAAACTCGCTCGCCAGCGTCTCTTCCGGGCCACTCGCAAGCGTCGAGAAAACTCCGCCCGCTGACAGCGTGCAATATATCCGGAGGACTGTTGGTCCCGATGGTCTATACACGCGTTTGGTTGCGTGTGTTCGCAATAAAGACCCGGTTTTGTCTCGCTCGCTCTCTTTTTGACGTTGTAGTGCTTCTTCGACCACCGATGAAGTATGGGCCTGGGCCCCGGAAAAGTATTTCAGAATACAGAAATACATGCTTTGGAAGCCTAAAATACAGATACTAGGATACATTTGCAAATGACGTGACGGGATATTTCAGAGACACTTATGCAAAAAGACGGAAAAAGTATTCCGGAATACAGATACTGAATTGTCGGGGATAGTCATACTCCGTACAGACATTTGTTATGTGCAGCATCATATTTAGAATGCGCAGCGCATTGAAAATTGCAAATAAAATTGATTCATTATTACATCACCCTACTCTGAGTGCCATTAGGCATTACAAAGGAGGCTTACACTTCACATAATTGTTAATAACGACATATTTATTGATAGCAGTTGCAATAAAAAACTATGCTGTATGAAAGCAAGAGTCACACGCATTGTAGACCGAATTCGGGATACTTGGCGGCAACAGTGATATATGCTAGAAGTAGCGTAGTTCAAGCGAATGCTGGAACCATAAACGAACGGATTGAGAAAAGGTATGCTTTTTTTACGATGGTCAGCATGTGCCTGACTGAAAAATTAAAGTAAGGCTCCTGAATTCCTTGCGGCTGCTGTAATGGCGGTGCTTACTTCCAACTACCTTCTACTTAGTAGACTAGCGGTTCGGGCTAGTTGGTTTCGAGCTTTGCTAAAGTGGCCTACCGCGAAGCAGGAGGGGAGCACATAAATAATGAAGACGAGCGCTTTCTTCCAGTTAAAGGTTTAGCATTTCCTAAAAACATAGAAAAAGCAGAAAGAAGAACGAACAAAACAAGGAATGTGAAAGGAAACACAAAAAAAGCCTTCCAATCAACGCGTGTGGCCACGCTGGCATCTTCCAGAAATGCTTTGGAGAAGAAAGTATCTTTGATAGTTCATGGCACCTGTCACCAAATTCTTTGGGTGGTTTGTGGCTTCCATGATAAGCTCCGGTTTTTCAAACTCAAGGAACACATTTTAAAAACGACGCTGTTGTTTGGCACCCATTGTGCAGTATACAATGCTTCTCACAATAAAAATATTACTGCTGGAATTCAAAATTGCAGTATAACATTATTGGCAAGCTCAAGCAGGCAATCGTTCAAACGCATTTCAGTTATGCCTGAAGGTGCACAATGGGATACGGGTAGCAAAGCGAGTAGCTCACTTTTAAGAAGGTAGGAGTCAGTTTCGCCCTCAGCAGAAATGTAGAAATGGTGGGTGAATATCTCGCCGCAGACTGCCAAGGTCACAGCACAATTTTTTTTCGTTACAAACACGTCTCAGCTCGTTTCCGAAAAAAAATGTTACGAGATACCCTTGTTCTAGATAGTATCGTGATACGGGCACATGATACGGATACATGGTAAAGGTGTTTCATAACTGAGATACCAATACATTTTTCAAAAGTATCTCGATACAGTAATACTAAAAAGTATCTCTGAAATACTATCGCGATACTGCCCTTCTAATACCCGGTACCGTTAAGGGTTGACAAACAGACAAATGTACAGACAGACAGACCAAAGTTTTTGCGTCGAAGGTCCCCAAGAAAGACTCGTCTTTAAAAAAAGACGAGCGCCGGTAGCTCGTGGCACCTGTAGAACGGCTAGCCTGACTGGACGCTGCAGCGGCGCCTACGCCTGCGTCCCAAATAAAAGCTGTGACCTCGGCTAGAGCTACTAGAGAGTTTGAGTGCTGGGTACGCAAATTCTTGGGGCGCCGTGGGCTTGGGGGCGGGCGGCGTTGCGTACCCAACCCATACCGCGGCGCGCACGCAAACGCGAGCCCCACTGCTCCCTACGGGAGCAGAGTTGCGCATAGGTCCGCGTTCTACGCCTGTGCAGTGAAGCCACACGCAAAAAAAAAAAAAAAATGCGGCGCGATGGTCTGGCGCAGGAGGCGTGCCGCAGGCTTATTCGAACGCGCTGAACAATATTGCACGGTTGCAGTGAGGCGGTATGCTAGCGAAAATGATAGTGAGTATGATAGCGAAAATAGCTGAGGCCCGTGTGCTTAGATTTAGGTGCATGATAATGAACCCCAGGTGGTCGAAATTTCCGGAGCCCTACACTACGATGACTTCTTTTAAAATTTGGTGGTTTCGGGAAGTCAAACTCAACAATAAACGAGTGAGGTGAGAATGATTAAATACATAACTCATTCGTGATAACGCCGCAGCGCGGTTTATACACCAGACGTACAATGCACGATGTTTTTGCAAAAACAATTTTGTGATTTCCTGGTTTTTTTTTTGAGACCGCTAGATGACGCCACCTATCCAGTTTGTTGGGGGCTCACACGTTTACGGCTTTCATGTTCTAGCCATTTTAGTTTTGTTAATCCGGCTGAAACAGTGTAATCGCTATTGGCGCTCGCACTTCGGCTTATTTTCACACGATGCCTGGAGTCTTCGCAATGCGGATATCGCGAGTTTTTACGAACGAAGGCGGGTTTCTGAAACAGCGCCGTAAACGTGAAGCCTACCCGGCGAGTAATTTACGTTATGTAAATTACCCCGAAAAGCCCGCGTGCCCCCCCACCCCTCCCCCCAAAAAATGATTCTGCGTGTCCTGCAAGTCCCCAGCCCACCCTCCTCATGTCCACCCGCATGACCTAGCCTCCCATAAAAGTGAATCCTGTCTCGTAAAGAACGTAAATATTACGTTCTTTACAGAACGTAAATGACCAGCGCATGCGCAGACTCTATCCGGTAACATGGTAACGCCAATCGTACACGTACAAGATAAAACCCCCAATGGCAGTCGCGATGAAGCTGAAGTCTGTGCGGGCAAAGAATGCGTGGGCGCCGCGCCATCGTGCACGTAAAGCTGGCTTTGCTGCGTAAAATGAAACATTTGACGTCACTTTGCATCACGTGACAGTGCTCGCCGAATAGCGGTGCGATCGGTGGAAGGAAAAGGTATGCGCAACTCTGCTACCTAAAGGTAGCATATGCAGTATCTCTAACTTTGGCACTGGCTCATCGCCGCCGCCTCGTTCCTTCAAGAAATTGGTGACCACGCAAAAGCGCTACACTACACGATGTCGGCCGAAGCAGCGATCCTGAAATGAACTCTTAACACACTGCTACAGTCATTTCCATCCCTCGAGATCTTTAAAATGGTGACTTTTTATCTGCAGTACCGTATCATACAAGGAAAACTGTTTTGTGTATCGACTGATCTGCTAGCCAAACTGACAGCACCCCCGAGCAGCATAAAAGCTTTGCAGATCATTTTAGTGCGACAAAAAAATTTTCCGGACCGTTCATGGCTTTCGTAGCTTGTCATCGTCACAGTCACGGTTGGCAAAAAAAAAAGTAGCATAAAGCACTGGCATTGCACGGCGAGGTGCTTTTTTCAACGGAGCAGTACAAAAATGCGCGCGTGCCGCTGTTGACCCGTGCGGTGCGTCGAACCGGAAGCCGTCATATCCCACAGTTCCCTGTGATTGCCCATTTTACCGGTTGCCGACTCACGACCTGCTCTATAAACTCACGACCTGCTCATGCCACCACTACCCACGTTACACCCATGTCGCCAGGTTTGCTTTTGCTTGTTTAATATTTTTAGTTCTCAAAAGTGCCGCAGCACGCCATGGCGCCACAACTAACCCTCATTTAGGGAGCCTACATGAACGGCCGTTTTTGATTGATTGATTGATTGATATGTGGGGTTTAACGTCCCAAAACCACTATATGATTATGAGAGACGCCGTAGTGGAGGGCTCCGGAAATTTAGACCACCTGGGGTTCTTTAACGTGCACCCAAATCTGAGCACACGGGCCTACAACATTTCCGCCTCCATCGGAAATGCAGCCGCCGCAGCCGGGATTCGAACCCGCGCCCTGCGGGTCCGCAGCCGAGTACCTTAGCCACTAGACCACCGCGGCGGGGGGCCGTTTTTAGGGTTGAGACATTTTTTATAAGTGCCTTCAAGAAACTCAGCCAAAACCAGTGGGCAACGGGGCACGCTGTTGCCAGCTTCCACCAAATTCAGCATGGTTTTCTGTGCGCCGCCATTTTGGAGCCAGCCGCCGCTCCCTCCAGCTACGCGAAGTACGGCGCAACAAAAAGGATAAACAGCTAGAATTTAATTCAGCTGGACTATTCAGCATTATTGTAGGGAGTCGATCGAGCATGTATACCTACGTACGGCGTCGGTGCCCAGCCCTTGTAACAACACACAACACCTGGGCTTTTGACAGCGGCGGTTCTCAGAGTCGTGTAAGCGACCCAGTTCTCAAAGTGAGCGCACGAAGAAATTCGCAGCCCACACACAAACACTTGCGATATAATACTGAGGTTACGCTGACACGAACGCAAGCGTGGCAACAGCTCAGACTAGGGAGCGCGTCTCCGTACGAACGCGCAGACGCGTCCCGTTTGTGGGCTTCCGACTGCAAAGCGTGGACGCAGCAACGACAACTTCAGTTATCTATTCATTCGCGAACACCGCGAAACACATATACGTGTGCCGCAGGAAAAAACAGTGAACGAAATACGCAGTACTCACAGAGCAAATACGAGACGCACTGGTGGGCTCCCAGCCGTCTCGCTTCACTTGAGCCAGCCGCCCCGCCGCGGTGGTCTAGTGGCTAAGGCACTCGGCTGCTGACCCGCAAGTCGCGGGTTCAAATCCCGGCTGCAGCGGCTGCATTTCCGATGGAGGCGGAACTGTTGTAGGCCCGTGTGCTCAGATTTGGGTGCACGTTAAAGAACCCCAGGTGGTCGAAATTTCCGGAGCCCTCCACTACGGCGTCCCTCAAAATCATATAGTGGTTTTGGGACGTTAAACCCCACATATCAATCACTTGAGCCAGCCATAGTTGTCGTCGGCCAGGGCTCGCTGGGAAGCGGAACATTCGCACCCTCTTTCTGTTGTGGTTAGTGCAGAGCGGTACGCAGCATCCAGGCATTCTAAGGCTTCACTGGCAGCGTTTAACACGCTACCGCAACGTTCGACGCCGTATTATTGAGAACTAAACGCAACCGGGCGTAGACGCAGTGCGGGCACCAAGATGGGGCGACAGCGCGGCGTTGCTGTCTGGCAACACTGTGTTTTGGCGGGCGGCGGTGCGTTGGCGGCATGTAGTGGGTCAAAGGCTGACATCACCCTAAAAACGGCCGTTCATGTAGGCTCCCTACCCTCATTGCTGCAGCCGCCAAAGCGCTTTACTGCGCGGTGCGTGCGTGCGTTGACTCGTTTTTGCGCCATTTAAAGGTTAGCGTTCATCAGGATATTTGTTCAAGACTCGAGAGCGTTACGGTACGACAGGTACAGCACCATTCACATAACGGTGTACTGCCGAGTTCCATTCTGAAAGTCGAGCAACCGGCGGTCAACTTGGATATCGTTTCACGAGTTTCCCGTCACTTAGATTCGACAGTGCCATAAAGTTCGTGGAATAGAACAGGGACAATTCAAAGTGATTTAGCCAGTTATAACGCATGGTATAAACTGATACTCGCGTTTCTAGAAAACATTAATGCCTTTACAGAAATGGAGCGCGACAAAAGCTGTTGTCACTTAAGGCGCTGTATTTTGCTGCTCCAGAGATTAAAGCTCGGTGACATCGCCGGTGAGACACACACGGAAACGCCAGCGGCGCTCGAACAGTGATGCAACGAACTGCTGCGGGTGCGAGAAATCACTGTAACAACATTGCGGTAATCCACCGGTTTTATCGCGCGCTTCTATGGATCGTCAGACATTCGCCAGATGATAGCACAACTACTCCCTTCTATTGTTATGAGTGAACAGTATCATTGAAGGACAATATGCAGGGCATGAAAACTTACACGGGTCATCGCATGCGTCTTTAGTATCGTATGCGTCTTTATTGCGTCGCAGAAACACACTGATTTTAGGTTGCAACTCGTTACAAGATCGCTGCTTTGGCTACAGAAGAATTATTTCAGCACCTTCTAAACAGCGGTTAGGTGGGGCGCACTGCGCAAAACAAACTGGTGGTGTGTCGCATATTACTCGCGTTCCCCTGCGCTTAGACCAGGACACAAAGCGCTCACGCAGATTGAGTTCCTGTAATGAACATCCTGGAGCCAACCACTATGGTGCTTCCCACAGCTAGAATGTTGCTTCGATTCGTTAAATCTGTGGGTTGCTCGATCGGCGAGTTATAAATAAGATAAAAATTGCAGAAACGCACACGCACGATAGCACCACTACGAAAGCACGTTATCTGCTATTAGGGTAAGTCGTGGCGGCATCTCGCGGTATCTCCGCTCCCTACGCGCCATTTTTTGGGCCCACACGCTTTCTTAGGGGTGGCGCCGATGTTTATAGAGTACGTCGTGCTTCTACTATAGCCCAACGTTTCTAGTTCTAGAAACGTTGGGCTATAGTAGAAGGGCTAACCCAACGTTTCTAGTTCTAGAAACGTTGGGTTAGCCCAAAGAGGATACATAAAACTTGGGTTAGCCACCCTATTCATGGCGCTGCACAAAAGTGACGTCATGCACTTTTCTGGTCACGGAGGAAGGAAAAGGTAAGGAGAGGCCCTGACGTCACTCGCTGTGAAGCCGCGATGAAGCCGGAAGTCGGCCATATTGAGTAGGCAAATTCTCCTCTCTTGTTTACATATGAATGCGAAGCAGAAGGCGCGCCTCCCTCTCCGGCTCGGAAAGCACGTGGGCTGCGCAGCGCGTGTGCCGTGACGATCCGAAACTAATGGAACTGGGCTCATCACTCTGAGCCAGCGGGACACCTTCAGCGAAATCGCTTCGTCCGAGTAATAACAGGGAGTAACAGCTCGCCGACAACGAAGCAACTACGAGAGAACGCGCGCTAGATGCACTGACAACGGCGAGTGCTTTCACGTCATTAATTCAGCAACTGTACAGACAACACGATCGGTCGTGCGCCTTCTACGGTTGCATTCCGCCGCGCGGCCGACGCAGCGTCCTGCCACTGTGTCCGTGTTCCGCGTGAAAATCACCGGCGTCAGCATTCTGCGACCGTGGTGACTGAGCACGCGGTGCTAGTGACAGTTGAATGTGGTTGCTCTTACGTTGAGATTACATGTAGTGCTGGTGGAGAGTGTACCAAGCGGAACAGAAAAGGTGTTTTAATACGCACATGCAAGTTGTTACTGTACACACACAACACGAAACTACGTATGTGCACATGGTCCTCACGGCGTCTTGCTGGGCTCAACAGCGTCGTCCGTTGTCACAAGCAGGAGCACTGCTCAACCGTCACTGACCTGCAAGGCGTTCGTCGTCATTCAGCTTCGTCATGGTGCCCAACGCAATTTCGCTGAACACTAACTGCTTCATCCGCGTCATCCGCCGCACGACACATGGATATGCACTTGTTCTACGCACTGTTGAAACCCCGTGATGGACAAAGGGATTTGAAAACGTTGCTAAGAGTAATGTAACAGCCAAGAGAACACTGCGTAACCAATAACGCGGCGCAGAGCACAGATATTGTCCGCCACAGCTCAGAACGAGACCTAGGGAGGCACACATTCCGCCGCCAGCCGCGGCCGCTCACTGCTAGACCAGCTCCACTGCTCAACACGTAACCATAGCAACGCCGCCATTGTGCCGTCTGAATATGGCCGCCATGATGTCATTTCCGCCACACTTTTTACGCCCTGCGCCGGCTGGGCATGCCCTCTCCTTACCTTTTTCCTTCCTCCGTGTTTCTGGTTAATAGTCGAAGTGTCTAGCGTTAGGTCTAGACATCACAATAGAAGTCGTTAAAGTTAAATTCAAACGTAAAAATAAAGAATGTAAAGTTACGTTCAGCGTGACAATACAAAACTGGATGCAGGTGTTCTGGTTCAGGTCCCCTGGTGGGTGTTTACAAAGACATGGCGGCCGCTGTGATGGCACGGCGATGCCCTCGTTGTACCTTCGTGCTTCGTTATAATTCCGACCGAGAGTGTATCGCTTGAGTACAGGTACCAAGCATTATCTCATATATGGTAAGCATCTCTCTATCTTCGGCAGGTAAGTCGTGCTCTTCCCTGCCACCACTGCATGAGTAACTTGCCATGGTCTTGGATGCGCGCACAGTCAGTCGACATCTGTGCCGACGTCGTCATGTGTCTGCCTGCTTAACTATCACTATTTTGACACTGTCACAGGTTGAACCGTGTCACTGGGTCGTCAGTAACCTACGCCGTGCCATTTCTCGCCGTCCTCACTGGGCAGTGATTCCCGCTGCTTTGTCAGCGTTGGCACTACTGCCGGGGTCGACAGCGACGTGCACGGCTTGGGCACCAACGTGGTTAATTGTACCTTACGAACTGACAGCAGGCTTGTGGAGCACCCGCGCAGTTCACAATTCTCGTCCGAGCGACGCAATTACGCTCACTGATACAACTTCGCGTTCGTTTGGTGTTCCATCGCACATTTGTTGCCTAGTCAGTTCGTACGTGTAAATGACCACCCGATCCTTGGTGTTGCAGGTTGTTTACCATGCTCTATCCAGATTTATTCGTTACAGCAGTTAAATTTTGGAGAATTTCGCTAGGCGGTGGATGATTTCGTACATGGCGCACCTCGCATTTTTTTCGGCAACCATAGGAAGGTGTTCTGGCCGCAAAGGAGAGTCGCTCAAAGCCACGAGGTTCCCGTTGGGCTTTCGACTCACGGTGTATGCTTTAGTTGTTGACACGATCAGCTTGCCATTAAACTTTTGAGCAAACTGCATACCGAGTCGCTGTCACAACAAGTTGACGTTCCTGGGGCAAACATTTTCCCCCCAGAAGACTGTACGAGTTTCTTATGTGCTGCTGATGAGTGTATGGAATCATCCTCCGCATAGCGAATTTCTTGCGGATTGAACTGCTGGCACAAAAGATAACCTGTAATACCAAGAAATGGCTTGTCAAAATTCTAGTATTCAGTAATGGGACACTAAAGGGTAAAATGATTTTTCGCACATTAGTAAAGTACTATTTCACTATTCCGAAAACTTCTCTTACGCGACACGACGCTGTTAAAGGGAATGCCTGAGTGCACAGCATGTTTAGCTTTGCTATCTTACGGAAGCATAGTAGCTTAGATTTTCATAAGACTACTGGTGGTTAAAAGTTCCGACCTCTTTCGACAGACTAGGGATGTGCATAAAGATATTAACCGCAAGCTGTTAGAGGGCCAGTAATATATATGATGCGCATTTAAGTGTTCCCTTTAACCGTGGACAGTACTGTACATTGTCATCTGTGGATGCCATATACCTAGTACATGAAGTTTCAAAACATTTCATCAAGTGAATGTTGTGAAAATGTGAATAAAAAATGTTTTCAAATTTTTGACCATGCACAAAGATTTCGACTTGAAACATAAAAATGAAATTTTGACCTTGATTTTCTGCACCAGTAATGAACTTATAATAGTAAAACATATGACATTGGACTTGTGGAAGTGCAGTTGGTCAATCTAAACCAAATTGGTGTTTCTCTTCAGTGACTTTTTAAATTAAAAAACATATATGGACCTGTATAGGCAGCCTACTGGTGAACAACGGCAAGACAAATGCAAACGAGAATGGCATTATAACGGAATTGAGGGTTTCACAGAGTAAACTGGAAATTATGAAGGGAGACCTTTGTACTAGTGGAGGCTGGCGATGGTGTTTGAAGTTTTGTGCCAATCACTGATGTTTTCTTTTGACATTCACAAACCCAGGACAATCAGCGGCCTCCTATGCAAGGTGGTGCGGATGATGGGGCAGCAGAAGACGAACGGCACCTGATTGAGAAAGTGCGTGTGACTACAAGAGCTAAGCTTGATGCAAATAACACAGGAGAGAAAAATTGATTCGTTGTACGTGGCAGTTCTGTTAGAAAGGGACCAATAACCAATCTTTATGGTTTTATTTAGCACAACAGAATTCTTATCACGGAGAATCACTGAAGAGTAATGTGAAAAATGCCGTGAAACGTTTAAATCAGAAAATGCGATTTCGTAAACACAAGCGACAACCCATGCTGCAAACAATGCAGTGGTTTGCTGCGCATTTGTACACTCAGCATGTTCCACTGGCTTCCGTGAGGTCAGTGGCACTTCTGTTTTATCTTTTAATGAGCACAAAATAGAGTTTGCATGAATAATATACATATCTTACTTTTCAAGACGACTATCACAGCATCAGACTACGTGACCTCATGTGGCAAAGTGATCAATTCCATAATGCAGCTTCAAGGCACTTTCTCTAGGCTGGGCAACATGCCAGTTTTTGTTACTTTTCAACACAATGCAAAAATATAAACTCTACTGCCGACGTGAGAAGGATGCTGGAATCTGCCACTATATTTCATGGTCTTTTCATTTCTATCGGGATCTAATCACACGTTCAGATCAGTTGTTGGCTCCTTTAAACAATATCAGAAGATAAAATAGGTCAGGGAACAAACAAGGGTAGCTAGTATTTTTAGTTGGCATTAAGAAAAATATATGGACCTGGACATGTAATGGATAGACAACTGATAGAGGATGACTGAAGGAATACCTACAGTGAATGCAAGCATGTGAGAGGCTAGATATTAGGTAACATTAGGCATTGAGATGTGAAATGCACCCTTCAGTGGAAGCATTGTTGGCCAAGTTTTAAGGGAATATGGATGGAAGTGGGGTAGCTGCAAGATAGATTTATGTGGATACATACAGATCATCTACAAAATATCACCAGCTAACATAGCTTAGCACATATTTGATACCAATACCAAAGTTTGTGCTGCACTACCGCTTTGAAATGGGGCTCCTTGCAGTGTTGATGTCAACGTGGTCTGACTGTCAACAAATACCTACACCTTTGTGGGCTGCAGAGCTGCGTGCATGTGCTCGTTGCCGCAGTTAACGCGGTGCTACCTCAGTACCGCACGTAATGAGCGCGTCGCTCTTTCAGACATGGGAAGGTAGGCTATGTTAGAACCGACTATCCCATCATCATGATATTGAAAATATACACACATAAAAAGCCAGCTAGAATAAGAAAAAAAAAAGAATTAGAGGCACAATTTACATTTACAACTTTGGGCATTGCTGGCAAGTGCCTAAAATAACAGTCTAATACATAAGGGGGGGGGGGGGGGGTCACAGAGATTACTGCAGATAAAATTCATGCAGATAGTTTCATATCTTCATGATTACATATGAAGCAGCGCACGATGACAGGCACTAAGGGAATGATAGGGACACCGCTGCTCATTCCTTTTGTGCTGGTCGTCGTGTGCTGCTTCATTTGTAATGATGAACTATTACCAACTTGCCCAACTTCCGACATTACTGAACTTCTTATCTTCATGTAGCCAGCGGTGTTTACAAACAATGTCTCACTTTCTCAGCACTCTTGGAGAGCATAACTGCAGCTGAGCTCAATATTATTGTCTTCGAATGATTAGTTGTGCAAATGAGGTTTCCAGCTATAGTAAGTGGGTTGTTAGCTACTTATTACTATGAAAAATAAAATGAAATATATAACATTTGTTAGTATACCTTTCGAGTTGCACATACCCTACATTTATGACCCCTGAGGTCACTTAACATTACATGATGCCAGGGGCCTAGGCAGACATTTGAGGGGGGGGGGGGGGGGAGCACCCTCTCATTTTTCGCTCTGTTGCCATGGTAAAAAAAATTTTCAGGGGGGGGGGGGGGCTACGCTACTGCATCACACATTTTGATAACTTGCGATCTTCGGTGCAGCTCCTGTCTTGCAGTGCACCTGTTCAGTTTTGTGACACAGTAAGGATGCACTCGTCACTGTGCACTAGCCATTGTTGGTCTCCCCATTTCTAGTCTTCAGAGGTGCTGGGATGGGATAACCTATGTATTCTCTTTTTCTACGTAATATATATTCCATGATGCTGTTCGAAATAAGGGCTTGTATGATATTTCAAAGTGCCCGTAAGGCCATGTGCAATACACGGCTGCTTAGGCTTTGTAAGTTATTGATATATTTTTATCGTACAAAGTAGTGTGGGTAAAAATTACACAATTTGTCTTTAGGAATTATATAAAAACGCTTAAGGCACTGAAAGCCGAGATTCGCACTTATTGGGAGTGTTTCTGGTATTTTCACAAATAATAAACCAGTTTGTAAAGCTCCATTTTCGCTTTGAAAAATGAAATTTTTCTCGCAGTGTTTTTGCTTTGCACTTGTGGAACCATTCCATATAACATTGTGTAAACTCCACTCTTTTCCTTGCATACATTTTTTTGTTGGTGAAGAGGGTATAGTGAATAACAACGCTGGACACATCACTTATCAAGTGTTAAGTGACTCAGAACCTCAACTTCTTGAATATATAAGGACACTAGTCCCAAACCTTACACGGGCATAGGGTATGAAACCCATGACTTCCATAGTATCAAATGGATGTCTGTCAAAGAATGCACAATGATCATAAAACAGATGAAGGGATATATTGATTCGTAGCAGATAAATAAATTGCTAAACAGAGATATAGGCACATGTATGGTTCAGCAATGTGCAACAGATCGTATAGTCGTTGCAGTGAAGTTGAACAATTGCTGACAAGGTTCGAATGAGGTTCAATTTAACACAGACCAGGAATTATTATCTGATTCTGTTAGGTCTAGTTCAATAAGGTTCGATAAAAGTCTGTTGCGGTCCTGTGAATCAATGATGTTGAAAAGCAGGGGATATGATTATTCTCGTGACGCACTTGAACTTTATGCGAGATATTACACTGCAGGTGATACCTTGGGTTATGCCTCATGCATTGCGTTATATATATGCTGCCATGCTGTGGCTCAACATAAGAGAGCATGTAAATGCTTATGCATACATAGAGAGCACCTTAGTCTGTATAATGTCTGTTGTGGTTCAAAACGTATCAACTATTTTTCCCAATATCCCTTTCTGTCCTGAATTTTTGTAGGGTAGTACAAAATTGTTCGTGCTCATTTCTTCGAAGAGGCAAAAAAATTTCAGAAGTAGAATGGTGTTCATGGACGAAAGGGTTCCTTTGTTGCACACATTCTGCTGTCTTCCTTGAAAGCTCTTGGTCCTGACAGAAGGTTACTCGTCTTATAAAACACGAACATAGCGTCACAAAGGTAAACAACTTAGAATGGAGCGTCCACAAGCCTTTGATGCTGCTTCCCCTTTGTGCTCTTGCTTGGACGTTTCATTTTTGATGGCTGGGTTTTAAGTTTCGCCTGACGCTTACTCCTAGTTTGCTTTTCTTCCTGCATGACGCGATCTAATCGCATCCTGAGGTGCAGTGTACTGGACATAAAAACATTCTCGCATTGCGAGCAAACTACTGGTGGTTACAAAAGCTACCTTTTTGTATCGTTGTTTCAAGAGGACATCACTCAGCTCGCACGCAATAAATTATTTGAGTTGCGCGAGGGAAGCTTCTAAAATAATTTTGTATGTTTAACGACACCGTGCACACACTTTTCCTCGTGGATGACGCCCATATTCTAAGGCACTTCCAAAAAAAAGTGTGGCTGAGGGAGGAAAAACATTAAAATTGTATTGCTTGCCTCGTTCAGAAGCTGTGAAAATGGTTTCGGATATGATTGTGGCACTGCTTGCTTTTCTGCACTGTCTTTTTGGTATGTCCAGTACACTGGGCGCTGGAGCGGAAAGGGATATGTAAAACAAACTGTTGTTAATGAATGCAACCAAGATAACCATGATGTTTGCCCTTTTGTTTTGGTATTATTGTAATATTATTGTGAGTACTTAGTGGCTTGCATGTTCTACTTTCTTTGGCCCTGGGTTTGTAACAAAACAAGGAAAGCATGGTCCAAGAGGCTCAGCAACAAACATTGTGCGTTTAATTCAAAGGTTTGTGTTCAGTCTATTTTTCCATCAGCTTTGAATCTATGTCCCTTAATGTCAAAGTTACCGAAAGATTACAGATAATTTCTGCTATGCCTTGTTTGACTTCATTATATTGTGTTTAAAGAAGGAACAAGCCTTTGGTCCATTCTCCTTATTTTGTTAACATCCAAATAGGTCTTTTATAAAGTTTCAAAGATGAAATTTTAATTTTATTTTGCCACAAATGTCCATGTTGTAGAATTGAGAGTGGCGATTCCTTTGTAAAAGTCTTAATACCACCCTTCGTATACCTAGATTTAGAATTTGTTAGGAAATGCTTTGAATTTTGCAGTTTCTCCGAAGCCTTAACCAAACAGATTAAAGCAGTTTTAACTGTGAAGTTGCAGTTTTTGATGCTAAGATTATGTGAAAACATCAGTTGGGACTCATTGAAATGCCTGTATATCGCAAGCAATTCCAAAGAAGCAAAGTGAGTGTCAGCTGTGTCTACTCTGGCCCTTCTAGTTGCCACTTTGCTTTAAGCAGCTTTGCTCTGTGTTGCACTACGTGTTGCAGGCCAAGCAAATTTACCTGAAAGGGGTGTCTGCCGAGCGAGCTGGACGCATGCATGATGGTGAGCGTCTTTCCTTTCTTGTGTGTCTTCAGGTGACACCGCCCCACTGTTTTTTTCAGCCATCTCACACTACAGGAGAGCTCTACAAATTGTCCCAGACATTGAATTCCGTATGGCCAGTGGCAGCGAATGGTCTGTAGGTGAGTGTAAACTGAATGATTTTGCAACATTGTGATTTCACTCACATTCAACTCATGCTTACAGATGAGGGAAGCAGTGGCTCAGAAACGGAGTAAGTATCAACAAATTGTTATGTTATTTTAAAAGTTATGCAAGTACTGTTTTGAAAGTGACACACTTAGTGCCAGCAACACTACCAGTAATACATTGAAGCTTGCCTGCAGACATTAGCATTTGAGTGCCTCACCCATGAATGTCAGGAACGAACAAGCGCTTGTCTGTGTGCTCTCTAAGTGCGTGTATTTTTAGCACTTGTTTCATCATGAACCTTTACCAACACGCCCGACTGGCAGTCTTCCTAAACGAACAAGAGACTTAAGCTGGACTTGGAGGGTGATGCTCTTTTAAGGCGTTCCTCAGCAGTGTGGGGCTTGTACGTGTTTACATTGGCCAGTAAGGCCATGTCCGTTTCAGCGACATGCCTGTCACTCTTGGTAGTGCCCGGTCAAGTTCTTACAAGTACCACGTTTATTACTGTGGCAACAATGGCAATAATACGTTCAAAAGGACAAGCAACAATGGTGTGCGAATTTCTCTATTGGGAGCTTCCAGCTCATTTCATGGGGGCTCCATCTAACGTCACAGGGCGAGTGGTATGTGGTTGTTTGACCCCTTGAAAACCAAATTAAGGGTAGACTCTTTTTTTCTATTTAGATTTCTCTGAATCAAATAACTTGAGGCTATGTGCTGCTGTTTTTGCTGCGCTAATCTGTCCGTCTATGACGATTAAAAAATGGGAGCTTCTTTCAGTGTATTGTGGTATAGATGTGAAGTGGACGAAAAGCCAACATGCCACCAGCAGAGACCTTTGGATTACGCGCTTGGTACTCCGCCACTCAAGCTTAAGACCATGCAATGAATGCCCCCTATACCTTTCTTGGCTTCATTATCCCCTGGTTTTTATTAGGGGAAACAAAGAAAAGTTTTTCTGGCTGTTGTGTAGTATTACTTTTATTCCGCTCAAATTGTATGTTTTTTCATGTCTTGTTGATTGACTGTTTTTTTTGTTGTTGTTGTTGGCCCATACATTATGGTTGGGCTGTGGACTAGTCAAGCAGCTTTTTTTTCTTTTTCATTGCCCTCCATCTGTATCAACATTGCGGAAATGAAGATTTTATTGGATTTGAAATGGGCTCTAAAAAATCCTCCCTTCAGTTCATTTAGAGCGAGGGCCTTGCTCATGCAGATCTGATTCCTTTTGTTGCCCCACGTGAGTGAGCGAGTGAAATAACTTTATTAGGGCCACTATAGACGCGAGTTAACTCAGCATCACCTGGCTAGGCCCGCTCGGGGACGGTCAGGTTAAACCTAGTTGCCCTCGCGCAGGTCGTCTGGACGGCCTGGATTTGAGAAGTGAGGTCTTGGGCCTTAATCAGCTTGGATACTGAATGAACGACATTTGGCCACACTGAACACAAATGTTGTTTGCCAGTGACATCCTTTACACAGAGTCATCCTTGAGCAGTTGTGTCTGCTTTTACATTATGTTGCTTCGAATCTTTCCGCAAGACAGGCCCAGAAAGTGCCACAACCACTAGTGCTTGTTCAGTCCACATACGAGTGTGCCCCCCAACTAAAGAAGTGTGGCTCTCTCATGCCCAGTTTGGTTGCATTGGCATCAAGGCTCTTCGTGTATGGCACTGACTATGCTGACACAGTACACGAGAAAAACATAGGAAAACACAAGATCAAACACAGACATGTGACTTGCACCCAGGGATACAGCTGATTTATAAAGGTATTGAATGCAAACACTGGACAACTGACAAGCAATATTATCTTTATACTCTCGCTTGTCTGTTGTCTATTGTTTGAGCTGATTACCATTATGAAAGGCATTTCTCAACTCACCCTTCAACATTGTTGGATGCACCTGAATAGAGAAGTAAAACTGCTTTCATAAAGCGTGTGAATGGGCCTAATTTGGCAAGTTTGAATGGACGATAGAAATAGAATTGTTACTCGGTATTTGCTACCCACGAGACTAACTGGGCTGTATGCGATTACTCTGCACAACTTTGTTTGCAGGTGTGATGATGATGATGATCCATCCTGTGACAATGACAACAGCACGTCCCTTCATCAGCGCATCAAGATGGAAACTTCATCAGCTAATGTCTGCTCTGTGGCCTTGGAACAAAAAGTATTGAATTTGCTTTCATGTAGTCATGACAGTTTTCTTATTATGATTATTAGTGCAAATGTGTTGTAAGCTACACTATCCTTGATGTCTTGTTGTATTGAATGCAGTAATCAGAAGTGATGGTGTTTGTGTACTTGTGCATGGTAGTTAAGGATGTTTATGTGCACTGCAGGCGACGCACATCTCTGACCTTCCTCGGGAGGTATTCATGTTTATACTGCGCTGGGTGGTCTCTTCAGACTTGGACATCTTGTCGCTTGAAGCGGTGTCAAAGGTACGTGCTGTGGCTGCTTCAGACCGGAGGGTCATGCCTCAGTCTGTGCAGGTCTGCCGTGGCTTCTACCTCTGCGCGCGGGACCCTGAGCTGTGGCACACCGCTTGCATCAGGTGAATGGCATTTCACTGTTGATATCGTAGGTTGCTTCATGAAATAAATGCATTCATGCAATCAGGGGAGCATGGTACAGTTTAATCTTATTTTGAAGGCTGCAATATGGTTGATAGTAACAAAGCAGCTGTTAGCTACCACAGAGCGAGAATAACCCTTTCAGGCATGAATTATGATGCACGGTCTGCAAATGCGTCGAATTCGCATGGAATGATAATAAGGCACTCAGTATCACATTGCAGGAAATAAAATGAAAGTATATATTGTTTTGTGTGAGTTTCATTAGTTATTGTTGAAGGGCCAGTTAACGATCTCGAGGTCCACAAATTATTAGGAAGAGAAATATGTGCACATGTAAATATGCTGTCACAAGAATTTCGCTAATATGTGTCACAATGTTCTCGCTATACACAAGTCAAAACATCCTTTTCAGCTGGTTTCGAATTTGCATGTGGTCTTGCCACCCTTCTCTGTCATTAGGAGTAAGAGGACGTAGCCTGTCGTCGTAGATCCGCCTACTTTGGCAGCGTGACCTGACATCATCGATATGTCATCGGCGCGCACCGAGCAGGGCAGCCTCGTCATGAGCACGTGTCATAGCGACGCAGGGAGGAAGAGCAGTTTGAGGAGCACCTGAGCAGTAAAGTAGCGAGATGCCTCCCAGAGGCTTTTGCTCTGGCTATACCACTTCTCCCGGTTATCTCTGGCTCGACAGAAGGCAGCACGGGAAAATGAAAGTGCAAACTGCGTCTACCACCATGATGGGAATAGCAAGAGGTGGCATTAAAACTTTCTTTGTCAGGCACCACTAGCATGATAATTTCTCCATAGAGCGTCACTTTTTACAATCTCTGCAAAGCTCCTAAACGTTTCTTGCCTGAAAAGTGCCTGGCATTCTTACAAATAACTACATAATTAACTGAATTCTCACCATTTATGATGTTAAAGCAGCTTTGAAAACGCACATTCACCCAGCAACCAGACCTAGTGCAATGCCTTGTGCAAGATGGTTGCTCTCACTACGAGTGCATTACTATCACTGCTGCATGTGCGTACATTGTATAGTTCTTATTTTTTGTGGGCTTCGATACGCACATGATAAAAATAACTGAAAGAATTGCAAGAAAGTGATGTTAGTGTTTATCGACTAGCCCTCATTTGTAGTGCGTAGATGTCTAATCTAAATACAGTACTTTATTAAAAAGTTAGCCGACCGTCATAATTTATTTAATCAGCAAGAATGCAAAAAAACAAACTCCTATTCAGATTGCTATCAACGTCATGCAATTGATTTCACCTACCTGAAAGGCTCACAGTTTTTTTTTTTTAGGCTTGTTAACTCGGACACCCTATATGGCTAATGGTGAAAGGTAGTCGAACTTGCAGTCTCGCATACCTTGCAAAATATAACAGTTTTTTAATTGCATGTTTAGAGAGGGAAACACCATCTTGCTAAGTTAAGGGGAGATGCTGGTCGAAAAACGTGACTTTTTTTCGAAATTACCGATTTTTTTTTCACCTGTTTTGATAAGATTAGTACCTCTACTTTTATGAAACAAATTATACAGGTCGAGACTTAACTGGAAATGCTTTAAAATTGCATCTAAAGAGCACAAGGTGCCTGTTGAAAGGTCGAAAGTGTGCAGTCTTCGAGCAACTTGCCGCCGATAATGCGCCACCGCTCGCCATTGTTGATCGCATGAGTCGAAGAGTTGAGCCTCGCACTTCAAATGACGACAATTTCTCTCGCTGATGCAGTGCAAGTTATAATAAAAAAAACAGCACTCTTCGCGTTTTGCGAGCGCTGGGACTGGCTTATCACATGGTACGAATCGGGGACCGCCATTGGTTGCTACGCGCCTGTATGTGCTGTGAAACCTATTTGCGGGGTCCATGTCTTGTCGAGCAGCGCAGCTGAACAATGCTTTTCTTGTGTAATTAACCTTGTTATGAATAAAAAAAGGCATTGCTCGCAAGTGAAAGCCGTTGTGCGGCGCGCTCTGTAGGAATAGGCTACGAGCAGCTAGTCCGATTTGCGGCAGTTATTGGCTTACAAAAGCCAATGCATCAAAAATTATTCACACCCGTCAGCGCCAATCTTGAGAGGTCGAAAGAGCTCGCAGTGAGAGAACTTAGCAGTGACGACATTGCCATTATGTACGACAATATGTGGCACAAACTTGGCTGCAAAATGGCATGCCACTGGAGTTAGTTTCGATTTCGCAATCCTGTAGAACTTCTTCCTAGCTTTCAGTTAGCACAAGGCTCTGCCAGATGGAGCAGAAGTTAGGCAAGCGGTTCATGGCCCTGTCTGTGAGCGAAATGTCGTTGAGGAGTCGGCTCGAAAAAGCCGAGAGGTACAAACTCGGGGTGCTGGCGTATTCTTGTCGCAGTGGACACTACGAGAAGGATTGTTCTTTTTGGTGTGCAAATTTCATTTGATTTAATGATATCTTTCATACATAAAAACTCAACTTTCAAACTCGTTTTTCTCAAAACACAAATTTTGCCATTTTTTCCAATGTTCCCCTCCTTTTTCGGGCACTTCTAGTGCTCGGATCTGCATAAAATTTTGCCCAAATTTTTTCCAAAGTATGAAAAATGCAATTATCTAGTTTAAATTGCAATATTTTATTGTATAATAAAAATTGTATGTATGGACTTTTTATGTCTATTATTTTTCATGTGTATTACATATTTTGTATGTGCTTCCTAATTACTTACTTGCACTCTACACTTTATTTGAAGTATTATGAACTATGAATGGCAAAAAAAAAAATTACTGAAGTTTAGGGATGAAAAGACGGGGGGGGGGGGGGGCAAAAGGGCTAAAGTTTTCACTTTGTCATGTTGCTGAGCTAAAAGTGTGTAACTTGCAAGAAAACTAATTATATATTTGAAATCAGCATAAAAAGTTCCATAAACAGCTCAAGTTTCATTGCTCTAGTGATAATATTTAAAAAAAAAAGTGTCTTCGAGTAGCATCTCCCTTAAAGGCCATTCGGGACGGACCCATTACGTACAATGACATCTCAACACACTTTTACCTTGTATGCCGTGTTTTTCTGCCCCCACATCCCAAACATAACGGAACGCAGGAGCTAATTCTACGCTCATTAAAAATGCACACGTACCCAAACGTTGGCAAGCTTCATGTTTTATATTCCGACGCATATCCCAGCGACACGTGCTTCTCGTGCGGGCACACGGCAACACCTGCACACATGCTGTGAGAGTGCAGAGACACTCATACCGACTTTACCTCAAGCAAGTAGGAAAAGTCCCTCAATATCTCACTTCTGGCTGACCAGCAATGGGTCGTTCTGCAGGACCACCAAGCGGCCGCCAGGTATTCCCTGGCAGTCCCTACGTGGGTGACGCCCACTAAGCGCGGCGGGCAGGCAGAAGTACAATTTTTCCATTCATGTCAATGGAGTTTTAAATGGCAGAATCACTGTAACCTTTTATGACTGTTTTTATAGGTTTCTTGTACTGATAAGGCAGAAAAAACTATGCTATTGCATCAAAGTTGATCGAGGAATGTTGTGCTTAGTTGAACTCTGCTGATCTGTAGGTCTTTCAATACAGGACATGGGGTGAAGGTTGTGGTCAATTGAACCAGTACGACTCTTGGAGAGAAATGTACATTTGCCGACCTCGGATCTGTCACAATGGTGAGTAGCCACTGCTTTATGACATCCTTTTAACATTAGAAAGGCCAATGGTGCAACTAGTAATGCGTTGAATATGCAAATCAGCCTGTTGAAGCTGCAGCCTCTACAGGTCCTCAGTAATGTTGATGAAACACAGAAAAAAATTTTTTTTTGAATATGGCACCATTCCCACCTAGGGAGAAACATCTGATAGAGTAAAATTTTCGTTATTATTTATATTGCCACAGTTGAACATTCGCAGAAGAGCATTGCAATAGGATGGAAAGGTGGGCTAGTTGGTAATTCATGATGGTTCAGCGAACTGGGAGCGCGGGGGTAAACACAGACACAATGCTGTTTGCCTCCTCTTTGCTTTGTGTCTGTGTTTACCCTTGCGCTCCCAGTTCGCTGAACCATCATTCGCAGAAGAGGCAGACAACTATTTGCGTTTGTTAGTGGCAAGAAAAGTGTGCCATGAAACGCGGTCCTGCACGCGCCACGGTGCTACCCCATGTCATGAGCCTTGAGGGGTGAAGAAGAGACCGACCAAGTTTGAGGATAGCGATCGAGAGACATTTTGGTCGATCATTTAGTTTTGAGTTTACGGGCACAGGTTCGCCTTAAATAAATATGTTTTTTAGTACCAGGTGCTATACTTATTGATGACAAGATATATGTAGAGAGTATATTTGTGATATATCGACTCAAATACGCATATGCATCAAAGTGGCCTCAGTTCGGAATTTTAGAAGACGTTGGTGAAGTTTTCTGTTGATATGTTCGGGCTAACGTTTCTAGGGTGGTTTATGTTTATTTGCTTTAAAGTCAAATTAGAAAATTGTTGTTAAAAAATTATGTACCAAGAAAGGCTTCACTTATAATTACCTTGGCCAGCCATAAAGGACCCAAAATCAGGATGGACACACCCTTTGCTGTGCCAAAATCGACCAAATATTTGTAACATCACACTAAAGCCTGGTTCTGGTATGAATTTAAAGAAAAATGCTTTTTCCTGTTGCTTTTTTGAAATCTCCAGATTAACTTAGGGTACACTTCTGAAGTAGCGCATTTTTCTCTGTACGCAAAACATTAATTTAGCAATAAAAGCCAAGTTGATGAGTTGAGTAGCACGATGATATTAGTGCGGGTAATGTGACAGGAGCACGGCAATGCATGCTGTGGCGATGACAATGACTCGCGTGATGTGGACTCTAGCACAACTTGTGGGTGATTCTCTGTGGGAGTACCGGCCACGTTGGTCTGTTGAGGTTATGGCGCTCGACTGTTGGCCTCCAATGCCAGCCATGGTGGCATTTCTGATGGAGGCAAAAATGCTCGAGGCCAGTGTCTTTAGATTTAGGTGCACGCTAAAGCAGCCCATATGAAGGACCTTGCCGCAGCCCTACACTATGGCGCTTCTCTATCGTGGTTGAGATGGCGCATTTGCACCGTGTTTCTACGCCATGCGGCCGCCATTTTGGAGGCCACGCCCTTTGTTTTTGTGCCGCTGTGCTTGTGTGGCGCTTTGCCGCAAAAGGCGCAGTTTTAAAATTTTATTGATGACGTCTGCGCTCGCACTGCTCGAAACTGTTTTGCATGCGCTCGCACTGCTCGAAACTGTTTTGCATAATTGCAAAACTGTTTTTATTTTTGTTGCATCGTAATTTTGTGATATAATGGCTTGATTCAACGTTGTTTTGATCGTCAATGGCACTGGCTATCATACCAAATAAAATGAACCGATACAAGAAAAAAAAGTTTCTTTTTTTCCTTTTTTTTAAGGATCAAAGTTGGGGAGGGATTGTTAGACGAGTAAATACGGTATGTATAATGTCAGTGGCAGTACCTGAAGCCTTTGGCAGCTGAAGCAATACAGGACATGAAGCAAGAGTGCCTTAGTGTTGGCTGCACAGATGCTATCGGCATGTGTGCAGGCAGTGTGGCTCTCTCAGTCTCTATATTCAAAAGATGTAGGAACGCACTACGAGAATTGGTGGTTTATGAATGATATGAGCGTGTTGAAAGGAAATAACAAGTTTCCTTTCAGGTAGCTTTGCATCAGGTTGCCAACCCTGAAGAGAGCCGTTTTTGTTTTCTTTTGCTTCTTTCATTTTCTTCTTTACCACATTTTCCTGCCCTTTTTTCTTTCTTCCTCTCTCTGCATTTTTCTTTCCTGCCCTTTTCTCCCTTTGTCCCTCTTTATTTCATGCTTACATCCCTTTGCTATGTTTATGCATGACTTTGCCTATTGATCATAAGTGGTGGTGGTGAAAAACTTTACTATAAAAGAGAGCGTATGAGCTCCTGAAAGGGTCTTACAGACTAGGTGACCTCCTCAGTCCAGGACGTCATTGGAATATGCCGCTGCCCTTGCTCGGGCGATCAGGGCCTGTTAGGCCCCAAGGTCGGAGCAGCTAAGCAGCGTCGCCTCCCAGTACTCTCTCATAGGTTTGCGGAGGGGAGAAATGGCTGTCTTTAGCTGAAAGGCCCACACCATGTGGTAGACATCGGCTGTCTGCCCACAGTGCTTGCACCTACCAGTGACTGTGGCGTCAAAATATTGTAATATCGCCGGGCATAGGAATGTGTTTGTTTGGAGCCCGCATTTTCTGCGGTTTCGAAAGCCCCTGCAATTCCACTGGACAATTTCGAGTTGTAGGTCCAATTTTTTTTGGTCTTCCGCTGTGTCGATGCCATGATGCACTATTATTCTTGAAGAGTATTGATCTGGGGGCTCGATAGAGGCGAGAAGACTGCGGGTTGCCTCTTTAGAGTTCGATGCTTCATCAGGCAAAGTCTGTATTGTACGAGCGAGTGAGTTTACTTGCACGATATGATGCCCGGAGTGAGCGCGTGCGACGTGTTGCTCGTGGGTTGGCAAGGAGCCAGTTGTGTAGTGACCTAGTGTGTCACCTGCTGAGTTACCTGCTGGTTTATAGCAGAAATGTGCGCCAGCTGCTCCGTCATGACTTGAAACTGATTTTTAATGTTAGTGAGGCGCCACTCATGATCGGCGAGAGTTCTAGCACTTGTGCTTGTTTTGGAATGGGACACAGACGTGCTGGCCGAGCACTCAGAGACCGTGTCTTCGGGGTTTTACATGTTAGACTCTAGACAGGAGTTATAAGGCGTGCCAATCCTCTAGGGCCTGAATATTTGCTGATAGTTGCGCAGTTTGCTTTTTAAAAAGCTCTATCTCTTTGCGCATTTTGAGTTCGAGAGGTGTAGGGTGGGGAAGGTTGGTAGGATGGGAGGCAACCTCTGCCCAGCCGCTCACCTGTTTGTGTTGTTGCTGTTCCAGCAGAGGGAATTCGCCTAGGTTCATAGATAGTAGCAGTTGTTCTGGCACCCTGGTCTGAGAGGCCAGCTGCTTTCGAGGTTGCTTCGGTCTGTTCCGAGGACGGTAAAACCTGCATTGCTGTTTTCATGAGGTGATTTACCCCCTTTGCTATGTTGTGGCTGCTGGTGGTGGTCAGGTTGCTGGCAAGGTGATCGTGCTAACTTTCGGGCAGGCCGAAATTTCCTCTTGCATGCAGCGGATCCAGTAAGATGACCGTCTCTGCAGATGAGACATATTGGCTGGCATTCGTGTTGAGCCGTGGCATTGGAAGCGTCTTCCGTAGTTTTACCGCACTGGTGACAGTGGCCAGTTTCCGGGTTGGGGCAGTTGTCAGCCCAGTGGCCAACCGTGCCGCATTTATAGCACGCGGGAAACGTCATCTTGTAGCGTCGCACCATAACGCACTCAAAGTTGTAGTTGATGTAGCGTGGTAGCTTCCTCCCAATGAAGGTGACCACCACCACAGGAAATTGCCCGAGCTTCCGGACGAATGCAATTTCACCTTTGCGCCAGTATACTTAGGACTTGAGGGACTCCGATGTTTCATCTTCACGGACAGAGATGACGCTGCGGCAAACCTCTCCGTTGATTTTCAGATGACTTCTAAATGGGTAGGACGCCTCTTCCTCTCGCAAGTCGAAGTCCTTGATGAGTTGATCAGCAACATGCACGATTAGGCTAGTGCACACCAACACATTTTGTTCCCAACAGGCCACACATTCAAGTCCCCGGCTGCGACTCCAGTGATATTGCTGGAAATTGCGGTGCCAGTGTCCCTGTGGCGGAACACTTTCAAAATGTCTAGTGTAGTGCGCGGCTTGAGCACAATTATTATGTCTTCGGAGTGCACGCGAGGCGTCTGAGCCGGTCGCCACCACGCGAGCGTGTTGCGTTGAGACGAAGGTAAAGCACTGGCGTCCTTTGCTAAGGTAGTGTCAGTGAAACACACTTGTTGCAGGGAGGGGCTGGCATTAACTTTTGCAGACATCTTCAGATCTTGTCTTGCCTGTCATTGTTGACGAAGGCGAATCAATGCTTGGAAGCATTCATTTTCAGTAGGGGTGTCGTCTTCGGCTGCCAATACTTGAATTTCGGCCTACTGCATTGATATGGGGTCGTATCTGGTGATCTTCTGAGCTGCCATCGCTGGGAGACGCCGGCGAGCAGCCGCGCCGTGTCTCCCGTCAAGTAGGCTTACCGCCGCGACTGAGCGGCGAGATATTCAAGTTGGTGTGGAAATTCCAAAATTGGTCCCACCTGCAAAAATGTGGTCTCCCCTGGTCTCTCATGACATTAGAAACACGATGAAACCATTTTCATTGGGCAAGGCTATGGTTCCGCGAAAATATTGAATGGTTGACGGAGCTGACGGGCCGCACGTCCACTCGCGTCGCATTCAAATCACGTCTCTCCCACTCTATAGTCTCTGATCATAAGTGATCGCCATGAGGTCGCTCTTCAAAGAGCAAGACGAAGCAGTGTTCTCCTCAGCTACAAATGGAGCGTTACGACAACCTGGTCACCAAAGTGCTCTGCACTTATGGTATTAAATGTGAGTGTTATTATTATTAGAGTTATTTTAATGAAATTAGGTGTGTATACATGTTCTTCAAAAATTTAGTTTATATTGCTACATGCATATATATTGATATTCTAGGGGGTGACGCACGTGTGTTCCTGACGAGGAAGACGAAGAGTTGTCTCCGCTCGATCGCTGGTGAACCGGGCACGCTATTACCGCTGGTTTTGAATATAGCCAATCCCAAGCCTCGTCGTTACGGCGTCTCTTCTTTTCCGTAACATATTTGGTGGAGGTGGAACGTTCCCAGCCTTCACAACGAAGCTTCGCAGTGGCCACACCATTCAGTCTCCGGCCATGGCTACCATTGACAACAGCCTGTCAGCTCCAGCCACTACGTACCTGACCCTTCTTCCGACATCCCCAACAGCCGCTCCACTGCTCGTTCGCCGCCACCTCAACGCCGCCGTTCCCCATCGCCCCAACCACGCCGCTATCCGTCGCCGGTCAACTGTGGATCCTCTCGGACGGAAAACTAGATCAGCTCCGGAAGGTAGTGCTGCATCGCTTGCGAATGATCCAAATCCTCCATTGACGCTCCCCACTGATACGAACTTGATTGAGGTGTATGTGGACGGTATTTCTTTGACGGCGTTAGTCGATACCGGAGCTCAAGTGTCCATAATGAGTGCTCATCTGTGTCGCCTGCTCAAAAAAGTCCTCACGCCTGCAGCAGCTAAAGCCCTCCGTGTCGCTAATGGTGGAACTGTGGCCATCACTGGAATGTGTACTGCTCGTGTTAGTCTTGCCGGCCGCCATGTTCCCGTTTTATTTACGGTGCTTGAAAATTGCCCCCACGACCTAATCTTCGGCATGGACTTCTTATCGACGCATTTTGCCCTCATCGATTGTGCCGCCGGTACTCTCTGCCTAGAACTTCCTCTTCTCCCGGATTCTCACCCTGAACTCCCGAACAGCTTGTGCACCACTGACTTCTTCCGGATACCGCCTAAAGCTCTCACATTCATCGAATCGGCAACACCCTCTCCCGTGCTCGACGGTGATTATATCGTGACGCCGATTACTGACGTTCTCTTGGCGCGTGACATTATTGTCCCACACTCTGTCGTAAGCATGGCCTTTAACCGAACATATTTACCTGTTATCGATTTCGGTTTCATAAAACAAGTGCTACCCCAAGGAATTTCGGTCGTCACACTAAGGCCCTTAATTGACGACCACGTCACCTGTTTTATGGCAGACGTATGTTTCGAGCACCCACATCACTCGCAGGATGCCACGTGCCTCGATGCGACCTTACGCTCCATGATCGCCCCGGACCTCAAACCTGATAAGTCAACCGCGCTATGTTGCCTTCTGGCTTCATACCGCGACATATTCGACATCGACCACCGTCCATTCGGCCAGACTTCACTCGTCAAGCACCGCATTAACACAGGTGATTCTCATCCCATTCATCGGCGACCATACCGGGTGTCTGCCACCGAGCGTAAAATAATTCAACAAGAAGTCACCAAGATGTTAGCCAAAGGAATTATTGAACCCTCTTCGAGCCCTTGGGCGTCCCCCAGTGCTCGTTAAAAAGAAAGATGGCACGTGGCGCTTCTGCATAGATTACCGTCATCTGAATAGAATCACGAAAAAGGACGTTTACCCTTTACCCCGCATCGATGACGCTCTCGATTGTCTCCACGGCACCCGATACTTTTCCACAATAGACCTACGTTCCGGCTACTGGCAGATTGCTGTCGACGGAAAAGATCAAGAGAAGACTGCATTTGTAACTCCAGACGGCCTATATCAGTTCAAGGTTATGCCATTTGGGCTATGCAACGCCCTAGCCACGTTTGAGCGCATGATGGACTCTCTGCTACAAGGGTTCAAATGGTCAACATGTCTTTGTTATCTTGACGATGTCGTTGTATATTCCCCAACATTTGAGATCCACCTTCAGCGTTTGTCAGCTATTCTCGACATATTCCGCACTGCAGGCCTCCAATTGAACTCGCCGAAGTGCCGCTTCGGACGCCGGCAAATTACAGTGTTGGGCCACCTTGTCGACGCCTCTGGTGTGCAGCCGGACCCCGAGAAAATTCGTGCAGTCACCAGTTTTCCTGTACCCCAGTCAGCCAAAGACGTCCGAAGTTTTGTAGGACTTTGCTCCTATTTTAGAAGGTTTGTGAAAGATTTCGCAACCATCGCTCGACCCCTCACAGAGCTTCTAAAGAAAGACGTCACATTTACGTGGGGTACCGACCAAGCTGCTGCTTTTTCTCACCTAATCACGCTACTGACGACTCCACCCATATTGGCTCACTTTGACCCATTCGCTCAGACGGAAGTTCGAACCGATGCTAGTGGTCACGGAATCGGAGCCGTGTTAGCCCAGCACCAACGGGGACACGACCGAGTTGTCGCCTACACTAGCCGTTTCCTCACAGCTGCTGAGCGCAACTATTCTATTACGGAGCGTGAATGTCTTGCTCTTGTTTAGGCAGTCTCAAAGTTCCGCCCATATTTATATGGCATAAATTTCTCTGTGATAACTGACGATCATGCGCTATGTTGGCTTATGTCACTGAAGGATCCTACTGGCCGGCTCGGGCGCTGGGCTCTGCGACTCCAAGAGTATACCTTTACGGTGACGTACAAGTCCGGACGCCTACGTCAGGACGCAGACTGCCTGTCGCGCTACCCGGTCGCTGAGTCGAGCACTATGCATGACACTAACACCGAGCTTTGCGTCTTTTCCCTTTCGCAAATAACATGCATTGGTGACGAGCAGCGCTATGATGCGTCCTTGCGTGCTATCATTGAGCGCCTCGAATCATATCTTCCAGTCAGTCCAATCGCTCATTCGTGCTCCACGATGGTGTATTATACCGCCAAAGTTTTGAGCCGGATGGACCGGCTCTGCTGCTTGTCATTCCGAAACACCTTCGCTCGGAAGTTCTATATGAACTTCATGACCTTCCGACTGCTGGTAACCTTGGTGTGTCACGCACTTACGACCGCATACGCCGACGCTTCTACTGGCCAGGGCTTGCACGCTCAGTCAGAAGATACGTCGCGGCTTGTGAGAAATGTCAGCACCGCAAAACGCCATCGACACTTCCTGCCGGACGCCTTCAACCACTTGATATTCCGTCAGAACCGTTTTTCCGCGTTGGCTTGGACCTACTTGGCCCTTTTCCCTTGTCTTCCTCGGGTAACAAGTGGATAGCCGTAGCTACGTCATACCACCCACAAACCAATGGACTCACGGAGCGTCTAAATCGAACTCTTACAGACATGCTCGCTAAGTATGTTTCTACCAACCACACCGTCTGGGATCTCGCGTTGCCGTACGTCACATTTGCCTACAATTCTTCGCGCCATGACACTGCCGTGATGCCTTTTGCCGTGACGACTTCACCACTGAGAGGAAGTTTGTTGTTTCGTGCCTCTCTGATCCAAATCAGCAGTGCTTCCTCCAACTCGGGGTAGGCGCCGGTGCGCATCCGCTTCCGCGATGTCTTGAATTTTTCACTTTCAAACGCATCCAATATTGAGCGCTTATTCTTTATGAAAGTCGACAGTGTGTTAGGCTTAATGCCGTACTTTCTTGCAATGTCTTGTTTGGCGGTGCCTTTCTGGTCAACTTCCTCCAAGACTTCGACTTTCGTCTCTAGGTCTAGCGTTCGGTAAGGGCCACGAGTTGCCGTTATCAAACGTACGTCACCACCACAACACTCAAAATCAGAAGCGTGGAAACACGTGTGGAATCAACCCAGCGCGCGGGTGACGCGGTGACACACTCGAGTCTCGACAAAAGTCAACTAAAGAGTCAGTCGATGCCGCCGATGCGATTCGCCAGCGTTAAAAAGATTGCCGCTTCAAGATCTGTGGCGCTGCGGACAGTAGTGATGGCGAAGACACCAGCGCGGTCCGGCAGATGTTTTGGCATATGAAAAGTTCCCCATTTTACTGTAAAATTACGGCCGTGGCGAGACTGTCAATTGAAAAAACTTCTAATTAACCAATATCATGGGTTTTTAACTTCGAATTATCGAGCATTTTTTTTCTATACGATTGCATGCAAAACTGATGGGACCACTTGCTCATTTCTAATTAACCGAAACTTCCAATTAAGCGACTTCGAATTACCGGGAGTCGACTGTAGTAATGACCATGTAAATCTCGCACAATTTCTAGTGACTGTAAATTGCTTATCTTTAATCTTGCGAGACGACTCAAGAGTGGGAACTCCCTGGTGGAGCTTTGTAAAAGCTCTCCTTGACACTTGGTCGCCAGCCTCAAGTGATTCGATTTTCGGCATTTGAGACGTCATAGAAGACATGTTGGAAGTTAGAGATGTTGACGACATTAGGTCTGCACTGCAATCTTTAAGTGGTGATCACAGTTGCTATATCGTTCAGAAAGGTGACAGCTATCTCAAATATTTTGTTGCGGGCTATCTTGCTAAAAAGTCCTACAAAGAAATTTCTTGTAATGAGTGCATTTATGCTTTTGCCACTGTTGAGAAAGACGGCGACGCCGACCCGGTCCCACAGGCGCCACTGCTTTCAACTCCGCCGGGAAGGTCACCAGCCGTTTGGTAGCGTATGTTTCTCAGCTCGCGACTGCTTCTGCGCAGAGCTGATAAGACGAGCGGACGAGACGACGGTGAGTTAAACAAGGTTTATGTACAGCATATATACAGAAGCGTTACAATTTCGGCACTGGGGCCGACAGAGACTCGAAGAGCCGAGCTCTCCTCTCTAACACATAGGTCAGCTTTTCGCCTAAAACCGCCGACTCACACACATGCCGGCTCTCCGACACGGGACCTCCTCTCTCATAGGACTGCCGATCGCGACGCGCCGCAGGGCTTCTTTTATTTACACCGGGTCCAACCAAAATGTCCAATCAGAAGCGCCGCTGGTCGTCAGGGCAGATTCCTCCAATGGGGTTGCCGCGCCATGCGTCAGACCACCAGACACGAGGACGCCGGCTCGCTGTCACGTGCGCCGGTGACTCAATGCACGTGGCCCAGAGAGGCGCCGCGCGTGTTCACGCCGTTGAGATGTTCGCGTCCGGGCGGACTGGCCTTGACCCAGATTGCCTTTTTCAGAGGCACGGACGTTTGACGAGGACTCGCTGGCATAACAGCACCCCCGCCGCCAGACAATGCACCGGAAAGACGAGCTGCTTCCACGGGGCTCGGATGTCAGGTGCGCTCGTTCGCCAGGTCCCTCCAGGTTCGCCGCCAGGGCCATGGGGAGAATACAGCTCCAGACTGTTCTGGGAATACAGCCTATTCTTGACGACGGATCCCAGCTCCACTGGCTTGTCGCCACAACTTGTCGACCAGCTTCACTCGTCTCTTCTGACCATCTTCGGCTTCAGCACTTGTCGATGGTTCTGCAACTTGCTAAGAACGGTTCGGCAACAAACAACACACGACACAAGCAAGTGCCCTCAGTCACCCGACAGAACACCAGACAAAGTATAGTACAACATATACCTATCTACGTGTCTATCGGAATTTTGTTCCCCCTACATCAAGAGGCACATGTGGGACACAAGACTCTTAAAGTAAGAACTTGAATTTTTCACAATTACAACAACGCAACGAATTAGAATACCACATAAAGTTGGCCCCTTGAGATCACATTGAACGAGAGCGCTCAGCCCAGGTCGTGATGAGGTCAAAATTTTTCCCCGAATCGCCAACGAGAAACCGAAAGGTTGAGAGGGTACTAGCTAGAACGCACTGCTCAATGCACCTGCATTAGCGTTTAGCTTTCCTTTTTTTTTTTTTATAGCGAACGTCAAAGTTGCGCTGTGGAGCAACATGCTCCACCTCAGTAACCGGCCACTTTTAGGCGACGATACCTATGCGGCACCAAGAGCGGCTCACACTTGCGACGTTGCACAAGGGAACAACGATACGGCTTGCTACGGATTGACTCCTCACCGCTTAGCTCGATATCGTGTTCGATCACCCTTGTGTTTCCGGGGCGGTCCGAAAACACGTCTCCAAACTCGGAAACAATCCTTTTCAGGTCCTCCTCCTGGACTTCACTTAACCTAGGCTCTAGGTTTATCTGCTTTAAGATTACCTCCGATTTCCTTTCGATTGCCTCACTAGAACTAAAACTTTCTGCTCCCTCTTCCTCTGAAGCATTCAACAGCTGATTTACGACTGCTTTCAAGTTGTTAATTTTGTCCGGCCGCCTTCCTAATTTCACTTCATAATTTGTGTCGCAAGGCTTCGATAGTACTTTGGCGGGCCCTTCCCAATCAACCTCAAGCTTGTTCTTTTTGAACGGCTGCAGCAGCATTACCTGATTATCAACTTCAAAAGTACGCTTCTTCACCGATTTCTCGCAGTGCTCCTTTGACAGCACTTTTTCCGCGCTTTTCTGGCTTTCCACTAGCGCTTCAATTTGGCTTTCCACTAGCGCTTCAATCGAGAGGTCCTCACGCTGCTCTCGAATGAGCGTCTCTCGATCAACTCTCGGCAGCTCGCTCCAACTTTCCGCTGCAGGCGAGAGCGTTGCAGCCCTCTCGCTCTGATTCAATGGCGCCCCGTCGTCTCCCCCAGCGCATACCGCGCCGGCCGCTCCCGCGACGCGCCGCTCGCGTGACTGCTCACATGACTCATGCGGAAAATTTTCTTTCTGGGGTTCCGTCGACCCGCCGACAAGGTCACTTGAGAGTTCACCGCATTGAACCAGATCAAGCTGCCGCGATAGCTTCCGCGCTTGCGATCGCGTGAGAGCCATGCACGCTAAGTTGGGGAAGAACGATTTGCCCTGCTCTTTGAGAAGCTGCTCCGAGTTGTTGGAGAAAAGATAAGGAAAACGATCATTTAGCGCGGCAGACACAGCCGCTTCGGTGCGAAGCTGACCGAACGGGCCTTCAATGACAACCGTGGCGATTGGTAAGCGAACACTCTGCTCCTCGGCAACTTGCCTGATCCACGCGCATTCTCCTGTGAAGTCATCCGGAGACACCAATGAAGGATGGACAACGTCCATGGTTGCCGCTGAATCTCTAAGTGCTCGGCATGTTTTCTCATTCACCCTAATTTCTTGGAGATACGGCTCCAACAACCGCATGTTTTTTTCTGATTCTCGGATTGTTGCGAAGGCAAATTTTTCCTGACAGTTTCTCGCGATGTGCCCTTCCTTTTTACAGTTGTAGCAGATTAGCGGCTTCCGTTTGTTTTCCGATTCAAATTCCTGTGTGGTAGAAACCTCACTCGATTTCTCCGCTTCTGTTTGCCCTTCCCCTACACTGTCCTTCGTAAGAGACGGTTCCTTCTTGAAATTACGGTGCGGAGCGGGTTTCCGTTGATCAGGTTTCCTTGAAAAGCCCTCTTTCCTTTCATCCTTTTCAACGCGCACTGCCCTGCTATGCAACTTTCGGCGAGCATAATACTCCTCAGCTAACTCAGCTGCCTTATTTAACGGTACTTCCCCAAGTCTGTCCTGCAGCCAAAGTCTGACATTATCCTCGATGCAGCGGTAGAATTGCTCCAATGCAACGCATTCCACCACTTTATCGCGGTCGTCATAAACACCTTCGCCCTTGAGCCATTCGATTAAATCGGCTTTAAGACGAAACGCGAAGTCAACGTGTGACTCATTCCCCTTTTCAGCATACCGGAACCTTTGCCTGAAAGCCTCGGGTGACAACTTATAACGTCTCAAGAGCACTTCCTTAACCTCGTCATAGCTCTCAAACGCTTCCCTCGACAAGCAAGTTATCGCGTCGGACACTTCGCCGGGAAGAAGAGCTAGCAGGTTTCGCGCCCAAAGAGACCGCTCCAAAGTGTTTCGCTCACAGACGTGTTCAAACTTGACGAGATATTTCGCCATGTCCTCGCCTACTACGAACGGTGGCAATTGGTCCCTAATTCTAAAACCGCTGACCTGAACTGTTGGAGAAGCTACGCTAGGCGCCTGTGAACACTGTAGTATTGCCAATTCTATTCGTTTCATCTCGAGGCGTTCCTGTCTCTCGGCCTCCTCACGTTCGCGACGTTCGCGCCTTTCAGCCTCCTCACGTTCGCGAGCTTCACGCCTTTCAGCCTCCTCACGTTCGCGGGCTTCACGCCTTTCAGCCTCCTCACGTTCGCGAGCTTCTCGCCTTTCAGCCTCCTCACGGCGTGCTTTAATATCCACCCAGGCCTCATCGACTTCCTCAGCCGACACCCCCTCATCCTTCATGATCTCAAGGATCGCTTGCTTTCGTTTCGCACGGCCTAAAGTAATGCCGAGTTCCTCACAAATTTCGATGAGTTCCTTCACTTTAAGGTTCTCCATCGTTCACACTAGCCTCTTGCTGTTTGCCCCTGTTAACAATTTACTTGCCGTACCCACTATAAGCCTACTAGCACGACGCGCAAGCAATATTTCACACTCCCGTGTTTACCCCCTCCGCATTAACTTCGGTTTCAAAGCACTTCGACTTTGCTTGAAACGATCAAAGCTCACTACAATGCTTCACACAGCCCTTCTCTAAACTACTACAACCTGAGCTAGAGTAGTCTGGTGAACTGAGGGGAAAACATCAGGCACTAACCGCATCGATGTCGCTGACGCCGGCCGATCCCGCAGCTGCGAACCACTGTTGAGAAAGACGGCGACGCCGACCCGGTCCCACAGGCGCCACTGCTTTCAACTCCGCCGGGAAGGTCACCAGCCGTTTGGTAGCGTATGTTTCTCAGCTCGCGACTGCTTCTGCGCAGAGCTGATAAGACGAGCGGACGAGACGACGGTGAGTTAAACAAGGTTTATGTACAGCATATATACAGAAGCGTTACAATTTCGGCACTGGGGCCGACAGAGACTCGAAGAGCCGAGCTCTCCTCTCTAACACATAGGTCAGCTTTTCGCCTAAAACCGCCGACTCACACACATGCCAGCTCTCCGACACGGGACCTCCTCTCTCATAGGACTGCCGATCGCGACGCGCCGCAGGGCTTCTTTTATTTACACCGGGTCCAACCAAAATGTCCAATCAGAAGCGCCGCTGGTCGTCAGGGCAGATTCCTCCAATGGGGTTGCCGCGCCATGCGTCAGACCACCAGACACGAGGACGCCGGCTCGCTGTCACGTGCGCCGGTGACTCAATGCACGTGGCCCAGAGAGGCGCCGCGTGTGTTCACGCCGTTGAGATGTTCGCGTCCGGGCGGACTGGCCTTGACCCAGATTGCCTTTTTCAGAGGCACGGACGTTTGACGAGGACTCGCTGGCATAACACCACCAAGAAATTCGGAGCCGTTGTCACACCAAACAGAGAGTTCGTAAATGTGACAGGGGACGCCTACTGTATCCTTGTGAAAACCTGGCCAGACAGATGAAAACTTTGAAGGATGCATTTACTTTGTATTTCTGTTAGAAAATTGCACTCCTTCAGCATACATGATTTCATGAAGTTCTTGGCAGAAATCAAACAGAATCAAGCGGACTGTGAAATTCACAGCAATTGAACTGGCCGTAAAAGTAGTCCAGTTTTTTCTGCTTACACGTATGCACTTCTGGGCAATATCTTTAAACAAAGATATGAGTGTTGAAAGGGAGAGCCAGAAGCACTTGGGGAGGTGCAAGTAATTTAACTTCTTAAAGTAATATATGGAGGAGTGTGTTATAACTAGAGACCGGATTTTGAGGCACTAAATAAGTGTATTTTAGGCGCCAAAGAAATGTCCCAAAACAACAATATTGCTACATGCATGTTGACATTTCGTGGGACGATGCGCGTGTGTGCCTGACGAATAGGGCGAAGGGTGGTCTCCGCTTGTTCGCCGGTGAATCGGTCACGCCATTACTGCTGGTTTTAGGTACATCTCATCCCCAGCATCGTCTCTACGGCGTTGCGTCTTATCCGTAACATATTTGGTGAAGGAGAAATGTTCCCCGTCCTCACCATGCAGCTCCGTAGTGGCCGCACCGTTCAGTCCCCGGCCATGGCTACCAATGACAACCCGTCAGCGTCTCCATCTGTAGCTCCAGCCACTACATACCTGACGATGTTCTACTCCTGTAATCCTGATACATTCTCCGCATAACCTGGGCTTCACGTTAACTACTGGCTCCGTATGTACGAGCGTGTTAGCCAGACACACCGATGGAACCCTACCATGGTGCTCACCAACGTAATCTTTTACTTGTACGGCACTCCACGTGTTCGGTTCGACGCTCATGAGACCGAGATCACCAGCTGGGATATCTTCACGGAGCGACTACGCGACATCTTTGGGGACCCGTCATGTCGCCAAATGGAGGCGCGAAAAGAACTCGCCACTCGTGTGCAGTCCTCAACTGAGTCGTATGTCTCATACATACAGGACGTGCTCGCCTTGTGCTGGAAAGCGGACGAGCAAATGACAGAGAGTGACAAGGTGGGTCACATACTCAAGGGCATCGCGGATGACGCCTTCAACTTGCTCGTGTACATTAACGTCACGACCGTCAATGTGATTATTAAAGATCGCCGCCGCTTCGAAAGGGCCAAAAGCCGCCGTGTCCTGTCTCAATTTACGCAGCTACCAAACACGGCTGTTACATCTACCTGCACCGACCTCAGTGCCGCACCAACCATGCAGGAGAACGTGACACGTATAGTTCGATGGGAGCTTGAGGCGTCAAGTCCGGCACCATTTCCTTCACTTCCAATCGACCATGGCGCCGCACAAACGCCTCCGGTAGTCTCTTGTTATTCAAGCCGACAGGAGGCGAGAAATTGCACAGCTCTGTTTTCTTGTGGCCTGCTCTGTCTCCCGACCCGCCTCCAGACCAATGACAATAAATTCACCGCGCCATGACTCGTATTTTCTTCCGCGATCCCGCAATCCAACAGAATGGAGAACAGCAGACGACAAGCCAATCTGCTTCCGCTGTCACCGAGCTGGCCATCCATAACAGTGTCGATGATTTGTACCTATGGCAAGAAGTAAAAAAAAAGTAATATTGTTTAAGATAGCAGAAATGTACCAATGATTGTGAAAATGTACCAATGATGCATTTGCGGTGCAATTCGCAGTATGTAGTCTTTCATTTTGTTGTCTAGCATTGCGTGTCAAGGGTCCACCATTAAATTAACACTCTCCTGGGTCTCTTTCGTTTCATTGTGGCTGTGAAGGGCAGCACAGGAGCAAATAACCAGACCACTGATACCCCAGAAAAGAGGGATGCTAGATCTAATCGTGTAGGATTAACTTCTCCCCTATCGCAGAACACCCTAAAGGGCCCTTCACTAGGTTTGGGCATTTCGAGCTGACAAGCGTAATGGTCCACTAGGCTCCCCGGATCATTCTTATCAACATTTGCAAAATTACATGTCGCTTAAAAACGCTCAATTTTTAATGAATGTCACTTGCCCTTCTCGCCGGTGTGCGCCCCAATTCGAGGGAGTGATGTTGAAACAGGACCATTTCGTGCTGTACGCAGCAAGAAATGGTTCTGTTTGTATGTCGCTCCTTTACGCTGACATTGGGGGGCTGACGTCGCATACCGTACGCTCTTCATGAGAACTTTGTTAAATGCTAGCTAGAAAAAATTTTTCATCCAAAAAAAAAACAGATGGGAAATGTCCAGTTTCTTGATTATATCTTAAATTTTAAACGGTCCCTCATTAAGAGCGTTGAACGTGACAATACCCGTTTCGCGTCTGCCTCTGTGGACCAGTTAGTATAGGGTGCTCCGCTGCTGACCCGAATGCCGTGGGTTCGATTGTGGCCGTGGCGGTCACATCTAGATGGAGGCGAAAAAGTAGATGCCCTTGTACTGCGCGATATCAGTGCATGTTAAAAAACACCAGATGGTCAAAATTTGCAGAGACCTCAATTACGGCATCCCGCATATTCATATCGTGGTTTTTTATGTAAAACCACACATACTATCACTGCTATTACTACCGTATTTACTTGCATAATCCTTGCACTTTTTTTGGCGGAAAACAGATGCAAAGTTGGGGGCTGCGAGAATTAAGCGGGAAAACTTTCCACGAAAACATACAGAGCGATTAAGAAAACAAAGTGGCCGCAAATCGGGATTCTCACACTAGCAACTAACAGCAAGCTTTCAGAAGTATTAATTAAAATTTACCTAAACATTAAAAGCAGAGGTTCAACAAAGCAAGATTTATTTCAGACACAAAAAGTGCAATCAAATAGTCGAGAATTGAAATACGCAAAGCTTGTGGGCGTTGCGGTAGCGTTCGTCGCTCAACAAGAGCCCTCAAAACGTAAGCGTAAGATGTCAGTACTGGGCTGATGGCTATCTAACAGAATCGTCCACAGTTTCCTTCTGAAGAAATAAAGTTTATCATCAATCCCAGTCTTAAGCACACGGCAGGCCCAACGCGTCTTTGTGGCTTTCAGCTGCCGTTATCTGTAGCGAACACAAAACTCGACTCCGAAGGGTCTACCGGCGGCCCTGTTGCCGCTGTTTAGTGCATGATCAATCCCTTTCAACTTCAAAAGCAGCCGTGTAGCTTCAGTGTGGCCCCATAACGTCACAAGATTACCGACATAACATACAAAACACACCGCAACGCGCACTTGCCTCTTTGGCTTGGCTTGGATTGAATCTCTGTGCAATAATAGCATGCCTGATGTTTAAGAGATAGTGCCAGATGGGGTGTGCTATCATCATCAACGGCTGGAATGAGCAGACGACATTATTGCAGCAATTTTCAGAGGTGCGATAATTACTAAAGGAAAAAAAATTCTTATTTTTGTTGGGCAATGTGGGGGGTGCGAGAATTAGGTAACTGCGAGAATTACGCGAGTAAATACGGTATATACTACTACAGTCTAATCTCATTATTTCGAACATGCTTAATTCAAACTTCCGGTTACTTCCAACTTACGATGAGGTTTCGTGAAAGCTATGTGTATTTCAATGGGTGAAAACGCCCGGTAATTGGAACGCCCAAGCACTTCCGACGATTAATTTAAACATACCGCAATCCAAAAATGCTCTCAGCCCCCTGCCCAATCCCGCCACGGCACCTGCGACACCTCAACGCTGCCCGCGAAGGAAATTAAAAGGGAACAAAAGGCTGCGGTGGAATGTTTGCTCTCTCTCAAATGCCGATCTGCGACATGCTCGTGTCACGCTTCTCCTTTTTCTGTACCTGCCACGTAAAGACCATTCTTTCTATGCCATCTGCGAGTAGAGAGAAGAAAAAAAATAAAAGAAAGCCGTCGCTGGGTGGAGTGATTGTGTGGTTGAAGGAAAGGAAAAAGGCACACCAGGGAGCTTTAGTGCTGGGTACCTAAGCGGCTTGTGTACCCAAGACATTGGGGCGGTGGTATTGCGCATGTGCAAAACGCCAAACAGATGCGTCGCAAGATCGCTGGTGCGATGGGGCCATGCGTTCGCACGGCCATGAACATCGCTGCCACCACGGGCCTCCTAGCGAAGTTAAGCTGCCATGGTGCACATGCTGGCGCATCATGATGTTACCCGTGACGTCACCCACCTTCACGGTGAGCAAAGCCTAGGCTGGCCAGTGCCACAACTTTGACTTTTAAGTTTTAAGCATGAATATTATAGTGGATAGCCACTATATCATGGCAAAAGGCACCGAATCTCGGGCAGCATGGATCGGCCACCTTTTAAGGTCCACCTACGCAGGAACGGTATGATACTCTAGTCGTTGAGTTAAAATAAGCCAAAGTGCGAGCACCAATAGTGATTACATTGTTTCAGCCAGATTTCCAAAGCTAGAATGGCCTGGAACATAGAAACTAAAAATATGCCAGCCCCCCCCCCCCCCCCCCCCGACCAGCTGAATGGGTGGCGCCATCTAGCGTGGCCATAGTGAACCAGACAATCACAACATTGTTATTGCAGAAACACTGGTCATTGTACGTCTGGTGTAAAAACCGCGCAGCGGCGTTATTACGAATGAGTAACCTTTTTATTCATTTTCACCTCAAAAACATTACGCGTGACTGTGGTTACACGAAGTGTCGCAAGATGTCGACACTATCGTTACAGCAACCTTGTATTTTTAACTTTTTTGCGATAAAAAAGTCTCGTGATTTTGCCGCAACAGTGACTCATTGCTATATAAGTTAAATGCAGTTTAAATGCAGTTAGCATCACCATTTATGGTTTACGAAAATGTAAAGACATACATGTTTACTTATGATGAGCTCAAAACGTTGGAAGAGGCACGTTCTGGTAGGACGGTAAACGCAAACTGGTATTTGGTAACACGTTAACGTAAAGAAGTATACGTACAATCTAGAAGTTACACAAAGTTACATGTTACATCATTGCTCTGTCGTCGCGCTTGTCGGGGTACGGCCGGCCATCTGGATTGCTTGGCATCGACGGTGCCAGCTTCAGTCGCAAGTGTAGCGCATACAAAAAAGGTTTTTTTTGTTTCGTGTTGATAACTGTCATATATTTAAAAAATGATTTATTGAAATCAGTTTTTCATGTGACTATGTAGGCTTGATTTAACATTTTTAATCGGAAACATAAATAATACTTAGGCGACAATTAGGACGCTATGGCGCTGAGAGCACGTGTGACCTTCGTGCGGCTTGCGTTTGTGTGCGCGCCTTTATAAGGCATTCCAGTTGGGTATGGGTTGGGTACGCAACGCCGCACGCCCCCAAGCCTGCAGTGCCCCAAGAGCTTGCGTACCCAGCACTAATACTCAGAGAGTTTTAGTGCTGGGTACATAAGCTCTTGGGGTGCTGCGGGCTCTGAGTTTTAGTGCTGGGTACGCAAGCTATTGGGGCGCTGCGGGCTTGGGGGTGCGCAGCGTTGCGTGCCCAACCCATACCCAACTGGTATGCCTTATAGAGGCGCGCACGCAAACGCAAGCCGCATGATGGTCACACGTGCTCGCAGTGCCATAGCATCTTACTGCATATTATTTAGTTATATTTACGATTTGAAATGTTAAATTAAACATACATAGTGACATGAAGTAAACCTTTAATAGATCATTTTTAAATAATATGACAGTCATCAACACGAAACAAAAAAAAAGCTTTTTCGTATGCGCCACACTTGCGACTGAAGCCGGCATCATCGATGCCAAGCAATCCAGACGGCCGGTCATAGTCCGACAACAGAGCAATGGTGTAACTCTGTGTAACTTTTAGCTTGTACGTATAGTTATTTACGTTAATGTGTTACCGGATACCAGTTTGCGTGTACCGTAATACCGGAACGCGCCTCTTCCAACGTTTTGAGCTCCTCATACGTAAAGATGTATGCCTTTACGTTTTCGCAAACCATAAATGGTGATGCTAACTGCATTTACACTGCATTTAACTTACGTAGCAATGAATCATCGTTGGGGCAAAATCAGGAGACTTTTTTTATCGTGTACAGTATCCTGGTATACTCAAAAAAGTGAAAAATACAAGGTTACTGTAACGATAGTGTCGACATCTTGTGACACTTCGTGCAACCACATTCATGAACATGTTAGCTTACGCGTCATGTTTTTGAGGTGAAAATGAATAAAAAAGGTTACTCATTTGTAATATTGTCCCTGCACGGTTTTTGCACCAGACGTACAATGCACAATGTTTATGCAATAACAATATAGTGATTGTCTGGTTCACTATGGCCGCGATAGATGGCACCACCTTTTTGACTAGTCGGGGGGGGGGGGGGGGGGCTGGTATATTTTTTTAGTTTCTATGTTCCAGGCCATTCTAGCTTTGGTAATCTGGCTGAAACAGTGTAATCTCTATTAGTGCTGCCACTTTGGCTTATTTTAACTCGACGGCTAGAGTATCCGCAATGCGGATACTGTGAGTTCTTGCGAAGGTGGACCTTACAAGGCGGCCGATCCATGCTGTCCGAGATTTTGCGCCTTTGTGCCATGCTATGTGTATAGTGGCTAGCCACTATACTATTTGCGCTTAAAACTTGAAAGTCAAAGTGGTGGCTCTGGCCAGCCTCGGCTTTGCTCGCCGTGAAGGTAACATGATGCGCCAGCATGTGCGCTGGGGCAGCTTATCTCCGCTAGGAGGCCAGTAGTGGCAGCTTTGTTTCTGGCCGTGCGCACGCAGGGCCCCATTGCCCCAGCAATCTTGCAACGCATCTGTTTGGGGTTTCGTGCATGCGCAATACCGCCGCCCCAACGTCTTGGGTACGCAAGCCGCTTGGTACCCAGCATGGCTCTGCGCATTGGGGGGTGTAAAAAAATAAAAAGCTGCCGTGGAGTGTTGGTTTTCTCTGAATTAGTGATCTGCTTCTCTCCGCGTAGAGCTGCTCCTCCTCGTCACGTGCTGGCCATGCTGCGGCTGCGTAGCGGAGAGCAGGAGCTCTGCTACACAGCAGTCGTTGTCGTCGTTTTTAGAAAGTGTCGGCGCTGGACATTTTCGCGCGCTACTTCAGGAGAATGCTGAAGCCGAAGTAGAAAGGCTTTGCAAGCTGCGTGCGAAATTGACTCGCTGCAAGGCAAACGTGTGGAGACGTGCATCGCCGATTACTTCAATTAATAACGGATGTCCTGTGATTTGTGAATAAATGTAAGTCTTCTTAACTTCCCCCTCGTGTGTTAGCTCAATGCACATGCGCTACTGCATGGAGAGCCCTCCGTTTATTTAGCTTTCATTATTTCGAACTTCTTTAAGTTCGAACAAAGTTTCAGGCCCCTTCGGGTTCGAATTATCGACATTCGACTGTACTACTACTACTACGACAACAACTACTACGACTAATGCTACTACTACCACCCCATTTCGCTTGCATTCGTCTTTTTATAGTTTCTGCATCGTGCCTTCGCCAACCCTGACAACGCTTAGCTTGTGTTTGGTGCGTCGTCTCTGACCGCAGTTTCAGCAGAGCGACATGGTGTATCGCAGTCACAATACATGATCCTTGCCAGCCTCTCCAAAAGTACACGCACTGACTGATCCATCCCACAGAAACTGGTAATATACAAAATAGAAGGCCAAAACGACACAGCATGGCGTACGTGCACAAGTAAGCTGGGGCACGTCATGCACGTGACCTTGCTTGCGCATGAGGTTCTTGGTGACAATGCATCATGTGATTCTCCAGCCCCTATAGCGAAGAGAACAGTGAAGGAATGAGGCCCACGATGGCTACATGGAACAAGAGGCAAGGGATTCAATCTAGCTTCTTCGCATCATGCTTGGGTGGCTCGTAGTGATTTAATTTGAAAAATTACTATGGTAGAACACTTTTCATTGGGCACGCAAGAGCTTCTAGTGTCTAGCTACAAGTTATTATGTCACCTAGAGAGGGATGCTTAAAAAGTAAATTACAATACAAAAGCCACTTGCGCATCACATTTTTTACTCGAAGGCGCAGCAGCAGATAGGTTACAATGTTAAAGAAAACACACCTTCATTGACACATCTCAGTACCTTGACGGTCTAGGCGGAGATCAATGCTTCGGATCACACCGCATCTTTGACTTTCATCGGGTGCACAGTACACCGAAATTTTGTAATGGCTGTTGTCAATCATCAGTTGCAGTACCCGTTCAGCTCGTTTGATGGCCGGGGTATAATAGGCAAATGTGTTCTGTTTGGGGTTTACTTGAATGAGGTCTTTACCGCAAATTGAGGCCTTGGGAAAGTTTGCTGCAGCGTAAATGGCTTCGAGCAGTTGAAAGTTGGTAATCTTGGAGAGTAGGATTCCTGCCCTGGGGCGGACGATAAACTTTAGGGCATCGCTGGGCAGCCGAGGCTGATTAGAAGCCACCGAGTTGAGGACTAGTCGTCGCCCACGTTGGCGTAGTGGGAGTGAACGATCAGTCGCTGTGGTATCATCATTCGTGGCATTTGAGGTTTTATGGGACGAAAATCGTCCGTCCTGGGTGTCATAAGCCGGGGGGATGGTGGTCCCTGTTGATGTACGGGATTCACGGCTCTTGTTCACTTGCGTAAGCCATTTGCTGGCTTCAAATTTATTTTGGGGTAATTTCCGTGCCCACGACGATCACCTTCATGGCACACCGGCAGCATGCAAGTGCGCTCGACGTCCAGCGAAGCAGGCGGCGAGGCCGCAGCGAGAGATAACGAGTGCAACACGGTGTGTTAGGCTTCACTGGCCTAGGGTGTTGTGGGATGGAAAACTTGCCGAAAAAGACTTGAAATGGGTCGACTTACATCGAAGTAGGTTTCCGAAGATTCCTGGAAACATCAGGAATCCGCTGGCATTGGTGGGAATTCACTAAGATTAGCATTTCCGGGGATGCACGTGCAAGCGTACAGAGCGCATGTAGAGCACGATCTACTCAGCTGCTGAGACAGTGGCGTCCCCTGACCATCTGGTGTTTTTTAACATGCACTGCCATCACACACGCTACATGAGCCTCTATCAAAATGTGACTACTGCGGCTGGGATTGTACCCGCGACCATCGGATCTACAGCCGAGCACCGTAACGACTATCTCACTGCAGCGTGCAACACTGTGCATATTTGGAAACTCGCAAAAGGCAGGGACAGCAGGATGAGATAAAGAAATGTTGCATTGCGGCAGAGGTTGAAATGCTTACAAAAAAGAAAATGAAACTACAAGTCACTGTTGAGGTATTAACAGCTACATCAGACTCAGGAGAGGCTGAGGCAACTAGTCACCTGACGTGCATCATCAAATCAAACAGCCTTGGGAAGGCTGTCAACACCAAGCAGCAGGAGATAGTAGAAAGTGGTATGAAAATTCAGGAAAAGCAGCCAGAAGTGGTGTAATAACTGTTCCCTAGTTCTGCCTGTCTGCATAAAAGTTTGCATGTTGTGTCCTACTGAAAGCGATTATCTATGCAACTCTAAAAAGCTATGATTGAAAGTTGTCTAGTAAGAAAATGTTATCGTAGTCGTGTTTTCAATGTTTGCTTCAGCGATGTTACCCTTTTTCGGTGAATTCTAGTTATTTCAAGCTTCCACCCTCCACGGTAAATGTGTCAATTGTGTTTCTAACAGACAATGTGGTCCTTGAAAGTTCACACACATAGTCTTGAATGTCCTTGAAAACCCTCTACTTTTTGTCATGTAAATGAGCATGAACCCTGTTTTTTGTTCTTGTGCATTAGCTGTATGAGGTTTGTGACAGTGCTACGGAGGCGTGGAAATTAACCGTAAAAATCTTGAAAATTGGCCATTGCCTTGGTCGTTTGTACTAAGTAAGTATGACATGAAGTGGGAGCTTGCACTTTCTTTAACAGTCATGGCAGTTTCTTTCAGTTTAACGATTAAAGGATAGTGTCACCAGGTGTTACACTTGTATCACACGGTCATGTTTTATCGTCATCGTTTCTGTTCCGGATTAAATTTCTTGGTTGTGATGGGCTGCTTTGAGCAAGCTGCAGAGGAGAGGGAGCCAATCACTCCAGAAATGTCGGTATTAAACTTTCTTCAGGTGTCTACATCAACCGAACCACCTATGTGAGGCATGGCGAGTCATCGTTCCAAGATTCGAGCTATCGTCCATGCTTTCTAGTGGAATACTTTAGATACCTGCGTTTCTTTACGGACGGTAAGTAGTGGTGACCAGCTCACTTATTGTGAGCTACATTTTTTGGCTACAAATCATCACAAGGCTGCTATATTTGCACAGCCTTATTTGTGAAGTAGTTTTATCTGCATTGTGTCAAATCAAACTCTTTAATAGGTGAGTGTGTTAGAGCTCATGACAGTAAAAGTTCTATTTGCGACTTTTGTACTGCAATTTATAGCTTTGGATCTAGTAGTCCCAAAATTGAATATTAAAGGATCTAACACATTGCATAATTAATGCTAGTATTATTAACAAGGGAAAACTTTGCGTCGGTTCAAAACGCCCATTTGAATATCATAAGAAACAAGCGGCCCACAGCTGAGGAGAACCGAAGACTGTGTGCACTCGAGCTTTGGTGACCCTGTTTGTGAACAGGGCGACCCGCAAGGTGAGGAATAAAACGATGTGGGCGTTATGAATGTGTCCCCCTGGGAAAAAGAAAAGCATTCCTGGCGTAAGCAGCCAAAACTACCTTGAGAGCAACCCGATGACAGAGCGAGAGGGATGAGGCACAACAGCCTCGCCAAGCGCCAATCAGGGTATTGTGTGCAAATGCTCTCTGATGTTAACATTACTCGCCTTACTCGGGAACGTCACATAGGGTATCGGTCAACGTTGTACTATTGGCAGTGTTGCGAGGTACGGTCAACTCAGATGAGCACTCACACCTACTTTAAAAGGCCCCTAAATCACCTCTGATATTTTTTCAAACATTTCAAATAAACACACACATTGTGCTCAGAATGCTGTCGGGATCAACGATTTTACACAAGACAGGGCCTGAGGGCCATTTTATTGTCAAGAGAATGACATCAAATGTCTCTGTGAGGCTTTTGTTAAGTGAGGCTTAACCTCAAACATGAATATGGCTGCACAAATGAAATTTCTATAAAATGGGACTTTATAATTGGACCTCATTGACCTATGTTTGATTATAGAATTAAAGTTCTCTCGCCTATATGGTATGACTGAACGGCGCAAGACATAAACAGTCTCTGTCATAAAGCGAACGGATTGTCTTGTCATCTGGCACCTGAGCATAAGCACCTTTGCTACTTTTTAGGTCTCATAAAAATGTACATCGAAGCAGCAGCTCTCAAGTAAAATTATACTTATTTCTGTGCTATGCTAAGAGCGAACTCGTTTATTATGCCCTTCATTAGTACAAATTTAGCCATTTTGATAAACAGAATGATTTTAGCCAGGCGCGTCTGCGAGTTGTCTGAGCTCTTTGTTGACAATGCCAGCCTAGATTCAATGCATACTAGCATTTCTATGCAAACAACAGAGCCGCAGTGCCAGTTTTCCCTCTAGGTAACCGTACAGAACTGTTTTTAATTGAATCACTTACTTTCAAATTTTGACGCAGTGCTTTCTAGATAGAATCTGGTGACATCCCGGAGTGTATATTTCTCTTTCTTGTAGATCTTTTAGTGAAGGAGAGTAACTACTGCATTTCACAATGTCATATAATGACACAAGGAATAAATTATTAGAAAAGAACTGAATAAATAGAGCACTATAAAGAGTTTAACTAAGATTAATTCATATTAGAACAGCTCGGCAAGGAACACAATGTCAGAAAACACGAAGGACAGTTGTAGTGTCCTTTGTGTCCTCTTGCGTTGCCATTATACATACGTTGAGTATCAACCAACTCACACAGTATTGCACTTTTTTGAAATGCTGTGCAATCGTGCCATAACTCACATCCACCACTGCTTTGGGCACCCCTCATATTCTCTTGTCTCATGTGCTCTCCACACCGAGTCAGAAGGCCAGGAAAATGTGTTGCTCTGGCGAGTCCTACGCTGCACTTTTTACTTCAAGCTTCGGCCTCATTCAGTTTCACTTGTAGTTAGTGAATCTGGAAGCCCCATCAACTTTACATGGAGGTTGTGCGTGAATGCTGAAAACCATGCACAGGTGGTTGGAAAATTCAACCCAGTATGTAATTCTTTGGTCAGCTGCCACAACAACACTATGCGAACATAGCTGCTTTCAGTAAAACACACACACACTGCTATCACCACACGGACACAGCTATTGATATAGCTAGCTGGCTTTGGTTGGCAAATAAAAAAAAACAGAACACTAGTATCGTGAAGTGTTGCAGGCGTCTTGGGAGTTTTGCCAGTGCCTTACGATGCGTGCCATACTTTTACGGTAGCATTCATTTGTAATCTCCGTGTATGATAATGTCCTTGAAATTGGTGGTCTTAACTCATAAGCCCTACGAGGAGTTTTTCTCCCTGCATCTGTATATGAACTCTGTGCAAAAAGCCTCGGAAGTAACAATATGAATATTTAAGCTGTTGAAACTCTGTCTTCATGGGTTTTTTTAGGTGAGCTCAATTTTCTAAAGACATCAGAGTGCATCACTCTGATGTCAATAGAAGACAGCACGTACAAAATAGCTTTCGAATGTGTGCAGGAGTGGTGCTAATGCTGACAACACCAGACAACCCGTATGTCTCTCTGGGGAAGCTGCGGTCTCGCCGACCAGCTTACGCATCTGTCCTGCGAGGAAGCTTCTGGCTTGAGGGAACCAGGGTGAAAGCAGTGTTGAAAAAACCTCCTGTGAAGATACTGCGAAATTCTGGCTGTCGGCGAGGTGGCCGGCACAGTGTGGAACCAGACCAAGTCTTTCATCTGGTAGGTCTTCTGCAAGCATTTAGGATCATGTGATATCCAACACAGGGCTCGCATTAAAGCAGGTTGTGTTTGCACATTCACATGCATGCATTCATGTGACGTCAAAAATGCTTAAAGGCTCATCGGAAGTGTTTATACGTGCTTTTATCAAGAGAGTGCCCAATAATAAAAAATACTTTTTTCGAGGAAACATTTTAAAGTGAATCTACCCAGTGCGCTATCAAGGAAACGACACAGAAGACACTTGTTAAACAAAACCTAAAGGGACCAGGAAAATGTGTTTCATTTAACGGGAGCTTCATTTACTGAGAGTGAATGAAAAAGAGTGCAGCATACAAGTATCAAACCAATCTTGTAAGAAGCACTTGTTCCGTTTAAGCAGTTCTGTTTAAAGGATTTCCATTCACTGTGATTCTGCTTAATGCTAAATTTGTATTGGACATAACATGTTTTGCATTAGTGAGCTAAAGGTAGTATATGCCGAATTAATGTAATAAGTTTTCATGCTGACAGATGCTGTGAGAAAGACCAATGAACATTTAATAATGAAACAGTTAGCTTTGTGTAATTCATTCTAACTTGAGGTGTTACATCTCTCTAATCATGCGGCATCTGTGGACGAGACCTGTGGACTAGACTAGAAAAGTAAACACACGTACACACACATACACACACACGAAAACTGCTCTTTGATGTCGATTCATAGCAACATGAGCCACCCTGCTTAGAATTGTGTCAAGGAAACATGATTATACTACTTATTTCTTTTCTATATGAAGCATGCAGCTGGTGTGCTCAGTAGATTCAGGACCTTTTGAAGCCTTAATATTGTTACGAGAAGGAGACTGACTCAGAAGAGTACACACAGGTATATTTACAGCCAGTTGAGCAAGCATTGCCAGCGATACAGTTTAGCTCGTGCCAGTCGATCTTCTTTGACCTCTTCATCGCCATGCCACTGGAACATAGCATGACCATCCCAGAGCTTTAGAGGTTGTTATCTCATGCACTCTTTTAGCTAGGACTTGATCTGCAAGACTTGGACAACATCACTGGACCACACAGCAGATGATGATGGATAGATGGGGCTGACCTCATAGGTGACAGGTGTTACTTGACACAATACACGGTAAGGTCCCGTGCGATGTGGCAAAATAAGGGTACCAAGAGCAAAATGTACATCTCTTCATTATACCGATGCTGTTGGTTGATCTGCGATGCCATCACCCGAGCGCAGGCGAGCTGCCGGGCATGATCGGGTCGCAGGCATACTCACCGCTGGACGAGGTGTGAGCTGAGGTGGCTGTATCCAGTGGTTAAGTTGGCTTTCCTCCGTACATGGGGGAAAACGGCGAAAAGCCTGCTGTGTCATGAGGGGATGAATTATATGTATAAGTTGCGTAGGGTAAGGCAAGATCCTAGTCTCGGTAGTCAGGCGACACGTACATAGCGAGCATATTTGTGAGAGTATGGGGAGTAGCGGGGTTAATTGGGCTAAATGGTCGGGGCTGGTCTCGTGACGATAAAAGGGACGAGCATGAAAGGTACGAGGGGAAGCTTGTGTAAGGGGACCCCAGTGACTTCTTCAATAGCGAGAAATATGCCCGATTTGTTGACACGAGAAGCAGATGTGCTTTTCATCGTGTGTTCGCTATGCAGATGGATGACGAAACGTTAAAGGAGGACTGGTCATGAACATACATGCAGGCATGTATTGGCGCTGGAAGTTTGTAAAGGGAGGCTGTGAAATAGAGCGAATTCCCAAGCTGACAATTTTCTGCAATACAACTGCTTGAATGAGGGGCAACGTAATTGAAAGAGAGGGGTCAGGGGACGTCGGTGCCACCGTAGCTGGAGTGGCCGCTTCAAGTTCCCGCCTGTGGTATTAGCTGTGGTATTCGGAAGGCGCTGGAACTGATGGGAGATGCACCTGCTTTTAGCTTGTTGAAGCCGGCGGCATTCGTGAATAATGGCATGAACAGATGACACGTTGTTCAATACTAACTAATTAAATGCATCGTCGGCGATATGTTTGGGTATATGTGCAACTTTTTTAGGCTCGGACATGTTGACGTCGGCCTTGTGGCATGGTTGGAGGACATCCTGAATTTAGTTAAGTAGGGCTGGGTGGAAGTTTGCACGAGTTGATAACCCATTCTTCGCAACTTGTCGACGACCGAAGGGGTTTCCAATAAGCTCACGGATCTGTTCAGTGAAGCTTTCTCTGTTGATAATTTTATGCTCATGGGTGTCATACCAGACACGAGGGGTTCCGTCAAGGTAATTGGTGACATTCGTGAGCATGAGCATGGGGTCCTACCTATTAGTGGCGCTGACTTGTTGTCTACGTTTATTATGGAACCATCGCGGCCCAAGAAAACGCCAGGGTTTTTGAGGGCGGGGAGCGTCACGAAACTTGTTGCGGACGCTGGGTTGGCAGGCTGGGCAGGAGGCGTAGCTACAGGAAAGGATGAAGTCGAGTCTTGAGTGGTCATGTGGACAGCTGCGAGCAAGCTTCCGCTTCGGAGTTCCATGGACGGGGATCGCACCACTCCGCCAAATGTTTAACGAAAAGAAAACCGACTCAGAAGATTAGACACAGCTATATTTACAGCTGGTTAAGCGAGCAGCGCCCCACCGATACAGATTAGCTTGCGCCAGTCTATCTTTTTGTCCTCTTCATCTCAATGCTACTGGTATGTAGCAATATATTTGTAATATTTAAATTAGAAAGAGTAAAACAAGCATAACAATATTGTTTAAATCAACCTCTTCTGAGCATTTCATTGGCCTTAGAACCCCTGTTGTCTCTCTCATTGATGATTGCTGGTCAATAGAAGGCTAGGAGGCACAACACAATGCAATTGTCACTGAGTGGCCACTGATGAAAGTGTCATTTTTTGTTTTTCCCCAATAAGGAGAACTATGAATGAAAAGTTATCTTTGAGAACTGTCAGCATACTCCACTCCAGAAAAATGTAAATGCTTGAGGAGCTTGAAAAGCCACCTAGGAATAAGCAACTTATTCCCCCAGACGGTCATTTCAAGGGAATAAGCACCAGCAACTGTGATCTGTCGTACCAAGAGATCAGCTTCACAGTGGTGCAACGTCCTTCTTTGTGGCACTTGTGAGTAACAATACCTCAGGGCACCGTTACAACAGCCTTGAAAAAAAAAGGGACCTCTGAAATGTTTGTTGCGAGAGCTTAACGACGTTGCGTGATGTAGAGAAAGTGTTAGTAGTTTGACCTCCCATTTTGCATAGATACTCAGCATCACTTTGTAGATAGACAATGTATATAAAAATTGGTTGAGCTTTAATTCTTGTTAATCTAGGTACACACAAAAAGTATATTTAGCTTAGTTTTTGCAGACTATGCACAAGTTATAATAAAGTTTGGCTTTGTTGCAAATATGATTGCTCATAACAAATGCGAACTATGCACATAACGAATGACATGGTGAGAAGCTGATTTGGTCACAAGTGACACGTTGCAACTTGTTAGCAAACAAAAAAAAATTAGCAGATCCCACATCCTATGGGAATCGGTGTTATACGAAGCATGCAGAGGGCAGGTTTTATAAATTTTCTATCGAGTGAAGCGTTACGAAATAACGCTAAAAATAGGTACAAATGTTGTACACACAAACATGAGTTGAACAGTCACATATGTTTACAGTTGTGTAACTATGCCACCAGCAATGTGAAGATATATTGCCCCACTGTGGTGGTCTAGTGGCTAAGGCTGCTGACCCGCGGGCAACTTGTTAGCAAACAAAAAAAAAAAAAATTTGCAGATTCCACATCCTATGGGAATCGGTGTTACACGAAGCATGCAGAGGGCAGGTTTTATAAATTTTCTATCGAGTGAAGCGTTACGAAATTACGCTAAAAATAGGTACAAATGTTGTACACACAAACATGAGTTGAACAGTCGCATATGTTTACAGTTGTGTAACTATGCCACCAGCAATGTGAAGATATATTGCCCCACTGTGGTGGTCTAGTGGCTAAGGCTGCTGACCCGCGGGTTGCAATATCGAACCCCGGCTGTGGTGGCTGCGTTTTCGATAAATGTGAAAATGCTGTAGGCCTGTGGGCTCAGATTTGGGTGCACGACAAAGAACCCCAGGTGGTGGGAATGTCCGGAGCCCTCCACTAAGGCTCCTCTTATAATCATATGGTGATTTTGGGGCGTTAAACCCCATATATCAATCAATCAGCATCGTGGGTATTAGGAACACCAGAAGTGGTTAGCTGATATTGTAATGGGGGGATGAGAACATTGAACAAGACAGAAAAGAGTACGAGGTGGACAGACCCTGCAAGCTGGGTGCCATCTTGCCCATCATTAAGTTTATTCTGTGTGTTTACCGAGTTAACTTATTCTTTTTGTAACATCTTTGGCGGAAGGAGCTGAATACTCACTTCACGCTAGACGAAGCTTCGTAGTGGTCACCTAGTTGCCTCTTCGATGGCGACTGAAGGGAACAATGCCGACCCTTCACCGACTACCGCGCTTTCTCCCTGGCCGGTAGCCCTCGAGAGATCCAGGTACCTTTTCTGGCACTGATAGCATTGACATAAAAGCATGGCTGAAGTCATACGAGCGAGTGGGCAAATGTATGCAATGGGACCCAACGCTCATGCTGGCCAACATGATTTTTTTATCTTAGAGGCACCACAAAGGTCTAGTACGAAACGCACAAAAAAGAGCTGACTGGCTAAGAGTTATGCAAGCAAGAACTTTGGGAGCTTTTCGACAGTCTTGTGGGAAATCTCGGCTGCTGACCCGCAGGTCGAGAAATCGAATCCCGGCTACGGCGGCTGCATTTCCGATGGAGGCGGAATTGTTGTAGGCCCGTGTGCTTAGATTTGGGTGCACGTTAAAGAGCCCCAGGTGGTCGAGATTGCCAGAGCCCTCCACTACGGCGTCTCTCATAATCATATGGTGGTTTTGGGACGTTGAACCCCACATATCAATCAAGGCTTGTGGGGAATCGTTGTGCTGCCCAAAATGAGCTCATGCGTTGGATTCAGACGTGCACTGAATCTTGCCTTAATTACTTTCAGGACGTGCTCGCTTTGTGACGCAAGATGGACTCTCAGATGTCTGAAACCGATAAGGTTTTTCATGTCATCGAAGGCATAGCAGATGGCGCCTTTCACCTTCTTGTGTTCAAGAATTCATCTACGGACCAGGACATAATGTCTGAATGGTGGCGTTTTGAAAAAGTCGAGAGCCGCCGTGTTCTACACCAGTTCGCCCACGGCTGCGACAACCACGTTCGAAGACCCTTGCCTGCCTTCTACGGAAAGTCCCGGTGATGTTGTCCATATTGTCCGCCAGAAAGTCGAAGCCATGGCTCCTCTCGTGTCAATCTCCCCCAACTTCGACAGCTATGATTCATTCATACTGGCGTGAGGCAAGAATTGGCCAACGTCTGCTTAAAAAACATCTGCTCCATTCATCATTCTGACTACACCACGCCAAATCCACCCGTCACTGTCACGCCCCACCGACATTTTTTTGCTACCCCATGTTATCGCAACCCCGGCAGATTGGTGCGCACCAGACGACCGGCCAATATGCTTCAATTGTGCTCGTATAGGCCACATTTTGCACCACTGTCGGGCTTGTTCCAACTCGACTCGATGGCTTTATCCTCCAGCCCATCGCCCACCTGCTGGGAATTCACGCTCGTCACCGCAAACAGAGTCGCTAACGCCTCACAACTCCTCGCCCACTCGATTCAGCCGCTCTTCTCCTGCTTTCTTCTATCTTGTTGACCGCTGTCTCCAAACTCCTTCCAGCGTCTACCTCTGGAAAAATGACAGGAGCACCTTCTGGAGGTGAAGCTGCAGTACCGACCCAATGCTGAAATCCTCTACTGACCCTGCCCACACATTGGAACATCATTAATGTTGACCTGGACGACTTACCAGTCACAGGACTCATTGAAACTGCCGCACGCGTGTCTGTCATGAACGCTGACCTTGGAACACCGCTGAAGGAAGTCCTTACTCTTGCCCCAACTCCTGTGGTCCAAACTACCGATGGTGGAACAGCTGCTGTGATTGGTGTGTGCTCAGTAGTGCGATCTTGTAGGCGTTGCAGATTCGGACGAAGGTGTTCTATTCGTCACGTCAAAAAGTGGGTGGTCCGCATCGGTTGCGAGCACAAGGGGAAGCGAACAGCAAATGAGGGAAATGGAGGTCCGCATCACAATAGTGACCTCGGCTCGGGGACCATATAGCAAGTTGGGAAGTGTTTTAACATGTTGAGGAATGTTTACCTGTTATATCTAAAATAACTATTATATGCTAAAATGGGTTGGGGCTAGTTTTCAAACATTAATAATTAATATGGCACAATTTAAATGTATCTTTTGTTATCGTTTTGAGATGGCGCCAGGCGGCACCGCCATTTATCGGGATGTTTAGTGGTAGTGCTAGTACAACCCTGTATCAAGCAATTACTTTCCTCATGTCTTCACTACTACTAAAATTCAAACACGGGGACTTTCGAAGCTGTTTGCTCAGTCGAGCAAAATCATGGCAGAGGGCACTTCAACCAATAGCCAAAAAGAGCATCTTCTCCGCATTTCCAAGGCTCAGTGCGCGATGGTGCTCGCCTTCATGAAAGAGCATCCCGAACACGCGGCGAAAGCCATCGAGCTGCGGCACGGCTTCACCGTCGCCGATTGGCTATGGCTGTGGCAGGAGCTAATTGACGCGCTTACCCATGAAGGGCGTGCTCAAAAAAAAATTTCACAGCAAGCCGGGGGAAGCAACGCGGCGCCTGTTCGGATAAACAAAAACGAGCTGGTGGTAAATGTCGGTGCTCGGCACCTACATCCACTGGCTATGGCGGTGTTTTCCGAGAATCGCGCATTTAAGGATGCTTAGTGATGGGGCCGGAACATCTCTGTCAGCGGACTGTATGACCAGGCGGTGGGAGCAGGCCATTGCGGGGGTCTCTGAGAGCTACGGCAGTGAGCGTCTACACAAGGAGCTCGGGGCTCCAATTTACGACTTCAAGTGCTCGCCACGGACTGCGACCCTGCTGCGTTAAATGGCCCGACGACTATGGCGTTGTAGACTTCGTCGGCTGGAGGCATTTCGAGCATTGTGCCCGAACTGTGGGGCGTGACCTTTGCTCGAGAACACCTTGCACGAACTTATGAAGACCCCGTACAGCAATGTTTACAACAGACGTGCGGGGAGGGGGTTTACAGAGACGAACTCCGAAGCGCGCCGAGTGCGCAGGGTGAATAAACCAACTGCATACAACCAGTCTAAGTCTCATTCTCAGCAGCGACATATGAGAGCCGGCTTTCTCAGTTCGCACTCGAGAAAGGGGCATACAAACGAACTTCACTGTCACGGAGTACGGGTGGCTGCTGCTGCGGGCGATAGAGTGAGACAAGACTCGGTAGACAACCCACCACATTTAATATACCGTCACACACGGCACACCTTTTATATACAACAAATATACAAAACCAAGAATAATAAGTCTCACAGTAAAACTCCAAAATATATCCTTTACAGACTAAACTGTCCGAAACGTAGTCCGCCATCTCTACCCTCCCAATCCCACTCATGACCCAGGCCTATCTTACTTGACTTGGCCGATTTGCGGCTCGTTAATGTCTGGGATCAGTCGGGTCCTCTTCGGGGATCTCGATGCTTTCGATGAAAGTCGTCGTCCTTGCCGCTGCCGAGGTGGTCGCCCATTGTCGTCGTCGCCTGATGTAAATGTACAAAACCAAGAGTAATACGTCCCACAGTAAAACTCCAAAATAATTCCTTTACAGACTAAACTGTCCCAAACGTAGTCCGCCATCTCTACCCTCCTAATTCCACTCATGACCCAGGCCTATCTTACTTGACTTAGTCGATTTGCGGCTCGTTAATGTCTGGCATCAGTCGGGTCCTCTTCGGGGATCTCGATGCTTTCGATGAAAGTCGTCGTCCTTGCCGCTGCCGAGGTGGTCGCCCATTGTCGTCGTCGCCTGATGTCGATGACGTGGCGATGTTTCGGTGGTTAGGCCTAGTGGCTGCTGGCGATAACCGGTGCTCAACGCAGACGTGGCCACCCGGGGACTGTCTTGGGAGGCTTGCTTCAAAGGGGGCTTGCGCCAGGAATGTGGGCGCTTGCTGAGCGTGGCGGCTGCATCCCAAGTAGCCTTTCTCGAAGCGTGTCAAGGTCTCCGTATTCTTCACGGGACGCCGACGTCACAGGTTGCTGAGTCACTGTCTTGCTGCTCCCGTCACCAGTGTGTTTGCTGGCGATGCATCCTTCTCTTGCGAAGCCCACGTCGACGATGCCAGCTCGTCGCTGCTCGCGCGCCGATTGCCACTGGAGCTACATCCCTCGGGCCTTGCTGTACGATGCGTGTGCTCTCGCCTTTTCTAATCTATCAACTTTCTCGTAGTTTTTTTTTTTCTCTGGGGGTCCTACTCATGACATTCGCCCCATTTTCCAAGCGTTCTTTCTCAAAACACTGCTTTGTACTCACCGCCGTCACACTGTTGCCGAAAGCTTGGTCCTTAATTTCCTGCATTCTTTTGTCCAGTGCTCAATTTTACTTTCACTGACCACTGGTCAACACAATGCACTTTCGAGAAAACATCAACTACACACTGCACGTTTGAAAACCAAATCTACGAGTTTATTGTCTTTAACACTGTTCGGCTATCCTCAGAAATTCAAGTACACAAAGCTTGCGACTTTCACTGTTCAAAAAATGTTCACAATTTTTTTGTGTCGATCTACTTCAAAAAGAGACCTCTCGACTTTTTTTTTTTTTTAGTGCAACCTCCAGTATGAAACGTCCTTCTTCTATTGATGTTTTTTCACGTTCAGTCTTTTTTTATTTCTTCTTACGTCTACACGCAACCCAATGTCTAAGACGCTCGACACAGCTGCTTCCTCTTATTTCGCTATTACTCCTCCGACGCATCTTCAGAACCGCTTTCCTAGGTAGCGTCCGATCTCTGGTTACTTCGCTGGTTTCTCGGCACAGCGCTTTCATAGTGGTCTTGTTCTTTCGCCTACCGCAGCCAACTTTAACGACCCTCCTTGTGTCACGATAATAACTATGACCAACTCTTTGTGCTTTTGGAGCTGTCTCGTTCAGTTGTATTTCAACGCCAATGACCTCCCGCATCTGAAGCAGATAATTCTTTCTGGAACTTTCTGCAATTATCTTTACCTTTTGCGAATGCGTCTTGCTTTTTCTTTCAATGTGCATGCTTATCCGGGAGCAGCTATTTGTCTCTAAGCTACCTTTATAAGCCGCATTCGCTGCCTCCCTGCGCTTTCCATCGGCATCCCCTTACAACAAATGCAACAGCAAACAATATATAACAAATATATATAACAAATATATATAATATATAACAACAACAATATACAACTAGTGTACAAGACCAAGAGTAATAAGTCTCACAGTAAACCTCCAAACTAATTCCTTTACAGACTAAACTCTCCTAAACGTAGTCTGCCATCTATACCCTCCTAATTTTGCTCATGACTCAGGCCTATCTTACTTGACTAAGCCGATTTGCGGTTCGTTAATGTCTGGGATCAGTCGGGTCCTCTTTGGGGATCTCGATGCTTTCGACGAAAGTCGTCGTCCTTGCCGCTGCCGAGGTGGTCGCCCATTGTCGTCGTCGCCTGATGTCGATGACGTGGCGATGTCTCGGTGGTTGGGCCTAGCGGCTGCTGGCAATACTCGGTGTTCAACGCTGACGTGGCCACCCGGGGACCGTCTTGGGAGGCTTGATTCAAAGGGAGCTTGCGCCTGGAACGTCGGCGCTTGCTTGCCCGGCGGCTGCATCCCGAGTAGCCTCCCTCAAGCGTGTCGAAGTTTCCGTCTTCTTTTCGGGACGCCAGCATCACAGGCTGCCGAGTCGCTGTCCTGCCGCTCCCATCGCCAGTGTGTTTGCTGGCGATGCGTCCTTCTCTTGCGAAGCCCTCGTCGATGATGCCAGCTCGTCGCTGCTCGCGCACCGATTGCCGCTGGGGCCATGCACCTCGGGCATTGCTATACGATGCACGTGCTCGCGCCTTTTCCAATCTTCTATCAACTTCCTCGTCGTCTTTTTTTTTTTTTCTCCGAGGGGCTCCAACTCATGACATTCACTCAGCATATCCACACAATGAGTGATGATGAGGGGGGCAAAGCTTGAAAGGGTTTCATCGGTTAACCGTACATCCTCTGTCCGTCTGTCTGTCTACGACAACTGACACGGACAGACAGACAGGGTGGCTATGACAACGAAGGAGGGACTGAGCCACAGCATGGGGTCCGCCACGACGTCGCCGCTATCTAAGAGGCACGAACGTGAGTGACCGTGGAATGGTTTGGGGGATATGTTCTTGGACGTTGGTGTATATTTTCTGGCCACTGGCTCGCTGGCATCCAATAAAAGGGTCGAGCTCTTCGCACAAGCTACGCACTGTTTGTTTCAACATACGAAAACATTGTCAGAACTCTTTTTCAGTAATTTATTTAAATGCATTATTTATCTCGCTTTGTCGTTTCTGCTCTGCTGCAGCATCCGCTCAGGCGAAACGTAAAACTAGGGCAAAGAAAGGAAACGGCATGTTCTTAATGTGCCTGGATACTGAAAAGGCGCCAATCGCTTACATTTCAATCCAGTCCATGCCATCTCGCAGCCATTTTAATCCATCCTTTTCGTTTCGGACGTTCTCTTTTACGTTCCCTTCGCCTCAGTCCGAAAAAAGGATGATAACAGACATGTGACACCTTGGCTCCTGTGACATAGAACGTCGTGGCATTTGTCACGGCTCGAGGCCAATCTCGTGCAACTCGATCGTACGGAACGCCTCTGTCTGAATCTGAAACGCGCACAAGATCGCACCACTGCTCATGTCAGCATTGCCGAACATCGCACATCAGTTCTATGTGTTAGAACATTGCCCTCACCAGATAATTTTGGGCCATGACTTTTTGTCGGAACAATTGGCCTTGATAGACAATTCTGCCGGAGTAGTGCAACTTGCTCCACCTACTTTTGATCCTCCCAGTTACCCTCCTAGCCAGCTCTGTTCCACAAAACACTTGCATCTCCCTCAACGAACAGTTGCTATAAGCATCTCTCCTGTCCCACCTGTGCGAGACGGTGTTTATACATTGTGTCCTCCAATATTGACGTCCTGCTCACGTTGCATTTCCAATGTTGCATTTCCTCACACTAACATCACTATAACAGACAACGCATCCTGTCTACTAGTAGTGAATTCTGGTCTATGTACACCAGTCCTCCCTTCATTCATCAGAGCAAAGTGTATTAACCTAGATGATTTTATTTATTTTATTGTCAGGATATCTGCATTGCAACAAAGGCATTATCGCAGGGGAGACATGTTTGGTTTCACATTCTCCGTATTTTGCAGTGATAAACAATAAAAAGATAAGAAATAGGGGCACCAGTAGTTAAACAGTACGTTAGCATGCAAAACTAACAGAAAGGTAAAAGAAAAACTAGAACAATTGTAAGTTATTGTAAACACAGTCGCTAATAAAAATTACGATTATTATATACAGAAACATAGTTTTCCAGTAACACATTCCAATCTCGTTCCTATTGGGCCCGACTTAAGGGCTGGTTCACGCTTGCGGAAAGTCTGCCAGAGATGCCAAAACACTATTAAATACTCGAACCAAGCCTGAGAACAACACGTATGACATTGTCATTTATAGCGTGAAGGGGAGTCGCCTGCTGGATTTCGAGCTGAACACGATTTTCTTGCCCGCAATCTCCGACGCCAGCGTAGCTGTCTCTGATCGGCCCACCGTACGCAATCTCTTGCCGCCGTATAGTTTTCGCCGAGTGGTGCCCCATTTTCGGGACTCCTTCGACCGTGTTGACCATGTCCTCTATTTTTAACATCCGTTCTCTATTTCTGTCGCTCCTGTGCAGCGAGTACTCTCTCTTATTTATCTTATCCCCCTTCTCCCATCCCCTCCAAAGCACTGTGCCGTGTCGCCCTATAGGCACACAGCAATTAAGTGCCTTTTCCCGTTTGCAAGAACCACGCATTCATTTATTACAGTGGCTCACTCATGTCGCTCCTCCGTCGCTGATTGGCTGTGTCACTCTCTGACAAACGGCACAGAAATGGGTCTGAGACCAATTCTTCGAACGGCAAAGAAGGGCGGACGTGCGCGAAGGAAACAGCCACGCAGGGCTGCCCGAGAACGTCAAATGGCGACACATGCTTGCCACTAGCGTGAACCGGCCTTTACCGTCCGAACAAGCTAACCACCAGCGTTCTCTCCTTGCATCTTTCTGGGACATCTTCGACCTTGGCGACCGCCCTCTCGGCCAAGCATCCGTTGTCAAGCATGGGATTGACACAGGCGACGCGAGTCCCATTCATCTCCGACACTATCTTGTTTCTCATGCTGAGCGCTGCATCATCCAACAGGAAGTCGACGAAATGTTTTCTCGAAATATCATCGAGCCATTCCTGCAGTGCATGGTTGTCGCCTGTTGTATTTGTTAAGAAGAAGGACAATACCTGGAGATTCCGCACGGATTATCGGTATTTAACAAAGTCGTGAAGAAGGACATCTACCTTTGCCATGCACATACGATGCCCCAGATTGCCTTCACGGCGAAAAATATTTTTCATCCATCGATCTGGCAAATTGCTGTTGTACGTACTGGCAAATTGCTGTTGATTACATGAACCGTGATAAGATGGCGTTCATCACTTTAGACAGCCTTTACCGGTTTTTAAAGTGATGCCAATCAGTTTTTGCAATGCACCTGCCATGTTCGAATGTATGATGGACGTCCTGCTGCACAGCTTCAGGTGGTCCATCTACCTTCGCTACCTGGACGACGTCATCATTTTTCGTGTTTACAGCGAAAGCTGTTATAAAGTCAGAACACGGGTCATGCGCAGCGCCGTGTTGTTGTCCGCGCTGCCTTTGTCGGTGTCCGTAACCAGTATCGCAGGAAATAAGGAAAAAAAAAATCAGTGAATAAAAAACACCAAGGACACACTGGGATTTGAACCCGAGTCCACTGTGTGCCAGCCCAGTATTCTACCACAGAATTTTGCCGGTGCTTGGGACTCGTTTCTAAACTAACCTTAGGCAGGGTTGATGTCAGGAAAGGAATCGGAGTAATATGAGTAATAAAGCGTTTTAAAACATCAAATCAACAACCTGGCGTCACACAATGTGAATTGCGTAACGAGTGGTTCGTCCTATGCTCCAACCCACTAGAAAACTTGTCCTTGATCATCTATTAGCTGTGGCGCATGCCCACTTCAGGCATGATTCTTCGTCGTCAGCCACTGCATAAAAAAAATGGCACGAAATTCCTAGCAAGTGTGTAGCAGATACCACGCTTTTCCAAAGAATGACGAAGGATAGAAAAAAATTATGATCATTTATGGCATAGTGGCTAACCAGCAAGTGTGTTTGTAGCAGTTAGTTGCCCAATGAGTGTTTAGAAAAGGCTCTGAAAGGCCGCTCATGTAGCTTTCGCTGTGACTGTGCTGCGCGTTCCGCACAGGCCTGGTATTTTTTTTTTCTTCATCTTTCTAAACGCACCTTGAACGGCAATCGAAAGTATTATCTGTCTTTCCTGCGGCAACTCTGCAACTCAATTTGCCCAAGTGCCACTTCAGTCGTCGTGAAATTTCTATCTTCGTACATCTCGTTGATTCTGTTGTTATTCCCCCTGGTCACAATAAAATACGGGCAGTAAAAGATTTCCTTCTACCAACCTGTAAAGACGTTCGCAGTTTCTTTGGCCTTTGTTCTTACTTCGGCCACTTTGTTAAAAACTTTGCGCACGTCGCACACCCTCTCACTCAGTTCCTGAAGAAAGACACTGATTTCATCTGGGATCCTGAGCAAGCAGATGTGTCCTGAAATCTGGTGCAGCTGCTTACTTGTCCACTTATCCTTGCTCACTTTAATGTCACAGCACCAACAGAAGTGCATACCGACGCAACTGGTTATGGCATATGTGCAGTCTTGGCCCAGAAACAACAAGGACGCAACTGTGTTGTTGCCTGTGCCAGTCACCTTCTTTCGCCTATTGAGCAGAAATATTCCATCACTAAACACGAATGTTCGGCACTCGTCTGGGCAGTCGGAAAATTTTGTGCTTATTTGTACGGCCGGCCATCCACAGTCATCATTGATCACCGCACTTTATACTGGCTTTCATCACTGAAATACCCTTCAGGCCACCTTGAACATTGGGCAAGAATTCGACTACTCAGTTTTGTACAGAACTGGCCGCTTGCGTCAAGATGTTCACAGCTTGCCTCAATATATTGTCGACCGACCAGACGGTGACTCAACTACAACCACCGAATCTGCCAATGTTCTCTGTGCTTTTCAGGACATTGGAATCCAACAACAGCGGGACACCTTCTTGCACGGTATTATCGCTGACGCCCAACCTTTCTCTTCTAATGTTTGAGCTCCATGATAGTGTATTGTACCCTTTGCTATTTGTGTCTTGGCGGCCCCGAAAGACTATTCATTGTTCTCTTTCACTTGCGTCAAACTATTCTCACTAAGCTTCATGATGTACCAATAGCCGGTCACCTCGGCGTGTCACAGTTCTTCAACCAAGTTTGCTGGTGCTTCTTCTGGCCTGGCATGTACTGCAACGTCTCCCGTTATTTTGCAGCCTGCGACCTTTGTCAACGAAAAAAAAAGCCAAATACCCCTCTTGGCGGGCGCGCTCAGCCTCTCGACATCCCAACAGACCCATTCTAACGAGTTGACGTTGGCCTGCTTGGTCCTTTTCCTACATCAGCCGTGGGAAATCGCTGGACTGCAGTAGCAACCAATTATGCTACTCGATGCGCAATCGCACGGGCTCTTTTTTCCTGGAGAATGTCATCTCCCACCACTGCGCCCCTCAGCAGCTCCTTACCGACCAAGACAGCTACTTCCTTTTCAAAGTGGTTGATGACCTCCTCCGCTCCTGCGCCACTAAACACAAGCTTTCGACTGCTTACCATCCTCAAACGAGTTTTCCTTTACAGCAAGAAACTCTGGAAACACAGGTGTTTTGTGCAGTTTGCCATATGTGTGATTTTTCCCTCAAAAGTGATTCAACAGGTAAGAAAAGTAATCGACTCATAAGATTGTATTTTACTTGCTTTTTGGCGGGAATAAATATTGTGACCAAGAAGTGCACTGTTTTTTCCCTAGGTGTATGTCACACATGTCCCGTTATTAGAGAGGCGATCGCCGGGCTAATTCCAAGAGCCGAAGTATCGGCCCCCCGAACCGCACCACGAAAGCGTGGACAATTTTAGAAGTGGTCCTTATTGGTGCGCCAGCAGACGCCGGTTGTGGCCCAAAGAACAAGTCAGAGCCGAGAGTTGATAAACAAGCAAAATTATATTCTCAATAATGGCAGATCAGAAAAACAATACACGAATATGCTCACTCCACAATAGCTGATGACAATATGTCACCAATCAAACAACGTACTACACAGTACAATCAGCCACACTCGAAACAACGGACACAGACAACAGTACACACTACAATGCAGTCACATGCATCGAACAACCAAGACACTTAAAGACTAAAGAGATTGAAAACCTATTCAGTCCAAAGACCTTGAAACAAAAGTCTGAATGATACTCTTCCGAGAATCACTCACTCAAAGTCCAGCGTTGTTGTCGTTCCGCTGCCCCCTGAAGTTTCTCTTCCAAGAAACCTCGCGTCTTCAAATGGCCACTCTCCAAACTTCGAACTTCTTCGCCGGAACCACGTCGGCTTCCCACACGTAGCTGTTACCACGCGTCTTCGCTCGATAGCGGTAACACACGCTCTTGCCTGTAGCTCGAGCCTTCACCCCTCTGGTGGAAATCCTCTTCTTCTCCTGTTTTGTCGCTACGGGCAAAACCTTCGCCGACTACACGGCGGAATCCCTACGCACGCTGGCGCTAACTTCCGTCTCCTCCTGATCTCTCATCTCGGCTGCTCGGTTAAATACCTTGCGCGCGACATTCCAGACGGTTCTCGTCATTTCGTCGGCGCGATACGCAGCGAAGGCTGGGGAGAGGCGCGGGACTGTACGGGGGCCGTCCCCGACAGATGACTCATCTCGGCAAACACGCCCCTTTCCTTCTGGAAATTTCTAGCGCTTGCCCGGCCGCCGCTGTGGGGTGAGGAGGTTCATCGGGGGAGCCACGCTTCCGAGAGGAGAGGCGTCGCGCGCATGGGGAGCCTTGGATGCTTGTTTTCTCTTTTCTTTTTTTTTTCGTTAACCTCGCCGCGTCTCTCGGGCGCGTTATCGCAAGAATTTGGCGACGCGCGTTTTTAGCGCTCGTTCTGTGACAGTGTACTCATAGTTGAGAAATCGCAGAATTAGCAGAAAAGTTTTTGCAGCCAAAATTTATGTATCGTACACTCCCATTAAACAGAATTCTTCGAAACGAAATTGCTGCTTAAATGGTACAACTGCCTCTAATATGATTAGTTTGTACTTGAATTGTGTACCCCTGTTAATCTCTCAATAAACAAAACTACTCTTAAAACGAAACACATTTTACTGCTTTTTTTAGGTTTTATTTAACAGGATATTGTTTTTGGCAAACAATTTTTTTTTTCACAAGGTCAGCTTCGAAACTATTGCTCTGGGTCTAATACTTAAGCCTACAGTAAATTTAAGCTATATTGAAAATGGTCACCTTGACCTAACCCAAGTCAACGCAACCTAACCTAACGACTAAGGTAACCTGCCGACTATAAGGTAACCGACTGTAGGTTATTTTCTGCTTTCCCGATTGTGTACATGCTGAAAAGCTGTACAAATGGGAAACACATAAGCGAGATTTCGCTGTACTTATTGCTAAGATATAGTCACCTGGGTTTCCTAGTTATTGAAATCACTGTATGCATCATTCTATCTTGATGCAGGAGTTGGAGCTGAGAAGCGTGCGAGGCCGCACAAATGCACAGCTGGTGTGGAAGAGCTATGCCATTCACAGTTACTGGTTTGTAATACCCTTCATAACTATGCTCGGTGTCTTCCCAAAACGTGGTCTTCAAGGTTAAAGTTGGACATTACTCACCAGAGGCCCCAAAGCATCCAAATGTCCCTGCAGTCTCTGAACAAATGGAAAGTAACAGCAGGGTTCTTTAATACTTTTATCTGTAGTGAAGCTCCGCCGTAACTCTATGGGAGAGCTTTGTGCACTGCGAGCGGAGGCCAGGGGGCGGCGCTGCATCACCGCGCGGGATAAAGTGCCTCGATGCGCTCGTTCAGTGCGGGGCATTGGGCAAACCAGAGGGATGCTGGCTGCTAGTGCCGCTGACGTGTCAATGCATAATATTGTGGCGTCTCATCGCGTAGTTCTTCACCACATGATTACTATTGTGCCTACTGTGGTGTGCCTGAAGATCGAGAAGGATACCGAATACCTCCTGGGTACATGGTTGTTCATCATCATCATCATCATCATCAGCCTGTCTACGTCCACTGCAGGACAAAGGCCTCTCCCATGTTCCGCCAGTTAACCCGGTCCTGTGCTTGCTGTTGCCAATTTATACCCGCAAACTTCTTAATCTCATCTGCCCACCTAACCTTCTGTCTCCCCCTACCCCGCTTCCCTTCTCTGGGAATCCAGTTGGTGACCCTTAATGACCAGCGGTTATCCTGTCTACGTGCTACATGCCCGGCCCATGTCCATTTCCTCTTCTTTATTGTAGCTATGATATCCTTAACTCCCGTTTGTCCCCTAATCCACTCTGCTCTCTTCTTGTCTCTTAAGGTTACACCTACCATTTTTCTTTCCATTGCTCGCTGCGTCGTCCTCAATTTAAGTTGAACCCTCTTTGTGAGTCTCCAGGTTTCTGCTCCGTAGCTAAGTACCGGCAAGATACAGCTGTTATATACCTTCCTCTTGAGGGAAAGTGGCAATCTACTTGTCATAATTTGAGAGTGCCTGCCGAATGTGCTCCACCCCATTCTTATTCTTCTAGTTACTTCAATCTCGTGGTTAGGCTCTGCGGTTATTACCTGCCCTAAGTAGACATAGTCTTTTACAACTTCAAGTGCACTATTACCTATCGCAAAGCGCTGCTCCTTTCCGAGGTTGTTGTACATTACTTTCGTTTTCTGCAGATTAATTTTAAGACCCACCTTTCTGCTCTCCTTGTCTAACTCCGTAATCATGAGTTGCAATTCGTCCCCTGAGTTACTCAGCAATGCAATGTCATCGGCGAAGCGCAGGTTACTAAGGTACTCTCCATTAACTCTTATCCCTAACTGTTCCCATTCTAGGCTTCTGAAAACGTCCTGTAAGCACGCAGTGAATAGCATTGGGGAGATTCTGTCCCCCTGCCTTACACCCCTCTTTATTGGTATTCTGTTGCTTTCTCTATGAAGCACTATGGTAGCAGTTGATCTCCTGTAGATTTCTTCCAGAATGTTTATATATATTTCATCTACGCCCTGATTCCGCAGTGTCTGCATGACGGCTGATATTTCTACTGAATCAAACGCCTTCTCATAATCTATGAAGGCTATGTATAGTGGTTGGTTATACTCTGAGCATTTCTCTATTACCTGATTGATAGTTTGAATGTGGTCAATTGTTGAGTAGCCTGTTCTAAATCCTGCTTGTTCCTTTGGTTGATTGAATTCTAATGTTTTCTTTACTCTGCTAGCAATTACCTTTGTAAATAGCTTGTATACTACAGAGAGCAAGCTGATCCTGGTTGTTGATCTGGTTACAAAAGAAATGACAAAAAAGTCTTGCAAGTTCTCGCTGCATACAGACCGTGATCGGCGGGAAAAGTGAAAGCATGTCGCAAAAGCGCGACAAGGAGCTGGTGGTTTCACATTGCTTCCCCGAATGTGCACTTGTGCAAAAACCACTTCGATGAGAGTGGAGAGTGACATCCTTTGCATGGACCAGTGGCTACTCGGAGGTGTTGTGAAATCACCGCGCAACATTCCGAAACTTTTGCCGACGCTTTGCCGTAAATTTTCTATGGCCTCACGGTGTATTTGTACTGTGCAAAAAGATGCAGAGCTTGCACACCTACCAAGCATTGACGGGAATCGTCAGCGAGCAGGAGACTGTTGAGGCTGCATCAACACTGTGCATGAGCCCTTTTGACATAACTGCAATGGATAATGACGCATTTAAATGCCAACTCTGGCGATTTTTCGAGGTCAATGAATCTCACTGAAATTCGCTGGGTATGTTCCTTTGCACATTTTCGTCCTTTAAGCCACATCACTGGTTTGAGTGATGCACTGATCATTTGCAAATGAACTTGAAAGATTGCCTCAAAAAGCTCACCTCGCTTGCCAGAATTTTCGGCAACACTGTCTGTGTGACGTCGTGTTTGGCATGTCGACGGAAGTGACCCAGTCGATGGCATCGCTACTTTCACCGCTACAGCGTTTATTGTGTTTTCCACAAAGCGACGGCGGCGGTGTTCGGCACGGGTATAGCACGGGAATGCTTTCTTCCTTCTTCTGTGGTGTTTCGCCGGTGCTTTTCTGGACTGGCTTTCACAGTTTTCATACTCCGTGCAGGCGGAACTAGTATACAGCCTCCGGCTCTACCTAATATTATGTCATACGCAGACAGGGCGCTCGGTTGGGTTTTGGTTTTGGTATTGCACAGTTTTGCTTACTAAAAATTATTTTCAATTTTCTTGAGCATTCCAGCTATTGGGCTTGTGACAAGAGTGTCTCAGGAACATAGAAACACTATAACCTTGACATGGTCAGGAAATCGCTGGAGTTAGCCTTTAATGATGGTTAGCATACGGCCGCTTCTTTCTCGTTCCATGCCAGTAAGTAATACAGAAGTCCGATAAGTGAAGTGCTTGCCATTTTCATTTATACAGGCACTGAGATGCCCAAAAGTATAGAAGTGGTATGTCGAACAGGTGGAGCTACATAGAGCTCCTCATAGATTGAAAAAATCAAAGCACTCATCCGTTGCATGCAACGAAGACTTCAGCACTACCAATGGATATTTGCTAAGGGGACTGCGCAAGAGCAGTTGCACCAGAATGCTGTACAAAACTTGCGGAAGCTGTAAAAGCGAGCAAACTTAATTTTCTATATTAATGCGTAATGAGCTCGGGAAGATAACTTCTTGCATCACATGTTGACGCCTCCAGCGCGGAACACAGTTGGTCAATTTTCACGTTTGAGGAGACATGTAAGGCTTTCGCCTTTACAGTAAAAACAATAAAAAAGGACAGGGAACACACAGCATGATTAAGGTACACAGCAGAGTAAAGAACCGAGAAACTACATTGCATGGCCAACCAAACTTGGTACGTGCTACAGCACAGTAATGATAAATTAAGGCAAAACAAAATACGAAAATGTGGCAAACATCATATGAAGTATTGCTTGATCCTCATCACTTGCTAAATTAAAAGCACTGATTCATTCAAAGTGGCCATTCGTTTAATAAGTGCTTGGCAATTTTAAGATATATATCTTCGTATATAAAAACACCGCATGTATATATAGCCTGGAAGGTTGGATACACATTCTCAAAAGCTGCAACCACTGCACTTCCGCGACGCATTAAGAACCACCAGAGTTGTTAATGAACTCTGAATAGTATGCAAATGTTCACTAAATGCTTAAGGAGAAAAAATAAGCACGGCTGCATTTCCGATGGAGGCGGAAATGTTGTAGGCCCGTGTACTCAGATTTGGGTGCACGTTAAAGAACCCCAGGTGGTCAAAATTTCCGGAGCCCTCCACTACGGCGTCTCTCATAATCATATGGTGGTTTTGGGACGTTAAACCCCACAAATCAATCGAGAAAAAATAAGCATGCTTTCACAGTGGTAGCATATCTTGCAGTGGAATCAGCATGCCATTAAATTTCTAGCTTCAAGGCCTCATTCGACGCTAACTTTCCCGAATTCCCTTGAAGCTAACATCACCTTCACGGCTACATTTAATGACGTCATACAGCTCCAGCATGTGCCGTACAATTTATATGCCCTGCCATGGGCGAGGGCGCCCTTAGCGGTTGCTTCCGTCTCTATATCAGACTTTCGCCGAAGCTTCATGACCAGTGAAAGTGTTGAAGGACTCTGGTAACAGATTTAGAAACTTGCAATTAGGCCTTACATTGTGGTGCATGGCATGCCATATTGAGCAAAATTTTTTATATAAGTGTACAAACATGTTCAGCTTGCTTAAGCAATAGAGCTTTGGCACCAGGATTAGGGGGCACCGAGGACCTGCTAGTTCTTTTACAGTATATCACTAATACAGTGGGCCTGTATTCTTGTCAAGTTTTGTGTGAGTGCTGTATGTGTTTGATGCCTGCGTGTGTGAATGTGCCGTGTTTTGTTTGTGCTGTAATTATATTTTTAGAAATTAGCAACCGACTAGCCAAACAACAAGTTTTTCTACTAATTTTTTTAGCGGTCAGGGAAGTGTGAGACTTATGCGTTGTGTTTTGATTGTGCTTGCTCCGAAGAAGGAAGGGGAAGAGGGAGGCACAAATTTTATGGGAGCTGTTGCCCCTCCACACCCCCCGCAGACACTGCCTCTGACTTTAGCATTGCATTTGACAGGCGTTGGAAGCAAGCAGCCTGTGACATTTGCTTCACCGCTTCTTTTATAGGTAGCTTCCACAAGATTGGAATTGTGGCATTTCATTGCTCATTGTCTTTTTTTTTTGCTTTTTTACCTAGGTTGGGCCAGGAGTCAGTGGCCACATTTGACTTGACAAGCAATGCTTTTCCACCATTGTGGTTTTCAAGAGTCAAGAGCTTTACTTTAGTTGCAGAATCCCCACTTTGACACACATAGGATAGCCGCATTGTGAGAGAGATTCTCGTGATGTGGTCAAAGTATGCTTGTCTCAGTCATTTTATAAAATATTTTCTTTCTGTATTTTAAGTATAGGTGACAAAAAACAAACCGCATTGGTGTTACAAAATGATTGTTGCATGTATAATAAAATTCTACTTGTCAGATGTTGTATAACTGTGTCTGGTGGTGTCGTACTATAGGCAGTTTCTTGATATACTGCCAATTTTAGATAGAATTTCGAACACGAATTATGCTATATTATTGTGCTTGTCCTACAGCGCATGCTTTTCTGAAAAGTTATAAATGGGCTTTGGGCTACCTCAGGCCACTGAAGGTGCCTAATAAAAGGTCTCCTCGATTTGGCTGCACTTTCTGGACGTAGTTCACTAAAGTATTGTGCCAGTGCCATTCCAGTTTTTCTAGTGTTAATGCAGCATGGCGCTAGTGGTTTCAATGCAGTGGTCAAATCGAGGACAAAAGCGCAGCCACGTAGTATACTTTGCACTACTTGCCCGACACAAGAACTTGCTGGGAAGCTCATGCAGCACGACGTCATATTGAGTGCCGAAGTGGTGCAATCTGCATTCACCAAATTGAGGGCCGAAGTGTAACACTCTTGGACTAGCGCAACCAAATGGAAAGTGGCAGATTTGGTTCTGGTCATAGCAGCCATGCTTCGATGGCCAGCATTTTTAGAACTCCGACTATAGTGCATGCCTGATAATCACTATGTCGAAAATGCTGTCTGGCAAAAATGGTGTGTGGAGAGCCCACTTCAAAGAACCCACCGTCAAAGAGAGGAAAGACAGGAAAACAGAATTATTCACCTCGTATTTAGAGAACAGATGAAGGGCAGAAATTTGTACAAACGTCTTCTGCTTTTGTAACCCTGTGTTTGCTTATGCCGACGCGCTCAATCTAGTGTCCTGCCACCAGAAAGGAAGTAACGGCTCATACAATACAATCATTACAAGGGGCAAGAATGAGAACCAACTGGAGATCAGTTCACTACATGATGAACATGTCCACACCCTGATAGCTCGAATGCCGGAACGTTAGTGAGGAGGATGAGTCCAAAGTAGAGCCAGACTGATAAAAGGCCGGTGATTTCGGGAGAGGTGGTTGCTGCTGTCACCAACACCTGCAACCGCTGATGGCTCCGTCCAGGAGCAGACATACCATGGCTGCATGGGAAGGTGATCGGCTGCTCTGGCCCATGTCATCAACATCGCACATGTAAGGGATTTTCGTGGAACACCCACTGGATTTCTTGGAACTTGGCCAAGGTGCATGCGGGCGACTGGTGCCATCACACCCATGGGGAGATTAGCGCCACCGAAGAGCAATGACCCCAAGTAAGTTTTGGCTGTCGGGAACATCCCCAGATGTGTGTGCCTTTTTTTCACCCAAACGTAAGCATTTGGAAATTTTGTATTTTTGGGTATGGAAAATTTGATTAAATAAACACGTTTGTTAGTCTGTTTTTGAACAACCGTACAGTACACTCATAAAACAGAATTAAGCTTGCAAAAAAAAAACGTCTTGCGGCAATGTCTTGGTTTGCGAGACAACATAGAAATTAGAGCAGTTTTTTCTAGATGTTACTGTTATTCCTCAAAGATCTTAGCATACAGTTTATCAGTATTTTTAAGCTTTGCATTGTTGTCAGTAACAACAAGTTCATTGTGCTTACTTGAGACTGAGCTTCTTTAGATGTTTAGGTGGAAAGTATAAGCGCACAATGTCTACCCGACTGATTATTTGTATATGTTTTGTCTAGATGGGGGAAAAAAATTGAGCAAATACTGTCGGTTTCGTCAAAATTAGAATTGTGTTGAAGACAACGCTTCAATAACGATTTCACCCTTCAATGTACGTCACAGTTGATGAACACTTGGGCAAGTTTTTCAACCCAGCTTATATTACGATGACTAACGATGCCTTTCTGCAGTACTGGAGAGGTGGGAATGCATAATTTTATAGCAGTATGCTCACAGAGCAGTGATGCCCAACAGGAGTGAAACACGAGCGCAGGTGTGCTGTGCTGGTGAGAACTGATAAGGAGGTATTCATTGATCTCTTCCCGAGTGCCAGCGTGTGTGCCGCCATAGCTCTGGTCCATCAATCAGCGATCCGGCATATCACAGCCTGATGTTTGGCGGCACTGCACTTCACTAACCAGTTTTCTTTAAAAAATATCTATGTAATACATGCTGCCAAAAATTTAGGTTGTGCTACGACCATGGGCGTCGGCTGGATATTGTTTGGGGGGGGGGTGCGAAACCGTGTTGCGTCATGGTTGGGGGAGACAGGAAGGAAGTGCTCGAGTAATTTGGGTGAGGGGCAAGTGTTGTGGCTTCACGGAGGCAAGTGCCCCTATTGTACCCCCCTGCTAATGCCCATAGGTACGACTATGTTTGCCCGCGAGATTATAAGTATGGCAACTAGCGCCTCTCGCGGATGACATCACGTGAATAGCTCCTATATATACTCATACTCAAACGTGTGCCCTCTACGATGGCCTGGGTATATGATAAATTGGTGTGACAAAGAGCACAGTTCCTTAAATAAAACAAACATTTCCACGCTTCATTTCTTGCTGTTTCTGTCTTGGCAAGTCTGAGCAACTGTGTGCACCAAGCCTTAAACACCCAGCTTCTGAGCTGAAAATCGCCTGGTGCATTGGCTGCACTGTATGACTGTTGAAAAGCAGCTGGAAGAGTTGAGGCCCTTATATTGACCCGATGAGACCAAATTTTTGTAAGACGCCACACCTTGCAGGAATGAAGTTAGATGCGTAGTTCGCTCAACATCTATAGGTACGAAAGATATCGGAAATAATGTAATTGATTCTTAAATTTCCTTCAACCACATTGCAACACTCAGCAAGCAGTTGACTTCTCCATATGAAGATCGTGCGAAATCTTTTTGGCCCGTTTCTGACACCTTTGGACAAAAAATTGGCAAGATAGCATCGTGCATATTAAATTTTCCGCTATCGCATCCGCTTTCCGTAGCACGCAACACATAGAGCTTCATGCAGAAAAGGGGCTTAGAGAGGTTAGTTTAATTAAAGGAACTGTGCCTATTATTGCATCAATTAATTATGCTTAGGTCATCAATGTATGCCTTGTCCACTTATTGCGTAACGAGGCCGTCCAAGCCAAATAAACGGGCACAACTTGGAAGTCGTTTTGGCACAGATATATATAGCTACAAGAATATTTTCCACTCTGAGTGACAAACCAATAAAAACACAATATTCGTAGGACATCCGAAACAACTCTGAACATCTGCAGACATTAACGGACCTATGAAGGATAGCAACTGGAAACCCATTACGATTTGAGTTAAATATGACCCACAAGGGATATTCTAAACACATGTCAAAACTCAATAGTTTTGGCATTTCACTGGCCGAGAAAGCTCATAACGTTAGTAAGTTGGACAAGTTGATTGTTCAGACAAATGCCCGTTGTTCATGTGTTGTTCTTCGATTCATCAAGGAGACCAAGATGGATTCATCAGGGAGACTACTTTTTTGTGAGAGAAAAGTTTTTTTACCCTGATGAAGGCCAGTCTCTGGGAAGTTAGATCATATATATATATATATATATATATATATATATATATATATATATATATATATATATATATATATATATATATATATATATATGATTCAAAAAAGAAATTCTGTGGGTCCCAAGCAAATATAATTAGGAATTAAGGAGCACACTTACGAAAATTTGATAGCTATTTACTTTACGTTCCGGCCGTGGCACGGCCTTCGTCAAGATTAATCCTGATGAAGGCCATGCCACGGCCGAAACATAGAGTAAACAACTATCAAATTTTCGCAAGTGTGCTCCTTTATTCCTAATTATATATACATATATATATATATTATGACGATGAAGACCGAAACTGGCACTCTGGCACAGACGCGCATGCTAGGCGAGCAAGGAAGAAGCAGAATAAGAACAGCTGGCCTAGGATCGGGTGTTGTCTCTTGTTTTCTGTCTCGCTCATCACAATGGCGCAGTCGATGAAGAAGAAGTCTTACGTCCCGGCTTCGTCATCCAGGACAGCCGTGATAAGCGCCGCTTGAGGACGGCGTGAAGGCCTCCTCGGCAGCTGTTCACCTGCCGCCACTGCCACCACCGTTCGGGGATGGCGTCCAGGCCTCCTCGGCGGCTGCAGTACACAAGGGATGCTGTCCACCCGTCCTGGCTATAGATTCTGTCGTCAGCGCAAGCCGACAAGTAAACCCTCTGCGGGAAGCCACCGATACGTGTCTTCGTGGTTCGTCGGCAGTGCGGGCTTCTCCATCGAGGAACGCCGTTCACGCTTCCTTGACAATGGGGTGCCACCCGCCGCTTCAGCTACCGTTCAAACCACCAGTGGACGGCGTCTAGCCTCCCCTGGGATTGTAGGGCATGACCTTATTGACACCCTGCCACCGTTTCGCGGCAGGGATTCGCACCGGCTCCTGTCCTTTGGGAATGCCGCTCACGCTTCCCATGGCCTACATTCCCGTTGCCGCACTCTTTCAACATACGAGCTGCCAGGGAACGCCGTCCAGGCTTCTCTGCTCGTCAACCTCACCGGCGTGAGTGCTGCAACCACTACTCATTCGAAGACCGCGATCACCAACGCTTCGGACTTCACACACGACAGCACCGCGAACCTGCGGCGTACCATCGCGCTACTCCGCGTCAAGACTAACGAACTGACAGCGTCAATCTCCGAGCGAGCTCCTACAATGTTGCCAGAATTGCATGCTACTAACACCGTGTTGGATGTAGCTGCCTTGCACGACCTTGAGGCAAGTCCATTGGAGCAACGCAGGCAACATTGGGGCACCCTCCTGCAGCTCTCATACCAGCTCGACGGCGTTGCCTCAGTGATATCCACATTCTCACGTGCCGCCCCACCATCGCCGTCCATCTACGAACTGCCGGAATTCGACGGGGTCCGGAATGACGCCGACAGCTGGGTGGCAACCGTCAACGCGCTAGCAATGCGCGCGGCCTGGACAGAGAATCAGAAATGGTATGTGGCCATAGACCGTCTTCGGGAAGGTGCAGCGGCGTGGCACCGGTATGAAAGTTGGAAGCAGCAGTCATGGGCGGAGTGGAGCGTCAAGCTCATAGCTGCTTTCAGTCCGATTCCCTGTGCCACCTGCCCATGTAACTCGAGCTTCTCTCAGGACGGAACTCGGGAAAAGCCCGACCTAGAGGATGCGATTCGAGCCCCTACCATCCTGTCATCTCTCGGTGACCAAGATGTAGGGAACAATCACGATCGTGTAACTCTGCCTTGCACAGGCATTTCTGCTGTCGTATTTAGAGCTCCTAAGGAGCACCGGTCTAACGGTGCAGCTGTGTCGGGCGGGTTCCTGATGGCAAGCTTTGCGCAACGCTCCGCAAGAGGCCCCAACGCAGGTCGTCCGGTCGACTTAGAGGCACCGGCCCCCCATCCTACCGGACATTCTACCATCTAATGAGACAGGTCTTTCCGCTGAGTCTAATAACATCCCATCTGACCAGACGGAAGAGGATATGCATGCAACGCATGCACTGCCTGATTCGGTAGAGTCTCCGATTTTTGGAACGGCTTCCGTCGAGGATCTCCCGCCAGTACGCAGCGTGACTTCAAGAATCGCTGACTTTACAGCGTCCGGGAGTCCCATAACGACAACGCTGCGCAAGTCACGGGCTACGCAAGTCACGGCGCAGGAGCCATGTCACAGGTCAGCACGAGGACTTTACTCCAAGTTCGTGCAGATGTCTAATCGTACCGAAAAACATCTCTCGATCTGCAGAAAATTGCAGAGACGGCTGCATAAGATGCTACTTGTTTCGTTGCCGGATCCACCATTTCCTGCCCGGTTTTCTAAAATGTGGTGGGACAAAGGAAAGGGTTCTGTGATCAACCTGCGACCATGTCGATCCAGTCAGGGCCACCCGCCAGAACCATCTCCAAGAAAACCACACCACGGCAGGAAACTTTTTCCACGAGAATGCCTGCTCGGTCCACCAAAGAAAAACCGGAGTCGAACTACTTTCTCTGAAAAGTCGCAGCGTGGCCGAGGCTGTAGACTGCCACGCGACAGTCAATGTTGTCCCGTGGAGTCATCATCAACAAAAAGACCAACCAGGACCCAGTCCCCACCACGACATAACGAACGACTCGGGCGACATAGTCGGTGTCGGCTGCCGGAGCCAATTTTGACAAACTTCCAGCGTGGTCGGGGCCGACCACGACGATGCAGCCAACCCTGCCCACCTCAAGCAATGTCAACTGCTGCAGCTAGTCTCACCCAGATGAACATTGTCGTGTGGCCCATCGACAAAGCTTGCAGTCATGACCGAGTGTGATGACGAAGACCGAAACTGGCACTCTGGCACAGACGCCCATGCTAGGCGAGCGAGGAAGAAGAAGCAGAATAAGAACAGCTGGCCCAGGATTGGGTGTTGTCTCTTGTTCTCTGTCTCGCTCATCACAATATATGTGTGTGTGTGTGTGTGTGTGTGTGTTGTGTGTGTGTGTGTGTGTGTATATGTGTGTGTGTGTATGTGTGTGTGTGCGCGTGCGTGCGTGCGTGCAACAGAGATCTGCGTACAACAGAGATGTGTTCTAGCCCTTTGTAATTGCCTATTAATTGTATTAATTGTAACCTGCAATTGTATAACCCTGGGTTCAGAAATGTGCGGCCAAATTGACCTGCAAGGGAAGTCTGTTGCTGTTGTTTTGGAAATGCAGTGGATATCCAATATTCCGTTAGGGGTGTCCTGTGGACGTCCCTAGCATGTCATTGTTGTCACTGGAAAGACGGAGAGTTTCTTGATTGAGAGTAAAGAAAGCCCAGATATCCATTATACTATAGGTTCGTTGTCAAAATGACCTCCAAGTTGTTTGGGTTGCTCACTCTTGGACGGTTCCTTTACGTTGTAAATACACGAGTTCATGTATGGCCTGGACGTAGTTTATCTATGTGATAATGAGCACATTTCGTTTAATAAAATGAACATTCCTACGCTTCCTTTCTTAGTGTGTCTGGATTGTGCTGAAAATTCTCCTGGTGTGTTGGCTTCTCTGCAATGAACATTGAAAAGTGGCTGGAAAAGTTAAGTTCTTACAAGACCAAACTTTTGTGTGACACGTCGCTTCTTGCAGATGGAGTCGGCTGTGTTCACTCTGCATCTAGGTGTGGAAGATACTGTAAATAGCGTAACTGCGTGATTCTTAAATTTCTCACCACCTATGAGCATAAGGGGAGCTTTTCATCTAGAGTCTGTGTATTAATTCGATGGTAAGGGCTAGGTTTGAATCCCATTACTGCGATGACATGCTTTTTAAGGACGAAGCTATCTATGGTGGAGGCACGGCCGCTGGATAAAAAACAAGGTGCGGCTTGCTGCGTTGCGTTGCCTTCAATGGGCGAGGGCCCAGAAGTGAACAGCACACTGGGACGTTATTCCTTTATCAGCAAAATTGGGATGCCGTCAGGGTCTGTTGATGTACTACTAGGAACCTTCTTCTCAGCCCTTTCCCACTCTCGTTGTGAAAATCTAGCCACTGCACCACTTAATTCATCCTTGTTGGTTAAGGTGCACAAGTTACTCCCTTGTTGAAATTTTTCTGTCATTCCCGCCCTGATATATTCAATAGCTTCGTTCCTTCTAGCCTAATACCTTGAGCTGTAGTTATAAACCTCTGTTCTAGGCTCATCTCATTTCTTTGGTAGTTTAGATGGTTCCAAAATTTCGCAGCTCCCTTTTTGTCTTTTTCTGTACTTCTGCCCGCCACTGAGCCCTCTTTCTTCTAATCTTTTCGTTTATTAGAAGGGATGCTTTTCTTCGAAAGCTTAGAAAGATGTCTCATTTTCTTTCAACATCATCTGTCGGTTCACCCTGTTGCTTAGGATGTCTGTGTTTCCTAGAGTTTTTCTGACGTTTTGCTATGGCTCTCTTCACTTCCTCATCCCATGAACTTCTGGGTTTGTGTCTCCTTTTTCAGGATGACTTGTCAAGTACTTTAGCAAGCTATAGCTCAAACAGTCTAATTAGACTCATGTACATCCACACTGTTTTATTATCCTCAGTGATATTACTTTCTCAATTCGTTTAGTAGCTATTTCTTTTTGCCTTTCTGAATGAAAATTCCACTGTAGTTGCTCATCTTGTCTCCTTCCCACTTTAATTGCTGTTCCAAAACTTAGCTTAATATGTTTGTGATCACTACCCAGACTTCTGGAGCCACATTCATCTATGTGCATTCCCCTGAGCCTATCATACATCATAAGGGACAACAGTGCATAATCTATCGTTGACTGCAGCCTTCCTACCTCCCATGTTATTTGCCCTTCACACTTCTCAGTACTGTTTCAAATGATCAAATCTTGCCTTTCACACTATCTATGATCATTTTGCCTGTTGGGTCAGTATACCCATCCATGTCTTTTATGTGCGCATTTATATCTCATAGTATAATTATCTCGCACTCTCCTCCTAATTCCTCAATGTCCTTTGATATACACTCCACCATTGCCTGGTTTTCCTCTCTGGCCTTTTCTCCCATCCACAAGAACACCAAACCAAGGAGAGTCATCTGCCCAGCTACTTTCTTGCTTAACCATAAATATTCCATGCATTCCTGGTTGGCTCTTTGCCATCCCATACATTTATGTATGAATGCACCAATTCCACCCCCCCCCCCCCCTTTGCTGCCTTCTGTTTTATTGCAATATTCCCATACGTTGTCCGGATTGCAAGGTGGTTGCTCCATGTCCCGAAGATGTGTCTCCACAACCCCATATATACCATCAGCTCTTCCTGTCACAACTGCTCATCTATCTCATCCCACTTTAACCTATTCCTGCCACCCTGCATATTAATATAGCCTATGTCTGATGACTTAGCTCGGCCCTTGTGCTTACGTCGATTTCTTCTCCCCGGACTCCGTATGGCTTGAATATTTGTGCCCCTTTAGAACCGTCTTTGGCTACACTGTTGACCTCAGGGCTCTAGGTCCCCCTAAAAAAGCTCTGGCTTGACGATCCATCCTATTACCAATCCTCCTGCCCATGGCACCATTGTAATGAATGCCATCTTGTGCAAAGAGGCGAGCGCCGGGCTCGTACACGTCATGGAATACCACGTCATAAAATGCCGTCATAGAAAATGCAATAACAACACGCCCTAAGCGTGTCTGAGCGCACTGTTACTGGGTTTCGCTCTCATGAAAATGCAGATGGTGTATGCGGGAAACGAACTCATGACTTCGATCATAGCATCGCAACACCTCATTAGCTACGCTGTATCCGAGCTGCCGGGTCATACCCCAGATGACACAGTTAACCTCCACTACCCTCCGCTACTAGTGCGTGTATAGTGTAGGCGGCAGCTTTAAACAGTTGTTGAGGTATGAGAGTTAGTGGAGGCGGCTTGACAGCGGGATTATGGTTGAACTTAAGGCTGTCGGGCGCTCAATCCGACGGTCGGGCAGGCGATGGCAAAGCAGGCTGGGAAAAACCACGGGCGAGAATGAGCTGGCGCAGTGCGGAAAATGCAAGCGCTGGTGCTACCTGGGCGAGACAGACGAATTTGGCCGACGCGGAGAAGGCGAGCTTCGTGTGCAGGTTGTGCGAGGCATTGAAGGCGGCCGTGCAACGCATGGAAGCTAGCATTGAAGGACTGCAGGGTTCTCATGAGGTCCACTTCGTGTTCGAGGGCAGAGTTAAGTTAGGACTCTTCACAACGACCTCCTAATAGATTTAAAGCCGCACAACAAACTTGGCATCCAAGCGTTCTAAATCCGAGCGCTATTTACAAACACGCGCGAAAGCGTGGTGGTGCTTTTCCGGCAGCCCAAGAAGACACAACTGCCTCAGAAAATGCGCGTTCTGACAGTGGTCGTTGACATCATTACAATGCGCAATGTCCAGTTTCACTTTTGCAGAGGTTTTCATCAGATATTAACAATGTCGTATCGTAAGTTCAATGCATCGATCCTTAATTTTTTTTACAGCTTATTTGAAAGCATAATTATGTGCACAAAAACAAGTATTTTATGCCCACTTTGACAATGTGTTTCCTGCAGCGCGTGTATCACTTCGGATAATATCCACGCCTGATCACGCAGCGTGTTCACTGATTCAAATGTCTGTTTTGTTGTTTCGACAGCTCACTTGGTCTTCGTCATGTCATACAATACCCACTAGGATCCAGTATTTTTTTTAGTTGCACCGAGATTTGCCCTTGATAACCACGTCTAATTTCGCGAAAACATCAAAAATGTTATATATGCCTTGGTTCTTTGTTCAACTCGTTTTCATGGCGGCAGCTGTATATCCCTCACGGCTCGAGCGCATGCAAGGTTACAATACTTTACGTGCCAAAACCATCATATCATTAGGAGGCACGCTGTGGTGTGACACTGCAGACTGATTCCGGCCACCTGAGTTTTTTTTTTTTTTTAACGTGCACCTGAATATACAGGCGCGACGACAACAAACAGAGGGTTTTCTCGTTTTCACAGCAGCAGCTGGGTATAGTCCACGGCTCAGGTGCATGTAAGGGTATAATATTTTAAGTGCAACAACCACGATATCATTAATTAAGAGCTAGGCACGCCGTACGTGCTGTGACTCCCGGCTGATTCTAGCCATGTGAGATTTTTTTTCAACTGGTACCTATATCTATTTTGTGTAAGGCACGACGACAACGGACAGAGGGTGCACACACACCGAGCGTCCCTTCTGTTTACATTCAGCGTCGATCATACGATTGTCCGTTTGAAATATGCAATACCAACACGCCCTGAGTGTGTCTGAGCGCAGTTTTGCTGCGTTTCGCTCCCATGGAAATGCAGCTGGCATATGGCACAATTGAACTCATGACTTCGATCACATCGCAACACATCAGCATGCTAATAACCTGTATACGTATAAACGCTCAGCGTGAACCTGCAGCATGAATTTGTTTACACTGAGCGGCGACGTCTACAGCCGTCAGCAGAATAAAACACTTGCAGGGCTTTCAGTACGGTATTTTAAGTGTATTAAACCAGCAATTAAGTTCCACCACTTTCGCACTAGAAATGGTTGTCTCGGAAAGTCAGTGCCCAATCGCGAAAAGTACAACGGTTGTCTATTTGCTGTAGTTTCAGTTTACAAATGCGCTTTACTTCAGTATGAGTCCGGCCATCACGTGTCTTTCAGTTAATTATTAGTATGTAGTACTGTTCGCGACAAAAAGCTTTCAAAGTAACGAGACAGCGGACTATGGACGAACTGCCACAATCCACTCTTGACGCCTTTGCTTCTCGCACTGCGTGCATTGGAAACGGCAGAACTTGATGGGCAGTTTTCGGGTCATTGTCCTGTTTAAACTTTTGTAGCAGCTCGCAATGCTGCAGTCATAGAGTTTCCCAAAATTAACTAGAGGGCACTCTGGCGCTACGATCGTTCAGCGACCATTAGAATGATGGGTAGTACACACATTTGCCTAGTCTTCGTACTTGCGGGCGGCGAATCATACTTGCGGCTTCGTTTATTGCTGTGTCTCGATTTTGTTTTGAAAGAAAGATTCAACCCTTTTAAACTTCGTGACCCAATTTGGACAGGTAATTCGAAAAAAAATAGGGTGGTGAAGCGCAATCGCTGAACATTTGCGGATTTTTGTTTCGTGAGAAAACAGCTTCAAGCCACACAAACACATACGGAGCCAAAAGCAGGCCAGAAGTACGAAGTTCAGACAATTGTGTGTACTACCCATCACTCCCATCACGGAGGAAGGAATGATGGGTAGGAATGATGGGTAGGAATGATGGGTACCTTTCCTTCCTCCGTGGTTCCCATTTTCACTGAAGCTCCCATAGACACTAGTGCCAGAGTTCCCTCTAGTGTATATTAGCAAACTCTATGGCTGCTGTAGTGAGTGCCTGCTTTCCAGGATGACGAAGGAGAGGCCAAATGCAAGATAAACGCGCCCCAAGGAACACGTTTTCCGTGCGCACAATGGGAAAACCCAGCAAGCAAGGAAAAACTTCCTCCATGCATGTCAGTTGGTGCTGAAGCAGTGCTCAATGAGAGATAAGTTTTACTTTTATTTGTTTTCATTTCGATTGGTTTAGTTGTTAGAGGGGTCCAGATATAATTGTTATAAATACCATTATTTTTTGTTTAGTTTTTTTCTAATCAGTATTCGGTAACTTGCGTTGCAGGTACTGCGGGTAGAGTGGCTAGAATGGGGAAGTGTGATAAGCGCGGTGCTTTTTGCTTGCCGGAGAAGGCCCTTTGGCGCGCCGATGCCGCTAAGGGCGCCGATGACAGCGGCGTGGGTAGTGAGCGGCGCACTTCGCAGAGTTTTTTTCGGGTGAGCTGTTTTTTTTTTTTTTTTTTCAAAGGCGGTAGCTGCTTTACAAGTATTTCGTCAATCAGTGATTGCGCTGGGTTACTCTTAAATGCCTTAAGGTATCAACGAGAAAAAAAGTAGATCCAGTGTCGCTGCATTATGCTTGCCCGCAAAACTTAATGCTTCAGTCCAGCCTCTTGAAAAGTCCCAAGGGTGGCAACATGGATCACTTAGTGGAGGAGTCGCTCTGTCTGTAGAAAAAATGCTGCATGAGATAGAATAAAATGAGGGAGACTACGAAAGACTTCCATCTGATGCACTAGCAGTGTCTGTCGCCCATGAATCGTACACCGCTGAGCGGTGGATGGCCGCCCTGTATATTATGTGGCAAGCTACGCTGTGAGAAATCTGGTACTTCGTAATAATCGTGGCGAGTGCAAGAATGCCTGCCTTATTTCGCAGTGTTGGTGGTTGCGTGTTATAAGTGACACTGTTGCTGGTATAGCACATTACTTCGGCAATTGTTATTTGATGCACTCGTTATACATGTAGAAATGGAGCTGCTGCTTAAAATGTGCGAGTTGTAGTTGTCAGCAAGTCGTTCCTGCAACACGGTAGCGCTATTTATCAGTTATGTTTCCAAAATAAAATTTGCTTCTGCTGATAGTACAGGTCACGGAGCATTAAGTTTGCAGTACCTGTAAAAGCAAGGCCCACGTATCCATAAACAGTTGCAATTCTAGCGAGCCCTGTGTAGGTTAAAAGGGCAAAAACTATTTACACCGCAAATATTTCACACTGCAAATACCTGCGATTATGGTCCGCTAGCAGATGCAAGCTGCCAGAATTACTGTAATTTTTTTAGGTCAGTGATCATATCTTTGCGGAGAGGGTTGACAGTGAAATATTATTTCGGCTTTCTGTGAAAATGAGAAATGTATTTAACATGCGCCACGTTGTTATAAGCCATCACATGCAACTCTCCGGTGCACATTAGGCCACTGTTTTCTACGTCTGGCATCTTGTGCAAATTTTGCTAGTTTAATTCACTTAAATGAGCTATAGTTCTTTTGGTCAGAGACTTCATTTCTTTTCTTTCAATAGGTCAAGGAGCACGGTACTAAAAGCTCAAGGGATTGACAAAGTACTGTCCCAGTCACAAGTTGGCAAAGCAGCAATACACGACAGACATTCATACATGTCGAATAAAAAAAATAAACTTTACAAGTATAAAATGACACCAAGTACGAATACAAAAGCTATTAAACAAAGCTCCACAAATAGAGAGTGAGGAAATACATATGTATTATGACTTGGCATGAACATGGAAAGCAAATGTCAATAAGCAGAGTGACAGAAATTCCGGGAGGTCTACTATACGGGAAAGTGAATTAGCCGGGCGAAGCATCTAATGTGGCGATTTTGATTATTTAAAATTATATATATCTACAGCGCTATAGTTGGGAAGTAATCCTAAGAAATTAGTTACACATGATATTATAATGAAGTGTCAGAAATCATCAGGATCAAAACTACACGCTGATAGACAGAGACATCACAGTACAAGATACAATACAGTAATAGGAATTATTTAAAAAAGCGCAAGACAGCCAATCGTAGCGACGTTTTTCGCAATATTTAAATGGATTCATAGGAAGTTCTCAATGGCAGAAGGAAGGACAAAGGGTCAATGTTTTCATGGTTTAAGGTGGTTAATAGGTAAGGTAGCCTGTAGGACAATGTTCATCCTAAAGGCTTCTAGGAACAGGTAAAATCTACATTTACTTCATCATGCCTAGTGAGACAAACACTTGGGTTTACGTTTATCTTAGCAAGATAAATTATGGCACTACAACCATGTTTAACGAATGCTTTATGACATGTCGATTATAAGTACGAGGTTTATTAAAATGATATTCTGGCTCCCGCAGCGCGGGTGCATTGATTCAAACTTCTGATCTTGGAGTATAATCGATAAAGAACCCCAAGTGGTCGAAATTTCCGGAGTCTTCCACTACGGCGTCTCTCGTAATCATATGATGGTTTTGGGACGTTAAACTAAACATATAAAGGTCTTTTCAAGAATGGTTTTCAGAGATGAGATTTTAAAGAGCTTAGGTGCCATGTACTGCCCTATATTTGCTCAATCAAAATGATTTTACCGAAAACGGGTCACCACCACGTAGCGTGGGAGCAATTTTTGTGAAGAGCGGCGCGTGCTGTCTCGTTTGTCTCCTGCGCAAGGTTACCCGTATGGATGGATGTGGCTGTACCCTTTAGATCGGGCAACGGCTAACGCCACCTAGCCGTAATACTTAGTGAACTAGCCATTAGATTTATCTTTTTTTTTCCTTTATATAGTGAGGTTGAGGATTCGTACTTTGCAGTGAAGGGTTTAATTTTCACTCGTGCCTTGACTTTAGCCACCAATCAGATAACCTCCTTCTAGTTAAGTCTACCCGCTTAAAGTCTATTTTGCCCTCCCTGTCCCTAAACCCCAGTGCTTTGAAAAACTGCGCCATCATCCTGAACTATAGGGTGAAGCCCTTTACAGAACATTATCAAGTGTTCGGCAGTTTTTCTTCTTCCTATCCACACGCACTGCATACTATGTCTACCCCTTCGTATTTGGCCCGATATGTCTTGGTTCGCAATACTCCCGTCCTAGCCTCAAACATTAGAGAACTACCCTGAGTATTATCATAGATCCTTTCCTTGGCAATTTCCTGCTTAAAAGTTCGAAAGATCTCTAGTACGAACTTCTTAATCATGCCAATTCTCCACACGTCAGTCTCAGTTTCCTTCACTTTCTTCTTAACCGATAGTTCTTTTTAATTTGGCCACCTGCTGTTTTCTAAGTATTTACCAGTCAATTTCCTGCTTTGCTTCCTCCATTTTGTATCGACATTCTTCATGTACAAGTAGCTGAAAACCTTCCTAGCCCAACGCTCCTCCCCCATTTCTCTCAATCGCTTCTCAAATTTTATCTTGCTGCTAGCTTCCCTGTCCTCAAATGAATTCCATCCCATATCACCTTGTACTCCCTGATTTGGTGTATTCCCGTGAGCTCCTAAAGCAAGCCTACCTATTCCATGTTGCTTAATTTCTAATCTTGTTTGAACTTCTGATCTCATGCACAAGACCGCATTGCCGAACGTCAGCCCAGGAACCATGACTCCTTTCCATATTCCTCTCACAACATCATACCTATTGTAATTCCACAGTGCCCTATTTTTCATGACTGCTGCATTCCTGTTACCTTTAGTCGTCACGTATATTTCGTGTTCCCTCAGATACTCGGTCCCATTGCTTATCCATACGCCCAGATATTTGTATTTATCTGTTATCTCTAGCGTGACCTCCTGTATTCTAAGCTCACTACCTTCGTTATCATTGAAAATCATGACTGCTGATTTTTCCTTACTGAATCTAAAATCTAACCTATCTCCCTCATTACCGCAGATGTCCATCAATCTCTGCAAATCTTCCTTGTTGTCAGTCATTTGCACTATACCATCTGTGTACATTAATGCTGGTAGTGCCTGATCAATGAGTTTTCCTTGTTTGGCTAAAGAGAGGTTGAAGCTCAGTCCACTTCCCTCTAATTTGGCCTCTAATCTTTGTAGGTACATCATGGATAACAAGGGTGACAGTGGACACCCATGCCTAAGTCCCCGTTTTACCTCTGTGGGCTTGGATACCTGTTTTTCCCCTTTATAACTACCTTGTTACTTTATAGATTTTCTTTAAAAGATTAGTGACTCCATCTTCCACACCCAGTGTGTCTAGTATTCCCCACAAGTCCTCTTGGACCACGCTCTCGTACGCTCCCTTGATATCCAAAAATGCTAGCCACAGGGGCCTGTGTTCCTTTTCTGCTATTTCGATGCACTGCGTCAGTGAGAACAGATTGTCTTCCAACCTCCTGTGCTTCCGAAACCCATTCTGCAGTTCCCCCAGCACCCCCTCATCCTCTATCCATGCCTGCAGTCTTTCCTTTATAATCTGCATTGCCAGCCTGTAGACCAGTGATCTCACTGTTAATGAACGGTAGTTGTTTATGTCAGCTTTGTCCCCCTTTCCTTTATAGATCATGCTCATCCTGCTAAGTTTCCATCCATCGGGAACTTCACCATCGAATATTAGTTTGCTCACTGCCTCTCTCAAAGCCTGCTTAGATTTCAAACCTAATGTCTTTATCAGGATAATTGGAATGCCATCTGGGCTTGTTGATGTACTACTAGGAACCCTTTTCTCAGCCCTTTCCCACTCTCCTTGTGAAAATGGAGCCATTGTACCACTTGAGTCATCCTTGTCTATTGTGGTGCATAAAGCACTTCTTTTTTGAAATTTTTCTATCACCCTTGTTCTTATATATTCAATAGCTTCGTCCCATTCTAGCCTAGCACCTTGGGCTGTAGATATAAACCTCTGCTCTAGGCTCGTCTCATTTCTTAGGGAGTTTAGATGGTTCCAAAATTTTGTAGCTGCCTTTCTATCTTTTTTATGTACTTCTGCCAGCCGTGAGCTCCCTTTCTTCTAATCTTTTCATTGATCAGAAGGGATGCATTCCTTCTACAGCTTAGAAAGGTTTCCCATTTTTTTTCAACATCATCTTTCGGTTCACCCCTCTGCTTAGCATGTCTGTGTTCCCTAGAGGCTTCCTGACATTTTGCTATGGCTCTCTTAACTTTCTCATCCCACCAACTTTTGGGTTTGTGTCTTCTTTTCCTGGGTGACTTGTCATGGGTCTTAGCAAGCTCTAGCTCTAACAGTCTAATTAGATTCGTGTATGTCCACACTGTTTTATTATCCTCCGTGATTACTTTCTCAATTTGATTAGTGGCTATTTCAATTTGCCTTTCTGGATAAAAATTTTTCTGTAGTTGCTCATCTTGTCTCCTTCCCACTTTCACTGCTCTTCCAAAACTTAGCTTGATACGTTTGTGATCACTACCTAGACTTCTGGAGCCACCTTCATCTATGTGCATTCCCCTGAGCTTATCATACATCCTATGTGACATCAGTGCATAATCTATCGTCGACTGCAGCCTTCCTACCTCCCATGTTATTTGCCCTTCACACATCTCGGTACTGTTGCAAATGATCAAATCAAGCCTTTCACACATATCCATGATCATTTTGCCTGTCGGGTCGGTATATCCATCTATGTGTGCATTCATATCTCCTAGTATAATTATCTCGCACTCTCTTCCTAGCTCCTGAATGTCCTTTAATATACACTCTACCATTGCCTGGTTTTCCTCTCTTGCCTTTGCTCCCGTCCACAAGTACACGAAACAAAGGAGTGTCATTTGACCTGCCACTTTCCCTTTTAGCCATAAATGTTCCTTGCACTCCTGCTTGACCCTTTGCCAGTCTGTACTTTTATGAATGAATGCCCCAATACAACTCCCCTTTCTGCTGCCTTCTGTTCTATTACAATATTCCCACGCGTAGTCTGGATTGTTCGGAGGTTGTTCCATGTCCCTGAGATGTGTTTCTACAAAACCGTATACCATCGGCCTCTCTTCCCTTAGCTGTTCTTCTATCTCTTCCCACTTCAGCCTGTTCCTACCACTCTGCATGTTAATATACCCTATGTCTGAATTGGCTCGGCGCTCGTGGCTACGTTTATTTCTGCCCCGGACTCTACCTATCTTAGATACTGGTGCTACTTTGGAATCGTATCTGTCCATACCACCTGTCGAAGAGTCTCCCTGGTTCTTTTCCTCGTTACTAGCTATCCTGCACCCCGAAGGGCTCGCTTGGCCCCCAAAAAAGCTACTGCGCGTCCTGCAAGTCGCCAACCCACCTCATGACCTAGCCGCCCATTGAAGTGAATTCTGTCTCTTTGAAAACCACCCTACCTATGCACCTCTCTGTTTATTTCCACCACCTCAAAGCCTTTCTCTCGATTCATCCGCCATATCTCTTGGTTTGCGTTGACAAGCGCTCTTTGCAGGTTGCTATCACGCACCGGCACCTCCGGTATCGTGCATATCCCTACCTGTACCTGAGGAGAAGTGGCGCGCATGTCATCGACACCTTTCGCCAGTGTGGTTGCTAGTCCTGCTGTATCTTCATTTAAAACATCATTTAAACCGCCTGAAATTATCACGAGGTTTCCTCTATCAGCCGTAGTGTTGAGTTTTGCGCTTGCTTGCCTCATGACTGCTTCCAGCTTGCGTCCAGGGAACGCCCCTACTGCAACCCTCTTGTCACCTTTTACCCTCTCTTTGATGGCTTCTGTGCATCGATTTAAATTCGAGTCCCCGACGATTATGACATGCTGTGACTTTTCAGCTGGAGCGTCCTGCACCTGGGGACTACTTGCACCTGTGATGCCGCCTGCTTTGTCCCCTCCCAGCCCCACCACTACCTCGCTGAAGCTGGGCCTTGCGACAATTGAACCGGCTGAACCTGTTTTTTCCAAACTTGCTTGCTCTTTCTTCTCCGCCGTTATGGTTGCCGGTTGCCTACTGTTCTCTCGGTAGGCCGCTCCTTTGTTCAGTCTCGCTAGAGCTTCCTCGGCGGACTTCAGCCTTTCTCCCATTGCCCTCGTTTTCTCTTGCTCTGTCGCCAACGCAGTCTTGAGCTCGGCGATTCTCATCAGCAGTTCACTCTGAGCAACCATCATTTTCTCCATTTTTTCCTCAATCTCACATTGCCTACACTTCGCGTCAGCCTCTTCTTCATCTGCTTCTACACTTGGGGTCCACTTTCAAACCCACTCCACATCCTGAACACTTTACAGTCTTTTTAACCATATGTCTTTCTGACATCAATTGTCCCTATACTCGATAATTATTAAACTCGAGCCCTACACTACGAAAAAAAAAAGAAAGTCTAAGCTCTACTACAAAAATTTGCGTGTTCAATGTACGCGCACCTCCCCCACGGGGTGGCAAAAGAAAAAAACAACAAAAAATTCAAACACACACACACGCACTAATAAATACTTGGTGACTGGCCCCCGAAAAAGCCGTACTTAAAATAAGTACTACGAATATTTCAACTGCTGCCTTAGAATTATAAAGACAAGCTCAAAACATGCAAAAACACTTATCTGCGCAGTCAATCGGGAGCCGGTGCATGCAGTGCCCCAAGTGTCATCGGCGCGCATTCCAAGGACCGGTTTCGGCAGCCGCTTTTCACACCTCCCCATTCTAGCCACCCTACTGCGGGTGTTGGCCACGGGCAACGTTGACGTTGTGCACGTGGTGAACGGGATAGGCGGCAGTTTCGATCAACTCCTTCTTTTCTGTGTCTCGAAACCTCTGGCGGAATCCCTCGGCTGAAATGCGGTACTTCTTGAATAAGGCAGCCTTAACCTTCTCATAATCATCTGCCTCTTGCGCACTGAGTCTAGTGATCACTTCAGCGGCTTCATATGGCAGCAGAGAAAGCAACCGCTATGGCTATGTACTCGGAGCAAAATTCAACCTTACACAGGTCTGTTCAAAACTCGCAAGGAATACTCCTATGTCATTCCCAATTTGAAATTGAGACATTTGTCCATGCTGTATGATTCTATCTCGCTCGCTCATTCTGGAGCCCTCCACTCGCTTGAACTAAACGTTTGCTGTCATTATCCAGAGTGATTTTCCCAAGCTCTCTTTTTCCGTTCCTCTCTTTCTATTGCCTTCTCCCTATCATCTCTTTCCCTTTCCTTCTTTCTTTCCACGCTTTCCTTCTCCCTCTCCTGTATTTCTATTTCCTTCTCTTTGTTTCTTTGCCTCCCTTTTGAAAGCATTCAGCGCCTTATCGATTTCCTCCTGAGTGGCTTTTTGTAAAATCAGCTTTAAAATTTGTGACCTACCCAGTTTTTCCTCAACCTCTATGCCTAGGTCTTCACAAAATAGTGGCAGCTCCCGCAATGCCTTGCCAGCAGAAGTGAAGCCACCTTTTGCCACTGCAAAGATGGCAGAAACATGCTCTTTTCTGATAGTGGCCGCTTGGAGATCAAGTGGCTTTGATATGTTAGTGTTAATTCTACGTTAGTTCTATTTTAAAAGACAGTTGTTCCCGAGGAGATAACACACAAAAACGTATGGGTGACTGAATTTCCCAAGTACTTTGCCTCCAATCGGAGGCTCACTGAAGAAAACCAGTAACATTAAAACGCACTTGGAGCACTATGTGACCCGAAAAAGTTTCCACATTACACTTGTTGGGCATGCGAGGGAAACGCTCCGTTCTTAACCGCTAAACGGTGGTACTTTATCATGCCCCTAGTAAGATGGCCGTCACAGCCGCCATCTTGCCAGAGGCACGGCTTCACTCCTAGGCTATGATTTTCACTCCAGCAATTTGTTTAAATCATCCTTGGACAGGAGGAGCTCCACGGACAGGGCCCTGGTCTGGTGTGTCGCAGCTGGAGCCATTGTCAGGACCACCAGTCGAGCACCAGGCGCTCTGTTAGCACGCCACGAAAACCTCCAAGGACAGCCCCTGGTCCAGCGTGTCCTTCAGCTGATGCTGATGACCTCACATGGATGGCGCTCACCCACAGAGGGGGATGGGCCAAGAACTGGGCGGCTTAAATGAAACTAGGTCTTGATCAGCTTTTTGCGCGTTTCCCACGCGCCTCTTCTTTCTCTTCCTCCCTCTTGTGTCAGCGCCGCACGTGCTACCTGTTGCCACCTGTCACCACCTGTCGCTGGCTCGGCTTCTTGTCATCGTCCTTTTCTTCTTCGGACGCCCGCACAAACATTTCCAAATTTCACCAATGTTTACACGCACACACATTTACGCCACACTAAATTCGCCCATGGATTACACCCCCCCCCCCAAAAAAAAAAAACATGCACAGAACACAGAATAAGTTCCCCAACTACCTGTCTACACTCCCCCACCCCCAATGAATTCCCTTGAAGTGGGTCCCCACTCACCCAATAAAAAATGTCGTGTCGCCCCTGTAACCAATTAACCGTAATTGTTCCTTCGCGTAATTTCACATGACAAGAGTTTTAGTGAAGTCCTGAGCAAATTATATTTAGTGAAGCCGAAGCCCCGCCCCTTAATCAGGTCGGTGATGCCGCCCTCGAGGAAACCAGGAAACTAAGTTCTGTATACATGGAGTAGAGTGTAAACAAACAAACAAAAATGGCCCCGTATCTGCATGTTACACCGCAAATGTCGTCGAAAGACGATAGCTTTGCGTCTTGAGAGAGTGAACAAAACGTTTATCTGATGTTCTGCGCAAGAAAATTAGTGAGTGGTATTCTGGAGGCGCTGCGTTAAAGTGACTCGAGTGTGCAGCGGAGGCGAACGACCGCATCAAGTCACGTTACACGTGAGACATGAGTGCTATATGGCGGTTATCCTGGAAAACGTGGCGCCCGTCTCTGAGGTGATAAGGTGGAGAACGCAAGGCGACGGGTGGGTGTCACTACTAGTGTCGTCTTAGCAAAGCGTTGGAAACACTTGCCGATAATTCGTGCAAGCGTTGCATGACCAGCGCAATGTTATAAAGGCTATGATCCTTAAAATTACTTATGTATGCCTTTTCTTGTAAAAAAATACACATACATAATATTGACACGTTGTTATGGTGCCTCAGATATGCGCAATAATTGCTTTTTAATTGAACGCACAAGTATATGAACGCTGAACCTTGAGAGAGAGAGAGAGAGAGAGAAAACTTTATTAAAAAGTCAGTCAATTGTTCAGGCATGGCCCGTCGCCCCTAGCTGTCGGCCGGAATCCCTTGGGACGCGGCAGCAGCAAGGGCTTGACTGATGATGTCGCGCTGGACGTTGGGATCTGGGCTGCAGAGCAGGGCCTCCCAGGACTCTACAGGGAACCTTGAGCAATATTGGTGGGCGCTGCGGATTGGTGCCGGACCGTTAAGGGTGTACAGACAGACCAAAATTTTTGCGTCGACGGTCCCCAATAAAGACTATCGTCTTTAAAAATGAAATAGTGGTTCACTTTGTCGTACATATATGTGCTGTACTCTGGCACCTCACTAACTTGTGAAGTGTAAGTATTTGCACTGAAATTCATTTATACTACTTTCAAGTATCGCTGTTAGCAATTGGTACAGTCTAGCACAGTTGTAGTTAATCTCTTTCATTGCATGAGAGAAACAGGTGATTTTTTTTGTAGCCTAGTGGTCTTAAGCCCTGTGACCACGCGTCCGCGTGTGTGGCGTGCGGATTTGGCGTCGCATCGCGTTCACATATGAAGGGACAGGGCGCACATGGCAAGCCGGCACGCCGTGCAGGCACTAAAGCGTCGTAACGCGTACGTGAGGCCAGCCTGTACCGTAGTAGTCGGCGCACGCCAAATATTCCAAGCAAGTGCACTGGTACAGCCAATACACTGGCTGATCCAGCAGAGCAGGCGATCTCACTGTGACTAATCGGGTGTAAGCGCGCGTACTTCAGATTCATAGTTTTCGAGCAAGCAATAGAGAGATGGAAACAGAGACATCCTTACCTCCCGAATACTTAAAATAATGAAGCCCAGCCAGAACGGGCAGGAATGGCCCGTGTGCCAAGAAACAGGAACACTAGAACACATGGTAGGAGTATGCAACTTCAACCAAAATCACCCGCCACCGCTCCTCTCTCACCCCACTATCCCCCACTCTGTCGCGCCCCTTATAGAGAGCAATAAAAGATCTTGCTTTAAAGCTCCGCCCTGAAAGACCAGCTGCTGCTCGTTACGACGGAGAGGTGGCGAGAAACTCATTTTGATTCCCGTGAAGAGGAGACCGCTTCCTTCCGGCACATTCGCCGGAGAGCTCATTAATAAAGTTTTGTATTCCTTCATTTAAATATATATGTATTCCGGACATCACACGAGCTCGCGACCGTGCCGAAGACGTATAGTGTTGCGTGAAGCGGAGGCCGATTACCAGCCGAGGCAACCCGGTAAGAAAGGGTTTATGGTACTACTGAGGGCACCAAAGGTCGCAGCAAGGAATGCCGCAAGGGAATCATCACGCATGGACAGCTTCGGTGACAGCCACGCTGTGAATGGGCCATAGATTTTCTCCCTCTGCATCTATCCCTTTCTAGTCATTAATAAAGGTCAAGCTATAGCAGGTCCACTGCAATTGAAAACAGTTGCAGAAAACATGGTTCATCCCATCCGACCCACTCACGTCGTCCGTACAGTAATACAAGACGCACAAAGACGCCGCAGGAAGTATTATTACTATTATAATATTAGTATTATTATTTCTATCACCGGCATGGTGCAGTTACCTGGCTTACTGGCGTTCGCACCCTGCAGGTGTTGGCGCATAGCTTAATGCTTAAGATGCTTGCCTTCAGAACGGAGGGTCTAGGTTCGACTCCCAACATTGTATGGAAGTTTACTTGTTTTGATAAACAATAAACAATAAGTTTCATAGTGTTTTTTTTTCATTTACATCCGTTATAGGTGACATAAACATGGACGGGCACGCAATTTTAGTCGTTGATTGCGTTGGGGCTGACGCTCTACACATCATATCTGCAGAACGATAGACCATTCCACAAGGTTTTCAGCGTATCAAAAGAATGCGACAATGCACCCAGTTCGTTTGATCAAGCAAACGTCCGACGATACCCCATTGCTTAAGGTCATATAGGGGCAATGGTGTTTACAATGGGAGAAACACGAGGCAAAGGGTTCCCTTGGAGTGGTGGCTTCCCTGCAATAGATGGCCGAAGCTAGTAAAAAAAACAGATAAGGCCCTTATCACCCCTGATAAGGCTTAGCTTTTGTCAGACGTCATGCCTGGCCACGTGGGCATACGGTACGCGTTTGTTACAAAATAAGGTGTCCCCTGCGGGGTTGGTTTCCCAACAGTGCATAGTCAAAACTAGCAAAAAAGTTGAGGCCTTTATCGCTTCTGAGAAGGCTCAACTTTTGTCTGACGTCAAGCCTGGTCACGTGGGCATACTGTACATTTCCTACGAGATAATGTGCCCCTGAGACGTCAGCTTCCCCGCAATGCATGGTCGAAACTAGCGAAAAAAGTTGAGGCCCTTATGACCTTTGATAAGGCTCAACTTTTGTCTGACATCACACCTTCCACTGTGGGCGTACTGTACGTTTGTTCCAAGCTTAAAGTTGCCCTGAGAAGTTAGCTTCCAAGCAATTCATAGTCGAAACCAGCGAAAAAAGTTTAGGCTCTTATCACCCCTGATATGGCTCAACTTTTTTCTGATGTCACACCGTGCCTCCTAGTTACTGTACGTTTGTTCCGAGCTAAAGGTTCCTCTGAGAAGTTGGCTTCCAAGCAATACATGGTCGAAACCAGCAAAAAAAGTTGAGACCTTTATCACCCCTGATAAGGCTCAACTTTTGTCTGACGTCACGCTCTGTCACATGGGCACTTGCCCATGAAACAAGACAGCAATGCCTGGTTTTGACCGTGCATTGATATAGGAGGCGAACTTCTCGGGGGACCTTTTAACTCGGAACAAACATACAGTATGCCCACGTGACAAGGCGTGACGTCACACAAATGTTGAGCCTTATCAGGGTTGATAAGGCCCTAAACTTTTTTCGCTCGTTTCGACCCTGCATTGCGGGAAAGCTAACCTCTCAGGGAACACTTTAACTCGGAACAAACGTACTGGCACGCTGCGACGTCAGAAAATAGTTGACCCTTATCAAGGGTGATAAGGGCCTAAACTTTTTTCGTTAGTTTTGACCATTCATTGTGGGGAAGCCAACTGCTGAGGGGACATTTTAGCTTGGAACAAACATACTATACACCCACGTGACAAGGCGCGACGTCAGAAAAAAATTTAGCCTTATCAGAGTTGCTAAGGGCCTCGACCTTTTCGCTAGTTTCAACCATGCATTGTGGGGAAGCTAACTTCTCAAAGGAAAATTTAGCTCGGAACAAACGTACAGGCACAGTGTGACGTCAGAAAAAAGGTTGAGCCTTATCGGAGGTGATAAGTGCCTCAACTTTTTTCGATAGTTTCGACCATGCATTGCTTCGAAGCCAACTTTTCAGAGGAACCTTCAGTTCGCAACAAACATGCAACACGACACGTGACAAGGCGTAACGTCATACAAAAGTAGAGCTTTATCGGGAGTGATAAGGGCCTCAACTTTTTTCGCTGGTTTTGACCATACATTGCGGGAAAGCTAACGCCTCAGGGATGCTATAGCTCGTAACAAACGTACAGTACGCCATTCTCCGCAAGGTGTGACGTCAGACAAAAGTTGGGCCTTATCAGTAGGGATAAGAGCCTCAACTTTTTTCGCTAGTTTCGACCATGCATTGCGAGGAAGCCAACGCCTTAGGAGACGCTATAGCTCGGAACAAACGTGCAATACGCCTTCCTCGGCAAAGTGTGACATCACACAAAAGCTGAGCCTTATCAGAGGTGATAAGGGCCTCAACGTTTTTCACTAGTTTCGACCGTGCATTGCGGGGAAGCCAACTTCTCAGGGGACACTTCAGCTCCGAACAAACGATCAATACGGATGCAAGACAAATTTAAGTGTGACATCAGATAAACGTTGGACTTTACGCGTTTATGACGTCATACTTTGCAGCATAGGGCACACTGTACGCTTGTTCCGAACTAAAGGGTCCTATAGTCTTGCTGACAGAGAGCGAAGTGGATGGCGTAGGTCAACGAACAATCTGACTGATTAATTTGCTCATCGTGAGATGCGTGGTGATGGACCCATTTATTTACGCCACTGAAATCCACCGTGAGCTAAGCGCGTCCTGCAGGACTAAAATAAAGTTTCTTTTTCATTCCATTTCATTCCAGCTGGATGTGTCCCCCAGCATGATTCGGCAGCGATTGGGAGAGGCAGGGCTGCGTGGCTGCCCATAAACCTCACTTGACAGAACGTCAGAGGCAGCCAGAGCTTGAGTTCGCACATTCTGTGGAGGACTGGATGGTGGAAGAATGGAGCGAAGTAGTCTTCAGCAACGAATCAACCTTTGCTTCGCGTGGGGACCAGCAGCGTCATGTTTGACGCCTCGATCATGAACTGCAGGTGAGAATAACTTGCAGTTTTGAATTCATGCCAGTGAACAATTTGACCCTAACTTCGGTAATCTGATTTTTCAGGTCATTGCACTTTGTATTAAACCCACCCGTGAACTCTATTACAAAGGTTATTGCTGTCACTTTCCCAGGCCACAATCATAGATCTTTTCTCGCACTAAAAAAAAAACTATAATATCACGCAGGCCTTCATGTTTCGCTAGGTTTATGATCAGTATTATTCCGTTACACCTAAACTATAACGATTGGCAGTTTACGCGAAGGCCGCGGGTTCGATTCCTGGCGACCGCATTGTGATAGAGTTGCTAAATGCCCGTGTATTGTGGGGTGCATATCATAACAGACCCCATGGTCGAAATTTCTGGAGCCCTCTACTACGGGCTCACTTTTCATTTTTCCTAATTTTTTTAAAGAATTACTACCAGCCACTCGATTGGTCCAAGTGAAATCAGATCAGAGGCCTGACCACGTACGACGTTACGAGAAGCAAAGCAAGTGTATATTGTTCCCAGTAGACTGCAGTAGCCACTACAATTTTGTCGTCAATAAGACTTAATTTGTCACAACTACATTTATAACTCAAAAAGTACTCGCCTAATTATCAAAATGTCAGTGAGGCAAAAAAAAGAACGCCATGCCTACGCGGAAGGCGCAGCACTGCAGTCACAGCGAAAGCTAGAAGAGCGGCCTCTCAGGGCCTTTTCGAAACACTCATTGGGTAACTGCTGTAAGCACACTAGCTTAATACCCACTACGGCATTAATAATTAAAAATTGCCTGCATTTGCAATGCTATTTTTTGTCATTCTTCTTAGAAGCGTGGTATCCGCCAAACACTTGCAAGAAAGTTTGTGCCAATTGTTCATAAGAGTGAAAGACGATGAGGAATTATGCCGGAAGAGCGCATGCGCTGAACAAGAACAAGCTTTTGAATGGCTTGGAGCATTGGACGACCCACTCGTTACGCTATTCGCATTGTGCGAAGACTGGTTGTTCTCTCGCTGCTTTAAAACGCTTTATAGTCTTTATTAACGCGATTCCTTTCCCGACACCAAGCCTACCTAAGGCAAGTTAGCCATCCCAAGCACCGCGGCAAGGCTCAGTGGTAGAATACTGGGCTGGCACCCAGCGGACCCGGGTTCCAGCCTCACTGTCATTGGCATTAGGTTTTTCTAATTTCGTGCGATGTGGTGACGGACACCGGCGGCGGCGGACAGCTACGGCCCCGCGCGTGACCAGAGTTTTGATCTCGTAACAGCTTTCAGTGTAATATAAAAAAATAAGTACGCCACTTAAGTGCTGCGCGCATCAAGAATCGGCGCCTTCCGAGTTCTTTTTGAGAGAAGCAGTACCAATGAATATGAAAAGAAATATTACAGATTGCGCTATCTGCCACTTCCAGCCAGAAGAAACGCACCGCTTTGATCTTATACAGTCAGGCTGTAATCAGAGCAGTGCTCCGGCCACGTTATCAATGAGAACTGTTGACCGTTATGTAAAATAAAACGGAAGGAATCCCCGCCCCGACCTGTGCGGAACGCTGTCTTCGGCAGCGCTAAAGAGGCGCAGCTTTCAATAAGTTTATTTGAGTGCACTGCTTTCTTTTAAGGCTGAGAGCACATTTACACGTTATTTTTCAAATATGTGCTTTCTTTATTAAGAGAAAGAACTCAGCACCCAATAGTGCATTATGGAATAACTTGATAATTAGGCAAGTAATATTTGAGTTACAAGTATAATAATGACAAATTATTAGCCATTAACGAAAAAAATTGTAGTGGCGACTGTAGTACGCTAGAAACAATATTGTCGCGGTTCAACGTAAGCAGATCACCGAGACATTGAGTCCGAGAACAGACGGCGTGTGTTTTTATGCAGAAACCCAAGAGCAAGAGACCTAAACAAGGAGACCTTCTTCAGTGTCCCTTTTCACGAGACAGTTGGCGCCCACATCGTCTTCGTTCTCTGTCTATTTCGAGCGTTGCATTTGCCTCCCCTTAAAAAGCATCGCTCCGATGCCGTAGCGGAGCCCGTCATTCACGTATAAAGTCTTTTGTACAAGCGACGGTGCTTCGCAGGGTTATACTCGCTGACGTGTGGCTTAATGCACACAACGTGCATAAGTTCAGGTCGGTGCTGGCGACACCTTGTACTGTTTGGGCTATCCGGGACGACTTCACAGGTAACGTCACTTAGTCGTCGCAGCACTCGATAAGGCTCGAAGTATCTTCTGAGCAACTTTTCGGATAGTCCCAGTCTTCGTACAGGCGTCCACACCCATACCCTGTCCCCGGTTTCGTACGTTACAGGTGTATGACGTAGGTTATAGCGACCTGCGTCGTACGCACCCTTGCTGTTGGTATATTCGCAGATGTGCGAGCTGCCTGGATTCCTCTAAGCGTTGAGTAAACGCGTCAGCACTTGTTTCGTTGTCATCGCATTCGTGTGGCAGCATCGCGTCCAACATCATCCTTACTTCTCGTCCGTGAATAAGGCTAAATGGGGTCATCCGTGTGCTTTCTTGTTTAGCAGTATTGTATGCAAACGTCATGTAAGGGAGAATCTCGTCGCAGTTATTGTGTTCGATGTCCACACACATTGAAAGCATATCTTCCAGAGTTTTGTTGAGCCGCTCGGTCAACCCGTTGGTTTGCGGCTGTTAAGCTGTCGACTTGCGATGAATAGTACCGCTGAGCACCAACACATGATCTAAAAGCACGGCCGTGAATGCGGTTCCGCGATCTCTTATAACGATCGATGGCGCACCGTGTCTCAGCACAATTTTCTCTATGAAAAATCGGGCCACCTCCTCAGCTGTGCCTCTCTGAATGGCTTTTGTCTCGGCGTAGCGGGTAAGGTAGTCAGTCGCCACTTTAACCCAGTGGTTACCAGCACTAGAGGTGGGAAGTGAGCCCAAAACGTCCATTCCGATCTGGTCAAATGGTGTTGTCGGGATCTGGACAGGGTGTAGCAAACCGGCTGGTTTCGTCAGCGGTAACTTGCGCCGCTGGCAGTCGAGGCAGGTACGAACATCATGCTTCACGGCAGCGGTGTGTATAGGCCAGTAATACCTCCCTCGAACTCTGCCCAGTGTGCACGAGTAGACTAAATGTCCATATGTGACCTCGTTGTGGTACGTTTGCAATACTTCAAAATGGAGAGAGGTAGTGACGACAAGCAGGTAGGTGGACCCGTCTGACGAGAAGTTCATTTTGTAAAGGACATTGTTTCGCAGACAGAACGATGATAGTCCTCTTGCAAAGGCTTTGGGCGCGTTCTGGCTGCGTCCTTCTAAATAATTATTCAAACCAAGTAGCTCAGGATCGTCATGCTGGTGATCTGCGATGGTTGATGTGTCGAGGATTCCGAGGAACACTGTCTCTTCATCAAGGGAAGCAGCCGACTCTATTGGTGATCGAAACAGGCAGTCGACGTCCGTGTGTCATTTTCCCGACTTGTACACCATCGTTATATCAAATTACTGTAGTCTAAGGCTCCAGCGTGCCAATCGCCCGGAAGGATCTTTCAGACTTGTTAACCAGCACAACGAATGGTGGTCACTGATAACATTGGCTGCCGCACAAGTATGGGCGAACTTTCATAACTGCCCACACCACGGCGAGACATTCCTTTTCAGTGGTCGAGTAATTTGCTTCTGTGCGTGACATAGTTCTGCTTGCGTAAGCGATCACTCTTTCCTCGTCGTCCTGGCGCTGCACAAGCACAGCGCCGAAGCCAACATTGCTGGCGTCAGTATGGAGCACTGTAGGGGCTGTCTCATCAAAATGGGCAAGCACGGGGGTCGTGTGTAGACGTTGCCGCAACTCAATGAAAGCAGCTTCCTGTTCGTCGCCCCAAACAAGTGCAACGTCATCCCTGGTGAAACGAGTTAAAGGCGACGCAATGCGCGCAAAATCTGGAATAAACCGCCGATAATATGCACAGAGACCCAGAAAACGCCTGACTGCCTTTTTATCCGATGGTGTTGGAAACTGTGCGAAGGTGGCAACTTTCTTGGGATCTGGACGAACTCCTGCGTAACTGACGACATGGCCAAGAAACTGTAGTTCCTCAAAGCAGAAGTGATACTTCTCCGGCTTGAGCGTCAGACCTGCGGCCCGTATGACCTGCAAGACCACCTGCAATCGTTCAAGGTGTTCGTCAAACGTTGTAGAAAACACAGTGACGTCGTGAAGGTATACTAAGCAGGTTCTCCATTTAAGCCCAGAGATCACAGTATCCATGAGACGCTGGAAAGTAGCAGGCGCGGAGCACAAGCCAAATGGTAAGACCTTAAATTCGTACAGTCTGTCCGGCGTCACGAAAGCGTTTTTTTCACGATCCCTGGGGTGGACTTTAATTTGCCAATATCCACTCTTTAAGTGCATGGAAGAGAAGTAACGTGCGTTTCCAAGCCTGTCGATCGAATCATCCATGCAGGGAAGCGCTTACACGTATTTTTTGTAACCTGATTTAGCTTTCGATAGTCCACACAGAAACGCAGGCTGCCGTCTTTATTCTTGACTAGAAGAACAGGTGACGCCCAAGGGCTTTTCGACGGTTGAATCGCATCGTCTTCAAGCATTTTTGTTACCTGCTTTTCTATCGCTCCTCGTTCTTTTAAGCCACACAGTACGGATTTTGATGGATTGGTCTAGCCGTGTCCTCTGTGATGATTCGGTGCTTGGTCAAGGACGTCCAGCCAACTTTAGAGGTCGACGCAATACAGTCGTGGAGCTTGGCTAGCAGCCCAAGCAGGCGTCCCCGCTGTTGCTGAGTTCAAGTAGGGCTGACGTCAAGGTTGGGTGCAAGGCCATATGGGTGCTGTGTAGGCGTTGCTTTGAGTGCTGAAAAGCAGTCACAAACATCTGCTATCCCGTCAAAATATGCCAAAGTTGTGCCTTTTGAAGGTGCCATCGCTCGGAGGTGAAATTGGTCAACAGCAAGTTCGTTTGGCCGTCGGTGACATTGACTATTCCTCGTGCTACTGAAATCTCGTGAGTGAAAAGCAGCGAGGTTAGTTGGTCGGCGACTCCTTCACCATCCAACGGTACGTCACATGCTACTGAAACGAGGATACATGATCGAGGCAGCTTGACTATATTGTGGTCTTTGAGATGAAAGGATTTGTGCTCTAGTGAAGAAGAATCAGTCAGACGAGCACTCTCGTAAAACGAAAAAACGCGGTTTGGGATGTTGATTATTGCGCCATGCTCCCTGAGAAAGTCCATTCCTATAAATAAATCTTTGCAGCACTCTGGGAGAACGATTAAAGTCGCGACGAAAGAGGAATCTCCTATGCTGATTCTTGCTGTGCATCTTTCAGTAGGGAGCAGCAATTGACCACCCGCTGTTCTTATATGTGATCCTGCCCATGGCGTTTTTACTTTTCCAAGATGATCGACCAGCTTGTGACATATTATGGAAAAATCGGCACCCGTATCGACTAAGGCCGTCACTTGCCCTCCATCAATAATTACATTGAGGTCGGCGCTCTCCATTTCGTCGTTGTTAATATTCGTCGGCGTCGAGTCGTTCTGTAGCGGCAGTACTGGGGACTTTTTATCGTCTTGTGGTCGGTCTGGCGATTTCGAAGCGACTCATGATAGGGAGACCACATTGTTGGATTCCTCAAAATCCAGGGTCGTCATAACGAACAATGTATATAGTCGGCGTTGGCATGGCGACCATCGTACCCTGGCCAAGACGGGCGGAACGATGTGTCGCGGTACCAACAATAGCGGCCGGCACCTCCAAAGTTGAAGTAGAGAAGGCGCCGATCGACAGAGCACCAAGCGTCCGTTCTGCGAAGTTGTGGGCGTCCCATGTCCTATTGTGGTGGTGAGTAAGGCGCGGCAAGTGGTGGCTGGTGACATGAAGACATCAGAGACATGGGCCGACGTCTGAAAGCCTCCTGCAAAGGTTGCGACGAAGGTGCGGCTGTAGGTGGCTGGTAGTATGGCGTAATAGGCGGGACGGGTGGTGGACGGCGGACAGCATCGGCGTAACTCATTTGACGCTGCTCGCGACCGAGATCAGCTGCTGAAAAAGCGTGCCTAAGTTCGTCACGAATGACTGCGGCAACAGCGGTCACTGAAGTATCCACTGGAGCAGTCCAAAGCTTCTGAATTTCTTCTCGGACAATATCTCTGATCATGTCACGTAGGGAGCCCTGATTTTCCAGAGTCACTGAAGCAGCGTTGATCGGGGTGGTAGCGGAAGAGCGATCATACTGCCTCGATCTTTGGTGCAGAGCACGCTCAATGGCAATGGCTTCTCTTATAAAATCGGCCACGGTAGTTGGGGCATTGCGCAAGTCCGGCGAACAGTTATTCCTTCACGCCGCGCATAAGGTAGCGCAACTTCTTTTCCTCGAACATATTGGGATCAGTCCGACGACATAGGCGCGTCACGTCTTCAGCCAACATTGCCACAGTTTCGTTAGGTTTTTGAAGTCTTCTGAGCCCGCTCTCGACAATCGACGTTAGCAAAGGTGTCAATCAGCTGTTGACGAAACTCATCCCATGTCGATGTACGGCCTTGTCGATTCTCAAGCCACGTGTGAGCGCTGTCATCGAGAGCGAAGTACGTGCGGGCGAGCTTCCGCTGAGCATTCCACTGGTTGATGTCGGCAACGCGTTTGTAATGCTCAAGCAAATCTTTAACATCTTCATGTGGGGCACCACTGAAGCGATCAGGTACAAGTGGCTGAAGAAGTATTACCAAGGCTGGATTGGAAACGGGGCTGCCTTGTATACCTTGGACCACCTGTGGCTGGAAGGCGGAGGCCATTGGCAGAGGTACGAAATGTCTTGTAGAATGTTCGTCCAAGAATGTCAGGTCAGGAGAGAGGCCTAGCAACCGCCGACTGAAGCAGTGCACTGGTGTCGTAACAGGTGGCTGCGTGTCGGGACTTGATGAACGGCTCCCACATGGGGTGTAGAGCATCAGCAGGCTTGCAGTCCAGCACTTCCACCAGTGTCACGTTGAACCACGACAATATGCACCAGCTTTGCTTCAAGTAATGTCAATCTGCTGTTTTTGAATCGAGTGCGACACATTGTACACAGCTAATAGCAAGCATATATATGTGCTTTTTCCACTATGAACGACTAAACAAAGCATATATTGGCTCGGAGTAAAAAAAAAAAACAAAGCCCATACACATTTGCTATTGGCCATATATACCCCTACCAAATCGTACTCCAAATGGTGTCTGTTTTTCACGTTTGGACACACCCTTTACACAGTAAATACCGCAGAGTTTTTCATAAATACACTGGCGAGAGCTCTGGTGCTAGTGTCTATGGGAGCTGCGGTGCTTCAGCCAACATGGGATTGATGGGTAGTATGCAAACTTGCCCAGTCTTCATTCTTTTGTGGCCCGAATCTACTTTGCCGCAGTATGAAGTTCAGCAATGGTTTAGGAGTTACACTTCACCCCCTTGAACTTTTCAGGCTCCCAAATTCAAATCGGGCCATGAAAGTTTACAACGGACCATTCTTTTATCTGAAACAGAACCAAAACACAACAACAAACAAAGCCACAAGTGCCTTCGAAGTCTGAAATCCCGAGGACAGGGCAAATTTGTGTATTTCCCATTATTCTCGTGTTGGCTGAGCGATTATAGTTTCAGATTCCCCTCTAGTTAATTTTAGAAAACTATACGGGTAATACACATGTAGGCGAATGGCCTGGACAGAACTAATCTATGGGATAAAGAGCACAGTTCCTTTAGTAAAACAAACATTTTCTTTTTCTGGCTTGGCGAGTCCACCCAAGTATGTGCACTGAGCCATAAACACCAAGCTTCCGAGTTGAAAATTGCTTTATCTTCTTCGTGCTTCGTGCACAAGTAGCACTGCAACGCTAGTATTGCAATGCAAGCTACTCTGCTCTGTGAAGATTCCAGGTAGCTGGCAGCAGTGACAGTGCAATGGTGCTCAATACTTACCGCCTGTTCTTTCCTCTCGCAAATATCTAGCTTCCTACAAGGAGACATTCTCTCGTGTTTATTAAAAACAACCTATTTGCTCTATTGGTTTCGCTTTACACAGCCATCATAAAGGACAAGAGTTCAGTATCAAGATATGAGAGTTGTTTTCAACATTGCTTTTGACACTCACTCAAGCCTACTAAATAAATATCAAAGCAGGTAGGAAGAACACATGGAGAAGTGTGCACCAATCATGTACTAGTAGTGCCCAATTGCATCAATGCACCAGGCTATTCCATTTCTTGCAACTTACGTGCAGAAGAACATTGCAATGTAATAGGACACAGTGCATACGGCAGAGATCTGTGATATCTCACAGGCATCCAATGTACTGAAGTAAATTTAGCCTTGAAGCAAGACGTTTCTTAAAATAGTTTAAAGTAATCACTAGGAGGGAGAGGGGGAGGTCGTGTCAAGTAGTATAAATGGTAAGCACAAGGAGACAAAAGTGACACTAATCACGTTTTTGTTCATTTACACTAACCTGCAGGAGACTAGCTTTTTAGAGTCTCTCACAATTATATTTTTGACCCATTTTAATGACAGAATGGTATCTCACTTATTGTTTCATATCTAAGACTTGCTCACCACAATTATTATTTCATGTAAACTGATTTAGAGGCTCCGAAGCTACTACAATGTTGTCAAGAAACAAACACTATACGAAATGTAAGATCAATAAACCTTGGCACTCAACTTCAACCGCTGTCTATTGCTAGTGAACAAGCTTAAATGTGGCTCAGCACGTGTGTTGAATTGCTATAAGAAAAACATAATAAAAGGATTGAATGCAACGATTTAAATAATTAAGTCATACAATAGCATTCATGTTGCCTAAGCAGAAATAGAAGATATGCTCGTTATCCAACATTGACACATAATGTTGCAGAAAAGCCTTCGTTTTGTTTGCGTCAGACGTGGCAACCAAATGACTACTGATGAAAAATTTTTTTCATATTTAAAGCTGTGCTGCTGGTATAATTTTCAGTTGCTTTTTCAGTTTGCACAACACCCTCTCATTTAACACACAGCTACGATCCCTAATATGCAAGGCAATGTGGCCCTTATTTTTCCTACAGCGGTGATAGTCGTGATCTGGGGGATGAGGTGATTTAAAAGAATTTAAAAGAGGAAATGAAAAGTCCATCACGCAATTGTCTCTCTCAAAGGAGGACACCTCAGCAGTGGTGGACAAGGAAGGGATAAGGAGGGAAATAAAGATTGATATGTCGGGTTTAACATTCCAAACCAACCATATGATTATGAGAGATTCTAGGAAAATAAAAAAATAATGAGCATAAGAAAGACGGGAGATGATCAGAGATTATCACGGACGGGGCCGTGACTGGCGAGCGTCCTTCAAAGAGAACATTTCATGCTTGATGGAGCAACCATCAAGCGTGAAATCCACTGAGTGTCTGTCGATAGTTGTGGTCTGTAAATCACAATGGAGACAAATGACAATAAGCGAAGATTATTGATACTGCACCACAAGGTTGAGGGAGTTGATCAGACATCACTTATCACAATGGAACTTCACAAAATAAAAATCACATTGTAAGTGACAACACAGAAGTGTGCAATCATGAATGGGGCAGCCACCGTGCGGATGTAAGGCCGATCCCAGCTTATACATCCCTAACAGCACTTGGCGCGAATGATTTTTCATTCACCAGCATGACTAAACTTCACTCTGACAGATGTCTTCTTTTACCATGGGACACAATCTACCCTTGCTTTAAAGAAAAAGCCAATCTCTCGGAGATTTTGTGTATCCCTCCACTGAAGCAAACACTGCGGATGTCACTGCCTGCACAGCTGTGCACTACTTCTTACGCATCTCTTTGCAACAGATGACATATCGTTGTGCCACTGCAAGTGGGGGCGAGTAGCCTTCTGGGTAAGAGGAATCTTCAAAGAGCACAAGATAGTCGTCTTGGGGACCACTGGGAGGCTCGTGGACCAGCGCCCGGTAGAAGCAGGTAGTCTGCGGATACAACGCCATCACAAGTGTTCCCTTAGCAAACAGTGCCGAGGGATCGGTCAGGGGATTGGCTCGCTGAAGCGGTAGAGGAACAACTCTGCGACGGCTGAGTGTGTGCCGTTCCTTCTGTTCTTCGTCAATATCGTCCACCTCATACTTGGCACTGCCATGACTGTAGTGAAGCACTTCTGCTAAGATCCAGTTCTCATCATCATCAGGGCCACGTGCCAAGGCTGCCACCATGTCACCAACCTGTTGTAACAACAAGAAAGATGTATTGATTAATTAACAACTCACCGAGATTGAAATTTTTATCTAAAAAAAAACCATCACTAAACTCGCCCCTCGACCTATATACAGACCCTTGGCACAAACCAAGTGATCGTCTGGCAACAGGGAGCGTCTGGTGCTTCATGGGCCAGAGACTCTAGAGAAAAAGCTGCCCACAGGGCCCATGAATTGCAACCTGTAACCACTCAGGTCACACCATGATGAAACGATACTCAGCTTTCGTGTACGCTCACACTTGCCACTGCATGCTGCAATAAGCCCTGGCATTTTTCGCTCTATTTCATGTATCTCTGTTGCATCGCAGTGAGAGACTGTCACATAAATTCGAGTTGTTGGCTCCTGGCAACAAGAAACACGGACGATGAGGCGCAAGCAAGCTGGCAGAATTGACTGCACGACCCCGCTCACAAATGTTAATATGGTACAAGGATGGCGGCACTATCTAGTATTGAAACCTACAAATGCTTTTTTCCGTGCATAGAAAATTACATAAATGAGCATCGTATATTTTGTAAAAGTAGTTGATATAAACATCACACAATTTCAGTTTGTTTATAATGTGTGAACACACTTGTTTATGATTTACACAGGGAGAATTTGAATGTTTTAAACTAATATATTTAGCGCTTCTTTCAAGTATTGTAATGGCAACAATGACAATGTTCCACGATGTCAGAGCTTGAGTGGTTATAGCTTTTCCTCTAGAGTTTGTATATTAACTCTATGTCTTGGGCATCAGCATCGACATCGACTCCATGAGCCGACGCCCAAGTCATTTTTATTTTCTTGTCCATTTAGTGTTCCTAGCGAGTGGCGACCTAGCTCTGTGGCCAGCTACGAATACCGGGACGCGGTGCCAGTTCACCACCGCATTAAAGAAAAAGTTATTGAATTCCCAGAAGTGAATGGCAACATGTCGGTGCAGTGGCAGTTTGGAGTGCCTGAGAAAAGCGTCAGGTACTAGTGCAACCAGAATTCGAAATTGTCGATGTTGTAGTGGAGCATATGCACCAACGTGTATGCGCCTTCGGAAGACAATGAAAAAGCCCCGTGCTCTGCTTGCGCGAGAGTTTGTGCCGCCTTTGCTAGACTTGCCGTACGCCCACTTTCCGTCGCGACCTCGTTGCGACTTCTCTGCTCGAATAAACATCATCACAATGTGCAATGTCCAGAAGACGTTTCTCAGTTGCTGAGCTGTGTACCCGATACTCGAGGACAAAATGACGAATTTCATCCACGAGACCCGTGCCAGGTACTTGCCAGTGAGTGTGGAGCTCATTCGCACAAAAGCGGTCGAGCTCTCCTGTGAAGCCGGTCTGACGAGAAAAGAATTCAAGGGGTCTATTTTTGGGTTCTCCACTTCATGCTAAGCAAAGGGTTTTCCCTTCGACAGCGCACGTCAATCTGCCAGAAGCTGTGGGAAAGTACAAGGACAAGTTGATAGAGTTTCAACTCTACGTGAATAGCCTTCAGCTGCAGCATGACTACATGTTAGGCCAGATTGGCAGTACCGACAAAACGCCGATGTGGTATGATGGTATGACACGCCGTTGTTCACACCAATGTGAAAGCGAGGCAAAGAAGGCAAAGCTGTTGTCTACTGGAAGTGGGCATTTGTGCTTCACCATGATGGTTTCCTGCACGGCCACTCAAAGTTGCCACCGTTCATCATTTCTAAGTGCATCACACTGCTGAAGGAGGCCTTCTCATGGGATGTCATCGTCTGCAGGAATGAGAAGGGGTACATGCGCGAGTGGATCCACACAACAGGGTACCATAGCCCTCTGGCAGCACCGGAACATGCCCGTGTTTGTTTGTTTGTTTGTTTATTAATACTGTCAACCCCAAGCTGGGGTTTTTACAGGAGTGGAAAACAGAAAGAAGAAATGGTCATGAAAAACGTTACAAAATAGAGACATACAGCGAACACAGGCATTTACACTAAAAGACAAAATTAAACACAGGCATGTGCACTTGCATTCTGCGCATTGAAAACAACAATTAACAAAGCGAGAGGCAATATACATTGACATCGTGAATATACATTGACATCGTGAAAAAAAAAAAAAAAAAAAAAAAATGTAGGATGTATTTCGCGAGCATTTGGTGGCATCAATGAAGAGACCGATATTGTCGCCATTTTGGGAGGGATGACGTCCTATCAAGCCGTTTAAAGACCGTGTGCTTGCATTTTACAATTATAATGGAGAAATGATGACAACACCAGGGAACAAGCATCATCACAGAAAAAGGCGCCGCGAGATTGGCACACTACCATCTTCCTAATCCTGTGGCTATCACCAATCTTCCGCCTATCCGTTAGACTCGCCCAATAAACCTTCTTACATTTGGTGGATCGTGCTGGGTGACCACATCGCCTACGCCCTGGAACTCCGATCCCGCACCCTGCCGTCGGCCATGCAAGTTGACGCTGCCCAACAGACAGTACCTCACGCGGCCGCTACTTACCCCGGCCCAGTTCACCAGTAAGACCCCCCAATCTTTGCGGGCACCGAAGAACAGGATGTCGAGGACTGGCTGTCGTCATACGAGAAAGTCAGTGGACCCAACAGGTGGGATGACGCTGCTAAGTTAGGCACTGTCAATTTTTATCTCACCAACCTTGCGAAGGTGTGGTATACGAACCACGAAACCGAGTTTGCGAACTGGTCCACCTTCAAGGAGACGATATCTGCCGTTTTCGGTTGCCCTACCTTAAGGAAGCTACGCGCCAAACAACGTCTGCGCACACGGGCACAGGAGCCAGGTTAAACTTTCACCTCATTTATAAAATATGTCATCGATCTCTGCCGGCGCGTCGATGCCTCCATGAGCGAGAGTGCCAAGATACAGCACATTATGAAGGGTGCCGACGATGACGTTTTCCAGATGCCCATCACAAAGTCTTCCAGCACTGTGGCTGAAGTGGTGACTTTGTGTAAGAGCTATGATGAAATATATTGCAGCAAGATGGCAATTTGAGCCAATTGGATTACGTTCATAATTGAAAAGTTTGTTGAAGCACACTGAAAAACGGACGGATTGCCTCTTCTGTCCGTTCGTTTTTTAGTGCGCTTCAACAAAATTTTCAATTATGAGCTATGATGAATTGAGGAGGCAACAAGCTCAGACGCGGCGTTCATCCCAGACAATCCAGCCAGTGACTGCACTGGATGTCATGGCTGACCAGACAAACCTTCTCGCACAAATGAAAGACTTCATGCGAGAGGAAGTGGCTCGGCAGCTTTCTATACTGCCTTTTGCTCAACGCCAGGAGCTCTTGCAGTAGCGGCCGCAGTGACACCCACCACCATTGGCTCCCATGCTCTGACAAGTGGTCCAGGAGCAGATTTCTGAGGCTATGCTGGTGCCCTTTCAGCAGCACCCCGTCACCGCGCCTCTTACTTACGCTGAGGCACTAAAGCGCCAGCAGCTACACCAGCCTCCGTCGTTCCAGAAACTGCCGCATAATTCAGCTCCGACTCAGCCGTCCACCGCATGGGCTCCTCCTATTGCTACCCCAGCCTCAACTCACCCGACTGCCACATGAGCTGCTCCTCTCGCCGCAAATGCCTGGAAAACGTGCGATAACCGGCCCATCTGTTTTGCATGTGGCAGTTCTGGTCATGTCGCCCAATACTACCGTTATTGCGTGCCGGGATACAGACGCCTGGACACAGAGCAGCTTCATGAACCTTCCTCCATCTCATCTGGGAAATTAGGATTCTCAGTCAAGCGCATCTTCACGGGAATATGTGCGAACTGTGTCTGATCGCTCACCTTCACCCCGTCGTATCTCCCTGTCAACCATGTGTCGTCGACCAGCTTCTGAACAGAGAAACTAGCCGCCACAGTTCAGGAGGCAAGAACTGCGCTGTTGAAATGCTCAAGTCCTCGAACATTGTCGTCGAATATTGTCTAAGTTTTTGTAGAAGGTACTTGCGCATATGCTCTTGTTGATACCGGTGGTGCCGTTTCCGTGATATAAGCCCAACTTCGCCGCAAGCTCCGAAAAGTGACTACGCCTCTTGATATGATGTCCTTGCAAACAGCGAATGGGGAACCAGTTCGACCTATAGCCGCCTGTACTGCCCGACTGATCATCGCGAAGGATCACTGCACTGCTGAGTTTATTGTTCTCTTATCATGCTCACATGACATCATACTTGGTATTTTTTATCGCGTAACCACGCCGTTATTGATTGTGCAAGATCTGAACATGGACTCTTCCCGTTTTACGACCAACCAACCGACCCCATTCAGCCCGCCGTACACAAACTCGTCATCAAAAAAAGGCACTAAAATTCCTCTGACAGCAGCTGTGTTGCTACCTGTGTTATGTGACAGCATTAGGGATGAAGCTGCATTCTTAGAAACGTCAAGCCTCTTCCTTAGTCGAAAATCACTTCTGCCTTATTCAACCCTCTCTATTTCTGAAGAAAACAGTGCTCTCTGCCTCATCAATCCCCTTCCGTATCTCGTAGAACTATTTTAAGGTGAATCTCTTGGACACGTACATGTCATTGACAAAGAACAAATTTTTACCATGCCGCCAGATTGTGCTGGAGACTACGACGCCATCAGTGCCCACAACTTTTCCAATTTACCATCCTCCGAGGTTTTCAATTCATCGATTGCCGACGGACTATCGCCATCTGAACACTCCAAACTTCTCCAGCTGCTCTACCAGTTTCGTGAATCCTTCGACGTCGCTCAACCTACCATTGGCTGAACTTCCAGTTTTTTCCACTACATCGACACAGGTTCACACAAGCCAGAATGACAACGACCATACCATGTTTTTCGCCCCCGAATGTCACATTATCACCGAGCAGGCCCACGATATGCTCAAGCGCAACGTTATCCAACCTTCCCAAAGTCCATGGGCATCACCGGTCTTTTTTGTTAAGAAGAATGGTTCAATTCGCTTCTGCGTGGATTACAGGTGCTTAAATAAGATTGCTCGCAAAGACGTATAAGCTTTGCCCAGAATTGATGACGCCCTTGATTGCTTACAAGGTGCAGAGTTTTTTTCGTCAATAGATTTGCGTTCAGGATATCGACAGGCGCCCTTAGCAGATGCCGATCGTCCAAAAACAGCCTTTGTGACGCCGGATGGGCTATATGAGTTCAATGTCATGCCCTTCAGCCTCTGCAATGCGCCAGCCACACTCGAGTGCATAATGGACTCGGTTCTGCAAGGTTTGAAATGAAACATATGTCTCTGCTACCTCGCAATATCGTTGTCTTTACACCCGATTTCGCAACACACCTTGTACGCCTGAAACATGTCCTCATGTGTCTCAAGAATGCTCAGCTCCAACCGAATCTCAAGAAATGCCACTCCTTGATATTCGGAAGCTCACCATTCTCGGTCACGTCGTATCAAAGGACAGCATTCTTCCTGACCCGGTAAACTTGAACTACGCGCTGTCACTGAATTCCCCAAACCGAGGACTGTAAAACAGTTACGCAGATTCATAGCATTATGCTCCTACTTTCGTTGGTTTGTGCGCAACTTTGCCTCCATAATGGCCCCTTTGACCCAACTTTTAAGCAGCGCCAACGATGTCTCGTCATGGTCTTCCGAGTGTGATCACGCATTTACCACTCTTCGTCTTCTCCTGACATCACCGCCTATATTGCGCCACTATGATCCCGCGGCTGCAACTGAGATCCATACAGACGCCAGCGGTGTCGGTCTTGGTGCAGTTCTTGCTCGACGCAAGCCTGGATCCCCTGAGTATGTCATCGCCTACGCCAGCAGAACGGTTACCAAGGCTGAGGTAAACTACAGTGTTACCGAAAAAGAGTGCTTGGCCATACTTTGGGTGCTTGTCAAGTTTCGCCCATACTTATATGGCCACACAATTGCTGTAGTTACAGGCCATCATGCCTTATGTTGGTTGTCGTCACTGAAGGATCCATCAGGTCGCCTTGCTCGTTGGGCTCTGCGACTTCGAGAGTACGACATCCGCGTCGTGGACCGTTCTGGCCGCCATCATGCCAATGCTAATGCGCTCTCACAATCACCACTGTCCACTGAGGCTGCCTCCATATCCTCTATAGAACACACGCTGTCAGCTCTTGACATTGACACAATGTCCTCTGCACAGCGCGACGATCCATGGATAACTTTGCTTCTGGACGGTTTATCTGGGCTACCGACACGTCCAACCACTCGAGCAATGCGACGCCAGGCTTCGCACTTCACCATTCGAGAAGGCCTCTTGTACCGGCGCAAATACTCACCTGAGGGCAGGAAGTGGCTGCTCGTTATTCTCCGAAAAATGAGCTCTACAATCTGTGCATCACTTTGACCCACAATGTGCTCACGCCAGTGTCTTCAAAACGTACGAACGTTTGCGGGAGCAATACTACTGGTGTGGGCAGCTTACCTTTGTTCGACAGTTTATTTGCGGCTGCCACGAGTGTCAGCGATGGAAGAAGCCACCGCATCCAGGAGCAGCTCCACTACAGTTGCTTGCATGCCCCGACCGCCCATTCAATCGCGTCAGAATTCACCTTTATGGACCACTGCCATTGACCACGGCAGGTAACCGGTCGGTTATCCTTGCTTTGGATCGCTTGACACGGTATGCGGAAACTACTGCTCTTCCTATGGCGACTGCTCAGGACGTCGCAGCTTCCACCCTCAATCGTTTTGTGCTATGTCACCGCCCTCCTCGCGAACTCCTCAGTAACTGGGGCCGTGTATTTGTCCGACGTAATTCAAGCACTTCTCCACCAGTGCCATATTGTACACTGAATGAGTACTGCTTACCACCCTCAGACGAATGGTTTCACTGAGCGCTTTAATCAGGCCCTGGGTGACATGCTAGCGATGCATGTTGCATCTGACCAAACGAACTGGGACCTGGTACTTCCGTTTGCGACCTACGCGTACAACACTGCTACCCAAGTCACCACAGGCTTTTCCCCATTCTTCCTTCTATACGGACATCAACCATCGCAAACAATCAACACTTTGCTGTCATACGCACCAGATGCATCTGAGTGCAAGACCGTGTCCGAAGTCGCTTGTCACGCCGAAGAATGCCGCTAACTATCGAAGCAATTTACTGCGACCGACCAGCAATGCCAGAAAGAGACCGGCAATGAAGACCACCCTCATGCCGCAAAGTTTGCACCTGGAACACTTGTATGGCTGTATGTACCACCATGTGCACCTGGTGTGTCTACCAAGCTACTTTGAAATTACTATGGTCAATACCACATGGTATTGCCATAGTAATCGCACATCGCCCGTGAATAACGCCATCGAATCGCTTATGCCGCTCGGTTGACCATCGTCGGCCTGGACACGATATTGTTCATGTAAACCAATCGAAGCCGTCCGTACTTCGACCCGCTCGTTACTAACTGTTAGATCACCAGGATGGCTTCATCTTTTTCGCCGGGGGCAATGATAATGAAGGAATGATGACAACACCAGGGAACAACAAGCATCGTCACAGAGAAAGGCACTACAGGATCGGTGCTTGAGCACCATCATCTTCCTCATCATGTGGCTATCACCAATCTTCCGCCTGTCCGTTAGACTCGCCCAATAAGCCTCCTTACACAATGAATTGATTGCTGGCGACAACCAGCGGACCCCGACAGGCTGGCTGCACAGGCCACCTCTCATGATAGTTTGTGCTTGGGTCTCCAAGGCATGGAGGTCTCTGCCTAAAGAAAGGGAGGTTTGCGCATTTAAAAAGTGCTATATCAGCAATGCTCTCGACGGCACCGCAGACAACCTGTTGCGGGAGTCGGCTAGTGAAAAGCAGTCGTCCTCGGTGGAAAACTACAATAGTTCGGAGGACTGAATAAAGCCTGAGGACTGAATAAAGTCGTGAACAGTTCTGCGTTTTTCTTTTCTTGCTATTAAGATAAGGGGGTCAACCTATATTGCACGTTATATGGTAATTATACAAACGAAACATCCGTGGACATGTAAAGCACCAAATTCTTGATAAGGGACCAAGAACACGTATTTTAATCCAAAAATGCCTTCCTAGAATGCTAGGCATGTTAAATAATAACAGTCGAACCCCGTTATGATGAACTCAAGAGTGCCATGATAACCAGTCATTATATCTGCAGTTCACTGTATACGGACTTGCCCTTTACCCATTATCCACCAGTGTACTTAACAATGTACACATCCTTATTTGGGAATAAAAAGTATATAACACAATAATCTGATTTCGCTCGTTAAAATTTTTGGATGCCAAGGGATGCAGCAAGATAATGATAACTTGGCATATTGACTCTGTCCTGTTTTTCCATTGCTATGATTCGTTAAACATTAGAACAACAAGAGCCCATCAAACACACATGGTCAGTACTACCATTTCCTAAATTTGTTTTAGCCTTCACAATTTATAGGTTGAAAAAAAAAAAAAAACGATTGCTTGTGCTAAAGCAAGAACAAAATAATCCCTGCACAGCACAAGAAGTGTAAAGAGTTCATCATTTTGCTCAGAGGTGTAATCAAATATGGGTGTACTTTTTATAGTATGATGAGATCCCATAAGTACCTAATGTTGTGCGGTGTCTCAGAGATTAAACCAGCTATTTTCTTTAAGAGAATTCACTTTTTTTTCCAGTTATTTGAGACCGACAAGGCTGCCACACATGCTGCTGTGAATATGCGAGAGCTCGTTGAGGTTTTCAGTGTCGCGTCTGACCCTAACATAGACACTTAGGAGGAGAAGAGCGGCGAGGGGTGCCGTCTGCCAACAATTAAAATCATGGAACGAAAGCAATGTGGGGAGTATAATTTCTGTTTTCATAACAGAATCGATTTTGTTTCGTAAAGGCCGAAGACAAATATGCTGCTGAACGACAACACAGTAGTTTCTATGTTCTGTAACCAAGAGTGAAATCGCACAAAGATTCTATTCCTTTTTTTATATGCTTTTTGCCGCTATTAGTTGCTGCGAATGGTTCAAGCACGCACAAGGTGCGCTTCAACTAATAGATAGATAACTTTATTGTACACCGAGGGAGGAGAGTCGGGTTTTACCCCGACGCCCCTGCGGGCCGCTCCCACGTTGGAACAGGCAGGGAGTACCTGCCTGCGGCATCGTGGGCCCCTTGGATTGCCCGAAGCTGACGGTGACGATCCGTACTTTTGATGGCGGAATAAAACCCTTGTCTTGGGATGATTTGCGCCTTGAGTTCCTTGGGTATGTGGGGGCAGTCCCACATCATGTGCTCAAATGTACACACACACCCACAGTCCGGGCAGTCAGGAGATATATCCATATAAATAGATACATTAGCTGGGCAGGGGTAAACCCCTGTCTGTAGTAGTCTGAGCGTGACTTCTTGTCCTCTGGTAAGATGCGAATGGGGTGGAGGAAAGACCCTACGACTCAAACGATAATGTGAAGTGACTTCGTTAAATGTCGCTAGAACGTCCCGCGACCCTCGATCAGCCGCACCCCCATCCAGAGGATCGGCCCCGGGCGGGGCGGAGCGGTCCAACGTGCCAGGGCCGTGAAGCCCCGCGCGGAAGGCAAGTCCTCGCGCCCGGGCGTGGGCCAATTCGTTGGAGTTGGTGATGCCGCTGATCGTGGAGCCCATATGGGCCGGGAACCAAATGATCTCGTGTGGAGTGATGGTCCTACCTCTGAGAATTCTAGCAGCAGGTGGGGAGACCCTGCCAGAGGCAAAGGCTCTAACCGCCGAACGGGAATCAGAGTAGATCTGAACACGGGATGAATCCAAAAGCCCTAGTGCGATGGATACCTGTTCAGCTATTGCTGGGGAGGTTGCCTTGACAGAGCATGCCGACATTACTGTACCTCGCTCAGAGACCGCAACGGCCACATAACGATTCCTATCCGCACGCGCAGCGTCCGTGAAGGTCGACGATCCCGACTTCGAGTGCACCTGCTCCAAAATTTTCTTGGCTCTAGCCCTTCTCTCTAGCGCTTCAACTAATGGCAGACGGCTAATGGCGGCAAAAAGCATAGAAAAAAAAAGGAATAGAATCGCTCCGCGATTGCACCTTATCTTGCCATTCAATGAAAAAAAAAAAAAAAACTAGTGCCATTGCCAACTCTTCTCAACAACTATAACATTGTGTGGGAACTGAGGCTAGCCCGCCGCCATTGCACAGGCTTCGCTGCCTGTTTCTGCCGTTCTCTGTCCTGACATGACTCTCCCTTCCTCTGCGGTCTGTCGCCCTGGGGGAGCGGGAGTGACGATTGGCCCCTCTCATCAGGTAGCGGGTGTCGACTGTGGCGCTGAGCGCGAAGTCTCTCGGGACATTTCATGCATGCACGCCGGGAGCGAGTCAGAATCTCTCTGAGACGACATAGGGTGAGCACGCATGTTTTTCCAGTCCGTCGGCTCCTATTGTTTGGGGCTCATTCGACTTCTCCAACGGCGCTTTGCGCCCGCGGTGAATGCTCACCTTTCGTCGTCTCTTTCGAATGCTAGGCCGAAGAGCGGTGCGATGTCCTCGCGCGTGGTCGTACTACGCCGACCCGCATCTCTCGAAGCTAATGCGAGTGGAGTTTTGCCCTCGCTTAAGCGATCGAGCCCTGTTTGTCCTGGTGTCCTTGTGAATTCCCACGGAGGCGTGCTCGCAGCACCCTGTGTAGTACTTCTCGCCTGTGGCGTGGATAAGCCTATTTGCTTTCCCGCCGCCCCTGTTGTAACAAGCTCTGTACTGCGTTTTGGGTTGCCGCAGGCTGTAAAGTGTTGCGACCTGTTGAGAGCAGTATCGTGTTCTTGCCACGCTTTCCTCGGCACCATAGCTGTCCGAACGTGCGTGTACAGAGGCGGCGGTTAACGCGTGCTCTGCGGCTCGCTAATACCGAACCCACGCTAGTGGCCATACTCTTTCGGGATACGTGTATACTACAAATAGCATGAAAGGGGCTCAGCTCTATGACAATGCTGCCGGAAACTACAGATATTTCATCCTTAGACAAAGCGGTACAGGCGCACATTTACCTTGGTCAGTGATGCAAGTGCCTTTTTATTTCTTGGAGCATACTTTGGAGCAGGAAAGCAGTGCTTTGGTTCAGCCATAAGTGTGTTCGAAGCAGAAAAAAATGCTGGTTTAGGAGCAGATTATAAATTTGTCATACATTAAGTGGAGTGTTAGGAGCATTGCCAAAGCATATTATTATTTCTTATGAAATATATTTTAACAGGCAACAATCTGTTGGAACGCACTGCTCGGCCTAGCTGGGTGAGCAGGTCGTGAAAGTGAGATAAGCCACTTGCGTCCCAAAAAAACAAGTGAACCCTTGTGGGGATCTGAGGCGCGCCCGCGACCATTTCGCGGGCATTCCGCCACACGGCCACACCCTTTGCTTCCCTGCTCTGTTGACATGACGTCGCGATAGATGGCGCCACGCGCGGGCACGGCGCGCGCCACTGCGCGCGCCGAGCGAGCGTTCTCTTGCTCCGTGGACAGCGCCGGGTAAGCACGTGTTTTCCTTCGTCCGCGTCCCCTTTGGGAATCGCGGACGGTAGCCTGCCTGGGGTGACCTTGGGCACCCCGGCAGGCGTGTTTACTTGAGTGCTAGCTTCGGTAGCGTACGCTAAGCCCAGAGCGGTGCCTAGTGCTTGAAGTGGTCGTACCACAACGAGCCGCACTTGCGTTAGGCCTACGCGTACGAGGTTTGCCCTAACACTCGCGACCAGGCCCAGTGGCCATCGTGAGAGTGTGCAGCATAGCCGCGAGGGACCTTTTCCCGACCGCCGTGTCAAAGCTCGCCATTGCCAGCTGCGACGTGCTCGCGGTTTTCCCCTTATTGTGAACGTCCGCGTGCGGGTGCCTTTGCTACCCGCGTCCCGGGAGCGGACGTTGTACTGTTGTTCGGGGTGCCGCCAGAGGCAATAAAGTGTTGTGTACTTTTACATTAGAACACTGTCTGTTTGGCGCGCCGCGATAAACGCCTCATTAGTTGAGCGCGCGCGGAGCGGTGCGCTACACGCGAGTGAACGGAGTAGCGGCCCTGTGGCTCGCTAAGCGTGAACCCGCGGTGATCGCCCGCTGCAGTTAGGAGCGGGGTCACCACACTGGCGCCCAACGCGGTATCAAAGGCTCATTAAGCCTTTGATTAGTCTTAGCCGAGTCAGCCGCCTTTGCGAATCAGGCTCGCCGCGTTTACCCGCGTTATGTCTGCTCCGCGTGAGTTCTGTCCGCTGACGCTTTTAGCAGATACCGCATTGCTCGAGAACAGGGCCAGTGCCCCCTTGAGCATCACAATCGCGCACCCTCACTTGTCACAAGCCCCAGTCGGGATGACACGAGGCGCTACGTATCAGCTCCCACTGGAGAGGTAGCGTGTTTTGGGTCTGGGGCCATAGCCCAACCCGAACAGTGCACAAGGGCAAATTGGACTACTACTGCTCCCTTTGGAATGCATGGCAGTTCCATGTCACAGCGCTCCGAAACGGCTCTCAGTGGAGCTTCCGGGGCGCAGATCGGCACCGCGGCCTCAGCCGTTGCCGAATTTTGCCCGCTGGCTGCTGTGCAACCTAGCAGCCTGGTACCCAACGCGGTATCAAGGGCTCATTAAGCCTTTGGTTAGTCTTAGCGAGCCAGTTCGCCTGCGCGATTCGGGCTCGTCGCAACATGTCTGCTCCGTGGCATGCCGCGTTGCACAAAGAGGCCACTGCCTCTATAGACGGGCGCCCTTCGGCGCTCGCCGGTGTCGTCACCCCTTTTTGTGGTGAATACACTCCTACGTGGTAGCTGACGCGCTATCTCGTGCCCCTGTTGTCTGCCGAGAACCTGGCTTCCGGTGCGACGGCCGCTCGCGGTGCCTTAGCACTGGCAAGCGTCAGGGGGCGAAACAGCGGCGAAAAGGGGGAGTCCCCTTGAGGACGACCTTGGCTGCTATCCAGGAAGCGGCGCACTGCGTAGCGGCCGAGCGGGGGGAACTTTCCGAAGGCCACCGTGCCGAGAGCGAACCCGTGACGCCGTGCACGCGGCGGTTGCTGCGGTCCTGAGGGGGCGCGATACCAGACTCCCCCATTTGGGAGAATGGGAGTTGCTTTCGGCAGCGAAGAGCTACTGAAGGCTCAGCAGAGTAGTTCCGTTTCGAGCCTCGGAGGGACGGAGCGCCGTATACGCTGCTTGCTTTGCGGCGGGCGCCGTTAAACCATCTTGAGAGGCGCGCCGTTACGCTGCTTGTTCTGTGGCGGGCGCGATTAGGGGGCTGAAACAGCGTGTGTCGCTGAGCCCCCGGCGGATTCATTTTGCTGGACCATGACGGGCTCCTGCTGAAGTATGTAGCCACTGCCGACGAGCCCATAGACCCGTTTAAGGTGGTTGTGCCCAAAAGTCTGAGAGGCGCACTGTTGCGAGCCTCTCACGACGAGCCCATTGCCGGTCACCTAAGTGGCTCTAAAGTTTTGCGAAACTGAGCAAGGTTGTGACTTGGCTTGGCATGAAGCGTGACATCTTCCGCTATTGCCGTTCCTGCCACGTCTGTCAAACGGTGAAACCAAGGGGTGGCAAGCCGCCCGGCTTGATGAAACCGATTGTCAGTGAGCGTCCGTGGCAAGTAGCCACCTGCGATCTAATGGGGCCGTTCCCCAGGAGTAAGCAGGGGTTCATACATCTGATGGTAGTAGTTGATCATTTTTCCAAATGGGCGGAGCTGTTTCCGCTGCGGAAAGTGACAGCGCGAGCGGTGCTAGAGAGGCTACAGGAAGTGTTTTGTCGGTTCGGCTTTCCGAAAAGATTGATCACGGACAATGCGTCGTATTTCACCGCTCGGGTGTTTGGTGATACGTGCCGTTCCCTAGGAATAGATCACTGCACCACTTAGCCCTACCATCCCCAGTCCAATCTGACGGAGCGAACCAATCGTACGCTCAAACCGATGTTGGTGGCCTTTGCCGAAAGTCAAAGGGACTGGGCAGACCATTTGAGTCAACTCGCGTTTGCAATCCGAACCTCCGAGAGTCGCTCTACTGGTTCCTCTCCCGCCTTCCTTAATTTTGGAAGGGAGTTGGCAAATCCGGTGACCAGTGTCATGCAATGCCAGCTCGGAGACGAGGTAGAACCGGCAGACTGTTCTGCTTACGCTTCCACACTTCGGGACAGGCTTTGTCGAGCTCTCAGTAGAGCGAGGCAAAGTTTGGCATCGGCCAGGGCCGAGCAAAAGGCCCAGTACGACCGAAAACGTCGCCACCTTTCATTTAAGGTGGGTGACCTCGTCCTGAAGCGCAACCACGCTCTTAGCGACGCGAGCAAGGGTTTCTCAACTTCGCTCGCTCCAAAGTGGCTTGGTCCGTGCCGAGTGGAAAAAGCTTGGACTCCACTCGCGTACTTGCTGAAAGACCCGCTCTCGGGAAAACTCAGCCATGCCCACATCGCAGACCTGAAAGCCTTTGCGTCGAGGTCTGACGAGCCTGCGCCAGCGCCCAGTGGCTCTTCGCGCAAGCAACGGCGCACACCCGGCGCGGCGGACCGAATTCGGACCACGCACCGGTATAATCTGAGGAAGCGGTCACCTTAGTGATTTCGCGCCGGACGGCGGGCTTATTTCCGCAACCGAAGGCCCTCATTTTTACTTTCTAGCCTCAGTTAGCTAACTTCTTTACAGCCAGTGCTTGCAAAGAAGTCTGTTCCGCCCAGTTACTGCTGCTGATTGTCATTTGAGTGTTGTTGTTTACTTGATGTTTTTTTCGTGTTTTCTTTTTTTTCCTTCTCGCTGGAAGAGGGGATTGTGAATTGGTGCTTTAGCGTGGGGAGAGGGACAAATGACACTCTGCGCTTTCCTTGCGGTGCGCGTTTGGAGAGACCCGACCATCGGAGGTGTGTGTGCATGTGTGTGTGCGTGTGGCGGCAACTTAGGAAGTCACCGACCCCTACACCACTTTGGACTCGGGAGGTGTTCGAAAACCTGCACGAGGCCAGCTGTCGTAGATGCTGTGCAAGACTCGACCGACGCCGCAGGACGCCTCGCAGCCAGTGGATTTGGCGACCATTATTCCAGCAGAAGGGCCGGCTGTCGCAGCGAGGTCGATCCGAACCTCCACCGAGGCGGCGTTCGTCGGACTCGCAGGGCTGTCGTCAACATCGACGAGACGAAGGTGAGCCCGTTCCTCGCATGAAGGCCTCAACCAGAACCCTCCCTTTGAACTCTCGCATCCACGCAATCACCCAAGTCAGACATTACGTGACGCTGCCCCTCCGAGCTGTGGACGCGCTCTTGCGTGAGCACCATGAACTCCCGTTAACCCTCTTCCGCGGAGCCATTGTATTTGTCAAGTGTATTCTTGTGTTGTTTATTTTTTTTTCTTCAGCAGCAGTTGCAGAGCGAGGCTGAGGCTAGCTGTTGCCCATTGCATGACGCCTTTGCATGCATGGGCGACGACCGGCTGCCTTTGCAGACCGGTATATAGGGTGAATTAAGGAGAGGAGGATGTGGGGATCTGAGGCGCGCCCGCGACCATTTCGCAGGCATTCCGCCACACGGCCACACCCTTTGCTTCCCTGCTCTGTTGACATGACGTGGCGATAGATGGCGCCACGCGCGGGCACGGCGCGCGCCACTGCGCGCGCCGAGCGAGCGTTCTCTTGCTCCGTGGACAGCGCCGGGTAAGCACGTGTTTTCCTTCGTCCGCGTCCCCTTAGAGAATCGCGGACGGTAGCCTGCCTGGGGTGACCTTGGGCACCCCGGCAGGCGTGTTTACTTAAGTGCTAGCTTCGGTAGCGTACGCTAAGCCCAGAGCGGTGCCTAGTGCTTGAAGTGGTCGTACCACAACGAGCCGCACTTGCGTTAGGCCTACGCGTACGAGGTTTGCCTTAACACTCGCGACCAGGCCCAGTGGCCATCGTGAGAGTGCGCAGCATAGCCGCGAGGGACCTTTTCCCGACCGGCGTGTCAAAGCTCGCCATTGCCAGCTGCGACGTGCTCGCGGTTTTCCCCTTATTGTGAACGTCCGCGTGCGGGTGCCTTTGCTACCCACGTCCCGGGAGCGGACGTTGTACTGTTGTTCGGGGTGCCGCCAGAGGCAATAAAGTGTTGTGTACTTTTACATTAGAACACTGTCTGTTTGGCGCGCCGCGATAAACGCCTCATTAGTTGAGCGCGCGCGGAGCGGTGCGCTACACGCGAGTGAACGGAGTAGCGGCCCTGTGGCTCGCTAAGCGTGAACCCGCGGTGATCGTCCGCTGCAGTTAGGAGCGGGGTCACCACACCCTTGAACGGCATGAAGTTCCTCGTGCTTGTGCTGTTGGCATTTGTGCACAGAAGCGCAGTTTCACGGTGCTACAATACCCCCCCCCCCCTCAGTAAATGAGTCAACACCACGTTGTGGTTCATAAGTTTATTTGTATAGAAGGTCTTGTGCGTTGTCCACTTGCGTGAACCTTTCGACGAATGGTTAAGCTGGTTCAGTCGGGTCTGCTGGTAGTCTTGCTGGCTGCGGAACTCGAGTGGAGCACGCACTTTGCAGAGCCAACAGAATAGCCACTCCCGAGTCCAACGTTGGACATCCCAGTTTATTCCGGGCCACATGAACCTAGCTGTGCAGAGGAGCTGAGGGCTCGGATTTCCAGATGCGAGAAGCCATGCAGCGATTCATAAATGTTGCGGCAAAGATCTGGGGGTACGAATGATCTGGCCCTACCGGTGGACATGTCACAACATACAGAACCTGTCGGTCTATCCACCCATTGCAGCTTCTAGGTGCTGGTTGTGGACTTCAGTAGGTGTTTCAACTCCGGATCGCTGCATTGAGCCGTAGTTAGTGTGATGAAATCAACGCCGCTTGGTAGGCCGGCGGCGTTTGCTGAGCTGTGCGAAAGAGCATCTGCCGTTACATTGTCATTGCCGCTGACATTGCTAATATTTGTCCTGAATTCTGCTATGTAAGACGTTTGGTGAAGCTTTCGTGCTACGTGTGCACCTGTATCCAAGCTGATCACGTGCAATGCGTAAATCAGCGCCTTGCGATCCATAAGCAATAAAAATTCTCAACCTTATACATAGTAACGCAAATGTCCTATAGCCGTGTATACGGCCAGGAGCTCCCTACCAAAGGTACTGAATCTGCGTTTGGCCGGGCTCAATTTTCTGGAGAAGAAGGAAATGGGTTACCACCTTCTGCTTGACTTCTGCAGTAGTATGGCTCCAATAGCTGCGTCTGAGGCGTCCACTATTAGGCATTGTGGTACCCCAGGTTGCGGGTAAGTGAGCAGGGCAGCATTCGCGAGAGACCCCTTAATATGCCGAAACACATCTACCGCTAGGTCGTTCCACTGAATGTTGCTTGCCTTAATTCGTGTGAGGATTAGTACGCTGTGCAGTAGGTGAAGCATGAGGGCACACTCCGGAACAAACCTACGGTAGAAGTTTGCAAGTCCTAGGAACTCTCGGAGCTGGCGGATGGTTTTCGGCTGTGGAAACCGCTGTACTGCTTCGACCTTGTGCGGATGCGGTTGCACTCCTGCACTTGAAATGCTGTGGCGTAAAAATGGTAGTGATGGTACCCCAAAGATGCATTAGGCCGTATTGATACGACACGTTCTGCCAGTCACGATAGCACGCTGCGTAGATGACTTTCGTGATCTTCGGATGAGCGACTAGCAATCAGCAGGTCACCCAGGTAAATTTTGCAAAAGTCGAAGGCCCGGACAACGCCATCCATGAACCGTTGAAAGGTTTGTCAAGCATTTCATAAGCCAAAAGGCAACTGCAGAAATTAAAACATTCCGAATGGTGTTGTTATTGCGGTCTTGTGAACATCCTCTGGTGCTACAGGTATCTGATGATATGCTATCACCAGATATATTTTGAAGATGTTTGCGCCTTGCGACAGGAAGTCAGGTCGTGGATGTGCGGCACTGGGAAACGGTCCAGCACAACCACACGGTTTAGTGCCCTATAATCCCCGCAAAACCACCAGTCACCACCTGTTGATTTGGGGACCATATGAAGAGGCAACGCATATGGGCTGGATGAAGGGCGTACTAGGCCGAGTTCCATCATATGCGAAAACACCTGCCGGGCTAGCCGTAGCTTCTCGGGCAAAAGACACTGCGGCCGCGCGTAGACCGGTGTGATGTTGAACATCATGCTTTACTTCGGCGAATGCCTGTCGCTGTTGCCTCAGCTCTGGCAACCCTTGCACTATGGCGGTGAAGCGCAATTCTCCTGATGAACGGAGTAAGGTCAGGCTGAGCGGAGGATGAAAACATGGCTTGCCTTGAGTTGCTACATGACATACAGGTTCCTGAAGCCGTTTCTTTAGAACATCAACAATCAGACCAAAGTGGTGAAGAGAGTCAGCACCCAATATGGCGAACTTGACATCAGCGGCTATAAATACCAATTTGAACATTCTGTTGAAACCGAAACGATGCTCGTATGTTCGTATCACTGTGTTATTGACGGCTTGGAGTGGCAAAGTAACAGGGTTCTTCATTTTGATTTGTGACGCGGGTACCACACTCACCTCGGCGCTGTGTCGACTAAGAAACGAAGCCGGCTGTTGCGGTCGGTAACGAAAAATACTGAGGGACGACTTAAAGGCAGCGTAGAAGCACTGGTCGCCTTCGGTTCTCGCCACGGACGTTTCCAGAGCGCACGCAGGGTGGGACACAGTTATGCGCAGCATTTCCAAACTGCCGATGATAATAGCACATATTTTGCCGCTAAGGTTGTGATAGCAACGTGTTTGGCTCGCTTGGATTTTGTGCTGTCCTGCTTGTGCGCAAAGCTATCTCTGTGAGCCAAGAAATATCCGCACGCGTTTTTTGAAGTTCTTGCACAGCTGCCAGTGATGTGGGCATGGTAACCACCATGAGCCAATCGGCGAGCTTGGCGACAGCAGGTACCTAGGTCTTTCTGCTCTGACGCCTCGACAACCAAGCGAACACTTGACAGCAGCTTTTGCAAAAAGACTTCTTGAAACAATGCTCCGTCTAAGCTGTTTGTTGTTTCACGGTGCATTAGTTGCATGTGCCGCAACAGTTGACTACGAGTACGGTCGCCGAGGTTCGTGTCGTGAAGCAATTGCTGTAGTCGCTGCGATTAGTGAAACGTGAAACGGCGGATGAGAGTTTTATTTAGCGTTATGTATGCCTTTTTAACAGGTGGGTCGAGTAAGAAATACCGTATGGCGAGAGGTTGCTCACGACCTAATGGTATTCTGTCAATTCTTAGGTGATGTGTCGCGCTGTGAACTGGGCTTCTACCTAAATAAACCACAGTGCGGGGTTCACAGTCAAAAAGGGTGGCAGCTTATCGTCGACTGAGGAGACTGTCGGCGTAGCGTGCGTTGTGGACGGGGAAGTCATAGTCGCGGAGTCAGTCATCCACGTCGAAGTCATTGCAACATTCATGCTCAACCCCGATGGCTGCTCTACAGTTCTGAGTCACCACTGTTAGAACGCACTGCTCGACCGAGCTGGGCGAGCAGGTTGTCAAATCAAGATAAGCCACACGCCTCCCAAACAACAACCGAACTTTTATTTATATTGAACGACACAAAGAAAAGTCGGGTGGTTCCTCGTGCTTGCGCTGTTGGCATTCACGCACAGAAGTGCCGTTTCATGGCGCTACTAATCAATGTAAATTTCATGTATCAAACAATGGCAGGTTGACCAAAATGTGCTGTGAAAAGAGCTACAATTTGTGGCAGAAAGCAAATCAAACTGGAAATGTTGAGCGCCACATTTTAGAAGTAACCCCACTCTCATAAATTGCTGCCAAATAAGCAGTAGATAATTGATGTGAGATAAAAGCAATCACGCTCATTTTTAATGAGCAACAAGTGGCGATGGCGTTGCGTTAGACCATCCCCTCCACATGCGATAGGTCCGTGGTTAGAATCCCGGTGCTGCGCTGTTCCCAACTGGATAAAAAAAAAGCCACGTGGTGGTGGCACTGCATTAAGAGACCTGGGGTGCCGCCTCACCGGTGACCACAGCCGGTAAACGCACTCCCTCACCTAAGAAGGATTGGCCACCCTGGTGCAGTATCTGGCCACTACCTCCCACATGCATACGTCAATTAACTCACGGCTCTCAATACCCAGTGGCTGCGAAGCAACTGACCACGGCGTTGGTCAAATCTGCAACGCAGCAGAGGGTGCTAAGAATCTCTGGATCCGGACAGGCCGCCATTGGAGCCTGAACTTGGCAACGTTTAACGCTAGAACATTATCTGGCAAGGCAAGTCTAGCTGTACTGAGGAGCTAGAGGGTGTTAAATTGGATATAGTAGGGCTCAGTGAGGTTAGGAGGACAGATGAGGCCTATACGATGCTACAGAATGGGCACGTCCTGTGCTATCGTGGCTTGGCTGACAGAAGAGAACTGGGAGTGGTGTTTCTGATTCACAGCAACATAGCTGGCAACATAGAGGAATACTATAGCATTAATGAAATGGTGGTAGGTATCGTAATTAAACTCAATAAGAGATACAAGGTGAAGGTGGTACAGGGTTACGCACCTACATCCAGCCATGATGACGCTTCAAAGCTTCTATGAAGACGTGGAATCGGCAATGAGCAAGGTAAAAACACCGTATGCTATACTGATGGGAGACTAATGCAAAGGTAGGGAAGAAGCAGGCTGGAGACCAGGCAGTAAGAAATAATGGCATCGGTACTAGAAATGCCAGAGGAAAGCTACTAGTAGAATTCGTAGAACGCAATAATTTACAGATTTTGAATGCCTTCTACCGAAAACGAGAAAACCGTAAGTGGACATGCAGGAGCCCTAATGGAAAAAAACAAGAACGAAATAGACTTTATAATGAGTGCACACCCAGGCATCGTGCAGGATGTGGAAGTGGTTGGCAAGGTACGATACAGTGACCATAGAATAGTGACCATAGAACAGAGTTAAGAAAACATTAGAATTCAATCAACCAACAGAACAAGCAGGATTTCGAACAGGCTACTCAACAATCGACCACAGTCATACTATCAATCAGGTAATAGAGAAATGCTCAGAATATAGCCAACCACTATACATAGTTTTCATAGACTACGAGAAAACATTTGATTCAGTAGAAATATCACCAGTAATGCAGACACTGCGAAATCAGGGCGTCGATGAAGCATATATAAACATCCTGGAAGAAATCTACAGGGGATCAACTACTACCATAGTGCTTCTTAAAGAAAGCAACAAAATGCCAATCAAGAAGGGTGTAGGGCAGAGAGATGCAGTCTCCTTAATGCTATTTACTGCGTGCTTACAGGAGGTTTTCAGAGGCCTAGAGTGGGAACAGTTAGGGATAAGAGTTAATGGAGAGTACCTTTGTGACCTGCACTTCGCTGATGACGTTGCATAGCTGAGTAACTCAGGGGACGAATTGCAACTCATGATGACAGAGTCAGACAAGGAGAGCAGAAAGGTAGGTCTTAATATTTATCTGCAGAAAAAAAACGAAAGTAATGTACAACAACCTTGGAAGACAACAGCACTTCGAGATAGGTAAAAGTACACTAGAAGTTGTAAAAAACCAGGTCTATTGAGGGAAGGTAATAACCGCATAGTCAAACCATGAGGTTGAAGTAACTAGAAGAATAAGAATGAGGTGGAGCACATTTGGCAAGCACTCTCAAATCTTGACGGGTAGATTGCCACAATCCCTCCAGTATATTGCTACTATTCCAGCGGCACGTACCTGCCGCTGGAATGTGGCACATGTGCGTGGGGGTGCGCAGACTTGCCACGTTCACGTACATCTGAGATCGGTCGAATAAAAAATCGTGGCGCGTGACCCAAGCTGTGATGGAAAATAACAGAGGACACGGAGGATAAGCTGTCACTGTGTTGTGGAGCTTCGAACTGCGAAGGTCAGGAAGGCGAGCATCACTACTGTGACAAAAGCAGTAGAGCTGCCCCGTTCTGAGGCTGTCACCGAAGAAGCCCGGGGAGTGGCCATCGATCTCGGAAGACTCTAGTGAGGGTGCCCGGACTCGTCGCAACCTTTCACCGCAGTTTCTGGTAGGACTATAGCTCTTGCTCTTTGAACCAGAACAGATGTGGCCAACACCAGTCAGCGAAGTGCATCATGAATAAAGCCATAGACAAGTGGGGTTTGACCAAGCGGGCCGAAGATGACGTATAAGATTGGGACACCGGCAATGAAGACGAGCAGCTCGTTCAGCGAAGTCTCTCGGGATCCCTTTGTAGTAGTTCCGAAAGTAAATCGGCACAGTTAGAATGTTCTACTACAGTCGAGCCCACTTATAACGAACCTGAGCCTGACGCGGCATCCATTCGCTGTATTCCGAAGTTTGTAGTAAATGAAACACAGCTTTTACAAAAGTTGCGAGTGAAAACAACTTTTTTTACCCAAAAAGGTCCGTGATGCACGTGTTTCGATGAGCAGAAGCGATAAGGGGGGGTCTTGAGTTTATTTTAATCGGCAGTGTGCTCGTTCGCTGAGGCCCGTGCCATAAGCAGCATGAGGCACTGGCTTCAAAGTTTCGTCGTTCTCACAATCCGATTCCTCCAAATCGCTCTTGCCACGTACTTCATTCACAATGCCCTAATCCGTGCACGGTTCCGCGGTGTCGGCAAGATGATCGGCCGTAATGAAACCATCGCAACAGATGTCCCACCCGCTCTCCAATGTAGGAGTCGATGCCGCGCTGCTACAAATCGCCGCTGCAGTGGTTCTGTTCGGAAGCTTCAGGCTCAACATCAGGGCCGACGACGACGAAGTCGGCCTTGCGAAAATAGTTTCGCATGCATGTAGCCGTCACCACCACCCACGAAATATTCACCATCTCTACAGCTAAATACCAGAACGCCAGAAGCGGCAAGTTGGCTGCCAGGTGTTCTAACAGATATGAGCAAGCACTCCGCAACACGGCACCTAACACACGGATTACGCTCAAGCCAAGAGGTCACATTTTCGACGTTTTGTTGAGCGGCAGGCAAAAAGCATTCAAATCCTCCCGTCTGCCATACTGACCACACACGCACACCAAGAATGAGCAAGATGCGCATATGCGTCACTCATGCCAGAACGCGTGGAACAGCTCTGGGCCCGTTTCTTGTCAGAAAACGAAAGTAATTCGAGCCAGCCTGACTGGTGTCGCGCAGCGATGGAGACGGGCAAAGGGGTTGTGATCAAGACAGGAGAGCAGATTTGCGAGAGAAGGGCAAGGAGTTGCGATAGAATGAAGAGAGGGGAGGAAACGGCGGGAGGGCAACCTTGAAAACCAAGACACGTGGGAAGCAGGCAGGTTGGGTGGCTTGCTTGAAAGGCCCACGAAACGCGCAACTCGCGCGCAGAAAAACTTGAAAGAGTGCCTGCACGTGCTGAAGTCAAAGCACGGCGGCCTAGATCAGCGCGCGCGGCGGTGCTCAAAAAATTGATGGCCGTGGTCAAAAATAATTTTGTTGCGCCAGCGAATTTACGTGGCCTCACTGACATATTTCACGATTCTTTTTGCACAAATTAACAGCTGTTTTCGCGCTTCCGCACGTGTGCGAAGGGCAGCCTAAGTTGACTGCGAAGTGAGCGGGAACAAGTCAGAAACACAAAAGGAATCGCAATTATCAAACTTGGTGGGGTAGCGTACGTGCGCGCACTAGATGCAGATGGTCGGATACAGTCAGTGGCCGATGATGTTGGCAAATGGTCTAGTCACTCCAGGCCGGCAATGCCAACAACAGTACCAGCAATCAAAAACAGCGGAGATGGCCGACCGGTCTTCAAAAAATCGGTGGCAGTGTGAAAACACGGGCCTCGTCTGGCAATGCGGGGTGCTCAGAGTAGCGGGGGGACAAAGGACGGAGGGATGCGTGACAAAAAGCAGTCAGGAAGAGCGGCAACTAGAGGGACGCGGAGGCAGGGTCGCCGTTTGACAATAAGAATGTATGGGTACCTCGCCGATGCCTGATCGGTGGTCGAAATAGGTTTCCCGGGAAGTCGGCAGACCGCTGACTCCGTTCGCTGTAACCGATCAGCGGCGCTCGGAGACGTTCAATGTATATTTTCACGGTCATGCGGATATTGTTCATTCTAAGCGAAAGTTCATTTTAAGTGGGGCCGTTATATGTGGGCTCGACAGTATTGCAGGAGCGCATGGCAGTAACCACCGAGACGCCAACTTGGCCAGAGAAAAATTAGGGCTAATGATCGAAGTTGACTTAGAACGGCATTAGTTCAGGTTAGACGGGATGGCCAGTTGTTGTGTCTATGTTTCTTGTTCACGTGATTTCTAAGGGTTTGTTAATGTTTTGCCATCTCGTGTAATATTAAAATGAGTTTGCCATGTTATCGTTGACTCGCGTCTCTCTTCCTATTTCATCCACTGCAAGCGCTCCCGAGATAAATTGTGACAGATGAGCCTGTTAAAGATACAAAGGAAAAAGCAATCCTCTTCCATGAACAATTGTCACTCGAACCACATATCGGCTTTTATGATGGTTGGAATCCCACACACAGGAAAGAGCAGTACTATTTTTTATTCCCATCGTCCTGTAATTTGGCTTCCTAACGTAACAAAACTTAAAACCTAACCCAACTAAACCAACCTTGACCTAAATAAACCTAACCCAACCTAACTTAACCACATATACACAAAGAAGCAGATGAACAGATCAACCATGGTATTTTGCATCAAGCTACAGGCAGCAGGTTGCTACACTCCTCGTCATTTTCGAACCTCGCGAGCGGTTGGTGATACGGAATCTCCTTCCATTTTGTATTGGCATTAGTGAGGTGAGAGTGGTTGTTAAAAGAGTGGTGACCGTCTCACATTGTTTTGGCAGCGAATTGCCGCACGTTGAATTCGAGGATATTCGCCCCACGCTTGTATGTTCCTGCTCATATTGCTTACAATAATGCACACAAAGCTGACCTGACATATTCCCACACTACATACAAGCCATCAAACAAACAGGCAGAATAAGCATTTGTAGTTGTTCTCTGCAGAGTCATGATATGCTTTGTGTATGCCTCATAGATTCAGTAGAGCTACAAGTTGCTTGTGTACTTGTGAAGCGGAGTATTGACTAGTATGTACAAGCAGCACTTGAACAACGATTACTTAAAAACCCTTGCCAATATTTTTATTTTTTTCTGTTTCATGCCTGCTAAATATGCCTACACAATGGTTAAAATTTACAAATTTATTTTTTCGTCAAGTGTCCTCAAGAGCCAAGAAACCTTACAGATAAATGTGAGTGTGCCTGAAAATTACAAGATGCTTTCAAAAGCTAGATTTGATTCTAAGTGACGTGACAACATCTTATGAGCTCACGTGTTCCTGCAAAATATTACGACTATTCCAATTAGTCTGCGGCTGATGCACTAACGGCCATTTTGTATGCTTTGGCATCGGACGTGATCACAACTCGCCGTACTGGTGAGTGAAGTTACCAGAACTACCAATACTCCAGCCACTTTTTCAGAGTCGGCTGTGTATACAGGAGCTGCTTGTCGAAATTTTTCTTTTGATTATGGTTTTTAATTTTTGCATTGTGGTCTTTTGTTTATAGACACAGCAATATAAATCATTAGCAAGACTATCCTTCAAGGCAGACCTAATGATTGAAAAAATGTTCACAAACCAGAGCCCGAAACCGAAACCGAAACTTCAAGGATTTTTCGTTTCATCATGATGTACACGCCCTATTGCAACCGAAAAAGTATGGGCCAATTCTGAAGGTAGTGGATACGCTTTATTTAAACAACTGTGTTTCCATCACTTCTACCAACAGTTTGTAGTACTGGCTACCATTGGCTAAAGTCAACTACTGTTGACTAAAAAACAGACAATGTTTGGGGAATGAATAATAATTCTTTGTGGTCTTTTAATGAAGTGTCTAGCAATTGTAGAACAATGGTACACACTGGTTACATTGAATATGATTGGGTATCAGCGCTTACAACACTAAAATTGTCGTCAGTCAGTCTCATTTGGATGACTGCGTAGCATGCCAATTTTTCAATGTAACCTAAGCAAGGACTTTGCGTAACGGCATGTACCCGGAAGCGGTAGCTTTGTTGCTATGGAGATTCCATTGCAGTGTACATTCGATCAATATAGCGGCGGCTCAATTCCCATGTGAACGGAGTGTAAAAAAAATTTCGCGTATCTTCAAGGACCCCTAAACCACTCTGAGTTCAAAAACAAGAAAGTGGTTTATCGCAAAGCTCGAGGGCGCTGGTTCGATGCCTGGTCATGGAGGCCACGTTCTGATGGGGGCGTGGTGCTGAGAAGACCCACTTGGGTGTCCATTTATAGGAGACTGCGGATTAATCACACATGGTTTTACCAATACTCCAGCCACTTTTTCAGGGTCGGCTGTGTATACAGGAGCTGCTTGTCTAAATTTTTCTTTTGATAATGGTTTTTCATTTTTGCATTGTGGTCTTTTGTTTATAGACACAGCAATATAAATCATTAGCAAGACTATCCTTCAAGGCAGACCTAATGATTGAAAAAATGTTCACAAACCAGAGCAACAATTGAGTGTTACCTTGGCAACGTAATTCGGCTCTGCTGGAATGGCTCCGCACAACGGTGGTGGCTTCTCGTCCTCTTGGCCAATGAACAATGGCAGGGTGAGAGCGTTCTGCTGCAGCATCTTCATGAGGGCTCCTCGGCGCAGAGCCTCCTTGGGACGCTCTGAAAAAGATGTGCTCCGTCTGCCTACGCTGCCTGGAACACGTGAGGAGACAGTTATGCCACAGTGCAACCCAGAGTTCTTCAATCATGCCAGCAAACTGACAGACCACCTCAGGTGGAGCTCACTAAAGAAATACACTCACTCACACAACCAGACGCAACAAAATATTACTCGCTCAGACCCAGACTCACAACTAGATCTAACTGTGAATTAGTCTGTGTGAGTCGATTCATGAGTGAGTTTGCCAACCTATGTGTGAGAGCAATGACAAAAAAAAAAATACACACTGCATGCCACAGTAACTGTTGTATTTGCTTTCATAGCACAAAAATTAGAAGTACATTTAAGAAAGGCACTATGGCTGATGCGTCATTTGCATAAGAACAGCTGCTAATGTAATTGCAATGCTCATTTCTTCAATGCAACATCACTTGTCAGCCTACACAACACAAGAGACAAAAATGCTGCTTGTTAACTTGCTTATCCACATAAAGCAGTGCCACAATCAGTAGACATCTGTAACCAGCCAGGACACAATTGACACATGGCTGCAGTGTGAATCGGAGCCGACATGCTTAATGACTGAAACAATTGGTAGTACTTCACACAGTTTTGAAGTAGCCCTGGTTCACAAAATGATGACCTTGTCGTGGTACATTGATAGGTGGGTGCCATGTGCAAGTTGATTTATATTTATAATTGTAAGCCAGATCGCCAACAGGAAATACCACAAATGAGTTTAACACAGTACAGACAATAGATACGAATGCTCCAAAGGGAACTTGGAATTTACAGTAGGTGCACAACAATCAGGAAAAATGCTCTAGAAACATCACAGGGGATCGTGAAGACACTAGATCCTTAAGACCTGCCGTCATTACTTACATTCATAAGGTCTCACATGACCTGAAAAATGTTTCAGGCTGGTATAGAGTACAAATTGCCTTTGTTGCACCTGTTAAAGGGCCCTAAACCACCTCCTATATTTTTTCGAACTTTTCAAGTAAACAAGCGCTTCATGTGCAGAATGCTGTCACAATGAACGATTCTACACGCGGCAGCACTATGAGCCGCCGGTGCACCGAAAATTCAGAGAAACAATCCCTCATTCTTTTTGGGCCTTTCGGACCTCCGCGTGACACACTGTACGGATATCTCTGATGGGCCGTTCAAATATCCACACTAGTCATAAATATGCTGTGGTTGGTTGAGCAAGAGCCTACAACTTCTGCTTAGTCTGCAAGCAGCTGTCCACGCTATTTGTTGTTATTCGTCGTATTGCCCGCGCACACGCATTAGAGTCTACTGTGTTGGCGACCCTCGTATAAGCACAGGCCAGCACAGCAGCCGCAGTTCACCAACAAACACGCAGTTGACAGAGATACGGAGTCGCGGCAACTGGAAGTAGATGGGATTTCAAGCAGTGAGTCAGAGACGACGTATGCCTTGCAAGATTAGGAGGAGCATGAGAGCAGTGCTCAGTAAGAGGGCAAAGCAGCTTTGGGAGAGGATGCCATGGAGGGTAGCGCAGGAGAAAGGGAAAGGAGGAATCACACAGTTTCAATTATCAAATGCGTTGAATTCTGCTATTACGGCACCGTTTTGAAAAATTCTCATGGCTCCATGTTCGTAGTACACTCGTGCACAATTTCCCCAAAACATATTGCTGGGGGTTCTTGGAGTTCTTGTAAATCGCAATTCTGCCGCAGCCCACACACACACAGCAAGTCCACCGGCAGCGTCATGGTTGACGGGCGAGCTGTCACCAAGCATTTCAATGGCGATAAACTTAACGGGATGTGCGTGTGGTGGCAGGAAGCGCGCCTCCGATTAAGACGCAGTTGCTGTGCTGCGGCCGTGCACTCGGTATATCATGAGCCGACGAGAAATGGTCAAGTTGGTAGTGGATTTCGCAGCAATCCTACGCTAGTTCCTCTTTTTTTAGGTGGCAAAAGTACCAGTGAAAGCTTCGTTAAGATGGAAATATCCAAGAAAAGTATTCATGTGAAGAAACATATTTAAATTGTTCTCTATGGGCGGCTCACGAGAAATTGAAAATTATTTGTTGTGGTGGAAATTTTGTTGTAGCAGACTTTGTTATAGTGGGATTCGACTGTACAGTAAAACCTTGCTAATTCGAAGTCACTGGGGCCACGAGAAGTCTTTGAATAAAGCGAGTTTTCGAATTAACCGAACATACAAAAAATAGGAGGCTACAAACTTGCAATTATTCAAAATAATCAGGGCTGATCGTTTGCTGTGCCGGCTAGTTTGCGGCTCCAACGGTTGTGTTTTCCCTAAATACCTAATCTTAATTTTTGTCGCAAGCACGGAGGAACGGAGGGCCTCACTGCTGCTCCTGAAAAAAAAAAAAAGAAAAGGATAATGCTGTCGCGAACAAGTAAAATGTGCGCCTGCGGAAAACAAGACATGCTTCACTGCAACACAGTAGTGACACGCGATCAGCACATTTTGATGTGACCATTCGCCCATTCTTTCAGGTAGAATAAAGAATTTAATAATGGTTTGTGTGATGAAATTCACAATATGTATTGACTGGAAAACATGATCATTCAAGCTTTCGAACTTAGTTTTCGAAGTAGGTGTTGCAGGCATGAACTTCGCCAGCAGTGCAAGTGCGCAAATCGCTGGAGCCACCGGCAATCGAAGGTTCGCATACATCGCGAATCACGCCAAACCGCCCTTTATTAAATTTCTTTGCAATCCCAGAAAGAATGGTAAATCATGACACGCGGACGTTGCAAGAAACGTGTAAAATGCCGCCTGCGCGTCACCACTGTATTGCAGTATAGCACATTTTGTTTTCTGCAGGCACACTTATCGACTGACCAAGAGACCTTTTTTTTATCCCCCCCCCCTTTTTTTGCGCTGGAAGTTGTGGGGCTGGGGAGGGGTGAAGCTGCCACTCATTAGTATTACTACATTGCATTGCCTTATGGCTCTTAAAGACCGTCCTTTCCACGAATTTGCTGTGAAATCGGGATCGGCAATTGGCAGATGACACCCAATCTTGTTTAATTAACCGGACTTGTACTGATTGCCACTTCAAATTATCCACTCAGATGTACATTAAAAAATACGGGACCACGGAAATATTTCAAATTAAGCAGAATTTGGAAATAACTGCGTTTGAACTAATGAAGCTTTACTGCATATCCAGGCCACTACACATTTAACAGCGATCTTTTGGCGGTGCGACCTTTTCAATGCAAACGGCCTTGGAGTATTGCAGCAAGGGTATTCTGCTGCTTCTGAGACATAGCACAACGCTGTGTAAAACCTTTCAGGCCGAGACAATAACTAAAAATAGGCTCAGATAAAAACAAGTTCACAGTGCCTCAGTAAGCTTTCAGGCCTGCACCTCGTTGTGGCTGTATATGATAAGAAAAGCACGAAATTTATCCCACACAGTGACAAGAAACAATGTAGTGGTCCATAAGGACTATTGCACAGTGTGTTGTGACATGGTGCAGTGTGCCCTTGTGAACACGCACAATAACTATTTTAAGATTGTGGCTAGCATCATCACCAAGCAATCTGTCTTGCTGCTGGGCATTTGACGCTTATACCTATTTTCACTCATGGGGAGCCAGTTTATTATTTATTAGTTTCACTCTTTTTATGCTTAGCTTAAAAATACTAAATACTGTTTTGCATGCTTAGCTTAAAAATACTAAATACTGTTTTGGGAAGTCACAATCTCGTTGACAAAACGTCACAATCTCGTTTACAGAAAAACTTCATTTAAAAGTGATCGCCGTAACGCTGACGGCGCCGATTCTCGTTCCTCGTGGGCATTGGGAAGCCGCTGGCACATAGTCGTTCGCCGCCACATCGAAAATCCGTGCCTGGCCATGAATCGCTGAAGCCATCCATGGCTCACACGAAACTCGCATGAGATGTTTAATCTCTTGGGCCAACCTCAGCGCTTTCGTTTGCGGCATCTCCTTTGACACAGTGTGGCCACGACTGCTCCGCTCCTGAATAAATTCAACAAGCTGCGTCTCAAGCGAGGGTACGCACCAGTCCTCGGGCCACGAAACGCTCGCTTCTTCTTGCATGCACTTTCGAGAGACGCCTTTTTTTTTTGCCAGTCACAAATGCAGGACTCGTCTACGTTGTGCCCCCTCGCAGCAGTGCTTTTGCCTATTTCTTCCGCAGCAGCAGCTATATTCTCGAGTTTTTCTTTCGCGGTGAAATATAGTCACCGAGACCCACTTATGGTGCCTCATTAGACAAGGCTGACCAACGGTGCAAACTGGCCACACCTGACTCAGAGACAGAGGCTGTCAAAATGCTGTTGTGACACTGTTCACCAAATCAAGTAAAGCACGCAAAAAGTGAATAAACACACTACGGAGGGGATCTGTCTATAGCTTGTGTTGGCTTTTATTGGCTTTGCACTAGACGATGCCGATGACAATGCGAGCGGTACGGCTGGCCACGCATTGCTGTGAAGCCAACCTCTGCTTCCTGATTATTCGCAAATAACTCGCACTCCCACTTTTCAGGCGATTTTTTTTTTTTTTTTCAGTTTTTGGTGCTGGTTATGTGTGAGAAAATATGGTATTTATTCCCAACACTAAAAAACAAACACTTCTTTTCCCTCGAAGGAACACATTATTTATTTACGGAAATAACGCTAGCGTAGTGAGTGAGAAACAACATGGTCTGCTGCGATGCCAGGTTTCTCTCTTAAGTGGCCTGCCCCTAACGCATATGTATCCCATTTTGTTGCGAAGATGACTTAGATGGAGCATGACACTACATCTACTTGGCTTTGCTATCTTTTTGCAGTTAATATGAACAAGTTGTGGCACACACTGCATGCCACAGTGTGACATAATATGTGTTGTGACCTCACACATGAACTCCTGATAATTCAAACAAAATTTATAGGTCCCTTTGAGTTTGAATTAACGAGATTCGTCTACCGTATTTCCATTTTTCTTGCTCCTTCTTTCTCTCTCGCTGGCTTCTCTTTTTTAAATTTCTATATGTGGTATCTGTTGTACATAGTCATAGCAAACACTATATCATCATTAAGGTGCTCGAAGAACAAGAGGAAGACGTGGTGCAGCGAGTGTGTGCTCAATATTCCACATGCAATGTATGCAGGTGTGCCTGCATTATGCCAAGGGACGACAACATGGGTCCCTAAAGTGTGCCGCACTCGAAAACAAACTTCAAACGAAGCTCCTATTTTTCGTAATGCCTTACTGCCTCAGAAAAGAGAAAAAAAAAAACAAAGTCTAGAGGAAAGAATAGATCTGCCTATACACTAGTGCAGAAGTGCCCACCTGAATTCTTAGCAGCAATGCGTCGTTCATTGCGCACAGCACGGATGTCAAAGATGATGTCGAGGGCCTTGCGAAGCAGCTCTTCCTCGCTCTCGGCATCCTGCAGTGCCGTCTTGTACTGACCTCGAAGTTTGGACTTGTAGTAGGGCGACAGCTTCTGCTCCTGCTGGATGCGCTCGTGGGTCTTGGTAATGTTGGTCAGGTTGTGCTCACTCCGGTTTCGCTCCTCCTGCAACGAATAATAATTTATAGGGTACCAGCGATGGCGCAGTGGTTAGAGCATCAACCTCGCATACAAGAGGTCCGTGGTTCGAATCCCGGTGCCGTGCAGTTCCCAACTGGATGGAAAAAAAAATAAAAGCCGCATGGTGATGGAATTGCATTAGGAGGCCTGGGGTGCCGCCTCACCAGTGACCACTGCCAGTAACGCACTCCCTCACCAAAGATGGATTGGCCCCCTTGGTGCAGTATCCGGCCACTACCTCCCGTATGCATACGTCAATTAACTCACGGCTCTCAATACCCAGTGGCTGCGAAGCAACTGACCACGGCGTTGGTCAAATCTGCAACGCAGCAGAGGGTGCTAAGAATCTCTGGATCCGGACAGGCCGCCATTGGAGCCTGAACTTGGCAACGTTTAACGCTAGAACATTATCTGGCAAGGCAAGTCTAGCTGTACTGAGGAGCTAGAGGGTGTTAAATTGGATATAGTAGGGCTCAGTGAGGTTAGGAGGACAGATGAGGCCTATACGATGCTACAGAATGGGCACGTCCTGTGCTATCGTGGCTTGGCTGACAGAAGAGAACTGGGAGTGGTGTTTCTAATTCACAGCAACATAGCTGGCAACATAGAGGAATACTATAGCATTAATGAAATGGTGGTAGGTATCGTAATTAAACTCAATAAGAGATACAAGGTGAAGGTGGTACAGGGTTACGCACCTACATCCAGCCATGATGACGCTTCAAAGCTTCTATGAAGACGTGGAATCGGCAATGAGCAAGGTAAAAACACCGTATGCTATACTGATGGGAGACTTCAATGCCAAGGTAAGAAAGAAGCAGGCTGGAGACAAGGCAGTAGGAGATTACGGCATCGGTACTATAAATGCCAGAGGGGAGATATTAGTAGAATTCACACAACGCAAAATTTTAGGATCTTGAATACCTTCTACCGAAAACAAGGGAACCAAAAATAGACATGGAGGAGTCCTAATGGCAAAAGTAAAAACGAAATAGACTTTATACTGAGTGCACACCCAGGCATCATGCAGGATGTGGAAGTGCTTGGCAAGGTATGATACAGTAACCATACAATAGTACGGTCTCGAATTTGCTTGAACTTGAACAAGGAAGGACAGAAACTGATACGCAAGAACAATAAATGAGCTAGCACTGAGTGGGAAAGTACAGGAATTCAAAGTCTCGCTTCAGAACAGGTACTTGGCTCTTATTGAGAAAACCAGCCTTAACATTGACGCGATGACATGCCTCAAGTACAACAGACAATATAGAGTTGGCAGAGCTTTCGAAGATGATTAATAAGTGTAAGGTATGAGATTTAAGAAGGTATAACATGGGGAGAATTAAACACACTCTGAAGAACGGAGGAAGCGTCAAAGCAGTGAAGAGGAAACTTGCAATAGGCAAAAATTAGATGTTTGCACAAAGGGACAGAGGAGGCAGAACACCTACCAATATGAATAGGATAGTTAAAATAGTGGAGTTTTGCAGAGACCTGTATAGTAGCCGGGACAAACACGACCTTACTATAAGAACTAGCATTGACCATGATGGCACCCTACCAGTAATGATAGAACAAGTAAAAAATGCCTTGCAGAGCATGCGAAGAGGCAAAGCTGCTGGTGAGGATCAGGTAACATCAGATCTGCTGAAAGATGAAGGACAGATTGTGTTAGAAAAACCAGCCACCCTGTTTACAAGGTGTCTCTTACTGGAAGAGTACCAGAATCTTAGAAGAATGCTAACATCAACTTAATACATAAGAAAGGATATGACAAGGACTTGAATAATTACAGGCCGATCTGCTTGGTCTCCATCGTATACGAGCTATTTACAAAGTTAATTGCTAACAGAATTAAGGCAACATTCGAATTCAATCAACCAAAGAAACAAGGAGCACTTCTAACAGGCTACTCAACAACTGACCACATTCATACTATCAATCAGGTAATAAAGAAATGCTCAAAATATAGCAAACCACTAAACATAGCCTTCATAGATTACGAGAAGGCGTTTGATTCAGCAGAAATATCAGCAGTAATGCATACACTGCAAAATCAGGGCATCGACGAAGCATATATAAACATCCGGGAAGAAATCTACAGGAGATCAACTGCTACCATAGTGCTTCTTAAAGAAAGCAACAGAATGCCAATCAAGAAGGGTGTAAGGCAAGGAGATACAATCTCCCCAATGCTATTTACTGCGTGCTTACAGGAGGTTTTCAGGGGCCTAGAATGGGAAGAGTTTGGGATAAGAGTTAATGAAGAGTACCTTAGTAACCTACGCTTCACCGATGGCATCGCATTGTTGAGTAACTCAGCGGACAAATTGCAACTCATGATCACAGAGTTAGACAAGGAGAGCAAAAAGGTAGGTCTTAATATTCATTTGCAGAAAAAAAAACGAAAGTAATGTACAATAATCTCGGAAGAGAGTAGCACTTCGAGATAGGTAAAAGTACACTAGAAGCTGTAAAACACTAAGTCTATTGAAAACAGGTAATAACCGTGTAGTCGAACCATGAGGTTGAAGCAACTAGAAGAATAAGAATGGGGTGGAGCACATTTAGCAAGCATATCTTGACAGGTAGATTGTCACTATCCCTCAAGAGGAAGGTATATAACAGCTGCATCTTGCTGGTACTTAGCTACGGAGCAGAGGCCTGGAGACTAAAAGGGAGGGTTCAGCTTAAGTTGAGGACCACGCAGTGAGCAATGGAAAGGAATATGGTAGGTGTAACCTTAAGAGACAAGAAGAGAGCAGAGTGGATCTGGGAACAAACCGGCGTTAAGGATATCATAGTTGAAATCAAGAAGAGGAAATGGACATAGACCAGGTATGTTGCGCATAGACAGGATAACCACTGGTCATTAAGGGTAGCTAACTGGACTCCCAGGGAAAGCAAGCAGGTTAGGGGAAACAGAAAGTTAGATAGGCAGATCAGATTAAGTATGTGGGTATAAAATAGCAGCAGCAAGCACAGGACCAAGTTGACTGGCGAACCGTGGGAGAGGCCTTTGTCCTGCAGTGGGCGTAGTCAGGCTGATGATGATGATGGTATGATTACGAGAAAATGCATAGTTCAGGGCTCTGGCATTTTTGACCCCCTGGTGTTTTTTTAATGGACATCTAAATCTAAGGTCTCTAGCACTTTCATTTCTGTACAAAATTTGGCCACCGCAGCTGGGATTTCATCTCATGACCACTAGACCAGCGGGGCAGCTCCTGCTGCAACTGCAACAGCAGCTTCCATCAAATGTATCCCCTAATCCTCTTTTCCAACTTTCATCCATGGCTTTGCCAGCGACATAAGGCATCCTCTAAAGTGCTTATCAAGACGCCCGCACTGGGCTTCTCCTTGGCTCAATGCACTTTAGATGGCTATGTTATAAGTGCTTTTGCATGCGTTACACCAAATGATGATGACAATACAATACAACACCCAAATCCATAAAGTGTTTCACCTTTAAACCACTTTCATGTATGCCTAATCGTAGAGAAATGCAATACAATTGAGCAACAAGTTTTGGTCAGTGCTTGAGTCCTATTAAGATGTGCATTGCACAGTAGCATAGTTGACATACAGAAGTAAATGCTGCACTTCTACCATTAGAAACACAGGGCTACACAGAAACAAAAAAGAGAACAAACATGAAGATGTGTCTTCTCTTCTTCCTCTGTATACCAGTGTGCTGTAAGCTATTATGGATCTTCACCAACTAGCCCGATCTAAAACCTTGCTACATAAAAAGCCTAAATTCGCAAGTGCGTATTCGAGGATTTTTTCTCTTGTAAATACACTTAAAAAGTTACACTCTATCAGCAGGCTGTTCTACTCCCACTATCAGCAGACTGTTCTACTCCCACAGGATTGCTCAAGAAATTGGCAATTATTAAATATGCTACAACTGAAATTTTTAGACTGCTACAGAAAAAATTATACTAGTGCTGATACGTATGTGCTAGAATAACAGTGATATTAACGGAAAGAATCAGTAATGATTTAAAATTATATGCAACATAGAACGATATTGGTTTGGAAACAGATTTCAAGAAAACAGCCCAAACATGCCAGTGGTTGATGCCTAGAGAGAAGGCCCTTAACTAAAAACTGTTTCCATTATTTCCAGGCCAATATTTTTCAATGAGTGTTCTATTACTTCTTTATTGGAACTGCAAAGCAGTGACTACATAGACATGACTCGTTCCCCCTGCTTATTTTCTTGTCGCAATAACATTGTGATCCCTGAACCCCATTGTGCACATTGAATGCATTGATTAATATGTGGGGTTTAACGTCCCAAAGCCACCATATGATTATGAGAGACGCCGTAGTGGAGAGCTCCGGAAATTTTGACCACCTGCGGTTCTTTAACGTGCACTCAAATCTCAGCACACGGGTCTACGGCATTTTTGCCTACACGGGTCTACAGCATTTTTGCCTCCATCGAAGATACAGCCGCCTCAGCCGGGATTCGATCCCGTGACCTGCGGGTCAGCAGCCAAGTACTTTAGCCCCAAGACCACCGCAGCGGGGACACACTGAATGCATTGCCTCGTAAAAAAAGGCAAGATACCTGATCGAGACTGCCACGTTTCGGTCGTGATGCCTTTTCCCAAAGGACATCCATTGGTTGAGTGGGCTGAGCTCATTCTGAATGAAACAACACTTGACTCATTATTTTTTTCCAATGTAACAGTGTCTGTATCAACTAAGCAGTTTGGATAATTAAAAAAATTACTACGAACGAGAGCATTTCACATTATTGTCGAATACAGTTCAGTTTGTGGCTAACTTTTAATAAAACTCCTCTTGTAGTTCTGCAGCCACTGTGAGGAGACTGTATTAATGCAGCCTGTGCATTATACAAATAAGTAAAAAAGTTACCCTTTCTGGGTTGGCCTATATTTTTTACTCAATGTTATAAACACGAGCTCAATTATATATACATACAAACTATAAAAAAATTACAAAATCAATATCATCCAAGAGAAGACAATGGTTTGATAGAGATAAGTGGGACACATATGTCCCACCGGCTCATGAAAGTATACCCTACTATAACGCATCATTTGGGATGAACCAGAGGAGAAACAGGCCTTCGTAGGGCAGCTGTTCCTGTAAAGCCTGCTTCACTACACACACAGCCCTTCTTCCACTATCACGACTGGTGTTGTCTCAGAATGTCTGCCCACTATTTAAGAGGTCAAAAAAATTATTCCTTGGCACAATTATCCACAATATGGCTTAGCAATGAGCTCGGCTCTTTCACGAGGTCTATGCTTTGATTAATTTATTGGTTGAGTAACTTATGTTGACACCCTTGATAACGATGTTTTAAAAAGATAGTGAACTCTACTTTTTATTATTTCGACAATCCACGGACATTTAGAATTGTGCTGCAGCAAAAGTGACGTCTCTATGTGGTTTTGTTCAAGAGGTGTGTTGGTTTTTACAACAACCAGTAGCCCTCCCTGCAACTGAAACTGGTATTCTGTAAAAATAAAACCTACATTTTAATTAGTAAAACAAACGCATGCTTGTGCTCATGTTCGCGAGATACATTTAGATTAGTTTGTAGAGAATATGTAAACTTTAACAAGACTGAGCAATTGTAATTGCGGCCAATTTTTTTATTTTAAAAAAGATGCCCTGTGTGCACACACGAAGTGACACCGTGATCACACTGCACCGATATGTTTAGGGGTGCAACAGCCAAAATAGAATTTGGAGCAATTTGTGGAGCAGTAAAATGCTACTTTTGAAGCCCTAAAATCCAAACTTGAAGCATTACAAAAAAGGAGGCTTATATTTAAGGAAATATACATAGAAAACATTCAGCCTACCTAAATCGTGCATAGCGAACATGAGCCCTGCTATTTCACTAAAGATAGTATTCTGAATTACGCCACAGAGCAAACAATGAAGTCCACATTAGCATTTGCCATGCCTGCGAAATTCTTCGACAGACTCTGCGAATTCAAATGTTACCCTGCCAAGCTGGCGACCTTCAGGAGATTCATGAAACCGAAGAATGGTGCACAAGGTTTTCTTTTCTTTTTTTTTTTTTTGAGGGGTATCCTTCACTGCTCCAAATGATTAGCAGCAACATAACACCGATCACACTAGTACTCACAAATACCCGGCCTATGAGTAATTTAACAAAATCTGCTGCGTTCCGTGACTAGCGCTAACAGCCCCTTCCAAGTCACAAGAAACTTTTTCGCAGGACAGCAATGTACTGCGATGAAAGTGACTTAAGCAGCGTTTTGAGCAGGTTTGAAGACGGCCAAGAAATTTTCTAACTGCTACACGCCCCCCAACCCTTACCCCCACTTTTTTCTATGATGATGGTGTTAGGTTTAGGGCTCAACTTCTCGACTTGCTTGCAATGCTTGTTTGACCAGATAAAGCAACAACTGTGTGTTGGTTCGGCAACGGATATCTATCCCCGGCACGACCCAACATGATATGTGGGGTTTAACGTCCCAAAACCACCATATGATTATGAGGGACGCCATAGTGAAAGGCTCCGGAAATTTCGACCACCTGGGGTTCTTTAATAGGCACCCAAATCTGAGCACACGGGCCTACAACATTTCCGCCTCCATCGTTTGAAATGCAGCCGGGATTCGATACCGTGACCGGCGGCTCAGCAGCCAAGTAGCCACTAGACCACTGTGGTGGGGCAAGGCCCAACATCAAGTAAAAAAAACGATGCCTCCTTTCTATGGCGACAAACATGGTGCCTGGCAATGATGGCGTTCGCAAAACGTCGACCTTGTTCACGATCGGAAAACGTGCAATATGTTCTTAACATGACATATCCGCATTTGCTGACAGGGAAATTCATATTTACCACGAATTGGTGGTGGCTGCAGCAACACTTTTTTTCGCTTGATGTTTCGTCAACCTGTTGATAGGTATCCTTTGTGGTCCACTGACCGATGGGCACATCGGCAAGACCGCGGACCGATGGGCGCACGACGTTGTTACTTCATCTTATACTTTATGTGGTCAATCTTAATTCAAGAGTGTGCTCCCCTAACAAGTATATAAGTTACACAGTGTTAGGGTCTGCCACTAGGTTTTATTGATGATGCAAAGTGCAGGTGGCCAATGTGGCCTCCATTTCTCGCTAAAATTAAGGCATGTGAGATAATTTTGAGGCTGATCAGACATGTTGGCACAGCATGGCACGATTTCGGCAAATTTTGTGGTTTTGGCGCAGCTCAGTCGGCGCAATGAAGAGAAACTATCAAATTGGCACATTTGGGCACAGCTGCTGTGCCCCCCTATGTTGTTATACCATTATGAAAGCTATTTATTTGTCTCTTCAGTGTCCCATATTGTTGTGTTACAGAATATAACAAGATTTTGCTAAGTTTCGAGTAATACAATAAGCAAAACGCAAAGTGTGAAAAGTTGGTTTGCCTGCAACATAATCAGAGCCGTCAAAGCTGCATGTCCATGCAGGCCCAAGAATTTTTTTGGATGGGGGTGGGAGGAGACTATAAGATTTTATATGTCAAATTAGCAATAGAAATAGTGGCACGATTGATAACTTGAGGCAGGCTGGTGTTGATTCTGGCTGCAGCAGCACAGCAGCTTATCTCAGCAGCAACCAAGTTCTCTTGAAGAATGTCAGCTGGCTGACAAAAAACAACCTTCCAAAAAACTAGAAGCGGCTAGACCACGTAACAGTCGACTCATGATAGCTAAAAAAAGCGCTAGCTATAAGCCTAGTTGCTTTTAGCATCCCACGAAATTCCAGTGATATTGACTGGTTCCTCAACATCTATCCCTACTCTGGGGGCCATGAATCGGGTGGTGCCTTGCTCATTAAACTTCTTGAGTGAAAGGGTTGAACTCATTAGTCATTATGAGTAATAATTTTGAACTTGTAAGATATTATTTGTTTTGAAAACTTCTTGTTTTTCTCAGAACTTCATTTTAGCAGTTTTTTTTTCGTGAGCAAAAAGTCATAAATTTTAAATAATCCAATATTTTTCAATAAAAATTCACATGCTTCTTTATGAAACAATAATCTATGTAAAATAAGGACATTACATATGCATTACATTTATTACATATGCAATGAACTATGATTATTGAAAACCACCGACAACTTTTAATGTGATTAGGTTTCGACTGAAATGCAAGCACCTGGAACTACACAATTCTTGGTTTTTCGGACATAGAATGCCTAATATTGACGACAGTGCAAGAATTCTAATTTATTCCACAGCTAGATTGCAGCCAAACATTTTTTTTAAATCCCGGGATTGGTACGTACACTTGTGTGATGGGCATATTATGGTTAATTTTCATAATTAAATTGTGATTAGTTGCACTTTTCTTGCTCAACATACTTTAAGTATGTTTTTAAACAGGTTTTTTAGGATAGACACAAAACAATTACTTTAAAATCAAAATCTAAAAGAATTTCCATATAGGTGGCAACATACCTTGAAGGAGCACTGTCATCAAATTTACTCATGTCAAGATTTTTGCATCGAGTAGCTATCGACCCCCTAGTAGCGATTTGTGACTTAAAATGCATCTGAGTGACGAATGAGTACCTAATATTGATTGATATATATGCTATCAAACGCGGTTCAAAATGGGTGGAAAGCCCGCCAAAATTTAGTGCTGGCAGCGCTACCTCGCGGCCACTGCACAGCTGATGCCGCTTTCACAAAAAATGTTGACGTTCCACTGGCGTTTCGTCTGCTAGGAGCGCACGTACAGTCAGTCGAGCTATGTCTCTGAAGGCGTAGACATGCCTTCGTCGCGGTTAACCTCGGCAAGCGATGATGACAGCGACCCGGAATTAAGTGTCGCCGCGATTCGCGACGATTCTTGCTTGACAAGCTCCGCATTTAATGCAATTTATTTATCAGTCCCGGCCGTACTGTCGGAGCTCAGGAACATTAACTACGCACCACATGGCGCGGACGTTTGCCGAGTGAATCGCTGCTTTTGGCTGCAACAGGGCACACGGGAGGAATAGCCGCGGCCTCGAGAAGAGGCCTCGTACTGTCAGCGAAACCCAACTGGTTCACCAACACAGGATTTACCCTGTAGCAGCTTGTCGCAAAGTGAAGGGAGCAAATGCGGCTGTTCTTCACAGGCGTCCAGACCCTCTGTCCAACGGCGTGTACGAAGTCAACCTACTGGCTGCAATTGGGTTCGTGGCTTGGAAAAGCATGAAACGCCATGCACTTTTTTGCTTTTTCGGCACCTCGACGTGCAGGTTCTCACTAAATGACTCCCTGACATTCTGGCACGTATTGTGGCTCTGAATAATCATACTCACACACAGTGGAGCACAACGCAAATCGGTCGATCCGACACGATTAATCACACGCACGCTTCAAACAGCAATGAGAGCCACTAGAGAGAGCATGGCTGGGAGTCGGCTCCAAACACACTCCGAGATCGTCGACGTCATCGTTACTACCGTATCGTCACTCAGGATGGTATTTGTGGAATGTATCACACCAAACACGTAGCACTAGTGTCAATGTCGCAGGGCAGTCTATTTTCGGTTTTTTCCTTTTGAGCTTTTTTTATGCTGACGTCGAAATAAAATAACTGCGATGCAATGGATGCAATTCAAATTTGGCCAAGAAGACCTATGCACACCAAGTGATCGAATGATGGGCACATCTCGATCTTGAAATTTGATGTCAGTGCTCCTTCAACAAATCTACATAAACACAGGATGACTGAGAGTTGGAATTACTTTACTATAGCATCATTATGTTAGAAGACTATCTGGCATATTTAATGACAGGTTTTTTTTACCCGAATGTGACAAAAATTTAGATGCTTCTGTCAAAAAAAAATGGAGCTAATTTCAAAGATATTGTCGTAGTGCCTGCCATCTTCTGAAACTACTGTAAAACAATATTTTCAGCTTAGATTGACTTAGGCGAAATAGCAGCACCTTAGTGTTGCACTGATTGCAACAGCTGATGTGGGAAAACAGATTTTCCGTAGAAGAAAAAATCGGTTAAAGTGGCATGTAGGTGTCTCGTTGTTGCACAAAGGTAAAGCCATATAATTTATTACACGGCATAAAACTACAATCCAAATGAAGTTCTGAAAGCAAACTTGCAGGTCACTGGAAAGGGTCATGATTCTCATGAATGAGAAAGAAAACTATAGCTTTGCTTATGATAAACTGGCTGTTGAAGATGACAAATGGACACACAAACTTTGCATGACAAGCTGAATATTCTATACATGGCAGGTTTGCATTTTTGAAAGTTTGCGGCCTGTTGAATGTGTTGCAGCCTGTATACTGCTCTCATTGATCATGATGCGGCATGATCGTACGTGCACTCTGCAAATATAATGATGCACAACTTTACAGCAGTACACAGCTGTTACAGCGCACAGCTTCGGGCATCTTCGCTACTGTGCAACAAGCCAATGCTGATCGGACATGAAAAGGTCGAAAAAGTGGGCACCAGATTGAAAAATAGCTTTCGATAGTTGTTTTTACTACTTCAAAAACATGTGATACTATAGCCAAGGCAACACCGAAACAGAGCATGTGGGATAATGTAAAAACCACAACTATTCTTCCAAAGTATGTGTTTCGCCGTACATCCCGATGTGCATGGTACCTGACTGAATTTCGCAAAAGTTACATGTTTTGCCAACCAGCAGCAGCTAGAGCATTTACTTGGAACCTACATGCGAAAATAATTTCTACACATTTACGCTCGAAACTACCGTTAGAAAGCTTTCTACATAACTATTTCCCAATATACAGCCGGTCGCTTCGAGTCACACACACAGACGAACAAACTGCCACATTTCACCTGGCACTGCTGAATGACGTGCGTCAGCTCCCGTAGCTTCTCCTGTATGACAGCGTAGTCGGCTTCCTTCTGCATTGCTCTATGTGCGCTCAAGATGCTTCAGAGACGCAGCGAGTCCCGCGTAGACGGTGCACACCCACGATGCCACCACCAAGCAGGAAACGAACTGAAACAACATTAGACGGGTCTCACGACATGCATGCAAAAAGTCGACAGCAAGCAACTTTATGAGAGCAAACAGGCGTTTTCTCGCGTGTCGTCGAACGTTTCGGGTTAGGGAAGTGTTCGCACATTGCATGTAATTCGATAGTTTTGCTGCTTGTGAACCACTGCAAAGACGCGCATGGACGGCGAAAACACGTTTACCGCATCAAAAGTACGCTGTGCTGCTTTTTGGCTGAGATTTATCATCAAACTACCTGGTGAGATTACTAGCGTGTATCGTTACGCAATGTAACGTGTTTACATCAAATGTACACAAACCATACCAACGCCTCCCAGATTTCTTGTGCCTGCCGGATTATCGGCGGTCACTTAAAAAGCGGCGGTCGTCGAAACTGCGGTAGTGGCGTCACTAGAGTAGGAATGTCCTTAAATAGGTTAGACTGGTAATAGGTTTAAAAGTTTTACGTTTTTGGAACTTATATGCAACAAAAATAACGTAAAAAAGTTTTAAAAAGGCATAAACATATTTATAAATAACCATACGTAAGTGACGCTGTTATTTACCAAGCAACTTTTTTAATACAAGGCATTCTTTGAGATTAGTGGCAAACGTCAAAATTGCCGAGCTCAAAGGCCAAGTACAAAGACCCTTATCTTTACATAGGCAGCCCCACCATAGATGATCGGCGTTTCGCGCTCATCCGGCAGGCACAAGAAATCTAGGAGGCGTTGACACAGCAGATGTTCCTACACCGTGGATGTGGCTAAAGAACGCCTCGACTAAACTAGGACAGAGCCTTCTCTATAACTTATAGAGAAGGCACTGACTCTAAAGTTATAGAGAAGGCACTAAGACAACGCCTTATTTATTAAGATGCCTGACGAATCGTTCGTGTTGCCAGCGGAGTCACCCTGCCTTCAGTTTCGAGCAAGCGCCACGCTTCTAGGCACTCTAGCCACGCTGTGGCACTCGCGACCAACACTAATATCTTAATGTTTTTTTATTTTCACTTGTGGCCCATAGGGGCGCGTCAGTCGAAATTTATTTAAGATCTGCAACTATACGCGACTAATTCGGAGGCTATGCGAAATGTTGAGTTGTTGCACCGCTTGCAACAGGTGACGCTAAAAACCAACAATAATTTGTTGGTTTTTACCAAGACGTGTTGGGCCAAATACGAAGGGGTAGACACGGTATGCAGTGCATGTGGAAAGGAGGAGGAAACTGCCGAACTCTTGATAATGTTCTGTAAAGGGCTTCACCTTATAGTTCAGGATGATGGCGCAGATTTTTTCGAAGCACTGTGGTTTAGGAACAGGGAGAGCGAAATAGACTTTAAGCGAGTAGAATTAACTAGAAGAAAGTTATCTAATTGGTGGCTAAAGTCAAGGCACGAGTGAAAATTAAACCCTTCATTGCAAAGTACCAGTCCTCAACTTCACTATTTAAAGAAAAAAAAAGATAAACCTGGTGGCTGGTTTACTAAGTATTACGGCTGACGTTAGCCGATGCCCGATCTAAAGGGAACAGCCTCATCAATTCATCTATCTCTTCAACTTTAAGACAGGGAGGGCAAAATCGACTTTAAGCGGGTAGAATTACCAAAAAGGAGGTTATCAGATTAGTGGCTGAATTCAAGGCACGAGGGAAAATTAAACCATTCATTGCAAAGTATAAGTCCTATACTTCACTATTTAAAAGGGAAAAAAAAAACGATAAATCTAGTTGGTGGTTCACGAAGTATTACGGCTAGGTAACGTTAGCCGCCACCCGATCTCAAGGGTACAGCCACATCAACTCATCCATCCAACTATTCAATCGCAAACAAAGGAGAGAAAGGGTGTGGCAGCTGCTTTGGTTCTCATGCGGCAGGCATCTAAATAGAGGAGGCGTTGACTAGGGCAACGCCTCCTCTATTTAGATGCCTGCCGCGTGAGAAAAAAAAAACTGCAACGCCTTTTCTTTTTTTCATTTTGAATGAATAGATAAATGGATAGATGTGGCTCTACCCTTTAGATTGAGCTGCGGCTAACGCCACCTAGCCGCAATACATAGTTAACTATTCACTGTATTTATCTTTTTTTTTCTTTCAATAGTGAAGTTGAGGACTGGTACTTTGAAGTGAAGGATTTAATTTTCACTCGTGTATTGACTTTAGCCACCAATCAGATAACCTTCTTCTAGTTAATTCTACCCGCTTAAAGTATATTTTGCCCTCCCTGTCCCTAAACCCCAGTGCTTTGAAAAACTCTGCGACATCATCTTGAACTATAGGGTGAAGCCCTCTACAGAACATTATCAAGTGTTCGGCAGTTTCCATCTCCTTTCCACATGCACTGCATACCGTGTCTACCCCTTCGTATTTGGCCCGATATGTTTCGGTTCGCAATACTGCCGTCCTGGCCTCAAACAGCTAGTAGAGAACCACCCCGAGTATTATCATAGATCCTTTCCTTGGCAATTTCCTGTTTAAAAGCTCGATAGATCGCTAGTGCAGACTTCTTAATCATGCTAGTTCTCCACATATCGGTCTCAGCTTCCTTCACCTTCTTCTAAACCGATAATTCTTTTTGGTTTGGCCCCCTGCTGTTTTTCAGGTATTTACTAGTCAATTTTCTAGTTCGCTTCCGCCATTTTGTATCGACATTCTTCATGTACAAGTAGCTGAAAACCTTCCTAGCCCAACGCTCCTCCCCCATTTCTCTCAATCGCTTCTCAAATTTTATCTTCCTGCTAGCTTCCCTGCTTTCAAATAATGTCCATCCCATATCACCTTGTACTCCCTGATTTGGTGTATTCCCGTGAGCTCCTAAGGCAAGTCTACCTTTTCCACGTTGCTTAATTTCTAAACTTGCTTGAACTTCTGATCTCATGCACAAGACCGCATTGACGAACATCAGACCAGGAACCATGCATGACCCCTATCCATATTCCTCTCACAACATCATACCATTTGTAATTCCACAGTGCCCTGTTTTTCATCACCGCTGCATTCCTGTTACCTTTAGTCGTCACGTATATTTCATGTTCCCTTAGGTACTCGGCCCCAATGCTTATCTATACGCCCAGACATTTGTATTTATCTGTTATCTCTAGCGAAACCTCCTGTATTCTAAGCTCACCACTTTCATTGTCAATAAAAATCATGAATGCTCATTTTTCCTTACTGAATCTTAAATCTAACCTATCCCCCTCTTTACCAAAGATGACCATCAATCTCTGCAATTCTTCCTTGTTGTCAGCTATTAGCACTATACCATCTGCGTACATCAATGCTGGTAGTGCCTGTTCAACGAGTTTTCCTAGTTTGACGAAAGAGAGGTTGAAGCCCAGTCCACTTTCCTTTAATTTGGCCTCTAATCCTTGTAGGTACGTCATGAATAATAAGGGTGACAGAGGACACCCCTGCCTAAGCCCCTGTTTCACCTCTGCAGGCTTGGATACCTGTTTTTCCCACTTTATAACTACCTTGTTACCTTTATAGATATCTTTTAAAAGATTAGTGACTCCATCTTCCACGCCCAGTGTGTCTAGTATTCCCCACAATTCTTCTTGAACCACGCTATATCGTACGCTTTCTTGATATCCAAAAATGCTAGCCACAAGGGCCTGTGTTCCTTTTCTGCTATTTCGATGCACTGCGTCAGTGAAAACAGATTGTCTTCCAACCTCCTGTGTTTCCGAAACACATACTGCAGTTCCCCCAGCACCCCCTCATCCTCTATCCATGCCTGCAGTCTTGCCTTTATAATCTGCATCGCCAGCCTGTAGACCACTGATGTCACTGTTATAGGACGGTAGTTGTTTATGTCAGCTTTGTCCCCCTTTCCTTTATAGATCATGCTGATACTGCTAAGTTTCCATCCATCGGGGACCTCACCATCGATTATAGTTTTGCTCGCTGCATCTCCCAAAGTCTGCTTAGACTTCGGACCCAATTCCTTTATCACCATAACTGGGCCGCAGTCAGGCCCTGTTGATGTACTACTAGGAACCCTATTCTCAGCCCTTTCCCACTCTTGTGAAAATGGAGGCAATGCGTCACTTGATTGATCCTTGTCTATTGTGGTGCATAAAGCACTTCTTTTTTGAAAATTTTCTGTCACCCTTGTTCTTATATATTCAATAGCTTCGTCCCATTCTAGCCTAGCACCTTGGGCTGTAGTTATAAACCTCTGCTCTAGGCTCGTCTCATTTCTTGGGGAGTTTATATGGTTCCAAAATTTCGCAGTTGCCTTTCTATCTTTTTTATGTACTTCTGCCAGCCACTGAGCTCCCTTTCTTCTAATCTTTTCATTGATCAGAACGGATGCATCCCTTCTACAGCTTATAAAGATGTCCCATTTTCTTTCAACATCATCTGTCGGTTCAGCCCGCTGCTTAGCATGTCTGTGTTCCATAGAGGCTTCCCAACGTCTTGCTATGGCTCTCTTAACATTCTCATCACACCAACGTTTGGGTTTGTGTCTTCTTTTCTGGGGTGACTTGTCACATGCCTTAGCAAGCTCTAGCTCAAACAGTCTAATTAGATTCGTATATGTCCACACTGTTTTATTATCCTCAGTTATTACTTTCTTAGCTGGTTCAGTAGCTATTTCTATTTGCCTTTCTGAATAAATATTTTTCTGTAATTGCTTATGTTGTCTCCTTCCCACTTTCCCTACTCTTCGGAAACTTAGCTTGGTACGTTTGTGATCACTACCCATACTTCTGGAGCCACCTTCATCTATGTGCATTCCCCTGAGCGTATCATACATCCTATGTGACATCAGTGCGTAATCTATCGTCGACTGCAGCCTTCCTACCTCCCATGTTATTTGCCCTGAAAGAGCTCCTTGCGCTTGACTGAAAGCGCTTCTTGTGGATAAAACACTAAACTACGGGGAACCGCCTGTCACCATAGGAAAGCGTGCGATGTCGCAGGCATCTTTCTAGAGGAGGTTGTGGGTTGTGGTTACCACCGTCGTAGCCTCCGAGATTTTGCTTGCCTGCCGGCTTGCCTGCTGGCACGGAGGAAGGTGTGCCTGCTGGTCACTTGGAAAACGGCCGTCGTTGGAACTATAATAAAGAAATAAAGTTTAATATAATAAAGATAATATAATATAATAAAGATAATATAATATAATAAAGTTTAATATAATAAAGAAATAAATAATAATAAGAAATAAAGTTTTTCCATTCCATTCCATTGGAACTATAATGTTAGCGCCACCTAACTAGGGATGTTGTCAAATAAGTTTTTGCGTTTTTGGAGCTTATATGCAACAAAAATAACATAAAGTTTTAAAAAAGCGTACACGTAATTATATTTGACCCTACGTAAGTGACAGCGTCATTCAACAGGCAACTTTTTCAATACAAGGCATCCTCTAAGATTAGTAAAAAACACAAAATTTGCTAATTTCAAAGGCTGAGTACAAAGACCTTTATTCCTGCGTAGGCAGCGCCGCCATAAATGACCGGCGTTTCGCGCTCATCCGACAGGCAAGGGAAATCTAGGAGGACCGTGTTCAGTGGCAAGTTGTTCGAAACTAGTGGTCTTACATACCTGGTGTTCTGTGCCTGAAGCACGCGCCTGAGGTTCTCGTCATGGAACTTGCAAGATCCATTCTTTCCGAGAAATGTCCAACAAAAAAACTCGCGCTTCTTCGAGCACTTCGGCCAGACGACGCCAAGAGTACACTTTGTGCGCTGTCCCAGTCGCTTTTGCAGAGTGGCATCCCCAAAGATTCCAGCGATGATGAAGAGAGAGAACATGATAAAAATGACTTCCCTGGCGTTGCTAAAGCTGCCACCGAAGGTATGATTTGCGCCCGCCTACTGATAAGTACCTTCGCGCCGGAGTTGACCAAACACTTCGTGACACCTTTGCAAGTTCTCTGTTTCGCACACTGCAAATCTGAATTGCCTTGGTGCAGCGAGGAGTCGGTCGCCGCATCGTCGGCGTTGTCGTCGCAGCTCAACAACTCGTTTTCGGCGCCCGAGCAGCGCCTTTCTGTACTGAAATACATTTGGCCGAAACTGGCAAAGGAGACCTGGAAGAAGAATCCTTGCTACAGGCACGTCTATCGTGAAGTGCTCTTGGCTCTTACTCCGAATGACATGCGCCACGCGCTGCCCATGGTTATGGCACCATCGCTGCTTCTTGTAGACGACTACATGACGTACAACCAGAGACTCGGTCTTGCATGCGTTCGCCGTATCGTTGTCAGTGTTCCACCGAGTGAACTTGACCAGTATGGCCGCCTCGAGGTGCTTTTTGACGCTCTCAAACACTTGCTGTACGTTAAAGAGCCGGACGTAATTGTTGAGCTGCACACGTGCTTACGGAACCTGATTTTCGCAGACCATTTGGACGCTCTTCAAACCCATGATGATCAGAGGCGTCGAAAGATGGCTGGTGATGTGTACTGCGAGTTGCTAACTGCTGCTGAAGTGGAGCAAACATTTGCCCTAAGGAGGGCTTACTCGAGCCAGTTTTCACCCTACATTAAATGCCTTGGAATGGATGTTGCCAAGTACATGAACAGGACACTGAGAGTCCTGTTGGAATATGTGGAAGTGCACGACACGGATGAACAGATCTGCAAGAAAAATGCTTTGGCCTCATTAGCAGAACTGATCAAACAGATGTGGCCAAGGATCCCATTTCATTTCAGGAGGATTACAGAGAGCATATGCAAGCTTGCATGCGACCAATTCAGCAAATCTGCACTTTGCGACGAGATTGGCACATGCCTCAACTTGCTGCGACAATCTTGTCCTAAACAATACCATCGTTTCCACGAAGATCTGCTCTTCCTTAGAGAACAGAACATTCCTGGTATTGCATCATTACTTGAATGCGCACATACCAAATAGAGATTAAGCATTGCAGTAGTTATATATTGTTTAACGTGTGGAGTCTTCACTTGTGTATTTGGCAAAGAAAAAATGTTGATGGCAAAATTTTTGTGAAGGTTATGTTATGGTAGCACGAAGTTTGTCAAGGTGCACATTATTTGACCACACTCGCAGTGCAAGTAAGCTTGTGTAAAACGATGACATTGAAAAAATTGTCAATGCTGACTCGCCACATAACAAATAGTACATAAAGTGAGATCCCAAAACTTATTTCGTGACTAGTTATACTTCAATCCAGTGCCATAGGCATGCTAGGACAAAAGCCTCCCCCCCCCCTCTCCCCTTCCGAGTTTTTTTTTTTTTTCGATGGCATACAGAGCATAAAATGACACTTGAACACATCTGCTTGCCCAGCTTTCACTTGGAATAAAAAAATTCCCCCCTCCCCGCCTAAAAAAAAGTTCTGCATACTCCTGTGCTTGGAGCGCACAATCTACAACAAAAAGCGATTCCTACCACATGCAGCATAGTGCATTTCCAGCTTTATTATTACTTTTATTTTCAATTGTCAAGCACATCATTTCATACTTGGCTTCGAAAATCACTGTCACATTCTCTCATATGGGACAGAAGTATATGCTGTTCAGCTATTTGAATTGAGCCCAAATGTATGCTGCAGAGACAAGAACCCCCCGTCGGCTTGATCCAGAAGGGTTATCTAAATACAATTTGCACTTTTATAAAGCACTACCTACCTTCTCTACATACGAGTTAAGCAGTGGCTTACATATGTTTGCACTAAAGGTGCTTCACCTCACATTCATGCAGATCAACAAAAGTCAATTCTTTGAAAGGAAGGACAACAATGTTTTAGCATGCACAGGTTTTCCTGCTCTCTTTAATCCGTGAACAAGATAAACTAGTCCAAGCATTACAAATGTAATCTGAGTACCCAATTATTCAAGAAGAAACAGCGACATGGTGTTTCAAAATGGCACAACTATTGAAATAAAGGCTCTGTAACACGAAACATAGAGCCACAAGGTAGTCTATGCTTGAATGAACGGTGTAGTGTGCCCGAGTCCTATACACATGCTTGGAGCACAATTTAGTGGGCAGGGGCAGCAACACTTCGATAAGTGCAAATGTACCTATCATTGTGGTGCAGGGTCTTTAATGGCCGACCATAATCCAGCATTCCCCATCACAGTTCTATAACATGATTGGTTTTTGGCATGCAATACCCCAAAAATATTTTTCCACATTTCTTTTAATTTTATGCTTTAATACAAGCAAAATATAATGCATGTGCACATTGTTCACTTGAATTTGGGCAAAGAGCCCATTGCACATTGAGATTTGCAAGGCGTGGCCACTTATAATTAGTGCAGAGTGATTAGAAATGATCGGTGAAACCGATGCACTAAAGAGTGAAACTGCCATACCATAGCAACTATTCTAGTCATTCTAGCCCCCATGAACATTCTGTGGCAATTAGTCTTCATAGAAGTGGCTGTCCCAAGAATGCCTCTTCAGTGAACACCTTGAGAGAGATGCAATTTCATGACCCAATTTTTGTACCATCCTTAAGTTGTGCTTCCCTCATTTGGCCAACTGTTCTGGCCAAATGAGGGAAGCGTGCATTTGGCAAGCGTGCTGCGAGGCCTGGCCTGCTCCATATTCTCCCGTAAACTCTCAACACGAAACGTAGAACTATGCCCTACTTGCTCTATAATCAATTCTCTCATTAAAAGGTTTACGGGAGGCTTGAAGCGATGAAAAATGCTCAAACAAGGAATATCACTGGACAGCATGCTTTAGCAAACTTCATCAAGGGAGGGCTGTTGCGTGCCAGCAGTACGAAAGCTAACATCACAGCCTCTGCGGTGCATTTCTAGGGTTCATGCAATGCTAAGCCCATAGGGGATTATGGTGGCACACAAAGAATCTTCGTTGAAAACTTGCATACTCTGCGATAACTTTTCTTGAAAGCAGTGTGGAAGCAACAAGAATAAAAGTGCATGTCTGCTACCACAAAAAAAAAAGTAATTTAATTTGCAGACAAATTTGCCTTGCTGAAGCAAATGCTTCTTTATTTATTAGGAGGCTCAAACAGCTGGGGGAAGTTGTTGGTAAAATACAGTTTACTTTGCCAGAATGCCTTCCCTTTCAGCACCTTTTTTACCACCTTTTCAGCATATCTGCTTTCTAAAGTAAACATGGCATCTATGATGTAGTTGGCCAGTATGAGATCGCAAACGTGCTGTTTAGTTCCGCAAGAAAAATATATGCATAATATACTAAAATGTACACCAAACCATCAACATGTTTCTCCCATTCACATCCACAAAAATAAATTTGCAAACGCATTAAAGATGCGAGCGATAAAAACTGAAATCAGCCGCAAGCTGCCGTACTACTTTCAGAGCCACACGGATGCAGTGATGGAAGTGACTTTTTACTTATCAGAACAGAAAAGGTTCAGAGCGGCCATGAGTGTTTTCGTACACGAAAAATGCCAGTCTGGAGCAGCTATTGTGTTTTAGGAGCAGAATGCAAAATGTGCCGCATAACTCCAGGGATTCAAAGAGTCACTGAAGTGTTGCACAAATATTATTATTTGTTATGAACATGTTTCACAGCCCACAGTCAACTTGAATTATTATTAGATTACTTATTGAATGCTTCTGATATGGAGCTATATATTTAAAATACAATCTCGGTCATTTTTATATGTCACTTAAACAGCCTGCATGTAAAACTTAAAAAGCTCTAAATTTAAATGATCTTGGTATGCCAGCTCTGGTTGCATAAATAAGAGCCAACAACGCATATTAACATGCAAGCATCATAGTATACACATTCTTTTCAGTTTCTTTGGGGCTTGAAAGTTGGTCACACAATGAAAGTCCCTCATATTCATCTTCTCAGTGCCATTCTGGAGCAAGTTCAGAGCAGTAACGAACTAAAACCACAATTTGGGGCAGCACCTCTACCACTGCGGTTGTGCCTCTGCAGCTTTTGCTCCACTGTCAAGTGCAGGAGCTGGCTTCCTTAGGAGCGTGTCATCCTTCCTTTCCCTCAAAAGTAGAGGAGAGAAAGCCTAAAAACGAGAAAGAAAAAAAATCATGCAGGACTTGGCCGTTAAGGAGGAAGGCGGGGGGTCAGGCACGGAGCCGATTCTGACGAGGTTGAGAAAAATCGTGCCTTTGTATTTCACCAAAACCTACATGGGAGCAGCAAATCAACATGAGGATTACACGGTCAGAATGGCAAAAATTCTCAAATTCTAAGTTTGGCTGGTTGTTTTTGTGTGGCTACTATATTGAACAGATTTAAGAGAGTCTTTTGAAACATTTATATTTCGTGGCTGGAGTGTATTAAACTTTTGAATCACGTGCGACATTATACATTTTGTGTTTCTGTGGGGAGTTTTTTTTTGTGTATTTTTAGCCAAGAAAGGTACACGCACACTAGCGGGAAGTATACTGCGACATCCCGTGACAAGCAGCAGCGTGCTGTCCACATTGTCGGTGCTGCGAGATTCTCGGCACGCACCCGCTAGCTAGTGGCTTCCTCTCGCCAACAGATGGAGAAAGGTGGCTCGGGTGAGATGACGCTTCCGTGAAAAATGAACTCGAGCGTTGCAGGTGGTGGAAAGGGTGAAGCGAGAGAGAACTGACACGTGGCAGGCGAGAGAGAGAGACGTCACGGCGCACAGCTAGGAGGGCATGAGCTACTTGGCACCACTCCAACACCTACGGGAATAGGAACGGTGCGAACGAAGGGACAGCGTTACACAGGCTAGTCAAAGAGCTGCTTCACATACAAAAATGAAACAACAGGGGTGCTGTAGTATGAGGTTGTGATACACCAGGACCATTCTCCAGCCGAAATTCCCGTGTGCAGTAACACTGAATTGGCTTAGATTGATTGATTGTACTCAAAATGTGCTAATGACATTATTTTACCATCATGGGTTTTTTACCAGAGCAGAAAATCACGGTCACAGTCTCATTTTAAAATTCGTGCCAAAAGTCTATGAGCATGGCATTACAGAGCAGTTCTTGTATTTTAGTTACATTGGCTCTATGTAGGACTTAACACGGTGTTTGGTGTGGAAGGGGCATAGTTAACTGCATTTTATTTTTGTATGTTTTTTTGCTGAACTGATGAACTTCACAAGTTGAACTGATGTCTATTCACAAGGGCCCCTGCATTATGAATTATAGTTGGAAGTTTGTGCCCATCCTACATGCGCATCATTCTCTGTTCTTGTTTCTTGCGCCGCCCTGTTACATGTTGGACAGAGAGAAAGTACGTTTGGTGCCTTTAATTGTGGTTTACTATTTCGTGAAATGTCACTTCCCCCCCATAAAGACCATAAACGTGGAAATAGCTGAGGTTTCGTTGGAAACTGACCCTTCAAACTTGGTGATAACTGAAAGACACACTCGGCATAATCAATTGCTTCACTGTTTTCTGTCTTACTTTGCTAAAAATGCAAAAAAAAACAACTATCACTAAATGCACATGGATAAGAAATAGTGAATCACATGAGCTTTCTTATAACATGCCACATGATTGTCCTTAAAGCATCGCGTGCTTAGAAGCATGTCGCAGAATGGCACAAGGCTAGCACATTATGAAGTGTGAATTAGAGATTAACACTATACGAGTACACATGGCATTTGTTGGTGAAAATTTGAAACCCACTATGAACGAATAAAGGAGCAGGCAATAGACAAAGATGTGAGGCATGGTATATACTACAATTTTTCTGCATCCCTTTTAATCATTATTTTTTTTACAATGGGTTGCTCCATATCATCTGCATGAAGAGCACTTACTATGCACGTGTTCATTTTGAATTCACAAGTGCACTAATTTAATCTTCAGAGAATAAAGTTACATACTTACAGGACTCGGATGACAAAGGCTTGTATGACACTTGTCTGCAGCACACAAGCCCAAGTCAAGGTATAAACAAATTCAGACTGCATAGTCTGAATGAAGACAGCTCTGTGAGTCAAATGATGTGAGTGACAATAGTAGAAGCTGGGCAAGTTATTTCTGGCTGAGGCCATTGACTAAAAAAAAGTAAACGACCGATTGAAAGCGTGTCGTGAGTCCTGCAATCATATTTTTATCCTGTTACAACAATGCTAAGTCATGCTTACTTTTCCGTGGAGATGAACCATGCTGCAGTTATTGAAAAAGCAATTTTCACAGTGCGACAGAGGACACAGTCAAAATGCAGTCAGTGCAGCACTGTGTAGCAGTTCTTCCAGCCACCATTCTGCATCTCAACTTTCACAAACTTTCATGAAGATCCATCAACTAGCCAAACAGAGCTAAAGCCACAACTTGACCAGTGAGTGATAACTTGAGGTGCCAATTAAAGAGTGCATGTTTACCTTATGTTGCTCTAGACAGGTATCTATTTCTCAGCCATTTCTCAGCCTTGAAACATGCAATAATGTTCTATCACCGTGTAACTATGCTATTTTTAACATTCAAGCAGGATGCTTTTGAATCAAGTTACTTAGTTTGCACTACCCAAAAATTTATAGGGAGGCTTGGTAAATAATCTCAAAAAGCAGAATATCTTTAGCGATTTCGCAAATTAATGCCAGTGACATGCTTGCTTCTAACACAAAGTATACTGCTTCGCTACAGATGAAGGGACAGAAGTCGAGTTTGGATTCACATGCATAAAAATTGCAAGACGGAAATCGGAGTACATAATTATACATATTATTTACTAAATAGATGTTCTCCATGCATCTCACATAGAACCATGTACTAATGTAGTGTTTTGGGGATGCTAATTTCACAATGAAAATTTAGGTAGTGACTTAGACACACACAAATAAAACCAATAGGTCTTGAACAAATTGCATTGGTTAAGATAAACGTAAACAAAAAATGCTGCCGATTTAAACCATTTGTGCAAATGCACTGATGACCAAGGTGAAAATAAAAAATCAATATAGTATGCTGATTATTGCCCCATTCCCAACACCACTTCCTCCATTTCTAGATCTCCGCAACCTTTGCACCAAGCAAACCAAAATAGTCAGCATGAACCTGACGCGTATGTCGAGAACAACAACAACAACACTTTCACCATCACACTTGTGCCGACTGCTTGCGCTGGAGGTTGAGGATGACTTGCGTGGGTGTCACCTTGCGCCTGAGAATGAGCACTCGAGGTCGAGTCCGCACGTGCACAAGCGGCAAGGCAGCGTAGTTGAGCCGCACGTGGCTATAGCCTTCCACTGTGGCCAGCAGCTCGTGGGTGTCCCGGTAAGGCACCACAGAGCTACTGTGAATTGACTTGCCCTCTATTATGAGGTGCGTGAAGCTCTGCATCTCCAGACCACCAGGAGCAAGGTTTTCTGTTTTGTTGTATCTTGATGTACAGGGAAATGGGGAGGGGGGAGGAGAAATAAGTTATGCCACAAGGCAGCATCACTATCTCACCCTTTCAATCTAAAATTTTCATCTTATTTTTCTTGCAAGGACCATCAGAGACTGGAACGAACTGACTCATAATGTTGTTCTACAACCATCTCTCAAAATGTTTGCCACTTGCCTCTAAGATCTCATGTGTTTTGCTGTTATTCACAGCTTTGTTGACACTGTTCACCATTTGCTTACACTCTACACTTATCTCTCGAAATATATGCAATGTAGCATCCGAAATGATCCATAGAACTGTTTTTTTATTTTCTTGCATTTGATTTTTAAAACACGTTTTTAGCGTACAATATTCTATTACTATAGTTGCAATAAGTTGCTTTGTTTGCCTGATTATTTCTGGCTCCCATATTTGATTATGCTCTAGCTAAACATTGTAGATCTGCCAACTTTTTAAATTTGTACTACTCCCAATTGCTGATCCACTCTGCTGAAATCACCCTGTGGAATTTTTTACATTAAAAAAAGAATCTCAGTCTCTGCCGCCAGCTCCCACTGTCCTTTGCCAACACAAGGCTGTAGTATATTTAGCAAAGTTGCCTCAAAGGGACACTTGAGACCAAAACGCTTTTTCGCGTATATTAATAGAGTACAATTTCACAATCTCAAAAACATCACTCTTACTGTGACATGACACTTGGTGAGCAAAGCAACGTGAGAAAAGAAACTGCAGGTGGAGACTTCACCCTGAGATTCCCGCACCAGACACTGTTGCGTGATAAATTTTGAAGACGTCTACTGTGTCCTACGTACCTTAAAATTGATTAAATTGAAGTACATTGTCATCGGTGGGTGCCATAGACTTAGCATACGAAGTTTCAGAAAATGTCATCGAGCGAATATCGCGAAAATAAGAAATATTTTGTGGAATTTCTTACATCACACGTGGAGATTACGACGTGAAATTTTAAAATGAAACTTCATCCTTGACTTTTTCCGCTAATAGTGAACTTATGACATTACAGTTCTCAGAGGGCAGTTTGTCGATCTAAAACAACTCAATGTTTCTCTTTAGTGTCCCTTTAAAAGGATGAGCAGGAGTGCATACTTTTTTTTGGCCGAGAGTTACTGCTCATTCCCGTTAACATTGAGTGAGACACAGGGTCAGGTGGTAGTGCGTCTTGCAGTGGGAAACAACTACAGGCATGCGCACGAGAGTGGCTGCCCCATACTTTGACAGACAGGGAGGGGGCACTGCAACAAACATTCGCCACTCTTCAAGGGTAACTGTGCATACCCCTGTGACAAGGGCCGAGGAGTGGGACAGTATACACAAACTATCAAGCATTGATTTACAGGATGAACAGAATTGCAATAATAGTACACACAAAAACGAATGGAATACTAAAATAGGTTATCAGGCACTACATGAGGTGTATAATGCCATAAGGTACTCTCATTACTTATACTCGTATTGTATCAATAACGAAAAAAGGGGTATGATTCAGGGGCTAGTTTCTTCGTTAAACACAACCCATTGAAATCAACAGACAGTGAAGCCAAAAGAAAGCACAAGGCACCTTGAAATTTGTCGTTTTCTTGCAGTAGTGTAGTAATAATGACAGAAGTGGAAAGAAATTAAAGTGGAGAGAGAAAAAACGTTTATTAGGTGGTCAATGCGTGAATGTGGGAGGGTCCCTCATTCCAATAACCCTCTGGCCTGGACCACCTTCAGTGCTCGCGACGAGTTGGCGGTGGTCGACCAGGTTCCACTTGAAGATTGCAGCCTCCCACGTTTCACTAAGGAAATTTGGGTCAGCAGTTAATGCTGTTGCTTGTGCGGCTGGGTTGCCGCCTTTGCATTGCAGTAATGGGTGGGCTTGGTTGTCTTCCACATTACAGTGTGGGCAGATGTAGTCGTATGACATTGGTTTGAGCCATAGAGTTTCATACAATAATACCCACAGAGAAATCTGGTGCTAGTGTCTACGCGAGTTCCTTCAGCGGCGCTTGTACCCCTATGAGAATTATGGGAAGTACTGGCTTTGGATCCACTTCGGACGGATTATTTTCTTGAGTTCGCGACGCTTCGTTTCCGAGTGTAAAACAAAATGATATGAACTTAGATTTAATTTAAACTTGCTTCAATTATTTGTGCTCAAACTTTATTGCAAGACGTTTTCGCGACCAGGCGTCAAAAGTGAAACCTGGGCAAATTCAACCACCAGGGTATGCATCGCTCTGCCATTGCAATCCAGATTTGCCATCAAGATTCAATGAATTATTTCTCACAACACTTGAAAACAAACATGCTTGTCTTTCTCTTGAAAGTACACATTATCTATTTATGGAACTAACAATACAATGTTAAGTGAGAAACACTTATCGTTTTGTCTTCTGCGACGCTAAGTGCGTCTGTTCCAGTGGTCTGCCCCCAACACACCTCTAGTTTTGTTGTAAAGTCGAGTTAGCAGAGCGTGACGGTGCGTCTATTAAGCTTTGTCATCGTTTTGCAGTCGACTTAAAATGGGTTTAGGCAAGACGCGCTCGCAAAACAAACTCCAGGCAATATCCTGCACTAGCATGAGACGCTACATCTATGCACAGCATTGCATGGACAACGCTTCGTTTAAACTGTCAAATACGACACAACACTGTCGTATTTGACAGTTTCTACAGTTTCAGTTTCGTTCTTCGATAAGCGCGGTTAGTGGTGTGCAGTGAAAAGGCTGAAGCAGTGCCATTGTTGTTCGAAGAGGCTGGCGACCACTAGATCTCCTGATTTGCTGCGACGCTAGAGCTTTAAGAGCTTCCTTGTAGATTTGTGCAAATGGTCAATTATTTAAACTAGAATTGAAGTGAATTCGAATAGTGTAATATTCGTTTGAATATTTGAAGCACTTGAACATTCTCTCATGCCTAATTTTTTAGCAGTTACAATTTTCACATTGTGATGCATAAAGCAGACACAATAACGTCGGCTACAATGCAGATTCTACCCTCCCATGCATCCCAAACTATCAAGAGACAAAGGCACGGACTCCAGGTACCTTCAGAGCAATACATTTATGTATCCTAATGCATCACCTCAAACCATGGAGTTTGATACAATAATACCTAGAGAGGAATTTGGCACTGCGATGGTGTACCTCCGTGGGAATTAGGGGAAGTATACGCTTTGGATTAGATAGAAATAACTGGCAAACAGTCTACGGACTTTTTTTCTACAGTTTCAGTTTCGTTCTTCGATAAGCGCGGTTAGTGGTGTGCAGTGAAAAGGCTGAAGCAGTGCCATTGTTGTTCGAAGAGGCTGGCGACCACTAGATCTCCTGATTTGCTGCGACGCTAGAGCTTTAAGAGCTTCCTTGTAGATTTGTGCAAATGGTCAATTGTTTAAACTAGAATTGAAGTGAATTCGAATAGTGTAATATTCGTTTGAATATTTGAAGCACTTGAACATTCTCTCATGCCTAATTTTTTGTATTGTATCAAACTCCATTATTGTATCAAACTCCATGGTTTGAGGTGATGCATTAGGATACATAAATGTATTGCTCTGAAGGTACCTGGAGTCCGTGCCTTTGTCTCTTGATAGTTTGGGATGCATGGGAGGGTAGAATCTGCATTGTAGCCGACAGTGTTGGAGCATTTCATGGGAAATTAGGGGAACCGATTCGGTTTCTTCTTTTGGTGTTCTGGTGTGGGAGGTGTCTAATTTCGTGTGGGGAAGCCCAGTTGATGCATTCGCGGGCCGTGGCGTGTGTTGCTTCATTCCCTTCGAGGCCCTAGTGACCTGGAACCCACATGAAGCAAGCATATCGAGGAGGAGTGTCGACGTGTTTCAGAATTTTTATTGCTCTCTTGGAGATCCTTCCTTCCAGGTTAAAGTGGACAATAAAAAAAAACTTGCTGGTAATAAGGACCAATAGGGAGCCCTGGTCTGCTGCTGTGGCACGCATTCACATTTCACTTTAGTAACCATTTATGCATGTGTATTCCTGGGATTGTTAGCCAGCACTGCTAGCAGCTATGATGAACCATAAGTATCAGTGCCATCATTAGGAGTAGGTTTTTGTTTGGATACGTATCACAAACCTATCATTATTTCATAAGTGCTGCACAGTGAATATTGCTAAGTGCACACACTGTCGCCTTCTCAACAACATTTTTCCAATGCACAGGTATACTCAGGAACAGCCAGTAAAGTACCACGGGCAACTTTCCGCATACCCACCCCACAAGGGATCTAGCAACTTGGGCAAGCTGCAATACAACAGTGCACCACAGCCACCCCACCGAAATAACGGCCAAGAACAACACACGAAATAGCTGTCATCGTTCATTTCGTTGTCTGTGCCTGACAAAGAAACAAGTGCCCTGAACAATGGCTCCTTTGACAACACATCAATTTTTCAGGTTTACTACAAGAAAACATTTAAGAACTAGGCAATGAAAGAGACAACTTCTGCTGATACGTTGCAGGGAGCTTGCCTTTGGGACACACGATGTCTAGCCCACCGATCCCTTTAGCCACAGTGTTGCCACTTGGTACAAGTCGATATCCAAACCTTAACACCTGGCTTTTCTTATGCTTGCATGCACCAACAAGGATGGACACACAATGCAGCGCACTGGGCACGGCTGAAAAAGTATTGCTGCCATGGCTTGTTATGCCTAATTTTAGGCCTTGCACACATGATATTATTGAACTGATTGGACTGTCGACAATGACCTAATGGGCTATTTCTTTATCCACCGCAGGTGAAACTAGGCCCATAAAAGTTGACTAAAAGGAAAACTTGAAAACTTGGTAAAACAAAAGAGAACATATAGGTTTCCTCTGGCAGGTCTTGCACAAGAAAACTTTTGTATTTTACTCGTGGTGTTTCAAACAAATTACACCAAGACAATGGACAATAAAAATGCAACTACTTCAGTTGAACACTAGGATACCCAGTCAAAAATAGCTAAGAAGCCGCGCAATGTCCTTACCTCCAGTGAGGATTCAGCTCTCCGAATCTGGAGACCCCAGTCTGAGCAGCAAACACGTCGATGTGGATATTTGCAACTAAAACGAACAAGCACAGAGGAATGAAGTGCCACTTTTGTTGTAACAACACGGCACTCAGTTTGAATGCCCGAGTAAAACAATAACTCCCTCCGATGACGTGCACTGTGCACACAAGCTAAACGAAATAGAAGGAGAAAACTGCGTGTGAAAGAGTGTGTTGCCAACACCATTGAAAAAGTGAGCTGATGATGAAGTAGTAAAATGCAGCGCATGCTTGCTTCCATTGTCAGGCTGGTTGACAAGCTTTCGAAAGGGGGCTGTAGCAGATGGTAAAGTAAGTATTAGTGTTTCTTTCATTTGACTCCTAGAATTTTTCATCCCAAACTGCACACCCAGCATTTACATTGGACACATCATGACATGAGGACTAAATAATGTGCACCTCAAGTACTGAACTTGAAAATGAAACAAGCCTTTGACCTCTTATTACAATTCACCATTGTGAAGAGTGCATCATTACTCCTTGCAGACGTATCATTTGCAGAGAGACAGGAGTGCAACGGTATGACCGACACCACCTAACAGCCCCGTAGCTGCAAAAGGGCATGTCGTGGTGCTGCGTGAAACCATCATGCGACCCAACACTTTCTCTCACCCCTCTGCAACGATGGCTGCATAAATGTATGAAAGCACAAGTCACACCACCTGTATTCCTATGAATAGAATTTGGTGTAGTGAACAATGAGGGATAACTGAGGAACAATTTAAGAAAAAGTAATGCTCTAAGAATTCCAATTTCAAACACCTCTGAAAGGTATTATGAAACCCAGTGGGAGCCCTTAGTAGTGCTTGTCCATCAGCTTTTGATGCACTGTTACTTACCGTGGTGGAAATGATTTTCCACCTATCATAGGCAAACATTGTGAAATATTTTTACAGTGCACACTGTCTCGCCACCTTCAGCCTTCTCAGCAGCAACTGTTTTATAATCACAAACATGCATGACTGCTTTTCAGGAAATTATGATAATTAAGCATAGTTTAATCATCCCAGCTCATTTCTCATAGCTTCAGTCTCTTGACATAGTTCCAACTCACTACCTCAATTTCTTTGTCGGTTGCAATTGCTTGCGGTTAATAAATTATGGAGACCAAACATGGCATGGACGTAAAACCTACTTACTGGTGTAATGCGAATGCTACGGTGCACATATCACATGAGCCTGGACACAGCAAAACTAGAATCGCAACCATCTCTCTGCACACAATCAACAAACTGACAGTACTATTGCAATCCTACCTACCTGGTAATCCTGCCTCAATTTCGTGCAGCTTTTTAAGTGCGTAGCCCCCAGGGTAGTTATGACTGGAGACGTAAAGCAGGAGGCCAGTGGCAAAAATGTTTGCGACTAGATGAAAGCAGATGCCCAGGGTGCAGGCGACATGCCACGAGGACTTGAGCCTGTTGTTCCAGCTGAAATGGACAGGGTCATTTTGCTGCAGTTTCTCCCATGCTATCGCTAAAATAAGCCTAGTGAACGTTATTGTGTCTGCTTTATGCATCACAATGTGAAAATTGTAACTGCTAAAAAATTAGGCATGAGAGAATGTTCAAGTGCTTCAAATATTCAAACGAATATTACACTATTCGAATTCACTTCAATTCTAGTTTAAATAATTGACCATTTGCACAAATCTACAAGGAAGCTTTCCTGAAAGATTTTTTTCCAACCAAAAGCTCTCATACACAGACTGCTTTTCTCCCTCACTCCTAATTCCAATGAAGGCACACGAGTGCGACAAGAAGACTTAGTCCCTGAACAATTACTATGAGGTTGTCCCGCCTAGTACGCACCCCCACCCTAGGATGGTGGTCAAGGCACCTGTGTTCGTGAAGGGGGGAGCTCACACAGAACACCCTCCAGTGTACATCTCTTTCGCTATGTTGTGTGAGTTCATTGGAGCTACTTCATGCAACTTACATGACAGACCAGCTTTTTTAATGGAAACTCACAAAAAGTAATAATTGGTGCCACTTTATATCCCAAAACCAATATACAGTAGACTCTTAATAAACGAAAATCTTTTAAACATAACTGCTGCCTAAACGAAACAACTTCCTCTCATACGATTGTGTTCCTACTTGAACTCTTCGGTCATGTTGATCTCTCAGTAAACTTAACTCCTTTTAAAGGACCAGTAAACAACCCCAAGGTCCAATAATTGTTGTAAATAGAAATCTGTGCAATTTTACTTCGTTGACATGCTGCCACAAGAATTTTGCAAATACGTGCTATATTAAGGAAGTTACAGGGTATAGAACATCACGTTCAGCTGGTTTCAAATTTTCGCATGGTCTCGCCACCCTTCTCCTTCAGAGGAAAGGGAAGGCGTGGCCCGTCGTCGTGACTCTGCCCACTTCGGCAATGTGACAAAACGTCAGCGATTGACGTTATCGGCGAACTCGATCAGTTGCACTTCCGCTAGCTGCAATGCCTGGTTGTTTTCCGTTTTATTCAGTCTCAGCAGCCCAGTCGCTCGATTTGCAGCCAACGAGAATTTGCAGCAAAACTGCATTCCAAAACCCAGATATCAAGTTGGCCCGATTTTTCTGGAGTTCAATTTTCAGGGGCAGACTGCCATGCCATCTGGGAGCAGCAACATATTCCACTTAATAGTGAGTGCACCTATCGACAGGTGGCGCGACAATCTGCTCACTCCCAAAAACTGGGTCAGTGAAGTGTCCCGATTTCGATGCATGGAGCCTATAAGAAGTTTCGCAACTCGTACAATTGAATAGCTCTGTCGTAGCTATGGGTGGGAAAAGCAAATGTCGTAGACTTCACTGCTGTTTGTTGAGACCTGGTTTATACCAATCGACAAGCTGCGTATTGCGTCACGTCGCCGAGTTGCCATCACTGCAAGTGCAAGGAGATTGGTCAGGCGTAGGTAAGAAGCACGAGAATCGTTTTTCGAAATGGAGGCTGTGCGCAGCGCGCAGCTCTGTAATATTCAGAAAACGTAATCGATGCGGTCTACTCTACGAATTACCGAGCTTGCTTGGAGGGTGTAAAAAAAAAAAAAAGTCCAAGCCTATTGACTGGCCCTTTAAATGGAACACATTTCAGGTTCCGTTTCATGAGAGCCTACTGTATATTATGAGAGTAGAGGGTTCTGGAAATTCCGACACTACTAAGGCATGCGCGCCTAAGTGCACGGGCCTTTAGCATTCTGCCTGAATCGGAATGCAGTGGCAGCGGCGGCCATTAGGATTTGATCCTGTGACCTTCGGATCAACAGTTGAGCATTGTAGCCACTAGAACACTGTCAAGGTAAAGTTTTGTGTGCAAATAAAGCTAGGAACAGGTGCAAACTTTCAACTGACTTTTATTTGTCGTCGCCCTTCAAAAACATACTCATAACAAACATGTGCAAACAAACAAACAAAAAAAGAGCAGTTTACAAGAAGGCATGCAAAAATTTACGCTCGCTATCAAATGACATCTTTGGCGTAGGTGCACTGGCACCGTGACGCTGGACGGAAAGTTACGTCAAACACCGCTTGAGTTTCACACCCCACTACGGGCCAGATGAACGTGTGAACCCCAAGACTAAAATCTATAACAGCAGCGCTGTCTGCGAGAGACGCCATTCAGCAGACCGCAATTTCCTGTGTCCTGTTTGTAGCGGAAATAAAAGAGCAAACAACGAAAAACTATACAATGAGGGATACTTGTGAGATGCTACAAGTCCAATAGGTGCGTTTCTGTACTCCAGGCAGTTGTTCTACATCAGTTTTTTACCAACCTGATGAGGGTTACGGCAAATTTCACATTGCCATTGGCTTCCAATGAAATCCTGGCACCAAAGTAGCCTTGTGCTAATACGGTATGTAAGCTCACGCACGTTGTTTCCGTCCCATCCGGCCAAGTTCTGTGGTAGCACCAGCTGTTAAAGTCTGCCTGAAATGTTGGAACGTCACCGCGTCGTCTGCCAGCCAGCGCAAGCTGATGGGATTGCACCACGCTCTACCATTGACCTCTACAGTGCCACGGTGGCGTGCACTCGTGTCGTGGCCGACCGAGCCGGACATGTGGCACCACACGTGTGGTGCCCAGATGAACGTACGGCACCACACGAAGGCACAAAAAACGCCACGGGTGCTGGCAGCCGAAGATGTCGAAATAAATATACGGACATGTCGCTAACACAAGCATTGCCTCTTGAAGATATGTAAAAGACCTCCATCAGTTCACGGGCTGTAGTGTCAATGCTCTTACTTAATATCTTGACATTTTTGAAAATTGGTGAGTACATGCATGCTAGGCAATGTGCAGGCAAATGCAGGTTCCTGTTTTTTCTAATTGAAAGCTCATGTACTCTTGCACGATCATTCGCATAGGAACTTGTTAGGCCTGCGTAAGCTTTCTCACAAGACAGCAGTATTTCATAGATGACGCCAGTCGTACATTTTGCATATGCCAAGGTGTGATTTTTTCTGCAACTGCCAGGTTTCTTTTCGCCAAAGGAGATTCTGGGACAAAGCTCAGCTAGCTTGGAAAAGACCATCAGCACATCGTGCCTACTCTGCATCTTTTTCAGGTTGTGGGATATGCAATGGATACGAGGCATCACCTCTGGACACCTCCTGCAATGTGGGGCAGGGTTAACCCTAGACCGGGCTGCTTTAGCATCAGGCAGAAGAACCTCCAAGCTTGGCAATGCGCATTTGCCTACGCATTGCCAAGCATGCATTTGCTCACCAATTTCCAGAAAGATTAAGATACTGAGTAAGAGCATTGACACCACAGCCCGTGAACTGATGGAGGCCTTTTACATATCTGTAAGAAGCAATGTTTAAGTTAGTGACACGTATCTTTATTTGATAGCGAGCGTAAATTTTTGCATGCCTTCTGTTGAAGCGTGTGGTCGTGACCACGTGGTCCCCCTCTCTTTCTTTAGTATATATTTGAAGGGTGGTGACAAATAAATGACAGTTGCAAGCTTGTACTTGTCCCTATTCGTTCTTCCTGTGGCCCTGTCTTGGTTTGCGCACACCAGTTTACATTTTCGTATGAACCTACTTGCTCAGCAACAAGTTTTACTGCAATCACCATGGCAGTTTGAAACCCACAAAAAGCAACTTGCTGTGACATAAATTATGAAGAATACAGCAAATGTACCTCCTTATTTTTCTTAGGTATACACAACGTGAACCAAGCCTCTTTAACAAAAAAGACAGCACACCTTAGGCAAATCCATCTAATCACATGCTCTTTTTGTAGTTGACATGAGTTGAACTATTTTATAAGATGCACTAAATATGCCAATTAACAAAGCTTAGTTGTGTAGTTTTAAGTACTCATCTTAAAGCAAAACACTAACTGTAAATGTAAAGTGGGCTCCTAAGCAGCGAATGAACTTGTCCCAGTTTATTTACTCTTTTTTTTAGCTCGGAATAAAGCCAGTAAAAAGTTAACCACATATAAAATGGCATGCACACTGTAATTGAAGCTGAGTCCGTGATTCTCACAAGTGTAAGCATGCCCTAGCAGCAGCCACATTGAGGAGGGGCAGAGTGTAGATGATGAAACGCAGCTCCTTGTGGGGCAGCAGCGAGTACAGCAGCACGTACGCCACTGCAGGCAGCAGCAGCATCTTCACACGCCGGTCCACCCACACACCGATGGGGATCAAGAGCAGAGAGCTGCCAAGCGCTCGTGGAATGGCCGAATACAGGTACCACGACCACGGCAAAGTCTGCCGTGGCTGTCAAGGGCACCTCAAACATGTCACACTCATAAAAACCTTGCAAGGCTGAGAAAAAAATTCAGTCGATTGACAATTATGTGAAGAGATTGAATTGAAGTTATGTGCACTTCTTACGAGGTTGTTATGACAACTAGAAGCCACCGTCCTTTGTTCCTACCTGACTACATCTCAGGTCAAAACTGCCCTGTCAGCCTTCAGATGGGAAGTGACAAGGCAAAGCAGTAAAGCAAGTTTTCAAGTCGTGCCGAGGGCCGCAGGTTCCTAACCCCTGGCCCAGTTAGACTCACTGACAAAGGTAACAGGCCCCTTCGATACAATGACTTAATTAAAGCTTATGTCAATTTTCATATCTGATGGAAGATATACACTTAAAATTCCATAAGCATCACTCAGAGTTCATATCAAAGAAAAAGATGTCAAGTGATTGCTTCTGAGTTTACTTATATAAGAACTAAAAGCTGCAAGAATCATAATGTACAAAGATATTATATTGGTAGGCTGAAACATTCTGATTAAATATCGAGAAACACGAAGAGTATGAATGGCTGTGTAAAAAGTGAACAAATAAAACTTGCGGCTCTGCCGGTGCAACAGCTTTTAAATGTCACTAAGCCGAGACATAGGCCAGAAGGATACACCCCACTCGGAGCTTTTGTTCAGCACCACATTGAACCAGAGCACTTCCCCTTCTGGCCACAGCCAGCGTTGCCAGAAAAAGGAGTCAACAGCAATGGTTGTTCCTGCAGCAAAAAAAAAAAGACTGTAGTTTACAAGAGCAACAAAGCATGAATAAGCACACATTTTTTCTTTATGTGGGTTTATGCAGTTCACAAGCAATGTAAATGTTTTCTGCCACATCACTTTTCAATGGCAATCACCTCAGCTTATTTTAACTGCTATGGGTTATAATATTTGTTTAGAATTCTCTAATTCAGACCACTTAAAAAGCATAAGTCAAAGCACATATTGTAGATACTCCAGACTTCTTTTGCACCTAGCCCTTTTCAACAAAACATAGAATTTTGCTGCACAAACGTATCTGTGTGTTTCCTTCGAACTTCCCACAGGTTCAAAGGAAACACACAGATACGTTTGTGTGTTTCCTGTAACACACAGATACGTTTACGTGTTTCCTGTGAAACATACAAACGTATATGACGAAGAGTGGCCTCAGTGGCATTGCTCTGTGCCTCAAGCTCATCACCATCGGCATGAGCTCCTAGTTGCTGCGCTTGACCAGATGCTGCTGGCTGCTTCTCCTTCTGCATTCTGCTTTGCCAATAAACCTGTTAACAAGTGGTGAAGGTGCTGGGTTTCGATCACCTGGGAACTTTGGAATCACATTGTACCGTTCATTATGTCCACCTACACAAGCGCCGCTTCAACTCCTCCAACGTGTGGCGTCTCGGCGCGGCGAACGCGCGCATCGCCACGCCACGCTCTCGGAGTGAACGGACACAGGGACACGGTCGGTACAAAGCTCACAACATACATACATTTATTAACTAATTTAGACGACGATATCGTCCGCCGAATGGTACATCAATTTTAAATAACATGCTACCATACAAACAACATAACGCAGTGACACACTAAACACACAATAACATGATAAACACACTAACACACCCAACACATACCCAAGGCGGCGTCGCCAACGCCTGACTTTCCACGTGGGACCCCGGCGCGAAGCCCGCGGTGCCGAGCACCGGGGGCCCGCGCTACAGACAACCGTTCGCGGCAGCCGCCACGCGCAGAAGAGGCTCGCTCAACGCTCGTTCGCCACCAAGGCCCGCCTTCCGCCAGGGGCCACCGCCGGCGCTACCACTCTACCAACAGTGATACTCAAAGCGAACACAACGCCATCTATCGCCTGGCGGTGGTCACCACCAAAATAAAGCCTTGGGGCGAGACACGTGCGCCACGCGGCGCAGACAACTTTACAGGGGGGGTGTCAGCACCCCCACAAACGGCACTGTGCTCTTCACCGGTTCCTTGCGTCTGCGAGATCCCCCCGTTTTCTCAGGCACCGATGACAAGAACGTTGACGACTGAATTTCCATGTAGCCAGTGAGTGTTCATAACAAATGGGATGATGCCACCAAGTTGGGCTATGTCTCCTCCTACCTTTTGAACATGGCAAAGCTGTAGTTCATCAACCACGAAGCTGAACTCCCTATGCGGTCCGTCTTCAAAACAAGCCTCACACAAGTTTTCAGATGGCCCAAGGTACGCATACACTGTGCCGAAGAACGCTTGCGTACTCAGTCCTAACAGCTTGGTGAGAATTTCACAAGTTATATTGAGGACATTGTGGACCTTTGCAAGCGGGTAAACGGGTCGATGTCCGAAGAGGATAATATAAAACACATCATGAAGGGCATCGAGGATGAGGCTTTCCAAATGTTGCTCTCCAACAGTCCTCCCACTGTCGTCGAACTGACCGAGCTATGCCAGAGCTTCGACGAGTTGCGCAGGCAACGTCTTTACACCCGACGTCCCTTGGCGCCCAACGACTCTTTGTCGAGCCTGTCCAGCCTTGGCATAGGAGATGACCATGCTCCTTTTCTCTAAAGGATCCAAGAGATTATCAGAGCCGAGGTCGCTCGTCAACTCTCTTTATTGTCCTGTGTACTCGATCAACCACGCAGTTTGGAACCTTTGCTCTACAACGTCATCCAAGTCATCCGTACCAGCTCTTCCTCTTGCCCGTGAACCGCCACCAGTCGCCGCACTTCTCACGTATGCCTAGGCCGTTGCTAGACCTCGACAGTCTGCGTTCCAGCCAGCAACTATGTATTCGCCACTGCCCTTTTCGCCGCCGACCTATTTACTGCCGCCTATGCTGATGGCACCCCAACCACATTTTTCTGCCCCCTTGCCACAACTCGGCTACTACTCCGACCAATGGCGGACCTACGACAACCATCCAATATGTTTTGCTAGTGGCAGTGTTGACCACGTGGGACATTATTGCTGTTGTCGCCAGGCTTCTTCGAACATTAGACGAATGCCATCTTTCGACCCTCCGTTTTCCTCTGCGTCTTGCAGCCATCTTTCTTCTTCCTATCCCCCTGATCGCCCGTTTGGCCTAAACCGCCGCTCCCCATCTCCACGTCGTCGTTCGCATTCCCCTATGCGTCGCCGTTCCGAACCCACCAAGCAGAAAAGCTAACGGCCGCAGTTCCCGAGGCACGAACTGCGTCCCTGCCGCCATGCACAAGTGCTCGCCCCTGTCAAGGCAATGTCATTGAAGCATCAGTTGATGGTATTGTCGTCATGACACTTGTCAACACCAAAGCCGCTGTATCCGACCTTTCCGCCCATCTGCACCGCAAACTCTGCAAATGCACAAAGCTTAACTCCTTTCGCAGCCTGTACCACACGAGTTGTCATCCAAAGGCTTGTGTATGTGATGTAGGAAGGCAGTAACTGATGGTAGAGACAGAGGATGAAGAAGTTACAGTGGAATAAACATGGCATATAAGCCAGGCCTGTGTCTCACATTAGCGTTGCATGTATATAGTCGAATTCGTCGTGTGCCCTCATGTTCCCATGACATATTGCTTGGCTAGGACGTCCTTGCGAATAATAATGCCGTCATTGAGCGCTGTCACGCCGAACTTGAACTTTTCTGCACTTCCCAACCTTGACGCTGTCGAAGCCGCCCTCCCGTATTATTGTATCTGAGGACGCCACCGTACCACCGTTCTCTTCCCTGCTGGTTAATGTGCCGTGTGCCACTATTTCCGATGGTGACGTTCTCTTTACGCCCTTTGACCTGTTCATTCAATGCAAATGTTCTCCACTGCCTGTTGCTCTCTCTACTCTGCATCACGATGTCCCGAAGACGTTCGTTTACAACACGCTAGAATGACCTTTACCTTTATTCTATGATGAATGTCTCGGTAACGTGCATCCGATAAATGCCTGTCACACTTCTGACGATCCATCTAGTTCATTTTTTACGGGACTCTGCGGACTCACTTCCGACTCTGCTGCTGACCAGTCACTCCTTGACGCTTTCCACTGCTCCATGATGTCACAACCTCTTCTTCAGAATGAAGGCAGTCGGTCAACCTGCTGCAAAAGCTTCGCACTTCTTTAGGCAGCCACACTTCTTGCCTCAGACACACATTGACCATATCTCACGAGATTTACAAAGGATGCCATGCGCTTTTACGACAGCGTCCCTACCTAGTCTCAGTGTCAGAGCGCCATGTTATTGATGACCAGGTTGCTGACATGATCCAGTAGGGTATTGTACAGCCTTCCAACAGTCCCTGGGCGTCACCGGTCATTCTTGTTAAGAAGGATGGCTGGATTCCGTTCTGTGTGGACTACCAACACTTAAGCAAGATCACCCGTAAGGACGTTTACCTGTTACCGCGAAATGATGACGCCCTTGGCTGTTTGCAGGCAACGGAATAGTTCTTTTCACTTGATTTACATTCTGAATATTGGCAAGCTTCTATGGAAGCATCTGACCAATCGAGAACAGAATTTGTCACACCCGATAAATTATACGAATTTACCATTGTGACTTTCGGCCTTTGTGATGCTCCAGCTCCTTTTAACAGAATGATGGACACTATTTTACGTGGCCTCAAGTGGAACACATATTTATGCTACCTCTATGATGTAGTTGTCTTTTGGGCCGATTTCGACGCCCATTTAAATCATCTCGAGCGCCTCCTCACATGCTTCAATGACGCCAGCCTTGAACTTGACCACGAGATGCGTCATTTTGGTGCCGGCAGCTCACCATTCTTGGCCACGCCGTATCGCGGGACGCCATACTTTCAGAACCCACCAAGCTTCAAGATGTTTCCAATTTTCCAAAGCCAAAGAACCTAAAGGAACTTTTTGTCGGCTTGTCGTCATACTTCTGATGCTTTATTTGAAATTTTGCATCCATATGTGCGTTCCTGACGGACCTGCTTAGCGGCTACAAGGGCCTTTCTACATGGTCCCCAATCTGCGACGACGCCTTCACCAAATTAAGTCACCTGCTAACTTCATTGCCCATCCTCCGCCACTTCAATCCTGCCACTACCATGGAAGTTCATGCTGATGCCAATGGCGTCAAACTTGGCGCTGTGCACGTGCAACGAAAGGCACTGTTTGATGAATATGTTGTCGCTTACGCAAGACGAACTCTGACGAAAGCCGAGACTAACTACACCATGATCAAGAAAGAGTGTTTAGCCACTATTTGGGCCTTTCGGCAATTTCGCCCTTGCCTGTATTGTTAAGCATTCGACGTTGTCACTGACCACTATGCCCTTTGTTGGCTATCTATGCTTAAGGACCCTTCCGGACGACCTGCTCACTGGGCGCTCAAACTTCAAGAGTATGGAATCGGCATTATTTACAGATCCAGTCGTAAGCACACAGACGCCGATGCCCTTCGTCGCTCACCCATATCAGATGATGACGTTTGCCTCTCCTCCCTTGAGCCTACGCTTCTGTCACCCGCATTATGCAACACGACGATGGAACAACGGAAAGATCTTTGGATCAGTGGTCCCATCAGCATTCTTTCTGATCTTCTCACTTCTTCCCCGTCTCACGCTCTCCACCACCAGGCTAGAAACTTTTGCCTATGGGACGACCTTCTTTATTGACGCAACTACTTTTCTAACGGTCGCAAGTGGCTCCTTGTGATACACCGCCATCTCCGAGCTGTTATGTGTGAAGCTTTTCACATTAACCTACAGTGCACACATGCAGGCCTTTTCAAGACATATGCTAGGTTTCACTATATGCTAGGTTTCAACTCAGGTTTTATTGGCGTGGCATGTATAACTATGTGGGCTAGAGTGGGCTCGGCGATAGCACTGGTGGTAAGATGCTTAGAAATCCACTTTGCTTCATTATCCAGGTTTTCATCGGAATGCTGCCAACTGCGCATGATGCTTCCCTGACGGCGGTACTTATGGACGGCATTCCTGGGCTTGACCCAGCCGCATGGATGCAGACAGGAGACTGCGCTTGGCCCGGTGAACTCTGCGTCATGACGCCCATTCTGATACCATCGTTGATAGCGGCAGGCCACGTGGTCTATTCCCCACCTATAAGAAGCCAGTCAACTCAACTCTGCGACCGTGGGCACGGTGATAGAACTGGCGGAAACGTGCTTAGAAATCCGCTTTGCTTCGTTATCCAGGTTAGTGACTATTTGTCTGGGAGTTGTTACCAAAGCGGTAACCGGTTTCTAGTGCTGTTGCCTTGCCCACTGTGTATAAAATGGTTTTCAAATTGTGTTTTGCTTTCTGACAATGACCTGCTATGTTGTGGTGATATCGAAGCCAATCAGGCCCTCTGATAGAGAAATGTTATCCGAAATATTGAAAGGTAAAAAAAACTATCAGTTCGGCAGTTGAGGGCATACAGAGTGCACAGAAAGTGATAGAAAAGAAGCTTATCAGAATAACTGAACGTATTGATGACATTGATGAACAGCTACAAAAACTGAATGCTGCAGCCTTGAAGGTTGTAAATATAGAATCATCAGTTTATGAACTTGAATCACAGGTATTGGCACTTCAAGATCATATAGATGACTTAGAAAACCGAGGTCGTAGAAACAACTTAGATATATATGGTCTGGATGAGCCAACTGAGGAGTCAAACGATAAGCTACTTAAAAGGGTACAAGAAGATATTTTTGTCAAACGTTTTGGCAGGGAAGTAGACGGCATAGAAAGGTGTCACATTTAATAAAAAACAGCTAAACAAGTCACGCCCTGTAGTAATAAAATCCTCGACTATCGTGAAAAAGTGTCTATATTAAAATCAGCTCATAAGCTAAAAGGCACGAATATATCTTTATCTGAAGACTTTTCCAAGCGACTTCGTGGCGTAAGGCAGAAATTATGGAGGAACACGGCAGGAGAGAAGGCAACTGGTGCGAAAGTAAAACTGATTTATGATAAAGTGAGCATAAATAACACTTTGTTCAGCTGGGATGAGGAGAGAAATGTAAGCTTTCAGATATCAAAAGCAAAGACTGGCTGACATCAGTATCCTAAAGCCTGATCTCTAAAGATAATTAATGTAAATTGTAGGAGCATACTTAACAAGGTCGCTCAATTGGAGGCTCTCATCCTCTCACATGATCCTGCTGTTGCAGTTCTGACAGAAACGTGGCTAAACGGCTCAATACATGACACTGAGTTTGTTCCCTTTGGTTACAGGGCGTTTAGAAAAGATAGAGACAGCAGAGGTGGAGGTGTCTGTATTCTTTTCAAGTTGTCGCTAAATATTTCCAGAATGCCAAATATACACAACATTGAATGTATTTTTGTACCAGTTATTTCAGTGGTTTTAGATACATTATAGGAGCTACATATAGGCCTCCAAAAGCTGCACTTTCCATGTTTGAGAAGCTCGAGAACTACTTGCACGAGAATATAAGACCCAATGATCAGATCATTCTTTCAGGGGACTTTAATTTACCAAATATACACTTGCCAACTTTCACACTCACAAAGTGCGACCTTGCCGGGGAATCAATGCTAAACATTGCATTCACATCTGATCATCTTCAAGTTGTACAGGATTACACCAGAATTCAGGGATCTTTCAAATCCATTACGGACTTATTTTTTGTCAACCAATCGATCGACGCTCGAGCAACCTGCGAGGTAGTTTTGGGAATATAAGACCACCAGGCCGTGGTCTTAAGTGTATGTTACACAGTATTAGACAAAAATTGCAACATTTATTTTTTCCTGATTTCTCGCGAGCAGACGTTTAAATCTTCGATGCCCTCGCGTTTCATTTTAATGAATTTGAAAACAGCAAGTGCGATGTAAATGAACTTTGGATCCAGTTTAAAGACATTATTAAGAGTTGTATTATTTATTTTATGCCACGAGTAAATAAAAAGAGGAAACAAAAATCTTTGAACTTCCCGTAATACACTTCCTTTGAAAATATGGTTAAAACAGAATAAAAAAAATAGAGACTTCGCTTGTGATGACAACGAAGTCCACAAACTAACAGTAAAACTTAAAAATCAAGTCAGTAGTGACAGGCAGCACTATTATGGTGACTTATTACCAAGTTACATGTCAGCCCCAGAGACATTTTGGAGAAGTATTAGCCCCAAATCTGAGTAGTATGATGTGTTTGATGTAAATGGTGCATTGTTCATGAAACCAAAAAAATTGCAAACCTATTTAATCTACATTTCAAATCTGTCTTTACTAGGGCTAATAGAATTTTACCATTTTACAACGTCACCCCGCCTCCTGTGCCTGACATCGAGATCACTGAATCGGGTGTTTTTAATAGTGTTACGGAAGAGAAGAGACGGCGTATTGAAGAGGCTGTGGATGAAATATATTTCAAACCAGCAGCAGCAGCGTGACCGGTTGACCAGACACCGAGCAGAGACCACTCTTTGTCCTCTTCGTCAGGCATGTACGCGCGCATCGTCCCACAATATGTCACATGCATGTAGCATAATCCCCGGCGGCAGAAGCGCTGTCTCGGCGCATCTAGATGTCAACGTCAGCGGGAGAGTGGTAAGGCTTCAATTGTGCCACATGTAGGATATCGGTGGTCTGTGGGGCAGTCACAGGAGTAACTTCACGAAGGACTCGATATGGACCTGTGTAGCGGAAAAGAAGTTTTTCCAACAAGCCGACTTGACGAGTCGGGGACCAAAGCAGGACCAATGAACCGGGTAAGAAGTGCACGTCACCGTGTCCTTGATCGTACAAATGCCGCTGTTTCTCTTAAGAAGACAGAAAGCGAGTGCGGGCGATTTCGCGTGCATGGGCAGCCCGAGTGATAGCGTCAAGGGCATATTCGCTGGTCGGTGTCGCGGCAGACGGAATAACTGTATCTAGGGGTAATGTAGGTTTTCGGCCGAACAACAGAAAAAATGGAGAGTATGTGGCAGTGTCATGGAGAAGAATTATATGCGAATGTCACGTATGGCAAAGCAAGGTCCCAGTCAGAGTGGTTCGAAAAAACATACTTCACAAGCATGTCTGTAAATGTTTGATTCAGACGCTCCGCGAGTCCATTTGTCTGCGGGTGGTACGATGTAATCAGCTTGTGCCTCGTTCCACATGACTGAAGGATATTGGCTGTGACCCTTGATAGAAAGGTGCGGGCATGGCCTGTAAGCAGCTGGCGTGGAGCTCCATGTTGCAAGATCATGCCATGTAGGAGGATGTCGGCGACATCTGTGGCGCAGCTTGTTGGAAGTGCTCGTGTGGTGGCGTAGCGCATGGCATAGTCTGTGGCCACAGCTATCCACCTGTTGCCAGAAGAAGACAAGAAAAAAGGGCCCAGGAAGCCTAAGCCAATGCGGAAGAAAGGTTCTGATGAAATGTCAAGAGGTTGAAGGAGCCTAGCGGGAAGTGTCGATGGTGTTTTGCGGCACTGACATTTATTACAAGTCGCAACGTATCTTCTGACTGAGCGTGAAAGCCTTGCCCAAAAGAAGTGTCGGTGAGTATGGTCGTAAGTGCGTGATACACCAAGGTGACTGGCAATTGGAAGGTCGTGGAGTTCGTGGAGAACTGCAGAGCGAGGTGTTTTGGAATGACGAGTAGCTGGGCTGGTTCATCTGGGTAGAAGTTCTGGCAGTATAAGACACCATTGTGGAGGACGAATGAGCGATGGGACCTGTAGAAAAATGGTGATTTGAGATGATTATAGCACGCAAGGATTCATCACGGCGTATCAGTTGTGAAACAGAGAAGACGCAAGTATCGGTGCCGTTGTCAAAGATGGTGCTCAATTCATGAACCGGGTAGCGGGAGAGGCAGTCAGCGTACTGATGTAGGTGTCCCAACTTGTACGTGAATGTATAGGTATATTCTTGCAGTCGCAGAGCCGAGCGCCGAAACCGCCCAGTAGGATTCTTCAGTGACCAAAGCCAACATGGCGCATGGTGGCCCGTTATTACAGAGAAATTCGTGCCGTATAAATATGGGTGGAACTTCGTGACTGCCCAAACAAGAACAAGACATACATGCTCTGTTATTGAATAGTTGCGCTCGGCAGCTGTGAGAAGGCGGCTAGCGTTGGCGATAACTCGGTCGTGTCCCCGCTACCGTTGGGTTAGGATGGCTCCAATCCCGTGACCACTTGCATCCGTTCGGACTTCTTTCGGTGCGGACGGGTCAAAGTGGGCTAATATAGGTGGAGTCCTGAGGAGGGTGATGAGGCGAGAAAAAGCGGCAGCTTGAGTGGAACTCCACGTAAAAGTCGCGTCTTTCTTCAGAAGGTTGGTGAGTGGTTGAGCGATCGCTGCAAAATCTTTCACGAACCTTCTAAAATAGAAACAAAGTCCCACAAAGCTCCGGACGTCCTTGCTAGACTGAGGTACAGGAAAGGTCGGGATGGCAAGAATTTTCTCTGGGTCAGGCTGCACATCTGATGCTTCGACAAGGTGGCCAAACACCGTAATCTGCTGGCGGCCGAAGTGACATTTCGACAATTTTAGTTGAGGACCAACAGTGCGGAAGATATCGAGAACCGCTGACGAAAGCTGAAGGTGTGTCTCAAATGTAGGCGAATATACAAGGACATCATCCAGATAGCACAGGCATGTTGACCACTTGAACCCTTGTGATAGCGAGTCCATCATACGCTCAAACGTGGCTGGGGCATTGCATAGCCCAAACGACATCACCTTGAATCGATATGGCAACGACGAAAAGTGGCAACGTGATGTCACGAGCCAGAAGAACTTCAGGAATAGGCGTGATGACATAATCACCATCAATAACTGGTGAACTTGTTGCCAATTCAATGAATCTGAGGGCTTTTGGCGGTATCCGACTGAAGTGTGTGGTACAGAAGGTTTTCAGCAGCTCGGGGCGAGAATCTGGAAGAAGAGAAAGTTCTAAACAGAGTGTGCCGGCGGAACAGTAGATCAGGGCAGAATGCTTCAATAAGAAGTCCATCCCGAAGATGAAATCATGAGGGCAATTGTCGAGCACGGTAAATAAAACAGAAACATGGCGGCCGGCGAGGCTAATGCAAGCACTACACATTCTATTGACGGCCACAGGTCCACCATCGGCGACACGAATGGCTTGTGTTGCGGCAGGCATGAGTAATTTTTTGAGGTGACGACAGAGACGAGCATTCATTATAGACACCTCAGCTTCAGTGTCAACTAAAGCCGTCAGAGGAAGACATCCACATGCACTTCCAGCAAGTTCTTATTAGTAGGGAGCCTCAACGGAGGATTTGGGTCGGTTGCACTTGATGCAGCACTCCCTCTAGGAGCTGCATAATCTAGTTTTCAGTCCGGGAAAATCCATAGTTAGTCGGCCATGGATAGTGGCGGGGTTGGAGCGACAGAGAACAGTGGTGTTGCGGTGACGGTGAACGAGCGGTAGAGCGGCTGTTAGGTGCGTCGGAAGCAGGATACGCGCGGCTGGGCGAATACCGATGGGGGTCCACATATGGCTGAGGAGAAGAAGGAAATTGGCTCTAATGGGGGGGCGTCCAAGGGCTGCGGCAGTAGCGGGAGACATGGCCAACTCGGTGACAGTGGAAGCATATTGGCTTGTTGTCTGCTGTTCTCCACTCCATTGGATTGCGGGATCTGGGCAGAAAATTTAGGTGATGGTTGTGCATTCATTGGCATCAGTCTGTAGTCGGGTCTGGAGACAAAGCAGGCGACAGGAAAACCAAGGTTAGCAATTTCTTGCCCTACGACTACCTGAATAACTGAGCCCACCGGAGGTGTTTGCACGGTGCCCTAATCGAGTGGAAGTGGATGAGATGCCGTCGAACGGAATGCCTCGAGCTCGCGCCGAACGATGTGTGTAACATTATGGTGCAAGGGTGGTGTGGCACCGAGATACGTGCAGGTTGACGTGACAGCCGTGTTTGGAAGCCACGAAAATTAAGGCAGAACTTGGCGGTTTTTGGGCATTTCGAAGCGGCAGCATTTCTTAATTATGAGATTGATGGTTGTGACGTTGCTGTACACGAGCAAGTTGACAGCATCGTCCGCGATGCTCTTGGGTATGTGGCCCACCTTGTCACTCTCGATCATTTGCTCGTCCACTTTGCGGCACAAGGCGAGCACATCCTGTATGTACGAGACAAACGACTCCGTTCATGACTGTACACAGGTGGCAAGTTCTTGTCGCCCGGCCATTTGCCGACCAGACGGGTCCCCAAAGCTGTCGCATACTCGTTCCTTGAAGATGTCCCAGATGGTGAGCTCGGCCTAAACATAAATTTCTAACAATTCACCGGCATGAATTCCATAAAGGCTATTCGGCAATAACCCGATTGGTACAAACTGCACATGACTTCGCAAACAATGTAAACAACGGGAAACAAACAGATGCCATATTCACGGAATTTTCGAAAGCTTTCGATAGTTTCACATCAGAAACTGCAGCATAAATTAAACATTATGCTTAATAATCAGCAGCTGATTAATTGGATTTCTGACTACCTTAGTGGATGTAGTTAATTTGTTACCTTTAAAATGTGGGGATTTGCGGCCACGAGTGGCATACTGTTAACACGTGCCTTCTTCTGTCATAGGAAAGCGAGGCTTGCCTCGCGCAACCAGCCCCAAGCCACCTGGCCGTTACTCATCAACCAAGCTGTCAACAATCTACTACTATCTGGCCCCGACTAGCATGACGAAAAGAAGAAACGCCCTCCTGTGACGTCACAAGCAACAGCGCTACCGGGACCATACTTAAACGCTGGGAAGCTGCTCATCTCAAAATCGGGCCACCCGTTTCATCCATTCCTCATATTCATATGACATCAGCATTTCACCATTGAAACATGAATCTGGCCTATCACTCCTTTCTTATCGTCGCCGCATTGCTAGCCTAACCCTTTATCATAAGTTTTTTTATTCTTCACTCAATCAAGCCCCTTATATAACAGCCGCCTCACGCATTTCCCACCGCACCAGTCATTCACTTCAAGTTGCCCGCCCGCCATCACGCACCACTACGTTTGCTGCTTCGTTTTTCCTCAGAGCAGCTTCAGACTGGAACGGCCTGCCCTACGACATTGTCACAATTGCCTCATCATCTACCTTCCTGGAACGCCTCACCGATCATCTGCCATGTTAATTCAATTTTAACTGTTTGTTTGCAATGTTAATTGAATCTCCGCTGTTTTGAATTGTAAGCCCACCCCTTATGTAACATCCCCTGAATGGGGGCCTTTAAGGAAATAAAACTGAACTGAACTGAACTGATCTCCGGGATTTGCGGCCACGAGTGGCATACTGTTAACGCGTGCCTTCTTCTGTCATAGGTAGGAAACTTTTGTTCACACTCACCGAAATTGCAGCTACCACAACTTTATGAGGCCGTAAATCCCACCACGTGTGTTGTTACAATTGTGCCATGGGTGTCGATGTTTGTACGTATCGTGCACGCATCGGTACCTTCTTTCCAAGACGAGCACACGGGTGCTGTCGTGTCGATTGTTTCTTTGCAGCGTTTGGTTTAACCCGGGTACTTTGCCCTAAACCTTCTTCACTGCTACTGTCTATGTGCCTTGCGCTCCTGCTGCTATCAGCTGGAGATGTCGAAGCAAATCCAGGGCCGAAAATCGATGATGTGCTCGCACTTGTCAAGGAGTGTCATGAAGAAACCAAAACGGCTCTGGCAGAAATCAAACAGCATATCACAAGCATCGACACTCGTGTTCGCGCTATCGAACGAAGTATGAAAAATGTGTTTGATTGTAAGGTTAACATCGATGCCGCCGCTGATTCCGTTAAAGAAGTGAAAGTTCACATTAACAAGGCCAATGAAGAGCTCGTAGATCTCGTGGATGACATGAATAACCGCATGCGCAGAAACAATCTTATAATTAAGGGTCTTGATGAAGTCAAACATGAGGACTACGTGGAATCGGAACGTATTGTAAGGGAATTTTTTTCTAAGCATCTCCGGCATGACGTTGGCGACATTGAACGGGCTCACCGCGTTGGTCGCAGTCGACCTAACTTTCATAGGCCACTCATTGTAAAATTTCTGAACTTTAAATCAAAAATAGAGGCTCTGAGCCTTGGACATAAACTGAAAAACCTCGAATCACCCAAAGTATGGCTTGAGGAAGATTTTTCCCAGAAGGTTCAGTTCGCTAGAATGAAACTGCGTGAATTCGGAAAGGCAAATAGAACTGACGGAGGAAAATACTATGTGCGCTTTAACAAGCTTCACACGGAACGCGGCATTTACAGTTATGATTCATCCATAAACCAAGTAGTCCAGGTTTCTGCAAAAAATCAGCCCTCCTCTAGGTGACACACTGTTAGTCGCTCACGTAGCTTCCAAACAATAGCCCCAGTTTCCTTACTCCTAGCAAACTTCCGCAGTATATTTCCAAAGCTTGACACCCTCAAAGCTATTATGCACACATGTTCAGCCGATATCATTATCGGCACAGAAACATGGCTTTCCAACAAAATATCAAATAAACATCTTACCCTTCCTTCAGACTTCGAAATTTTTCGCAAGGACAGGTGCGGCTCTCGCGGGGGCGGCGTAACGATCGCAGTTAAAGAAGAGTATCGCCCATCACAAATAGACATCGATTCACCAATAGAAATTATCTGGGTCAGCATTCACATTGGCCATACACCTTGTGTCTTAGGCGCTTGTTACCGTCCCCCCGATGGTCCCGCAGATTTCGTCGACAGTTTAAACGATACAATTGGCACTATCTTGCACGAATTTCCAAGTAGCTTGTTAGTTATAGGTGGTGATTTTAACTACCCCGGTATCGACTGGCCAACAAACTCCGTCACTGCGCAAAATAATCGCCTCGAATGCCTTAGCTTCATTCAATGTATTGATTACCACCAACTTACGCAAATAGTATGCGAACCAACGCGGAGCGTACATTTGCTTGACCTCATTCTCACGAATCAACCCGAAATTACTAACACACACGTCATTGACGAAATAAGTGACCATAAGGCCATACACTGCACACTATCAGTGGCACGCGCTATCAAAACTAAAACAGAAATACAAATCTTCAACTACGGACGCGCTGACTTACAAAAAATGAACAATATGCTGGAAACCTCAACTGTCAATCTTGAAACTGGGTTGCAGGATCGTACAATGAATGAGAACTGGTGTCTATTTCGCGACAAGCTCAAAGAAATTCAGGCATCTTGTATTCCAAAAACGGTAATAAGCTCTAGGACGAACGACCCATGGTTTACCCGTGACGTCAAACGGCTTTTAAATAGGAAAAAAGGGCCTACAGAAAGTCAACTCGAACCAACGATCCTGAGGACTGGCAGAACTACAAACAGATTTCTACTTTAACTGAACAAACAATACGTGAGGCAAAACTTAAGTATTTTAATATTACGCTCCCAAGTATTATGAAAACCGACCCAAGCAAATTTTGGAGTATTATAAACCCCAAGAACAAAAACACGGTACCCGTCCTAACCAATGCAACCGGGGATAAGTTATCCTTGCAAGAATGTGCCGAACATTTTAACAAAGCCTTTGCCACAGTTTTCACTACCGAGCTACCTTTAAATGACTCTTTTGATCCATCGCAACCAAACATAGATTCTAGTTTTACGCCCATTGTAATTACAGCCCATAGCGTGGCATGCGCTATCGACCACCTAGCTTCCAAAACTAGCCCCGGGCCTGACGGTATAACAGCGAAGCTCTTGAAAATAACTTCTCCTTACTCAGCTTACCTGCTTTCGTTGTTATTTCAGCAATCCCTAGATTCAGGTTGCTCGCCGGACGATTGGAAATTTGCCCATACCCTACCATTTCTCAAATCTGGCGACCGGTCTGATCCCCTTAACTATAGGCCTATTTCACTTACTTCAATCAGCTGCAAGTTGCTGGAACATATTCTTTACACGCATGTTGTAACACACCTTAATCAGAATAACTTCTTCATTAGCAATCAACACGGATTTAGGAAACATTTCTCATGTCAGGCACAACTTTTTGAGCTGGTCACTGACCTCCACGTTTCGCAGCACAGGTTGCTTTGTACCGATGCCATTTTTGTCGATTGGTTTCACATCAGCGTCTAATGGCTAAAATTTGTAACCTTAATCTGGATGACAAAACAACCCACTGGATTCGTAGTTTTCTAACAGACCGTTTGCAATCTGTAAAATTAAATGACCACGTTTCTGACCCAATGGGTGTCTCATCAGGAGTCCCCCAGGGGTCAGTACTTGGTCCTTTACTGTTTCTGATTTATATAAACGACCTCGCATGTAACATTTCCTCGTCAATTTGTCTCTTTGCCGACGACTGTGTGATATATAGAGAAATAGTAACTTCCGATGATGTTTCTACACTCCAGCATGATTTATTTACTCTAACTGAATGGTGCGAAAAATGGCTGATGAAAATAAACGTAGAAAAAACTAAGCATGTGCAATTTTCTTCTACGACAAGATCCGAAACTTATAATTACTTAATAGATAACGCCAAAATAGAAACAGTTTCATCTTTCAAATATCTGGGAGTTACATTCACCTCCAATTTAAGCTGGACCCCCCATATAGAAAAAATCACATCGAAGGCGTGTAAAAAGCTCGGCCTGCTCAAGCGTCACCTTTATTTAGCTAATTCAGAGACACGACTTCACGCGTATAATGCTCTTATCCGCTCTTCACTAGAATAGGCGCAAATCATCTGGCATCCACATCAGATGTGTCTGACTAACATGCTTGAATCCGTACAGAACAAGGCCGCGCGCTTCATTCTGTCATCGTACTCAAGATACCAGAGTGTATCTGCCTTGAAGGACGAACTTAATCTCCCCCCTCTCACCCAACGCAGGCAATTGTCAAGATTAACTTTTTTTCACACCCTGTACCATCATCCAACACCATTCGCTCGCAAATTTATACTCCCGGCACCCTATACGTCCGCACGCGCTGACCACGCTCACAAAGTTGGCCCAATTTTTGCCCGAACAAACAAATACCAGAACTCACCCCTTGTTCTGGCAATCAATGAATGGAATTCTTTACCTAGTAGCCTAGTGGACCAAACAGACACCTCTTCTTTTCAAACCGCACTCCTCGCTTTTCTAGCTATTCAAAATACACTGTAACTTGTCTTCATCATGCTCATCTTTTTAGGCTGTAAATTTGTGTTCCTGCCTTCCAAATACCAGATTTTCTGTCACTTTTACACTTTTTTTATATGTCTCACGCTGTACTTTGCAATTGTGTACTTTTGCTGCCTTTATAATATTGTAATGTCACTTTTGTTGTGTTGATTCTTTCTTTTTACAATATTGTACGTTGTGTCGGCTTTCAACCCATTCCCCCCCTATGTAATGCCCATTTGGGCCCTTAGGGTACCTCAATAAATAAATAAAATAAATAAATAAATAAATAAATAAATAAATAAAAATCACGACTCTGATAAACTTTCTGTCGACTCTGGTGTTCCCCCAAGGTTCGGTTCTAGGTCCTCGTTTCTTTTTTCTGTATATAAATGATATCGCAAATGACCTACCTGTTAAGATTAAATCATATGCCGATGACTGTGTCCTATACTCCACAATTGATAGTCATTCGGATCAAATGTTACTAAATAATGCATTTCAGCAAGTTGTTGCCTGGTGTAGAGATTGGCAAATGCGGCTAATTTCGAGAGAACTGTTTTATGAGCATTACTAACAAAAAAGACGAGCTAAGTTTAAATTACTCAACTAACAATATTTTCCTCTCTGAGGTAACAGAATACAAGTACCTTGGCCTGCACATAACAAACACTCTAATATGGAATCGACACTTTGAAAAAGTGACCACTAATGCCTACCGCAGATTGTTTTTTCTTAGGGGGGCACTCAAACTGTCAACACCTTCTGTTCGCTTGTTAGCGTTCAAAACAGTTATACTTACAGTACTTGATTATGCTGCAATTATCTGAGACCCCTTTACTCAAACTCACATAAAAAGACTTGAATGGGTGCTACAGAAGGCAGTCCGTTTCATCTACAATAGCTACTCCTGTACCTGAGCAACAAAACTCCAAAAACAAGCCAATTCGGCCACACTTACGGAACGCAACAAGCCAATTCGCCCGTACTTACGGAATGAAATCGTGTTTCCCGATTAAAACTCTTACTTCAGCTTATAAATAAACATTACAATATTGATATTTCTGCCATCATTACTTTTTATTCTGGGTATGCGACAAGACAAAGGCATCACCTAACAATAACTCCAATAACTCCAAGATTAAATTATTGTTTCGAATATTCTTTTTTTTTTCATGAACTGTGCCTGAATGTAATAAGCTAACACTCAAGTTGCTCAACCTTCACTGTCTTTATTTGCTGCAGATATCTCTTAATTATTTTCCAATTTGCAACACGATCTCGTTGAAATACATACTTTTTGGCATTTCTATGTAGTTGATGTTCTGTATGTGTGCTGTGTATTTATCGGTTTTGTATTTTCTTTGGAAGCAATGTTTGCTACCCTTTGTTGTTTTGCTGCTTAATTTTTTTTACCATCACGGTACATTTCCACTGTGCTAAAATCCTCTATGAGGATCGCAGTATATGTAAATAAATAAAATGTAATGTGCGGAAGTTCATTCGCTCGTGTGCTCAGTGCCAATGAGGAAAGTTACCTCCCAAGCGAGTCTACCCGTCACAACCGCTTCCTCGTCCTAGTCGACCTTTTGATCGTGCTGGCATTGACATTTGCCGACCACTACCGTCAACTCTAACTGGTAACCGCTGGATTATCGTTGTGATAGACCATTTGACACGCTATGACGAAACAGCTGTGCTGCCAACTGCCACAGCCCGTGACGTGGGAACGTTCCTGCTGCGACATTTCTATTCGTGCATGGTGCCCCTTGCGAGCTCTTGAGTGAACGAGGCCGTGCCATCCTTTCTGACGCTTTGAAGCCATACTCAATGAATGCTGAATTGCGCACCGCACAAATACAGCGTACTACCCTCAAACGAATGGCATGATGGAGCGCTTCAGCCGTACTCTTGGCTATATGCTGTCAATGTATGTTGCCTCAGATTATTGACATTGAGACCAAGTTCTTTCGTTCGTCACCTGCGCCTATAATGCTGCCGTACAAACTACTACTGGGTTTCCCCCCGTAGTACTTTCTTCTATACCGACGAGAACCTTCTAATACAGTCGCTAGTATCCTTCCATATAAACCTGATAAGTCTGAAAGTACTCTCCTTTCCGAAGCTACCCAACATACTGAAAAATGCCGCCAGCTTCCCCGCTCTTTTTCTAACGAGGACCAGTGGCTGCAGCAATTTCATCAACCTGGGGACCATTCGGTTCCAAATTTTTCATCTAGTTCTTTGATGTAGCTTCGGGTACCTGCTACCGCACCTGGCTGCTCCGTAAAACTTGTTCCCAAATAGCTCGGACCACACCCTGTCATATAGCAAACGTCTCCCGTCAACTACATCGTGGAGCCTATCATGCCATTCACAGACCTACGCTACCTCGGCTGTGAAATTGTCCACGTCTTTCACCCCAAGCCGTACTATAACCCATTAGTTGTTTCTTCTCTTTAGGCAGCCAAGATGACGCCTTTTTCTGTGAAGGGCAATTATGGTGAAGAAGAGTGGCTTCAGCAGCACTGCTCTGTGCCTCAGGGGCATCGCTATCGGCATGAGCATGTGGTTTCTGCATTTGGCCGGACGCTGCTGACTGCTTCTTCTTCTGCGTTCTGCTCTGCCAATAAACCCCTTAACACACTGAATATGCGACCGAAGTTGTGTGCAGTACATAAGGTTAGCAAGGCCCTACAATGCATGTCATAACAACCAATTTGACCAAAGCTGGAGAAGACAATATATTAAAGGAGGTTGTGACACTTTAAATAGTATGCCTAAACTTCAAATATACCACGGAGTCGCAAAAACACCAGTAGTTTACTAAAGGACACAAATTAAGATGCAGAACAGTCGAAGAACTCCACAAGGCTTGAACCCACCGCCTACGCTCTAAGGCAAAATTACCCGAAAAAAAAGTAACGGAGCCCAATGGCCGCGCACGTTGAATAAACAGACCATTGAGGAGTAACCACAGAGGGATGTGTGCCACGTGCAAACCACTTAGTCTCTAAAGGGATGAACCGTGCAGCTTGCGGGCCGTGCGCAAACCGTTGTCGAAGAAACTAGGCGTCCTTCTCTCTCCAGGATGAGTCTACCCCCTTATTTTACTGTTGATGATTGGCACTGCATCACGCTCGAAAAGCTTGACGGTCTAGAAATTATGCTGCGGCGCTTTGTTTGTACGCTTGGATGAGGGTGCGCTGCTGTTTTTACGTTTCACCGCATTTATGAAGTCTGAAACGGGTCTCGACACATCGCCACGCCGCGCTGTATATCTTTGTCTTAGTCAAGATGGTCACAACCGACTCACAACATTACCGGTTGGGAATGAAGGCCAACATGAAGGCCGACAAGACAGAGGACCTATCAGATATATTATTTAAGCCTGACTCAGGGCAGAAATTGCCGCTGGATTTTTTTTCACGAGTAGTGATCATTCTTTATTTTTCTGTACTTGTCGCTTGTGCGATACGGACTGTGCTTGCCGGCAATGGGCTCAGTCGTGTTGTATAGGTCGGCTTGAGTGTCTGCAGTTCGCCTGTGCTTCGCCTGGAAATTGGCCGCCATTGCCGTCGGCTGCCCGAACGCTCGCTCATCGAGTGCTCGCCAGTGTTCGCTGTTGTGATGAACTCCGGGCTCACGATATTGGGCAGAGACCTCGTCGCTGTGTAGAGAGTCGTCCAATACACATTGCTGTTGCTTGTAACGAGCTTTGTTGTATTACGTCGTGCGCTGTAAGGGCACCGGCACGGGCTGGCGGGGCTTTCGCTAGCGTCGAAACTTGACAGGGCTTTCGCTAGCATCGAAACTTGGTGAAAATTGGTTGCCATTACAGTTGGGCTTCCCCGTTAATCAGTCGCAAGCAGCTCGGCACCGGCCGTTGGCAGCGACGACCACGGCAGCGGACTCTCATTTGCTCACTTCACTTGCACTCGCTCAAGTTTGTGGAAAAGAGCCACATTTCTGTCGGTTTCTTCAGTGCTCGTTCCAAACCAGCCCAGTGCTGTTCGTGGCTACGGCCTAGCGTACGCTCGCTCTCCTGTTCGAGTTTTGCTGGCGACAGATGCTCTACGTGCAAGGCCGTGTTTGGTCTCACGTTCCTTTGCTTGAGGTGAACGACGCCACTCACTTAGAACTCGCCGACTTGCTGGAGGCACGGTGGTTCGCGGCGGCTCGGAGTTATAGCTCCGGCCGCCGTACTTAAGCTGTTGCATTACGGAGATTAAAATGCGTCTTTGACAATGTGTGACATCACGGTCAAATTATTTGCATGTCATATTTTACACATATGTTCTTATTTCACCTCGCACGTAGTAGTCATATGCATACATATTCATCCTCTGTCACGTGTGACTGACTATTTTTACAATCTTATTGTGCAGCGGTGGGCACACAACATGCAAAACGCTGTGTGCGCTGGCGTCTGCAATGCTTGTCATGTATCGCTTCCGTCGGAGCAGCTTCACAAGGACAGTACAAGATGTGACAACAAGGCTGGACTTGTACATTTCACCATGAATCCATTTAAAGAATGAAGAAACTTCACGCATATATAGAAAAATTAAAGATTTCAATATCTCAGTTTTGTTTTTTCTTGTAGCAGTGACAGCGAAAGCAGTGACACACAGATGGCTAAATAATTTTTCGCGTGTTCTTTTCCGTGTCACTAGTTGCTCACTACGCAGAAAAGCAGGCGAAAAAAGTATCAGGGAGAGTAAATAGGAAAACAATATTTGAACTGAGGATAAAAATTTCATCCGATTGGACTATTTGAGTGGACCAACCATTAGTCCGGCGAGGTGCAACTGTGAGGACTAATGGTTGCTTGGTAAGGTATAAATGCGGGGACTAATGGTTGCCTGATAAGGTGTATATGTGAGTACTAAATGTTACTAGTCCTTCGAGGTGATTTGTGGGACTAACGGTTACCCGCTAAAGTGTAAATGTGAGGACTAAACGTTAGTCTCTTGAGCTAGTCTGTGGAGACTGTCAGATTTGATTAATTGATATGTGGGGTTTAACGTCCCGAAACCACCATATGATTATGAGAAATGCCATAGTGGAGGGCTCCTGAAATTTCGACTACCTGAGGTTCTTTAACGTGCACCCAAATCTGAGCACACGAGCCTACAACATTTCCGCCTCCGTCGGAAATGCAGCCACCGCAGCCGGGATTTGATCCCGTGAACCAGTTTAAGCAAGAATTTCATAAAAATCACTCATTACTTTTAACTAGAATATAGCACGTTGACATGCCCTATAACACAAGAAATTGAATAAAAATGAAAGAAAAATAACCAAGACAAGCTAGCCGGGCTGCCAGGCCTCACGTGTGGCAAGCTAAACAAAGATTTCAATGAGCTGAGGTGAAGTGCACAAACTGTGAGTGAATGATGAAAACTTGTTAAAGTAATCTCAAAGTAATTTCATTACTTTTCAGAAGAAATTAGAGTAAACTCTCGATAAATGAAAATCTCTTAAACAGAATGGCTGCCTCTGACATGATTGGTTTCACACTTGGGTTCAGGACTGCTGTTCAGTCAATGAAACTCCTGTTAAAAAGAACAGATTTTCCTGGCCCCTTCAGGTTCCATTCAAGGAGAGTCCACTGTACAATGTGATGTGATTACTTTTTACTATTTGCAATTTGCATGCAACTTAGTTATGTTTTATGAAATTCTAAAAAGTAATTATATAATTTTAATGAACTTTTGGGATCAATTTTGCTATTACTGACATAAATAGAACAATTATGCTTTGGGTCATTCATTAAGTCCCAATGAGTAACCGAAATTCCTTCATCTACGCAAAGAGCTTTTTTACACTAAGTTTAATATAGACAGTTGCAAAAACATTCGCTCAGGCTTTCAAGAAGCTTTATCGGTCACATTTAACATCACAGTGCTCCACATGTGGCTGCAAGGTGGATTTTAGTTCTATGCCTGTTCATTGAGAAAAAAGAAAAGAAAAAAAAAGCTCATGTCCCATGTGAAGTTTGCCATATAAACAATGCAGTTTTGTGTCTAAGCAAGGTATCCACACAGAAGAAAAAAACAATATACAAATACTGTGGCCATAAGTCGGCAAGGAAAAATGGAACTCGCTCAAGAAACATATCTTCTGCTTCGGGCTCACCAAATTTTCCTGAGCCGGACTCAACCAGAGTCGGAAAATTTTCCTCCAACCAGACTCGCGGCTCGATCTGAGTTTGGGTGTGTTTGCTGACCTATGACTCATTGGCATAGCCAGGGTTCCAAGCGTACCCAAAACTTTTGCATTTAGTATGTGTATGTACACAGGCATACATCAATCAACCAATTTCATTTGGCACTCATTACAGCAAGATAATGAATACGAGGACCAGAACCAGAAACTGCTATCTAGCAGCTTGACAAAGGTCCTTGCCTCAATTCTTGACGGCCAAAAAACGACATGCAATGCACACTGGAGAAGAATGGCTATTTGGGCTAGTCCCTCTTTGCTTTTCTTCCAGCACTTTCGTATTGTGCTACAACTGTTCTACATTTCTACTAAATATTTCTAGTTCTGATATGTAGCAGAGTAGTCAACAAATGTAAATATATATACATCAAATTTACTACATGGCAATTATGAAGCACAAGGTTTGTTTGAGCAAACTAAAAATGTTAAAAATGTGGAACAATGCATCCCTGAAAGCCGAAATAGTGTACAATGATGAAAATGCACAAAGAATATTTCACACAAATGAGACAAAATTTCTATATGCTGTAAAGACCATTATGCCCTCCTATAAAAACATCATAACTATGCTGATGAAAAAATAAAGCATGTGTATAATTCAATAAAAATATAACTGAAAAGTTCGGAACATAATAAGTAACAGGTAAATCGTTTTATAGAAATAACGTGATGCAAACTACTACTTTGAGGACAAGTGCGCAATTGCATACTGCTTCTCTGCACTTCTTGAATATTTTTCTACGCGAATACTACTTCTTTCAGATTGACTGAGGAAACATGACACACGATATCACAAGCTGCTCATATGATAATTTGTGAGCGGAAAAAGGTATGAGCCACTTGTCTCTCTCCCTTGAGTAGTACAAGATAGCTTTGGGTGTAGTGAGGTTGCATGACGAAAAACTATAGTCGTTGAAGTTCTGGAACTGCATTTCTCACATTATAGAAATTCTTAAGCTGACAGATCTTAACTGTAAAAAATAGCTCTGCAGTATGGGTGTCATACCAAGCATTTGCTAGGAGGCAATCTGCTTTTTTTCTTTCTGAAGCACACTCAAGCCAGGTAAATTGACTTTCGTAGTGTCATCCGATACTAAGTGGCTATGTTAAATGAGCAGAAAATTCCTACAAACATATGCATGTAATCGTATAAACATGGCCAGACCCTCCATCTGGTAATAATTTCCTGCTATGCCCCTGTTCTGATTCATTAGTAGTATTCATGATAGTTGGTTGTAATCTTTTTTTTTTTAAACCTGCAAAAATATTTTGTTTTCTACATTCACGCATATTTGTGTTTGTTTGATGGTTTTGAAGAACAAACATGCAGCCTTGAATAAGCACTAGTGTTGTTACTTGTGAGTACAGAAAAGGCAAGTTCATTGCATGTCTTCCGAGTGGCTCTATCAGTCATCATTGCAAGTGGCTTCGCTCATTTAATTAGAATGTCTGTAACCAAAAGGGGTCAGTGACCATGCTTGCAGAAGCTACTGGTAAAATCCCAAACTCTCTGCTGCCAGTCAACAGGTGTCTCATCGTCATAATTAAAAAAAAAACACAGTCTTTTTATAGCAAGGGTGCTCATGCTGACTATTTTTGAAGCATAAATTGAGAATACAACTTTACAGAATGGCATTCAAACCCTCAATAAGATAGACTTCCAGATATGAATGAGCCGTTTTCCGTGCTTACCGAGCAACGCTAGGGCGATAGGGATTCCCCACTTGAAAACGTTGAAGATGCTCAGACGACCAAGGAATATCTCCATGAGAATGATGATGCCAAGAAGAGACGCTAGCTCAGCTCGAAAAACTAGGACTGCCACTCCACTTGTGACCATCAGCAGAAAATGGCGTTGTTCCAGCCAGGAGCTATATGCGAGAAACACTAGAAAGAGCGTCTGGCTGTAGGATGTGATGCGTGGTAGGACAGTAGGTAGCACATGTACATGACAGCTAAAAAATGGAGCCCCACACATGGTTTAGTCTCGGAAACCAGAATGCACTTGCCTGACAAGTCACAGCCAAGTGAGCACGGTGAACCAACTGAACCTTCTTTTTTGTAACAGTGTCAACGACGGCTTGCTGACATGCACATCTCGGAGTGCAGCACTTTGTTCTGTTCTGTTACAAACCGTGTTGTTTGAAATTTGCTTCTAGCTGTTACTTTAGTGTCTTCAAAGAGAGGGGAACGTTGACACCGATTACAATGCAGCATGAGTAGACCACAACTTGTGATTTTTTATGACCCGATCCGACGCCCACTATCATTCCGGAGGCTATAAAGATAATTTAATCACTTACAATGACATCACAAAATTCACAACGACATCACAACGACATCACCCGTGACAATATTATTACTTGGGGCGTAGGCAATTTCCACTGCCATAAGCGAAATTGAACAGGGCTCAGGCAGTCACGCTACGTCTACTGCAAACCGAAACTTACCCAACGTATTATTTTCTACATAAAATTCTCCCTGACAGTGAAATTCAAGACAAGCGTGATGCGTGGGATGGCATCATTGGCATCAGACACATGCTGGCGGGCTATCCCGCGACTCTTGCCGACCCCGAATAACAATGGCTTTACTGGCAGACGATGGTGCGAAGCGAGTCTTATCAAGACCAACTACGGGCAGTCCAAAAGGTCCACGATGACGCCACAAGGCTCGGCCTGACGGTACCGACGCGGACGCGGCCCGCCTGGGTCTGAAAATACCGGGCTTCAGGACACAAATTAGATTTTGTGAATGAATGAATGCTTTCTCACAGGACGTTAATATCTGCATCAATGTTCTCCCCTATTTGAAGACATCAAAATAACAGCTAGAAGCAAATTTGAAACAACATGACTTACAATAGAAACCAAGCAGATTGCTGCACTCGGAGATTTGTGTGTCAGCCAGCCATTGTAGACACAGTCACAAAAAGAATGAGCATATCTGCGCATGCCTTAAGATTTTAAGGTTTGTTCAAGAAGATCACATGTCTTGTCAGGCAAGTGCATCCTGGTTTCTGAGAATTAATCATGTTGGAAGTTAGCTCCTTGAGTGTCTATGTGCGCATGTATATGCGCTACAAAGAAACCTAATGGACATGTATTCATCTTACCGAAAATCAAAGCAAAGGTATTGGGAAGTGGACGTGACATGTAGAAGATGAAGTGGAACTGCGACACCGTCAGCAGGGTGAGCCAGTTGGTCATCGCAAAGCCAAATTCTTTCTGGAGAGCTCTGCTGAACTCGCGGTATGCACATGCCACCATTGTCCCTAGGACGGCCCTGACTGCAACAAAGATGCAAAACGAGGGTCACATCTGATCGGTCAGTCAAGGAGGCCTTACTTACCAATGAACTGCGCAACTATTTTTTCCAATCCCATAAAAGTGCTCACAGCAACCCATGGACCAGCAAACAGGGCAACCATCAGGGGTCCCATAAACGATCTTGGAACAACACCGGGAAATTCCAGGTGGTCGTACTGCGTGAAAATAGCTGCGTTAAGGTTTGCAGCCATCATAATCATTATCAGCCTTACTACATCCACTGCAGGGCAAAGGCCTTTTCCATGTCTCGCCAATGAGCTTGGCCCTGTGCTTGCTGCTGCCACGTTATACCCGCAAACATCCTAATCTAATCTGCGCACCTTCTGTCTCCCCCTCGTGCGGTAGCCTTTTCTGGGAATCCAGTCAGTTACCCCTAATGGCCAGCAGTTATCCTGCCAAAGCGCTACGTGCCCGACCCAAGTTTATTTCTTCTTGACTTCAACTATGATATCATCCACCCCGGTTTGTTTCCTGATCCGCTTTGTTCTCTTTTTGTCTCTTAAGGTCACACCTATCATTTTACTTTCCATCGCTCGCTGCGTCGCCCTCAATTTAAGCTGAAACTTCTTTGTAAGCCTCCAGGTTTGTGCTCCCTATGTAAGTACCGGCAAGATGCAGCTGCTATATACTTTCCTCTTGAGGGTTAGTGGTAGATTACCTTTCACAATTCAAATGCGCGAAAAAAAATTGGGGTGGTTAAACACACGTAATGATGCAACGTGTCAACCTATTTACTTACATTTGAGATATTCGTTCTGTGGTAAATTATGTCGTGTATAGCTTGCAGGTTGAAGCTCTCCTCGACTTTTGTAAAAGGACAAACGACGAGATGCACGGCGCAGGCCAAGAGCAGCAACCACTCCACAGAATCTAGAGACAAAAGATAATCAAGCGTCAGCAGACGGGCTTTCACTGTGAATGTCACACGAGAAAGGGAATTCACCTTGGTTTTTTGCCACCATGATGACGTGGGTAGAAAAGGCAAATTCAACTTCAGCGTCCTGACGGCAGCGGCGATACAACGTGCACAACCAAATCACAACGTTTTTCCATCGAGGTTTTTAAATCAATGTCAAGTTAGTACATTGCAGCGGTATTATTCCAGGAGATTTCACCTGGAAAGAAAGCGCTGGCCTGTGCATGAGCAGCAGTGAGTGCCCAGTATCGCAACAGCTGTGCCGGCAAATCATAAAGGCTCCCAGCGAAGAGCACACTACACGGACACAAAATCGTACGTTGGACGAGCTCTGCAAAAGGGGACGGCGGCAAGTACTTCGGAATTTCAACGCCGCTGACACAGCAGCAGAAGCGGTCAACTAGCCAGCATTACGCCGAAACTCATGCCGCAACTACCGAAACTAACGACGAGACTGGATAGTGGATAGGATTGATTTCGTTCAGTGTTTATTCGAAGCTTCCATTGGTCTACAGCATGGTTTAAAACACGACTTATCTGAAATTCAGACCAAGAGTTTATCTTTTGATAACGTTAGCGCAGAATCTATAAAGGGAAAGCTCATCAGACTGTGTCACAATTCCAAAAGAGCATCTAGAATGTTCGACTGCAAGAGCACCGCTACAGAGTACTCACAGTGACAGCGGAAACCTTTCCTTCATCCGTGGCAGAAACAGTCCTAAAAAAACAAAAGGCTGAGCTAATTGGTAAGTGTTTATTAAAAAAAAGAGCTCACAAGATCACAGATGCGGCTCTCTTCATGTTTTCATGCTCAGATATTTGAATATGGTCGGTCTTGCAATGACACAAGCAGCAGCAACACCAATCAAAGTCGTCATCATCACGTATTTATAGCGCGGAATTTAAGCATGTCGTGCGAAACTTCCTGCCGGTCTTGCTTAAAGTAGTCACGTAACGACATCAAAGCTAATGTTATTCGCGAGATTTTAACACTTCACACATCCGTATGTATTAGTTTAGTGAATATGACTGACTGCGTCGTCTGAACTTGCACACTTCTTATAACAGTGTCCCTGAATGCCTGCGTATGCTTACTGCAGTTTAGAACTTTGGTGGGCGAGTTATGGATAACTGCTCTACCTGACACAGAAGTAAAAACCAAACACACATACAGGTGCAGACTTGCAACTAACTTTGATTTCACATAGTCCACTTATAAGTGCAGTGCTGGTCAAAAGTTCCCAAGCACACTTCCACAAAAATACATGGGACAGTGGCCTGGGAACTTATGATCCCCCTGTACATTCCGCAGAAACTATCACCGAGCATGCACGTTTCAAAGAGAGAGAGAGAAGGAGAGAGAGATTTATTAGCGAATGAACGGAGAGCCTTCCTTAGGTGAGGCCCCCTGCGAGCCCACTGGACTAGCTGTTGCTGTCCCAGCCGACGTTACAGAGAGGCATCACCACAAGCTTAAGGCCAACTGTTGAAGTCAAACATTCTTTTTCTCAAAAGACGAACGCCGATAACAATTGTGCAGTTGTTCCCTGTGTGCACAAAACTTCACATCACGTGGTTGGGAAGCGAGTTGACGTTACGTTTTCGGCTCCTAAGAAGCCTGCGGGGTTGTGCGCGCATAAGCGGCCGGCAACACAGGGTAGAAGTGTGCGGGAAAAAAGCACTGTAATTAGTTTGCAGAGTGTATTGTTGGCGTGGTCTATGAAGTATCTTTGTCATGTGGAAGACGTTATGTAGGACAGACTGGAATATGTGTAAACGTGCGCAGGGTTCCCCTCCAGGGGTTCGCCGCGGCACCCCTCTCCCTAGAATGTCAATGTATAGGGATGAATTTGCGCCCCCTTCCTATGATGTCATTGTATGGGACATAGGCAAGCGAAAATTCGGGAGCTCACTCAGACTAACTAACATCTTGCGCTTTGGAGTCACTCGGAGACAGGCCAAAAGTCTGCTGAGCAGGGCTCACTCGCACTCACAGAAACTGTTTTCAACCGGACTCACTCAAGTTAACAGCTCGATCTTAGTCTTAGAGAGTCCGAGTGAGTCGACTCATGAGTACGTCAGCCTAAATCGACTTGTATGACGATGGTGTCAATGCTCGTTAACACGTAACCGGTGCTCCATCTTTGAAGTAATATGAATTAGGAGCGGTTGCAAACATTAGAGGGACTGTCTACCGATCGGGAAATTTTTCTGATTGTGGCACAAATGAAAAGATCGTTCATCTCATCAGCGACAACGACCATGCTTTCGCACCAGAAAAAAAATCATACTTTTAAGTTGATGTTGAAAGTCGTTAAAAAGTCACCACTAGCGTCACCCAACAGCGAATGTGGTCAGTCTTGATAATCTATTGCTACTACGAGAAATCTGCGCAGGTAGACTAATTTGTTTTAAAACAAAGACGTTTCACGTGAATTAGTATTCTACGCAGTTGAGGCAGCTTTAGTTAGCACCACAGACCAACTTTTGCTTTTTTTCCCCTCACGCTTTCAAATAGGCGGCCGGTGACGCTGCCGGCGGTGTGTTCGCTTGCCAGCAAACGGCCGAGAAACGCGACCGCAGCGTCCGTTGCCGCTCATGAGAACAACAAAAAAGTGTGTGCGTGCCTAAAACGACCACTAAGGTATGTGTTTTAATAACAATCAAACTTTATGACGCCTGCAAAAACCACACGTGCTTTCAGTTTTGGACTTTCACGATTGCACCGGCACCGACCAGTATTGTGGGCATTCATCCCACCGATGGAAGGAGACATGACGCGGACAGAAAAACTTTGTTGAAAAAAACTATGCAATTTTCAGAGAAAGCGCTGCAAGGTTAGACACTTCACCCGGTACGCTTTTTATTGCTACACAAAACATAAATATATCTATCAAGAACTTTCCTAGCACACCAGGGGAGCGAGGGGGGGGGGGGTCAGGACCTTTTACTACGTAATTAACTCCCCTGATCAATTATTGAAAGACGTATGAATGACACTGCTTCGGAATACTTGTGAGTAGACGTGAGTATAAACGCGAATTTAGGTAAGGCTTGTAATGATGCACTTCTCTATTACAGGTAATAGAGAAATACAGGTAATAAGGTAATACAGGTAATAGAGGTAATAGAGGTAATACAGGTAAATACAGGTAATACAGGTAATAGAGACACTATACATAGCTAGCCTTCATAGATTACGAGAAGGCATTTGATTCAGTAGAAATATCAGCAGTCATGCAGACACTGCGGAATCAGGGCGTCGACAAAGCATATATAAATATCCTGAACGAAATCCACGGAGGTCAACTGCCACCATAGTGACAGAATAGCGATCAAGGGAGGTGTAAGACAAAGGGATACAATCTCCCTAATGCTATTTACCGCATGGTTACAGAAGGTTTCAGAGGTACAGAATGGGAAGGGTTGGGGATAGGAGTTAATGGAGAGTACCTTAGTAACCTGCGCTTTGCGGATGACATTGAATTGCTGAGTAACTCAGGATACGAATTGCTACTCATGATTACCTAATTAGACAAGGAGACAAGGAAGGTAGGGCTCAAAAGTAATCTGCTAATCTTCGGAAACTAAATTAATGGGCAACAACCTCGGTAGAGAACAGCGCTTCGATATAGGTAATAGTGCACTTGAAGTTATGAAAGAGGACGTCCACTTAGGACAGGTAGTAACCGCGGAGCCGAACCACGATGATTGAAGTAACTGGAAGAATAAGAATTGGGTGGAGCACATTCAGCAAGCATCCTCAAATAATGACTGGTAGATTGCCACTATCCCTCAAGACGAAGGTATATAACAGCTGCATCTTACCGGTACTTACCTTCGGAGCAGAAACCTGGAGGCTTGCAAAGAGCTAGGGTCCAGCTTAAATGGAGGACGGCGCAGCGAGCGGTGTAGGAAAAGATAGGCGTAACCTTAAGACACAAGAAGAGGGCAGAGTGGATCAGGGAACAAACCTGGGTTAAGGATATCATCCTTGAAATCACGAAGAAGAAATGGACATGAGCCGGGCATGTAGCGCGTAGGCAGGATGACCGCTGCTCATTAAGACAGACAGACAGACAGACAGACAGACAGACAGACAGACAGACAGACAGACAGACAGACAGACAGACAGACAGACAGACAAAGAACTTTATTCAGGTCCTGAGGAACTGCGTTGTAACGGCCCCGTTTAGGGGGAATCCGTAGCAGTCGCGGGCCGCTCCCACGTAGGGACCGGAAGACCGTGGCCCTCCGCCCTCTCGCAGGCCCTCTGGACAGCCCGAAGTTGAACCAAGAGGTCGCCGCTGTTAAGGGCTTCCTCCCAGTCATCTTCTTTGTTGAACTCTGCGTCACGTAACGCAGGACATTGCCAGAGCATATGAGGTAATGAGCAATACGCCTCACCGCAGTCCGGACAATGCGGCTCGATGTTGGCGAAAAATGGCTGAACCTGCCACGCGAAGGGAAAGACCCCGTTTGGAGCATCCTGTAGGCCGATGATTGCGGTCGCGTAAGTTTAGGATGAGGAAGTGGAAAGTCCTCCGAGATAGATGATAATGAGTCATGATCTCGTGGAAAGTGAGTAGCGAGTCCCTGTATCTTCCGGCGTCCCCGCCTGCGAATCCGCCGGGACCGCCACGGTGAGCGATACCTCGCGCACGGTCATGGGCAGACTCATTGGCGTTGGGGACATCAGGATGTACGTTGGCCCCCATGTGGGCCGGGAACCATGTTACGGTGTGAAACCCGGCAGCCCCCTCACAGCCGAGGATGGCCGCTGGCTCACGCGAGATCGAGCCCGAGGCGAAAGCCCTAGCTGCGGAACGCGAATCTGTAAAGACATTAGGACGCGATGGGTCCTTCATTGCTATGGCGATGGCGATTTGCTCAGCCACCATTGCCGAAACCTTTCTAACCGAGGCAGAGCATAGGAGTGTGCCCCTATGATCGACCGAGACCACTGCGAAGCGATCCGAACGCCCTTACTGGGCTGCATCGACAAAGGTCGCGAGATACGGTCTGTTTGCAACTGATTTTAATAAGGAACGGGCCCGAGCTATGCGGCGCCCTACATTGTATTGTGGGTGGACATTTCTTGGAAGTGGAGCTACCGAAAACGTGCCTCTGATCGAGGGTGGTAGTGTTACATTACGCTGGTTAGTCGCCGTAGGACCGCAGCCTATGGATTCCAGGATGGGCCTACCAGCCCTCGAGGACGATAGCCGCACGACCTGAGCCATCTGCTGGGCCTCGATCACCTCCGAGAGGGAGTTATGCATGCCCGATTGTAGGAGCTTCTCGGTGCTAGTGTGGATAAGGCAAGCCTAGAACTCGCTTTATGCTTTTGCGCATTAGTGTATCAATCCTTGCCTCTTCTCTTTTGGACCAGCGCAACGCCGAAGTGACATAATTAATGTGGCTCATGAGAAATGCATGATAGAGCCGAAGGAGATTGCTCTCGCTCAGCCCACCCCTGCGGTTCGAGACCCTGAGTATGAGCCTAAGCATGTTCTCCGTCTTGGTTCTCCGTATAGCCAAGACGGAGAAGCATGTTCTCCGTCTTGGCTATAGTTCGTGAGTTGCCCCCCTTGGACTCTAGCAGGAGTCCGAGGACCCTGATGGAGTCCACCCTGGGTATTTTCTGCCCATCCCGTGTGTATAAAGCTATGGGAATCTGTTCTAAAGGAGTAAGGTTCCTCAGTCCTTGTCGGGTGGGTCTGTATAGTAGTAACTCAGACTTTGCCGATGACAGGCTCAGGCCCGAACCGACTAGAAAGTTCTCCGTGATGTCTAATGCTTCTTGGAGCGCCTGCTCTACCCCGGCGTCGGACCCTCCCATGCACCACACGGTGATATCGTCCGCGTAGAGAGCATGGTTAACCCCGCGCACCGTAGCGAGTCGCTCCGAGAGGCCCTTCATGGCAATATTGAAGAGTAGAGGAGAGATAACTGCCCCCTGTGGGGTGCCTCTCGCTCCCAAGGTAAATTCCGTGGATTGGATTTGACCGATCCTAATGGTAGCCATGCGATCCCTGAGAAAAGACCTAACGTATGCGTGGAACCGTTGTCCTAGACCCATAACCGAAATTGCCTCAAGCACAAACTTGTGCGAGATATTATCAAAAGCTTTGGCTAGGTCTAGAGCTAGTATGCCTCTAGTATCCTTGGTGTTGTTGTCAATGATTTGTCTTTTGATAAGGAGCATCACGTCCTGTGTGGATAGTGCAGATCTGAATCCTACCATATTGTGTGGAAATAGCTCTCTGCTTTCTATGTACTCGGATACTCGATGATGAATCGCATGTTCGGCCACCTTGCCTACGCAGGACGTAAGCGAGATGGGTCGCATGTTCTCCAAAACCAGAGGTTTGCCTGGCTTTGGGATAAGCGCTACTGAGGCTGTCTTCCAGGATTCGGGGACGAGCCCCGTCTCCCAGATCTTGTTGACTTCCTCGGTAAGCTTTTCGATGGATTTGCCATCCAAGTTACGTAAGAGCTTATTTGAGATTCCATCCGGGCCCAGTGCAGAGTGTCCATTGAGCTCGTGGAAAACCTTACAGATTTCTGGTTCAGTGAAAGGTGCGTCCAGCTCCGCCACCATTCCACCCCTGTAATGCGGATAGTCCGCATCGCCGGAAGGGCCCAGCGGAAGATAGTTGTCCGCTAACCTCTTCAGGAGGGCCTTTTCGGACACTCCCTTCGCTTTTTGGTGTTGAACGATTCTGTCAATAGCCAATCGCTGATTTCCCTTCGACTGTGACTCATCAAGTAATTGTTTGAGGAGGTTCCATTTGGCCCCCACTCTCATCTGTCCGTCAACCGAAGAACATACTTCATTCCACTGCTGTTTGGAGAGTTCAATAGAGTAGGCTTCGATCTCGCGATTGAGTTGCGCAATTTTCTTTCGAAGTCGGCGATTGAGCCTTTGCGTCCTCCACCGGGACAGGATGGAATTCTTAGCCTCTAAGAGATGCGCGAGGCGTGCATCCATCCGATCAACCCTCAGGTTCGTTGTGACAACCTTGGTCGCAGAATTAGCATCCTCCTTGAGACTTGCAAAGAGGCTGTCTAAGCTGTCGTATTCATCCTGGTCCTCCTTCCGCAATTTACGAAAGGCATCCCAGTCCGTTACTTTAAATTCCCTGGGGGGAGCTGCATTGACTGCTAGGGTAATAGCCACTATGAAGTGGTTGCTACCTAGATTCTCTTGCAAATTTTGCCACCCTGTTCCGGCGACGTTCTTGACGAACGCCAAGTCTGGAGTTGTGTCTCGGACCACCGATGTGCCAATTCTTGTCGGGTATTGCGGGTCCGTAATCAATTCAGGAGAACAGCTAGATACGGCCTTTATGAGGTTGTTGCCTTTGGGGGACTGCCTGGCGTATCCCCAAGCGTCGTGCGGAGCATTAAAGTCTCCCGCTACCACGATGGGGGCCCCCCTGGCCAGAGCCACCGCTTTTGCCGTGATCGAAGCGAACCCCTGCCGCTTGTCCGACGGCGAGCTGTACACATTCAGCAGGAATACGCTTTTTTGAGCCAGCTGTTGGGGATTATTTCGAGGAAAATGACCTCAGCCTTGCTGTTGCCAAGCTGTAGTTTGTGTTCTTGAAAGGAGCACTTTTTTGTGACCAAGGTTGCCAAACCGTGCTTCCCTTGCTCGCGCACCGAGACGACTTGATAGCCCGGGAAAGTTAGCGCATCACCGAGAGTTTCCTGTAACATAATTACGTGCGGTTTGACCGCCGGAGAACCAATAAAGTGCAGAAGTGGAGCCCTGTGCCTTTTGAAACTGGCACAGTTCCACTGCCACACGACCAGTTCATTAGAGTTGTCCGCCATAATTACTGTTCTGAGACAGCCAATCTCCTGTCGGGTTGACTGTTACCGCGCCTGCAGGCGACTGTGCCCTGTTCGGGCCTATCGGAGGCGAGCTACCCGTAGCTAGCGCTGCCTGTGTACCTTCAAGAGACGACACCCTTTTCAGTAGGGTAGTCATGCTATCAGCCAGTTGTTTAATCGATTGCTGCATGCTTTCCAGAGCCTTGCTGTTGGATTCTGTCTCCATAGCATCCCACTCCCCTTGGGGGGGGTGAGGCCCTACGTTTTCCCGAGCGCGCCTGCACGTCCCCTGGTGGGGGAATCTGTTGTCTCTCACCCTGCGAGGAGTAATGTTTGCGGAACGACTCAAGGTCAGCCCTCAGCTGTTGAATTTCTGCCTTAAGGCAAGCATTCTCTTGAATCAACTTAGCTACCCTGGGGTCTTCCCTATGCTCTGGCAATGGTACCCGCGTTACCTCTGGTGGCGGCGCCGCTGGCTTCGGCTTGGCTCGATCCGCCCAGGTAGGTACTTCCTGGATTCATGCCCGGGAGCAAGAGCGCCCTTTGGTGCGAGCGCGGCCCCTGGAGCGGTCGCGCCGGCGGTCAGCCGGCGCGACGGAACGCCCCTGCCTGGGACCACTCGCCACGCTGGAATCCCTTGACCGGTCCTCTTCGGCCAGCTGTTGCTGAGACTTTTTGACGCGCTTTCGGCGCCGTCGTCTTCACCGTCGCACGACGTAAGGAACTTGAAAGCGTTCTTTGCACGTTCTGTCCGCCGTCGGATGTGGGCCTCCGCAAAGGGCACATTTCGGCGAGCACTGGTGATCGTCGGGTGGAGACACGAGCCCACAGCTCCTGCACACCCTCTTGTTGGGGTTGGGGCAAACATCGGCCCTGTGACCAAGTCCTCCACACGCGTAGCACACGTCGGTTTGGCGCTTGTAGAGCGTGCAGCGCAGCATGCTGACGCCGCATATGACATAGTTTCGTACCTTCATGCCGTCGAAAAGCACTACCACCATGGTGGTGTTCTTGATCCTTTTGGCTTCTAAGGCCTTTGGATTTCGCTGGTTGACGATCATCATTTGGAGCTGCGCCTCGCTGATGTCAGTGTCCACTCCTCGTATGACTCCTTTACAGGTGTTATCGGGGGCCGCGACATATGCCGCCACATGGTACATTCCTTCGCTTATCCGAATCTGCTGGATCGCGGCGTAGGCGTTTGCGTTCTTCTGCTCCGGTGTGGAGAATACGAGAATGTTCTGGGTGATGTTTGGGCAAACGATGTCCCCTTCCGTCTCTGCCGGGGCAAGAGCAGCCGCCATGGCAATAGCCTGTGCGAGCCTAATTTGGCTTACTTTTCTGCGTCAAGTCCGTCCCTCGGCCTGACGATAATTCGTATGTGGTCCCTCGGCAGCTGGGGGAGCCTCGATGCAGCTGCGAGGCGCTTCGTTGCACCTTGCGGGGCTGCCGTGCGGCGGCCTCCCTTCGAGCCCACATGTGATGCGTTGCCCGCGGAAACTGGCGTTTCTACACGAGCTTTCTTGTTCCTGCCCAGCGCTGTCGTCCAACCCGGGCGATTGGCTTCTTCGTGAGAGATTTCCTCTCCTTCCACCATCGCTACTTCGGGCATGTTGCCCCTTTTCTCCCGCCCCTCGCCGTCGACGCTAGTCTGAGCCCGGTAGGGTTAGCCGAGCCGCGGCGCGTTCCACAAGAAAAGTTCCAATAATTCAGCAAAAGGACCACTCACCGAAAAAAGTCTGGTATCGACGTGATCCTCAGAAGAAACTGCGTCGAATGAAACGCAGCTCGAGCACAGGCACCGCAAAATTCCTAACGAAAACATTAACAGAAACGGGAGCCGATCTTCTCGCGTCCGCACTGGTCCTGACGTAACCTGCCACCCCTGCTCATTAAGAATAACAGACTGAATCTCAGAAAAGGCGAGTGGGTAAACGGGAGGCAGATAGTCAAGTGGACATGTGAGATTAGGAAGTTCGCTGGGATGAACCGGCAGCAGCAAGCACATGCAGGAACGAGTTGACCGGCGCGGAACATGAGGTCTTTGTCCTGCAGTGGTCGTAGTCAGGCTGATGATGACGACGATGATGCCGTGATGGGGTTTTTGTGACTGTATACAGAAAGAAAAATGGTAGGTGTAACCTTAAGAGACAAGAAGAGAGCAGAGTGGATTAGGGAACAAACGGGGGTTGAGGATATCATAGCTGAAATCAAGAAGAAGAAATGGACGTGGGCAGGGCATGTAGCGCGTAGACAGGATAACCGCTGGTCATTAAGGGTAACTGACTGGATTCCCAGAGAAGGGAAGCGGGTTAGGGGGAGACAGAAGGTTAGGTGGGCAGATGAGATTAAGAAGTTTGCGGGTATAAATTGGCAGCAGCAAGCACAGGACCGGGTTAACTGGCGGAACATGGGAGAGGCCTTTGTCCTGCAGTGGACGTAGTCAGGCTGATGATGATGATGATGACAGTAACTTCTAAAAACAAAATTCAAGAACGCCCGAATCGGTGCCTGGTTGTTAGGGCGTTATTTCGCTTCAAGACATAGAAAACGTTTGCTTGCATGCTGGCGGAAAGATATTGAGAATGGCGAGACAGGACGTCTAGTGGTGTTTCTAGTGTTCAGAGAAGAAAAACGACGCTATTTGTGGAGAAATGCGTAGTCGTCGCAGAAGACTTTACAATACCCATTAGAGGCCGTCACTGTCGCTTAGCCAAATCGCCCGGCAATGTAGATACCATCACCAAATTGGCCGAAGTTCTGGAGGACATAGAAAAGTTGAAATTGTGTTCAGGTTGTCTTAATTCATCAGCAGGCAGCCTCGTGAGTAATCACTGCGATGTGCTCCCCGATACCAATAAGTGCGGTCCTGGTTAAGAACACCGTAAGGAAACAAGCGCGCGCAAGGTGCAGTCTAGCCCGGGCGTGTCCACACTTTCGCGGTTCAGCCAGTTGCCGCCAGGCGGCGACTCCGCTCGATCTCGTGGCCAATAGAGGCATCAAATTGAATTTGAACAGTCTGTTTCTTTATAATAATACCATCACTAAACGTTTCTGATGTGGTTTGAAAACGCCGCTGAAGTTGGTCGACCATACTTGACGTGAAGCCACGTTTGATCGTAACACGCGCTGAGGTGTGGATTTGGCCTTTCGTAATGTTGACTTGGCTGGGTGGAGACAGGCGCGTCGGCAACAGCTTGCTGTGGCACCAAGACTACGATGCCCAAGCACGCCCCTTTTTTACTATACGCTTCAGCGTGTAAGTCCATGAACGTTTATTTTTGTGCAGCGCGTAGCAAAACGGAAAATATAAAAAGAAAAGATGTAAATAATATGTTCAAGATTGTTTGAATTACCATTAGGAAGCTTGACCCAAGCAGGTTTTTTTTTGCTCTTGGCTGTTTCAAACTTTATGACATCATTAAATCTTTTTTTCCTGCTCCTGTAAGCAACGATGGCGTCGCTTGGTTGCCGCAAGGATACTATAGCAATAGAGGTTAAAAAAATTACTGGAGTGGAAGCTCCCGCAATGCTTTGCCAGCAATAGTGAAGCCAGCTTTTGCCCTCCAAATATCTCGGAAACATACTCTTTTCTGGTGGCCCCACCGCGGTGGTCTAGTGGCTAAGGTACTCGGCTGCTGACCCGCAGGTCGCGGGTTCGAATTCCGGCTGCGGCGGCTGCATTTCCGATAGAGGCGAAAATGCTGTAGGCCCGTGAGATCAGATCTGAGTGCTCATTAAAGAACCCCAGGTGGTCGAAATTTCCAGACCTCTTCCCTATGGCGTCTCTCGATCATATGTTGGTTTTCGGGCGTTAAATCCAGCTTATCCATCTTTCGTGGTGCTGCCCACCTAGAAATCAAGCGGGTTTGATCTGTTACTACTGAAGTAAAGTAAAATTAATTAATAATAGGTTTAATAAATCACAGTGAAAAATAGTGGTTTCCGGTCAAATAACACATAAGAGATGAGTGTCGGTGACCTAACTACTAATAAAATTGTTTGAATTCAAGGCTTACTAAACAAAACTAGTTATAAATACGAACATTGAGCACTATATGACCCGAAAAAGTTGCCATGTTAAACTTGTTGGGCGTGGGAGGAAAACACTTCTTTTCAATCACCGAACACCTACAGCTCATCATGATGGCAGAAGCAGCCGCCATCTTACGGTGGGTATGGCTGCACTCCTGGGCAATAATTTTCACTTTAGAAATTTTTCGAACCTCCTTGGGTGGCAGCAAGTTCACATCAAAGCTTGTGGGCGAGCATGAGTGCATTAGATGATGATAGAGCAGGGAAAAACTATAAAGAAACGAAGACAGTGGTGCGTCGTGAAATATTTTGTTTCCCGCACACGCAATCACCTAGATGTTGTGTGCGACTGATACCATCAACAAAAGTGGTACTCTAACCCCTATAGGTGCATTGAAAGTGACACCCTTGGCCTACCAGTCTCCAGCAACACCTGCTGCTTGGAAAGAAAAGTGCGATTGGAAACGTGAGTGGTCGATGGCTTAATCTCCAACAAAATTTACCTTGAATTCGAGGCTTACTAAAAAAAAAGTACTAGTAACACAAGGACGAAGTTTGAGCACTATCTGACCCGAAAAAGTTGCCATGTTAAACTCGTTGGGCGTGCGAGGAAAACACTCCTTCTTAATTGCCGAACGCCTACAGCTCATCATGAACCTAGTAAGATGGCTGCCCCAGCCTCCATCTTACGGTTGGCGCGGCTTCACTCGTAGGCAAGAATAACGACTCCAGAAATTTTTTAAAGCCTCTTTCGCCACCTGTTATGCCAATCGTAAACGCGCGCGTGGATTCGCAGCTTTTCGATCACGAGTAAAGACACTTAACGCTGGACTTGCATTCGCAATCGCTATATCATTCACGAATGTTGCTATGCTCGCGAATAACTTTTCCTTGCAGTGCAGCGAACGTTATAGAGCGAAATCGCGTGCATTCAACTGCTAATGAATGTAGTCCTACATGTATGTCCTTATTATCAATGCGAAAAACACTGCCTTTATTTTTGCATGTAGCTTTTTTCACACACGACAAAGCTCACGCCAGCAATATATTCGTATTTGTTTCAATTCATTCATTGTCACTTCGCGTTTTTTAACACTAAAGTATATTGAGCTATAGAACCGTCATCTTAGTGGTGTGAACGGGAGGGGGTTTTGGACGTGGCGTAGAAAAATTCAGGTGGCGCCACTGCATCTTTCCCTAGTGGCAAGGACGCGCCGTTCCTGCATGCACTGATGCACATTTCTTCGTGTCAGTAGTCTTAGCTGAGCGTGGACGCAGTCTGCCATTAGGATGGCTTGCATGCTACGTGCGCAGAGTTGCTGCAGACACGCACTTCATAGAGAGAACGTGCATGCCGTTCGACTAGCCACAAGAGCACTGTTGCGAAGCGCGCCTCCGACGACGTTACGAAGGGCGCCTCGAAATCTCACCGCTGCAACCACTGTTTCGAAAGACGGCGACGCCAACACGGTCCCGAAGGCGCCACTGCTTCGAACTCCGCCGGGAAGGTCACCAGCCGTTTGGTAGCGTATGTTTCTCAGCTCGCGACTGCTTCTGCGCAGAGCTGATAAGACGAGCGGACGAGACGACCGTGAGTTAAACAAGGTTTATGTACAGCATATATACAGAGGCGTTACAAATTCGGCACTGGGGCCGACAGAGACTCGAAGAGCCGAGCTCTCCTCTCTAACATATAGGTCTGCTCTCAAACGGGTCCGCTCTGACACACATGTCAGCTTTCACCTAGGACCGCCGATCGCGACGCGCCGCAGGGCTTCTTTTATATGCACCGGGTCCAACCAAAATGTCCAATCAGAAACGCCGCTGGTCGTCAGGGCAGATTCCTCCAATGGGGTCGCCGCTGGGCCACGTCAGACCCCCAGACATGAAGACGCCCGTTGTTTACTCGACGGGGCTTGCTGTCACGTGCGCTGCTGACTCACTGCACGTGGGCCAGAGAGGCGCCGCGCGTGTTTACGCCGTTGAGTTGTTCGTGTCAGGCGGACTGCGGGCTGGCCTTGACCCAGATTGCCTTTTTCAGAGGCACGGACGTTTGACGAGGACTCGCTGGCATAACAGCACCCCCGCCGCCAGACAATGCACCGGAAAGACGAGCAGCTTCCACGGGGCTCGGATGTCAGGTGCGCTCGTTCGCCAGGTCCCTCCAGGTTCGCCTCCAGGGCCATGGGGAGAATACAGCTCCAGACTGTTCCGGAAACACATCCCATTTTTGACGACGGATCCCAGCTCCACTGGCTTGTCGCCACAACTTGCTGGCCAACTTCGCTCGTCTCTTCTGACCATCTTCGGTTTCAGCACTTGACGATGGTTCTGCAACTTGCTAAGAACGGTTCGACAACAAACAACACACGACACAAGCAAGTGCCCTCGGTCACCCGACAGAACACCAGACAAAGTATAGTACAACATATACCTATCTACGTGTCTATCGGAATTTTGTTCCCTCTATATCAAGAGGCACATGTGGGACACAAGACTCTTGAAGTAAGAACTTGAATTTTTCACACTTACAACAACGCAACGAATTAGAATACCACATAAAGTTGGCCCCTTAAGATCACTCTAAACGAGAGCGCTCAGCCCAGGTCGTGATGAGGTCAAAATTTTGCCTCGAATCGCCAGCCAGAAACCGAAAGGTTGAGAAGGTACTAGCTAGAACGCACTGCTCAATGCACCTGCATTAGCGTTTAGCTTTCCTTTTTTTTTGATAGCGAACGTCAAAGTTGCGCTGTGGGGCAACATGCTCCACCTCAGTAACCGGCCACATTTAGGCGACGATACCTATGCGGCACCAAGAGCGGCTCACACTTGCGACGTTGCACAGGGGAACACCGATACAGCTTGCTACGGATTGACTCCTCACCGCTTAGCTCGATATCGTGTTCGATCACCGTCGTGTTTCCGGGACGGTCCGAACACACGTCTCCAATCTCGGAAACAATATTTTTCGGGTCCTACTTTTGGACTTCACTTAATCTAGGTTCGAGGTTCAACTGCTCCAAGGTTACCTCTGATCCCCTTTCGATTACATCACTAGAACTCCAAATTTCTGCTCCCTCTTCCTCTGAAGCATTCAACAGCTGATTTACGACCGCTTGATGTTGAACATTGGGTTTCATCAAGTTGTAAATTTTGTTTTGCCGCCTTCCTAATTTCACCTCATAATTCGTATCGGGAAGCTTCGATGTTACATTGGCAGGCCCTTCCCAATCAACCTCAAGCTTGTTCTTTTTGGACGGCTGCAGCAGCATTACCTGATTATCAACTTCAAAAGCGCGCTTCTTCACCGATTTCTCGTAGTGCTCCTTCGACAGCACTTGTGCCGCGTTTTTGTGGCTTTCCACTAGCGCTTCAATCGAGAGATCCTCACGCTGCTCCCGAATGAGCGTCTCTCGATCAACTCTCGGCAGCTCGCTCCAACTTTCCGCTACAGGCGAGAGCGTTGCAACCCTCTCGCTCTGACTCAATGGCGCCATGTCGTCTCCCCTTTCTACGGAAACCGCGCCGGTCGGTTCGGCGACGCGCCGCTCGCGTGACTGCTCCCATGACTCCCGCGGGAAATTTTCTTTCTGGGGTTCCGTCGACCCGCCGACAAGGTCACTTGAGAGTTCACCGCATTGAACCAGATCAAGCTGCCGCGATAGCTTCCGCGCTTGCGATCGCGTGAGGGCCATGCACGCTAAGTTGGGGAAGAACGATTTGCCCTGCTCTTTGAGAAGCTGCTCCGAGTTGTTGGAGAAGAGATAAGGAAAACGATCATTTAGCGCGGCAGACACAGCCGCTTCGGTGCGAAGCTCACCGAACGGGCCTTCAATGACAACCGTGGCGATCGGTAAGCGAACACTCTGCTCCTCGGCGACTTGCCTGATCCACGCGCATTCTCCTGTAAAGTCATCCGGAGACACCAATGAAGGATGGACAACGTCCATGGTTGCCGCTGAGTTTCTAAGTGCTCGGCACGTTTTCTCATTCACCCTAATTTCTTGGAGATACGGCTCCAACAACCGCATGCTTTTTTTCTGATTCTCGGATTGTTGCGAAGGCCAACTTTTCCTGACAGTTTCTCGCGATGTGCCCTTCCTTTTTGCAGTTGTAGCAGATTAGTGGCTTCCGTTTGTTTTCCGATTCAAATGCCCGTGTGGTATCAGTGCGTTGTTTAGGAACCTCACTCGATTTCTCCGCTTCTGTTTGCCCTTCCCCTACACTGTCCTTCGTAAGAGACGGGTCCTTCTTGAAATTACGGTGCGGAGCGGGTTTCCGTTGATCAGGTTTCTTTGAAAAGCCCTCTTTTCTCTCATCCTTTTCAACGCGCACTGCCCTGATGTGCAACTTTCGGCGAGTATAATACTCCTCAGCTAACTCTGCTGCCTTGTTTAGCTGTACTTCACCAAGTTTGTCCTGCAGCCAAAGTTTGACATCCTCCTCGATGCAGCGGTAGAATTGCTCCAATGCAACGCATTCCACCACTTTATCGCGGTCGTCATAAACACCTTCGCCCTTGAGCCATTCAATCAAATCGGTTTTAAGACGAAACGCGAAGTCAACGTGTGACTCATTCCCCTTTTTAGCATACCGGAACCTTTGCCTGAAAGCCTCGGGTGACAACTTATAACGTCTTAAGAGCACTTCCTTAACCTCGTCATAGCTCTCAAACGCTTCCCTCGACAAGCAAGTTATCGCGTCGGACACTTCGCCGGGAAGAAGAGCTAACAGGTTCCGCGCCCAAAGAGGCCGCTCCAAAGCGTTTCGCTCACAGACGTGTTCAAACTTGACGAGATACTTCACCATGTCCTCGCCTACTACGAACGGTGGCAGTTGGTCCCGAATTCTAAAACCGCTGACCTGAACTGTTGGAGAAGCTACGCTAGGCGCCTGCGAACACTGTAGGATTGCCAATTCTAGTCGTTTCAACTCGAGACGCTCCTGTCTCTCGGCCTCCTCGCGACGTTCGCGCCTTTCAGCTTCTTCGCGAGCTTCGCGCCTTTCAGCTTCTTCACGAGCTTCTTGCCTTTCAGCCTCCTCACGTTCGCGAGCTTCTACTTCTCGCCTTTCAGCCTCCTCACGGCGTGCTTTAATATCCACCCAGGCCTCATCGACTTCTTCAGCCGACACTCCCTCATCCTTCATGATCTCAAGGATCGCTTGCTTTCGTTTCGCACGGCCCAAAGTAATGCCGAGTTCCTCACAAATTTCGACGAGTTCCTTCACTTTAAGGTTCTCCATCGTTCACACTAGCCTCTTGCTGTTCTCCCCTGTTAGCAATTTACTTGCCGTACCCACTATAAGTCAACTAGCAAGACGCGCAAGCAATTTTTCACACTCCCGTGTTTACCCCCTCCGCATTAACTTTGGTTTCAAAGCACTTCGACTTTGCTTGAAACGATCAAAGCTCACTACAATGCTTCACACAGCCCTTCTCTAAACTACTACAACCTGAGCTAGAGTAGTCTGGTGAACTGAGGGGAAAAGATCAGGCACTCACCGCATCGATGTCGCTGACGCCGGCCGATCCCGCAGCTGCCAACCACTGTTGCGAAGCGCGCCTCCGACGACGTTACGAAGGGCGCCTCGAAATCTCACCGCTGCAACCACTGTTTCGAAAGACGGCGACGCCAACACGGTCCCGAAGGCGCCACTGCTTCGAACTCCGCCGGGAAGGTCACCAGCCGTTTGGTAGCGTATGTTTCTCAGCTCGCGACTGCTTCTGCGCAGAGCTGATAAGACGAGCGGACGAGACGACCGTGAGTTAAACAAGGTTTATGTACAGCATATATACAGAGGCGTTACAAATTCGGCACTGGGGCCGACAGAGACTCGAAGAGCCGAGCTCTCCTCTCTAACACATAGATCTGCTCTCAAACGGGTCCGCTCTGACACACATGTCAGCTTTCACCTAGGACCACCGATCGCGACGCGCCGCAGGGCTTCTTCTATATGCACCGGGTCCAACCAAAATGTCCAATCAGAAGCGCCGCTGGTCGTCAGGGCAGATTCCTCCAATAGGGTCGCCGCTGGGCCACGTCAGACCCCCAGACATGAAGACGCCCGTTGTTTACTCGACGGGGCTCGCTGTCACGTGCGCTGCTGACTCACTGCACGTGGGCCAGAGAGGCGCCGCGCGTGTTTACGCCGTTGAGTTGTTCGTGTCAGGCGGACTGCGGGCTGGCCTTGACCCAGATTGCCTTTTTCAGAGGCACGGACGTTTGACGAGGACTCACTGGCATAACAGCACCCAACGTTACTAGTAACGTTGAGAGCACCTGCACGGGAAGACGCACGCGAGGTGATCTTCCCTACAGCTTCTTCGAGAGTCATGCCAAAATACGCGTGTTATTAAATCGGATAGCCCTTCCGACTACACAGTTATACCTATAGTATCGCGGCGACGCACACTACTGAATTGAGGCGCGTGAACACGCGTTTTCTGCAATTTCGGATGAAGACGTATTTCTACGGCGGCGTCCTTGCAGCATCTGTTGTGAAATAAAAAAAAAATATGGTGTATTTTTAGTTCAGTATAGCGGCGTCTACTACGGCGCGATTGCCGTATTTGAAGACGCGGGGGAGACGACAAAGTTTCCTAAATATACACTAGAGGGAACTCTGGCACTAGTGCACCTTTATGGGAGCTGCAAAGCATAGTGCTTCAGAGAGCATGGAAACTATGGGTATGACATGAATTTGCCTAGTATTCGTATTTTACGTTCATTCTGGCTTTGCGTAGCTTGAAGCTGCTTTGTCACGAAACAACAATCGGCCAATGTTCGCCAGTTACACTTCACCACCTTAATCTTTTAAGCTTACTAATTTAAACTGCGTCACGGAATTCAAAGCCACCTGTTCATTTATTCGAAACAAAACGGGAAGACGGCAATAAACGAATCCGCTATTGTTTTCGCCGCCCGCAAACACGAAGACTAGGCAAATCCATGTCATACCCTGTGGATTCTCGAAATGGGGAGAGCCACGCTCTTGAAGTAAATGGGCACGGCACACACGGTCGGGACAAACCAAACAACAACATTAATTTATTTCACTAATTTTAGAACGACGATATCGTCCGCCAAATTATTATAACATCAATCGTGATCAACACGCCAAGGCATCCTTACACAATATTACCATACACTCCAAAACGTGACAAACACAATATCACACCCAAGGCAGCGTCGCCAACGCTTGACTCACCACAAGGGCCCCCGGCAGACGGCCCGCGGTGCCGTGTACCAGGGCCTCCCCGTGAGAGACAACTGTTCGCGCCAAACACCACCAGAAAAAGGGACTCGCTCCTCTGTCTCTGCCGCCACCAAGGCTTGCCTTCCACCAGGGGTCACCACCGGCGCTACCGCTCTAACAAGCATGATGATGATAGCGGTGATCTACGCTCGCGAACACAACGCCACCTACCACGCGATAGTTATGACTCCTGAATGCAGCTTGTGCGCGAGACACGTGCGCAACGAGGCGAAAGCAACTTTACAGGGGGTGTCAGCACCCCCCCAACTCACAATTACTATTATAGTGAACTCGAATACCATGGTCACTGAACGATCGCAGAGCCAGTGTCCCCTTTAGTTAATTTTAGGAAACTCTATGGGGGACGCCGACTCACGTCGTCTGACCACTCCAGCGCTGACCACCATTCCTTCCTCTAGAAAAAAAAAAAAACAAGCGGAGCGCTAGGGAAAGGCGCAGCCGCGATCCTTGCGGCGAGGAAAGACTTTCTGCCTCAGCCGTTGCGTTGCAAAGCTCCTCTGTTCGCACCACTAGGATGTTCGTTCTAGGTCACTATAAATGGTTTCAAAGTTGCGAGCGTAAACATCGAGATGTCGTTTAGCTATTGCCGCGTAAACCCAAGAAACTTCCGCTCACCTCATATAGCAGCCCCTAACCTCGAACCTGAAAGCACATTATCAAGTTCTTTTCCAGGGTAAGGAATATCTCTTTCATTTTTCACATGAAAGGAACGTGCGTAAAGTACAAAAGAATGTTTTATAACTTTCGTGTAACTGAAAGGAACATTTATTTGAATATATTTTGGCAAACAAGGAAAGGAAACTGTATGAGAAATCCACGCCTCTTACGTGTACTTCAAACGCCAAGGGACATCTGCGTTGATGTGAAACATTCGTCGCGCACAGCAATCACTTTCCACAACGATGTGGAACGCATGACATACCGCACTACTTCGCGTAGTGGTACAGGTGCAGGAGCTGCACCGCTGTAGCTTTCCCTTCATTGCCAGGAAAAGTTGCCCACGGGTATCGCATCACAACACACGATTGAATGTACCGAGTTTAAAGGTGTCGCAGAACGTAATGAGTGTAATGACCCTCACTGCCATGGACACCGCGGCCGTTTTGATGCGGGCCGAGGCGTGCACATTGATATGTGGGGTTTAACATCCCGAAACCACCATATGATTATGAGAGATGCCGTAGTGGAGGGCTCCGGAAATTTCGACCACCTGGGGTTCTTTACCGTGCACCCAAATCTGAACACATGGGCCTACAACATTGCCGCCTCCATCAGAAATGCAGCCGCCGCAGCCGGTATTCGATCCCACGACCTACGGGTCAGCAGCCGAGTACCTTAGCCACTAGACTACCGCGGCGAAGTCTGAGTGGCGCCCAGCCGCTTTGGATCACTTAGAGCTGCAGACATCACTTTTAACTTCCATACTTTGCGGGTGTATATGTTCGTGTGTACAATTACTTTTTACACAGCATAAACATGGCATTTCGAAACATCCATCAGCAGTGATAAATTCGCTGACATGAGAAGCTCTACTCGCATTTTATCTAAATGTTGAAGCAATTAGAATTCGCGCGCTGGTTCTAGGGATTTTGTTCTATGTGACCAATTGCTAAATATATTCGTCTTCGTGAATTCTTATTGAAGGCTGTAAAATATGGCTGTGTTTTCCCAGTTCGAGAATGCCAGCAAAAGGCGGTAAACACCAGGATGTCGTTTAGCAATCGCCGCGTAAACGAGATGGGGCGCGTCAATTTTCAGGAGCGAAGTTCCTTGGGCTCTTCCGATATATGTTGTCACCGTTGTATGCTCCCCGTCGGGTCGAAACACATGCATCCTACATAAAGCGCTCGTAGCGAGTATGGTTTAAAAAAAGGCCGCACTCTGTCCGTCCACCTGTCCGTGCATCTGTCCGTCCATCCATGCGTCGGTTCGAGCATCTGTCCATCCAACCGCACGTGCGTCTGTCCTTCCGGGCAGCCATATATGTATCGTCCCTCCACCCGTGCATTCGTCCGCCCATGAGTTCGTCCATCTGTCAGTCCTCTTTACTAGTCTTCAGCGTAGAACCTAGCTTCGGTCAGCATTAACTCCGTTGATGTGCAGCGCCATGCATTCCTTGTTGAAATTAATTGCCGCGTATGGTACGTAAGAAAGCGTTCGTTCAAGGAGGTAATTCTGGAAAATTGTTTCACCGCGGATCAAGGCATTTTTTTTTTCAATTTGTGGTTTTTTTCTCCGCAAGAAAACACAACTCTGGGTGAATATTTCTAGTTCGTTATCGACGCGACAATAGTCATCATCACACCTTCATGCACAAATATGAACGAAAGAAAGAAAGAGAGAAAGAAAGGAAAAAAGACAGAAAAGAGATGCACGTGACTGCGAAAGTACGATTGCCAAGCACAGCCCGAAAACGAGACCAAATTTATGGTTCAAAAGCGATAAAGCCATTTTTTTTTTTACCGGTTAGGTCAACGTTCGATCACGTTGAGGTGCGAAAAGTGCGCGTTGAAGAGGCACCAACGCGCAGTTAAAACAACACACATAGCTTGTTATAGTCTAATCTCGGACTGCGTTGCTACTTGATAGTAATACACGCGCCGTTAAAAAGGAAAAAAAGAAAACGCCAGGCCTGCGCTGAACGCGCCGCACTGTCACAGCCAAAGCTAGAAGCGCGGGCTTTCAGGGCCTTTTCTAAACATGATTGATTTCTGCGGTTTAACGTCCCAAAACCACCATATGATTGTGAGACGCCATAGTGGAGGGCTCCGGAAATTTCGACCACCTGGGGTTCTTTAACGTGCCCCTTCATGTGAGCACACGGGCCTACAACATTTCCGCCTCCATCGGAAATGCAGCCGCCGCAGCCGGGAATCGAACCCGCGACCTGCGGGTCAGCAGCCGAGTACCTTCGCCACTAGACCACTGCGGCGGGGCGCCTTTTCTAAACACTCTTTGCTACAAGCACACTCGCTGAGTAGCCACTACGCCATAAATTATCATAGTTCTTGTGTTGTAGGCCAACCTTCATTTGTTTGTTTTTGCCATTAAGCAGTGGCTCACTATACTATCATTCGTCATTGTTTGGAGAAACGTGGTATCCGCTACACACTTGTTAGGAATTTTGTGCAACGTTTTGTGCAGTGGCTGACGACGATGAAGAATTGTCTGAAGTGTGTGTGCGCCACAGTTAATAGGTGATCAAGAACGCGTTTACTAATGGGTTGGAGCATTGATGACCCACTCGTTACGAAATTGGCATTGTGTGGTGCCTGGTTGTTTCTTTATGCTGATTCCTTTCCCGACATGAAGCCTGCCTCAGTTTAGAAACGAGTTCCAAGCACTGGCGTACGTGGCTCAGTGGTGGCATAGTGGGCTGGCACGCAGCGGACCTGTGTTTGAATCTCTTCGTGTCATAAGTTTTATTTATCTACTGAGCTTAACTCATTTCTTGCGGGCCCCACCGAGGTGGTCTAGTGGCCAAGGTACTCGGCTGCTAACCCGCAGGTCGCGGGTTCGCATCCCGGCTGCGGCGGCTGCATTTCCGATGGAGGCGGAAATGTTGTAGGCCCGTGTGCTCAGATTTGGGTGCACGTTAAAAACCCCAGGTGGTCGAAATTTCCGGAGCCCTCCACTACGGCGTCTCTCATAATCATGTGGAGGTTTTGGGACGTTACACCCCACTAATCAATCAATATATCGAATCATTTCTTGCGGTACTCGTTACATGCATTGGCGGCGGCAACTACGGCGCCGCGCATGACCCGTATTCTGATCTTATAAGAGCATACGCTGTAAAATCATGCCAAAAGTAGCAAAGAAATGGTGACGGAAAACAACAAAGAGTTCAATACTAACGCTGCATACATGAGAGGTTTCGTCGGCTGCCATGCCATGCTTGTCATGCTTTATGTCCATAAAGACCTCCTTTTAGGATTCCTTGGGAAAGAAAACATCTTCCGTCCATTCCTAAAAGGTTACGTGCGCGTTGGCAAGCAACATTTAGTAATCTTGCAGGACTCGCGACGAATCAGATGGGCGGCAGGTGCCGCGTGCACGTTTAAACGAAGCGTGGTGTGGGACAAGACATGGCGGCATCGACCCTTTCAAGGACGGGGACGCACGCATCGAATCAGTCTATCCAAGCTCGAGCCATTCTTCATAGAACCCTTGTTCTTGAAGTCATTGAAATGCTCCCGTAGTTTTGATTTTCCACGTTTCACCAATATATACACACAAATCTTCTCATGCAAGGCAAAGCCGAAAAGTATTCGATCGAACCTATCCTCGACATCTCCGAGTCGGGAAGTGAGCTACTGGGACCTCGTGCAAAAAAGCGAGCAAGCGTTTCACTGGCGAGAGGCACCGCAGCGCGTTTTCCTGTAGTGCGATATTGAGCTGAGTGCTGCAGTTGTCGCTGCACCCAGTTCATAAATAAAGGAGGGTATCCGAAAGCATCCAGCAAGCTCCCGTCGAATGGTCTCCACATGTTATTGTGCGTATTGTTGCTTGGAGCAAGCCTACTGGGCGTGCTGCACAAGTGTCGATACAACTGAACGTTTATGGCAGGAGGGCTGCACGAGATTAAAATTAGGAAACGACCGGTATGTGTGTCCTCCCTGTAAGCGCGGAAAGTGAAGCGGCCGTCGTTTCGTTTCACAAAGGTAACAAGGAAAGGGAGGAATTGCCATCAGATTATTCTTCCACGGCACTAAGCAACAATGTTTCTCTCATTGAAAGCAATAAAAAATAAAGAAAAAAAAGCAGCGAAGCTCTGATGCACACGCGGGTGCCATATAACCGCAATAACATCCGCCATCGATTTGCCTCTCGACGACCGACAGACGTAATCGCAGCAGTCGAAAAACGCCGTTGCGCGAGAGGCGCTGTCGGCTGCCTCGCAGGCGGCCTTGCTCCAAATCGTGCGCGTCGATGGCACGCCCCGGCTGGAACGCAAGGCCGCCTCGGGCCTTACCCATTCCTCGGATCAAGCCGGTTAGCGGTGGACGAAGCCGGCCACCGTATATATCTGGCAAGGCAGCCTTCGTCGCCGCTCTTTTGCCTCACGGGAAATGACGACGTCATGGAATTCCTGATTGACACTTTTAAAGGCGAATGCATTTTTTTAGTCGGGGCATGTCAGGCGTCTATCGGTGTCCGCGCGCCGGCAGGTGCTATCTCTCCACTCTCACGCCCTCTCCCATAGCAACAGCTGCGGGCGCGCGCTTTTATCCTCGCACATCGCAACCAGAGCAGGAGGTGCGGTCGAAAGAGTGGAGAACATGGAGTTCCCTAAATGTGCATTAGAGAGAACTCCGGCGCTAGTGTCTATGAGAGCTGCAACGCACGACACTTCAGCGAGCATGGAAATGATGGGTAGTACACAGATTTGTTTGATCTTCGTACTTCTGGCTTCATTTGGGTTCGCGGGGCTTGCAGTTGTCACGGAACAAAAATCAGGAAAGGTTTAGCAGTTGCGCTTCCCCACCTTAACATATCAGGCTTACTATTACAAATCGGGTCACGAAGTTTAAAATGGTTCGTTCTTTCCTTCGAAACATCTGCATAGGTAAATCTGTGCACTACCCACCATTCCCATGATCGCTGAACAATCGCAGTGCCAGAGGCCTATTTACTTACTCTATGGTGGAGAGTGAGTGGAGCGGAGGAGCGTGCTCTGGCGTGTGAGCGCGCTCGATCGCGGGAGCTTGGTGGAGCTGCCGCGTGTGTGGAGAGAGTGTAGGAGACGGAAGGTGCAGTGCTCGTCGATCCTTTTCTCGCCGGATTCGCTCGCAGGATTTCAAGCTTGACGGTTGTGCCCTCGCGATCTCCGACGCCAGCGTAGCTCCCGCCGACTGGTTCACCCTCCGCGGTCTCCTGACGCCGTGCAGCTCTCGCAATGTGGCGCCCCGCCCTTGGACTGCTTCGACCGGATCCCCACTTTCCTATCTCCTTCTTTTTCAGTCGCTTGCCTGTATACTTCTTCGTCTATTTTCCTCCTATTCTTTTTATCCCTCCTTCCCCGCAACCCTATTAGGCACTGCGCCGTGTCGCCTGAAGGCAGACAGAAATTAAGTGCCTTTTTCCTCTTTCTTCTAACCACTACCACCACCACCTTCTCTCGCCGTTCGCGCTGTTTCTCCTCCCTGCATCCCACAGTACCGTCGTCTCACTCGTCACTTCCGACCGTTCGCTGGCTGATGAATGTGTAAATAAATGATTATGGTACGAATCCTCGTCTCGTCATGATTTACGCCATTAAAATTACTACGCAGCGTATTCCAGGCGCAATAAATGCAGTCGCATTTGCTTTTTTTTTGTACAGCGAAAGGAAGATATGGCTAGGAGAAATGGAAAAATGTGCGGCAGTGGTGCCACAAGCGGTCTCCATTGGCTGTCATAACAGTTACCTCATTGTCAGCGTCGTACTCAAGCATGCGTGCCATTGGCTGCATTGTGAGTGACGTCGTCCATCTCTTCACAGCTGTAGCACCGAGCACGCGCGCATAAGTTTCCATGAAAACCTTCCACATGGGTATGCTATGGGCTACTCTAGAGGAGCGCTGACTGTGGCAACATGAAAGAGGTCGCATTATCCGGGCCGGTGGTGCAGTCCTGGCACCAACACAGACTCGGGAGGTTGAGTGCCGGCAGCAACTGCGTAAGGATGATTCGGCAGCCTTCCAAGCCACGACCGCGAACGGGAATGCAAGCATCGGTGGCAGGCGGATCCTGCAAACAACGCCACCGAGTTAGCTCGCGATGTCGAAAGCTTGCAACTGCGCTGCGCCGAGCAATGAATGCGTGGTTCTCGGAGGAGGGGAAAAGGCGCCTAATTTTTTTCTGCCAATTCGCCACTCCAGAAAACACTCCGTGCGATGGCAACGCTGGCTGAAAAAACAAAGATGGCTTCACTTAACAGGTCCAACGCGGCAGCTTTGCTTGGCGCTGTGCTGAAGTTTCTTGATTGTGGCGCAGGATCACGCTGCTTCTTCAAAGGCGAAAGGGTGCGGGCTACGAAATGCCTTGTTTTCATCTGCATAAGGCGCATTTCATTGGTGGAACAGCGGAAATGGTAGCGCTGTGCACACGAACATTGAGCCTCTTCGGAGAACTGTATCATACATACTTCAAGTAGAAGACCTTGTCCAGCGAGCTCGAGGCTGAAGAAGGCAATTGCTCATGTGCAGCGGGCCTCTCCCAAAGGTGCTAGCACTCTTGCGCAGCGTTGATACACTGCTGCAGGCAAGGCGTTACCAGTTTTTCAGGTAACTACGCTGCGACTCGTGCTACCGATTGCATATATCCCATAGAGTTTTGTTGTCCCGTCAAAAGCTGAACACGCATGTTGTTCACCTGATTAGGGAACAGATCTATGCCTGGACCAGTGTATCTTGAGATAAGCTGGGCAGAAAGAAACAGAAGGTAATCACACTACAACTCGAAAGAATTTAGCTGTGACTCCTAATGTGCATAGGCTGTCGTACGGAGTGTGGCTAGTAGGCACATAGCTGATGTTGTGTACAGCCTTGGCCACAAGTTGCGGCAGGCATGTACAGCTGTGCAAAGGAAATTAAAACGGAGAAAAATATGACAAGCGGCAAGACTACGTGGTAAAACACAGGAATAAGTCCATAGATTGCCGAACTAATGCAGTATAAAAGATTCCATGTTCTTTCAACAAGTTTTACATTGAGCAAACTAGTAGGTGCGTAAACGTAAGAATACAGGAAGGTGCCCATGATGTCAAAATGGTACAGGTTCTCATTTTGTCATTCATCTTCCGAGTCAAAGAAGCCTTTGCTTGTAAATCTTGTTTTGATAAAACGGAAATTTTGCATTACCACCGAGACCAGAGCTCATGGGAAATTATGAAGGCGTTTTACATGCCACTGGAAGGCGATAATTTCATAAGTCAGTCTTCCCTATCAAATGCAGAAGTATCATACCTCAAAGACATAGCTTACATCAGTCACATAGTCCTTTTATGTCTTTTGCCACATTTAGCATGCGCGATAGTTGTTTCTTTTCATGGGTTTTCCATACGTTATTTATTCCGCTTCTTTTTTGGGGAAGAGAGAGCGAGAGAGAGCAGACATTTATTGAATAAAGAATTCGAGTGAAGGTTGGAGGTCCCTTATTCCAGGAACCCTCTGGCCTGGACAGCCCGCCGGGCTCGAGCGACGAGATGACGCTGCTCGACCAGGTCTGGCTGGGAGGTCGCAGCCTTCCACGCTCCACTGCATGAAGAGGTCCTGGTCCGCATCTGCCGCTTGTAGCCTTGGGACGCTTACTTTGCACTGCAGTAGGAAGTGCACCAGAGTGTCTGCCACATTGCAGTGAGGGCAGATGTAGCTATGCAACGTTGGCCTCATATGGTGCAATAGTACGCTGTGGGTGAACGTGTTGCTATGAAGGCGCCTGTAGTCTGTGCCTTCGTCTCTTGTGAGTTTTGGATGTGGTGGAGAGTAGGACCTGCGTTCGAGCCGATAATGTTGCAGTAATGCATGACACGTTAGCGGTACGGGTTCTCTTGCCTTTGTTTCTGTTGTTGAGAGGGAGGTGCCTCGGATCTCATTTGGGAATGCCCGGTTGACGCATTCGCGGGCTGTGGTGTGTGCCGCTTCATTTGCCTCGAGACCTTCATGACCCAGAACCCACACGAAGAATGTGTAAGTGGGAGGATTGTCCATGCGTTTTAGTAGCTTAATTGCCACCATGGAGACCCTGCCTTTAAGGTAGTTCCGTGCCACTGTTTGTGAGTCGGTAAATACCATGATGGGATCCTCAACCGCCTGGGTGGCGAGTGCAGCCTCTTCAGCTGTTTCCGCACGTTTGGCGAAAATAATCGCTGATGCCAGTACCGTGCTCTTGTAATCTGTGACGGTAATCGCGTAGGCGTTACGTCCCGGATACTTGGCTGCGTCAACGTATCGCGCCTGCGGGTCATTGCGATGGTTATATTTAATCATGTTAAGCCTGACGAGCCGCCTAGCTTGGTGACGATGTTACAGGGAGAATAACTTTACTGGACAAAAATACAGAATGAACTTGGGGCGGACAAGATGGCGTCCAGCTCGCTTATAGAGACAGACCCCACCGTATCTTTCCCTGTCCTCTTCGTCGTTTTCGTCCACCTGTTACATGATTTCCCCGGCAGCTGGAGCACCGACCCGGTGCTAATCAGGAGGCACTGGAGTGATATGGCTTGAGTCGCGTAACGTGTACTATGTCAGTGTGAGGGGGAATGATAGCGGGGTTGGTATGGGTGATTTCGTAAGTGACGTCAGTTACTTGGCGTAATTGATGCGGTAGGGACCTGAATAGCGTGGGAGTAACTTCTTCAAAAGACCAAGGCGGAACGAGGGGGACCAAATATTGAGGATACATGTTTAGAGGGATCCGCTGAAATTCAAGGCATTCTCAGGGCTGTGACTGTATTTTTCCTTTACATTCTTCGTCGGGTTATAGGGTTGTTTCGGACCCTGTGCGTCGAAGGACGGCTTGCCCTGCGGGTGACAGGTTGAGTCTCTCGACCTGGTTGATCAGGTGAGCTTCGGCGAGTTCTTTCTGAATAAAAAAAAATTAGTTGCGAGTCAGCACTGCAGCTTGTTTTTTTTTCTATGTCCCCGTTTTTGTTGCGATAGTATTCGTTCAAGGCCCCGCCGTGGTGGTCTAGTGGCTAAGGTACTCGGCTGCTGGCCCGCAGGTCGCGGGATCGAATGCCGGCTGCGACGGCTGCATTTCCGATTGAGGCGGAAATGCTGTATGCCCGTGTGCTCAGATTTGGGCACACGTTAAAGAAACCCAGGTAGTCGAAATTTTCGGAGCCCTCCACTACGGCGTCTCTCATAATCATATGGTTGTTTTGGGACGTTAAACCCCACGTATCAATCGACAAGTATTCGTTCAAAATCGAAGCACACCAAATCGCCCAATTGTCTATTCTGATAGACCTTAGGACCTACAGCTTCGACCACTCGTAGTCATTCACTTCGTGAAATGCACGGATTTTTTTTTGCTTAGCGCTCTCGAATTAAAATTACCAATGTCTGTTTATGCCGTTCCTTGGTTGATATGATCGATCAATCACCTTCAGTGCATTGCACTTAAACATAGTTGACGTTAACCTGACGTGACTGGATAGTAAGCATACGTATATTTATAAAATGGGTTAGCCATCACTGCATCACCAATTGACGCATGTAGCGACGTGACTGCGAACGACGTGCCGTCGTCACTGGTTTAATACATGACGGAAGCGAGGTGCCGAAGTACAGTGGCGCCCAGCCAGCTACCCGAACGTTCGAGGCGCCACGGGTCACCGGCGCTCGTAATCTTTTTCTGGCCGCGCTACAACGGTTTCCCGCCTAGCATGTTACACGATTGAAAAGGAATGAAAAAGAAGAAGAACATATAAACACCATGTACAGGACACTCGGGGCGTGTGGCCACTGGTACATGTGCCGCCGCTCGTGGGTGCTCGTCGAACCAAGGTGAGGGGAAGAACACCTAGCAGCATTACTCCATCCGGTTACTTTACTCCATCCGCAATTTAGTTCGTACAGATCACACTGCCACAATGGCGCTGCAAGACTCACGCGTTTTCTTTTGCCACCCGAATAGGCTCGGCGGTGCGTGCCATTTTTATTGTGGCGCGAGCTCTCATTCTGTGCTCTTCGATGATGCGACACGCATGCTACGCAAGTAAACTACGAGATGCGGCTTAGAAATTGTGACTGACGTGCGTTCACGGACATGATAAATAGCTGAACAAAAGCGCAGAATTTTGTCGTGCTTCTTGTCACGACGAAAAAGAAAAGCTGCATACTCTGGCCTGCTTTCGTGTAGGATTGAAGCAAAACCTTACTATTGTCATCCTAATGAGCCAATACTTGAGCTATTCTGTGTGGCAAACTCTCGTAGACATAACCATATGGTGGTTTTGGGACGTTAAACCCCACTTATCAATCAACAGCAAGAGCGACACGCTGATGTGCGCCTGCGCCACTTGGATTCGATGCACTTCCGCGCCGGCTGCACTGGCGCTCTGCAGAGCGCTGTCACGCTGAGCCGCGTTCTTCCTAAGGGCCAGTTCAAGCTAGCGGCAAGCATGCCTCACCGTTTGACGTCTTCAGGCAGCCGTGCGCGGCTGTTTCCTTCGCGCACGTCTGCCGTTCTTCGCCGTTTGAAAAAAGGGGTCCAAGACCCATTTTTGCGCCGCTTGCCGATTGCCGGAGAGTGACGTAGCCAATCAGCGACGGAGGAGCGACATGGCTAAGCCGCGTCACTGCTTTTGCCTATCCGCATCATCTGCGTCCGCCTCGGGACACTTCGAGCTGCTTGCTTCTTGCTCCGTGGTTTTCACGCCATGTCGTACGTGTTCGTCCCAGACTACTTTGCAGCGGTGAATATAGCATTTTAGCCGGTTTGGTATTGAAAAAAAAAAGCGCGCAGCAATTCAG